>CM048824.1:31585409-32931536 GCA_026586065.1 Dioscorea zingiberensis
TAATGACGACAATCAATTGGAGAAGGGAGATACTCGGCCAATGAATCCCCTCCAGATATTTATAAATTAGGGTAAGTATGGATTTCATATTGATGAATATGAGATATGGATCAAGAATTCCTACAACTCTTTCATGCCCTCTTTCGAGGAAAATTACTAATCTATGCTTGTGAGTTGTTCTAGGGAACACAAAATCTTGGAAGAGTTGTGAGAATAATTCATTTAAAAGAGTCTCTCTCCTGAACACCCGATCTCTCGGTATGTTCACAACTCCCACCTATTGAAGTACATATAGGGTACATAGAGGGAGCGTTATTGTCTACACCTTCTATAGATCTAGATTGATACTTAGATTTGTAGCAACGTAGAGCAACAATACCATACAAAACATTCAATATGTTCTCAAACATAGAAACAGTCATTCAAATATAGAAATCCATACAAGCAAAGTTAAACATAAATTCGGAGGTTCATCATGCCCAAGTATCTAACAAGTTAGTTCCCCAATAAAGTGGAACACAAATCCAATACAATTTCAAGGGAAAAGATAGAAATTATAATAATAAATGCTCTTCTCTCCACCGTTGGCGATGACTGTTGGTGATATCCTTTCAATACTTGCCTCCCTTTTTTTGCTCCAAAGTCTCAATGATGCCCTAATCTCCAAGGTAGAGAGAAGGTTGGGAGTCTCGAAGAGGATGATGATTTTCAAGATCTAAAAGCCCCTCCTCTAAACCCTAAATCAGCTATTTATAGGGTTCAGATTAATACAAATGATTAATAACCCAATCAATCAAATTTGGACTCAAATTAGTATAAAATTGGGTTAACTCATGCCTAGGCGCGAGGCATACGAGCGGTCTTATGGCCGTATGCTTCACCGTACGCAGTTCCCCAAGTTACACGGTTGGTGTACTCCTGTGTGCTTGCCCGTGTAGCTCTCTGTATGTTGGGGAGATGTATGCTCAGAGTCTCCATACGGGTGCTTAAGGCCGTAAGCATGCTAGTACCTTTACTCATACGGGCGCTTACGGCTGTAAGCAGGCTCGCATGGCTTTAGTAAAATTGAGAATAACTTCGATTTGATCTGTGTTTCTTCTATTTTGCTCTCGAAGCTCTCTGGTGCCCTGAAAATAATAATTAGCACAAATTAAGTATTAATGGGCAAGAATTACTCGAAATCACATGAATAATGCACAATGAATTGATATAAAAACATGATCAGTTGAACGCTTATCAAAACATGCCCGTGCAAGTTCCTGCGATCTTCACGCTTTTTGAAATCAGAGGGGTGTACGGGCGTATACCATTCTACTGAGGCAGTGTACATCTCTGTGAATGGATTTTTCAGCTTGTTTTGTCCTTATCTGTCCTGTTTCTCGTTCCTTTTACCCTACGTACCTATTTTACCTGCTCAATCATAAAGCTACCCGAAGTAATACGAAAATAGAGAAATCGATGCATGATAACAGGATAAGTGCATGTAGATATGAGGGAAATATATATAAAATCTTACACTTATCATACCCCCACACTTGAACTTTTTATTGTCCTCAAGCAATGGAAATACATAACGAATAGTTGAGTGTACAATCTCCGACGTCAAAGCAGTTAGGAGTCCCTCCGATGCCCTTGAAAACACAGTGTTGAGTGCTATGAATAGTTTTTATAGAAAATAGGTTTTGCCTTGTCCTAAAAAAACCCCCTAAGTGTGTGTGTGACCCTATTCATGGTGCCTCCTACTGACTCAAGCACGGCTCCACTAGTTATAGACCTTATTCCCTAAAACAAACTCTTTTTGACACTCTAGCTGGGTAGTAACTACATACATCCAATGAGGTAGTCATTTCCCCCGGTAGGTCATCAAGTGAACATTAGTAATGCCCAATTATTCAAGAATGGCTTTCATGCTTCAAAGGTGATAGCTCTTTTTAGCATCTTTTCCGGTAGGGCATTCCTTATGAATCCGACTTGCCGGCTGGTAGGCATCCAAAAGAGATCCAAGTTTTTGGATTTCTTCACTATTAAAGATAAATGCTCCTTTTATTCAAACTAGGAAGAATCCAAACTAGAGTAGACAAGTGACAGCATAGTCAGGGTTTGTGTTCGAAATTTTGTGAGGTGTCTGGTAAAGGAAAAAATTATATAGTATAGTTTTGAAAAAATTAGCCCCCAATACTTATGTTGACAAAGAAACACAAGAGGACTCCCATTAATTTGCTCATAGATCATCCCTAATCAGCACTCATCATAAAGCATAAACAATATAATTATACAATAGTGAATCCCTCCCACACACTTAAATTGTGCGTTGTCCACAATGCACACAATATATGCACTAAAAACAATATGTCATGTGAAAACAAAATGGGAGAAAGAATTTGGACTTACCTCAATGTGTGTCATGATGTGTTATGCCCCTTTTCGTTGTGTTTCTTGTCAATTATGAATTTCAACTTATTCTGAGAATATTGAAGGCACAAAAATTAAGGCTCCATGGTATATAGAAGGACTAAACCCATTGTGAAAAAACAGAGTCAACTAAAAAAAAAAAAATACATAAGTGGTAAATAAAAAGATAAAGATAATGTTCAAATATCGAATTCATCCTCATCCCCGTTGTTATCTCTGTCATCTGTAGCCTCCTCACTATCGGCGTCTCGTCTAGCAACATTGCCTCTTGCTGCAACCCCCATATCTTCTGTTGTCGGTACTAATGGTAGTGGTGGGGGTGGACATTCGATGCCTTGACGCTCGAGTAACAGTTGACAAGTGTGCACCAGCATGACGAGGAGAGCATCCCTATCTTCCTGAGTAAGTATTGGTATTGCTAGTTGAGATGATGCGCTAGGCCTTGCTATGGCTTGCAAATCCTGTAGCTCGGACTGCTCCGTGGGCGTCGTGGGTTCAGTGGAGGCTGCGGCCGAGTATCTAATGCCTTGTGAAGTCTGCGTGGCCTACAGCATAGCCATCGACCTCAGTGTGTCTATGGTGACGAGGATTGATCTCCCTACGATCGTCATCGGTCTCGTTAGAAACTGTGGTATGACGTGCTTGCCTCGGGCCAATCTCGTGATATACGCCCCAACAAAGATGGCTCCTATCCTGGAGTGAAGTCTCTAGTGCTAACGACTCCTGTGCTCAGTCCCCGCCCTGTAATCGATATAGCAGAGGGTTAGGGAGTGGAGAGCTGATGCCTTCGGCCGCCATAGGTCGTAATATGAGTCCGTGTTGAGCCTCTTCCAGACTGACTCCTATGTCTCATCGACTAGCCGGTCGATCCGTCGTGCCCGGTACTCGGGCTTTGTTGTGTACTCTCTATTGTATAGATCTAGGTGGATGGCAAAATCGGTGCAATTTATCTGAAACATAGCATCCCCTAGTCAGAACTCGATCTGGTCTGGTCGATGCCAGGAGATGAGCCATCTGGCAATCTAAAATATTGAGAGTACCTCCAGAGTAAACTCCCGGTATGTCATCTCCTGAATATCGAGGCGACGTCGCCAACCTCCTACCATAAGATAACTCTGGACGTTAGTGGCGAGGCCTGCTGTCTCTAAAATGCCCCAATCATTGTGTTGGGCCTCGCCAAACTCAACAGCTAGAGGCGGAAGTGCTTACCGGCAAACATCGGCGTCATAAAGGTCAACTTTGGCGTGGTGATAGTAGATAAGGGTGGGCGAGGCTGGGAGCTTCCTTCGCCCCACTACTTCTTCCTTCTTGACTGCTCCTTGGTGGCTTTCTTCGACAACATGATAATGAACAAGTGCAAGTTTGCTGGAGATGGTGATGCACGACTATAACCGAGGTTATGAAGGGTTGTAGATGGCTGATGAAATTAAAGGGGATTCATTGATCATAATTTCCAATATGAGTACTGCGTCGAACATCAACACCGGATTCCAATTATGGAGTGTGGAAGAGACTTAGGCAAGGTCAGGCAGTGATGGGGTACCAACGATAAGGTTCTGTGAGGTGTAGATTTGGGGAAGATGGAGATGAATTGGCGTCGGCTTCGGCGAGATTAGGGTTTAAAAACCCAAATCTTTTCGCTTACGATCTAGCGCATGGGGGTGCGGGAGCCAGTTTATGTCCCTTGTTTTGCTGCTTTGAGGTACATGCTCGTGCATATGAGGAACACAGTTGTGTGTAGTTCACATTCATATGTCTTGAGTTTCGCTAGATGTGCACGAGCTTGTGGATGCCCGTAGGTCTCTAGACAAATTGCATTCAACGCTTCGCGTTGCACGCCCGAGCAAGTCCATTGTATGGCCGTGCATAATGACAGATGCTGTGAGTTGAAATTCCTGAGATGTGCACGGTCTAGTACATGACCGTGCACTGGCCCGTGCATCCTTCTATCTTGCTTTGCTCATTTTTCTTTTGATTACTCCTGAACCTGTGTGTTAGTCACTAATGACTCTAGAAACAAAGAATTATTTGTTTAGTACTTAGGAAGCAAAAAATCATTGAGAACATCATTAAACTTGACAAATTACCACAGTTGTACCTCTAATAAAATCGTAGATGATAACTAGAGAACTAACCTAGCTTGGGTTGCCTCCCATGAAGCGCTTGTTTCATGTCACTAGCTTGATATACCTATTAAGTTCAGTGATGCTCAAAGTGGTGGAACCTCTCAGCTTCCATGCCGGGAGAATCATGGCCTTCAAATTGAATACTTAAGAAAGTGATAAATTCATACTCACAGGAATTTCTCTTGAGCGGGTCCAGTTGTTGAGTTACAAGAGGGAGAGCACAATTTCTTCTCCTCTTTCTGAATTTTCACCACCACGCTCTCTTTTTTTCTACTCTAGTCATGGGCTTTACTTGTTCCTCTGCTTTTGGTTCTTCATCAGCTTCCCAGGATGGTGCGCTCTTGAATAAGTCATCTAGTTGGTCCTTTAGTAGTTCATCCTGCACAAATTCAGACACACAGTCATCGATGTGATTAATATAATAACAAGTGGCATCCATCTCCAAGGGATATCGCATGACATCCTTATGTTTGAAGACCGTTGCTTCTTCTCCTACCTTTAATGTTATTCGACCATCTTTGATATCGAAAAGTGCTTGGGCGGTATTCAGGAAAGGTCTTCCAAGGATGAGTGGCACCTCTACTTGATCGTCCAAATCCAAGATATAGAAGTCCACGGGAAAGATGAACCTATCAACCTTTAGTAGTACATCCTCAACTACCCCTCGAGGGTGTCGGATTAATCTATCTACCTTCTAAAGTATCACTTTTGTTGGTTTCAACTCCCAATATCCATCTTCTAGAGTATGTTGTATGGCACGAGATTGATGCTTGCTCCAATGTCAGCTAAGGCTTGTTCATCCACCAATCCTTCAATTATGCAGGGAATTATGTAACTCCCTTGGTCCTTTTCATTCTTTGGTATTTTATTGGTGAGGACAGTTGAGTATTCTTTGTTAAGGGTTGCCATAGAGACTTCCTCCAGTTTTCTCTTGTTGGTGAGCAAGTCCTTCAAAAACTTCGTATATCGCGACATTTGTGTAAGTACTTCCACGAAGAGTACATTTATGTGTAGTGCCTTGAAAACATCCAAACTTTTCTTGAATTGCTAATCCTGTTGGTCCTTGTTCAGCTTTACTGGATAAGGTATCTTTAGTTTATACTCTGGCACCTTGAGTGCCTCCTTTTTCTTACTCGTTACCTCCATTTTGTTAGCTTCGGACTTGTCTTTCTTAGGAAGTGCAGTATGGGTTTCTTTTGATTCCTTGATATGTGGTGGTGTCAGCTCCGTTCTAAATCTGAGAGTAATGGCCTTGACTGACACCCTTGGATTAATCTCTATATTGCTTGGGAGAGCACCTTTTAGTCTTTCTGCCAACGATTTATCTATCTAGGAAACTTGATGTTTGAGATTCTATAAAGACGCCTGATAGTTTCTCATTATCTCCTTATACCTAATAGCTCGTGCTTCATTTATTTAGATGTACTGTGCGATTAGGCTCTCCAAGCTCGCCTACTTCTTTTCCTATACTGGTGACTAATGACCTTGAGGTGCGGTTGACTTCCTTGAAGTAGGTTTGTTCTCGTTTTCCTTGAGGTGCCATACGAGGTTGGGGTGGTTCTTCTATCTAGGGTTATAGGTGCAGCTATATGGATTGTTCTGAGATCTTCCCACAAAACCAACTTCTTCCACTGGTTCGGTTTTCCCTTCTTTTGTCATACTCGCACATCCACTTCACATCATCATCGGTGTTTGCTGATGGACACTGATGTTATCTATCTTCTTATTGAGTGTCTCTACTATGGCTGCTAGAGTTGTTACCGCATCCATATTTTGGATTCCTGCCACCTTACTTGTTTTGGTCATCTCAAAACTCCATTGGTATCCATTGGTGACCATCTCATTTATTAGCTCCCTGGCTGAGTCGGGGTCCTTACTACATAGTGAACCATTAGCAGCTGCATTTAACATTTGCTTTGTAGCTACATTCAACCTATTGTAAAAGGTTTAGACTTGCATCCAATATTCTATCCCATGCTAGGGGCACTTTCTGAGCATCTCTTTATATTTCTCCCATGTGTCATATAATGTTTCCAACTCCAATTGTCTGAAGGAAGAGATATCACTTTGTAGTTTAGTTATCTTTGTCGGTGAGAAGTATTTCATTAAAAAATTTTATGCCAACTATGCCAATGTCATGATGGAGCCATAGGGTAGGGAGGTCACCCATTGTTTGCTCTACTTCTAACTGAGTAAGGAAACGACCTAAGGCGTATGGTGTCTGAGGATACTCTGTTTATCGAGATTGTGTTGTTGATCTCAAGGAAACTTAACAAGTGTGCATATGGGTCCTTATCTTGGAAATTATCGAACTGACACGACTTTTTAACCATCTGGATAACGTGAGGTTTTTGTTCGAAATTATGCCCGGTGACCGGTGGTGGGATGATGCTTGAGCCGATTCCGTCAAGGTTTAGTCTCACAAAATCCAATATGGATCGGGTTGGGGATGCCATCGGTTCTAGTTGATTGACTTCTGCACTAGACTCCGCTGTTGGCATCTTGTTGAGAAGGGTTACTCAAATTTGACGACGAAGGTAGCACTCAAAATATGGATCAGGTACTTTCACTAGATATGGAACCCTGCTTCTGGTCTTGCACTAGTACCTTCACAGAAAGAAAACGAAATCAAATATGAGAGTTAATAATAATATTTTTATTATTTAGTCATTTATTTATTTATTATTATTATTATTTTTAAATAAAATAAAAATAGCCGAACAAACTAGAATTACAGGTTCTAATGTTCCTAGCGTTGCGAGTCCTTGGCAGCGGCGCCAAAAACTTCATGCATATAGAGGGTGTGGATGACTAATCCGCAAGTATACGTGGTCGATACCCAAAGGTAGGGTTGTCGAATCCAAAGAGACTGGGAGACTAGTACTAAGTATCTTTTGCTACCTAGTTGAGAATATGGATAGTGTTTGTAGTTTGATTGAATATCCTAAGAAGGAACTAATGCGAACAATTGGTAGGTTATGGGTAGGATATCCTAGGAATTTTCTAACAGCTTTGACTGATACGGGAGGTGGAAATTTTTCTATAGTTTCAATTTTCACTCTATCTACCTCTATACTATGTCTAGAAATTTTATGTCATAGAACTATGCCTTCTTCAACCATAAAACGACACTTCTCCGAACTAAAGATTAAGTTTCTTTCTTTGCAACATTGTAGTACTTTTTATAAGTTATGGATCCATAAGTCAAATGAATCCCCAAAAAATAGAAAAGTCATCCATAAAGACCATCATAATATTCTCAATAAAATCACCAAAAATAGAAATCATACAATGTTAAAAATTGCCAGGTGCATTACACATACTAGAAGAAATTCGACGAAGAGCTAATATATCATACGGGCATGTGAATATGGTTTTCTCCTAGTCCATACAACGATGAAGATTTACGAATACCAAGAGATCCCGTCAAGGAAGCAGTAGTATATACGGCCCGACAATCGGTCTAAGATCTAATCAATGAAAGACAGTCGGAAGTGGTCCTTACATGAGGCGTCATTGAGCTTCTGGTAGTCAATACACACCCTCTATCCGGTTGCAGTTCTCATTGTTTCAACTCGTCCTTGTAATTTTGTACGCCCGTCATGCTGCACTTCTTGGGGACTAACTTGGACAGAACTTTCCCAGGCACTAAATGAGATTGGGTAAATCACTGCAATGTCCAACAACTTTTTCACCTCAGCCTTCACCATCTTCTTCATTTTGGCATTCAACTGACGTTGAGGTTGCACCTTGGGCTTGTAATCATCCTCCATAAGGATATTGTGTGTGTAGAATAATGGACAAATCCTCCGAATGTCCATGATCATGCAATCTCTCTCTTTTGGCTTTTTAGTAGTGCTAGTAACTTCTTCTTTTGTCGTGCTTCTAAGTTTGACGCGAAAATGATTAAAAGCTTGTTTTCTTGTTCCAGAAAGCCTACTTGAGATGCTTCGGTAGCTTCTTCAGATCAATATCTAAGGGTTCCCCAACTGATTCTTTACTCTTACCCATGTCTCCTTGTCAAGCTCTTCATATGGGTTCATTGCCCAAAAGGCTTCCACGACTGTCCCATCAGCGCACTCCCTTTCTTCATGATTCATGTATTGTTTCAAGTTAGCCCAAATGTCTTATTGTGGTTCCAGATCATTCACTTCCCATCCAATCACATCCTTTGTACCCATGGTGATGGACATGACTTGTGCTACGGGTTTCATCTCGTAGACTTCCAACTGGAAGACGGGAGTGGGTTCAACAAAGAATGAGGGAATAAATAAATTTGTGCATGCTTTGGACTTATTCACCTCTTCCTACAAATCAAACTCCTTTTCCTCATTAAACTCTCTCAAGCTCATTTCACTGTATTGGATGTAGCTTTCAAGGAGGTTATCCAATGATGGTTGCCAGAAAATGTGACACATCGAATTGGCTATAATCCTTTTTATCTGAAATAAAGGACATCATTGATAAATTAAAAATTTTCAATAAAAACACAATAAGAATGACTAGACTAATAGAATCATAATTTTTCTAGAATTGCTCCTCCCCGGTAATAGGGCCTAAGACTTGATGTGTTATGCTCATTCGCAAGTGCTCGGGGTCTCTCAAGTAGAAAAGTACCCTTAGGGTAGGGTTGTCAAATGTTGACCAGTAGCTATAAGTGCAATCACTCAAGCCTTTGCATGCATGTGTACGTGGTCTTAAGTAATATATTAAATGGTGAGTACAGGAGAAGGCCTATTAGGTCTAGATGAGAAATAACCTACTAAGTTGCTTGGTGAAGTCTGTCGATCACTTAATTGGAAGAAGGTTTGTAAGCTAAAAACTACTCCTAGAAAGTAATAGAAGGTAACGAAGGGTGCAAGGATTTCTCCAGATAACAAGCTTCTGGGGTTGTATAGCTCTAATAACTTGTGAAGATTTTTTCCTATGCTGGCAATGATGTGTAGTTATGGGTAAAGGTTAATTGACGATAAACCTAGGTACTTGGATGTACTCTAGGTGTATCCTACAAGTTCCCTATCTTTAAGGAACATAGATCAATCCTTCTTCTCCATATCTCTAGGGAATTAGGGTGAAGTGTTATAGGACCTTGAGGTTATCCTTACTAAGAGGGTCCTTGGCATATCTCTATACTCATGGGATCACCTCTTCCCTATGTCACTATCACAACGCTTTCATGCATATATCTATGCTACGATAGCTAGATTTGGCGTCACCTCTCGGCATACGAGTTAAAACTAATAGTTTAGAGGCATATCCACAACAACATAATCAATTGAAAAAATATTATTATTGAAATGTCATATCATAGAGTTCTTACAATCCTAGAAGGAAAGATTAAGCTACCATTATAAACAAAGGATGCATAACAATTCTAATTGGAAAATAAACATCCATTGTCTAACTACTAAAGAGAGATTAAATAGTAAGAACAATAAAAAAGAGTTTCCTTCTCTTGTGTTGAGCTTTACCCCACTAGATTCAGCCTTGAAACCCATCGGATTGCATCCATGGAACCCTAGCCAGAACCCAAAATGAGAGATCCCTCAAGACCTAAAAGCAACCCTCTTTTAATTGTAAAATCCGGAAATTTTAGGAAAATAAAATTTTTGTGATTATTTGGTTAATAAAAGGAAAAGTCCCCAAGGTTGGATGTAATTAAATTTTTATTTGGAAATAAGGATTAGAATGGTTAATCCTCTAATTAGAGTTAATAGGGTTGTCGGGGACCTAATTGTAATTTGAAGTGAAAGTTGAGTATAAATTGGAATTTGTTTCTCTCTCTTGTAGAGGACCTATGATGGAAAATAAAATAAATAAAGGGGACTTAGATAAAAAGAAAGAAAGTCATGATTTGAATTATTTGATGGTAAGATATTACAAATACATAAATATATTTAAATATATACATGGCATTCGGATAAGATATGATATAAAATCAAATAAAATAAAAATTAAAATGAATGAAATGAATGGATGTGATAGATGTGATTTTTATATAAATATAGTTAAAATGATGAGGCTAGGACATGCATGATGGGAATTGTTAAAATCAATGATTGGATTTCTTTTTGAAAGCAAAATATGCACGTTGGTTTTCTATTTCATTTGAATTGGAAGGCTGAGATTTGATGGAGGGATTTAATGAGAAGGAATCAACGGCTGGGAATTAACTTTGGAGTTGAAATGCGTGGAAGAACTGATTCCTCTGTTTTATGTTGGATGGCCAGGATTGGAATTAAAATTAATAAGAATTGATCTAACGGTTGATAACAAGGGATTGAGATCACGAACTCCTATAAAAGCACGATCAGTTAACCCTAATATTAGTCCATCCAAGCGGCGGCGGAGTGTCTCTTCTCATGAGAAGCAGAGAGAGAAGGTTGAAAGGGAAATGGGCTGCGAGGAACGTGCTTCGTGTGCTGTCTCCAGGTGCGCCGGAACGGAAAGTGCTATGGGTTTTGTTGACTTTGTTGTTGCATGATTTTTTTGGTAAGTGTCTTTGCCTAGCTCCCACCCAGAGATGGGTTTCTTTGGCACTCTTATTACCTGGTTTGGTATATTCTTGATTGTTATCATGATTGTGCTTGTCGTTATGATCTGGATATCTGTTGTTGATTCCCGGTATACATGTTTTGTTTGATGTTTTCCACATCTGTGATTGGTTGTTTGGACAAGTTGTCTTTTTGGATGCTCACTGAGCATGCCACCGTGGACTGGGACATTACTGTGGGACTCGTGGTGCTTATGTTTAGGTTGCGGTATGCATCTGGAGGGGTATGCGTACCCATGGAGCATAGCCACCTGTCATCCGGCACTTAACCACTGAGGCACGCGACACTTGTGCTGACTGTGGAGGTATGATTGGATGAGTTTAGGGGGCCCCGTTGTTTGGTTTCTTGTGCTGATCTAGTTATTTTCTTGATATGATCCATGTCTTGACTGATTATCCTGATTTGTCTATCTTGACCCTTTGGACGGTGCTCATCGTGATTTCTCTGCAGGGCACTTATTGAGCTTTCCTTTTGAAAGCTCACTTCACTTTCTTTTTCCCTTCCAGGTTAAGAGGAACAGATGGCTCAAGATTTGGGGCTGCGCGTGGGACTGGGATAGGATGGAGAGGTTCGAGGACCTCAGGGTTAGTGTGAGAGTTTGTTTGTAGGACCCATGTAGGGCCTGATTTTGTATAGTTTGTTATAGGGTGAATTGAACCCTTGTGATTTTAAATTCCGCTGTATAACTTTGACATTGTTATATATGACATTTTGATTATATTATGTTATCTGCTTCTATTACTTAGGCCTTGTATTCGAGTGGGGCTCGTCTCCACTTGGGTACGGCCGATCTGTTGACGTGCCCGAGGTCCCTAGATCCGGGTCGGGGCGTTACATTAATACCCCTAGAAAATAACGTCATGACGTCTAGAAGAACGTCACGACGTCCGTGACCTAGCTTGGAATTTCAGGTCTGCTTCGGATCAGTAGATGTTACGACGTTAAGATTGCATGTCGCGATATTATGTTTCAACCTGCGCAGTCTTCATCAAGTGTCTGATTAGATGACCAATTCAACTCCAATTAAGATGAAATTTTAACCAGGTATTTCTAAGATAGGTATCTTCATTATGAAAGGTAGAGCTTAGGTTTGGAGTCCTGCAGAACTTTAAATAAATTCTTCATCTCAACAGACCATTTAGGATTCTCTCTGGTTTTTCTCCTCGTCTTATTTTGCTCTTTCATAATCTCAACATCCTTTTCCTTATCATCTTGATAATCCCTTTCTTGGTCCACAAGCCTCATCATCTATCTACATTCAAAAACACTTGCATTAGTGAAGAAATTGATACATTTAGTCTTGAAATTCACTAAAACAAGTGTGCATGCTAGCTAAGATAAACTATATACAAATGAACCCACATTGGTTCTTGAATACATCATTAAACACCGATTTCTATTCTCAAACTAGAATATTAAGCCTTATATTAGCTCACTTTAGAGATCTAAGATACCTCCAAACTCAAAATATTGCTTGTCCTCAAGCAATGAACAATACAACATATAACCCAATAGCTCGAGCATATACATTTTTGGGTTAAATCTCCTTGCCAACGAAAATAGATGGAACATGACATAATAAGTAAAGGGCTGAAAATCTCAAACAAAGTAAGAAACATAAATAGATATTCTATACTGTGCATTAGAATTCTACAAATGTAATACCTTTAGCCAAGTTGTATGTCACATAGATTGATGCATGCATGGGAGA
This sequence comes from Dioscorea zingiberensis, assembly GCA_026586065.1. Classification (NCBI taxonomy): domain Eukaryota; kingdom Viridiplantae; phylum Streptophyta; class Magnoliopsida; order Dioscoreales; family Dioscoreaceae; genus Dioscorea; species Dioscorea zingiberensis. The sequence goes on from CM048824.1 coordinate 31,598,213, forward strand.
ATAGAACTAGAAGCACAAATCTACAAAGTCGAGACTTCCTATATTTTCTCCTAGTAGAACACCCTACTCCCAAGGCAGGCTATTGCTCCTCTCTTATGGTGCCCTCTCTATTGAACTATGAGTACTCTTTATTGTGTTTGTTTGTTTGTTTTGTTTGTTTTGTTTTTATTTTTTTTATTTTTTATTTACTAGATAGTCACCTTGATTATAGCTCACATGTACCCCCGATTTCTATATACTTCCCTATGTCTCAAGTACTACTTATCTACCATGTGTTTAATACCCAATCCCTATTCTCCAATGCATATATGTTCTCTATGAAGCATACAAACGGGACTAAGGTCATTTATGAAGGTCTAAAAGAAGTTCTAGATGTACAAGTGTATATATAGATGGGATCTTCCTATAGTTTGTAAAAGTCGGCCTTCTTGTACTATCGGTGTCAAATGAACTATAAAGTAGGAGATGAAACACTTAATTTTATACATGAGGTGTGTATTATTTACTTATATAAGAAAATTTTTCAATAAGCAAAGAAAAATGGATTGAAATTGCCAGTAGATAGCTCAAAAAGCAATAAGCTTCGGTACATGAAACCCCACTCCCAAATTAGGATCAGTCATCGTCCACGATGAGAAAAAAAATATTAAATTAAAGATGCAGGAACATAAAAAAGAGCAAAATTAAGAAGAACACGCCCCTAGATTGCAATATCCTCGTCATTCCTTGTCTTCCTTTTCATGCTCCTTTGCTAGCGCTACAAGTGCACAGAGTATAGGTGGAAACAACGACGGTTGTTGTTGCGGGACTCGACCTCGAGGGATATGATGCATGGTGGCCTAGAAGGGAGAGAAGAAGCTTTAGCTTGAGAGAGATTAGATTTAAAGACACTAATCATGTAAGCACGATGGAAAGGTTAGTACAAATGTCGGAATAGGTAGGGACACTTATCGGTTAGGAAATTGGTTGTCCTTTTCATAGACTTTAGACCTTGGCCCAAAATATATCTAAATGTGGAATATGCTAAAAATTTTGGCAGAGCTTTCACTGGTAAAATTGATGTCTAAAAATCAATACATGCATTGTTACAAGCTCTAAATTGAGCACACTCACATTACAAAATCAATTTCAATTCATACACACATTTCTACCACAATATGCCCGATTAATAGAAACTCAATTGGTTAAAGCAATAAAAAGTATGGTAGAAATGCATACAATAGTGGTGTGATGCTCTAAAATCGTAGTTCCAAGGATGAGGAATCGTGGAAGCTTGCCAAAGTTTGATGGAGGCACATAGAATAGAAGACAAGAAAATAAAAAGTGCAGTCACCACCCTCAATTTAATCTAAATAGATATATCGTTGCGACGTTCGAGTAGTACATCGCGATATTCATTATATTCTTCAAAAATTTCTCGAATAAACGTCTTGATGCAAATTGTTTGACAATTCTGTTCCCAGGTCTCTAGTAATGTCGCGATATTCATTTATAACATCATGATGTTTACTGCAGTGAGGTCAAATAGACTGACCTGTTCACATTAACTCAATGTTTACATCATATATGTTTTCTATAATTTAGGGTTCAAAAACATTACCAGGCCTTGCCGAATTGGAAATTATGCATTTTATACCAAAACCTTTGACTCCATCGAAATAAATCTGATGCTTTGTTTTGATGGGCCTCCCCCAAACTTAATCTTTTCCATACACCATAAGTGGGGATTATTCCAAACAAAAGATAAACAAAAAACTAAAAACTAACAAAATCAAACAAGAATAAAAACAACTATTGAAAGAAATGAATCCAAATTCTTTTAAAGCTTGGGTTGCCTACAAAGAAGCGCTAGATTCAAGGTCTCTAGCTTGAACCCACTTGGGTTATTCTGGTTCTTTGATAAATAGAGCTGATGCATCCTTCTCAAGACCTTCCCCTTTATGTAATCTTTGCTACTATTTGGAGGTCTAGATTGGATCGTTATGTGGCTCAACAACTTGAAGAGACAACTGTCTAGCTAACATGGAAGATTTCAAACTTTTGCTTTACGTCACCCCCACAACTGTTTCAACAATACCAAGTGATTTCTTTGTTTAATACTTGTTGTTATAGCTGAATTGTTTTGCAATCTATTAATTTCTTCAATGATAAAATGTTTCTCCAAGGGTTCATAGAGCACAATTGTGTTCAAGACTTTCTTATTAGAGCAATGTTCTTCAAGAGGGAAGCAAGGTTCATCATCATCTGTGCTTGCTAACTCTTGTTGTTGCATGCTTCTTTGAGTTTTAATTTCATTGTACACTTGCTCGAGGTCCACAAGACTATTTTCATACTCCCGTGCCAATGCCTCCTCTTGAGTGTCCTTGCACTCTTCAATTGTTGGCTCCTTTGGAGGTTGGCATCAAGCCCTTGTTGTAGCAACCTTTAAGGGAAAGGTTGAGGAGTGTAAATATCTTCAAGTTTTCTTAAAATAAACACGTCACTGAGCAAGTCTTTTATACTTTATCTTTTAACATTTGGCCCTAGTTTGTCGTCGTGTACCTTTATAAATATTCTACTTCTTAGAGCTTGAGGTGTATTATTTACTTGCTCAAATAATTTTGGTTCAGCTATCCATGAACATAATTTTTCACCCAAGGATTGTTCATTGATAGCTTGCTCCATTTCGACCTTTGAAACTCTTTGATCTTCAATATCATTTGCTAGCATTATAAGGGTGTTGATCCTTAAGAGTGCCCCTTGAAAGCATGGTGGAATATCTTCTTCCAAATATGATGTTGCACTACTAGACCAAGATGTGTAATATTTGCTTTCCATTGTTACTACACAGTTTGTCCCCAAAAGATGCGAGTAACATTAACAACTCAAAGCAGAATAAATTGAATCCAACTAAAAAGAATACAAAATGAAATTATGAAAAAGAAAAGCAAAGATAAAATGAATGTAGTACAAAAGAATGTAAAATAAAAATAAATGACTAAGATAAACTAGCACCTATTCAACTAGTGTCACCTATGGCCTATGCCCTTCCCAGCAACGACACCAAAAACTTGTTGACCAGCGGCTATGAGTGCAATCACTCAAGACACGCAAGCGTATGTAGTCGTAAGTAATAAAATAATCGGTGAGCACCGGATCGAATCCGCAGAGAAGGCTTATTTGGCCTAGATGATAAATAACCTACAGAGTTTCTTGTTGTACTCAGTCAATCACTTGATTGGAAGAAGGTTTCTAAGCTAAACTACCCCAAGAAATTAATAAAAAGTAATGAAGGGTGCAGGGATTTCTCAAGATAACAAGCTTCTAGGGTTGTATGGATCTAATGACTTATGATGATTTTCTCCTATTCTCGCAATCATGTGTAGTTTTGGGTAAAGGTTAATTGATGATAAACCTATTTACGTGTGTGCACTCTTGGTGCATCCTACAGGTTCCCTATCTCTAAGGAACACGCATTAATCCTTCTCCTCTATATCTCTATGGCGATTATGGTAAAGCGTTATAAAACCTAGAGGCTAGCCTCACAGAGGGTCCTTAGCATATCTTTATGCTCATGGGATCACCTCTTGTAATAATACACTTATTGGATATAAATAAATATATAAAATAGTAGGGACTAAAGAGTAAAGTGGGCTGATATTTATCTTAATTAATGATTTAGTTAAAGATCTTATCTGAAATAAGTTAACAAAATACAAATTAAAACAAAAAAACCTAATCTAATTTTTTTTTAAAATTTTTTTTTACGAATCTCTTTATTTATTCCTCACACCGCCGCCCTCAGTCGTAACCCTAACTCTTCTTATTCTTCCTCTGTACGAACATAGCCGCGGGTTTAAACGATCTAGAGACTATAGGAGATCCTGCTTTGTCTCTCCCTTGTTTGTCCGGATCCCGATCGAATAACTGTCAAGGTGAGTTCTGAATATCTGTTCCCTCTCAATGTTTGATCTGAAGAGTTGTTTCATCAAGTCCTCGACTTCTCCATGTTGTATATGTATTGTTTATTTACAAAGTGTTGGTTAGGAATATTATGGCCTTCTTCATGATAACTATGTAAGTCCCATGATTTTCAACATGCGTATTTGGTCAACCTAATATAAAATAAATCATGAAGTGGAAATCTTAGTAGGCAGAGGCTACATTTTTGTCTCAACATATGTTGCTTTATTTTATTGAGTTATCTGGATCCACAAAAGAAGATTTATATAGTCTATAATAGGCAAATAGCATGACGATTTACATGTGTAGTTGAAGAATGTCAGGGCATTAATCTCAGACTTTCACATATGAAATCATTATGTATACATATAATAATATTTATGGATAGATTGATTTAAGCAATCTGTTTTCATAGGTGATTTGTTAACGGACACAATGGTGGTAGTGTTTATATATATATATATATATATATATATATATATATATATATATATATATATATTGTCACGCCCCGAACCACGGCTCAGCCACGTAGACAACCGGCCGCACCCAAACAGGGGCTAGTCCCCATTCAGGCGCAAGGCCTTAAGAACTCTTATACGATAAGTATTCAGAGTTAATAATCACAGCGGAATCATAATTAAGAGATGAAGGGAGTTAGTACAACTCCATACAGTATAATGTCGGGTTTACGCAACCCAAGACTAGGATCTAGTCCAGTCACCCCTAGAAATCCATACAACAAAGAAATCTAAATTACAAGTCTCACATTAATAAAAGAGGTACGCAGACCTCAAGACAAATAGAAGTAACCGAGTCGGCAGCTCGGTATATCCCCTCCTAAGCTCGATCCTACTCCTCCTCGTCCGAACCTGAGTAATACACAAATCAAGTGCATGAGCCTAAGAATAGGCCCAGTAGGGTCGCAAGTAAGTCAATAAAGGTGGCGGAAGCCACTAGGAAAGAACAGAAATAAAAGAAGTACAAATATGCGATAATAACATCACAAGCGAATAACAAATCTCGTGAAAGTGGATAAATCCACGGATGTACTCAATCTCGGCATATGTGATAATCGAGATGTCTCACGACATCTACGCACACCATCGGTATCGCCTCTACCGGCCGGGCTAAGCTATAGCATACATGTGCACATGGTCGAAAAATGCCGCCTCCTGACCGAGCCAAGTGGCCGATATTATACACCCTCCGCCGTGGTCTCCGTCCAGATAGAGCATCAAGTGCTCGTGGCCGGATATTATACGCCCTCCGCCGGGGCACGATGGCCGAGATATTATACACCCTCTGCTGTGGTCTCCGCTGATGTATCATGCCAAAGAAATAGAGATAATAGTACAAAATACCTAACAATGTATGTATGTATATTCAAGGCGACAATATCTCAATAAACATAATAAAAGAAATGATCCCTGGGATCGGAATCCAAACATAATTAAGGAGATGCACTCAACTTAACTATGTGCAAGTAATCTAAAAGATTGCGTAAATCCCTTGAGATATAAAGCCAACACATAGGAGGAATGTCCATCTCCACTATATGCCGGAACCTCTCAAGGGAATAAGAACGCAAGGATCAAAGCTAAGTAAGAGATAGAGATACTCACGTAAAACGCTGCGAGAACCTACCCGACCGGAGAAAAATCTCTAATCCCCGCCGCGGCCTCACGCGTCCGGACCAAGATCTAGTAAATATAACACAACCTAGTTAATTATACTTGATCATCACAGTCATGCATAATTAAATGGTTTAAGGCACACAAGGCCTCAACAGACTTCCGTATTTTCACTCTAGAGCGCAGTTACCTAGAACTGCTAACAACTTGTAATACGCAAGTCGGAATTCCCCGATCCAGCCTCCGTTGGAAAGTTCTCTTCCCCCCCTTTCCAACGACGTGCTAATCGTGCCGATCAGGGTACAACTGCTATCCCGTGCGGCACCCTGAAGGTGCAGCCCGGGCCCGATTTTATGTGAAAAATCGGACAGCACTTCCCCTGATTATGGGGCTCCGATATGGGTACAAACATTCACACATTTCGGTCCAATACACTTGGACTTTATAAACTTTATATACAATGAGTTCATCCCTTTCTTTCAATTCCATTAACACTCGTTAATTAGCCCTAATCTAAGGTGTAGATGTTCACCGTCGCGGGAGAGGGTGGTGGCGTGTGCTGCGGTGGCCGCCGAATCAGCCGGGAAAAGTCGCCGCGGTGATCAAGAGAGGGCGGTGTGGTCCGGTGGTGGCCGGAAGGATCATGGGCGCTGCGTAGTTCGCTGGCCGAGGCGCAGGGGCTGAAGCGCAGGGCCGCGTAGCAGGCCGCGCTGCGAAAGCCGAGCACGCGGCAGGCTTGGGTCGCAGACGGGTCGCGCTAGCAGGGCCGCGCTGTGTAGGCTGGGCTGTCAGAGGGTCAGCGGGCCGTGGAGCCTGAAAGGCCAGAGGGGAAGTGGCCAGGCTGTACATGGGTCGGGCGCTACATGGGTGCGCAGACTGAAGGCTGGGCTGCCTCCTTGGCGGTGGGGTTGGCTGGTGGGGTGGCCGGTGTCTTTGTCGCCGAGAGAGAGAGAGAAATGTCTTTCTCTCTCCTTGTCATGACATAAGTAATAGTTTTTAAAAGATAAAACCCTCACATGTCTACTATTCCTCCACATGAGCACTATGTATTCACTGCAAATGATCTATTTTGCCGGGGCCCATCAGCGATAATTCTCTCGTCCTCCTGCCTCTACCGGATCCACGAATCTCGGGTCGATGGGCCTCTGGTAATGAAAGTGCCCCATAATATCTCGGATATATCTTTTCGTCGGACTGCATCCGGAATACTGGCTTCGGTCAAATCTTTCGCCACGGAGTACCGTGGCATCACGGAGTTGTCTCACCCCCAGGCATTCACTTTTCCCGAAATGAATATTTATTCATTTTCTTCTTGATAATTAATCCGAATTAATTAACATACCATTAATCTCGAAAATTAACAAATGATTATTTCATTAATTAACGCTTAATTAAATCACGGATCATCCGCACATGTGATTTTCTTTTCAAAACTTCACCGCTTCATCATTTTGAATTGCCATTTAAAATTTACGGTAAATAAATCTTTATTTATTTCGTGGTTTTACAATCTCCCCTTATAGGAGTTTAGTCCCTAAACTCACAACAAGCTTATTTACTCAAACAGATCCGGTAACGCTTCTTCATGTCGGCTTCAAGGCTCCTGTGTAGCTTCACCACTGTGGTTGTTCCATCTTACCTTGACTAAAGGAATAGTTCGATTCCTCGCTTTTTGTTCCTTGTAGTCAAGTACTTCTACCGCCACTCCTCATAAGATAAGTCATGTTGAAGCTCCACCGTTCATATTCGATGATCTTATTCGGTCGGCCAAGCATTTTCTCAACATGGAGACGTGGAAGACGTTATGGACTGAGCCAAGTCCGGAGGCAAGGCCAAACGATACGCCAATCGCTCCAACCCGTTCTAATATCTCGAAGGGTCCAATGTACCGCGGGCTAAGCTTCCCGCGCTTTCCAAATCTCCATACACCCTTCATAGGTGATACCTTCAGGAGTACCTTGTCGCCCACCTGAAATTCCACTGCTCTGCGTTTCTTATCAGCATAGCTCTTCTGTCGGCTCTGAGCTACCCTCAGCCTTTCTCTGATGAGCTTCACTTGTTCTTCAGCTTTCTGTACTTCCTCAGGCCCTTCAAACTTGCGATCTCCCACATCGTTCCAAAATATAGGAGATCGGCACGGCCGCCCATACAGAGCCTCATAGGGCGCCATCTGAATGCTTGCCTGGTAGCTGTTGTTGTAGGCGAACTCTGCCTTAGCCAAATGCTCATCCCAAGAACCAGTGAAGTCAAGAGTACACGCTCGCAGCATATCTTCTAATATCTGAATTGTCCTCTCCGATTGACCATCCGTCTCAGGATGAAAGGCAGTGCTAAAGGTCAATCGGGTACCCAGTGCTGCATGTAGGCTCTCCCAAAATTCCGAGACAAATCTGGGGTCTCGATCGGATATGATCGTTACCGGTATACCATGTAGACAAACGATCTTGTCCATGTATAGCTGGGCTAGTCGCGCCAAGCTCATCTTACGTCTCAATGCCAAGAAGTGTGCCGACTTGGTCAGTCGGTCAACGATCACCCAAATGGCTTCATTCCCCTTTTTGGAACGAGGTAAGCCTCTCACAAAATCCATCGCTATATGTTCCCACTTCCACACTGGTATAGGCAGGGGTTGCAATAGTCCAGCTGGCTTCTGGTGCTCTGCCTTCACCCGTTGGCAGGTAAGGCAGTGGGCAACAAACTCGGCTATCTCCGCTTCATATCGACCCACGGAAGGTGGTCTTTAGCCCCCTCAGACATCTTCGCGCCTCCGTGGTGGATGGTATAACTAGAGTAATGGGCCTCCTCTAAAATGTCTCTCTTGAGTTCGTGGACGCCGCAATACGCATTACCATCTCCTCGCCTCGTGGTACCATCCTTATGTACCCGAATTCAGTGGATGCCTACCGGATCTTCTCCGCTTTAATAATTCAGATCTTGTAATCGACTGCCTTTGATCCTTTCCAATAAATTGGGCGGATACACAAGCTAGCCAAGCTCACCTCCGAAGTTCGGCTCGATCACTTCCAAACTCGGTCTCTTCATTTCTTCTAGAAGGTTTACTTGATCGAGATTTGGTACCGTCCCATAGTTGACCTTTCTACTTAATGCATCGGCCACCACATTAGCCTTGCGGGTGGTAGTGGATGTTGAGGTCGTAGTCCTTGATTAGCTCCAACCAAATGCGTCTTTGCCTCATGTTCACTCTTTTCACAAGTGAATATGTATTTCGGACTTTTGTGGTCTCAGATACACTTCACATGGCACACCAGAGAGAAAGTGGCGCCAAATCTTTAAGGCAAAGACTACAGCTGCCAATTCCAAGTCATGTGTGGGGTAGTTCTCCTCATGCGACTTCAGTTGCCTTGAAGCGTAGGCAATGACCCGCCCATTCTGCATGAGTACGCATCCCAGGCCTGTCTTGCAAGCATCACTATAGATTACGTATCCACACCCACTCTCTGGTAGGGCCGTGACAGTGGAACACCAATCGGCTCTTGATTCCCATGAAACTCGCCGCGGTCCTCCGGCCCGGATGAAAGGAGTACCCTTCCGGGTCAGCCGGGTCATGGGTAATGCCAGACGTGAAAACCCCTCTACAAACCTCCTGTAGTAGCCAGCTAACCCCAGGAAGCTCCTGATCTCTCTTACGGTGCTCGGTCTACTCCAATCCACTACCGCTTCAATCTTCTTAGGGTCCACAGATACTCCGTCTCCACTGATGACGTGCCCCAAGAAGGCCACACTGCTCAGCCAGAAATCACACTTGGAAAATTTAGCATATAACTCCTGATCTCTCAGGGCCTCCAAGATCAAATTTCAAGTGCTTCGCATGCAACTTCTTACTCTTGGAGTAGATCAGGATGTCGTCGATGAAGACGACTACAAACCGATCCAAGTATCGTCTGAATACCCGATTCATCAAATCCATGAACACCGCTGGGGCGTTGGTAAGCCCAAACGGCATTACTAGGAACTCATAGTGCCCATACCTCGTACGGAAGGCACTCTTCGGTATGTCCTCGCCCCGGATTCGCACCTGATGGTACCCAGATCTCAAATCTATCTTAGAGAACACCTGTGCTCCCTGAAGCTGGTCCATCAGATCATCTATCCTCGGTAGAGGATACATGTTCTTGATCGTCACCTTGTTGAGCTCCCGGTAGTCAATACACAGTCTCATCGATCCGCCTTTCTTCTTGACAAATAATACTGGGGCTCCCCAAGGTGACATGTTAGGCCGGATGAAACCTTTATCTAGAAGTTCTTCAAGTTGTTGCTTCAACTCTTTCAGCTCGGCAGGTGCCATTCTGTATGGGGCTCTGGATATGGACGCGTTCCTCGGAGCCGTGTCGATGCCAAATTCCACTTCCCTCTCGGGGTAGTCCCGCAAATCGTCTGGAAACACATCCGGAAAATCCCGAACAACAGGGATTTGTTCCACCGTATACTGAGCGTCTTTTGCTTCTGAGATAGACGCCAGGAACCCTATACATCCCCTGTTGATCAGTTTCGCCCGGCGCGAGATATCTCCCGAGCCATAGAATAGCTCTACGCCTCGAAGATGAATTCTTCGTGAGCTCGGAAATCGGAAATGCACCCTCTTCCTTCTACAGTCTAGCACTGCATATGCTGAGGAGAGCCAGTCCATGCCGAGGATGACATCGTAGTCGCGCAACTCCATCAGGTGTAGATCGGCAGTAAGTTCGTAACCTTCAATTACTACTGAGCACTTTGGCGCCAATCTATCCACGATCTTCGTCGCTCCCACCGGAGTATCGACGCACAAGTCGTGGGGTAGTGTAATTACATACAAGTTATTTCTCCGGGCAAATGAAGTAGACACGAAAGAATGTGTCGCCCCGGGATCAAACAGTGTACAAGCATAGTAAGAGCAGACAGTAATAGTACCTGCAACCACCTCATGAGAGGCTCGGGCATCCTCCTGAGTCAGGTTGTAAACCCGACCCTGAGCAACTGGTCGACTAGAGGAAGAAGGGGAACCTGCTGCTTTCCCTTTCCCCTTTCCGCCTCTGGATCCTCCTCTCTGTCCTCGGTCTCCTGTGGCCTGCTGTCGTGAACCTCCAGGTGTCTGTGGGGGTCTGTCTGGTGCTGTCTGGGACCCATCTCCTCCTGGCGACCCGGCTACCGCCGAGGGCAACTGGCTCTGTAATGCTCGGTGCTACCACATCGGAAGCACATATCTGCCTGGTGCCAACACTGCTCCCTAGTGTGTGGGCCCCCACAACGGGTGCAATGAGGTCGTGGGCTCCTCCCTGACGCATCCCCGCCGGACCACGGCGAGGAAGATGGGTGTAAAGTGGGACTGCAAGGCTCACTCCGAGCGCTCGAATCGCCCCGGAAGACTCACTCTTCCTGGAGCTCTTTCCTTTGTCACTGCTCTGCTCTCGTTTGCGTGGCTCTTGTGTTTCCTGCCAGGCTAGCTCAGCGTCCTTAGCTATCTCTACCAACTCGTGAAAAGGACATCTCAAGGATGGCGTCACTGAACGCCGGAGGTTAGGCCTCAAGCCACTAACAAACTGGCGGGCCTTGAACAGTGTCACCTACAAGGGTAGAGGCAAACTCGATAGCCGCTCAAACTTCGGCCTCATACTCGCGGTCCCTAGTCCCTGCCGCAAGGTCAAAAGCTGGCGAGTCATCAAAGCCTCGTCAGCCAAAAGTACTTGTCGAAGAAGGCGGTTCTGAACTCTTTCCAGGACTCAAAGCCTTTTTCACCTCTGTTCTTTTCTTCAGTCTTGTACCAACTTCTGGCGCGACCCTTCAGCATGTAGGCAGCCAGTCTCACCATGTCTTCTTCCGGGCTCTGCATAGCCTGGAAGGTAGCCTCAATCTCGTCTATCCACTGCTCTGCCACGTCCGGGTCGGTACCTCCCTCAAAGGGTGGGGGTCCATGCCTCCGAAACTCTGCTAGAGAACTACTACCACCAGCGCCAAGACTGGCCTCTGCCTCCGTGGAGCCGCAGGGGAGGTGTAGGTGGGTCACATCGCCGCCGCCATCGCCGCCATCGCTCCCGCCATCGCCGCCATGCCTTCGCGCATCATCCTCGCCATCTCACGCACTGTGCCCGGCATCGCGGTCGGATCTGGATAGGCCCACGTGCGTGACTGGGGTGTCCCTCGCACGGGACGGGGATACGCCCGGTAGACGCGGGTGGTACCCACCGGCCGGGTCAGGGATATCCCCCTACTGGGAAACTGGGGTATCCTCCTGTGGGGTGGCCGGGGTAGCCGGGGTAACCGTGGTAGCTGGGGTAGCCTCCGGTGTGATAGCCGTGGATGACCCCACATGGGTCTGCACGGTCTCGGGGCACCAGCCTGGGGGGCGCTGCGGGCCTCCGTATCTAAACCGACTAGGGCCTCCTCCTTACAATGCATGGGCTCCGGGGGTGGGCTTACTGCCCGCTTGCTTGGTCGCCCTCGTCTCGGAGGCATGACTTCTGCAAGATAGAAAGGTTCCAGTAGTCAGTACACTACCCAACCCATTCTCTCAACAAGATAAAGACTCGACTCCTAAGTTGCTGAGACAACTAGGGTGACTTGAATTGTACCGCTCTGATACCATATAAATTGTCACGCCCCGAACCACGGCTCAGGCACGTAGACAACCGGCCCGCACTCCAAGCGAGGGGCTAGTCCCCATTCGTGCTAAGGCCTTAAGTACTCTTATACGATAAGTATTCAGAGTTAATAATCACAACGGAATCATAATTAAGAGATGAAGGGAGTTAGTACAACTCCATACAGTATAATGTCGGGTTTACGCAACCCAAGACTAGGATCTAGTCCAGTCACCCCTAGAAATCCATACAACAAAGAAATCTAAATTACAAGTCTCACACAGAATAAAAGAGGTACGCAGACCTCAAGACAAATAGAAGTAACCGAGTCGGCAGCTCGGTATATCCCCTCCTAAGCTCGATCCTACTCCTCCTCGTCCGAACCTGAGTAATACACAAATCAAGTGCATGAGCCTAAGAATAGGCCCAGTAGGGTCGCAAGTAAGTCAATAAAGGTGGCGGAAGCCACTAGGAAAGAACAGAAATAAAAGAAGTACAAATATGCGATAATAACATCACAAGCGAATAACAAATCTCAGGAAAGTGGATAAATCCACGGATGTACTCAATCTCTGGCATATGTGATACTGAGATGTCTACGACATCTACGACACCATCGGTATCGTCTTCGGCCGAAGCCGGGCTAAGCTATAGCATACATGTGCACATGGTCAGAAAATGCCGCTCTCTGACTGAGCCAAGTGGCCAGATATTATACACCCTCTGCCAGGGTCTCCGTCCGATAGAGCATCAAGTGCTCGTGGCCAGATATTATACGCCCTCTGCGGGGGCCTGATGGCCAGATATTATACACCCTCTGCCGGGGCCTCCGTCCGATGTATCATGCCAAATAGAGATAATAGTACAAAATACCTAACAAGGTATGTATGTATATTCAAGGCGACAATATCTCGAATAAACATAATAAAAGAAATGATCCCTGGGATCGGAATCCAAACATAATTAAGGAGATGCACTCAACTTAACTATGTGCAAGTAATCTAAAAGATGTAAATCCCTTGAGATATAAAGCCAACACATAGGAGGAATGTCCATCTCCACTATATGCTGGGAACCTCTCAAGGGAATAAGAACGCAAGGATCAAAGCGAAGTAAGAGATAGAGATACTCACAGAAAACGGGTGCGAGAACCTACCTGATCTGGAGAAAAATCTCCTAATCCCCGTCGCGTCTCACGCGTCCGGACCAAGATCTAGTAAATATAACACAACCTAGTTAATTATACTTGATCATCACAGTCATGCATAATTAAATGGTTTAAAGGCACACAAGGCCTCAACAGACTTCCGTATTTTCACTCTAGAGCGCAGTTACCTAGAACTGCTAACAACTTGTAATACGCAAGTCGGAATTCCCCGATCCAGCCTCCGTTGGAAAGTTCTCTTCCCCCCCTTTCCAACGACGTGCTAATCGTGCCGATCAGGGTACAACTGCTATCCCGTGCGGCACCCTGAAGGTGCAGCCCGGGCCCGATTTTATGTGAAAAATCGGACAGCACTTCCCCTGATTATGGGGCTCCGATATGGGTACAAACATTCACACATTTCGGTCCAATACACTTGGACTTTATAAACTTTACATACAATGAGTTCATCCCTTTCTTTCAATTCCATTAACACTCGTTAATTAGCCCTAATCTAAGGTGTAGATGTTCACCGCCGGGGAGAGGTGGCGGCGCAGGGCTGCAGGTGGCCGGCCGGAATCAGGCCGGAAAAGCTGGCCGCGGTGATCAAGAGAGGGGCAGGTGGTCCGCGGTGGTGGCCGGGAAGGATCAAGGGCGCTTGGCGTAGCTTCGGCGGCCGAGGCGCAGGGCCGAGCGCAGGGCCGCTGGGCCGCGCTGCGTAAAGCCAGCACGTGCCGCGTGGGTGCACGGGTCGCTGTAGCCGCTGGGCCGCGCAAGGCTGCTTGTGCGCTGCCGCTGGCAGGCAGGGGCTGGCCGTGGAGCGGGTGTGAAAGGCCAGCAGGGGGCTTGTGCTGCCGGGGGCGCGGGGGCGTGGTGCGCTGTGAAGGCCAGTGTGGCGCTGCCTCCGTGTGGTTGGCCGGGCGGGTTCGGCCGTGGCAGTGCGCCGCCGAGAGAGAGAGAGATCTGAGCCAATTCGACCGAGAATTTGGGAGAGAGAGAGAGACATGTCTTTCTCTCTCTCCTTGTCATGCCATAAGTAATGGTTTTTTTAAAAGATAAAACCCTCACATGTCTACTATTCCTCCACATGAGCACTATGCATTCACGGGTAAATGATCTATTTCTTGTCGGGCCCATCATGCGATAATTCTCTCGTCCTCTCGCCTCTACCCGGATCCACGAATCTTCGTCGATGGGCCTCAGTGGTACGAGTGCCCCATAATATCTCGGGATATATCTTTTCGTTGGGCGGTCAGGGAATCACAGGCTTTTCGGTCAAATCTTTCGTCACGGGAGTACTGTGGCATCACGGAGTTGTCTCAGTCCCCAACCAGATTCACTTTTCCCGGGAAATGAATATTTATTCATTTTCTCTTCTTGATAATTAATCCGAATTAATTAACATACCATTAATCTCGGAAAATTAACAAATGATTATTTCGATTAATTAACGTTTAATTAAATCTGGATCATCCAGACATGTGATTTTCTTTTCAAAACTTCACTGCTCATCATTTTGAATTGCCATTTAAAATTTCTGGTAAATAAATCTTTATTTATTTCGGGGCGGGTTTTACATATATATATATATATATATATATATATATATATTCTAGTAACTGAGACTACTTTTTTACTAGATCTTATTACGGAGGGGTGAGTCGTGACTAGATTGAGCTTGTGATTTGGAGGTAAGTATTCCACGTAAATTTCACAAAATTTTCTTATAAGTGTATAGAAATTATCTTCATTATAATTTAATTATTTTTTGATTTTATTTGATGTTTTGAGAAAGCATCAAGCCATCTATTTTTGTACAAACAGAACCATGCTTGTATATTACGTTTAGAACTATTGACTTTTGTTTGTTTGAAATATTTTCTGACATAGCTACTTTATTGTTATGACTTATTTTCTGCACACTTATTATGAATTATGAGTACGTCTCCAAATTGTTTGTGTTGTGACCTTCGTCAATGGGGGTTAAACATTGACCATGTCGACACGTATCTGTTATGAACTAGTTCAACCCGTGCTGTCGGTCGCAATAGCAGCCTTCTGATTTCCGTGCTGTCGGATTATAATAACAACCTTCTGTTTCTGACCCGTACCACCGGGGTTATTAGTGGTCATAGTAAGTTTGGGAGACTCTAGTATTTTGAGTGTAAACTAAACTTTATAATAGTATGTTTTTATGATAACTTCAGAAATTATAGTTTATGCAAATTATTGATTATTTACGAATTCTTTTTCCTTTTACTATACTTGTTTCAGATTTATTTATTATATTAAATATTGCATGGTTCATTGTATTTAGTGGGTACTTACTGAGCTCCCAAGCTCATTAATCTCTAGACCTTTTTTTTTAAGATCAAAAGGAGTAGCTTGCTGGTAGGTAGATGAGATGTCCTGAGCCCCATCCTTTCTTAGTGTCCTATGCAATTCCTCTAGTATTTTGAATAAATTGAATTGTTCTGATTTATTTTTTGTAGACTTTGCCCATTTGTTAGGGTATATTGGATGTTGGGTTGAACATTTGAGTATCAACAATAAATTCATATTATTCAGTTATTTGTAGTAATTGTAAACAGGTTATGAGGCTTTGCGTAGGCAGTGAGGCCCATCCCCACATCTATGCGGCCGATCTGCCGACGTCCCAACTTGGTTCGAGGTGTGACACCTCTTCCCTATGTCACTATCACAACGCTTTTATGCATATGCCTATGATACAATAGCTAGATTTGGAGTCACCTCTCGGCATACGAGTAAAAACTAATAGTTGAGAGGCATATCCACAACAACATAATCCATTGCAAAAATATCATTATTGAAATATCATATCAAAGAGTTCATACAACCCTAGAAGGGAAGATTAAGCTACCATTAGAAACAAAGGATGCAAAACAATTCTAATTGGAAGATAAACATCCATTGTCTAAGTACAAAAGAGAGATTTAATAGTAAGAACTACAGAAAAAGAGTTTCCCCCTCTTGCGTTGAGCTTCTCCCAGCTAGATTCAGCCTTAAAACCCACTAGATCGCCTCCATGGACCCTTAGCCATACCCCAAATGAGAGGTATATTTAAACCTAAAACCAACCCTCTTTTTGTACCCCCTGGAAAATAACATCATGACGTCTAGAAAAATGTCGCGAAGTCTATGACCAACCTAGAAATTTCAGGTCCGCTTGGGATCAGTAAACATCGCGATGTTAAGATCCCATGTTGCAACATTATGGTTCAATATGCAGTCTTCGTCAATGGTCTGACCGGATGACCAATTCAACTCGGATTGAGTTGAAATTTTAACCAGGTGTTTCCAACATGTGGATCTTCAATTTGCATAGTGGAGCTTGGGTTTGGAGTATTGCAAATATTTCAATAAATTATTGATCTTAAATGCCCATTCGGGTTGCCCTCAACTCTTTCTCCTCCTCTCATTAAATTGATCCATTTAGTGTTAAAATTCACTACAATAAGTGTGCATGCTAGCTGAGATAAAATATATACAAATGAACCCACATCGGTTCATGAATACATCAATAAATATCGATCTCTATTCTCAAACTAGCATATTAAGCCCTCTATTAGCTCGCTTTAGAGAACTAAGGCACCACCAAAATCAAGCTATTGCTTGTCCTCAAGCAATGAACAATACAACATATAAGCCAATAGCTCAAGCATATATATTTTTGGTTTAGATCTTCTTGCCAATGAAAATATATGCAACATGAGAGAATAAGTAAAAGGCTGAAAATCTCAAACAAAGTACAAATCATAAATAGATATTCTATATAATGCGTTAGAATTTTACAAATATAATGTCTTTAGCCAACTTGTATGTCAAACTTGTCTTCCAAGATAGTTTTCTTTTCAAGGGGCTTGCTTTGTTGGTAATATCTCGGCTGCCCAAATTTAGGATCACCTTGATAGCTAGAGAATGGATTTGTGCGCCAACTTGGGGTCCAATTTGTAGATAAATTGTTACTCAAACCCCTGAAATTGTTACCAACCGCATTAACTTCTTCAAAAGCAACCGGAGAGACCATGTGTGGCAATTCCAAAGGTATGGACTGTACTGATATATTGCTGACAAAAGAGGCTATCTCAGCTATCTTTGATTCTACCAACGTAAAATTTGTTTGTAACTCAAAAAAATGGTCCTCGTGAATGCTGGTCATTCTTTCTTTACTAGTTCTCTTACTAGGCCACGGACAACTTTTTGAAGCCATCGTATCAACCAACTCAAAACATTTTTCCAGGGGCTTTTTGTTAAATGTTCTGCGAGCAGCTGCATCTAGAACAACTAGATTGTTGCTCCTCAGCCCATTTTAGAAGGAAGGGATTAATAACCAACCGTTCAATCCATGATGAGGACTTGTGTGCTGCATTTTTTGAAATCTCTCCCACGCTTCTGCCAAATTCTTTCTTTCTTTTTCTTTTGGCAAACGCCATAAGTTCATTTCAGATCCGAATTGTTTTAGCCGATGGGAAGAAATTGAGGGGGAACTTCTGTCTCATGTCTTCCCAAGTAGTAATTGATGCCGCTTGAAGCAAATAAAGCCACTCTTTTGCCTTGGCCCTTATAGAAAATGGGAACAACCTCACTCGGACTGCATCCTCTGAAGACCTATTAGGCTTGAAGTTGTCACTGATTTCTAAAAAGTTTCTAAGGTACATGTTTGGGTCTTCATTGGGCAACCCTGAAAACTGCCCTATATTTTGTAACATCTGAATTATTGATGCCTCGATTTCAAGATTTTCTCCTTAACCATTCGGCCTCATGTTACTTGATTGATACCCTTGTAAGAATGGAATGGAAGGTCGATTATCTTCTCTTTGTGCCATACTCTTCAAGTCAGAGGAACTTGGCACTTCTTTTTGGTGCATCTTCTCCTTTCTTAGTCACCAGAGGGTTTTCTCAATTTCAGGATCAAGAGGAACCAAGGGACTTCCACTCATATACTGCAAGGCAAAGATGAAAACTTAAATTACATAGAAGTTTAAGTAAAAACTAAGTATAAATGAAGAAAAAGTAAAATAACTAATTCTAAGTATGAACACTAAGAACTATCAAAACTCACAAGGATTATCAACACAAAAACTATTTGCAAAATAACAAGAAAAAGAGTCAACTAATCTCGCTCCTTTTCACCTAATGTCAAAAAAGACCAAACCAATCCCCGACAACAGTGCCAAAAATATTGTTGATAGCTAGCTATGAGTTCAAGCACTCACATCGCCGCATACAAGCATATGTGGCCGTTGGTAATAAAATAATGGTAAGTACCAGGTTGATTTCCTTATGGAACCGTAAGTAGGTCTAAATGAACACTAGTGTACTAAGTCACCAAGCAGTAAGTCTATCATTTAAGGAGAAGGTTGTCTAAATCCTAAGTGTATAGGAAGAATAGAAAGGTCACTTGGGAGTGTTTTCTCTATTTGAAGCTCTAGGGTTATGCTTCAAATGACATTAAGGATTTTCTCCTATGTTTAACTATGATATTACTGTTATGGATATGGGTGAATTAATATTAAGTCTTGGTACTTATGTAGACTTCGGGTGCAACCTATAGGTTCTCTATGTCCAAGAAACACACTTCAAATCCTTTCCACGTGTCTATAGTAAAGGATAAGCATTATAAGACCTAGACTCAATCAACAACTTGGAAGACCAATGCATATATCCACGCTATTGGGGTCTACGGCTATCACTCCGCATCTCCAACTTCTGATATTAATATGATTCACACAGACACACATGCCTATGCATATGGAATATGATTTTTCATCGCCCTTCAAAGAACGATTAGATATAAGACAAATCATGGGCAAATCCACAACAACTTAATCAAAACAAACATAGGATAATTAAAATATCAAGTCATGAGTTCATACAACCCTAGAATGGAATTTTTCGCTACCATTACAAACAATAAATCAATAATGATGCAAATTGACAAGTAAATATCCATGTCCAATACAAGAAAGTGATTAAACACTATAAACTAATGAAGATAAGATTCCTCCTCTTATATAGAGCATACTGAAGCCTCAAACATTGTTGAATACCCTCGGATAGTCACCTCCCTTCGTAGTAGCTCATACAAGGTAAACATGATTAACCCTAATTTATCTCGTCATGACGTCTTTGACTGATGTTATGACTTTATCAGTTTGTTTCTTCTCCAGTGTCCCGCTTTTCCATTTTACACTAACTCCACAGGGTGACACATGATACACACATATTTCACTTGATTTAGCCTCTATAAACAGAATACACATAAAAAACATGGATAAATCAAGTTAAGCAACCAAAGAGGCCAATAGATGTATTTTCAGACCAAAAGAGAACAATTATTACTCTAATCCAAACAATTCGATCCGAAACATGGGTTAAAAGCCTACTAAGTTAGCTCTCTTTTGAGAGCTAACACTCACCCCTCACCCACATTTAAATTAACATTGTCCCCAATATACACAATATATGGACTGAAAAGAATATGACATATAAATAAAAAAGGAAAAAGATTTTTGAACCTTACCCAATAAACGGGGGTAATGTAGCTGTACTTGTTGTGGGTCCGGGTCCATATTTCGAATTCAATTTCTCTTTAAGCATTGAAGACACAAAACGTGAAATCCCAATATATATATATAGGTGACTGGCTCTTTTGTGACATATGGAATAAAAGAAAACCAAAATAAAATTCAAAAAGGTGAAATAGAAAAAGATAGTCATGATTCTCATAGGGCATGATCCTCGTAGTCATCATCATCAGACAAATATTCACCATCCATCCTCGTATCCTCCTTATCGGTGCTACAATAAATGGTGGGGGTGAATATGCAATCCCATGATGGTCGAGGAGCCGTTGCTCCCTTCCCGCCATCTAGTATAACAATATGTCTTGATTTGTTTGAGCTGGGGCTTGAGCTGATGCCTGGTCTCGTGGCTTAATTGAGGCTTTGAGGCTAATGCTTATGCTTATACCGCAAGTGCATAAGTTGTATCAAGTAGTAAAGTAGACTATAAGAGTTATATTTCAAACCCATAGAGACCTATGTCACTAATCCTATCTAATCGTTTGCTACCTAGTCTATCCAAATGATTTGGATATAATTCTAATCTAAATGCTAAATTGAAAGTGACTTTGAAATCAACTCGATGTGAGTACTGATGACAATCAATCATCAAAGGTAGATACTCAGGTAATGAATCCCCTCCGGATATTTGCATGTGAAGGCAAGAATGGATTTCTAATTGCAGAATGCTAGGTTATGGACCAAGGGTTACTATAGTGCTTTCACACCATTTGTCGAGGTAAGTTACTAACCTAATACCCTCATTGCATTAGAATTATGGAGAACCTATATCTTGGAAGAGTTGTGAGAGTAATGCATCTAAAGTAGTCTCTTACCTTAATACCTGATCTCTTGGTGTATTGACAATTGTCATCTATTGAAGTCGAACTACATAAGGGGAGGCATTCGCTATCTACACCCATTTGAATCATATTGATACTCCGGGCTGTCGCAACATAGAATACCAATGCCATACATCACATTGAATAGATTATCAAAAATAATAAAGCATTCATTCAATTAAGAAATTGATACAAGCAAGGTTACATACTAATCCGGAGGTTCATCATACCCAAGTATCGAGGAAATTAGTTCCCCATTAAAGGGGAACATAAATCCCACACAAAGTAGAAAAGAAACAAATAAAACAGGATATGAAACTCCCTTCCATTCACTATTTGAGAGGACCGTTGGCAAAGTGTGCAGATTCATAATAAGAACATCCCTTTGATGCTTGTCGTCACCTCCTTGCTCCAAGGTCTTCAGCAAACCCTAATCTCCAAGGGAGAAGGGATACGAGCTCCATGATAGTTGATGAGTCAAAATTCTTCTCCAAAACCCCAGAATTAGCTATTTATAGGCCCCGTGCGATTTTACATAACCTGTGTCGAATTAGGTTCACATGGGTCCGAATCTTCTATAAAAATGGGTCCAGTCACGTCTAATTCGTGAGCTGTACGGGTAGTCATGTGGGCGTACCAGTATCCATACAAAGTGTTGCCATGTCCATGTGCTAAAAGGTGAGGCGTATGGCCGCCTGTATAGCTCTTGGGAAACCTCTGAACCTTCACGCGGCTGACCGTACAGCCGCACCAATGCCCGCATAGCTCTCTGGAGAAATTCTAAAGCCTCTGCTGAGTCGTGTCGTCGAGAGATGCAGGTGTGTGGCTGCATGTGAGTGGTATCCTCTGCTTTATTTGGGTGCGTGAGGGCGCACACCTACCCACATGAGTTTTGTAAACTTGAAATCAACATCAATCTTTGTCGAACCGCTTTCTTTTTGCTCTTGAGGCTGTCCAATGCCCTGTAAATGAGAATTAACATGGATTAAGTATCAATGGGCTAAAATTACTCTGAATCACATGCATAGTACGTATACATAAAAATGATATTAAAATACGATCAATTGAACGCTTATCAAATATCCCCACACTTAAGCGTTTCCTTGTTCTCAAGCAAACAAATGAATAAAAATTCAAGACATGAGAAGCGTTCAACCTCAGGCTATAAGGTACTTGCATCTTATTCTACTCAGAGCTTTTCACCATTGACATATACATTTTCCTATTTCAACCACTCGGACTTAGATCAATCTCACGACACAATTTAGTAAAGCTCTAAATGAGAGTTTCACTCCACTTACCATGTTCTCGAGTCTTAGAGTGGCAAGCATAACCTCAGTGGACTCTAGAGGTTCCTTGAGGCCTTAAGTACAAAACATCTATCCTTTAAGGAAAGTAAACTTTCTTTTTGTTCATTTCTTTTAATTTTTTTTCACATAAATTTCGGTACGGCATCCCTAATGGATCTGACTATCCGAGGGACCCAAGATTAACATAGATTGTTGATCTCCATTTCTGAGAGATGCAGATTCTTATCATGCATAATGAAAAATAAGATATACTAGAAAATCTCTAATAGAAAAGAGATACAACAAAACAAGAAGGTAGCAGGGATAAGCCCTTCCTAACTACTATAATACAAAATCATGATCAAACCACTAATGGATGATTCTTTACTAAGACAACCGAGGTGATAAACGGGGAAACCTTAGGTGGTGGTGGTGGTGCAGATGGTGCTGCAGATGGTGCTGAAGAATGGTTGGAATCTCAGGCAACGAAAGAAGGTGACTGATATGCCGAAAACGATGCCGATGATGACTTGGAGATGCAGGTTGTACTGGTGACGGGGAGCACTCACGGAGACTGTATAAGATTTGTCCTATGTCCCATCCTATTTGCTACTGTTGGGCAGGAATCCATCGGTCCTCCTCAGAGAGACACCGCAGGTCCGCTAGAATCTGGGTCTGCTCCTCTATGACTCGTTGCTGGGTAGCTATAACCCGACTTAGCTCGTGGAAAAACATCTATTGCCCTACCTTCATCTCCTCAAGCTCCTATACGATCTGTTGATGGCTCTGGTGACAGCTACGGGATGGTGGTAATACAGCTGAAGAGGTGCTCTCTAGTGAAGGTAGAGAGAGCTGGAACCGGTAGCAACCCCTCCTCATCACCGACGCGCTCTTTCCTGATGGCGCGCCCCATGATAATACCTCCTTGGGGTATGCTCTATCAGTCCCATTGACATGAGAGTCAAAAAGCAGAGGAGCTGCTTCACACAGGTCCTATGTGGTTTGGGTGGGGGGTCGAGCAGTCCCATACTACCCAGGAGACTAGTAACATAAGGGTCGACTGAAATCATCCTAAGCATCGCATACGACCCCTGGGAACAATATAGTATGTGAGGATGTGGCCATGATGGACGAGAACTTTCTCGGCCATGCTGTAGAATCGCCAGCAGGTCTATGTAGGTTATATGACCAGTGTTGTCGTCTCGAGCTTCTATCTATCTGCTAGTAAGGGCTTGAATATAACTTGGAACCAAGTTGGATGGGTGGGATACCTTTCTTGAAATTCCCATGTGGGCCACTTGTCCCTAATAAACACCGAAAGCCGTGTATATAAGGGAATCCATGGCCAACTCTCTATAATCGTCTGTCTTGGTGAACTCCCGGTCATAGAGGCCCATGAATACTGAGAAGTCTATGATGCGAAGCTCCCACATCTCATTGTGTATCTGGAATCAAATAGCGTTCTGGTTCCTGATTGTGAAGTGGTTCCGGTCAACCTCAAAACTATACAAAATATTCAGTGTCATGTCTTTGTACACTATCATTGAAATACCAAAGTCCCTATCCCAACCTCCAAATGAAATCATGTTTCGTATTTCCACCTCAATCCCAAGCTCACGCAGTACAGATAAGTCTATATAGCGTGTTATACTAGACTCCTTCATGGCTAAAGCGTCGTAACACTCCCTATAACGACTATGAAGAAGTTGGGGACCCAAGGGGGATGGATCCTCGCTTCGCTTCCTCTTCTGACCCTTGCTCGAGACTTGCTTGGAGCACAATATGCCTGCAATTGAAAAGGAGGGAGTGGAAGAATTAATTTAAAGGTAAAATCCATATTTTTAAGAAAATCATGCTATCGTCGGCCTCGTACAGCCGCACACTTGCCTGCACACTGTGTGAAAAATTGCTCGCAGTCAGGTCAATGGTTGTGTAGTTGCATACACTACCATCTTGCCAAGAAAATAAGGGGAAAATCTCATTTTTCATCCTTAACAACCAATCGAATATAGACCTAAACCTATCTTCCCTTAGGAGCAGTTGTACTGATCGATGGAACCATGACAGATCTAGGAATAGAAAAATCACTAATAAGAGGATAGGAGTGGGGCATCACTTGGGGTTTTTGGTGCATTGGTTATTGAACATGGCGTAGATGAGAGGAGAAAGAAGGAGAGGTGAGGTCTTGAGTGCCGGAGGAAGTATGGGCTAAAAGGCAATGGCTAGGTTTAAGTAATAGGGAGAAGATGAACAGTCATGCCCGTACTCTGAAGTATTTCACGTGTTGTATAGCCTTGTGCGGCCGCATGATAGTCCACACAAGTTATGTTGCAAGTTGTGTGATAGTGTATCTGCACAGTCTGCTTGTTATGCACTTAGAGCAAACCCTGAGAGTTGTGCGGATGCTAGTAAGCCTGCACCAGCTTCTGCATAACTTAATCTTCAAAGACCAGAGAGTTGTGCGGGTGCTAGTGCGCCGGCACGGTTCTTGATAAGTGCAAAATTATACATATATTTATATCATATTTGCATACACTTATCGCGTTATTTCGCATCAATTCCTCTATTTTTGTTCTTCTTTGGGTTTGTTTTGTGATTTAGTAGGTAAAATAGGTAGCCGGAGCGAAAGGAACGAGAAACGGGACAAACCAGGATGAAACAAGCTGAAAGAGCCCCTCATAGAGATGTGCACGGCCTCAGTAGAGATGTGCAGGGCTATCCACACGCCCATGCACTTCACTGTCTTCAAAATGCGTGGAAAAAGATCATAAGAGTTGGTACATGCGTGCATTAGATGCACACGCCTACGCCAAATTAAAGCAAAATCCTATATAAGCCACCAAGGACATAGATTTCGGTTACTTTGATAGATTAGTCTTCTACAATGTTTCAAGCTACGGCTAGGGCTCCATAGAAGATCGAAGGCCGAGAAGACATTGAGCAAGGGAGTCCCCATATTTTCAATTATGTTTTCCTCAGGTATCTTTGTTAGTGTTTTCATTAGCATGAGAGGCTAAACCCCTTCAAAGGTGCCTCAGATACATGAACCCTAAGATTGTTTATTAATTGAATTCTTTTATTTATTGGCTTTCTTTTATTGATGATTCTTGTGATTCTGTGCTTGATTTATGTGATTGTATTTTGCAGGAGCTATGGTCATATACCTCATTATATTCTTGCGAGGCACACACGTGCTTGGATTTTGACTAACGTGTTTTTTTTATACATAGGTCCATATCTCTCTTAGTTAGATTATAACTAGGCATAAGTAATGAGTTTGATCTGCATACCGCGAGATCGGATGTGGCATCTAGATGGTGCAATTGTCTGACTCCCAAGATTTAATTAATGGATAACCAATACTTGGAATTCTATTATTAACAAAAGAATCCTAGGAGGATTGTGATCTGAGGTGCCAAGTTCATCTCTGATTGCTCACTATTTGTCACTGTTAGCGTTAGTTTCTTTGTATGATAATCAATCAATCACAACTCTTTCCATAGTTTTAGACTAGATAGCAAGGATAGTTAGTACTTGTATTCCAGTTCAATTTTTTTGTTCTTTTCTTCTTCTTCAGTTCGAAATGGATTCGATAGCCCTATTTGGGTACTTTACTACTTGATCGACCTCATACACTTGCAGGTAGTTTGTCACGTTCCTGTGCGTGCATGAAGTTTTTGGCACCGTTGACGGGGATCGGCATCATTAGGAACATTAGAATTTGTTATTCTAGTTAGTTAGTCGAGATTACTTTTTTGAAAAAAAATGGGAGAGAGAGGGAAGGAGAATGTGTGAGTATTTTATAAGCTTGATTGACTATATCGCACCGAATTAACATTGATTATCCTTTCAAGTAGCGAAGATTACGACATGGCGCGCTACGACCACTCTTTATTGGAAGATTTCCTTGCATATCACATTCATGGCACGGAGAAAGAACCGCGAGAAATATGGGTTGCATAAGTTAAGAAAATCATCTTAGAAGAGGTAGTGCACCACTTTAAGGAGAATATAGAAAAAATTTTGAAATCAACATGCGACAAAACCACCGACACAAAGTAGATCTTCTCCATTACAAAGAACGCCATGGATTTGATAACTTGCAATGTGAGATAATTGGAATACCCGCATGGGTAGGAATAAATTTGAATGCATATGAGGAAGCAAAGACAAAGAATTGCCTTGAGAAAGATGCTGAAAATAACTTTGGAGAGATAACCGCGAGTAAAAATCTGACTAAGGAGGTATGGGTAAAAAAACAAACCATCTATTGAGGAACCTCCAGAGTTGGAATTGAAAAAACTACCAGCACACCTGGAGTATGCCTTTATGGAGGGGGATGCAAAACTCCTAGTCATTATCTCCTCCAGTTTGGAGATACAACCGAAAGAGAAGTTGCTAACAATGCTGAGAATACATAAAAAAGCATTGGCATGGAAAATAGTGGACATCCGGGGGATAAACTCAGCCTTCTGTACACACAAGTTCAAATGGAAGATGATTACAAACCCAAGGTGCAATCTTAGCGACGACTGAACCCGAACATGAAGGAGGTGGTGAATGCAGAGTTGTTGGACCCTGGAGTGACCTACCCCATTTTTTACAGTTCTTAGGTTAGCCCGTTACAAGTAGTCCCTAAGAAATGAGTAATGACTATTGTTCATAATGAATGAAACTAGCTTGACCGAACAAGAACCGTCACAGGATGGAGGGTATGTATTAATTATTGGAAGCCCAATGATGCCACCTGTAAAGATCATTTCCCGCTACCCTTCAGCGATCATATGCTTGAGCGACTCTCAGACCATCAATTGTATTGTTTCCTAGATGGGATATCCGGATAACTACATATTCCCATAGCCCTTGAAGACCAGGAGAAAAAAATATTATCATGTTCATATGGTACGTTCGCCTACCGCAAAATGCACTTTGAATTATATAATGCACCCGCCACTTTTCAACATTACATGGTGTCTATTTTTGATGATTTTATAGAAGATATTATGAAGTTTTTCATGGATGATTTTTCAGTATTTGGCTTTTGACCTGTGTCTCCATAATCTAGAATGAGTTTTGTAATTTTGCAGAGAAACTAACTTAGTCTTGAATTGGGAAAAATGTCATTTCATGGTCCAAGAGGGCATAGTCTTAGGACACAAATTTTCTAAACATGGTATGGATGTAGATAAAAGGAAAAATTAAAACCATTGAAAAACTTTAATCCTTTGTGTCAGTAAAGGCTGTCAGTATGCCGGATTTTACTGAAAATTCATAAAAGACTTTTCAAAAATCATCAAACCTTTGACTTAGCTGCTAGAAAAAGATACACAATTTAATTTTACAAAACAATATATAGAATCATTTGTCACTCTGAAAGACAACATAGTGAAAGCTCTAATTATGGTGTCCCCAGATTGGAGTTTACCTTATGAACTAATGTGCGGTGCAAGTGATTTTTCAGTTAGAGCAGTTAAGGGTCAAAGGAAGGACAGACACTTTCGGCCAATCTACAATGCATGCAAGACATTGACAGGCGCCCAAGAAAACTACACCACAATGGAGAAGGAGCTATTGGTCGCGGTTTACGCATTCAAAAAATTTTGCTCTTATTTAGTTTTATCAAAAGTCATTATTTTAACTAACTATGCAGTAGTGAGGCATCTGTTGAATAAACCTGATGCTAAACCTCAGTTGATTTGTTGGGTATTTCTCTTGCAAGAATTTGATTTGGAAATCAATTTCAAACGTGGATCTGAAAATGTAGTGGATGATCTATCTTGACTAGAAGGATTCGATCAGGACAAGAATGAGAAGGGAGATGTCAATGACGTTGATGGAGCCAAATGCTCCTTCTTATTACCGCAAGTATACGGGTTGAACAAGTTATATAATGGATTAGAAAGTCGAGTACCGAAACCTTAGGGATTTGTTTCAAGTACTAGTACTAGCTATTTATCTACTATCCAACCTGAACAGAAAAGTGATGTTTAGTGATCTAAATGCTGAATTCAAAGAGAAGAAATCAGAATCACTATAAGGTGATAAGTGTGATGAAAGTTTGGGAAAATAAGTTAGGAGAAGGGACACTTGAGTATGAATACCTTTTGGGTTCTTAGAACAGGATACAGACAATACTTCCTACTTGTTTGATTAAATGGGATTGGACCAAGGGTTCCTATATCGTTTTCACTCTTACTATCGCAACTGAATTACTAACATTGAGTGGGGCTCTAGGGAACCTATCTCATGGAAGAAATACAAGAATAAGATATAAGAAACAGTTGCTTTTCTTAATGCCCGAGTTCTTGATGCATTTGCAACCCTTTCTATTAAGGTAGTTCTAATATGAGGAGACGTTCACTTCATCACTCGTATGAACCTATTGAATGCTAAGGTTGTCGCAACGTAAGCACTCAATGAAATGAATACACTCAATAAATCTCAATCCTCATCAATTAATCAAACAAACGAGAACATTGTCATATATTAAACCTAACCCAAGAGTTCATCAATACCAAAGTATCTAAAGAGTTAGTTCCTTATTGAAGAGGAACACACAACAAATATAATGATAACTACAATAAGAGACATAAGATAGTGATACACTGTTCCAAACGCTATTGGCGAGGACTGTTGTATATACTCCCTTGATGCTCTGTCACCGTCTGGTAATGCTCTTAGCTCTAGTGTGCTCTTTTCGGTTTGCTGATCACTTCTTAGTGGTGGATGGTGGTGATGATGGGTGGTGAGGGCATCCAAGGATGGTGAATTGACTTTGAAAGCTCCGTCTCAAAACCCTAATCTTCAATATTTATAGCCCTCAGCGCCATCAGGTTTGGAATACAATTTATGAGGCCCTTAGATTGAACAGATTATCATTACGGTCTTCATAGCACATTATAGATAGGACCGTCAGGTAGAAGACAGGTCTGAATATGTCTTCCAACTTTCTATTCAATATGAATGAACGACCCCATAGGTCTTTTCAACGACCCCATTGATTACCTCATACATGACTCGTATGGGGTCGTTCACCGAACTAGCTCTGAAATCTAATTTTTAAACCTTTTTAGATGGCCTTATCAATAAACTGGATGGGGCCATCTACTATTCTCTCATTAAATACTGGACCGTCTGCTTGTAGACTTGTCTGTTTGGATCCTTTTTTCAGCTTTCTTTGTTTAATCTGCTTCGAATCCCTAGCTTTCTCATTGAGTTTCCCCAGTCGTTCCTAATTCACATAGATAACATATTTTAAGTACCGGTGACATAAAATTCATCAGGATTCCATACTAGGTGCATATAATCATGATAATCAAATATCGTAATTTGAACACTTATTAGACATGGTCCCTGATGAGCATCTATACCTAGTGGAAAAAGTCAATGAAAACAAAATTCCATGGTTCGCAAACTATGCAAGCTATCTTGTAGGCAACACACTTTGAAGAGAACTATCTACACAATAAAGAACGAAGTTTTATAACGATCTATGGAACTTGGTTTTGGAGGACCCTTAAATATACAGAATTTACGCAGACCAAGTGGTTAGAAGGTTTGTATCGCGAAAAGAAGGATTGGAGATAATTAAACATTGTCACACTGGACCGATAGGGTAGCACTTCAGTGCAAACAGAATCGCAAAAACAAATCTTACCTTTGGATTCTTTTGGCGCTTGATATTCAAGGACACATAGGCATTCGTACAAACTTGTGACAGATGCTAAAGGGTGGGAAGCATTTCCAAATGGGATGAGATGAATCAGAACCACATTCAGCAATGTGAAATATTTGATATCTAGGAAATTGACATCATCGGACCTATCCAACACTCCAATGGAAACAAATACATCTCTGTTGTAGTGAACTACGTCTCGAAATGGGTCAAAGCTCAAGCACTACCAACCAATGATGCTAGGGGGGTGGTCAAATTCCTCATGAAGTTATTCTCAAAATTCGGTACATCACGTGCAATAATAAGTGATTAAGGAACACACTTTTGTAACACACGATTTGAAAGAATCTTGATGAAGTATTGGGTGACAGACAAGCTGCCCACACCCCCAAACAAGTGGCCAAGTGGAAGTCTCAAATTGGGAATTGAAACAAATCCTGGAGAAAAAGTATAACATAACAGGCATGATTGGTCAGAGAAACTGGATGATAATTTATGGGCATACAGAACTGATTATAAAACCCCAATCAGAAAAACCCCATAGCGATTAGTCTACGATAAGGCATGTCATCTGCGAGTAAAACTTAAACATCGAGCATATTGGGCTACAAAATTCCTGAACTTCAACCTCGAAGGAGCTTGACGAAAGCAGAAATTTCAGCTGAAAGAAGTAGACAAATGGTGCAATAACGCTTACGAGAACATCAGGCTATATAAGGAGCGGGTCAAGCGATTTCATGACGCACACATAAGGATGAGTCACCAATTCTAGGTAGACGATCAAGTTTAATTTTCAACTCACGGTTATGACTATTCCTAGGAAAACTCAAGTCAAAATAGTCCGGACCTTTCACCATAACACAAGTCTCGCCTCATGCAGCAATTGAAATCACACATCCAACCAATGGTACACACAAGGTAAATGAGCAATGATTAAAGCCGTACATAATGGACGATATATCCTTCAGCAAGGAAGAAGAGAAGCTCTACCTTTTCGAGCCTCACTGAACCTAACAGAAATGTCAAGTTAGTGACATTAAATAAGCTCTTATTGGGAGGCAACCCAAGCTAGGTTAGTTTCTAGTTATTGTAACACCCTTATCCTTTTCAGGACCCAGGTGTCACACCAGCCAGGTTTAGGGAATGAACCCTAAACCTAAGGCTGTAATCTGCTAATTAACTG
Organism: Dioscorea zingiberensis; assembly: GCA_026586065.1. Taxonomy (NCBI): domain Eukaryota; kingdom Viridiplantae; phylum Streptophyta; class Magnoliopsida; order Dioscoreales; family Dioscoreaceae; genus Dioscorea; species Dioscorea zingiberensis. Next base: position 31,629,081 of record CM048824.1, read on the forward strand.
GGAAAAATAAATAAATGAAGGAAATTGACAAACTAGATAAATTAAAACACCAACTCAATCCTCAATTAATACAACACAAAATAAATAATGTCTTAAACTTAATGTCTCACAACACTTGAAAACAAATAAACATAAACTAGACACGGAGTCAGAGCCAACTACGTGACATCATCATTAACTCGTGGCCGACTACCTCTAGAAGAACTCCCCGCATCGGCCCCGCTAAAAACAAAGATCAAAGTGTGCTGAAGCCATCAAGCTTGAGTAGAAATATCCCGCTCAGTATAACTGCACTCGTGATAAAAACATAATAAAGTCAGAAGTAAAGATCAAGTGTAAACACGTAATAGAAAATACATCAATTAAAAATACTGAAAACTCAGATCAATAATTCAACAAGTAAACATTGATCATGGTATTCTCTTAAAAATACATATCTGAAGTTTTCGCTTTCTGCCTTGTGAATTAAATATGAAACCGACATTCCCCTAGGTAATTCAGACTGCGGCTCTCTCTCTCCTCGAGATGAGCTCATCTCTAGAAGGCGCAGGAACGCGCATCATCTAATACACAAGACTATTCTCTCGACTACACATCTACTTCAATATCGCATGGCCAAAGAACCAACGTAGTATATCTGAGCATCGAGGTTGAGTATATATACGTGATAATCGAAAGCATCCCAAAAAGGGATGGAAAGGGGGGTTTTGATTTTATAAAAGGAAGTAAAACACAGATAGTTCGCTATTTTGAAAAGAGAATTAAATCACCCTCTCTATAACTCAACGTCAGACTCTCCTCGCTCTTCACGAGCCACGCTCGTCTATACAAGTATTTTCAATAGAATGTCGTCTTTCTGTATCTGTACCTGTTCTCTTGTCAGTTACTGATTACTAAGCATGAAATGGTAATAAAACTCTAAAAACTTTTATGAAACCCAAAGTTCACGCTTTTAAAGTCAAAACCGCTAGGCCGTATAAAAAATACTGCAAAAACCAGCAAACCTGCATGCAGATTTCCTCACCTTGGTCCGGTTCAAGCTTAGATCTGCTTGGTTCCTCTAAGCAGGGCGGACTTGCCTTTGCCCTCTCCCCGATAATTGAAATAAGAATTCTATAAGTAGGAGTCCGTGATTCTTGTCTCTGCACTCTAATATAAGCTAATAGAATACGGCATGAAAGTAATGAACGCTTACATCATGCTCAGATATTCCCCTACTACTAATTATCCTTCGATAATGCTTAAAATGCTACCTCCTCCTAAACTAATAATTACCATATTAAGCATGGAATGAAGCTACTTAATTAACTAAGCATGGAACTCTTAACTAAATCTCAATTAAATTTTAACTCTCATAGATTTCCAAGGAAAATCTGGCAAAGACCTCTCCTCTATTCGTAGGGGCCCCTGGGATCACTACAAACATACACACAATATTAAACATGAATTAACTTGATTATCATACAACCTTCTAATCCCCATAATAGCCTATAAATTCAGCTTAGTCATGCATCTAATTAGGGTTCTCCCCAAATTCAATTAGGGCTCATTTGCTCAGTAATAGGCCGCATGCCCTTAGCCGCGCTCTGACCGAGATGGGTGGGCGACGCAAGGTGCCGGCACCGGATCTCGCTGCGGCGCCGGAGTTCGGCCGGAGGCGGCGGCGGGCGAGATTGGGGCGGCGCAAGGGGTCACGGTCCGGCTAAGGGCGCGCTGGCCCACGGCCGCCACCTGGAGGGCGGCGGCTAGAGGGCAAGCAGTCAAGGGGTCATGCGGATCATGGTCGCTAAGCCACCGGCGGTGAGCTCACGTAAGGGGGGCGTATATTTGAATCTAGAGAGAGAAGAGAGAGAGAGATTCTGTTCATCTCTCTCTCTTTTTCTCTCATCTCTGTCTTTTTAAGACAGAGATGCTTCTTTTTTTTTCTTTTTCTTTTTTTTTTTGCTTTTTTCTTTTTTTTTTCTTTTTTCTTTTTTCTTTTTCTTTTACTTTTACTTTTTTAATTTATTTTATTATTTTATTATATATATATATATATATAATATTTCATTACACTAAAATAATTTTATCTTTTAACTACTTTATCTTTTAAAAAAGGAATTTACTAATATATTATCCTTTACTTTATGTCCCATCACTATTTAAGAAAAATATTATTCTATCAATACTCCTTCTCGACCTGTGATCCGTAATCCTGTCAGACGACTCCCCGACACAGTGCCGGGTCAGAAGGCCACGGGTTGTCTTTCTCTCCCGCATCCGCTAATCTCAAGCACTCCTCGCATCTACTTTATCTGACTCTAACTTTTGGTCCGATATTCCTACTTAATTAACTGATTATTAAATATTTAATTAATCTGGATTAATTAATATTTAATTAATCTCCGGGTTTAATTAATCTAACTCTACCACTATCCATCTCCAACTATTCTATATAACTTTGGCCTGGCCCATTAAGGCCTCCCTCGGCCCTATAGTTGCGAGAATGGATTTCGGTCCATTTAATTCTAATTTCCTTTAACTTGAGATTAATATTAATTTATCTGTTTAAAGTTAATTACCTCATTTAAAATTTCAGAATTTCACTGAATTTTACTTGTGAAATTTTAAGATGTTACAATTCTCCCACCCTTAAGAATTTCGTCCCCGAAATTTCCTTACAATAGATAACTACAACAACTAAAGGTATTGTTCCCTCATCTGGCCCTCTCTTTTCCAAGTGGCTTCTTCCACTTGGAGATGACTCTAGCAGCTTCCACTAGATGTATTATCTTGTTCTTCAATACACTCTTCTATAGGAACACTTTAGGGAATACCGTATCTTCAGCCTCATCACGGGACCTCAAGGGTACTAACAACCCTGATGGCTTCTTGTGCTCTTCAACTTGATGCGCTAGCAAGTCAAACCACTGCAGCGTGCTGGCTGATCTCCTTCCAACTCATTAGATGATTCAAATTATGGTGGTCGGTGAAGAATCTATAGGCTCCATCATAAAGATAATGTTGCGAGATCTCCCAAGCAAAGGACCACTTAGATGTAATACACGCCCTCTACTAAATGTAACACGCATCTCTCAATAAGGCCGGATGTTACACGACCCACGTCAAGAAGATATAACTAAAAGCCCGATAGCTTGATAGGTACACTCCCAAGACTTAGATAATCATAAACATAATGCTGTATCACGAGATCATCAAACCAAATAAAATCAACATATGGCCACATTTTGCCCACGAAGTCTAGGCAACATGACCTCAAATATAGAGTAGTAGTTATACATCACAAAGTCTTTTATTTAATACTAATACGCACTAGGGAATGCAAGAGTCAACCATGATTACTCATTCTTGTTCATGCGGAATGTCATGCGTCGGTGCACTTGCGGCTGTTGTTGTCGCCATAAAGGCACTGTGCCATCGATTAGCTTCGAACTCCTCGGCCTCCTCGACCTCCTCGGCTTCCTTGAGATCTCCCGAGAAGATCCTCCTCTATTGCTCCCACTACTACCCAGTGAGTATCCCGATGGTGGTATGCACTTTGGCCTCCGGCTTGGAGTTGGGAGCTACGACTCAACTCCACGAACTAATAGGGGACATTCCTTCATATAATGTCACTGGTACATTGTTGATGATAGCAAATATACCTACTCCCAAGGCCCTTTCGACACTCCTAGGAATGATATCTCTCTTGCAAGTAGGGCATTGGGGCTTCTTACCGATTACGGCTTCACGTAAAGAACATCTTCTTTGCTAGAGTTGCTCTTCTTGGCGGTCTTAGCTGCCTTTACTGCACGAGAATCGAGAATACCTCTCTTCCGACTTCTCAGGTCATTAAACCTGGCGGTCCATGCTTGGCTCAACTCGGCGAGGCCTCCACTCAAGTGAAGTCAGAATCGACAGTAAGCGATGTTCGAATTTCGTCACGTAATCCTAAACTTCAAATCTGCGGACACTTAAATTGTTCTTTATTGGGTATAGTCGGGTGCATATCTCCCAAGATCACATTTGGCCTCATAATCGGCCGGAGGCCCTTGGAGCAATGAAGGAACTCCCTCATGCTTTCGTCGGTAGATTTGAGGCATGAATTTTCTGTCAAGCGTCACGAAATCGGTCCAAGTAAACGCAAGTGCAGTTTGGGCGACTTACGGCTTGTATCTGACGCGGCTGCAAGGCTCTCTCATATGATGTAAGTGGCGGTTGCTACTTTTTCTTCCTCAGGGCACATAAGAGCCTCAAATATAAGCTCGGTCGAGGTGATCCAATTTTCTTCAGCGAGTGCGTAGTACCCTCGAATGGTGTGATTCCGTTCTTAGAGCCTTATTCACATGGTGGCGTGCTTCTTACGCTTTGCGTGCTGCTGGTATCCGAAATCGGTGAATGATTGGGTCATCACAGTGCGATACATTTGTTGCATTCGGGGTTACGGCCAGCGACTTGTCTTTGCTTGGGTTGGTTATCGGGTCGAGTATGCTCGGGGATAGTATCGATCCGTCTTTGTGTTCCCGGGTGGAACCCGGTCCATAAGGCATTCCGGTTGGAATCGGGCCGTAATACATCCCATTTGGAATCCAGGGTCAATAAAGGCATTCCTGAAATCAGGGCCCATCTGGTACTCGGCTGAAATCCGGGTCCGTAGCGTTTTGAAATCGGAGCATAGTACATACGGATAAAATCAGGGTCCTTCTTGCATTCCTTGTTGAGGGTGGGTGCATGAAGGAGTGGGACCATACTGGTCTCAGGATTAGGAACCTCCTCGGGTTCGGGACATCCTCGAACTTCGAGGGAACCTCAGCGGATTACAGCCGGTCCATAAGCTGGTAGGGGTTCCTCCGTGTAGCATCTGAGGTGGCCTTCCAGGCTCTTTTAGTGCCATTCACGAAAAAGCGTGTGATGGTATCCTCTAACTCTCTGAAAGCAATTATTAAACTTTATTCTCTTGACACAACCCTCCACCTAAGGCTCACGACTACCCTAGGACTTCCTTAGGATTAACCCTTCTCACGATACCACTAAATGTCATGGCATTTAGTGGATCCCTATCAACTCTAAGTATATCGGTTATCATCTAGTCACCTAAGATCTTTTGCTCGATACCGCTAAATGTAACACCTTATCCTTTTGGGACAGGGTGTCACACCGGTAGGAGTTTAGGGAATGAACCGCAAACCTAAGAACATGTCAGCTAATTAAGCTGGGAAAAATAACATGTGAAGGAAATTGACAAACTAGATAAATTAAAACACCAACTCAATCACGAATTAATACTGACACAAAATAAATAATGTCTTAAACTTAATGTCTAACACTTGAGCGAAACAAATAAGCATAAACTAGACCAGTCGAATTGAGCCAACTACGGGACATCATCATTAACTTCGTGGCGGACGGCCCTACTCTAGAAGAACTCACGCCTATGCGTCCTGCAGCTGTATCAAAAAGTGGGGGTTTGAGACTCAAAGCTTTCGGTTGAGTAGAAAACATCTACATTAGGGTATAAGCCGAATTTGTACGCGTATAAAACATAATAAAATTTGTAAAGTAAAGAGCGTGTAAACACGGAATAGAAAATCTTGAATTAAAAATAGAAAGCATCTTTGAATCTTGAACAAGTAAACATTGATGGGGTATTCTCTTAAAAATACATATCGAGTTTACATTCTGCATGTCTTGTGAATTAAATATGAAACCGACATTCCCCTAGGTAATTTGTACTGTGCCCTCTCTCTCTCTCGAGGATGAGCTCTATCTCTAGAAGCGAGCAGCGGCATCATCTAATACACAAGACTATTCTCACGACTACACATCTACTTCAATGCTGCGTGGCGAACCAGCGAGTATATCACGATCGCGGGGTTGAGTATATATCGTACCTGTTGGGCATCCCAAAAGGGATGGAAAGAGTTTGATTTTATAAAAGGAAGTAAACACGGATAGTTAAGCTATTTTGAAAAGAAATTAAATCCCACCCCTCTCATAACTCAACGTCATTACTCTCGGCTCTTCGAGCCACTCACAGTCTATACAAGAGTATTTTCAATAGAATGTAGTCTTTACGTATGCATGGCTACATTCTCTTTTACATTCTTGATTACTAAGCATGAAATGGTTATAAAACTCTATAAACTTTTATGAAACCCAAAGTTCAGCTTTTAAAATTTGAAAGCTGCGTCATTATAAAAATACGGTAAAACTAGCAAGCTATGCGAGGTAGATTTCCCTCACCTTAATTATGCGGTTCAAGCTTAGATGCGGCGGTTCCTCGGCGTGGCCGGACTTGCCTTTGCCCTCTCGATAATTGAAATAAGAATTCTATAAGTAGGGAGTCCGTATTCTTGTCTCGTACTCTAATATAAGCTAATAGAATACGATGAAAGTACGGAACGCTACATCATGCTCGTATTACTCCCTACTACTAATTATCCTTCGATAATGCTTAAATACTACCCTCCTAAACTAATAATTACCATATTAAGCATGGAATGAAGCTACTTAATTAACTAAGCATGGAACTCTTAACTAAATCTCAATTAAATTCTTAACTCTCATAGATTTCCAAGGAAAATCGGGCAGCACCTCCTCTATTCGTAGGGCCCCGGATCACTACAAACATACACACATTAAACATGAATTAACTTGATTATCATACAACCTTCTAATCCCCTGTTAATAGCCCATAAATTCCGCTTAGTCATGCATCTAATTAGGGTTCTCCCCCAAATTCAATTAGGGCTCACCGATTGCTTTCGTAATAGGCCGTATGTTCTGACCGGGCGCCTGACCGAGATGGGTGGTGACGCAAGGTGCCGTTGGTTGGGATCTCGCGCGCGTCGGAGTTCGGGCCGTCTTGTGGCGCGAGATTGGGGCGGCGGGGTCACGGTCCGGCGAAGGGCGTCCACGGGCCGCCATCGGAGGGCGGCGTCGGCGGTGGCGGGGTCATGGTGGTGGCCGTGCTCACCGGGCGTGAGCTCTGGGGGCGTGCTATTTGAGCGAGAGAGAAGAGGGAGAGAGAGATTCGTTCATCTCTCTCTTTCTCTCATCTCTGTCTTTTAAAGACAGAGAGATTCCTCTTTCTTTTTTTTTTTTTTTTTCTTTTTCTTTTTCTTTTTTTTTTCTTTTTTTTTTCTTTTTCTTTTACTTTTACTTTTTAATTTATTTTATTATTTTATTATATATATATATATATATAATATTTCATTAATTAAAATAATTTTATCTTTTAACTACTTTATCTTTTAAAAAGGAATTTACTAATATATTATCCTTTACTTTATGTCCCATCACTATTTAAGAAAAATATTATTCTATCAATAATTCTCACCGGATCCATGAATCCGGGTGGGGCGACTCGTGAATGTTGGGTCAGAAGGCCACGGGTTGTCTTTTCTCTCCGACCTGCATCCGCTAATCTGGCTTTTGACTTCGGCGGATCTACTTTATCGGGACTCTAACTTTTGTCCGATATTCCTACTTAATTAATCTGGATTATTTAATATTTAATTAATCTGGATTAATTAATATTTAATTAATCTCTGGTTTAATTAATCTAACTCGGCCGACTATCCATCTCCAACTATTCTATATAACTTTGGCCTGGCCCATTAAGGCCTCCCTCGGCCCTATAGTTGCGAGAATGGATTTCGGTCCATTTAATTCTAATTTCCTTTAACTTGAGATTAATATTAATTTATCTGTTTAAAGTTAATTACCTCATTTAAAATTTCAGAATTTCACTGAATTTTACTTGTGAAATTTTGGGATGTTACAGTTATAGTCTTTGGTTTTACTACAGATAACAACTGTGGTAAAATTATCTAATCTGATGATACTACAATTAATTTTTGCTTCCTTCGCACTTAACAATTAATTCTCTGTTTTAGGAGTCACTAACACACAGGTCCAGGGGGAACTAATAGAAATAAGGATACAACCAACAAGATAGAGATGTGCACGATCATAGTTGAACTCCGCATGGCCATGTAGAAGACTGTGCACCTCTCAGGATTTTTCTCACACAAAAGCTACTACTGCGCAAGGCCGCACAAGACATTTGCATGAGAGTATAACGTGGGGCAGCGAACGCAATGATTTCCAAGCTTGCACAGGCATCCACACGCTCATGCACTTGTTTGTGCATATCATGGAAAAGACAAGACACATGTAGTTGAATTTTGCATGGCCGTGCATCTCATATCCACAGGCGTTCTCAATGAGGCAGAGAAACGAGGAAGACGCACGGCCCTCCGCAAGCGCATGCGCGACACAAATTGGGTTTTTAAAACATAATTCGCACGACTTGGTCGCCATTCACCCCTTTCTTTCCCTTGCACACTATCGTGTGCCGCATCATCGTAACCACTTTCCCTGGCGCACAGCTATGCATCTCAATCACCATACCGCCGAAGAAAGCAGCCAAGGACAACCAAGGAGGAAGAAGTAGAAGGAAAAAAGAAGCTCCCAGCCCGGACAACCTTCATCTACCACCACCCCATAGAAGTTGACCTTCACAATACTGATGTTCACCAGTAGGCACTTATGTCTCAGGTAGTTGAGCTTTGGTGAGGCCCGACACATTGACTGGGGCATTCTGGAGATACTAGGCCTCACCGCCAACGTGCAGAGATACCTCAATTTTGGAGGATGACAACGTCTCATTGATATTTAGGACATGACATACCGGGATCTGAATCTTTAGCTGCTCTCGACATTTCGGATTGCTAAAGGTCTCATCACTAGGCACCGACCGGAATAGATCAAGTTCCGATTGGGTAGGATCATGTCCCAGATGAGTTACACTAACTTCGCCATCCATCTGGGACTCTATGATAGAAAGTACACGACGATGCCCACGTACCAAGCATTGTGGATCAATCGACAGGCCGACGAGACACAAGAGTTTCCCTGGGTCAAGCTCAGCACAGATCCAGACTACGACCCGTGGTGGTCGAAGGCATCAAGTCTCTGTTCCCCAGTATTCAAGTACATTCACATGATTTGGAGAGATAAGTGTTCACTTGAATACATTGTTATATCATATTTGTATATATTTAGTATATGATTTCAATGAATTGTAGCCTGCATGTACTTAATATGTGCTAATTTTGTGAAACAAGACATACCGAAGTAAATTCAATGGAAGCTTCAAGTTTAGAATCAATCTGGAGAATAAATCAATCAAAAGAAACTTAAAGGACATACTCTAGATAAGAGGATGACTATGCGACAATTAGGAGGAGTGTTCCATGAGAAAAGAGCAAAGAAAAAGTGGAGGAGATAGAGCTATGAGCATCCTAAATGAGCAACAAAGATCAAAATTTTATTGGAGGAGCTATAGAACTCTAAAACCAATATCCACATTTCAAATTGAAGATCAAGGAGTCAATGACACTTAGCTAAAATTTCAGGCCATTCCGAGTTGAAATGGTTATCCGATCAACTACTAAATGAAGACTGTGCAGACTTGATATAAGAGCTAAGAAGCCCAGATGGACCCGTCTATATCCAAACGGGACCGTCTGGATCGCAAAACTTCATACGACCCTGTATACTACCCTGTATAGACCCCATAGGACCCCGTATATGACCCAGCACAAACCCTGGATAACTACAGTATTTTAAGCCCAACTATAGTATTTTCATCCTGAGTATTGGAGCTCATCTGGGCTATTTCTGGGACCATTTTTGGACCTAATTCTAACCCGATTTTTACACAAGTTTGGTGCTACTCAAACGTAAAATATGTGAGATAGTTTGTAGAGGCTAGAAACCTTATAAATACCCAAGTTTACTGTTAGGAAAGAGGTCTTCTTTCTTATTGAATATCTTTTGAAGATCCTTGGAGGCTAGGGTATGAAGGAGGCCATCATCCACCCATCCACCCATTGATCCTCCATCATCCACCACCAACATTGAGCATCAATCGGAGAGCATAGTTAGAGGCGAAGGCATCAAGCACCATCATCCTCTTCTCCGACAGCGAGACTTGGAAGGGGTTAAATCAGCAGTCCTCTAACTGCCCCAACAGTGGACACAACAACGTACCAATTGTTGTTTGCTTTCATTTTAATTATTACATTGAATTTGTGAGCCTCTTTACTAGGGAACTAATCCATTAGGTATTCGTGCATTGATAAAGCCCTGGTTGTAGTTTAATTGTGATATTGGATGTTAATGGTATTTTAGTTGATGTCTATCATTGTGATCTATTGAGTGTATTCATTGCATTGAATGCTTACATTGTGATAGCCCTAGTATTCAATAGATTCATATAGGGAAGAAACGAACGCCTCCACATATTAGAACTACTTCAATAGAAGGGATTGTGAGTGAACCGAGAGGTCGGGCATTAAGGAGAGCGATCTTTCACATATCTTATTCCCACAATCGTTCCAAGAAATAGGTTCCCTAGAGCCCCAATCAATGTTAGTAATTCAACCTCGATAGAAGCAATGAAAGCGATATAGGAATCCTTGATCAAATTTTTTGCAACTATTTATCTTTAACATTCTGTGTTTATCTTTGTATGAAATTGAGGGGGATTCTTTGCTTGGATACCCCTCTCCAACGGTTGATTGCCCTCGTGACTTCACGGCATTCATATTTAGATTTGATGGCGTCTTCCTTCTAGGTTTAGTAGTTAGATTAGTTTAGAGATTCCCCAATCATTGGTTAGACTAGAGAGTAGACAAACAGTTAATATTAGTACTTCTTGATTCCTGAGGATTCGATACCTGACTTTTCAGTCTATTATATTACTTATTTAACCCGTGCACTTGCAGTATTAAGCAGGAGCATTTGGCTCTATCAAGTTTTTTGCGCCGTTGTCGGGGACCAAGACTAGTAGTAGAACTAGGAGTTTACTACTTTAGTCATTGGTTTTAGTCTTTATTTTTCTTTCTTTGATATATATATATATATATATATATATATATATATATATATATATATAAGAAAAAAATATCTTTAACTAGTTTTCTGTGATCTCTTCTATGCGAGGTACTATGTTCCATGCAAATTCAAATTTAGAACTTGCAGTTGAAGATCTTTAAAAAACAATCAACTGTCTTAAAAGCAACCCAACAACTTGAAGAAACTAGTGCAATGATGCCTATCAGACATATTGGGGAGGACAGCAATGCTACCCAAGTTATCATTATGAAAAACAATGGGTTTGTCCTCAACAAGGGTTTGTTCCATACTCCCCACCTCAAGAGTAGTAGCACAATTACCCTCCAGATTTTCAATACCAACTGCTACAAAGTAGAGGCCAACTACGGTGGAGATCTTTACAAACTTCTTATAGAACAAGGAAGCCACACTTAGAAACTTTCAAGCCTCTCACGATGCTATGAAAGCAAGCTTGCAAGCCTTCTGTCAAAAGCTTAAGAACCAGGTGGAAGAAGCTCTAAAAACAATCTCTGACAAACAAAAGAGTTTTGACCCAGTAATGGAAACTCCACTTGGTAAAAGAGAGCCAAGATGGAAGAGTGGTAGAAACTACATTCGTATGGAAAATGGTGAAGAGGTAGAAAACGCAAAGCTCGGCCTCAAGGTTGACCTGCACACACAAGACAAAAGAGACATATTCAGGATAAAAATAGAAGCGAGGAGGGTGATTAAAGAGTCCGAGGATCCGCCCAAGCCACGATTGAGTAATTCCCGGCCAAAATTATTTCCATGGAGGCCTAAAGGTAATTGGTTAGAAACTTCCACAAAGGCACCACCCTGGTAGGTATGTTTTATATTTTTTGGAAGTAGCCGGGAGGAACACACTTTATTGAAGCCTCCATAAGGTAAGTAAAAGGTACGTCAACCTTGTGACGTTAAACAAGCGCTTCTTGGGAGGCAACCCAAGGTTCCAAAAATTTCTTGTTTTATTTCTGTAGTAGTTAGAGTAGCTTTAGATTCAATAAATTGATGTAATCCTTGAGATACAATTTCTTGTGAACTCCTTAATTCCCAATTCATTGGGTCAATTTTAAAGTGTGATATCGAGTCTTGTATGTATAGATTGCATTAAACCTTGAAAAGACTATATTTATGTTGTTCTACATTTTAGATGGGGTCAAGACGAGACTGTCTGAGGCTCGGACCTAATCATTTGGTTCTTAAATTTTGAAATATGAGAAGGAAATCAATCTAGATGGAACTATTTGGTTATATACGGACCCGTTTGGCTCGGAAAATTTTTGTTAAGGAGTAAGCGGGACCATCTGCGACCTGAACGAAACAGTCTTAATCAAATTTTTTGTTAGTTTTCAAGATGCCCCTCGGCAGTCTTTTTGGACGATGAGTAGTTTGTATTTCATGGATCAGGGTGTTGCTGTAATATTTTGTATTAGTGAGCAAGGGCTTATCCCTAATCCACTTGTTATCTTTGTTTTGTGTTAGTGTTTTTCAAAGTTTGTGTTTTTAGATTTTGAGCTATGTTTACCCCTCTTTGCCTCGTAGGTAATAAAAGAGTGTATATTCCTGCCACAAACTGGACTTTACCCCGAGTTCACACATAAATTTTTGAATGAACATCATCGGGACGTGGGATGTCTTAGTTTACCCTTCTCACTATTTATTACTATGTTATCATTTATATGCTCTATTGTATGCATTGAGGACAATGCAAATTTTAAGTGTGAGGATAGTAGCCAAAGAATTCATTGCAAGTTTTTATTTATGCAAATCTTGTATGCAAACACATGCTTAGTTTAAACCAATGATGGCATAGTTGAAAAATTTTATAAGTTTTTACTCTACTCTTATTGTACACCATATAGAAATGATTTTTTTTTTATTTTCCTATGAAACATCATGGACATTTAGAGAAAATTTTTGTCAAAACTATGTTGTTTGGAGATATTAGATAACCCATTGCCATGTTTCTCTTGACTTGAAGTGCTAAGTATTATTTTCAATGGCTCCAAGAGTTTTGGTGACTCTAGTTCAAATTTCTAGCCCTTGTAAGTGAAGCTGTAGAGCATAAATAAGCCTTGTACATAAAGATTGTGATAATAAAAAACAAGATAGTGCTCCTCTACTCTTGGTGATGAAGTAAGCTCGGGTTTTTGACTCCTAATAAGAGTGTTTCCTAAGTTGAAAAGTCCATTGTGAGTACGACTATCACGTGTATATAGAGTTGTAATCTTCTAAGTAGTTGGGTGGTCCTGTGCCTGGCCAGCTTGTTCATCCCTCAGAAAGAAAGAACTACTTTCTATGTTAATCTTTGGTTACCCGGAAAGTCGGATCCATTAGGGATGCCCTACTGGGGTGAAAAAAAAGCGAGCAAAAGACTGAAAAATAAATAGGTTAGATTAAGTGTTTATTTTCTTTATACTTGGGTAATCGTTTTGAACTTAGAATCCCAAGGAACCTCTAGAGTTCACTGAGAATATGCTTGCCACTGTAGGACATAGAAACATGGTATGTGTGTAAAATAGGTATGTCTAGAGCTATATTGAACATGTCACTTGATCAATCTAAGTCTTGAGTTGGAATATGAGGATATATATGTTGATGGTAAACTTTGAGTAGAGACGAACTGATTTCTCCTTAGCTAGAGGTTGAACACTTATCATCTCTTTATTTTTATTTTTATTTACTTGAGGACAAGAAAACGCTTAAGTGTGGGGATATTTGATAAATGTTCACTTGAACACATTGTTATATCATATTTATATACATTTAGCATGTGATTTTGATGAATAGTAGCCCGCCGGTACTTACTATGTGTTAATTTTATGAAAAAGGACATACCATGGGAAATTCAATGGAAGTTGCAAGTTTAGAAGCAATCTGGAGGAGAAATCAATCAAAACGAGCTTAAAGGACATACTCCAGTAAAGAGGATGACCATGTGGCAATTAGGAGGAGTCTTCCATGACGAAGGAGCAAAGAAAGTGTAGAAGAGATAGAGCTGTGAGCATCCTAAAAGAGCAGCAGAGATCAGAATTTTAATGGAAGAGCTACAAAACTCCAAAACCAATCTCCACTGTTCAAATTGAAAAACAAGGAGTTATGAATACTTAGTTAAAATTACAGGTCATTTTGAGTTGAAATAGTTATTCGATCTACTACTTGATGAAGACTGTGGAGACCTGAAATAAGAGCTAAGAAGCCTAGACGGACCTGTCTAGATCCAGACAAGACCATCTGGATCGTAGACTTCATACGACCCCGTTTACTACCCCGTAAATACCACATACGAACCCTTATATGACTGAGTATAAACCCTGGATAACTACAGTATTTTCAACCCAGCTATAGTGTTTTCAGCCGGTGTTAGGGAGCCCGTTTGGGGTATTTCTTGGACCGTTTTTTGACTTGATTCTTACCCGATTTTTACACATGTTGGTCCTACTCGAACTCAAAACATGTGAGATAATTTTCAGAGGCTAGAAACCCTATAAATACCAATGTTTAGGGTTAGGAAAGAGGTCTTGGATCTTATTGAATATCTTTTGAGGACCCTTGGAGGCTAGGGTTGGGAGGAGGCCATCATCCACCCTTCCACCCATTCATCCTCCATCACCCACCACCAAAAATGAGCATCAATCGGAGATCATAGCTTGGAGACGAAGGCATCGAGCACCATCATCCTCTTCTGCGACAGTGAGACTTTGAGGGGGGTGCATCAACGGTCCTCTCACTGCCCCAACAATGGAGACAACAGTGTACCAAATGTTGTTTGCTTTCATTTTTGTTATTATTAAACTTGTGTGCCCTTTCATGTGGAACTGATCTCTTAGGTATTCGTGCAATGATGAAGCCTTGGTTTTAGTTTAACTTTGATATTAGATATTAATGGTATTTTAGTTGCTTTCTATCATTGTGATCTATTGACTGTATTCATTGCATTAAATGCTTGCATTGCGAGAGCTCTAGTATTCAATACGTTCATATGGGGGAATAAGCGAACGCCTCCCCATATTAGAACTATATCAATAGAAGGGATAATGACTGTACCGAGAGATCGGGTATTTAGGAGAGCAACTCTTTCACATGTCTTATTCCCGCAATCCTTCCAAGAAATATGTTCTCTAGAGCCATAATCAGTGTTAGTAATTCGGCCTCGATAGAGGAAGTGAAAGCGATATAGGAATCCTTAGTCCAATTTTTTGCAACTATCTACCCTTAATACTCTGTGTCTATCTTTGTATGAACCTGAGGAGGATTCTTTGCCCAGAAACCCCTCTTTTATTGTTGATTACCCTCGCACCTTCACACCATTCATGTTTAGATTTGATGGCATCTTCTATCTTGGGTTAGTAGTTAGATTAGCTTAGAAATTCCTCAATCTTTGGTTAGGATAGATAGTACAAACAGTTAATACTAGTACTTCTCGAACCCTATGGATTCGATACCTGAATTTTCAGTCCATTATGTTACTTGTTCGACCAGTGAACTTGCGGTATTAAGCCGAAGCATTTTGCTCTATCACTGAGCTACTCGATCACAGGGCGGGGACTAAGCACGAAAGACGTGAGCACCAGAGACTTCCAATATCTCCTAATGATGATGGGCGGATTTCCATTGCACCTGGGATGGATCATGGCTGATCTCCTCATACTTTAGGCGACACACACCAGGACAAGAGCTATTTTCGTAGGACCCTACATCACGAGATTGGGCCGAGGTATGGATCTCATATCAGATACTATGATCGGGCCAATGACAATCGTAACGAGTTCTATCCCAATTACCATTGACACTCGGAGGGCACAGAGCATGCTGAAGGCCGCACAAACATCTAATGGCATCAGATATACGGTCGCAGCCCCCACCTAGCCCACGATACCCATAGAGAGGCCCGAGCCATAGGATCCAAGAGCTGCAGCTGGGCATAGAGCATCATCTCCACCAGTACCAGTGTTGAACCAATCAGATAGTTACGCTCTACTCCTCTGGCTTGTGCGCATGACCCAATTGTCATTAGACCGCCTGGGCATCAAGTACCCACCCCCACAACTACCATCAACACTACCCATAGGTGGTACGGGGATGACATCATGAGACAATGCTGCTCGAGAGGATGCCGATCAAGACGATTTAGGAGATGACTCCTTAAGCAACGAGGAGGACGATAATTTTGACATCTAAGCATCATCTTCGTCTTTACTTTTTCATTTTACCACTTTTATACTTTCTATTTATTTTATTTTCTTTTTAGGTTTAGTTAGTTTGTTAAAAGAAAAAGGGTTTAGTCTTTCTATGTGATATGGAGCTTCACCTTTTTTTTCCTCCAATGTTCTCAGGAATGTTGAAATTCACTTGGTAGGAAACACAATTAAAGGAATAGGCACATCACGTTGCACAATAAGATAAGACCACTTTCTCTCTCCCATCTCATTTTCACATGTCATTTTCTTTTTAGTACATATATTATGTGCATTAGGGACAATACACAATTTAAGCAAGGGGGAGGGATTAATCTTCGGAAATTATATTGTTCATGATAAGTACTAATTTAGGATGATCTATGAGCAAATGAATAGGAGTCTTCTTTTGTGTCTAGGTCAGCATTAGTATTGCGGGATAATTTTTTTTTCAAAAAGTATACTATTTAGTTTTGCCATTACCTAACACCTTATAAAAATTTGAGCACAAACCCTGACTACGCTGTCACTTGTCTGCTTAGGTATAGATTCTTCCTAGTTTGTGACCACTAATTTATGTTGTTCGTAAAAAAAAATGTGTTTATCTTCAATAGTGAATAAATCCAGAAAGTTGGATGCCTTATGGATGCCCTACCATCTGGCAAGTCAGATTCATTAGGAATACCCTACCAAAAAAAAATGGCAGAAAGAGCTATCACCTTTGAAACATGAAAGCCGCTATTGAGTAGTCTTATCTTGGGTATCACAAATGTCCACTTGATGACCTACCGGGGGAAATAGCTACTTCATTAGATGTATGCAGCTACTACCCAACTAGAAGAGTCTAAAAAGAGTCTGTTTTAGAAAATAAGGTCTATAACAAGTAGAGCCATGCTTAAGTCAGTAAGGGGTACCATGGAAAGGGTCACACACACACACATGGTGGGTTTGAGTATAAGGCAAAATCTATTTTTTATAAAACTATTTATAGCACTCGGCATTGTGTTTTCCGGGGAATCGGAGGGACTCCCAATTATATTGAGATCGAAGGTTTTGAACTTATCCATTTTCTTTATATAATTCCTTTGCTTTAGGACAAGCAAAAGTTCAAGTGTGGGGGTATGATAAATGCACAATTATACATATATTTCTATCATATTTGCATGTACTTATCCTATTATTCCACATTAATTCCTCTATTTTTGTGCTTCTCTGGGTTTGTTTTGTGATTTAGCTAGTAAAATAGGTACCCGGAGTGAAAGGAATGAGAAACGTAACAAACCATGATAAAATAAGATGAAAGAGCCCCTCGCAGAGATGTGCACGGCCTCAGTAGAGATGTGCATGGCCGTGCATACGCCCGTTCACTTCTCTATCTTTAAAACACGTAGAAATTGATCATAATAGTTGGCATTGGCGTTTATTACATGCAAACGCCCGTGCCAAATTAACGCAAAATCCTACATAAGCTGCTGCGACACAGATTTCGGGAACTTTGGCAGATTAGTCTTCAATACTTTTCGAGCGACGGCTAAGGCTTCAGAGTAGATCGAAGACGGAGAAGACATCGAGCAAGGAAGTCCCCATCTTTTCAATAATGTCTTCCTCCGATATTTTTGTTAGTGTTTTAATTAGCATGAGGCTAAATCCCTTCAGTGGTCCCTTAGAGACATGAACCCTAGGATTATTTGCTAATTGAATTCTTTTATTTATTGGCTTTCTTTTTTTGATGATTCTTGTGATTTTGTGCTTGAATTATGTCGTTGTATTTTGCATGAACCATGGTCATATGCCCCGTTATATTTTGGCAAGGCACACACGTGCTAGGGTTTTGACATGTGCGTCTCTTTATCCATAGGTTCATATGTCTTTTAGTTCGATTATAACTAGGTATACGTAATGAGTTTGATATGCATACTGAGAGATCGGATGTGGTATCTAGATGGTGCAATTGTTGGACTCCCAAGAATTAATCAATGAATAGTCAATACTTTGAATTCTATCATTAACAAACGAATCCTAGGAGTATTCTGATATGAGGTGCCACCTTCATCTCTAACTGCTCACTATCTACCAATATTGTTCGCGTTAGTTTCTTTTTAGGATAATTAATTGCTCACAACTCCTTCCATATGTTTAGACTAGATAGGAAAGATAGTTAGTACTAGTATTCTAGTCCATATGGATTTGATAACCCTACCTTTGGGCACTTTACTACTTGATCGACCTTGACACTTGTGGGCAGTTTGTCGTGCACCCTGTGTGTGCATCAGTTCTTCGCACGACTCACCCTACAGGATGCTTATGAAATTTTCTCAACAAACTCTATACAAAACTATCTCTATAGCTTTAACTCACTCATTTAAGCTCTAAAACTCACCCTATAGATATAGGATCAATGTCCCCCTAAATCCACGAGGGGATGAGGGGATATATCACTTTATTGTAAGGTAAAACTAGACTAATCCTAGACTAGAACTATATAAAGAAGACCGAAAAAGAAATTTCAAGAACTTTTGGTTGCCTCCTTTGAAGTGCTTGTTTAATGTCACTATGTTGACATTCTAGTTCTCATTTCATGGTGGTTTGAATGCATGAAGTCCGTCTCCAGTCTTTCCCTTGAAGCAGTTTCTAACTAATGAAAACCCTATAGCTTGAATATATGGGGGACTCACCATAGAGGGCACTTACTGAGTGCCCTACCTTAGTATGGAAGAAAGTTTCCTCGTTACTCTTCTCCTTGTTCTTCTCCTTCTAGAATTTCAGCTGAGGAGGCACTTTTTTAGTCTCCTTTTTACTTCCAATCGGGTCCTTCTACTCCCAACTTCAAAGTTGCTTCTTCACCTCTTCGCTATTTCATCATCCAGTTCTCTCATGTAATCGTTTTGTGGATCGCTGGAGAACACCTACTGTATGCAATAATCAGAAATTATCTCAAGATCATCAATACAATAAGATTAATTATCATGATCAAGCGTATGCCGCATTGCCGCTGGAAGCCTTAACATGACTACATTATCCCCCAATCTTAACGACATCTTGCCTTCGTCATGATCCAGTAAGGCTTTTGTAGCAGCCAGAAATGGTCTTTCTAGGATGATGGGTACTTCAACATCATCATCAATATCCAACAATACAAAATCAAAGGGAAATACAAGCCTGTCTACCCTCACTATCAAATCCTCTGCAATTCCTCCTAGCCGCTTGATAGGACGATCAACGAGTTTAAGGGTCATTTTTGTCGCCTCCTAATCCAAGCTTTATAAACAGCTTGTAAGGTATGATGTTGATGCTGGCACCTGAATCTGCTAATACATTGTAAGGTATGACGTTAATGCTGGCACCTGAATCTGCTAATACACTCTCTTCCATACCATCCCTAATGACGCAAGGGATGACCATACTTCCAGCGTTCCTTAGCTTCCTCCTTGTAAGATTAGATTGCTACACACCGAGTATTGAGCGTTCAAGGTTACTGCTACGAGTTCTTCTAATTTCCTCTTGTTTGTGAGCAGCTCCTTCATATACTTAGTATATTTTGGTATTTGAGAGAGCACATCAACCAGTGGTAAACTCACATGTAAATTCTTGATCGTTTCAAAGAATTTCCTAAAATGAGTATCCTTCTTGTCTTTCTTTAGTCTTTCCAAGTAAGGAATTTTTGGTTGATTCTTAGAGATCGGTTGTTGCTCCACCTCTTTCTCCTTCTCTTTATTCTTTTCAGCAACGCTCTCCTTGACTACCGATGGTTCACCTGTTTCCACCTGAGTTTCTATCCTCACAGGCTTCACAACTCTACCTCTTCACCAATTCGAAGAGTAATGGCTTTTAGATGCTCCTAAGGATTTGCCTCGGTATTGCTATGTAGACTTCTTTGGGGCCTTTCTTATGAGTTCTTAGCTATTTGACAAACTTGATTTTCAATACATTGAATGCTTGCTTGCACGTTTCTCATCGTAGTGTTGATTTCCATAAACTTTGCCTTTATCATCATCATGAACATAGCTAAGATGTCCCTTGTAGTTTGATTAGGAGCTGTTGTCTTGAGGGATAGGGAATTGAGTCTTGGAGGGGTTGATGATCCTTGAAGGTTTCTATAGGATAATCCCCGATAGTTCCAATTAGGCATATAGGGTGGGTACCTTGATATCTTGGGCCATGTATTGAAGCTCCTTCATGGGGACTAACTCTATACTTGCGATAGAGCATTGAGATGAATCATGCCCTCCTCTATAGGTACCACATGAAATAGTTGCAACTGAGCGAGTCATACATTACAACCAACGCAAGAGTTCATCCATACCCAAGTATCTCAAGAGTTAGTTCCTCATGACAGAGGAATATATAACAAATACAGTAATGAATGCTAATAAAAACATAAATTGTAATACATTGTTCCAACGCTATTAGCGAGGACCGTTGCAAATACTCCCTTAATACTCTGTTCTTCTAACTAGACGAGCGACGCGTATATGAGTTGGACAACACCGTTACTGACCTTATATGCACTTTGTACAGGGTTGTTTACCAAGTTAGGTCCAAACACTAACTTTTCAGTTGGGTTAGACAGTCCTGCCTACTACTGGACAGAGCTATTTGCCTTTCTTGCGCTGGAGATGGGGTCGTCTTGATGCTAGATAGGTCCTTCTTGATCTGGTTTCTCAACCTTTTTCAACTCAATCTTGTTTAAATTCCGGACTTCCTCATCGAATCGGCCTGATCTGTCATAATTAACCAAAATAGTATATTTTAAGTACTAGAGGCCTATAATTCACCAAAATTTCATGCTAAGTGCAAGCAATTATAATAGTAAAATATAGCAATTTGAACACTTATCAAAGACCCTTGCCAACTAGGGTTTGGAGGCCATCGTCCACTCATCCATCCATTCATCCTCCATTATCCACCACCATCATTGAGCATCAATCAAAGACCATAGCTTGGAGGCGAGGGCACCGAGTACCCTCATTGTCCTCTCTGATGGCGAAGCTTGGAGAGGGTCTCAACAACGGTCCTTTCACCACCCCAACGATGGAGGAAACAACGTATCATTTGTTGTTTGCTTTCATTTTCATCATTGTATTGAACTTGTGTTCCCCTTTAATGGAGAACTAATCTTTTAGGTATTCGGGCATTGATGAACCCATGGGTTGATGTTTAACTTTGATATTTGATGGTAATGGTATTTTAGGTGCATTTACTATTGTGATCTATTGAATGTCATTAAACAAATTTGGTGATCTACATTGTGACAGGCTAAATTATCCAATCTGACGCAACGGAGAAGAAGCGAACGCCTCCTGTGTGCGGGCATACCTCAATAGAGGAGATTATGAGTTCGCTGAAAGATTGGGCACTAAGGAGAGCAACTCCTTCATATGCATTGTTCCCATAATCCTTCCAAGAAATAGATTCCTTTGAACAGTATCATTGAGGGTACTAGGTTAGTAATTCATCTCGAGAGAGGGAGTGAGAGCATCATAGAAGTCCTTGGTCCAGTCTATTACAACTATTAGCCTTAACATCCTTTGTCAATCTTTGTGAGAACCCAAGGGGGATACATTGCTCGGATATCCCTCTCCTATGATTGATTGCCCTCGCGACTTCACCCCATCCTTGTTGCAATTTTTATCTTGCTTTTAAGTTCTAGAATTTAGATTAGTTTAACCTTCATCAATTCTCAAGTAAGCTAGATAATAGGTAACTAGTTAGTACTAGTATTTCTCTTTTCTTGGGGATCAATACCCGACTTTTCACAGCCCACTCTATTACTTGTCCAACTCGTGCCATTGCTATTGTAAGCACACACATTGGTGACTATCAGATAGGACAACAACTAACTTCAGGGATAAGGGATGAAAGGAGGGAGACTACAAGGGGACAGTATCTAATCAATCTAACACTTTCTCTCTCTAGACAATTTCTCTCAAGTGAGACCCACACTAACTTGAGCATTGGAGCCACCCAGGACACGGGGCCCACCCTGCCTGACTTTCCCTTTCTCCTAGAGTTTACCAATCAAAATGCTCCTGCTAGCCAGCCGAGCATCAAAACATCCACTTTAACCACCACAGACATTTCCCTCTTTTCTTAACAAATCACAACCGTTGATCTTGATTGGTGTTAATCATTAGGATAAAGCGATTATTATATCAACAAGTTGTAATCATGTCATTTTCATCCATTTGCCAACTAAACAAGTTGGAACGAAAGGAGGTTAAAATCTCACAGCGAGAAGCTATTCTCACATCTTTGGTAATAAAGAACAAGGGAACAAACTCAGTTATGCAGTATTTGGATAAGTTTTTCTAATATATATATATATATATATATGTTGATGCCAAAAACTGGTCCACCTCACGCTTTGGTTACTGTTGCCTCGTGATCTGGTCTCAGCCTTTGACAAACGGTTGAAATTTATAGTTGATGTGGACGCTTACTTCAGATTCTGAATAGGAGATGCTCTGGAATAACTATCGGAATTGTCAGCTTTTTACTTTGGGGTGAATCTGTAAAAGGGAGAAGGAAATGATCTGAATTGGGCCTTTCTGCCCGGATTTAACTCCGATGCTTAAGTCAGAAAACTTAAGAAGGAAGTCTTATAGTGCTCTGTGTAATTTTTTCTAGATCCCTTTCCTACTATCATTGTTCTTCTTTTATAGCAAATTAAAGGCGGTTTAGGAAAATATTCTGAAAGGCGGTGGGAAAGGCGGTGAGTAAGCCCGTGAGTAAATATCTCAAGAGGCGGTAAGAAAATATCTGCCTACTGTGTAGGTACTACGCAGGTAAGTGCTACGTAGGTAAGTAGAGAATATCTGCCCACTGTAGAGGCAAGTGGATAAGATCTACTTACTGTAGAGACGTTAGATATTTTATTCCCTAGGTGGCTATAGGCACCTTATGAGACGGTTTTTAAGAAAGTTGTTATAATTCTGACGGATTTGTTTGTAGGGTTGAACCCTCACTCTTATTTGCCGAACGGAATTTCGCTAGAATATTTGGTGATATTGCCACGTGGCCAAAGGGACGTAGCCCTGTGTGTGACAGGTGGCCATTTAGGTCGGTGACGTGTGTTTTACCAAATATCTTGATGCGTTGAAACCGCAAGTGTACGGGTCGGATCAAGTAATAAAGTGGACTCTTGAAAACTCGGGTATCGAACCTCAGGGACCAAGAAGTACTAGTACTAATTAGTTATCTATTATCTAGTCTAAATAAGGATTGGTGGTGATTTGAACTAATCTAAACAAAGAAAACCTACAAATTGGATATCACTAATGACGGGTATCAATCTTGGGGTAAATCAATCATAAGAAGGGGGTATTCGGGCAATGAATCCCCCTTGGATTTCTTAAAGAAGGATAATGCTAACTATGTCAATGCTTGATGAATCATTGGCCAAAAGTTCCTAACATGCTTTCACTCTCTCCACCAGAGATGAGTTATTAACCTAGTGCCCTCACCGATGATGTCTCGACCTAATTTTGGGAGGACTAAGGGAATAAATAATCTAAAAGAATCGCCCTCCTTAGTACCCGGGCTCCCGGTGTACTCCTAATCCCCTCTATTGGAGAAAGTCTACACGTGGGGAGGCGTTCGCGTCTTCCCCCACATGGACAACAATAGTCTCTCCGGGCTCTCGCAACGTAGAGAGACTAATTAATACCTCAATACAAATTATCCAATAGACCGAATAAAATCATGCAAGCAATTAACATAGAAAGCAATAATCAATTAAACATAATCCAAGGGTTCATCATGCCCAAATACCTAAAATATTAGTTCCCCATGAGAGGGGACCACAAATCCAACACAATAAAAGGGGAAAACATCAAAATAAACTCAATTAAACCTCCCCCCGATGTTCCCTCTGTTGTTGGTGCGCAATTGGATCGTTGATGATGATCTCCCTTCAAGCCCTAGCTTCTTCCCAAGAGGATTCCTCCAAATCCTAGCCAACAATGAACTCCAAGATCTCCAAGACGACCCAAAAGGTGGCCAAAGGCCAAGAGATGATTTCCTAACCCTAGAAAGGTTGTATTTATAGGGGTGAAGGCCTTTGTAAAGTATCTCACGCGTTTAGGGTTCGTGTGGGACCAAACCATGTGAAAATCGGGTGTAGATCGGGCCCAGGACCGGTACGTGGTCTCGTATACGGACTCCCATACAGACCCGTATGGGTTATGTGTCGTCTTATACGGTTTCTTGTCGGTCCGTATGGATGGTTACGCATCGCTTGATCTTCGTCAAGCACTCGATCGGATGACCAATTCTTGTCGGATTGACCTGAAATTTTAACCAAGTCTTACTAACTTGTTTATCTTCAATCTGAACATGAAGATTTGATTTAGAGTCCTATAGATTTCGTAATAAATTTCTGATCCTTGCTGCTCTTTCAGGACTGTTGCAGTTTTCTCTAGTTGCTTCCTTTTTCGCCTCAAATGATGTAGAATTTCTTCCTTTTTATTCTTGAGGTTCTCCAATGCTCTGTAGATAAAATATGAAGCTCTTTAAGTACCAGAGGGCTATAATTCATCAAAATAGCATATAAAACATATAGAAAAATGATAGAAAAATATGCTCATTTGAACACTTATCACATATCTCCACACTTAAAGGTTTGATTGTCCTCAAGCAGAGAAAAGAAATCAACAAAAGAAGATAAGTGTTCAACCTTGGGCTATAAAAATTATACATGAATTCTATTCCAAGTTCACAATCATAATGTGTTCTCTTATTTCTACACCAGGGCTTAGATTGATCCCGTGATATTTCGATATAGCTCTGGACAAAGCTTGTTCACTTCACATACCATATTCTAAAGTCTTAGCAAGACAAACATGCCTTCAATAGACTCTAGAAAGTCCTTGAGGACTTAAGATCAAAAGAATTACCCCCTATTAGATGAATGGTGGACAAGTACTCAAGAAACTACTACCTTTTTTTTTCCTTATTTTTTTTCTCTTTGTTTTTTTTTTTTTTTTTTTTTTTTTTTGATTCAGGTAGGGCATCCCTTGGATCCGACTTTCCCGTACTAAAGATCAAGGTAGAGTGTAGTTCATCCCTTTTGCAGAGGATCCATGCTTATTAGGCACCAGAACCCTTAGCTACTTGGGTGGTTACAACTCTACCTATAGGTGTTCATAATAAGTAGTGATTTTTCGAATTGAAGAACACTCTGATTTGGAGCCAGAACTCCAAACTAATTCGTCTCAACAAGCAGCGAAACACTATCTTTATTAATTGACAACTATTGTGCAAAACTATTTTATTTCCATTGTACTTGTCCACTATGTATATTATGAGATGTTAATAAGTTTGAACTAATGCCACGAAATCTCTTGGAGCCATTGAAAGCAATGCTTAGCTATTAAAGTCAAAAGAACATGGCAATGGGTTATCTATTGTCCCTAACAATCATGATTGTCACAAGGATTGTCTCTATTGCCCATGATGTTTCAATGGAAAATTTTCAAAATTCTAGCATATGATGGTGCACTAGGAATAAAATCATGTCAAAGTAGCTTTTTCAACAAGGTTATTATCAGTACATACCATACATGCTATTAAAAGAATTTGTAATGAATATCATTAATAGCTACCTATCTCCACACTTAAAGATTTGCAATAAATCTACAATTAGATAGGTAGCAACCCATCTCCACACTTAAAGTTGTACATTGTCCTCAATGTACACAATGAAGCATGAAAAGTATACAATATGCAATAAAAACAAGGAGAAGGGCAAATTGAAACTTCCCCGATTGATTGATGCGGATTCCAAGCTTGATTTGAATTCGGGGTGGATATTCTTGATGGTCAATATGTTCATAGTCTAAATCCTGCGAGACCTGAGGACAAAAAGAGCTCAAGAGAAACAAATTTGCAAGCATTGGTCGCAATCCCATTTCACATTCAATCTATATAATCCCTAGAGTTCTAATCATAGAAAAGATGAAATTAATCGATGAATCAAGTCATTGGAGCATAACTAGGGAGGATTGAAGCCCAAATTCAAAGAAGTTGAGTTGCCGGAGCAAAAGGGGAGCGGGGTCGAACTAGAGGCGGCTAGGGTTTTAAAGAAATGAAGGGGTGAGGGGCGCTATAAGTAACGCCCCGAATTCGCGCCCTCAGCCGATTCCATACGGACTCCTATACGGGTTCGTATGGTCTCATAGGTTGCTTTATACGGACTGCTGTCAGTCCGTATAAGACTCCGTATGGACCTAGAAATGGCTTATACAGCCCTTCCTGGGTGTGTTGGTGGCCCC
This sequence comes from Dioscorea zingiberensis, assembly GCA_026586065.1. Taxonomy (NCBI): domain Eukaryota; kingdom Viridiplantae; phylum Streptophyta; class Magnoliopsida; order Dioscoreales; family Dioscoreaceae; genus Dioscorea; species Dioscorea zingiberensis. The sequence goes on from CM048824.1 coordinate 31,655,434, forward strand.
TTTTGCTCGACCTAATGCAAGTTATAATTCTAGGGCTAATTTAAACATCCAGCAACATGCAAAGGTGTATGAGAACATTCATCTATTTATTCCAAACACAAATACTAACTAATCTAAACTAGAATTGAAAAGAAAAAGAGAAAATTTTTAGAGCTTGGGTTGCCTCCCAAGAAGCACTCGTTTAACGTCACTAGCTTGACGTACCTTGTTCTTACCTCATGGAGGCTTGAAAAGGGTGAATTCCTCCCGGCTATATCTAGCATAGCCACTTCCAGAAAAGGAAAAACATACCTGCCAGGGTGTTGTTGTGATGGAGGTTTCAGTACAGTTACCTTTAGGCCTCCATGGAAATAGTTTGACTCGGGAATTGTTCAATCTTGGCTTTGGCGGATCCTTGGATTGTTGAAGCATCCTCCTCGCTTCTATTGTCATCCCAGTAAGTTCTCTTTTGTGCTCTATGTGCAAGTCAACTTCGAGGTATATGAATTCTTCAAGTGTTTTCGGCTTTGCTCTTTCTACCACTTCATCCTTCTCTACACCAACACATTCTTCCATCTCTTCTTCCTCTTTGCTCTCTTCCTCTTCAGTAGAATTTCCAAGTAGGACTTCTACTACTTGTTCACCAATACTTTGTTCGTCAAATGTCACAATTTGTTTAAAAAGTTCTCCCACTTGGCTCTTAAGATTGTGAATAGAGGTTTGCAAGCTTGCAATTGAGGCCTCCTGGCTCTGGAAAGCTTGTAGCATATACTCCTCAAAGGTTGTGGAGACTTCATCTTGCAATTTTGATGGGTGCTGAAAACTAGGAGGATAATTGATCCATTGTTGTGAAGGTGGTGAATATGAAATAAAGCCTTGTTGGGGACACCGCCATTGTGATTCATATTGATAGCTTGGATAGCTTGGTTGTCCCCCCCCCCCCCCCAATATGGATTGTAGACATTGTTGCATGGGCTCCTTCAAACTGGTGTATTGCTTACAAGTATATCGATCTTTGCTGAAAGAGCATCCAATAAAGCTTCCAAATCAGGCCTTGCATGGAACATTGTACCTTGCACCGAAGAGAACAAAAGAAACAAGTCAAAGAATTTTTTTTTCTTTTATTATATAAGTCAAAGAGAAATACAAAATAAAAACTACAATTAATAACTAGAGTAATAAACTTCTAATGTTCCTAATAGTCTTGGTCCCTGGCAACGGCGCCAAAAACTTGATGCATTGAAACCGCAAGTGTACGGGTCGGATCAAGTAATAAAGTGGACTCTTGAAAAGTCGGGTATCGAACCTCAGGGACCGAGAAGTACTAGTACTAATTAGTTATCTATTATCTAGTCTAAACAAGGATTGGTGGTGATTTGAACTAATCTAAACAAAGAAAACCTACAAATTGGATATCACTAATGACGGGTATGAATCTTGGGGTAAATCAATCATAAGAAGGGGGTATTCGGGCAATGAATCCCCCTTGGATTTCTTAAAGATGGATAATGCTAACTATGTCAATGCTTGATGAATCATTGGCCAAAAGTTCCTAACATGCTTTCACTCTCTCCACCAGAGATGAGTTATTAACCTAGTGCCCTCACCGATGATGTCTCGACCTAATTTTGGGAGGACTAAGGGAATAAATAATCTAAAAGAATCGCCCTCCTTAGTACCCGGGCTCCCAGTGTACTCCTAATCCCCTCTATTGGAGAAAGTCTACACGTGGGGAGGCGTTCGTGTCTTCCCCCACATGGACAACAATAGTCTCTCCAGGCTCTCGCAACGTAGAGAGACTAATTAATACCTCAATACAAATCTTCCAATAGACCGAATAAAATCATGCAAGCAATTAACATAGAAAGCAATAATCAATTAAACATAATCCAAGGGTTCATCATGCCCAAATACCTAAAATATTAGTTCCCCATGAGAGGGGACCACAAATTCAACACAATAAAAGGGGAAAACATCAAAATAAACTCAATTAAACCTCCCCCCGATGTTCCCTCTGTTGTTGGTGCGCAATTGGATCGTTGATGATGATCTCCCTTCAAGCCCTAGCTTCTTCCCAAGAGGATTCCTCCAAATCCTAGCCAACAATGAACTCCAAGATCTCCAAGACGACCCAAAAGGTGGCCAAAGGCCAAGAGATGATTTCCTAACCCTAGAAAGGTTGTATTTATAGGGGTGAAGGCCTTTGTAAAGTATCTCACGCGTTTAGGGTTCGTGTGGGACCAAACCATGTGAAAATCGGGTGTAGATCGGGCCCAGGACCGGTACGTGGTCTCGTATACGGACTCCCATACGGACCCGTATGGGTTTACAGGTCGTCTTATACGGTTTCTTGTCAGTCCGTATGGATGGTTCTGCATCGCGCAGTCTTCATCAAGCCCTCGATCGGATGACCAATTCTTGTCGGATTGACCTGAAATTTTAACCAAGTCTTACTAACTTGTTTATCTTCAATCTGAACATGAAGATTTGATTTAGAGTCCTATAGATTTCGTAATAAATTTCTGATCCTTGCTGCTCTTTCAGGACTGTTGCAGTTTTCTCTAGTTGCTTCCTTTTTCGCCTCAAATGATGTAGAATTTCTTCCTTTTTATTCTTGAGGTTCTCCAATGCTCTGTAGATAAAATATGAAGCTCTTTAAGTACCAGAGGGCTATAATTCATCAAAATAGTATGTAAAACATATAGGGAAATGATAGGAAAATATGCTCATTTGAAGACTTATCATATCTCCGTAACAATATATATATATATATATATATATATATATATATATATATATATAGAGAGAGAGCGAGAGAGAGAGAGAGAGTGAGAGAGAGTGAGAGGTGTGTCAAACGGGCAGATATGACCCAGCCCGGCAATGGCCCGCCATGCCAGCCACGCTAAATGTGTCGTGCCGTAACGGCACACTGCGGGACCCCGGCCCAGCACAAGGCACGACACTCTACAGTGCGGGCCGTGCCGTGCCGGCCAATGTTTTTTTTTTCTTTTTCTTTAAAAACCTTAAATTTTATTTAAAATCAGATTACATAAGAAAGAAATCTAGAAAATTTCTATAAAAATAGAAAAAATATATAGACAATGGAAAACTTATAAAATTAAGCAAGTTATCAATAATGGTAAATAAACCAAAAAAAAATTTTAACCCCCGAAAAAAGAAATACTTATTAAAAAAACTTATAAAATTTTAAAAAAAATAATAAAATTAAAAATAGATATTACACAAACAACAATGGAAACATGAGAAATATATTTTCTATTGGAAACAAAAGTAGTTATTGGAGACTTATATTAGTGTTAGAGAAAAGAGAGAGAGAGTATTAATAATTAATAGAAGTTTTAATAATTACCTAATGGGGTTGTTCTAATTTTAAATTTTAAATTATGTTATATTTAAGTCCGATTGAAACCGAAGTTGCATGAGAACTATAAATAATATAGGAAACATTAGATTTTTTTGAGAAATGTAGGCACGCGGATTGATTTGAAGTCATTTAATTTTAAATTTTAAATTATATTATGTTTAACATGTGGGTAGATTTTATTAATAATTAATGGAAGTTTTAATTATTACCTTATTGGTTGGTTTAATTAAATTTTTAAATAATTAATTATAGGTTCCTGCACTATTTCATAATTCCCTTGGGGTCCTTGATGTGTTTTGTTTATTATTGTTGTTTATGTGTGTATTTGACTTTCAAGTCCCTGAAAACAGTGCCAGGGACAGATAAATAATTTCCCCTAAATTTTAAATTATATTATATTTATCATGCAAGTTTATTTTTTTAGTAATTAAGGAAAGTGTTAATTATTGCCTTATCGGTTGGTTTAATTTTAAATTTTAAAATATATTATGTTTAATTTTTAAGTCAAAAGTGGCATTGGAATTATTGGTAACTTGGATAAATTCAAATTTTAACTCTCAAACTAAATTTAAATTAGAACTAGGTTTTCTTTAACTTTAAAGTTTAACCAAATCAATTATTTCCTTGTCTAGAAAAATCTATTTTTTAATTACAATACTTAATGTATATGATGTATTTTTATATTTATTGTCTTATGGTTTTAATGTTAGTATAAATGATTAATTTAATATAATTAACAATAATTATGAAAAATCAATTATATGCTAGTTGGTTAGGATACTCGTCTCTGGCCGGATAGACTCGGGTTCAAGTTTTGGTTAAGAAATGTTTTTAAATATTAAAAAAATCAAAATTAATAATAGATCATAAGATCCAACGGTTGAGATCAGTCGTGTCTGCTGGCCCGGGTCCCATGCCGGCCCGCAGGCCGTGCTTGGCACTGCCCGGGGTAAGAAAGAAATTGAAAAGAGGTATCTCAATATGAGTAGAAGAAGCATGTGTTTACACTAAGCATGTGTTTTCATAGAAGGTTGGTAATGAATTCGATAGAAAAATTTTCAAGAAGTTCATCCATCCGCACGGTTAAGATTTTTCATTTGATTCAAAAGTTACAGCTACCCATTCCCACACTTAAAGAATATAGAAAGAGAGAAACAAATGGGAGGGTAAACATAGACTTCCCGATTTCCCATAGTGCAGTTCGAAATTGCAGTTGTGAGAACTAGGGAAGACTTTTGTGTTTTTGTGGGCCACATTGGAACAATCTCAAGTCTTGTGGAATATAAGGGAGCCAATATAGCTCAAGAAAAGAAAACATAACATAAAGTCTGAAACAACTAGTACAAAATATAAGAGGTGGGAAATCAGAAGAGCAAGGATAAGCCATTGCTCAATGATACAAAATATGAGATGTCCTGATCAACATAAAAAACTACTCATCTGGTGGAGTATCTCCCTGTGGTGGTACGGGGCTGGTGGATTCGGGTGCTAGAAACATCCCGTATGATGATAAGCTCGGTGCGACACATCCAAAGGAGGGTGTGCGCTCACGAAGCTGAAAACGATTCTGCCCCATATGCTAGTGCAAACGATCAAGCTCAAAGCGGATATGGCAGTACTCCTCACGTACTTGAGACTCGAGATGCTGGTGATGTAATCGACAAACAAAGTCTAGAGGTGTATGGGGTACCTCCGAATGATGCTATACATGACATATAAGTCGAGAAGTGTGTAGGCCCAGTGTTGACGCCCCTCCCGGTCATTGACAGAGTGATGACAACGTGGAGGTCTCGATGGACTAGGTCGGTGAAATAGGATGTCTTCTTGATCCCTTCACCTACACCGGTTGTGATCGATCTCAATAAATCCGTAGGGGAGAGGGAAGATAGAGACTCTATAGACAGCTCTTGGCACACTGTACTCTCAACGAAGTCATGATCATAGAGTCCTGTAGCGATTGAGAACTCAATATAACTCATCTGATAATGTTTGGCCCAGAACTTGAGTGCGATGTGTCAAACTCAACACTGCTCAACAACTCAGGGACAAGCTTTACAAAAACTGGCGAATCAATGGCGAGAGCCGGGTCCCAAAAGCCTTGAAGGGGATCAACTCTCTAACCCCGTCTGCTATCCCTAACTCTCAGAGGACATCCCAGTCAATGATAGCAGTGCAACAAAACTCCTTGCACACCAACCGCACGTACTACTCCGCGAATCGGCTCTGAAGGAATGCGGGAGTTAGGGAAGAGGACTCCAAGTGTTGGTGCTTGCCCCGGCCATGTTTTAGGGTCATCTAGTGATCTGTTGTGCCTTAAAGGACTGGAAGATGGGTTGTACGCCTCTGGGAGGATCACATGTGATCCAAGAGAAGAGGGAGTTCGAATAGGGAGAGGCGCACGGATGGGTTCTTTTAAATAGAAAGACGGCTAAATTATTAAGAGTCGCGCCTCTTTAAATATTAGACGGTCCTGTCTACGAAAAAGTCAGGTCGGTCTGCAGTTAGGATTTGCTTGGTGACTAGACGGTGATGGTTAATAAGGGAACAACCCTGACTTCTATATGGACAATGTCGTTCATGAATATGACAGAGCAGTCTATTCAGTGAAATCAGCCAATCTCAAAATTTTATCTACAAACAGGGATCCGTAAGGTGTTACACATAGGGTTTGCACACAGAGCCTTAATAGGATGGAAATGCACCCAGCTATTGTGAGGATCACCAAAAGAATCCGAGGTAAGGGATCAACAATGTTATGTTTCTTATTGCCTCCTACACTTAACTAAATGACAGTAAAGAAAAATCGAAATGAAATTTAAACCTTGGGTTGCCTCCCAAGCATCGCTTGTTTAATATCATGAGCTTGACATACCTGATTATCTCTCATGGTGGATCAATGACATGTGAAACAACTCCAGTCTTCCCTTTAAAATAGTTACCAAATAGAGAGAATGAAAGTCTATAGTATACAAAAGACTCACCATGCTGGACACTTGCACAGTGCCCAACCTTGTTTTAAGGAGTAACATTCAATTTGTCCCTACCATTGACCTTCTTCTTGCAGAAGTACAACGGGCCAGCAATTTCATTCCTTTTCTCTTCAGGTGGTTGTGCATTGATTGCTTCTTCTGGCCCTCCTTCTAGTGGCTCTAATGTTTCGGTGAGTGGGTCAATTAACAGTGCTTCCAGCATACAGTAAAAAGTGAGGAGATCAATATCATCCATGGAATAGGAAGTATCATCGTAACTCATTGTTTGGCGCATGGCCGATGGAAGCTCAAAAACAACTTCACTGTCTCCAACTCTCACTGACATTTCCCCTTTCTCATAATGGTGAAGGGCCCTTGCAGTTGACAAAAATGGTCTACCAAGAATTATAGGCACCTCCACATCATCGTCTATATCTAAGAGTATAAAGTTAGCTTGGAATACAAATCTATCAACTCTGACCAGGATATCTTATGCAACTCCTCTCGGCCATTTCACGGATCTGTCAGCCAATTGCAAGGTCATCTGGGTGTTTTGGGGTTCCCCTATCCCAAGCTTCATGAAAAGCTTATAGGGCATAACGTTAATGCTGGCCCCTGAATCAGCAAAGGCACTTTCTTCAATCCCATCTCTAATGGTACAGGCTATAACCATACCCCCTGGATCCTTGAGTTTCTTCGTTAATCTGGACTGACAGATTACAGAGCACTGTTCATTAAGGTTCACAGCTGCAATGTCTTCCAATTTCTATTTGTTCGTGAGAAATTCCTTCATATACTTGGTATACTTCGGCATTTAGGACGGAACATCCACCAAGGGAAAACTGACATGCAGCTATTTGGTCGTTTCCAGAAACTTTTTAATTTGAGTATCCTTCTTGTCCTTTTCAGTCTCTCTGGATAGGGAATTTTTTGTTGATACTCAGGTAGAGATGCTTGTTGCACTATTGTATCCTTTTCTGCATATTTTTCAGGTTCAGTTGTATTATCAGTCTTGCAAGAGCTTTCACCAACCTCTTTCTGAGGTGCTTTCACCAAAAGTTTGACCTCTTTTCCACTCCTCAAGGTCACAGCTTTACAATACTCCTGAGGGTTTTCTTCAATATTACTCGGGAGGCTACCCTGAGGTCTGTATGAGAGAATCTTTGCTATTTGTCCATTTGGTTTTCCAATCCTTGCATAGATGCTTGCAAATTCCTAATATTGGTGTTGAGGGCTTCAACTTTAGCATCATTGCTGACCATGTATCTAGAAAGAACATACTAAATATTGTATTTGGGGACTGGAGGTCGAAAGGTTGTGGGGGAAATCACGATGGTGTTGCAGAACCCTGAGTGTTTCCATAAGATAAACCAAGGTGGCTCTAGTTGGGAATATATGATTTGAACTGGGATCCTTGAGTCCTTGGGGGATTCCCCACATATTACACCTCCTCTACTAGTTGCATATCATTGTTGCAAATAGGGCATTGAGATGTGTCATGCCCATCTCCGCAATTACCACAAGTGATGACAGCTATAGATGCTGAACTGCTACTAGCTGCTAGACTATCAACCTTCCTTGATAATTCAACTACCTGGGCTGCGAGATCAAACTCTATGCCCTTGGTAACAGCTCCAAGATTAACAGCATCCTTCTGCCTAGTCGACCAGAGGGAATCATCTCTGGCCGTATCCTAAAAAATCTACTCAGCTTCATCTGGGAACTTGGATCTGAGTGAACCTCCAGTGGTTGCATTCAAAACCTACCTTGTATGAGTGTTAAGGCCATTGTAAAAAGAATGAACATTTGATCCTGGTTGTAATCCGTTATGAGGGCAGTGGCGTACTAGGGCCTTAAATCTCCCATAGGCTTCAGAAATTGACTCAGTGTCCCCTTGCTTGAATGCAGTAATCTCTGCTTGAATCAGTGCATCTTTACATGGTGGAAAATATCTTCCAAGAAACTTATCGAGCATATCTTCCCATGTTCTGATGCTTCTGGGTGGTAGTGATTTGAGCCAGTCTAATGCTGTTTCTTTTACTGAACGGGAACATTCTCAGTTTGATAGCATTATCTTATACTCCATTCATCCTGGACATATTACAAATTTTGACAAATCGCGCCAAGTGCGCATTTGGATCTTCATCTACTATGCCTTCAAACTATCACTGGTTCTGGAATAATTTCATGGCACCGGATTTAATTTCAAAGTTGTTCAAATTAATTGTTGGTGTTTGAATATTGAATTCTTCGCCTGTATATTCGGGTCTTTCATATTTAGACAGTCTTCTTCGCCTTTCTACCATGACTGGTGGATTGGCAAATTCTATTAGTATCACTGTTGGCGTAGTGTTCTCACCCTCGAATGACAGTTGCTCTATTGGCTCCTCCATCTCTCAATTTCACTATCTTCCTCCACAAGACCAATTGGCCTTGCTCGGGTCATGCACAGGTTCCTCAAAACACAGATAGAGAAAGTGATTAGTCTGAGAAACAATTGACTCAACTGACAGTAAACAGTAAAGAATGAAATAATGGAAAATAAAAAATAAAAATCTAAACTAATGGTTAAAGTAGTAAACTCCTAGCTTTCCTAGCAATCTACCTAAGTCATCTGCGACGACGCTAAAAACTTGGTGCAGCCAAATTTTCTTGCGTAGTTCCACAAGTGCACAGGTTGTACAAATAATAGAGTGAACTATAAGAAGTATGTTGAATCCTCATGGACTATAGAGATACGAGTGCTAGCTATTTGTCTACTATCAAACCTAACAGAGTGATGATGATGTTACTAATCTAATTACTGAAAGTAAACTAAAGAGATTGGAATCACTGTGAAGTGAAGAGTGGTATGAAATCAGGGGAATAACAATTAGGAGAAAGGATACTCGGGTGGGGATCCCTCTTGGGTTCTCCACTAAAGATACAGATAATACCTCCTAATCGATGAATTATATGGATTGGACTAAGGATTCCTATATCGCGTTCGATACAATGAATTACAAGTGTACGGGTCATAATCAAGTAATAATAGTGGACTCAAAGGTAGGGTTATCTATCCTCAAGGAGATGAAAGTACTAGCACCCACTACTCATCTTCTATTTTGTCGATCCGAAATGTCAGTGATTTTGCTAAACTTAAACTAAGAAATTGTTGACACAAACAAGAAAATCAAATTGTTCTTGAGATCAAACAATCATAAAAAGGGGATGCTCGGATAATTGAATCCCCTTTGTATTTCTAAGGGATGGATGATACTCTCTATCTTGATACTTAGTTGATTATTGGCCAAGGGTTCCTACGGTGCTTTCAATTCTTCTCTCGAGTCGAATTACTAATCCTAGTGCCCTTACCGATGATGTTCTAGGAGACCTAATTCTTTGAAGGATTATGAGAATAATACATCTAAAGAACTCGCTCTCCTTAATACACAGGTTTCTGGTATATTCAAAATCCTTTCTATTGGAGATGGTCTATACACGGGGAGGCGTTCGCTTCTTCCCCCATATGGATTATGAGAATCCCTCCAGGCTGTCGCAACACAGAGGGATTAAGTTACATTAAAACATCCAACATACTCATAAATTCAACCAAGTATTCAAGAATAGAGAAATAACATCAATTAAATCATGTCCAAGGGTTCATCAATCATCTAAGCATCTACAAAATTAGCCCTCTATGAAACGAGAGCAACAATCCACTACAAAGATGAAAACAATCAAAGAAATCATACGAGAAGAGACTATTGCATACACCATACATAGCTTCCTTGATTCCTCCTTAATGTCTTCCCCTCTTCTTTCTCCAATGGCTTGAAGATGAGAATCCTCAAGCTCTCCTCAAGATCAATCCATTTTCCCAAGCTGCCTTCTTTCTTCTCTACCTTATTAGTCGGCTTTTACACCTTAGGCCATGTTTGGTTGGGGTTTATTCCCAAGGGATAACCCCAACACAATTCCCTATAAAATAAATTTTCCCCCCAAAATCTTTAATTAAGATTTAAAAATATAACCCACCAATATATAAAAGACACATCACTATCTTATCATTAATACATTTGGTTTAAAAATTCCCTCTAAAAAAATCCAAAATTTTTCAAAACTTATTCCTATACCCAAATGGGAAAACCCCTAACTAAACACAACCCTAGTGCTTTTAGGGAGAGATTTACCATTTTGCCCCTTTCTAGGCCTGCAGAATTGCTAGAAACTTACGATGTATGGGCCCTTGTACGGGTTATATACGGGCCCGTATAGCTTTCAGGTGCATCCAAATGACCGTATATCAGACCATATGGATGCCCGTATAAGCCATACTGGGTGTTGTGCGGGTCCAAAGGAGATCACTAGTATTGGCCTCGATTCTCCAGGTCCATACGAGTCGTATGAAAACCCGTATGCCTGGGTTTTCCCTCCAAGAATTTTTCATTTCGGCCTCAATTTCTCTTGTAAAGTTTCCTTTCTCCTGGGGTCTTAATATCTTGCCTTGTTTATTGAAATAAACACATTTTAAGTATCGGTAGGCCAAAAATCCTCACAATTACATGTAAAGCATACAAGAATATGGTATAAAAATATGCTCAAATGAACACTTATCAGTGTTTACTCCCTCTATCGCGGCCGAGTTACTAACATTGACAGGGGCTCTAGGGAATCTATTTCTTAGAAAAACTATGCGAATAAGAAGTTTGAAAGAGTTGCTCTCCTTAATGTACGGGCTCCCGGTGCACTCACAGTCCTCTCTATTGAGGTAGATCTAATACGAGGAGGCATTCGTTCCTTCCCTCGTATGAACCTATTAAGATACTAGAGCTGTGGCTAAGTAAGCATTCAATGAATAGAATAACACTCAATAGATCTCAATCCACATTAATCTATTATGCAATTAAAAGAAATAGTCATACATTAAAACCAACCCAAGAGTTCATCTATACCCAAGTATCTAAAGAGTTAGTTCCTCATGACAGAGGAATATATAGCAAATACAGTAATGAATGCTAATAAAAACATAAGATTGTAATGCACTGTTCCAACGCTATCAGCGAGGACCGTTGCGAATACTCCCTTAATACTCTGTTCTTCTCCGATGATGCTCCTAGCTCTAGCCAGCGGCTGATTTCTTCCTAATGGTGGATGATAGTGATGATGATGAGGAGAGCCTCCAAGGATGATGAATGGAATTCAAAACTGTTGTCTTAACCCTAATCTTTGATAGTTATAGCCCTCAGCAGCATAAGATTCGAAAATACAGTTTATGAGGCGCTTAGAGCATTAGATTAAACTTACTGCTCTGAGGGTCCATTATATATGGACCTGTTTTGTAGAAGACGAGGCCGTCTGGATCTCATAAACAGCGTATTTGTGAATCCAGCGGTCGCGTTACTGACATTGTACATGGATTGGATGGGGTCATTTAGGGTTTAGGTCTGAGTCCCTCGATTGAGATGGTTAAGTCCACGAAGTAGACATGTCCATCTAGATGTCCCAAATTCTTCTTCTAATTAGACGAGCGACCAGTATATGAGTTGGATAACCCCGTTACTGACCTTATATGCACTTTATACAGGGTCATTTTCCAAGTTAGGTCCAAACCCTAACTTTTCATCTGGGTTAGACAGTTCTGCCTACGACCGGACAGAGCTGTCTGCCTTTCTTGCGCTGGAGACGGGGTCGTCTTGAAGCTAGATAGGTCTCTCTGGATCTGGTTTCTCAGCCTTTTTCTACTCAATCTTGTTTAAATTCCTGACTTCCTCATCGAATCGGCCTGATCTGTCATAATTAACAAAAATAGTATATTTTAAGTACTAGAGGCCTACAATTCATCAAAATTTCATGCTAAGTGCAAAAAATTATAATAGTCAAATATAGAAATTCGAACACTTATCAAAGACCCTTGGCAACTAGGGTTTGGAGGCAATCGTCCACTCATCTATCCATTGATCCTCCATTATCCGCCACCATAATTGAGCATCAATCAAAGAGCATAGCTGGGAGGCGAGTGCACCAAGTACCATCATTGTCCTCTCTGACGGCGAGGCTTTGAGACGGTCTCATCAACGATCCTTTTACCGCCCCAACGGTGGAGGAAACAAAGTATCATTTGTTGTTTGCTTTCATTTTCATCATTATATTGAACTTGTGTTCCCCTTTAATAGAGAACTAATCTTTTAGGTATTCGGGCATTGATGAACACTTGGGTTGATGTTTAACTTTGATATTTGATGGTAATGGTATTTTAGTTGTATTTACTATTAAGATCTATTGAATGCATTCATTAAATTTGGTAATCTACATTGTGACAGCCCAAATTATCCAATCCGACTCACTAAGGGAAGAAGCGAACGCCTCTTGTGTGCGGGCATACCTCAATAGAGGAGATTATGAGTTCTCGAAGAGATTGGGCACTGAGGAGAGCAACTCTTTCATGTGCATTGTTCCCATAATCCTTCCAAGAAATAGATTCCTTAGAACATTATCAGTGAGGGTACTAGATTAGTAATTCATCTCGAGAGAGGGAGTGAGCGCACCATAGAAGTCCTTGGTCCAGTCTATTACAACTATTAGCCTTAACATCCTTTGTCTATCTTTGTGAGAACCCAAGGGGGATACATTGCTCGGATACCCCTCTCCTATGATTGATTGCCCTCGCGACTTCACCCCATCCTTGTTGCAATTTTTATCTTGCTTTTTAGTTCTATAATTTAGATTAGTTTAACCTTCATCAATTCTCAAGTAAACTAGATATTAGGTAACTAGTTAGTACTAGTATTTCACATTCCTTGTGGATCAATACCCGAATCTTCACAGCCCACTCTATTACTTGTCCAACCCGTGCCATTGCTACTGTAAGCACACGCATTGGTGACGATCAGATAGGACAAAAGCTAACTTCAGGGATAAGGGACGAAAGGATGGAGACTACAAGGGGACAGTATCTGATCAATCTAACGCTCTCTCTCTCTAGACAATTTCTCTTAAGTGAGACCCTCACTAACTTGTGCATTGGAGCAACCCAGGACACGGTGCCCACCCTGCCTGACTTTTCCTTTCTCGCAGAGTTGACCAATCAAAATGCTCCTGCTAGCCAGCGGAGCATCAGAACATCCACTTTAACCACCACAGACATTTTCTTCTTTTCTTAACAAATCACAACCATTGATCTTGATTGGTGTTGATCATTAGGATAAACCGATTATTATATCAACAAGTTGTAATCATGGCATTTTCATCCATTTACTAACTAAACAGGTTTGAACGAAAGGAGGTTAAAATCTCACACCAAGAAGCTATTCTTATATCTTTGGTAATAAAGAACAAGGGAAAAAACTCAGTTATGCAGTATTTGGATAAGTTTTTTTAATATATATATATATATATATATACATATATATATATATATATATATATATATATAGATAGATAGATAGAGAGAGAGAGAGAGAGAGAGAAAGGGGTGTGTCAAACGGGCCGACACGACCCAGCCCGGCACAGGCCCGCTGTGCCTGCCGCGCTAAACGTGTCGTGCCATCACAGCACACTGCTGGACGCCAGCCCAGCACGAGGCACAAAACTCTACAATGTGGGTCATGCTGTGCCGGCCAGTATTTTTGTTCTTTTTCTTTAAAAACATTAAATTTTATTAAAAATCAGATTACATAAGAAAGAAATCTAGAAAATTTCTATAAAAAATTAGAAAAAATATGTAAACTATGGAAAACTTATAAAATTAAGCAAGTTATCCATAATGGTAAATAAACCAAAAAAAATTTTAAAACCCCGAAAAAAGAAATACTTATGAAAAAAGCTATAATATTATAATATTAAAAAAATTATAATATTAAAAATAGATATTGCACACACAACAATGGAAGCATGAGAAATATAATTCCTATTGGAAACCAAAAAAATTATTGGAGACTTATATTAGTGTTAGAGAAAAGAGAGAGAGTATTAATAATTAAAAGAAGTTTTAATAATTACCTTATCGGGTTGCTTTAATTTTAAATTTTAATTTATCTTATATTTAAGTCCGATTGAAACCGAAGTTGCATGAGAACTATAAATAATATGGGAAACATTAGATTTTTTGAGAAATGTAGGCGCACGGATTGATTTGAAGTCATTTAATTTTAAATTTTACATTATGTTATGTTTAACATGTGGGTCGATTTTATTAATAATTAATGAAAGTTTTAATTATTACCTTATTGGCTTGTTTAATTATATTTCTAAATAATTAATTATAGGTCCCTGTACTATTTCATTATTCCCTTGGAGTCCTTGATGTGTTTTGTTTATTATTATTGTTTGTGTGTGTATTTGATTTTCAAGTACATGGAAACAGTGCCAAGGACAGATAAATAATTTCCCCTAAATTTAAATTATATTATTTTTATCATGCAAGTTGATTTTATTAGTAATTAAGGAAAGTGTTAATTATTGCCTCATCAGGTTGTTTAATTTTAAATTTTAAAATATATTATATTTATTTTTAAGTCAAAAGTGGCATTGGAATTATTGGTAACTTGGATAAATTCAAATTTTATTTCTCAAACTAAATTTAAATTAGAACTAGGTTTTCTTTAACTTTAAAGTTTAACCAAATCAATTATTTCCTTGTCTAGAAAAATCTATTTTTTAGTTACATTACTTAATGTATATGATGTATTTTAATATTTATTGTCTAATGGTTTTAATGTTAGTATAAAAGATTAATTTAATATAATTAACAATAATTATGTAAAATCAATTATATGCTAGGTTGTTAGGATACTCGTCTCTCACCGGATAGACTCGAGTTCAAGTCTTGGCCAAGAAATGTTTTTAGATATTAAAAAAATTAAAATTAATAATGGATCATAAGATCCAGCGGTTGAGATCAGTCATGTCTGCTGGCCCACGTGTCGTGCCGGCCCCTAGGTCGTGCCTTGCACTGCCTGGGGTAAGAAAGAAATTGAAAAGAGGTATCTCAATATGAGAGGAAGCAGCACGTGTTTTACATATGCCATCATCGGTTTACACTAAGCATGTGTTTTCATAGTAGGTTGGTAATGAATTCAAGAGAAAATTTTTAAAGAAGTTCATCCATCAGCGTAATTAAGATTTTTCATGTAATTCAAAAGTTACAGCTACCCATCCCCACACTTAAAGAATATAGGAAGAGAGAAACAAAGGGGAGGGTAAACATAGACTTCCCGATTTCGCACAATGGAGTTCCAAATTGCAAATGTGAGAACTAGGGAAGACTTTTGTGTGTTTGTGGGCCACATTGGAGCAATCTCAAGTCTTGTTGAATATAAGGGAGCCAATATAGCTCAAGAAAAGAAAACATAACTTAAAGTCCGAAACAACAAGTACAAAATATAGGAGGTGGGGATCAGAAGAGCAGGGATAAGCCCTTGCTCCATGATACAAAATATAAGATGTCCTGATCAACATAAAAAACTACTCATCTGGTGGAGTATCTCCCTATGGTGGTGCGTGGGCACGGCTGGCGGAGTCGGGTGCTAGAAACATCCCGGATAATGATAAGCTCGGTGCGACACGTCCCAAGGAGGGTGTGAGCTCGCGAAGCTGAAAACTATTCTGCCCATATGCTAGTGCAAACGATCAAGCTCAAAGCGGATATGGCGGTACTCCTTACGTACTTGAGACTCGAGACGCTGGTGATATAATCAGCAAACAAAGTCCAGAGGTGTATGGGGTACCTACGAATGATGCTATACATGACATATAATTCTGGAAGGGTGTAGGCCCCAGTACTGACGCCCCTCCCGCTCACTGACAAAGTGATGACAGCGTGGAGGTATCGATAGACTGGGTCGGTGAAATAGGAGGTCAAGAGTGATCGATCTCAATAAATCTGTAGGGGAGAGGGAAGATGGAGACTCTACAGCCAGCTCATGGTACACCGTACTATCATCGAAGTCACGATCATAGAGTCCTATAGCGATTGAGAACTCAGTGTAACTCAGCTGATGAGGGCTGCCCCTGATATGTAAGGTGAGGGCATCGGGCTTGCCTTGAGTGAAGATGTGTCAAACTCAAAACTGCTCAACAACTCCAGGACGGGCTCTACAAAAACTGGCGAATCAATGGCGAAAGCCTGGACCCAACCCCTGAAGGGGATCAACTCTCTTACCCTGTCTGCTATCCCTTACTCTTAGAGGACATCCCAGTTAATGATGGCGGTGCAGCAAAACTCCTTACACACCAACAGCACGTACTGCTCCTGGAATCGGCTCTGAAGGAATGCGGGAGTTGGGGAAGAGGACTCCACGCGTTAGCGCTTGCCCGGGCCATGTTTTAGGGTCATCTAGTGATCTGTTGTGCCTTAAAGGACTGGAAGATAGGTTGTAGGCCTCCGGTAGGATCACATGTGCTCCAAGAGAAGAGGGAGTTGGAATAGGGTGAGGCGCACGGATGTGTTCTTTTAAATAGAAAGATGGCTCAATTATTAAGAGTCGCGCCTCTTTAAATGCTAGACGGTCCTGTCTTCGAAAAAGTCTGGTCCGTCTGCAGTTAGGATTTGCCAGGTGACTAGACGGAGATGGTTAATAAGAGAACAACACCGACATCTATATAGACGATGTCGTTCATGAATGTGATGGAGCAGTCTATTCAGTGAAATCAGCCAATCTCAAAATTTTATCTACAAACAGGGATCCGTAAGGTGTTACACCTAGGGTTTGCACACAGAGCCGTAATGGGATGGAAATGCACCCAGCTATTGTGAGGATCACCAAAAGAATCGGAGGTAAGAGATCAACCATGTTATTTTTCTTATTGCCTCCTACACTTAACTAAATCACAATAAAGAAAAATCAAAATGAAATTTAAATCTTGTGTTGCCTCCCAAGCAGCGCTTGTTTAATGTCATGAGCTTGACATACCTGATTATCTCTCATGGTGGATCAATGACATGTGAAACAACTCCAGTCTTCCCTTTAAAATAGTTACCAAATAGAGAGAATGCAAGTCTATAGTATACAAAAGACTCACCATGCTGGACACTTACACAGTGCCCAACCTTGATTTAAGGAGTAACATTCAATTTGTCCCTACCGTTGACCTTCTTCTTGCAGAAGTACAGCGGGCCAGCAATTTCATTCCCTTTCTCTTCAGGTGGTTGTGCATTGATTGCTTCTTCTGGCCCTCCTTCCAGTGGCTCTAATGTTTCGGTGAGTGGGTCAATTAACAGTGCTTCCGGCATACAGTAAAAAGTGAGGAGATCAATATCATCCATGGAATAGGAAGTATCATCGTAACTCATTGTTTGGCACATGGCCGATGGAAGCTCAAAAACAACTTCATTGTCTACAACTCTCACTGACATTTCCCCTTTCTCATAATGGTGAAGGGCCGTTGCAGTTGACAAAAATGGTCTACCAAGAATTATAGGCACCTCCACATCATCGTCTATATCTAAGAGTATAAAGTTAGCTTGGAATACAAATCTATCAACTCTGACCAGGATATCTTATGCAACTCCTCTCGGCCATTTCACGAATCTGTCAGCCAATTACAAGGTCATCTGGGTGTTTTGGGGTTCCCCTATCCCAAGCTTCATGAAAAGCTTATAGGGCATAACGTTAATGCTGGCCCCTGAATCAGCAAAGGCACTTTCTTCAATCCCATCTCCAATGGTACAAGCTATAACCATACCCCATGGATCCTTGAGTTTCTTCGTTAATCTGGACTAACAGATTACATAGCACTGTTCATTAAGGTTCACAGCTGCAATGTCTTCCAATTTCTATTTGTTCGTGAGAACTTCCTTCATATACTTTGTACACTTCAGCATTTAGGAGGGAACATCCACCAAGGGTAAACTGACATGCAGCTATTTGGTCGTTTCCATAAACTTTTTAATCTGAGTATCCTCCTTGTCCTTTTTCAGTCTCTTTGGATAGGGAATTTTTTGTTGATACTCAGGTAGAGATGGTTGTTGCACTATTGTATCCTTTTCTGCAGATTTTTCAGGTTCAACTTTATTATCAATCGTACAAGAGCTTTTACCAACCTCTTTCTGAGGTGCTTTCACCAAAAGTTTGACCTCTTTTCCACTCCTCAAGGTAACAGCTTTACAATACTCCCGAGGGTTTACTTCAGTATTACTTGGGAGGCTACCCTGAGGTTTGTCTGAGAGCATCTTTGCTATTTGTCCCATTTAGTTTTCCAATCCTTGCATAGATACGTGCAAATTCCTCATATTGGTGTTGAGGGCTTCAACTTTAGCATCAATGGTGACCATGTATCTTGAAAGAACATCATAAATATTGTATCTGGGGACCAGAGGTTGAAAGGTTGTGAGGGAAATCCCGGTGGTGTTGCAGAACCCTGAGTGTTTCCATAAGATAAACCAGGGTGGCTCTAGTTGGGAATATACGATTTGAACTGGGATCCTTGAGGCCTTGGTGGATTCCCCATATATTACACCTCCTCTGCTAGTGGCATATCATTGTTGCAAGTAGGGCATTGAGATGTGTCATGCCCATCTCCACAATTACCACAAGAGATGGCAGCTATAGATGCTGAACTGCTACTAGCTGCCAGACGATGAACCTTCCTTGATAATTCAACCACCTGGGCTGCGAGATAAAACTCTATGCCCTTGGTAACAGCTCCAAGATTAATAGCATCCTTCTTCCTAGTAGACCAGAGGGAATCATCTATGGCCGTATCCTAAAAAATCTACTCAGCTTCATCGGCGAACTTGGATCTGAGTGAACCTCCAGTGGTTGCATTCACAACCTACCTTGTATGAGTGTTAAGGCCATTGTAAAAAGAATGAACCTTTGATCCTGGTTGTAATCCGTGATGAGGGCAGCAGCGTACTAGGGCCTTAAATCTCCCATAGGCTTCAGAAATTGACTCAGTGTCCCCTTGCTTGAATGTAGTAATATCTATGCTCGAATCGGTGCATCTTTACATGGTAGTAAATATCTTCAAAGAAACTTATCGAGCATATCTTGCCATGTTTTGATGCTTCTTGTTGGTAGTGCTTAAGCGAGTCTAATGTTGTCTCTTATACTGAACTGTAACATTCTCAGTCTGATAGCATCATCTGATAGTCCATTCATCTTGGACATATTTCAAATTTCGACAAATCGCACCAAGTGCGCATGTGGATCTTCATCGACTATGCCTTCAAACTAGCATTGGTTCTGGAACAATTTCATGGTACCGGATTTAATTTCAAAGTTGTTCACATTAACTATTGGCGGTTGAATACTGATTTCTTTGCCTGTATATTCGGGTCTCTCATATTTAGACAGTCTTTTTCTCCTTTCTACCATGACTGGTGGATTGGCAAATTCAATTAGTATCTCTGTTGGCATAGGGTTCTCACCCTCTGAGGACCTTTGCTTTATTGGCTCCTCCGTCTTTCTCGGTCTTCTGTGCAACGTTCTCTTAATTTTATTGTCTTCCTCCACAAGACCTGTTGGCCTTGCTCGGGTCATGCACTGGTTCTTCAAAATGCAGACAGAGAAAGTGATTAGTTTGAGAAACAATTGACTTGACTTACAGTAAACAATAAAGAATGAAATAATGGAAAATGAAAAATAAAATTCTAAACTAATGGTTAAAGTAGTAAACTCCTGGCTTTCCTAGCAATCTAACTAATTAAGTCCTCGACAACGACGCCAAAAACTTGGTGGAGCCAAATGCTCCTGCGTAGTTCGTGGAGTGCATGGGTTGTACAAGTAATAGAGTGGATTATAAGAAGTCGGGTTTCGAATCCTTAGGGATTATAGAGACATTAGTGCAAGCTATTTGTCTACTATCTAACCTAAGAGAGTGATGATAAGGTTACGTATCTAAATATTGAAATTAAAGAAAAGAGATTTGAATCACTGTGAAGTGAAGAGTGGTATGAAATTAGGGGAATAACAATCCGGAGAAAGGATACACTCAGGTGGGAATCCCTCTTAGGTTCTCCACTAAAGATACAGACAATACCTCTTAATCGATGAATTATCTGGATTGGGCTAAGGATTCATAAATTGCGTTCACTCCCGTTGTCGTGGCCGAGTTACTGACATTGAGTGGGGCACTAGAGAATCAGTTTCTTAGAAGAACTGTGCGAATAAAAAGTATGAAAGAGTTGCTCTCCTTAATGCACGGGTTCCCGATGCACTCACAGTCTTATCTATTCAGGTAGATCTAATACGAGGAGGCATTCGCTTCTTCCCTTATATGAGCCTATTGAGATACTAGGGCTATGGCAACATAGGCATTTAATGAATAGAATAACACTCAATAGATCTCAATCCACATTAATCATTCATGCAATTAAGAGAAATAGGCATATATTAAAACCAACCTAAGAGTTCATTCATACCCAAGTATCTAAAGAGTTAGTTCTTCATGACAGAGGAATACATAGCAAATACAGTAATAAATGCTAATAAAAACATAAGATGGTAATGCACTGTTCCAACGCTATCGGCGAGGACAGTTGCAAGTACTTCCTTAATACTTTGTTATTTTCCGATGGTTCTCCAAGCTCTCATCAGTGACTGACTTCTTCCCACTGGTAGATAATAGTAATGATGATAAGGAGAGCTTCCAAGGATGATGAATGGATTTGAAAGCTACTGTCTTAACCCTAATCTTTGATATTTATAGCCCTCAGCATCATCAGGATCGAAAATACAGTTTACGATGCACTTAGAGCAGCATATTACACTTACTACTCTTAGGATCCATTATAGACGGACCTGTTTCGTAAAAGATGGGGTCGTCTTTATCTCATGAATAACGCTTTTGTGAATCCAGCGGTCCCGTTACTGACCTTGTAAATGAATTGGACGTGGTCATTTAGGGTTTAGGTCTGAGTCCTTTAGTTGAGACGGTCCAGTCTATGAAGTAGACAAGTCCATCTAGATGTCCTAGATTCTTCTTCTAACTGGACGAACAACCCATATATGAGTTGGACAACCCTGTTACTGACCTTGTATGCATTTTGTACGGGGTTGTTTACCAATTTAGGTCCAAACCCTAACTTTCCATCTTGGTTAGATGGTCCTACTTGCGATTGGACGGAGCTGTCTGCCTTTCTTGCGCTGGTGACGGGATCATCTTGATGCCTGACGGGTCCGTCTAGATCTGGTTTCTCAGCCTTTTTAACTCAATCTTGTTTAAATTTCTGACTTCCTTATCGAATCGCCATGATCTGTCCTGATTAACAAAAATAAAATATTTTAAGTACCAAAGGCCTACAATTTACTGGCATTCCATGCTAAGTGCAAGCAATTATAATAGTCAAATATAGCAATTGAACACTTATCAAAGACCCTTGCCAGCTAGGGTTTGCAGGAAGCCATGGTCCACTCATTCATCCATTGATCCTCCATTATCCACCACCATCATTGAGCATCAATCGAAGAGCATAGCTTGGAGGCGAGGGCACAGAGTACCATCATTGTCCTCTCTAATGGTGAGGTTTGAAGGGGGTCGCATCAATGGTCCTTTCACTGCCCCAACGGTGGAGGCAACAACGCATCATTTGTTGTTTGCTTTCATTTTCATTATTGTATTGAACTTGTGTTCACTTTTAATGAGAAACTAATCTTTTAGGTATTCAGGCATTGGTGAACCCTTGGGTTGATGTTTAACTTTGATATTTGATAGTAATGGTATTTTAGTTGCATTTACTATTAAGATCTATTGAATGTCATTCATTAAATTTGGTAATCTACATTGTGACAGCCCGAATTATCCAATCCGACTCACTAAGTGAAGAAGCAAACGCCTCTTGTATGCGGGCATACCTCAATAGAGGAGATTATGAGTTCTCCGAGAGATTGGGCACTAAAGAGAGCAACTCCTTCATATGCATTGTTCCCATAATCCTTCCAAGAAGTAGATTCCTTAGAACATCATCAGTGAGGGTACTAGGTTAGTAATTCATCTCGAGAGAGGGAGTGAAAGCACCATAGAAGTCCTTTGTCCAGTCTATTATAACTATTAGCCTTAACATCCTTTGTCTATCTTTGTGAGAACTCAAGGGGGATACATTGCTCGGATACCCCTCTCCTATGATTGATTGTCCTTGTGACTTTATTGCATCCTTGTTGCAATTTTTATCATGCTTTTTAGTTCTAGAATTTATATTAGTTTAACCCTCATTAATTCTCAAGTAAACTAGATAATAGGTAACTAGTTAGTACTAGTATTTCTCTTTCCTTGTGGATCGATACCCGACTCTTCACAATCCACTCTATTACTTGTCTAACCCGTGCCCTTCCTATTGTAAGCACACGCATTGCGGCATTGGTGATAATCAGATGGGACAACAACTGACTTCAGGGAAAAGGGACGAAAGGAGGGAGACTACAAGGGGACAGGTATCTGATCAATCTAATGCTTTCTCTCTCTAGACAATTTCTCTCAAGTGAGACCCTCACTAACTTGGGCATTGGAGCCACCCCGGACACAGGGCCCACCTTACCTGACTTTTCCTTTTTCACAGAGTTGACCAATCAAAGAGCTCTTGCTAGCCTCTGAAGCATCAGAACATCCACTCCGACCACCACTGACATTTCCCTCTTTTCTTAACAAATCACAACCGTTGATCTTGATTGGTGTTGATCATTAGGATAAACTGATTATTACATCAACAAGTTGTAATCATGGCATTTTCATCCATTTACTAACTAAACAGGTTGCAACTAAACGAGGTTAAAATTTAACCCCAAGAAGCTATTCTCACATCTTTGGTAATAAAGAACAAGGGAACAAACTCAGTTATGCAGTATTTGGATTTTTTTTAATATATATATATATAGACAGAGAGAGAGAGAGAGAGAGAGAGAGGTGTCAAAGGGGTCATACACTCCAAATTTCAAAGACAGCCGACCGTACTACCAAGGCTAAACGTGTCGTGGTTGTCACCAAGACAATCGCGGACCCTGGCTAGCACGGGGCAAGACCCTCTACAGCGTGGGCCGCGTCGTGTCGGCCAGTGTTTTTTTTTCTTTTCTTAAAAAACCTTATATTTTATTAAAAATCAGATTAAATAAGAAAGAAATCTAGAAAATTTTTATAAAAAAATAGAAAAAATATATAAACTATGGAAAACTAATAAAATTATGTAAATTTCTGAAATTAAGCAAGTTATCAATAATGGTAAATAAACCAAAAAAATTTAAAACCCCCAAAAAAAATCTTATGAAGAAAACTTATAAAATTTTTAAAAAGCTTATAAAATTAAAAATAGATATTGCACACACACAACAATGGAAGCATGAGAAATATAATTCATATAGGAAACCAAAGTAATTATTTGAAACTTATAATGCATCACGCTCAACCGGATCCCGCCTCTACAAGACGTTATAACAAACCCCGCGTGCTTATAGGGTCGCCCCTAGAAGCACGCAAGGCTAAGTAACACAAGCAGATAATCAATACAGAGTTAAAATTAAAAATTAGCAGAAGAAAATATGAGGTTTATACAAAACCCTAACAGGTCCTGAATGTCACAAAATCCTCACTCAGAAAGGAATAGAGGCCCGCAAACCTCAGCTCGAAATATCCCCGACGCTGCTAGGCTGTCTCGCGGAAGCTCCCTCTAGAGTCCCGCTCCTACCTACTCGTCGTCACCTGAGAAAAACATCAAGCAACCAAGTGCATGAGCCAAAGAAAGGCCCAGTAGGATCGCACATAGATCAATAAAGGTGGCGAAAGCCATAAGCAAAGAACAGAATAAAGCAAGTGCAACAAGCGAGTGAAACATCATCACGAGCAAATAACAAGTCTCTGGAATGCGGATAAATCCACAGATGTACTCAATCTCTATTATATGTGATACTAAGATGTCTACGACATCAACGACGCCATCCGCATCGTCTTCGGGCGTAAGCCGGATAGCGCTATAATAATCATGTGCACATGACCAGAAAATACCGCTCTCTGACTAAGCTAGGTGGCCAGATATTATACACCCTCTGCCGGGGCATCCGTCCGATGTATCATGCCTGTACGTAAGAGATTGCTAGTACGAATACCTAACAATAGGTATATCTATATATCCAAGGCAGCAACATCTCGAATATATAATAATCAGTAATCTCCTCGAGATCGGAAGCCAATACGTATTTAAGGAGTAACTCTACTCAAATACGCATACGAAAAACATAAAAGCAACAATCTCCTCGAGATATAAAACATATACATATGAGGAAACCCATCTCGAATATGTATTGGGAACCTCTCGAGGAAATAAGAGTACAAAATCAAAGTAGGGTAGAAGGAGAGAATATTTAATGCAAAGAATAGAATATCGACAGACTGCTATGGAGTACCACCCCCCCTTGACAATCCCAGGTGCAAGTAGGATGCCAGAGGGTACTCCACTGGCCATATGCCATGGAGTATCACTCCCACTGGCCATATGCCATAGAGTACCACCTCCTGGCCATCCCACAACAACACAAGAAGAATGTCAAGGGGTACTCCCCCAAAGCATATCATATCAGAACATACAAGCTCAAACAAATGCAGCAAGCATAACATGTCAACAAACAGAGCATGTATGAAAAGATGGACTCCAACATCCATTTAGCACAACATCAACAGAAATCAATAGAATACTATGAGTTAGAGCTACTCACAGCACCCGTGCAACATCCTACCTCATTCGCTTCTAGGACCTACCCGGTCCGAGTCTTCCACTCAGGTCCTCGACCACCTCACCACGTCCTAAACATGGTAATTGTTCATCACATAACATTTTATATCAAAAGGAATGCATTACATGCATTTAATTACCTTAATCGTAAGTTTACCGAAATGTCGGCTTTTTAATTTATAACCGATAGGTTAGGGCCATATAACACATGCCCACACCATTTTTATTAGTTTAAATACATCCCCGAACTATCAGAATGATCAGAATTGAATTCCGCTTTTGGAGGACATTAGAATTAACAGTTTATTTTTTGTCGGTAGCTACAGTAACTCTTCAAATCAAGAAGTTGAAACCTCAAATTGAAGCCCAATCAAGTGTTAAGCCATTACTATAAACATTTTAACTAACATGAAGACCTATCAGCTTAAACCTTAAAAATATATTCATGACAGCCCGTGTATACAATGCCACTAAGGGATTTAACACCCATTCAATGTCCAACTACAAAGAATGCAGAAATCTGTCGGTCCTGCGCAGCTGGAAAGAAATGGTCATATCCTTTAAACCGTAAATCGGATTAAGACTCTCAGTTTCATAATACGTCGTAACTATTTATATGAATATCGAAATCGTATTCTTTTCCAAGTAACTTATATGTTCAACAAGGGTCTATAAACGACCAATCAAGAGAATACGAAATGTCTATCTTTACTAGCACAATGTATGAAATCGAACCCCTCAAGAGTTCTCCAATGTGTTTAAGATCCCTCTCTAGGCGTCCTTTTACTTATTGTGAATTCCATGTCTTCAACATGAATAATCAAGAATGAAAATATGAATTTCTACATAATATGAGAGGTACTCGTTTCCATCCTTAGCATGAATTAAAGTTTCTAACATGCTTTCCTTAAAAGTGACTAAGGGTTAACAAGATCTTCATATTTCTATAGAACTAAAATACGGAATTGTTCAATAAGAAACTTTAGCTCTAAAAGCTTCAAGTATGTTCCTTACACGTAACTAAGTACTAAGCATGTTCATAGAGATCTAATCAACCAAAATCTACTTAAGATTTCTATGAAAATTCGGCAGCACCTCCTCTTATTTGGAGGGCCCCGAAATCATACAAATATTCATCCAATCAATTAAATCCATTCACACAAACATTACTTCTCTTCTTGTTCTTAATCATACATTCAAACAGTTATTCAAAAGAGTGTTCATTTCACCGAATGTTAGGGTGGCTGTTAACTCGTCTCGATCCGCCTTCGATCTCTACTGAGCTCCTACAAAAGACCCAAGTCCATTAAACGCCTTTCAATTCCATGAATTCTATGATAGCCCTAACTCATGCAATTATCTTAGGGTTTTCCCCAATTCAAGCTCACAAGAGGGAGGAGGCACCTCGTCGGAGAAGGAATAGGGTCTGGCTGTGGAGTTGCTCGATGTGGTGGTGTGGACGGACAGCGAGGCGGGCCGAGCTGTAGTTGGCCGGAGCAGGATGTCTGAGTGACGGCCAGGTGTGGGGTTCAGGCGCGCAGAAAGGGGCGGCTGAAGCTGGTGGTACTCGCCGGCGATAGGAGCTAGCCGGACCGGGGGAGGTAGTGGCGCGGGCAGCCAAGCAGCCGGCACGGTGGGGCTGTGAGCGCGCGTCTGACCTGGCGAGGGATGGGGTGGCGCGGATAGGCGTCGTCGAGCTCGCCGGCTGCAGCAGCTCCTCCGGGCGGCGGGGCGCACCGACAGAAGCGGGGGACGGCGGCATTGGTGGCTGTCGGGCGATCTGCAGGCCGGCCAGCCATGGGCCGCGCAACACGGGCGAGCACAAACAAAAGGGGCGGCGAAAAAGAGAACGGGGGCTATCGTCCTCGCCGGGGCTCCGTCGTCGTCGTCGGAGAGAAGAAGGGCGCGGTGAAGTTCGGGTCTAGCTCGATGGAGAAGATACGAGAGGGAGAGAGATGATGGATCTTTCACTCTCTCTCTCTCTCTCTCTTAATTTTATAACTTTCATAAAGTTATAACCATAATAATTAATATTTTTTCTTTTTTTCTTTTTTTTTAAATAAAAAAAAATTCTTATTTATTTCGGGGCGGGTGTTACATAATCTGTGTTAGAGAAAAGAGAGAGAGTATTAGTAATTAATAGAAGTTTTAATAATTAACTTATTGGGTTGGTTTAATTTTAAATTTTTAATTATCTTATATTTAAGTCCGATTGAAACCGAAGTAGCCTGAGAAATATAAATAATATGGAAAACGTAAGATTTTTTGAAAATGTAGGCAGGCGGATTGATTTGAAATCGTTTAATTTTAAATTTTAAACTATATTATGTTTAACATGTGGGTTGATTTTATTAATAATTAATGGAAGTTTTAATTATTACTTTATTGGTTGGTTTAATTAAATTTTAAATTATATTATATTTATCATGCAAGTTGATTTTATTAGTAATTAAGGAAAGTGTTAATTATTGCCTTATTGGTTGGTTTAGTTTTAAATTTTAAATTATATTATATTTAATTTTTAAGTCAAAAGTGGCATTGGAAATATTGGTAACTTTGATCAATTCAAATTTTATGTCTCAAACTAAATTTAAATTAGAACTAGGTGTTCTTTAAATTTAAAGTTTAACCAAATCAATTATTTCCTTGTCCAGAAAAATTTATTTTTTAGTTACATTACTTAATGTATATGACATTATGATGTATTTTTATATTTATTGCCTTATGGTTTTAATGTTAATATAAATGATTAATTTAATATAATTAACAATAATTATTTAAAATCAATTGCAGGCTAGTTGGTTAGTATACTCGTCTCCCACCCGATATAGACTAGGGTTCAAGTCTTGGCCAGGAAATGTTTTCAAATATTAAAAAAATTAAAATTAATAATGGATCATAAGATCCAATGATTGAGATCAGTCATTTCTGCTGGCCCGTGTGCCGTGCCGGCCCGCAGGTCGTGCCTGGCACGGCCCGGGGTAAGAAAGAAAAGGAAAAGAGGTATCTCAATATGAGAGGAAGCAGCACGTCATCATGGCAGACAATCGTTTGGTTCTCACCGTCCTGGGAATCTCTTCCAATATTTTACCAAAAACAAGCAGAATACACACATGGAGGCAGGCTCCTCCATATATTATTTTAAAAGTTCAGGCAGTAGAGCCGTAGGGGGTGGTGCGGGTGTGCCACCATTTCGATTTCGTCGCGTCACGCTCTCTAATATATTCTTTTTTTATTTTGTTACCATGTGCGTGCTAACGAACCACGTCACTTGTTGGTTTTGGATGGCGACTTGGAATTCCAACCGTCAAACCCGGCCGTGAGTCTCTCTTGCGTCGATTTGGATTTACGAAGTTCAAACGCGGCCATGAGTTTCTCTTGTGTTTCTTTTTTTTCTTTCCGTTTCCATTGTTTCTTACTGAAATTGTGAAATGATTTCAGAATCTGGACGGGTTATTATAATTACTTGACACTCTAAAAACTGGTGAATTCGAAGTTGGTATCTATGGTAGTTTTTTAAAAATAGTTAACTATATTTTTTGAAATATGAAAAATATTTATGTAGAGATTTCATTTTCATGTTTTTTTTTATTATGTGAAAAATAAATTTATGAAAATAAAGTATTAAATAGTTTTGTGGGAGAATGAGGTAAAGAGATAGTAAAAAACGATGGGAGCAATAGTTTGGCCCAATGGTTGTGTCTCCTACTAGTGGAAGGTGTTGAAAAATCAGTCTTTAAATGTTCATGTTCTTAACTCTATTCTACTTCGCATGTATTTATCCATACGACATACAATATTCATATTAAAGTAACATTATTGTGACATTCTGCTGCTACAGGAGGAAAGAAAATCTGAATTCTAATTAGAAACATAAAAGTTGTGGTTCATCCACTGTTTTGCACAAGTATATATTGGTATTCAATGCTAGTAGGGAAATAATCAATTCTTATGAACTTAATCATTGCTTGTATGTTTATGATGCTTTCGTTGCTTCAGGACTTGAGCAACCAATTCCATAACAATGTCTTGAGTTTGGGGGTGTGTTAGCCCTACACGCTAACTATATTTTAGAGGTCCAATGCTTGTTGTTTGGGGCCAATTAAACATGTGTATTTATCGCAAGAATTGAGCATGTTTAGTTCTAATTCTTATAAATTGACCAACTAGTGCTAGCTCACTCGAATTATATGAGTTTTACATGATTTTGATCAAATATAGACATTAATTCGAGTAAATTATGTTGATCAAAAAAAAGGCCAATTCTTGGCCTTCATTATGAGCTACACAAGTGGGAGAAAGCCTAGGAACGAAAGCAAACTGAACCGCGACCAAGCAATGCTTCACCAGGAATTTTAAAAGAGAGCGAGGTGTTGGCTCTGCAAAGAGTGATGCGCCTTGATTTGGTTGCAGACACTGTTGGGAGTTAGCGACGCGTCAATACTTATGGAGCGACCCATTGTGTCCTAGGTAGGAAATTTAGTTGTATATGAGACACATCAGCGAACTAGTAGCAACCTTCCCTGACCGAAGATATTTTATCAACTCAGATTTAGCAACGCATCGGCCACTTGTGGGCGATGCGTCGACTCTGCGCCGGCACCTAGGAGTTAAGAGATTGTGATTCATTGGTCCTTTTGGAGTCACACATTGAAGGTCTCAGCTATATAAAGACACTTAAGGTTTCTCAAGTTTTTCATCTCAATTTTTTCAGAAGTAATAGTAACAGCTCAGAGCTAATATCTCAAGAGACCTCAGAAGGCCTGAACAATGTAGGCAACCAACGATTTGGAGGGCGAGAGCGCTTTGTCATAAGGGAAGACCTTAATAAGGTCAAAGATCTGCATCCTCTTTCTTTATATCTTATCTTTGTTTTTATTTTCAGTGAACAATTGTAAACATGGAAATTGTGTTCTTTGAGTATTTTTAACTCCTTGTTATGATTTTCATGTTTTTAGGCTAGAACTTTTGTTCTAGGGTTGTGTGGTGATAAAGACATGAATACCTTTTATATCTATTGATTTAATAGTTTTCACATTGTGCTTGGTGTGTTTATGACGTAGTCTTGGTTAACCGCTAGACCGATAGGCAGTGGCAAATATTCTACTACTTTAGCATTTATATGAATCTAGTTAATCATAAGACCAAAAGGCGATGACATATCTTAGGCTTCAAGTCATATTCATGTTATTCTAGATGGCTGCGCATCATAAGGTGGAAGTCAGGATGATAGCCCAAAACTCCACTAGCATAGACATATGTAGTAGTCTTCCATAGTAAGGTAAAATCTAGGCCTAACAACGTTCCATCCTACTACCACAGTTGTGTGGGGAGGAATTGAAGTGAATTCCATAAACATAAGGAATCTGTATGTTCACAAAAGTACCTTAGATCATCACTAAACATCGATTGCAAACTACTTTAAATCAATAGAGAAAATCCTAATCATGTCTGAACACCACGCAACCCTAGAGTTTTATTACTAATTATCTTCACATCTTAATAAGCTCTCCGTAATCACTTGAATTAATGACATTTCTGTCGCCAACTCTCACTTTATTTCATTGAAGTAGTATCACACCTAGGTAGGTTTTAGTCCACTTAGTCTCCCACTACATATGGATTCGACCAGGTACTCACCAGAATTTATTACTTACAACCATGTACGCTTGTGTACGGAGGCATGGTGCTTGAACTTGCTGCTGACCAACACCTGTTTGTCTTAGGTTGTGACGTTCAGAGAGGTTTTTCCTGCTCCTCCTTTTAAATAGACCTCTAAGGGTTACTTTGTCTGCATCTTCATCCCTTCAGTCGCTTCCATTTCTTTGGCCTGATCTCTTGGAGATGGATCGTGATGAGTGATGTGTATTGCTATCTGCAAGTGCACAGAGTCGCTTAAGTAGTAAAGTACCATGAGGTAGAATAGTCGAATTCATAGGGACAAGCAGAACTAGTACTAATTTGAACTCTATTACCAAGCCTAAAAATATATGTGGTGATATAATCCTAACTAAAGAAATCTAAAGAGACTATGGTTAACGGTTGACAAATTTAGGGTTTAATCATTGCAGAAAAGATGGCATACCGGATCACTATTAATGAGTGTTCAAATAAGCATATTTTTATATCATTTTCCTATATGTCTTTCATGCCATTTTGATTAATTATAGCCTTCCCGTACTTAAAAAGATTCATATTTGTTAAACAGGGCATATAGAAGCAATTCCGGGAGAAAGGAAGCCTTTTGAGGTGAAAAAGAGGCCAAACCAACGCCATTTTGGAGCAAACGGGAAGGCATACGGGATGTATACGACTGTATACTACTGGCAAGAATGAACGCCCTACACATCAACTCTCCTGGATGGTATACACCCCATATGAATTCATACGGGGTGTTATACGGCCATATACTAGGTCGTATACTTGCACCTGCACCATATACTAGCTGTCATACGGCCATATACTTGGCACTAAGCTTTATACAAGCTAGTTTATGGCCGTATATGAGCCCGTATGTCGTAACCCTCCTTTTTTATTGCAGACCCACGCAGGGTATGAGCGTCATTTTCACTCCTAAAACCCTATGCTAAGGTATAAATAGGAGTCTTTAGGGTTTAGGAGGGGGAGGTTGGCTTTGGAGGAGATTATCATTGAGATTAGGGATTGGGGGTCTTCTCCCCCAATCTTGGAGAGAGAGAGAGAAGGAAGGAGATAGAGAAGGGGATCAAACTTGTAAAGCTGCCAACGGTATCATCTATCATGTCAAGTTTTGATTGTATTCTTGTTGATTTAGATTAGAGTTCTCCATTTATGGGGAACTAATCTTATAGATACTTGGGTATGAGAAACCTTTAAATATTGCATTAATGATATATTGATTTCTATGTTTTGATTGATTGGATGTATGCTTGAATGTCTATTGGATGTTTTGTATTGATTGTAATCTCTCTACGTTGCGGGATGCCCAGAGAGATTACTTGGGTGCGATACAAGGGCTACAGCTAGCGCCTCCTTGTATTAGGAACATACTCCATTAGAGAGGGTTATGAGTACGCTGAGGGATTCGGGTACTAGAAGGAGAGCGACTCTTTAATACGATTCAATCCCACAATTCTTCCAAGACATAAGTTCCCTTAAGCTTAAGACAATCCTAAGAGATTAGTTATTCAATCCCCTCTGGAGAAGGATTGGATATAATTTAGGAATTCTTGGAACAAGCATCTTCAATCGTCTTCATAAATTTCTTTATGTATCCTTAGATTTAAATCCAAAGGGGACTCATGCTCAAGTATCTCCTTCTTATGCTATAGTTTCCTCTCAATTAATTCTCGATTTCCAAAGTTTGTCTCCAATCTGTTTATTCTTTAGATTTAGACTCAAAAACTACCAAATCTTTGACAAGACTAGATAATAGAAGTTTAGTTTACACTAGTAATCTATTCCCTGTGGGTTTGACACTCGACTCTCATAGTTCACTCTACTACTTGATCAAGGTGCACTTGCGGATTCATCTCATCAACTATCCCCCTAAAAATCCCTTTCCCGATAATACACACACAGGGTGTGCGATACTGCACCCGCAAGTATACGGTGTCGATCAAAAAGTAAAGTACCCAAATGTAGGGTAGTTGAATCAACAGGGTCTTGAATACTAGTACTAATTGTCCTTTATTATATAGTCTAGAATTATAAAAGGTGTTGTGGTAGTCTAAGCAAATATCCTAAAGAATGAACTAAATTGAACATATGGTAGATTGTGGGTAATCGAAGATGAGGGGCGACACCTTGGATCGCAATCCCCCTAGGAATCCCTTGTTCACGATCGACTTTCTAATACTAGTTATTTGTTGATAAATTCTCGGAGAATGCGACAAATACACCTATTAGTGTAACACCTGATCTCTCGAAGTGTTAATCACACCCTATCACCAGTACCTAACTGTGACCTACCAAAGGAATGAAATCCGAGCTAATGCAATAATAATAACCACACAAATCATCAACATAAACACTTATCGTGTTGATGCTACAACTTGACGAGGTAGATGATCCAGGCTCATGCACATGAAACCACACAGATCTCAAGCATAGGCATACATAGATGATGCACAAGAATTATCAATAAAGAGGGAACCTAATATAAAAAGAAAGTCAATAACAGATTCATCCTAGGGTTCTTGTGTCTGAGGCGCCATAGAAGGCTTAGCCTCTCATACTATGGAAAGCCAAAACAGAAATATAAGAGGATGACATAAAGAAAAATATAGAGAATCTCCCTTGCTAATGTCTCCTCCGCCTTCAATCTTCTCCCAAAACCCTAGTTATCGTTGTGAAGATGCCCAAGATTGATCCACCAAAAGTTCCTCATTAGGGTAAAGTGGATGATTACTAACTCAAATCCGACCCAGCTAGTCTAAACCTTCTTCACTAAACAACTTTTCTCAATTCTTTTAGCTCGGGGTAGTAGCTTCACACATCCAATGAGGAAGCCTTTTACGCCGGTAGGTAATCAAGTAAACATTTGGGATGCTCAAGATTTGACTACTCAAGGGCGGCTTTCACTCTTCAAACGTGATAACTCTTTCTACCATCATTCCTATACCTGTAGGGCATCTTTGATGGATCTAACTTTCTGGTTATTCCAGTAACTCTAACCTATTTTCCTTTTTCTTTTTCTCTTTTTATTTTTTATTTTTTTTAAATAATCATAAAATATCAACATTTCTAGTGGTTGAACTAACTGAAGTTCAAACCTAAGAAGGCAAGTGACAACAAAGTTAGGATTTGTGCTTAAGATTTTTAATTGGGGTGTCAAGTAAAGGAAAGGCTAAATATATATATATATTTTGAAAAAATTGGACATCTGACGCTAATGTCGACCTAGATTCAAAGAGGACTCCCATCAATTTGCTCATAGATTATTCTAAATCAGCACCCATCATAAGCAATATAATCACTCAATGAGAAACCCCTCCCTCACACTTAAGTTGTGCATTGTCCCAAATGCACATACTATATGCAATAAGATAAATATGTCATGCAAAATAAAAAGGGAAAGGGGAATTGTGGACTTTATTGAGTATCTATGGAGTGGTTCGTTTAGTCTTACCGTTGGGTTTCCTATCTAAGTGCGAAATTCAAACCATCTTGAGAATGTTGAATGCACAAAGTGAAGCTCCAAAGTATATATGGAAAGACTAAACCTCGGTTGTATAGAACGACTACTAAAAGAAAAGTAAAAAATACAAGAGTAGTAAAAGAAAAATAAGATAGTGATGGTGCTCCTCAATCGAGGGACAGCTCCTCATAGTCATCATCATCGAATAGGTCCTCGTCAGTCCCATCATCCTCAACAGCAGCTGTAGGTCCCTTAGCAGGCTCTCTATTAGTAGTGTCTCAAGTGGCCACCCCCGTATCTCTAGTGGTCAGTGTTGTAGACGCTGGTGGGAGTGGATACTGAATCCCCTAGCGCTTAATGAGCAACTATACTCCTACTACCAGCCATCGAAGGAGAGCATCCCTATTTTCCTGAGTAAGAACTATGGTTGTTGATGGTAGGGGTGCTGAGCTAGGCTCGGCTATGGCTTCTTGATCCTGCATCTCCATGGGGGTTGCAATAGTATAGGTGATCCCTCGAGAAGTTACGGTCATCATACCCATCAATCTTTGTATATCCATAGTAATAGGGATTGATCTCCCAACTATCGTCATTGCCTAAGTCACGTGATCGGAGAGGATGCCCATCACTCGGGCTAGCCGCGTGATATACGGTCGAGTAAATAGGGCTCCTACCTTGGAGTCGGATGCCTGGTGTAGAAAGAACTAAGCAATGACCCATCCCAGATGGATCGGGAATCTATCTAGTATGCTCTGGAGGAAGAGGAAGTCTCGGGTGCTGACAACTCCCATGTTAAGGCCCCATCATGTAATCGAATAGTTGATGATAATGTGGCTATCCTTGAGGATGGGAAACCACAGTAAAGAGGCCTTCAACCATCGTGGGTCATAGACCGTGTCCCTGCTCAACCTCCTTTAGTAAGACTCTAGTGTCTCTCTTATTGGTCTGTTAGTACCTAATTGCTCATACTCGGTTGTTCTGGTGAACTCAACGTTGTATAGGCCAAGCCGAACAATGGAATCTGTGTAGCTCAGCTGTTAACGGGCTTCACCGATCAAGAATTCAATCTGTCCCACCTGGTGCAACGAAGTGATGCCCGGACTGATGTGGAATATCGCCAGCACTTGAAGAGTGAGCTCGTAGTAGGTCCGCTCCCTAATGGCAAGTAAGCGATCCCACGATCCTACTGCTAGAAAGTGGGGAATGTTGGTGGTGAGGCCTACCTTCTCAAGAATGTCATAGTCAATATGTCGGGCATAGCCAAACCTCAACTGGTATAGGGAGTAGTGCCAGCCGATGTGCATCGGCGTGGTGTAAATAGGCTCTGGCAAGGTAGCGGTGGATAGTGGCTGAGGTTAGGAGCTGTCCTCCCTCTTTCCTTTCTTCCTTGGTTGGTGAAGACTCGCAAGGGGAGGATACACGGCCGTGCAATCGAGGATGAAGAAGAAATGGGTTAAATGGTCATCCAAGGGAGTCGGTGATGGAGACCCGCGACTGATTGTTGGAGGAATCGAAGAGGATCTTGATCGGAACCAGCGAGCGTCGGTGGGGGATTGAAGGTAAGGCTCTGGAGAGGTGTCTTTTTGGAGAAGATGGGTGCAGGTTGCGTCGGTAGTGCTCGAATAAAAACCTAACTATGCCTATTCACCTGCTCGAACACGCCTTTAAGAACGTAAGTGTTAAGTAGTGCACACCTGTGTTTCTCATATGCACGATCATGCGTCTCAGATGCATAGCTGTAAACTTTGGCCTGCATGAATCGTGATCTGCTGAGATGTGAATGGCCTTGAACACGGCTGTGATTATCCCCATGCATCTCTCTATAAAGAGTGTACGCCCATGTTTCTCAAGTACATGGCCGTGCTGATGTCCGCTTGATTTGAATTACAATTTCCTGAGAGGTACACAGCTTGTTGCACGGTCGTGTTCATGCCCGTGATCCTCTGTGTTGGCTTCAGGACTTCTGTTTCGCCTTGTTCTCTTCTCGTCCTGTGTGTTAATGGCTCCAATGGCAAGGGATTAGTCATTAAACACTTTGGAACACACTAAATCAGGGAACATCATCAAACAAATAGAATTCATGACTAATTTATACCTAACTAAAATCATAAACTAAACTAGAAAGAAACTAGCGATCTAACTAAACTTGGGTTGCCTGCCAAGAAGCGCTTGTTTTACGTTACTAACTTGATGTGCCTTTGAGCCTCATGGAGGTTCGAAGAGATGGAGTCTCCCTCTTTCCTTACTATGCGGATTATGTCCTACAAATAGCACCCTCAAAGAGGAAATAAATTCATACTCACTAAAGTTGTTCTTGAGTGGGGTCAATATCAATATTACAGGGGCGTAAGAACGATTTCTTTTCTTCTTTCTCAAATTTCTCCACCACACTCTCCTTTTCTCTATGTGAGGGATTGGCCTAGCTTGCTCAGGATCTTTTGTCTCCTCAGTAGGATATTACAAAGTTGGTAGTTTGTTCTCAAATAGGTCATCTAGTTGGTCATTTAGTAATTCATCTTGCATAAAATTAGAAACACAGTCATCAATGTGATCTATAAAATAACAAGAGTCATTAATCTCCATGGGATGTCACATGACTTCTTTGAGACTGAAGACTATTGCTTCTTCTCCGACCCTTAGGGTCATCCGACCATCTTTGATATCGAATAACGCTTGTACAATTTTCAGAAATGGTCTTCCAAGAATGAAAGGCACCTCTACTTGATCATCCAGGTCTAACATTTAAAAATCCACTAGGAAGATGAATTTATCAACTTTCACTAACACGTCCTCAACTATTCCTTAAGGATGCCTCATGGATCTATTTGTCATTTGAAGTGTCACTTTTATTGGTTTTGGCTTTCCAATACCTAGCTTTTGGGGTATGGCATAAGATTGATGCTTGGTCATAATATTTCTTCTTAAGAAAAGAGGAAGTCCATTGCTACGGAGACGAAGTCCCCTCTCACGGATCCCATCGTCACTACCGAAGTCGTACACACCATCCTGCTAGACGCCGACTTAGAGTTGGGGGGATTTAGCTAGGAGGAGCTCGCTTCTCAGATCTACCTCATTAGAGCCCAGGTAGGTTCCTTTCCATCTTTTGCATTATCTTTCCATTCTTTCTTCCCTAATTCTTTTCTCATGGTTATAGTACACTGCACTGATGAGTATCACTGAAACTCGTTTACAAAGGGGACCAGCATCCCTCAGAGATTGCTAGCGGTAACTCGGGCGAATCTGTTAAAGGCCAAACTTAACCTCTGGATGTCTAAGGGCGAGCTTAGCTGTCGTAGCCAGATGATCTATCAGTTTAAGGACATGCATACTCAGAGACTGTAGGCAGCCAAGACGGACATGGAAAGGCTCACAAATGAGCTTTGCCGCCTCAGAGATTGCTCTGACCTTGGCTCGGACAGAGATGGAGAAGGAGTAGAAGCTTTAGTTGCTTACGGTGGTGGCAGTTTGTGACGATGCGGTGGGGAAGTTTTGGGAGTCTATGAAGCACCGGGTCCTCCTTCGGGAGTGGGCTTCCCATCCCGTCTAAAACTTCAAGGCCTCTGTGGAGTTCAAGGACCCGCTTCACCAGGAGACCTAGAAGGGTATAGAGGAAAGCCTCACGCTTTGCCTGAGGATCGCCTGTAGTTGCCAAGAAACAGACCTCGCCAACTTGGAGTTTCAGGACACACTTTAGTACCTCCCTCCTTCGCCTCGTGCCGAATGGATGAAACTTCAAGTGTTCGTTTTTTCACATCTTTGTACATCTTTTCTTGTTCTTGCTCCCTTTTGCTTGTAACGGAAACTTCTTTTTCAACCTAATTGTTTCTGTTTCTCCTCATGTGTTGATCAAGATCTAAACACTTTTTCGAATGTATTCTCCTCTGGTCTCTTGAATTATTCATGCCCAAATATTGTCAATAAGGCTTCAAGACTTGTGCATTTCCCTCCTGGGTATCGCAGTATAACTTGGCAGGTCTTTATAACTAGTGAGTGTGAGTCATTCATAGAAAGTCCAATGTTTCAGTGATGGGAGAACAACTTAGTCGTGAGGATATTGTTCTCCAAAAGGCTTTGAGCGCCCTCTCTTATAAGAGAAGAAAGCTTAGATTTAACACGGAGTGAGTAGCGGTTTTGTATTATAACGAGTCTCTACTTGAATAGATAAGAGAGTTCTCTTTCGAGTTAGAAGAACATAAGGAGGTTGTCCTTGAAAAGGTGAAAACTTAATGAAAATTTTACTAAGAGAGTCATGAGGTCGTACTTGGCAAAGCTAATTCCTTAAAAGGAGACCAGGTGCTATCCCTAAAGAGATGATGACTAGTAAGGCTCGTTCCTTAAAAGGAGACGAGGTTTTATCTCTTAAGATGGGATGACTGGTGAGGCTCATTCCTTCAAAGGAGATTAGGTGTCATCCCTGAAGAGGCGATGACTGGTGAAGCTCATTCCTTAAAAGGAGATGAGATGTCATCCCTGAAGAAGTAACGATTGGTGAGGCTCGTTCCTTAAAGGGAGAGGAGATATTCTTCAACAACAAATAGTTGTCCCTTAAGAGGTGACGACTACGGCATCACATTCCTTAAAAGGAGACGAGGTCTTCTTCAGTGACAAGTTAAACTTTTGAGTAATGAAAACCCTTTTGATTGGTGTTTTGAAAGACTTTAATTAGAGCTCTTTTCAATGGCTTGACCCGTTGAGAGGGACTTTTGAGAGAGACGTTTAGAAACTTATTTGGGTGTTTAGAAGCTCATGTAAAGAAGAAAGTGGTTGCTCAAAGGACATTATTTCATTAGTTCAATAAAGTATGAAACGATTACATTTGCTTGTAGAAGCGCCTTAGGTGCTTGGCGTTGAAGGGCCTCATAAGCTTCAAACCTTGTGTATGTGTCAAGCTTTACAACTTTCTCGATAATGTAAGGGCCTTCCTAGTTGGGCATGAACCTTCTTGTCTCACTTTCATTTTCGCGAAAGATATTCTTCCGAAGCACTAGGTCTCCTGGTTGGAATAAAACTCCACGTACTTTAGTATTGTAGGAATGGCAGACACTTTGCTGGTAGGCCGCCACCCGATGGCTAGCCAACACCCTCTTTTCTTCTAAGAGGTTATTTTATATCTGAGGATGACGAGTGCATAATTATGCATATTTTCATATTATATTTGTATGCACTTAACATACCATTTTGTATATATTTCCTATTTTTTGGTGCTCTATTAGGTATTTAGTATGATAGAACAGGAAAACAGGCACCCGAGACCAAAAAAAAGTGAAATTGGGATTATTAAAAGTAAAAAAAAGACAAAAAGCACTTTATAGAGACGTGCACGCCCCACACATGGCTGTCTAGAAGATTGACACGGGCGTGTACTGGTCGTGTATAAGCCATGTACACCTGGAGATTATGCAAACCATGTCAACTCAAAATCTAAAAAATTCCAGAAGATAAATATAGATTGCACACATAGTGATTATCCAAACATGACCCGTGTAGAATGTGATTGAGACTTATAAAAGATCGTCAGATCTAACTTGCAAAGAGACTTTTGGCAATTCCTCACCCAACGGTGAGGGTTTCAGAGGGAGAAGGCGAAGGAAACATCGATCCGGTGAATAATTCAGATTATTTTATAATGACTTCTTTATTAGCTTTTACGATGTATTTCCATAGCATGAGAGACTAAACCTTCTATAGTGCCTCGGGTCCTTCAACTCTAGGATGAACTTGTGACCATTTTCCTTTCTTTAATATAGGCTTTTCTTTTTTATTATTCTTGTGGATTGTCTATACGTGCTTAATGCTTGTGATCTTTTAGTGCAAAAGCGTAAGTTGCGTAATCTTTAGTTGCTTGATGCATGAAGAAAAATCTTGGTCAATCTAGATCAGGCCATAGATAATAGGAGGCAAGTGCACGCCGAGAGATAGGGTGTATGGTGTTGCACTCTCTAGATTAGGGTAAAACCTAACAGTGGGAACAATAGAATCTTTTAATAATGATAATGTAGTTGTATGATGAAGTCGCGGTATGGGACTGGATTTGGTTGTACGAGAGGTCGGGGTCAAACTAATTTAGGGTTCCTCATTGTCCAAGAATACATTAGTTAGATAGCATGTATTAGGAATTGAGTCAAACAAGGGATTCCTGGGGGGATAGAGATCCGAGGTACCATGTCCTCTTAATTGATAAAACCCTAGATTTGTCAACTGTTCACTTTAGTCTAGTTCCTTCCTTTAGATCACTTACTTAGGATTAGATAACCACCACATATATTAAGGCTCCATATCAGATTTCAGATTAAGATTAATACTAGCTCTTCAAGTCATTGTGGATTCAACTACCCTACCCTCAGAGTACATTACTACTTGATCAACCCGTACACTTGTGGGATTGCAGCACATCAAGTTTTTGGTGCCGTTACTAGGGATCAGCATTCTACGAACATTAAGGTTTTGCTATTCCAACCATCATATTTTTCTTTCTTTACCTCCGTGGCGTCTCCTATTTCTATCTAACCACCCTTATAGGATCAATCATGTCTTTTCTTTCAAGAGACAAGGACTACCATCAGTTTGGGTGTGTCATATTACCGAGAATCAACACTAGAAGATCTTATGGAGTGTTTACATTCATCGTAATAAAACCAATTTAGGAAAAGACAAGGAGATCAAGGAATTGGATTACGAGTAAGAGCTTTGCAAGTATAAGATGAGTTAAGATTTGTTTATACACTTGCTCTCTGGTGAAATAGGGGTTGTTCCCTCACTGGTAGCCTGCGAGATACCACCCTTGGGGGAGGTCATATCCGTCCCATTGAGTTCAAAGGATGCAATAAAGAGGGATACAAAAATTCAAGAACCCCAATAGGACATGGGTATGGAATTGAAGCAATGTGAGGATATAGAAGCAAGGAAGTACGCTGAGGGGGCAGTCAAGGAAACTTGGAAAGAAACTCGATCACCCTTGCGAAGAACTCAACAAGGAAACCTAAGTAAAATTCAAACCTTCCACCTAGGGAACCCCAAGATTTGGAACTGAAACAGCTAGCAACATATCTCAAGTATGTCTTCTTGGAATAAGACACTAAACTCCTGGTCATTACCACCACCAATCTAGAAGCCGAATAGAAGGAGAAATTGTTAGCAATGCCGAGGAGGCATAAGAAAGCCATTGCATGCAAGGTAGCGGACATTCGAGTTTTCAATCCATCATTCTGCACACACAAGATTCTTATGGAGAAGGACTACAAGCCCACGGTGCAACCCCAACATAGATTAAACCCAATATGAAGGAAGTGGTACAAGCAGAGGTGAAAGTTGCTGGATGCCAGAGTGATTTACCCCATTTTTGACAGCTCCTGGGTAAGTCTGGTTCAAGTAATGCCAAAAAAAGGTGGCATGATAGTAGTACAGAATAACAAGAATGAGTTGATCACAACAAGGATCGTAATGGGATGAAGGGTGTGCATCGATTATGGAAAACTCAATAATGGCACACGCAAGGACCACTTTCCACTACCTTTTATTGATCAAATGCTGGAGCTATTATCTGGCAGCATATACTACTACTTCCTGGATGCGTAGAAGAACTACACCACAACAAAGAAAGATTTGTTGACATTGATTTATGCGTTTGATAAATTTTGCCCTTATTCAGTTCTATCAAAAGAATTTGATCTTGAAATAAGAGATAATTAAGGGTCTAAGGATATAGTAGCTGACTACTTTTCTCGATTGAAGGGTTCCATCCAAGCCAAGGAGGGAGAGAGGGAAATTAATGATGCATTTCTGGAGGAGCAACTTCATCTATAAAAGGTAGCTAGGGAAAGAAGATGAAATCCCATGGTTTGCGGATTTCGCCAACTACTTGGTAGGAAGAGTGCTCCCAAAAGAGTTGATGAACCAGGAAAAAACAAGTTTTTCTTTGACCTGAGACAATACTTGTGGGAGGATCCATACTTGTATAAGATCTATGCAGACCAAGTAGTACGACAATATATAACTCGTCAGGAGGGCTGGGAAATTATATGACATTATCACGCAAGACCAACTGGAGGACACTTTAGTGCAAATTGAACAGTAGAGAAGATTCTGGCATCGGGATTCTTTTGTCCAACAACGTTCCAACAAAACACAAGAAAATTTGTACAGGAATGTGATAGATGCCAAAGGGCAGGAAACATTTCCAAACGCGATGAGATGAGTAGAACCCAATCCAATAATGTGAGTGTTTGATGTCTGTGAAATTAATTTTATGGGACCTTTCCCCAACTCCAATGGAAATAAGTACATCCTTGTGGCAGTAGATTATGTATCAAAATGCGTAGAAGCACAAGCATTGCTAACCAATGATGCTAGGATGGTAGTTAAATTTCTCAAAAAGCTATTATCTTGATTTGGCACACCAGGAGCAATCATTAGGGACTGAGGGACGCACTTTTGCAACACCCAATTCGAAAAGATCCTAAAAGAATATGGGGTAACAATCAAGGTCGCCACTCCATATCATCCCCAAACTAGTGGCCAGGTCAAAGTATCAAATCAAGAACTAAAACAAATTTTGGAGAAGACAGTTCAACATAATAGACGAGATTGGTCAGAGAGATTGGATGATATACTATGGGCATACATGAAAGCATACAAAACCCCGATTGGGAGCACACACTATCGACCAGTTTATGGAAAAGCATGCCACTTATTAGTTGAATTGGAGCATCGACTTTATTGGGCCACCAAGGTCCTGAATTTTGAATTGGACCATACAGAACAAAAGTAAAAACTTTAACTAAATGAGTTAGACGAATGGTACGTGTTGAGATGCATATGAAAATGTGAGGACGTATAAGAAGCAAGCAAAATGTTTTCACGATGAACATATCACAAAGGGCCGACAATTCCAAGTAGGTTATCAAGTACTACTTTTTAACTCACGTCTTCAATTGTTTCCAGGCAAACTCAAATGAAGGTGGTTAGGACCGTTCAGAGTAAACCAATTTTCTCCCTGTGGAGCAATCAAAATCCACACCTAACCAAGGGGACCTTCAAGGTAAATGGACAACAGTTGAAGCCATATGTATTAGGCAGTGTTGCTCCCGGCGGGGAAGCTGAGAGGTTCCACTTATTCGAACCTCCATGAGCATAAAAGGTATGTCAATCTAGTGATGTAAAACAAGCACTTCGTGGGAGGCAACCCAAGTTTAGTTAGTTTAGTTAGATTTCTAGTTAGTTTCTTAGGTTAGTTTCACTTTTAGGTTTAAAATCAAGGTATACATTAGTGGTGAAATCGCTTCTTTGATGATTTCTCAGTACTTATGTGATTACTAAGGTGCTTAATGATAATTTTTTGTCTTTGGAGTCAATAACACATAAGTGCAGGCGAAGATCGGGCAAAAGCCAGAGTCAGGAGCAATATAAAGAGATGCACGGCCACTACACGATCATGTAGAGGACGTGTAAGCCTTGACACGAGTCAGGAGCTCCTTACACTGGTGTGTCGGCTCCGCCTCGTGACTTCATGAAAAACAGAGAGTGGCATGGCATTCTACACGCCCATGTAGAGGACGTGTCAGCTTTGACATGGGACATGAGCCGCTTACATGGGCGGGTTGATTCCACCTCACGCACAAGTGTTTTTAACCAATATACGGCCTAACAAAATCGCGGTAGGGGCTTTATAAAATGATCTCGCGGTCGCCGATCATCAAATCTCATCATCTCCTCTCAAATTCCTCTGACATGCAGCCAATCTAGAGTAGATCAAGGCTACCACCGGCTATTTTTGGCGAGTCCTCACTAGATTCAGATGAGTTTCGCTCATCTTCCCTGATGAGCACGCTCGTGTCTGACTCCATCTCATGCCTATGTTCTACTACCTTGCCAACCAGCACTATGAACATGAACAAGAAGAAGGTCGTGACAGTACCACCTAAGCCACCCAAGCGACAAAAAAGAGATGGGAGTTCACAGGCACCACCACCGGAGCTGACCCTTGGAACGCCGATACAAGAGATTGAGGGAGAAGCGCTATAGTGATGCCCCGATTATCAATTGGGGTGTGCTTAAGGATATAAGCCTCCTCAATGAGGTCCAGTAGTTGCTAAGAGTAGGGGCGTGGCGTCGCCTTCTAGAGCTCGATAAGCTGGCCTACCGCAAACTGACTCTGGAGGTCCTGGCCACCATCAATATAGCCAAGGGCGTAGTTTCTTGACATTGGGTGGACCAGATCCAGTTTCAACTCAACGGCGCTCTCCACCAGATAAGCTACACGCAATTTTCTCTCCACCTCGACCTCTATGACGAGGATTATATGAGGACCCCCCAGTACGTCGACCTCAAGACCCACAAACTACTCGAGGAGACTCAAGAGGAGTACTGGAGACGGCTCAGCACCAACCAGATCTACGACTGGAGGAGGTCGAAGCCCACATCACTTCGCACCCTTGCCCTAAGGTACATTCATGCACTTCTCAGTCATTCTATTACAGGACAGGGAGATACCACCAGTGTGGTGAGCTCCAGGGACTTTCAATTCCTATGGAGCATGTTCGAGGGATTCCCCATCAATCAGGGATTGGTCGTCGCATAGCTTTTACTTCATCAGGCGATGTACACCCAGGTTCAGGTTATCTTCCCTGGCCTGTACATTACGAGACTCACCTAAGGAATGGGTCTACTAGTAC
Source organism: Dioscorea zingiberensis (assembly GCA_026586065.1). Taxonomy (NCBI): domain Eukaryota; kingdom Viridiplantae; phylum Streptophyta; class Magnoliopsida; order Dioscoreales; family Dioscoreaceae; genus Dioscorea; species Dioscorea zingiberensis. The sequence goes on from CM048824.1 coordinate 31,700,192, forward strand.
AATAAAGATGGTTGGAGGCTCAGTACCGATCGAGATAGATATACTGCGGTCAATAAGGATGTTGCGAGCCATACGCACATCGCGCGACATCATTTACCGAGCTTTAGCCCCCGAGAAGGCCAGGATCTAAGAAGCAGTAGCTGCCAGGACCAGCAAAGCGCCACCACTACCAGCCCCAGCCTAGCTCAGATTGACAGAGACGCACTACTTCATTGGCTAGTAGGAAGAGTACAGCGGCTCCTCGAGCACCATAGGATCGAGTATACACCCCTATATTTTATAGCACCAACCACGATGGATACAGGGGTGGATGCCGATGACGACTTTAAGGACACTGGCCATGGCGAGGAGCTCGGAGACTAAGAATCATCATCACTAACTTTTTCTTTTTCCAGTTTTGTATTTTTCTTTTTTTAAATTACACAGGGACCCACGGCTTAGCCATGTCTATATACATTTTTGAGCATTACTCTTATGCCTTCATTATTCATAGGATATTTTGGAATGGTATAACTTTGTAACTCGAACAGAGGCAAATGCAACAAGAGCAACTCGATATCACATATTGAGAAAATCCCTTTCTCCCTTTTTGTTTTGAATATCGTATTTATCTTGTTTGCATAAATTGTTTACATTGAGGATAATGTATAATTTAAGTATGGGGAGGGATTAGCTGTTGTGCAAATTGATATGATAAATATTGATTTAAGATAATTGATAAGCGTTCAACTGATCATATTTTTATATCATTTTCATATACATTATGCACGTAATTCGGAGAAACTTTAGCCCAATGATCTTTTATTTGTGTTAATTCTTATTTACAAGGCATTTGAGAGCCTCAAGCATCGAAAGGAAGAAATTCAACATCATTTGAGGCAAAAAAGGAAGCAACTTGAGACATTATAGAAGTCCTGAAAGAGCAGCAAAGATCATAATTTTATTACAAGACCTACAAGACTCTAAATCAAATCCCCACGATTCAAATTGAAGACCAACAACTCAGGAACACTTAGTTCAAATTTCAGGTCAATCCAATGAGAAATAATCATCTGATCAAACTTTTGCTGAAGACCGCACGATGTAGAAATCCAGCTGCACGCACCTACATGAGCCTGCACGGGGCATATTTGGGCCGGATATTCATGATTTGTCAACCAAAATTAGACCAACACAAACCCAACATGACTAATACATTTCTCTATCATTATCCACAAGAACCCCAGGGGGATACCTTGCCCGGATACCTCTTCTTTTGATTGATTGCCTCGCGACTTCATTACATCCTATTTTACATTTCCTTCTTGAATTAGAATTTAGATTTTATTAAACCACAATCAATCTTTGTTTAAACTAGATAATAGACAAATAGTTAGTACTAGTATCTCGGTCCTTGTGGTTTCGACATCCGACTTTCATAGTCCACTTTACTACTTGGTACGACCCATGCACTTGCGGTATAAGCATAAGCATTAGGCTCAATCAAGTTTTTGGCGTTGTTGCTAGGGACAAAGACTATTAGGAACACTAGGAGTTTATTAATCTAGTCATTACTTTTAGGTTTTTTTTTTATTGATAAAAAGAAAAAAAATCTTAGACTTATTTCTTTTTGATCTCTTCTATGTAAGGTACCATGTTTAGTGCAAGATGCAACGAGCTTACACTATGAATACCTCTAGATTAGCTATGGAAGCTACAGTTAATGATCTTTCAGAAATAGTCTACAAGCATACAAGCAATGCACTGATTCAAAGAAATTCGAGCAACCATGCTTACCAACCATAATGGGGAAGCCATCAAAATTATTCAAATTATCAGTATGAACAACAATGGGGGTGCCCTCAACTAAAATTTCTTCCTTACTCCCCACCTTAAGAGCAGTGGCTTAACCATCCTCTGGATTTTCAGTATGAGCAACCACAACGAAGACAATTTAGTACCGAGAAAGTGTTGGCGAAATTTATGCTACAAGCCGATGCCAAATTTGAAGCCATTTTTACCATAATGGCCAATTTCAAACTTCTCTTCACGAGCTTAGGAACCAGGTGGAAGAACTTCTCAAAAGACAGCTTAATGAACAAACAAGTCTTGAACAGGTAGTGCAAGCTCCACTTGGGCATGACACTGTTGAAGAAGAAGGCAGAGAGGATAAAGGTGTCAAAGAATATGTTGGTATAAATGAAAAGGAAAAAGTAATGGAAGAATGTGATGAAGAGGTAGACAGAGCAGCACCGATCACACTTGAAGAAGCTCTCGATCTCAAACCTGACTTACACACAGAGAATAGAAAAGAAATATCTGGGACAATAATAGAAGCTAGGAGGATGATTACACAATCTGATCATCCCCCCAAGCCAAGATTAAACAATTCCCGTGCCAAACTATTCCCTTAGAAGCCTAAAAGTAACTGTACAGAAACCTCCACAAAACCTCCACCCTGGCATGTATGTTTTTCTTTTTCTGGTAGTAGTTATGCAAGGTGCAGCCAGGAGGAGCACACCCTTTTTAAGCCTTTGTAAGGTAAGAAAAAGTACGTCAAACTCGTGACATTAAACAAGCGTTTCTTGCAAGGCAACCCAAGATTTTAGGAAAAATTTTCTTATTTTTGCATCTTAGGTAGTTTTAGTTGGTTTTAGTGTTTTTAATAAAATGATGATCTTCTTGTGCTATTATGATCCCTTCTCACCTTGCAGGTCATGAGAGTGTGTACATTTTTGCCCCAGACTTGACTTTACCCCGAGATCACATAAGAATTTTGGAACGAACATCATTCGAACCAGGGAAGTCTCGGTTCACACTTCTCCCTGTTTATTACTATTTTCTCATCTACATGCTTTATTATTTGTATTAAGGATACTGCAAAATTTTAAGTGTGGAAATGGGTATACATGTGTAGCTATGAAATTCATTGTATATATTTACAAATTAAGTCATTGCACATCTTTAAGTGTGGGGATGGTATCCTATGAATTCATTGCAAATGTTTACATATCTATATGCTTAGTGTACACCAATGACTACATGTTGAAAAATTGTATTCAATTTTATTTTACTCTTAATGTGCACCATTTGAGCAAAAAATTTTAAATTTTTCCTATAAAACACCTTGGACACTTAGAGAAAATCTTCATGACTATTATATATTCTCTAGTGACATTAGATAACCCATTGCTATGTTTCCTTGATTGAGATTGTTAAGTACTATATTCAATTGCTCCAGGAGTTTTTGTTGCACTAGTCAAACTTCTAGCCCTTACAAGTAGAGTTGTAAATAATGAAATGGTTTTGTACATAGAGACTATGAAAATAAACGACTAAGATAGTGCTCCTCTACTCTTGGTGACGAAGTAAGCTCGGGTTTCGGGCTCCTATTTAGAGTGTTCCTCAAGCTGAAAAGTCACTTGTGAGCATGAGAGCTTGTATGCAGAATTGTAATCTTCTGAGTAGTGGGGTAGTCTGGTGCCTGGCCAGCATGTGCATCCCACAGAAAGGGAGATCTACACTCTATGTTAATCTTAGGTTCCCCGTAAAGTCGTATCCACTAGGGATGCCATACCAAGATTGATATGAAAAGAAAAGAGAAAAGTTGAAAATTTGAAAAGAAAAGAACAAAAAGAAAGTTTATGTTTCTTAAAGGGGCTAAATGTTTTGTACTTAGGGCCTCAAGGAACCTCTAGAGTCCACTAAGGGTATGATTGCCATTCTAAGACTCGGGTTCATGGTAAGTGGAGTGAAACCCTCACCTAGAGCTATAATAAAATGTGTCGTGAGATTGACCTAAGTTCGAGGTGTTGAAATAGAAAAATGCATATGTCAATGGTAAATGCTTTGAGTAGAATAAAATGTAAGTACTTCATAGCTTGAGGTTGAAAGCTTCTCATGTCTTGAATTTTTATTTGTTTGTTTGCTTGAGGTCAAGCAAAAGCTTTAAGTGTGGGGATATTTGATAAGCGTTCAATTGATAATATTTTTATATCATTTTCATGTACATTATATATATAATTCGGAGAAAATTTAGCCCATTGATACTTTATTTGTGTTAATTCTTATTTACATGGCATTTGAGATCCTCAAGCATCGAAAGGAAGAAATTCAATATCATTTGACGCAAAAAAGGAAGCAACTTGAGACACTGTAGAAGTCCTGAAATAGTAAAGATCCAAATTTTATTACAAGAAGTACAGGACTCTAAATCAAATCTCCACTGTTCAGATTGAAGACCACCAAGTCAGGAACACTCAATTTAAATTTCAGGTCAATCCGATGAGAAATAGTTATTAGATTGAACGTTTGATGAAGACCGCGCGATATAAAAATCCAGATATAAGTGCCCACACGAGCCCGTATAGGGCATATTTTGGCCCGATATTTATGATTTTTCGACCAAGATTAGAAAAACACGGACCCAACAGGACTCATACATTTCTCTATCAGTGTAAAGCTTATAAATACATGAGAAATTAGGGTTTGGAGGATCTTTGGACCATCCCCTTTGGGGGCTACTCCTTTGGTCATCATCACCATCTCTCCGACACACCATCAACTAGGGCATCAAACTTCATCGTCAAGGCTTCTCGGCGGTGAGGTTTGGAGGAGGATTTGCAGCACCAATAGTAGAGGGAACATAAGAGGAAAGCTTGTTTGTTTATTATATCGATATTTCCTCCTTTATTTGCATTAGATTTGTATTCCCCTTTGATAGGGAACTAATCTTTTAGGTATTTGGGCATTGTTGAACCCTTGGGTCTATGTGTGACCTTTGATTTACTTGTTATGGATTTCTATATTTGAGTGAATGTCTTAATGTTTTGAGAACCTATTGAATGTGATGTATGGTATTGATACTCTATATTGCGACAGCTCTGAGTGTCAATAAGATTTATGGGCATACCTAACGAATGCCTCCCATATATTGATCTACTTCAATAGGTAGGGGTTGTGAATATGCCGAGATATCGGGTATTTAGGTGAAAGACTCCTTTAGATGTATTATTCGCACAACTCTTCCAAGATATAGGTTCATTAGAACGCTAATGCAGTGAGGGTATTAGGTTAGTAACTCGCCTCGATGGAGGGTGTGAAGCATTGTAGGAACCCTTGATCCATAACCTAACAATCTTCATATAAGAATCCATACGTATCATTATCCACAAGAACCCGAGGGGATATCTTGCCCTGATACCTCTTCTCCTGATTGATTGCCCTTACGACTTCATCATATCCCATTTGATCTTGCCTTCTTGAATTAGAATTTATATTAGATTAAACCACCATCAATCTTTGTTTAGACTAGATTATAAACGAATAGTTAGTACTAGTATCTCGGTTCTTGTGTCTTCGACATCCGACTTTCATAGTCTGCTTTACTACTTGGTATGATCCGTGCATTTGTGGATAAGCATAACCATTCGGCTTAACAAATGATCTATGTTAGTTAATGATTGGGGGTCGTCTTTGAGTTAGGTTGACATTCGCATTAAATGTCAAAAATTTTCAAAAATATATATATATTTAGTCTTGCCATTACTTGACACCTCACAAAAATTTTAGCACAAACCCTGACTTTGTTGTTATTTACCTACTTAGGTTTGGACTCTAGTTAGTTTAACCATTAGAGAGTTGTTGATATTTTCTCATTATCATATAATTATTTATATATATATAATAAAAATTAAAAATAAACAAATATTTTAGAGTTACTGGAATAAACTGGAAAGTCAGACTTGTCAAGGATGTCCATTATGCTGGAAAGTCGGATCCATTAGGGATATCCTACCGGTATAGAATAGATGGTAGAAAGAGGTATCACCTTTGAAGAGTGAAGCAGCTCTTGAGTAGTCGGATAGTGCGCATCACAAATATTCACTTGATGACTTGCCGGGGAAAAATGCTACCTCATTGGATGTATAAAGGTACTACCCTCAGTTAAAAGAGTTGAGAAAAGTAGTTTAGTAAACAAGGTTTAGACTAGCTAGGCCAGACTTAAGTTAGTAAGCAGCACCACAGGAAGGGTTACACACACACACACACACGTGGGGAGTATGAGTGTAAGGCAAGACCTATTTTCCAAAAAACCTTCATGGCACTTATCGTTGTGTTATTCGGGACACTAAAGGTACTCCCAACTGTTTTGAGAATCGAAGATCATGCACTCATCTTTTCTCTTGTACGTCATATTTTCTTTGCTTGAGGACAAGAAAAAGTTTTAAATAAGGGGGTATATGATGAGTGCATAATTATACATATTTTCATACTATATTTGTATGCACTTAGCATACATTTTTGCATATATTCTTCTAATTTGGTGCTCTATTGGGTATTTGGTATGATTGAATAGGAAAGTAGGCACCATTGACAAAAGTGAAAATCGAGATTATTTAGAAGAAAAAGAAGCTAAAAAGCACTTTACAGAGATCTGCACGCCACAAATACGGTCGTGTAGAAAATTGACACGGCCGTGTACTGCTCGTGTACAAGTCGTATACACCTGAAGATTATCCAAACCGAATCAATTCAATATCCAGGAAATTCCAAAAGATAAACATGAACTGCACAGATGGAGATTATCCAAACACGACCTGTATAGCATGTGATTGAGGCTTGTAAAAAGCCGTCGGAACTAACTTGCAAAGGGACTTTTGGAGATTCCTCTAGTTACAATGAGTGTTTGGGAGGGAGAAGGCAAAAGAGGCATCAATCCGGGGAGTAATTAAGATTCTTTTATCATGTCTCCTTAATTATTAGATTTTGCGATGTATTTCCATAGCACAGAGGTAAAACCTTCTGTGGTGCCTCGGGTCCTTGAACTCTAGAATGAACTTGTGACTCTTTCTCTTTAATATTGGCTTTTCTTTTTTATTATTCTTGTTGATTATCTATGCACGCTTAATGCTTGTGATTTGTTAGTGCAAAAGCATCGGTAGCATAATCTCAAGTTACTTATTGAATGAAGAGAAATCTCCGTCCAACTAGATCTGGGCATATATAATAAGGAGCAATTTTACGCCTAGAGATCGGATGTATGGTGTTAAACTCTCCAGATCGAGGTAAAATCTAATAGTGGGAACCATAGAAGCTATTAATACTGATAATGCAGTCATATGGTGAAGTCACAGTATGGGACTAGGGCTTGGCTACACAAGAGATTGGGGTCAAACTAATTTAGGGTTCCTCACGGTCCAAGAATACGTCAGTTAGATAGCCTCTAGTAGGAATTGAATTGAGCAATGGATTCCTAAGGGCATAGAGATCTAAGGTGTCATGTCCTCTTGATTGTTAAAACCCTAGATTTGCTAACTGTTCATTTTAGTTTAGTTCTTTCCTTTAGATCACTTAGGCTGCATTTGGTTGGGGGTTATCCCACTTGAGGATAGGAATAAGTTTTAAAAAATTTCAAATTTTTTGGAGGGAATTTTAAACTAAAGGTATTAATGATAAGATAGTGATGTGTCTACCATATATTGGTGGCTTATATTTTTAAATCTTAGTTAAAAGTTTTGGCGGGAAATACTTTTTTATGGGGAATTGTGTTGGGGATAACCCTTGGGGTTATCCCCCAACCAAACATGGCCTTAGTGAGGATTATATAATCACCCCAAATATTTAGGCTAGATAGGAGAAGTTAGATTAATACTAGCTCTACTAGTCCCTATGGCTTCAACTACCCTACCCTCAGGGTACTTAACTACTTGATCGACCCATACTTTTACTAGATTGCACCACACCATCTGTCATTTTCTCCCTTCTCGAAAGATATGATTCAATAGGTTTTTACCTCGATTTCGGCTAGGATGACCGTCTCCGCTCCAAAAGTCAAACTGAATGGAGAGTCTCCTATGGGTGTTTTGTTGGTAGTCCAATATGCCCACAGACAGCTTGGAATCTCTTCGACCCAATTGGTCTTGGCTTGTTAGACATGATTCTTAAGTCTTTGTAGGACAGTGTTATTCATGACTTCAAGTTGCATTGTTCTTCTTCAAGATGAGTCACAAACGTTAGCCTTTCTTTGATACCTAAGTAATGCCAGAAGTCTCTATACTTCTAATACTTAAACTGTCTACCGTTGTTAATGATGAAGGCTACCGGGATACCGAATCTACAAATGATCGACTACCAGATGAAGCCTTGACGGGCTCATTTGGTGATTCTAGCCAGTTGTTCTGCTTCAACCAATTTTATGCAATAGTCTGTGGCGACTATCAAGGATTTGAACTATCTAATCGTCACTGAAAATGGGCCTAGGATATCGATCCCCCATATTGCCAAAGGTCTTAGACTCACAATAAAGGTGAGTTCGGTAATCAGTTATCTCTTAATCTGAGAATGTAGTTAGCAAGCCTCACACTTCCAAACAAGGTCTTGAGCATCTTTAGCCAAGGTCAACCAATAATACCCTTGTCTCAAGACTTTGTTGGCCAAGGATCTACATTCGAGATAATTGCCTCAAATTCCTTCATGAATCTCTCAGAGGACATGATCAGTCTTTGAAGACGGTCGGCATCTCAAGTAGGGCATAGTATACGCTCTTATATAGACTTGGTCGTCAATCAAAGTGAAACGAGCTGATCTGATGACTATCTTTCTAGCCTCCTTTATGTCGGCCAGTAGTAGTCCCTTCTTTAAATAGTCGCTGATGAGGTCTATCTAGCACAACTCTCCATGGATGTCATTTACGTCTTTCATTGACTTTTCTTTAATGCTTTGCTCATCTAGTTGTTGGGCCTTTACAGGTTGTCTTTTGGTGATGTCTTGAGACGAGGTGAGCTTAGACAATGCATTAGGCTCGTCAATGTCTAATCGTGAGATCTTAATGACTTGGAATAAAACAAACCTTGAGATGAGCTCCCTCACCAAGTCTCTGTACCTCGCCATGTTTCCTTCCTTGCCTTCAAATCCTGTGTTTATGTGGCCTCCGACAAGCTATGAGTTAGTATAGATATGCAGATGAGGAACCCCAACTTTGAGCCAGTTTCATTCTTACAATTAGCACATATTTGGCTTCATTATTTGTGGCTTTGAAGTTGAACTTTAATGTTAGGGAGGTTTTCTAGCCTTCCAGGGACTTCAACACCAGCTAGATCCCTAATCCATTCCCTTTGGCTGATCCATCAATGTATAACTTCCATAGGTCAGCCGATTCAAGCTATTCTGGTAGCTTCTCTGGGTTGGAGGTAGGTTCTCTTCTGTAACAGTTACTTCGGTGACAAAGTTAGTGAGAGCTTGTGCCTTGATTGCTATCTTGGGCTTATATTTGATGTCGAACTCGCTGAGATCGACAACCCACTTTAACATCCTTCCAAAGACTTTAAGCCATTATAGGATTTGCCATAGAGGTTGATCGGTCAGTACCACTATCTTGTATGCTTGGAAATAAAGGCATAATCTCGAGTTGATACAACTAGGATATAATCCTATTTCTTTATCGAGAGATACTTGGCCTTCGAGTGGCCCAACACTTTACTACTGTTATTGATCGGCTTCTAAACTCCATCTTCTTCCCTGATAAGGACCAAGCTAACTGAAAGTTCTGTAGAGCAAGGTATATGTAGAGCATATCTCTGTCTTTACTCTTGGTCAGCAAGGGAAGAGAGCTCATGTATTCCTTTAGTTGATGGAAGGCTCTTTCACACTTCTGGGCTCTTGGAAGAAAGGAAAACCCTTCTACCTGGACTTCGATATGAATCGAGTGGCCAATCTGTCATTCAAACTTTGGATATCTAAAATGGTTTTCAGCAAGCTCATGTCGATAATGGCTTAGATCTTTTTCGTGTTAAATTCTATTCCCCTCTAGGTGACTATGAAACTTGAGAATTTTCTTGACTTAACCCCAAATGCACATTTGGTGGGGTTGAGCCACATCTAACGTCCTTGTAGAGTTTAGAAGGACTCTTCCAAATAGGCAATATGTTGGTCCACCTTTTCACTTTTGACGAGCATGTTGTTAATATATGCTTCCACATTCTTTCTGAGTTGTTTTTGGAAAACTTTTATCACCAGCCATTGGAACGTCACCCCTGCGTTCTTTGGGCCGAAGGGAATAATGTGGTAGTAATAGGTCCCTTTGTCAATGATGAAAGATGTATTTTCCTCTTCATTTGTCGCCATCTTGCTTTAAGGAAACTCAGTAGTTCATGGCCGGCAATGGAGTCGACGAACTTGTTGATCAACGGGAGTGGGAAGCTATCCTTCGGGCGCGCCATTTCGAGGTTTGTGAAGTCAATACACATCGTCCAATTTCAGTTGGCCTTTTTGACGTGCACTATATTCGCTAGCCACTCTGGGTAATATACTTCACAAATGAAGCCATCCTTCAATAGGTTTTTGACCTATTTTTCTATAGCCATTTGCCTTTCTAGGGCAAAGTGTCTTCATTTCTAAATCACCAGTTTGTGGATCACATTCAGACAATGCTCAATAACTTCTATGGCAACTCCTAGTATGCCTTTGGGACCCCGTACGAAGACATCGGCGTTGTTCCTCAAGAAGGTCAACATGTTTTCTCTTTTCTCTCCTTGCAGGTCAGTTCTGATTTGTGATGTTCGGTACAAATCTTTTGAAAAATGGGCTGAGGTCAACTTCACGGCTAGCGTTGCTCATTAAGTAGATTGGCTATCTATCCCTTATTGCTGCTAGATCGTCAAGGATTCTTGGGACTTCCCTTTCAAGAGGGCAATATAACACTGCCGAGATGTTTGTTGATCTCCTCAGAGCCCTCCACACCCATGCTCAGTAGGGAACTTCATCATTATGTGGTAAGTCGAGACTGCAGCACGCAGGGCATTCAAAGTCGGTCTTTCTCGCGATGACGTTAGAGCTTAATGAGTATTTCACCACTAGGAAGTTCATCGTTACAGTTTCTTGTCGATGAGGGGTTTCCATTGTCAGTCGAAGGCTTATCATACCCTCACAATGACCATAATGAATCTGACCAAAGGGGACTTCACAGGCGGTAGTAGTTCCAGTATGAGATCAAGCTTGTGGTAGTCGTCCCAAAAGATTATATTTGCATAGCTTCCACTGTATACGAGAACTCTTTTGACTTCATAGCTGGCCATGTTAACGGTCACCACTAGCGCGTCATCATGCGAGTAGTTGACCCCTCTTCCCCCAAGATCGTCGTCTGAGAACATGATAGGCGGCTTGGAGAGAGGTCTTTTTCGTGACGCACTAGTTTGGAGACCCATCTCTGCATAATTACTCCTGGCAGAGTTGCTTTCTTCTCCACTGGCTGGTCGTCCAGCGATGATGTGAATGACTCTAGCAGGAGTTGGTTTCTCCTTTGGAGCGGACGAGCCTTCATTTTGCTTGTCCCATCTCAGTACTGTAAGAGTTGTTCTCTACGGATCAGTCTCTTGATCTCGTCCCTCAGATGAATACATTCCTTAGTATCGTTCCTGTTGTCCTTGTCGAAGAGACAATACTTCTTATTGTCACTCCGCCTACCAGCGTTCTTCGTCTTAGGGGGTCTCGTCAGGATCTTGGAACCTTCAATATTCATCAAAATGTTAGTTCGACTTTCATTAAGGGGTGCACAGTTCTGAGATCGAGGTGGTTCGGGTCTCCAAGCATTCTCCTTAGCAAGAGGCCTTTGTCTCTTGACCAGGCCTTACAGCTCATGTACTTGGGCCTAGTCTTTGCTTGTTTTTTTTTAATCTCTTCTTTCTAGGGGTATATGGATCTCTTCAGCATTTATATATTTCACTACTCGAGCAAGAAGATTAGCTAGATCGTTTGGTTGTCTTTTGCTTAGGGAGAATTGGATTGACAATCTCTTAAGGCCTTCCATAAGGGCTACAACCCCAAATGTCTAGTTGAGAGTAGGCACCTCCAAAGTCGTCATGTTGAACCTCCATATGTAGTCTCGGAGGTTTTCTCCCATTGTTCTTCTTGATCCTCATCAATGTCATAGAGCTCTATCTCTGCTTCTTGCTAGCCACAAAGTATCCAGTGAAGAGATTAAATAGTTCTTCGAATGAAGAGGCGGACGCTGGTGGTAGAATGGTGAACCACATCTTCGTCACACCCCTTAATGTCGCTAAGAAGGCCCGGCATAGAACCTCATTGTAAGCCTTTTGCAGCAACATCATGACCTTGAAGGACTCCAAGTGGTCAATAGTACCATTATATATCTCCATCAAGGGTATTCGGACTAAAGCGAGCGGGTGAACTTCTAAAACCTAAAGAATGAAAGGCGGGGTGGATAAAAGGGTGTACCTTGGCCGCCGTTCCGTGAGAGGAGGGATCGCTCTGTAGTGAAGTCAGGTTGACCTCTCTAACAAGGACCAAGGTTGGGATGACCCAATGCTGCAGGGCATCTTGGTACTCTCCTCCTTGTCACATATCCTGTGCTCCAAGACCCATACCGATGACTTTCTCTCTATCCCGAGTGATTCCAGGACGTAGTCCTTGTGTTGTTCAGGAGATGGACTGGCTTGGTCTCACTCTTGGACAGCTTTGGTGAGCACTTCGAGTTGCTTTTTGATTATATGGATCTAAACATCTTGTGAGTCCTCATTCGAGAGCGCTGGTTGCACTTGAGGGTGGCAATAGCTTTAGGAGTTGCGCTAGACCGCACAACGTCATTCCTTGGGATCCATAGCCTAATTCTTCTTGCCTTTCACAATCAGTTGGTTCGCAAGGCCCTTCGCTCGTGTCCCCATGAATGGTGCCAAAATGTTGATGCTCGGAACCGGAGGGTGCTCGAGATTGACGCTTCAGGGAAATCTACTAAGAAAGAGATTTGGCGACGATGGTTGATGATGATTGATAAGATGGGAAAATGGCTTTAGCTGGGTGATGACTTCGGGTAGACCACTATCCTGAGAGGTAACGAACTTTTAGTGAGCGAGCCTGAGTCCTTGTAAGAGAAGTCTAGGAGCTAAATCTAGATTTCGACAAAGACGGGTCATTAAAGTTATAGCCAATTTTGCTTATATATATATATAATAAATATGCATATTTATATATGTATCTCACAAAAATCACTTTATCATGCACTCTTCTTAGGGATCACGAGAGAGATGTACTAGAAATGGTGGAAATTCTTTAGAAGATTTCGATAGAGAGATTGATTATAATCGGTGATCAGTTTTTTCTTCTTCCCTTCGCTCCGTTGGCTCAAGGACTCTTTCAAAATTAGTCTTCAAAAATCGAACCTTCAAGAGAAGAGAATTGTGGAAGAAAAGAGGCCCATGCGCTCGTGCTCAAAGAAGCCTCCAATGGGCAAGTTAGAATTCCGAAGGAGATAGGATTCCAAAAGAGGGTTTTCAAAGAAGAGTTTTTGGTCCCCTTATCAGTGGACTAATGATCTCCTTTTATAGCTTGCTGACATAATTCACCAGATCTTGGCATCTTTGTGGATTTATCCTCCCTTGTCAAATGACTTAGTATCAAAGCTCTAGTCGTAACAGTTTGGATCACACCATGTGTTCATGATTATATATATATATATATATATATATATATATTATAAACATTAATTATAAGTAAAAAACATAGATTGAAAAGTAATTACAAAATTCTACAAGGGGCAATAAGAAAATCCCAATATAGAAATTTGTAATTAGGGCTGTAAAAGGGCCGAGCTTGATCGGGCTGGGCCCAGCTCGAATTCAGCTCGAAATAGCCTAGCTCGAGCTCGAGCTCGGCTCGGCTCGAATTTAGCTCGAATAAGTTTACTCGAACTCGGCTCGATTGTAATTTCGAAAAAAGCTCGAAATTAAGAACTCAATTATAATTTTGAAATCTCGGATTTAGTTTGAAATTAAAAACTTATTTATAAATTAATTTTTTTATACTATATATTATATATCAATACTAAATATTAAATATTTTATTCATATATTATAATATTTGTTAACATTTATTAATTTTTTTATTAATTTTTATATTATATATTAATATATTAATATTAAATTTCGAGCTTTCGAGCTAAGCTCGATCGAGCTCGACTCAGCTCAAGCTTGACTCAAAATTAATTTTGAGCTCGAAATTGAAGCTCGAGCTCGGCTCAAAAGCTCGAAATTTTGAGCCGAGCTCGAGTTGCTCACGAATGACTTCATCGTTTGACAGCCCTATCTGTAATATGTGGACCCGAATGAGAATGTTGGATGATACCAGAACCTCAATGATTTGCCAAATAAAAAAGAGAAATAAAAAAGAAGCACAAGATAAATACTGATAGAGATAGATGCAGGACCACCCAAAAACCATAACTGCATCTAATATCACTCTAGTCCCCATCTTGTTATAGCATGAATGAGTTTAACCGGTATATTAAAAGGGGCATATATATATATATATATATATCACTAGAAAAGTTTAAAATTATGTGCATGTATATCATGTAAATAATTTATTTGCATGTACAGCACACAAACTTACATTTTTACATGTATATGCTTGTGGTTGATGTTGAGTTATAAGTTCTCAGAATAAAAATATAAAATTTATAAAATGATTTGTTTTGGGTTTGTGCATATTAACGCTTGAAGGCCCGATGTAATGAATAGGGAACAAGAAAGGTGAGGTCACAGGAGAGAAACGGAGAAGGATGAACACGTAAGGAGCACATGGGTATTTTGGAATTTTAAATTTGAGATATAATTGTTATTGATGAGGGTACACATAATTTGAAATTTTTCTTAAGGTATATAAACTATAAAAAATTATACACGTGAACCCATGGCCCATGTAATTGTACGTACACATGTTCATTTCTCAAGGGCTTATCAACTCTTGCCATGCATTTGAATACAGATTTTGTGTCTATTAGTTAGAGGCATCAACATCCATCATCTTCCCATCATTCTCATCTATTATTCTGTTAGTACGGTGAAAACAAAATTTTAGACTTTTATTGGTATGTGTAAAAATAACTGACATGTAATATGGAATGTGTCATTGAGATAGAAGTACAATTGCCCGATCAAGTGACAAATATTATTCATAAGGGTATAGAAGGAGGTCGTCCAACTATAAATTAGGTATTCTAATTTCCACTTTGATTCCAGATTCTCATTCCCTTCTAAATTCGCTCCCCTGAGCACGACGTCTCAGATCTTTTCTCTCCCACAATTCCCTTCTTTATGAGGTTCGATTCCTAAAGGTCGAACTCTAGAGAAGGTTTGCATCCAACTTAGAGGAGAAAGAATAAGGATCATCGATCACAACCGACCTCTATATGGAAACGTCTCAAAGACTTCTCACTTTTTTGATCAATCTCTCTCGTTGATCAATATCTGCTCTGATCCCCAGGAATAGTGGATTCTTGCACCAACTATTTGTTGCCGAAGTAGATTGATAATCTTCTTGATCAAGAACTTGCAAAGTTCTCAATAATGGCTAGAGGCAACGAGAGTTAGATCCCTGTCCTGATCTACGGCAACAATACTGGATGCAATGCCGTTAAAGAAGCTCAAGACACTCACCAAAATCAGCCTTTGGTCATGGGTGTAACACCCATCTTTTTACTGAGACAAATGTTACACCAGCTAGGTTAGGAGGGTATCCTGTGCCTAAGGTTGTAAATTTAAAACCTGATATCAATGAAGTACTCTAAATAAAATCCAAATGATATAAACATAACCGATTACACACCGGGAGTTATATTCAAACCAAAGTCATAAAAGAGTACAACATATAAAATCTGGGCAGCTACGGCCCCGAATACAACGGAAGAAAATTAATATATTGTCAAATACAACCCGACAAGACTAAGCATAAAGACAGGTATGCCAGAGCCAGCTAGACTTTGATCCCTGCTCGAGACACGAGCTACTACCAAGATCCATGTCAAGATCCTGCAATAGAAAACCAATATTCGAAAGGGGCTGAGCTATACAAGCTCAGTGAGTAAAGACAACTCCGCCAGGTATGACACATACCTGTCTCACGACGGAAACTATACTAAAATACTAGTACATGTACATAATCAAATATAAACCATGAGGATTATCATAATTATCTTAAATCAGAATAAGCATGCTAACACGGTCAGATATCTGAATAAAGCACACAAGCAATCTCACATCATATCAAGCATATCATAAACATGTATATGCAATGGCCTCGTATCATAACAAGCATGCACCCCTAGTTCATATGTCTCCGAAAGGGCTTCAACTCCCATCAAGGAACAACGGTATACATCTACATGATCCTGATAACCGAAAACAACGGTATACATCTACCTGAGTTCGGTACTTGATGACCAGCAGTATACATTTACATGTGTACGTCAAGTATCAATCTTGTGTCCGATATAGGCTCTCACAAGAGACAAAAAGGGGGTTTTATAAAAGAACGACTTTCGCAAAAAATTTTGGTTTTAAGAAAAACGATTGAAACCAAAGCCTCTTCCTTAACCCGGTATTGTCTACTTTAATATCTGGGCTTTATCCTGAGCCCTGCTGGATCCCATATACATAACCAACAAAGGTGCAGCCTGTGATACATGAAGTAATCATTATCTACCCCTTAGGGTTTCACTTTACCATTTCTCATGCTCTATAAAATTTAATCAATTAAAAAAGCATAAAAATACTATGCAATTATTGCTATAATTCCATCAGCATCCACAAACCGATATAAAACTCATCAGATTATGAGAAAACTGAATCACGAAGAATACGTGAATAAATACTACATTTACGGAGAACTCCCCTCACCTGAAGTCCTTTGCAAATTTCCTAGGTCTAGCTCGGTTCTGCTGAAGCTCCCGTGGGACCTTTACCCTTTCCTAAAATAAATAATAGTAACAAAGTAAATACGAAGTTCATATTTTTCATAATTTAGTTTTATTGCTTTAGAATACGGAAATCGTATTCTTCACTTAGACTCCTATTTAAACTCGAAGGGGCATTTTAAGGACATTAAGCTCACAAAAACATGCTTTCACACCTAACATGTATTTCATACCTTCAAGATTCCTAGAATGCCCCTAAGCATTATTAATTTTCCAAGATCAATTAATCTAAGGCATGAATAATTAAGCATGTTAATCATGAAAACTAATAACACTTAAGCAAGTTAATATGAACCTAATAGGGCATTTGTACTTAGAGATTTTCATGAAAAATTCGGCGGCACCTCCCCTATTAATTAAAATCAATCATTTACATGTCTCTACACATGATTAAACACTTAAGTATTCCCTTAATCCTCCTCATTTCACAGCCCTAATAACACCACCAACATGTTCACTCCCATAACCATTCACCAAGAAGCCTCTCCATCCTTCAAGTAATTCATCCCAAACCAACTCCATGCCCTAAATTAAGAGACAAATAAAAGGTTTTCCCCCAATCTCCAACTCACAAAGTGATGGGAGCTCGTTGGAGGAGAAGAAGAGGCATTGCTTGAGGAGGCGAGCCAGTGGACAAGCGGGGAAGGGCTGGCCAGCGGGGCGGGAGCACTCTGGCGGGGAGGCGTGATTGTCTGCAGCGTTCAGCGGCGGCTACAATCGGCGTCTGGGATTAGGGCAAAGGCGGCTAAGGGCAGACGAGGCTTGGGGCGGCGCCGGGAGCTGCCAGCGGTTGGCGACGGCGTAGGGTCAGCGTCGGCAAGGAAGGAAGGGGGGAGAAGAAGAAGAAAGGGGGAGGGGGGGGGATTGAAAATGTCTCTCTCTCTCTCTCTCTCTTCTCACATTCTTATAACTTTAAGTAAGGGATATTTTAATTAATATTTATTTTAATAAAATATTATTCTATTAGTTTAAACAATATTATTCTTTAAAATTAAACAATATTATCCTTTAAAATATCTCAGACTAAAATCTAATAAGCATTATTAAATATTATCTTTCCACTATGCCGTCACGTGGGTGACGTATCAACCACGGGACTCGTCCCCATCCCTGACCCAAATCCAGAAATTCAGGGTCAGACGACCTTAGTGTCACGGGTGCATTGTAACATCACAGGGTTTATCTCTCGTCAGACAAAATCCGCGAATACCGGCTTTTGACTCACCCGATATACTTTATCGGAACTCTAATTCTTGTCTGGTTCGCCTACTTAATTAATCTTGATTAATTAACACTTAGTAAATCTCTAAATTAATTAACTGATGTTATCTTTACCATCTATCTCCAACTATTCTAAGTGTATGTGGCCTGGCCTAATAAGGCATTCCCTAGGCCCATTAGTTGCGAGGCTGGATTTAAATTTATTAATCCTCGGTTTTTCTTTTATTGAGCTTTAAAATATTTAATTCATTTTTTGTCCTAATTAATCTCATTAATTTTTGAGAATTTTTTGCTTTATTTATTTAGAAAATTCGGGGCGTTACACTAGGGGAGAGATTCAAGACTCGAGGTATCAAGCCCTTATGAAGAAGATCGAAGCGCTCATGCGAGCTTTTTGGATCATGGAGTAGTAGACATTCTAGTTCCCTCCACCGTCAAGAAACACTTTGGTGGACTCATCTAAGGTGGAGGGGACACTCAACTACGCAATCCATAATAAGGCCTAAGCAAGAAAGAACGAGGAGATTTCCCCATCATCAAGTAGTATCGGGTCACCTCAACCTCGACCGGAGAACTCCCCGAGAGCTCAATTTGAGGTTATCTCCCAAGAAACAAGGGAATGATTGAGGTATGTCTCTTCCACAATCTCTCCCTTCATTTCGTAGATTCTTGATGTCCCGCTCCAAATGGGATTCTGGATACTGTCAATCGAAACATATAACAATATCTCAGACCAAATGGATCATTTGGAGTACCTCAAAACCATGATGTTGCTCAATGGAGCTCTGAACAACATTATGTGCAGGGCATTCCCAACACCTTCGAGGAGTGTGGCTCAAATATTGTTTACTAGCCTCCACCTAGAGTTGATGATGTTGTATCTCTCCCATAAGTACACGGGATTGATCAAGTAGTAAAGTATCCCAAGGTAGGGTAGTCAAATCCATATGGACCGGCTCTATTAGTACTAATTTGCCCTCTATTAAGTAGCCTAAAAAAAACAGTTGTTAATCTAATTCTAACTAAGAAATCTAAAAAAGACGTACGGCGAACAATAGGCAAATTATAGGGTAAATCAATACAGATATTATGGATCCCCGAATCTCTATCCCCCCAGGAATCCCTTGCTCGACTAAATTCCTAATACTAGTTATCTAAGTGATCTATTTTTGGACCATGAGGAGCCCTAATTTAGTTCAACTCCGATCTCTTGGCAGCTAAACCCTAATTTATATACAACGACACTAATTGCCCCATAATTGCATTATGTTCTGTGATTCCCACTATTAGGTTTTACCCTAATCCGGAAAGTGTGACACTATACACCTAATCTTTTGGCGTGCACTCACCCCCTACCATCTAAGCCCTGATCTAACATGACTGAGATCTCTTTGCTTAATAATACAATTCAGATATACAAATTGGAGCTCTCGCACTGGCAATTTGCAAGTATTAAGCACATATAGATGGTTCACAAGAATAAAACAAAAATAAATATCATAAAAGTAGAAATTTAGTCACAAGTTCATCCTAAGGTTCAAGAATCCGAGGCACCACAAAAGGTTTAGTCTATCATACTAAGAGAACCTAAGAAAAGAACTAAAGAAGAAGACATAAATAGAGATGATGTAACCTATATCGATGTCTCCTTCGCCTTCAATTTTTGTCGAAACCCTAGCCGTCAACGGAAGAAGCGCCAAAAGTCCCCTAAGAACTCGAGGTTACCGGGTTTTTATAGACTTCAAATTTACGAAGCACGAGTGTACATAGGGCGTGTTGAGGTCATGCTTATCTATAGAAGCTTCAGGAATCAATTCAGGGAGTTTTCAAATAATACCGCGATAAGCACTGGCAAAATACGGGCAGAACACGCTGTGCTCTGGAGTAGATGGATCATGCTCGCAAAACCCTAATTTTGGGGTCACCATACTTTAAGGACAAATGTGCTCAAGCCATGCTCTTCTCTTGATTACTCCTTTTCAGCTCCTTTTACTTTGAATAGGGTCGATTTTTCACTCCTTTTGTTTCGAGCACCAATTTTCCTATCCAATAATAATAAAATACCCAACAAAGCACAAAAACTGAGGGATCTATGCAAAAGAAGAGTAAAGTGCATGTAAATATAGTGTAAAAATATGTATCGTCATGCACTTATCATATACCCCCACACTTAAGCTTTTGCTTATCCTCAAGAAAAGAAAATATGAAATATGGCAAGATAGATGAGTGCATGATCTCTGATCTCAAAATAGTTCGGAGTCCCTCTTGTACCTGGCAAAACAAAGTGTTAAGTAACATGAAGCTTTTTATAGAAAATAGGTTTCACTTTGTACACATACTCCCCACGTGTGTGTGTGTGTGTGTGTGTGTGTGTATGAAACCCTTTCTATGGTGTTCCTTAGTGACTCAAGCCCGGCCTAGCTAATCTATACCTTTCCCCTCGGTAGGTCAACAAGTGAACAATTGTGATGACCATTATCCGACTACTAAAGAGCAAATTTCACTCGCCAAAGGTGATAGCTCTTTCCACCATCTTCTCATCTATATTCTTTCGGTAGGTCATCTCTAATGGATTCAACTTTCCGGCCGGTAGGGCATCCCTAATGGATCCGACTTTCTGGATTTTTTTCATTTTTAATTTTTATTTTATTTTATTATTTATTATTTATTTTTATTTTTTTATTTTTACAAGAACAATCAACTACTGGTCTAAACTAGCTAGAATCCAAACCTAAGCAGATAAGAGACAACAAAGTTAGGGTTTGTGCTTAAAGATTTGTGAGGTGTTAAGTAAAGGTAAAACTACGTTATATATATATATATATTGAAAAATAACACTTAACACTAATGTTTGCCTAGACATAAAGAGGACTCCCAATCAATAATGATCATAGATCATCATAAATCAACATTCATCATAAACAATATAATCAGTAACTAATCCATTCACCTCACTTAAATTGTACATTGTCCTCATTGTATTCAATGCATGCAAATAGAAGAATATGACATGTAAAATAAGAGGGGAAAGAGATTCTTGGTACTTTCCTGTATCATCGTGAAGTGATAAAGTTGTTGTTGACCGGGGAGTTCCTGTCCATGTTTCTAAGTTCAACAATTTCAATTCTTTTTTTGAGAACCATCAAAGTTAAACAGGTGAAATGGGAAATCCACTAACATAACCAAATTTGTACATGTGGAATAGAAAAATAAAAACTACAAACATAGTTAATAAAAAATAAGCAATGATGCTCCTTAGGGCTGGAACTCCTCATCATAGCCCTCGTCCTCAAAATCGTCATCGTCGACCCCCATGTCTCTCGTAGATCGTAATGAATATGATAGAGGGGGTAGCATCTTGATCTCAAGGTTGTCAGTGATCCTGACAAGGGTTGTCGCCACCCTATCCTAAAATGCCGCTAGGTCGGTCAGGACTGGTGCCCTATAGGCTAGTGTTGTAATGGGTCCAGCGACCACTGCTGGCTCCTCGAGGGTTGTGGCTGTGTAGGCAGTGCCGCGTGCATTACGTGTAGCCAGCAGCATCCCCATGGCACATAGGGTCTCCACAGTGATTGGGGAGGAGCCCCCAACCCCTGATATCATCACGGGTATGGTCCCTCTGTCAAGCCTCGTGATGTATGGGCCCATGATGATGACTCTGATCTTGTGATCCATCGCCTCGTGTAGTATGAACTGTGCGATGACCCATCTAGGTGGAGAGGGAACCTGTCCGCCATGCTAAATAGGAACAAAAAGTCCCTAGAGCTGATAACTCTGATTTTGTCACCCCGCCCTGTAATGGAGTAATTAAGAATAGAATGGATGTACTTAAGGGCGGGAGAGTGGAGTAATGAGGCCTTCAACCGCTATGGGTTGTATATATGATTAGTGTTGAGCCACCTCTAGCACGTCTCCTGGACCTCGTCGAGCGGCCTGTTAATTTTAAGCTGCTTAGACTTAGCTGTCCTAGTATACTCCTCATCGTACACGCCAAGGTAGATATCAAGCTGGGTGTAGATCATCTGGTACATAGCGCCGCTGAGCTGGAACTAGATCTGATCTACCCGGTGCCAGTAGGTGGCTCCCTTGATGATGGTGAGGGTGGAGAGTCCCTCCAATGTAAGCTCGCGGTAGGCTACCTCATCGATCGTGAGCAAACTGTATGATGCCCCCATCACCAAATAATGTCAGACCTCCCATAGCATATCCCAAAAGATCATGCTGGTCTCCCCAAATCTCTATAAGCTTAGGCGCTCGTAGCGGCCATTGTGCACCGACGATCCGAACATCGGCTTGGGTGGTGCGGCTTAAGAGCTTCCTTCTCCCATTTGCCTCTTTGGTAGCTTTTTGGCGAGTCTCTTGAACATGGTAGTCGGAGGGAACATGGAGAGATGTGAAGCACGAGTGTGTTGGCGTAGATCTTCAAAATCTGCGAAGCATTATCGTGTTTACCGAGGGTGATGAAGAAGGATGCGAGATATCAGTGAAATCAAGTTGGAATCAAAGCTAAAACTAAGGGATCTCGTAAAAAAATTGAAGAAGAGGCTTGAAAGATGACCCTAGGGGGGAGATTTGGTAGAGAAAGGCTTATATTTGGCTTTGAAATTGAATCGAGGAACCCTCAATTTCTTTTCATTAGGTCGAGCACAGGTAAAGCACATGCACATTTAACCCGTATTGAAGGAAGTACGGGCATGTTTCAGTTGTGTTGAGCCCGTACTTATCTTTGCTTTTCATGAAATTACAATCAGAAAAGAGCACGCCCGTGCTCGGTGCTCTCAGACCGTGCTTATTAGAGCACGCCCAGAACACATCCATTTTTTGACCATGCTTCTCTCTCCTACACTTATGTCTGTTTTCCTGAGATGAGCACGGATGAAACACGATCGTACTTTGTCTATGCTTATCTCTATGACTTCCCTATCTCTAATTTTTCACCAAAAATGGAGATTTTGATCGATAAGCACTTGTAAAGCATGAAATAACTGAGAAATCATCACCAATACTAACCTAAAATCTAGGATCCTAAGACTAGGACGAAACTAAGAACTAACTAGGAAATAAAACTAGAAACCTAAAAAAGAAAAGTTTGGGTTGCCTCCCAAGAAGCGCTTATTTTACATCACTAGCTTGACGTATCTGTTATACTCATGGAGGTTCAAACAATTGAAACCTCTCAGTATCCCCGCCTAGAGGAATACTACTCACCATATATATATTTAAATAAGAAATGAATTCATACTAACAAGAAATGCTCTTCGGTGAGCCTAATGTAGAGGTAGCAGGTGAGGGTAAATAGTTCCTTTTCTCTGGCTTCAACGTTTTCTGCCACATTTTCCTTTTCTTTACAAGAGACGCCATCTTTGGTCGCTAGAGGCCTTCCGCCTCTTCATCATCTTCCCAAGGTGGTGGGTCATTCTCAAATAAGTCCTCCAACTAGACCTTCAATAGTTCATCCCTGACAAAATCAGTCACATATTTATTAATGTGATCAACATAATAGCAAGAATAGTTAAAATCCATGGAGTGTCGCATAGCCTCTTGTAGTTTAAATATGACTTCCTCTTCTCGAGCTCTCAGGGTCATATAACCATCCTTGATGTCTAATAATGCTTGTACAGTTTTAAAGAACGGTTGCTCGAGGATGAGAGCTACCTCCACCTTATCATCTTAAGTCTAAGATAATGAAGTCCATCGAGAAGATGAACTCGTCCACTTTCACCAGCCCGTCTTAAATGATTCCTCGAGTATAATGAATGGATCTATCAGTCATTTGAAGTGTGATCTTGGTTGGTTTTGGTTCCCCAAGCCCGAGCTTCTGGAGGATTTTGTATGGCATGAGGTTAACACTTGCTCAAATATCAGCTAACGCTTTCTCATCGACTAGTCCTCCAATAATGCAAAGAATTATGTAACTCCCCGAATCATTCTCTTTTTTGGGGAGCTTGTTGGTGAGAACAGCTGAGCACTCCTCACTTAATATCACCTTGGACACTTCTTCCAACTTCCTCTATTTTATGAGCAACTCTTGCAAAATTTAGCGTACCGTGGCATTTGTAAGTGCGCTTTAACAAACGGGGCATTAATGTGCAATGACTTGAACATGTCCTGGAATGACCTGAATTTCTCATCCTACTGATCATTTTTTACCTTGGTCGGGTAAAATAACCTTGGTTGGTACTCAAACACTTTTCGTGCTTCTCTCTCCTTGCCTTTGGCCAAATTTTTTGCAACTCTCGATATCTCTTGCTCAAGGGTTTCACATTCTTTCCCTTCTGAGAGGATATCTCTCGGGGCTTTGATTTGAGGTGGAGCCAACTTTGTCTCGCTTCGAAGAGTAATAGTCTTGATAAACTTCCTTGTGTTGACCTCTGTATTTCTTGGAAGGATACCCAAAGGTCATTCGGCAAAGGACATAGCTATTTGAGTGACTCGATTCTCAAGATTCTGTAACGATGTTTGTTGGTTTCTCATGATCTCCTCATGTTCTTTGAGGCATTAGTTATTGGAATGAATGCATTATCCAACCGTACTCCCAAAGTTTGGACTTCTCTTTTCTTGTACTGGTTGCGAGAAACCCGGCAGTTGACTTGACTTGTTTGCCCTAGATTCGGCCCCGGGATGGTCCATGAATAGTTTGGATAATTCCTCTACCTGGGGTTGTATGTGGAACTGTACGGGTTGTTCTGAAATCTATTCTGACTGCTTTGGAAATCAACTTACATGATAGGTTCAATGTTAACTTCTGAAGACGGATACATGGTACTTGACTGACCCCCATACATCCCGTAACTCATCACTGTTGTCTATTACTGAAGGGTCATGTTATCGAGGGGCTTGTTGATTGCCTTGACATGCGCTGCCAGGGTTGTCAATGTGTCTACTTCATAAATTCCTACCGCTCAGCTAGGTTTGTTCCTCTATGTACTCCACTGATATCCATTGGTTGCTATCTCTTCAATGAGAGTACTTGGGCCACTTTTGGATGTTTGTTGCAAAAGAAACAATCGGTTGCCGCGCCTAGAATTTGTTTGGTGGCCACGTTTAGTCCATTAGAGATGATCTAGACTTGTTTCCAGTCCACTTGTTTTTGTTGCGGTCATTTCCTAAGTAGCTCCTTATACCTCTCCCATGTATCATAAAGTGTCTCCGACTCTAGAGGTTTGTAGGAAGAGATGTCACTCCAAAGCTATGTAATCTTGGCTGGTGGGAAGTATCTTATTTGAAATTTCTTGGCAAACTGTGCCCATGTGGTGATGGAACCTTGAGGTAGTGAGTTCAACCACTATTTAGCCCGACCTCTAACTGAAAAAGGGAACAACCTCAGGTAGATTGTGTCCTCGGGTACTCCACCTGCTTTAATAGTTCTGCAGATTTCCAAGAAGCTTATAATTAGATGCGGATATTGGTCCTCATCTTGGAATCCGTCAAATTGGCATGATTTTTGGATCATCTGGATGATTTTGGTCTTAAATTCAAAATTGTTTCCCTCAATTAGAGGTGGGTAGATGTTTGATCTGAGTGCTTCAAGATTTGGCCTTGAAAAATCGGAGATAGACCGAGCCGGTGGCGTCATCGCTTTTGACTGATCCACCTCCGACGAAGTATATACCCAAAATTTGGATCTGGTACTTCTAATAGATATGAGGAGCTTCTAGTCATGCACTGGTACCTTCAACCAAGAAAACGGAGTCAAACCTAAAATTAGAAAAATAATAAATACTAATAATAAAACTAAGATCCGAAAGAATAGAATAAAACTTAGTTGACTAGAATAACTGAATCCTAACGTTCCTAAAATGCCAGTCAGCGGCAATGTCGTCAAAAACTTGATGTGTGTTGTATCTCTCCCGCGAGTACATGGGGTCGATCAAGTTGTAAAGTACCCCAAGGATATGGTAGTCAAATCCATAGGGATCGGCTCTACTAGTACTAATTCGCCCTCTAGTAACTAGCATAAAATATGGTTGTTGACCTAATTCTAACTAAGAAATCAAAAGAATAACTATGGTGAACAATTGGCACATTGTAGGGTAAATCAATGCAGAGATTATGCTACCCAGGATCTCTATTCCCCCAGGAATCCCTTGCTTGACTAAATTCCTAATACTAGTTATCTAATTGATCTATTCTTGGACCGTAAGGAACACTAATTTAGTTCAACCCCAATCTCTTGGCGGCTAAACCCTGATGCGCATACGTCGACACCAATCGCACTATAATTGCATTATGTTTTCTGATCCCCATTATTAGGTTTTACCCCAATTCAGAAAGTGTAACAATATACACCCGATCTCTTGGCGTGCACTCACTGCTTACTATCTACGCCATGATCTAACATGACCGAGATTTCTCTACCTAATCATTCAATTCAGATATGCAAATTGGGGCTCTTACACTACCAGTTTACAAGCATTAAACACAGATAAATGGTTCAAAAGAATAAATCAAAAACTAATATCATAAAAATAGGAAAATCGTCACAAGTTCATCCTAGGGTTCAAGAATATATGAGGCACCACAAAAGGTTTAGCCTCTTATACTAAGAAAACATAACACAAGAACTAAAGAAGAAGACATCAATAGAGGTGATATACTCCTCAGATCAATGCCTCCTTTGCCTTCAATCTGCGCTGAAACCCTAGTCGTTAGCGGAAGAATTGTCATTGGTCCCTTGACAAGTAGTGGCTCCCGAGCTTTTATAGACTTCAAATTTATAAAGCACGATCGTGCTTAGGGCGTGTTGAGGTCGTGTTTATCTCTGGAAGCTTCAGGAATCAATTCAGAATGTTTTTATATAATCCAGAGATAAAGATGGGCAGAACACACCTATGCTCTTTAGAGCACGCCCGTGCTCGGAGGTAGATGGATCGTGCTCGGCAAAACCCTAATTCTGGGGCTAGCACTCTCATGCTTAGGTCGTGCTCTTCTCTGGAATGCTCCTTTTAAGCTTCTTTATCTCCGAATTGAGTCGATTTTCACTTGTTTTGTTTCAAGCACCTAGTTTCCTTACTAATGACAACAAAATACCCAACAAAGCACAAAAATAGAGGACTGATAAGCGTTCAAAGGAGCATATTGACATACCATATATATACTTATTTTCATGTCAAATGCAATGATTTGTAGCCCGCCGGTACTTAAAATGCTTCATATTTTGTAAACAGGGCATAAATAGGCCACCCCGACGAAAAGGAAGCATTTATCAACAAAATGAAGAACAAACGAAGATATTTTGAAGTAAACAGGGGGTGAACGGCCTTGTGAACGGCCGTTCACACCTGGGCACAAAGGCAGGCACAAAGAGAGGGTGAACGGCCTTGTGAATGGCCGTTCAACTGCCGGTTCAGAGCAAGCTGTGAGGTGAACCGGCTGATGAACCGCCAGTTCACCTGCCGGTTCAGAGCAGGCTGTGAGCTGAACGGACTGATGAACAGGCCGTTCACGAGGCCGTTCATCGTAACTTTTGCAGTTTCACGGGCCCAATCAAGGGCAATGTTGTAATTTTTTAGTGGAACCCTAATTCATGGGTATAAATAGTTAAGTATGAGAGTTTAGAAGGGAGGTTGGCTTGGGAGAAAGGAAAGAGGAGAGATTAGGGCTTGGGGGTCATCACCCCCAAATCTTGAGAATAGAGAACCATTGGAGCTGCAATCTTGGAGGTAATGGTGTTCTCTATTACCTTTGCATTGATTTGTAAGCTTTCCTCCTTTGGTTTGAGTTCCCCATTTATGGGAAACTAAGCTATTGGTACTTGGGTATGTTGAACTTTTGGATTGAGCATTAATAGCATTGAATGTTTATGATGATTTGTTGGTACCTTCTTGAATGTTTAATGAATGTTATGTATTGATTGTAATTTCATCACTAGAAATTACTTGTGTGCAATACAAGGGTAGAGCTAGCGCCTCCTTGTATTAGGAACTTGCTTCATTAGAGAGTTTCATGAGTATACCGAGGAATCGGGTACTAGAAGGGGGAACGACTCTTTCATACGAATTCACCCCATGATTCTTCCAATATACATAAATTTCCTTGATCCACATATCAAGTCCTAGGAGACTAGTCATCCAACCACCTTGGAAGAGGGGTTGGGTGTAATTTATGAATCACCCCTTGAGCTTCATATCAAGTCCTAGGAGACTAGTTATCCAATCACCTTGGAAGAGAGATTGGGTATAATTTAGGGACTATTGGCACAAGAAGTACCAACTTTGATTTATAAACATCTTTGCTCATCTTTAGAATTGAAATCCAAAAGGGATACATACCCAAGTATCCTCTCTTGCTATTGATTTACCCCAATCAACTCTCGATTTTTAGTTCTCACTTTCAACCCTATTTAGTCTTTACGTTTGAAAACCAAAACCCCCCAATTTACCATTTAGACTAGGTTATTAAAGCTTGGTTTACACTTAGCAATCTCTATTCCCTGTGGTTCGACATCCGACTTCCCATAGTCCACTTTATTACTTGATCGCGACCCGTATACTTGCGGAAACCATCAATCAAGGACTATATGTAAAAAAAAAGAGTAAAATGCATGAAAATATAGTGTAAAAATATGTATGGTCATGCACTTATCAGGAGTCCATGTCCTCCTTTAAAAAGTTGAGGGAGCTCTTCGTCACCTATTTTATCAATAGCAAGAAATAGAGGAAGACTCCTGCTAAGCTAATTAAGGTAAAATAACATGAAGGAGAGAGTCTTCAAGGTTACATATATTGTGTCAACATGGAAAAGCATGAGGTCTCCAAGCCTTAGCCAAACCTTCTCCGTTACAGTATTAATAGAAGGGTTGCGCTAATCTCCCTTTCAGTTTTCTATCTTCAAGAAACATCCAAAAGACTTGGCTAAGCTCTCAGTTAGAGCTGAGAAATACATTAATGCCGAAGAGATCTAGGCTACTAGGTGTGAAGAGGTTAAACAAGAAAAGCCCAATAAGGAGCAAAACCAAAGCCAAGAATCTCTAAAGTATCCCAAAAATTTTGGATTCCAACCCCAAGAACTTAAACAGAAGAGGGAAGTTGCTTAGTTCCACAAGTATGCTCCACTAAATGTTAGTAGGAGGGAGATTCTCATGAAAATATAGAATGAGAGGATTGTCAAATGGCCAGCCAAAATGAAGTACACTAGCGGCCGAATGGATGTTAAGAAGTACTGTAGGCTCCACTAAGATCTCGTTGGCACCTCTCTTAGTACCTTCAAAGGGACCTATAAAAGAAATGTTCATCTTCTTGAAATGGAGGCTGACCTTCTGCTAGGGTCAGCTGAAGTTCCTATTCATTGTTATATATTACTTCACCGAGTGGATAGAAGCGATACCTCTAGCCAAGATTATTGAACGAGCTTGTCAAGACTTTATCTAGAAGTTCATTATATGCAGATTCAACTTCCCAGTTGCTTTTGTTACAAATTACAATCAATAGTTAGACAACTAGAAGTTAAAAGAATTCTGTGAAGAGTTGAGTATCGAGGTAAGGGAGACCTCTATGACTCATCCCAAGCCAACGAGCAGGTCAAGGTCACCAACAGGACTATCCTTCAGAGCCTTAAGACTAGAGTCCAACAAACCAGCTCTAACTTGACTAACAGCCCAATACCCTATGGGCCCATAGGATGATCAGCCAAACTCCTTCTAGCGAGATTCTATTTGGCCTCATATTCAGGGCAAAAGTAATCATTGATTGGAGCCTTAACCCCAGAACCTCAACTCATTCTAGAGATGACCAAACTAATTGTCGGTCCCCACATGAGCCTCTCGCCCTTTTTAGGGCACAGATTCAAGCCTGAGGGATCAACTCGTCCCCTTTCCCCTTTAAGGATAGGCAAAGATTGATTGTCAAAACTCTTAGTACTTCAACATGGATTCATTTGTCAGGGATTAGATCGTTCTCATCTCATTTCAGAGTGAACAGAAGTTGACTGCTAAAACCCTGCCAACCTCGACTCGAATGACCTTTTTAAAGGCTCAACCATATGACCCTTTTAGGGTACCCTTTTCAAGGAACTTAAAGGCTGATTGTTAAAACTCTGCCAACCTCAATTCAGACAACCCTTTTTAATGCTTGACCATACGACCCTTTCAAGGGACCCCTTTTGAAAGCACAATACTAATCCTTTGTGATCGAATTATCTTCATCATTTCAAGGGTTCGACTAGATCATGATTTGTAAAGCCCACTGGAATTTTATGTCTTTGCTATTTTTTTAGGAATCAAGAAAAAAGGCTGAAAGAAGCTGATCGTCCCTCTCTCACATGATGCAAGCTATTGTACCCAAGCTTGGAGACATATAGTTCCCTTATGATCGGTAAGTGTATATAGTAATATCTCTTCAGATAAGCGTACATGGTCAAAGTAATAAAGCTCAACAAGCACCGAGGTCGATTACCACACGGAGTGGATTTTTAGGTCTAACTAAGCACTAACCTACTAAGTTGGTTAAGTGAGAGATTACTGACCAAATCTAAGTTCTAAGAAAAGTAATAAATAGTAACAAAGGAAACAGGGATTTCTCATATACGATAATGCCAGCACAAACTAGATCTGGAGAAGATACTTTTGGTCTGAAATGGAAGGTTAGAATAGTTAGTCTGAACCGATTCCTCGACCTTCAATTAATTTTCTTGAAGAACAAGTCCAACTTTAGAGCCCTTGATTGAGATCAAAGTTTCATCACAAACACATAAAGACGGGGATCAACTTCCCTAATAAATGACCCTTAAGCAAAGGTCGTTCCTCGGTCCTTTCTACAATGGCAATAGACGAAGTACTTCTTTTTAGGTCTATTTTTCGCTTGGGCCACGTCCGTTTCCGCTCTGAAGAGGAAGTTTTAGATCTTTGTTGAATCCAACTTTGTTGCTCCAACAATTACAAAACTGACGAAAGCAAGTGATTAAAACTCTTATCTCAACTGATGCACATCCCATGCTACACACCTCGGGGCTGTTCGCGTAACCTACTCATCAATTACAGTATTCAGATCCAGCATGAAAAAAGAAAGGTTAACTGGGCCAAAGAGTTTGGGTTTTGAATGCCATTCCTAAGCGTTCCTTTTGTACATGAGATGTGATCCTTGGAATACTATTGTATTTCTTTTTTGACTCTATAAGGGTTTTCTCCTATGTTCTGCAGAGGTGGTGTTGTATAGGAAAAGGGCTATTTAGTGGTTAGTAGGGGACGTCAAGTGCCAAAGCACAAATGCTAATTCCTATCCTTAGGGAATACGCCTACGGTCCCTTCCACATATCCCTATGAGTTGTGTGAATGTTACTGATCCCTACGCTATACCCTAATCATGAATCATACGGATATATCCCTACGCCAAACCATTTCGTTCTGTCACACCGAACTTCCACCATACAATACAAGTATCGTCCATATGTGCATATGCCTATACAAATATGGCTACAAATATATCATCACCTCCCGGTGTATGATTAATGAAGGTACAAGTCGTAGGCATATCCAATAACAACCACATATACAAAACATAGGATAAAATATGTATTTAAGGTAAAAGATCCATACAACTATAGATATAAACTTTTAGTCACACATTATGAGCATAGGATGCAAAGTATTGTGAGATTCATAGCAAACATCCATAATTCTGTATACATAGGAGTCAAATCAAAGATAAAACAATAAAATATGATTCTCCCCCTTTATATTGAGTTTCTCTCCGCTGGAAAGGCCTTTAAACCATTTAGACCGCTACCTTGAGACACCAGCGACCACCTAAGACCAAAGATAAAATGACCCTAAAATCATCTCCATATTTATAGTCCCCGACCCCAACATCGCGACATTTATAAGGAACGTCACCATTTTCGTAAAAACCTTGGAATTTTGTCTGTCTCTGATAATTTTTGTCACAATGTTCACTTAGACGCCGCAATGTTAAATGTCACAACATCCTCTAGGACGTTCTGATATTCTTCTCTCTTGGCTGCTAAAGAGGTGACTTTGCCCTTGTGTCACATCAAGTCTTCGCTCTATAATTGGTGTCGCCTGATACATATAAGATTCACATAATTTAGCATCTATAAATATAAAACAAATAAAGAACATGTACAAATTAAGTGTAGCAATCAAGATAGGCATTTAATGAATATAAGAACCAAAAGACATATAAGCTTACTCAAAACCTAACATTTTGGTTCTATAACATATAACTTATGCCCTGTAAAATAGTTCTTTCCTCAGAGCTAACATTCTCATTCATATCAAACCTAATTAGGCTCACAGATATACATTATGAAAAACTTGGAAGACAACTGTGCTCCAAATCATAGCTGACAACGAATGAAATTGAACACTTAATCTCTCTAGAAGTGATATGAAATTGGCTCGGAGAAAAGAACAATAAGACATTCATTCATTCACTCAAATAAAATGAATGGGACAAGTAAGTCAAAAAATTTCTTTCTTTATGAATCAGTATTTTGAAGGGTTAAAGCCATTTTTGTCCCCAAAAATGTGGTCAATGTTCATTTTCATCCCCAATTCAAAAAATGTTCAATACGATCCCTGCATATTGTGTATTTTGTTCATTTTTGGTTCATAATGTTTATATGGTGACCAAGTGGCATACGAATGAAATACATGATATTTTTTATTTTTTATTCTTTTACAAGTGGTTGTATTTATTGATGTGAAGTGACATATGGTCCTATTTGCTGACATGGAGTGACAAGTATATTATGAACATGGCTCTAGGATTCCATGTCAACAAAAAAATTTCACAAGAGGATTTAAGGTATATGAAGATGGTAGTACTTGCTGGCGTGGCCTTTTAGAGGGGATGATAGAACGATTGAATAGGGCTCGGAGAGCGTCTTACTTGGAGATAGAGCTAGGGTATGGGTTGGATTTTTGCAAGGACCTCACCATAAAGGGAATGACGCCCGAGATGCAGATGATGATAAGCTTGTTAGAGTCCAACACCATAAGGTCAAGGAAGTTAGCTACGATGGTGTCTAAGATCGACCATCAGCATTAGTAACCGATCATTCAGAGCATCTTGGGCGCTGCTTCGGTGAGTACGCAGGATAGATCCGAGCATGGCCAAAGTCTGACTCATCTTAGGATCGTCCTTTGCGAGTCATTGGATGCCTTTAATTCACTGCTGATTTCTTCTGATCGGCATCCTCTTCTTGAAGCCTTCTTACAACGCTCTATAGTTCATCTAATACTACCACCTTCCTCATTAACTCAGCCTCTGCTCGTTGGAGTTAGACTCTAAAGCCTTTAATATCAGCAACTCCAATAACAGTTTGAACCCAACTTTTTCCTTGTCTTCGGTGGCTATAATGCTCGTGCAACCACTGGCTACCGCTTCACGTGAGAGACGCCACACATTAAGGCCTCAAGGATCTTTTATTGGATCGTGGCAGTGGAGAAGAGCGACTATAGTTGAAACCCTCCTACAACAAGTGTTGTGGTAGTAATTCGCTTGCATTTCTCCATCCAAGGAGTTGTCCCATTGGGAGGCAAGAGAGGAAGGGAGTGGAATAAGATGAAGTAGAGTAGATGGATTGGAGCACAAGCCACCATCTACGCCTCTCAACGTCGTAAATCTTACTGTCATCATACTACATCAGCAAGTACTACCACGTCAACATTCCTTAAACCCTCCTGTGAAATTTTTTTGTTTACATGGCATGTTGGAGCCATGTCAGTAATAGAAATGTCACTCTACATCAACAAATACAGCCACATGTTACTCCATGTCAAAAAAATACGACCACTTATGAAAGGACAAAATAAAAAAATATCATGTATTTCATTCGAATGCCACTTGGCCTCCAAGTTAGAGTTAAGGACCAAAAATGAACAAAATTTTCAATACACTGGGACTTTATAGAATATTTTTGAAATTGGAGATGAAAATGAATATCAACCCTGTTTTTAGGCATGAAAAATAGCTTTAGTACTATGAGACAGGTACAATTAGAAACATATACAAAGTTTTGAGGAGCTGTTGGAAGCACTCCGACCTTAGTGAGAGCTAAAAGCTCGGACTCATTTTCAACCTTAGCTTCAGCGCAACCAATATCAAGAAAAAAGAAAGCGTCCTAACTATTTTCCAATTGAGCTTTGCATTTTGGTGTT
This sequence comes from Dioscorea zingiberensis, assembly GCA_026586065.1. Lineage (NCBI taxonomy): Eukaryota > Viridiplantae > Streptophyta > Magnoliopsida > Dioscoreales > Dioscoreaceae > Dioscorea > Dioscorea zingiberensis. Next base: position 31,734,274 of record CM048824.1, read on the forward strand.
ACTGCAAAGATACATTAAGTGCATGAATTTATTCCTGAGAAGCTATTGGAGATGCCTAAGATTTGGCTTGAGTTGGGGCATTGGACTTAGGTGCAACCTCCTTGGCTTTGGCTTAACCATTATCGTCCTTAGGAGTTGAAGGGAGATATTGGAGACTACCCTGGAAATCCAGAGAGGCTATGGCCAACTCTGGATATCCGCAGATGATCTCTTTAAATATTTGGAAACCCTTCTTTCCTCCTTTGGTAGCATGGGTGCAACTTCATCTTTGAACTCTTTCTAGTTCTTAAATACTGCCAACTTCCCCGTGGCGAAGGACTTGAGCTCATTCCAGAACTTTGCAAGTCTTAGATTCTTACTGAACGACTGAAGCTCTTTGTAGTACTCATAGGTCTCTATGAATTCAGCCACCATCTTCTCCATGTAACGCCGGGCAGGATAGTGATTAACCAGCGGACAGTGGCAACCAGAGATTGTCAAGAAAGCAAGCAAGGGGGAAGACAAACAGAGAAGAAAGTCTCTGAAACTTCGAAGGAAAAGTATTATTCAATATTCAATGACTAAAATTCAACCCACAAGCCAGGTTTAAATAGCTTCAAAAAACTAACCTAGAAACCTATCATCTTATCCAAATTTTCCAAAAGTGGCAAATTTTGATTCAAAACTAAAACTTATCTAATTTAAATACTCTAAACAAATCATATAACTCCTAAAAATATGAGATCAAATCGGATTAAAATCCTATCCTAAATTGGCATACGAAGTATAACCAAAAATAGAAAAAAAAACCATCAAAAAAATGAAGAAACGACGGAGAAAATAACAGAATTTGAGGATGAAAGAAAAGTCCACTAAGAAAAGCTGGTGGACCCCACGTGTGTGTTGAGATGAGCTTTCCGAATTGGGGTTGAGCGCGTGAGTCCGATCCATATAGCCAAAGTTATGGCCAAAACACCAAAACGTGTCCAAAAACTGTTCCCCAATCACGGAATTGGCTTGATCACCTTCGGCCTTTACGTCGGTCCGCCAATTCATTATACGCTAAAGCCCGCATGATTCAATAAGATAGTTCAGCATTGTCGGACTCGGGTTCTCCGGCATCAGTCGGCCCAGGTTGGAAAGAACTCGTCCTCGAGTTCTCGGTTGTGTTAGTCGACTCCACATAACAAGGACTAAAATGTTTCACATTGAAGACGTATGAAGTCTTCAAGTGACAAAGGAGGCGTAGCTTGTATACAATGTCATTAATCTTCTGCATCGCCTCGCAAGGTCCGATCTTTAGCTCCTTAAGTTTGTTATACTCACCAGCAGGAAAACAATCACGAGTCAGTACCGCCCAAACAAAGTCACCCTCGTCATAAAGTGACTTGTGGCGACAGCTATTTGCCCTGGTCTTGTATTTGGTATTGCTCTAATGAATGATATGCTTTACCTGCTCATAGACTCTCTAGAGATGTCCTACCATCTAATCAACTCGGGGATGAACATGCCCCACCCATGGAACATTAGCTAAATCAAGTACTCCTGATGGGTTCCGACTGTAGCAACCTCGAAAGGGCTCAAACCGGTAGTCCGATTCTTCGATTTGTTGTAGATGAATTCAGCTTGAGATAATGCCAAATTCCACTACTTTAGTTTAGTTCCAACTAGGCACCGCAGAAGGTTGCCCAAACTCTGATCTACCACTTCGGTATGTCCATCCATTTGGGGGTGATATGTACTGCTAAAGTTCAACTGTGTCCCCAATTTCCCCCACAAGCTTTTCTAGAAGAGACTGACGAACTTGGTGTCACGATCGGATATGATGGATCGAGGAACACCATGCAAGCGGACAAACTCTCAAAAGTAAAGATGGTCAATGCGGGTAGCATCCATAGTCTTCCGATAAGCTACAAAGTGAGTCATCTTGGAAAACCTGTCAACCACCCCCAGAATAGAATCCGAGGCCCGTTGGGTACGAGGAAGGCCCCGAATAAAATCCATTCTGACGTCAAGCCAAGGAGCTTCAGGGATTGATAAGGGAGTGTATAGGCCTCATTGGTAAGAACTCTTTTGGCCTGTTGGCACACAAGGCAGTGCTCCACAAAGTGAGCCACGTCATTAGACAGCTTCGGCTAATAAAAGTCAGCAGCTATGAGGTCGTAGGTCTTATCACGACCAAAGTGCCCCTCAATATGGAGTTTGCTCATAATCTAATGTCGCAATGAACAATCGGTGATGCACAGTTATAGGCTATGAAAGAGCTAACCGTTATGCAAAATAAAATCATGACGATGCGCATCAATTACCTCCTAAAGTATCCGCCCGAAGGAAGGATCATTCATATACATATTCGTGAAGGCTTCAAACCCGGCAACTTTGGCTCTCATTGTGGTGAGAAGAGAAGTGCGGCGGCTCAGGGCATCTGCTACACGATTGAGGCTTCCTGCTTAATGCTTTTAAAGGTGAACTCCTACAAGTACGCCACCCACTTAGCGTGCCATGTAACACCCCAGAATTTTTAAATAAATAATCTAGAAATTTTTTATAATTGCAATGAAATTAATAAGTACAGAAAATAAATTAATTATTTTAAAACCAAATTAAAGGAAAATCAGGGACTTATGGACCTAAAATCTAGCCTCGCAAATACTTGGGCCCAATGAAGTCCCTATTGGGCCAGGCCACTTTCATTTAGAGTAGTTGGAGGTTGATGGAAAGGATAATTTCGGTTAATTAATTGAGAAAGTTATTAAATGTGTAATTAATCTAGATTTAATTAGTGGAGATACCGAACAAAAGTTAGAGTCCCAATAAAGCAGATCAGGTCGGGTCAATGGTCGGTAATTTTGGACCTGGTCTCGAGAGAGATAGACCCCGTGATGCCACAGTACGCTTGTGACCCCGAGAAATTCTTGACCCGGGTTTTCCGGATCAGGGTCGGGAATAGAGACGAGTCAGATATCAGTCACCCATATGACGACATAGAAACAAGATAAGACCGATAAAGTTATTTGGTCTTTAGTGGAAGGTAATTAAGGAGATAATATAGTTTAATCGGAGATAAGTTTAATTAAAAGGAGTATGATAATTAAAATTAGCTTCTCTATGTGACAATATATAAGGAAATATATATATTATTACCTAAGTATTAATGAGCAAGTTGGACTTAGGGTTATTAGGGGATTAAAATCAATTGAACTTTACCCCTTTCTTCATCTTATTCTCCTTCCTTCATCCTCAACCACGAACCCTAATCGCAACCTCTACTCATGCCTTTCACAAATTGAAGCTCGATCCCTTACACAAGCGGATCCCCCACATCCCCGCCGGGTAAAGCCCCGCAGCCAGGCCGCTTCGCCTCTTCATGCGTACGAGCATAGCGCGATTGGCGGCCTGCGCGGCAGCCCCACAGCTCCGTTGTCGCAGCACCACCCGGACCTCACCGCCCCTAGCGCCAACTCCACCCTAGGGATGGCAATGGGGCTGGGCGGGGGCGGGGCAGGCCTCTACCACACCCGCCCCGCAAGAACCACTGCCCCGTGCCCCGCCCCGTCCCACCCAAATATTGGTATTTTCAATACCACAACCGCTACCACGGTTTTTCCCTATTCCCCGCCCCGCCCCGCCCATTATTAATATATAATTTAAATTATTACATTATGTACAATGTACATAGTGAAAAAGTCCGCACCATCTTCTGAAATTCTACAATCATCCATATTCCAAGTATAAAAAATACTAGGAAAGCAAGTAATAGAAAGATATGCAAATAGTACAAGTCATCCGTTACCTTACATTCTTGATAACAAACTCTAAGTCTCTACCTGATAACAAGCACGAGAAGGACTTGTGCACACTTGTAAGCCAAGCTAGTGCACACGAAGCATAATAAAAGAAAAATAATACATAAAAGAAAAATGAGTTCCAAATATGATGCTTGTTTATAGTTTTAGCAACATGAAGCATACTAAAAGAAAAATGTTACATAGAAGCACAATGATAAGTCAAATTCAACATAATAATTCCAAGTTCCAATATGATGTCTCATTCATCTCATCTCAAATTCCTGCAGTCTAGACTCTAGCTTGCTCCTTTAAATGTGAAATGTTCATGGTCAATCCTATAAGAATAGGATAAAAGGAAAGAATGTTAACATGAATATTATAAGATATTTATAATAGAGAAAAGATAAATAAATTATAAATTACTATACCAAATCAAGAGCAATGGAATCAATATCATCTTCTTCCTCACAAGGTGAAGCAATATCCAACGAAATTGAATTCTGATCTCAGTAAAAAAGTTAGAAAAAATAAATTAGATTAGATTATTTATCAAAGTTATAATAGAAAGTTAAAATGAAAGAATTTACTTTCTGATTGATTTACTAACCAATTTTGGGTACATGTCAAAGCTTCCACCATAGTTGGATGAAGTCTACTACAATATAGACTCAACAATCGACCACTTGTACTAAATGTAGACTCCGAAGCCACTGTGGACACCGGTATAGTAAATACATCTTTAGCTATCCTTTGCATTATGGGATACTTGACTCTAGCCGTCTTCCACCATTGTAATATGTCAAAATCAGGAGATCTTGGTATAACATCTTCCTCCAAATGGAAGTCAAACTCTCTCCTCAGATGTGTAACTTTACTCTTCTTCCTATTAACAAATTCTTCATATCCATCCGAAAAACAGTTTTGTTGAACCAAGTTGGAAGCATTTTTTTTTCACAACTTCAAGATTTGAAAACTTGTTTTCATATTCAGAAATCAACTTGCAACAAATCTCATTAATTCTGGATATTTTCATATCATATGCATCTCCGTATATATTAGAAAAGTGATATTCCAACATGCATATCTTGAACCTTGGATCAAACACCGTTGCTACCCCATAAAGCCATGAACTACATTCCAATATTTATCAAACTTTTCCATCATCCTTGTAGCCATTAATGTAATTGTCATATTAGAATTAGAAAGCCATTCCGACAAAGCTAATTTGATCTCACAAATCTTTGGAAAGTACACATTTGCAGTTGGGTATTTAGAACCTGAAAATATGTTTGTTGCCTCATAAAATATTTACAACTTTCCAACAATTATTCTTGTTATTTCCCAATCTGCCTCTGTTGGACAAATCTTGCACATTGGATCGCTTACTTTGCACTGTTGAACACATCTTTGTAATATAAATCTATCTCAATCATCATGTACGTCGAGTTCCATCTTGTTTTGCAATCAAGGCACAATTTTTTTGATGTTGGAATACGCAATTGTCGAGCAGACTCTTCAAACCTTTCTAATTATTTTTGGAGTAGCTGTCCAAAACTAAACACTTTCATGAATTCTATTTATGCCATCACCAATGACATCCAACCCATCCTTGACAATCAAATATAAAATATGCGCCCAACAACGCAAATGAAAAAAATCACCTCCAAGCATAAGTGATTCCAGATGAAGTATCAAGTATAAGGTTTACAACTCCATCATTGACTGAACAATTATCCAAAGTAATAGTAGACAATCTTTTGTCAAGTCCTCAGTCCAAAAGGATTTTTATCAACTCATCTGCAATTACTTCTTTTGTGTGTAGTGCAGGGACATAACAATACCTACATTTATAATCATGCTTAGTATACATTCATCCACTAACCTAGATATAAATGAAAATAAATAATTAACAAGATCACTTTATTTAAAATCATACCTCAATATTCGTTTTTGTAAAGTCCAAGACTTATCAATGAAGTGAGTAGTGAGAGCTATGTACCCTTTCTTTTGGTGATCTGCTGTCCACATGTCAGTTGTAATTGCAATTCTGCTATCATTTGACCTGATCATTTTCATCATTTGTAACTTTTGCTCCTTATAAATTCTAAAGATATCATTCTTTATTTTGTTTCTGCTAGGAACATTGAACAATGGTTGGAGAAGAGATGAATACTTCCTAAACCAAGCATGATCAACCATGGACAAAGGGTACTTATGAATTATAATCATTTGAGCAAGCTCTTTTCTTGCCAAGGTTTGGTCAAAGGCATAATTGGTAAGCTTTGTTCCAACACCCTTACTTTGCTTTACCACTAAAAGTTGTTGTTTGATGTCATGGTATGGTAGCTTTGGACATCTCTTCAAGTGGTCATGCAAATGAGTGGTCCCATTCTTAGATTTTCCACCAAGCATCCTTTTGCAATAATTTCATATTGCTTTCCATTCTCCATCAATTTGTTGTCTTATGAAATGTTCCCACATAATGGACTTTAACTTTTTGGGGTTATAAATATTAACGTCATCGTCCGTTAAAGTTGGAGTAGCACTTGAAATTGGAGTTGGAGTTGAAGATTCATAAGCCGTACCCATTGCAATTGGTGAAGGAGTAGGAAGAACTGAATTTGCATTGGTATTTTCAATGGGGGCTGAAGATTGAGATTCACCTTCCATTGGAGATGGAGTTTTTCAAATTGTCCAAACTAGAACCAAAACAAAGAGAAATCAAGTAGGGAACAAACAGAAAAAGAAAAAGCATCTCACTGCAATGTCAACAGGGAGTGTACTACATTTATGTAAAGGAGAGATTAAACTCCAGGAAAGCTTTTAAGCAAACCTATCCAAGGCAGCTCACTCACTCGAGGAATTCCTTCACTTGTTACTTCACTACAATGTCAGAGTGCTCCTCCAGGAAGTGTTAAGATCTGAAATATTTGCAACAAAACCAATTAATCTTCTAAAAATTATAACAAATAAAAATTGGGAGAAGTTAACAAGCACAATGAAGAAAACTAGCTAATGAAAAAAATTATGATGTTTCCCTGACCTCAATGACCTAAATGAATTGTCTCATAACATCTGCTGTTCCTTGGAACAAATTTATTCCAGCTTCTCCAAGCCTTTGAGTAGCTGCCAAAACAAACAGATTGAACAAACAGATTCACACACAAGCAGTCACAACGGAACCAATTCACAACATCACTGTGAATTTGTAGTGCCTTTGAGTTTGGAATGGAAAACAATTCAAAGCAGGACCAATTCACAGCACAGGATGAAATTAGAAAAATTCTGCATAAAAAAAAAACAAACAGATTGAACACTCACCTCAACAAATCCATCCCAAAATTAATCCCATTGCACGGATAGCGTCACAGCGGGGGCGGTGAGAACTGAGAAGTTAACAAGTAACAACTAAGTACTAACAAGCACTCAAGCATAGTGCTGAAGTCGCTGAAGAGGAGTACCTTGACACAGGGCGCGCGGCGGGCACTCACAGGGAGAGATAGGAATGGTAGCGGGTTTACGCCGGGAGCTTCTAGACTGGAGATGTGGTGGAGGCGTGGTGGAGTTATGGACTGATGGGGAATCGGGGATCAGAGAAGGAGAAGGACCAAGGTGGAGGCATGGTGGTGGAGCAGCCGCCAATAACCATACAAACCAAACAAAGCTTCACCCTAAAGTTGTAAACCCTAAACTATATAATATAATATATATAAGGGTATTTTAGTAATTTCTTTAGCGGGGCAGGGCGGGGCTGGTTTAAAATAGATGTTTCCCAAACCAGCCCCTCCCCGCCCCTTGCCCCGCTCTCCAACAAAAAAAACCTCCCTATTCGGGGCGGATCGGGTCGGAAACCACGGATCGGGTCGAGGGTTGCCAGCCCTACTCCGCCCCGCTAGCCTGATGCTGCAACCCCGCCAGCCAATTACCGCACACGCTTCCACCCAGTGTCTCCACACGTGTGACCCGCGACCTAGCTCTGCTCGTGCCGCCCAAGGCCGGCCGCCCTTGCTCTGCCTCTCGCCACGCCGGTCTGCCACTAGCGCCACCCCGCTGCTCCGGCCACGCCGTTGTCCCCAACCAGCTTCGCCCTCGCCGGCTCCGCCAACCGCGACATCTTCGGCCGCCCCTCCTTCTCCTCCCCCTTGTTTTGTCTGGCTGCCCCTTTCCCTCGCAAACCGACTCCACTCGGCGCCGCTGCAGCCCCACTCGTCGCTTTCTCCATTCCTCACAATTGTGAGCTTAAACTCTGGGGGGGGGGGGGGAATCCGAGATTTACTTCCTAAAATTGAATCGAAAATTATTAGGGTTAATGCTATGAAATTAAAGAAGGATTAAGGGGGAAATGAGGGATATTAGCATGTATGCCTCCAAGATTTTGGAGGGGTAGAGATGCATGTATGTTGTATGATTTTAATTCCATGTTAATGAGTGTATGTTTGTATAATTTCAGAGCTATAGAAATAGGGGAGATGCTGCCCGATTTTTCTTAAACTTATACATGATTAATTGTTCATGATTATGAATAGCATTTGATTAATCAAAAAAACATGTTAGAAACTTTGATATGTGCTTAAGATAAGGTAGATTTTATTCCCTATCATGTGAGGAATTCATGTTAAGTGAGTTAGGGATTTTGTATTAGTTATGTGCTTTGAAAAGCATGAAATATTTGATAGGGGAAAATCATGCCTTGATTGGATTAAATGATTACATCTTTATCATACTCTAATGAGTCTCAATTTGAGTATAAGATAAGAATACGATTTTCGTATTTCTAAATTTCCATATTTGATTTTTAGGAAAAGATAAGGGTTAAAGCTATTTTTGGTCCTTGAAAACGGGACCAATGTTCATTTCTATCCCAAAATTCAAAATTTGTTCAATATGGTCCCTATGTATTGCATATTTTGACATTTTGGGTCCCTATATATTCTGTATTTTGGCATTTTTGGTCCTTATTGCTGACGTGGCGGTCATGTGCAATACCAATGAAATGTATATAATCTTTTTATTATTATGTTTAGGTCGTTATTTTGGTGATGTGGAGTGATAAGTGGCAGTATATGCTGATGTGGACTGTATTGAACAAATTTTAAATTTTTGGGATGGAAATGAACATTGGCCCTGTTTTCAGGGACCAAAAATGGCTTTTAAGGCAAAGGCAAAGGCAAGTCAGCCGCTGCCGAAGGACCAAGCAAATCCTAAGCTTCTACTAGACTCAGTTGAGGGAACGAAAGTGGACATTTCCGTATTTTCACCATATTATCTACAAAGTATTTGCTTCTATTTTTAAAAGCATTAAATTGAATTTATATGAGATTTCCTAAGTTTGGAAACGGTATTATATTCATTGATAGAATTCTGCTTTGAAAATGGATTTTGAGATATTCATGAAAAATGTTTCAGTTAAAGAAACATGAAATAGAAAAGAGAATATTTAGAAGTATTGATTCTCTGCACCGTACTCTAATACTTGCTTGCACCAATTGTGGTACTTTGATAGACCCAGATAGTATGGTACTAGGTTCGGAATGGGTGATTTATTAAACTCTGTATTAATTAAAGTCCAAACTATATGTTTTAGAACATCTTGTTTTCAAGAAATTAAACACCCTTTCCATACTCGTAGAGTGCCTAGTACGCATATATCATATCCTAGAGATAGTCACCTCGCGGGAGCTATAGTAGAACCATGAGGGCGGAGATGGTACCCAGACGGGAGCCCTAGAGGGCCGTGAGGGTTCATCCTGATCAGACACTGGTTCCACAATTATTGAAGTAGAGGTGTATGTGTAATTGATACTATTGAGATATGAGATATGTTTTTGTATATCCCACCTTATGGGATCCATATGAGAACCGTGGTGTCTATTGGTATCGATATTCATCCACCAAGGGAAAAATACAAAATCATACTTGGTATCGATGATGAAATGAATAAGATGAACATGCACGTTATTTTACTTAAGATTTTTATGAAATCTGGCATGATTATATCTGATTGAAGATAATGCATCGATTGGCATATTACTTTGAAATGCATTATTTCTTCATACTGATATATCTTGTATACTTTAAGAATTTATTTTAGTTTTACTTTTATTGATTCACACAGGTATATTATTACCTGACAGTACTGTTTTCCTCTCTCAGCTCGAGTAGCTCATCCATCTTTTATGTGAAATTTTACAGGTGATAGATAGGTACTCGATCATATATAGAGTCGAGGAGAGAGTCATGTCACCTTTAGTTGGCTCTGACCATCCCGCTGCTTGATGTTGTTTATTTGTGTACTTGATTTAGGAGACACGTGAACTCTTTGTTGGATCTATATTTGTATAACTTTAAGTATTTGGTGTTGTACTTCCAACTGTTTGAGTATTTATGACATTTAAGTTTGCTTATGTGTTAAGTTTATTAGATTAATACAGCCTTAGGTCCGGGGTTCACCCCCTGACTTGGCTGGTATGACACCTATCCCCTATTCTGAGATGGGTATTACATGCCGCCTACTCAGTTTTTGTTGGCCATTGATATACTTCAGGGCCTTATGATTGGTAAATAGGATGAACTCATTCTGTATGAGGTAGTGGTGTCAATGCTTCAGAGATTGAACTATTGCATAGAACTCCAGGTCATACGGGGAGTAGTTCTTCTTCGACGTCGATAGCTTCTCCTTGAAGAAAGCTACTGGTCTCCTTGACTGGCTCAGAACACCACTAACGCCAACTCCAGATGCCTCACAATTGACCTTGAACACCTTGTCAAAGTCAGGAAGTGCTAAAACTGTTGCTTTAGTCATCTTCTGTTTGACTAGGTGGAAGCTAGATTCGGCCTCATCCGTCTACTGGAAATCATGCCACTTGAGGCACTCTGTGATAGGGCAATAAGCATGCTAAAGTTCCAAATGAACCGTCTGTAGAACGAGGCCAGCCATGGAAGTTTCGAAGATCATGCAAGGTCCTCGGTTTGGGCCACTCAAAGTTTGCATCTATCTTTGATTGATCTATATGAATACCATCAATAGAAACAACAAAGCCAAGGAAGGTCACAGAAGTGGTAGAGAAGGAACACTTCTTTTGGCTGGCAAACAAGTGCTCCATTCTCAGCATCTCAAAGACAACGCGATGGTGGTCAAAGTGTGAGGACCAACTCGGACTATAAATGAGGATGCCATCGAAATAGACCACCATTAATTTCCATATAAATGGTCGCAGAACCTAATGCATGAATCGCATGAACGTGCTGGGTGCGTTGGACAACCAAAAATACATCACCATCCACTCATATAGTCCATACTGTGTCTTGAACACCGTCTTCCACTCATCTCCCGTATTCTGATCTGTTGGTACCCGCTCTTCAGGTCGATTTTTGAGAAGACCTTTGATCAAGATAGTTGGTCCAACATGTCATCCAAGTAGGGGATGGAATAGCGGTACCTGATGGTGATTTTGTTGATTGCTCGATTTTCTACACACATGCGCTACGAGCTATCCTTGTTTGTTACCAACAGGGCAGGAACTGCGCAGGGACTCATGCTCTCTTGGATAGCCGCTCCTTAATAACTCCTCTACTTACTGTTGCGATTCCTCAACCTACTTGGGACTCAGGTGGTATATCGGTCTGTTCGGTACGCTCGATCTTGGGACAAGATCTATCTGGTGTTGGATGTTCCTCATAGGTGAGAGTCTCGGAGGAAGTTCATCTGGTATCAAGTAGGCGAACTCCAAGAGCAATTGCTGCACCCCTATTGGCAGATCTGGATCCATGTCCATGGCACCATACATAGACTACATCTCCCTGCTTGATCCCACTTAAAAACTTGGACATAGAAAGTAGGTTAGTATTGATTACCGGGGCAGGAGGCTTTTCTTCCCGGCGGGGTGCCAATATGATCCTTTTCCCCTTGATGCTAAGGGAATAAGTATTCTTCCTTCCATCATCAACTACGTTCCGATAATACTGAAAAGGTCGCCACAGTAGTATGTGACAGGCATCCATTGACACGACGTCGCACCATGCATTGTCAAAGTATCTCTTGCCAATGGAGAAAGACACGAGACATCACTGATCAACTTTTACCTCTGTGCCTTTGCTCAGCCATGATAGATTGTAGGGCTTCGTATGATGCTCCCTCTTCAACAACAACTTCTGTGCAGTGTCTTCAGACACCACGTTCTTACAACTACCGTTGTCGATGATCACCTTGCAAACCTTGTCGGCCACTGTACAGGTGGTGTGGAAGATGTTGTTTCTCAGTCAGTCAACCCTTGAATCATCCTTAGGTGCTAGCAGACTCTTGCGAACAACCAGAGTCTCATGGCTATTCCCAATCAGCATGTCACCATCCCCATCATCATCACCTCCATAATCATCATAAACTGGTTCCTCATCCTCCTCAACCTCGCCTACCTCGTTCTTCTCAATCATCAAGTTCTTACCTTTCTGACCAGCGGGTTTCCGATACTCGGGTGACTTATGCCCCTACTCACCACATCGATAACACCGAACAACAGAGTTAGAACTAACCCAGGATGGTTGCTGGACCGGGCAAGGTACCTGAGGGTGAGCTTGTCGGCTACTCTGATTGCTCTTGATTGGTGGTCTTCTATTCTTTGTTTTTCAATAGTGATGGTGTGCTAATATGCCTTCGAAATAGTCCACAATGTGTGAAAGCTGAGAACATCCTACAATGGTTTCTGTAGACCTCCTAAATATCGAGCCACCAGTTGCTCCTTCATCTCGAATAAGTCATTAAGCGCGATCAATTGGTAGAAGTCCTCTATGTACTCATCTACCAATCTTGTGCCCTGCCTCAATGTATGAAGCCGTTGAAACAAGATATGGGTATAGCCGAAGGGGAGTAAATGCCCCTTCATCTTCTTCTTCATCTTGTCCCAATCAGCGGTCTTCGGTTTGCCTTGCCGATCTCGTGAACACTGCAGCAGCTCCCACCACGTGGATGCTCAACCCTTCAACTTGATAGCAACTAGCTTCACCTTCAGACTAATGGGGACCTCTTTGTACTCAAATATCCTCTCTACCTTATTCAGCTAGTTAATGAAGACTTCAGCATGTAGTGTTCCAGTAAATTCGGGCAACTCCATCCGAAAGCCGAGATCTCCTTGACGCTCCTCTCGTGCACGGTGCTCTCTAGACTGCCCACGCCGGGAATAGGGGATGACGAAGATGGAGTCGGAGTCGTGGTCTGAAACCTCATAATCCTCCAAATCTCGCTCTAGTGCTGAAACTCCAAACCGCCCCAACCGTTCCAAACCAATCGGCTGAAACCGTTGGTTTTTCAAACCATTGAAACCAAAAAAAAATTTGTTTGGTTTGGTTTGATATCGATTAAAATTTGGTTTGGTTTGGTTTAAAATTTCAGAAACGCGGTTTGAATTAAACCGAACAGCATATTCCTCATTTAAATGTGATTGAACCAACATGGTCTTATATCATCCGACTTGGGTTAACCTTGTAGGGATTAGTATGAGATAAAAGGAGATAATCATAATTTGATTAAGATTTTATATTTGAATTTGAATTGGATCAAGATTAATCTCATAGATATAATTATAAAAAGTTTGTGATTGATATCTATCTTTAATAAAGATTTGAGTGAGGCTCTAGGACACTCTGGAATTCGGGAAAAGCAGCTCCAAAATTATTTGGCATGCCAAATAAGGCCCCACACATAATTTCGGTCACAGCGCGGCTCTGCGCACGTGTAAGCCGTATGTTTCTTTTACATCAACATGAAAGAGGTGGAATTCGGGGAAATTGGCTTCACAACGTTGTTTGGAATGCCAAATAAGGCCCCCACACAAAATTCCAACCCAAATGGAGCACCTGTGTGAGAGATGTGTAAGAGATATGATGAGAGAAAACTACGGTTCAAACAGAACCGAGTCGCAAACCGAACCAGTTTTGTTTGGTTTCATTTTTCAAATTGTTCGGTCCAGTTTGGTCTGAGTTTTTTCAAACCAAAAAATACCGGTTTGGTTTGGAAATTCATCCAAACCGACCCAAACCGAACCGATTTCACCCCTATCTCACGCTGTCAATCGTTGGATCAACTCCGCGAGTTGTCTCATCATTCATCGCTTCCAAGGCGATTGGGTCTCGGGACTGGCCTTCCTCTACCAGAACATGTTCACCATGACGACTACTACGGCCACCACAACTTCCAGCCATTGATGCAGATGTCATAGGAAGAAGACGATCTCTGATACCAACTGATGTCAGGCAGGATAGTGATTAACCTGCGAGCAATGGCAACCATACGATTGTCTCATCATTCATCGCTTCCAAGGCGATTGGGTCTCGAGACTGGCCTTCCTCTACCAGAACATGTTCACCATAACTGCTACTACGGCCACCACAACTTCCAGCCATTGATGCAGATGCCACAGGAAGAAGACGATCTCTGATACCAACTGATGTCAGGCAGGATAGTGATTAACCTGCGGGCAGTGGCAACCATAGGATTGTCAAGAGAGCAAACAAGGGGGAAGACAAATAGAGAAGAAAGTCTCTGAAAATTCAAAGAAAAAGTATTATTTAATATTCAATGACTAAAATTCAACCCATAAGCCGGATTTAAATAGCTTCAAAAAACTAACATAGAAAGCTATCATCTTATCCAAACTTGCCAAAAGTGGCAAATTTTGATTCAAAACTAAAATTTATCTAATTTAAAAACCCTAAAAAAATAAGATAACTCGTAAAAATCCGAGATCAAATCGAATTCAAATCCTATCCTAAATTGGCATACGAAGTATTATCAAAAATAGAAAAAAAAACACCAAAAATGAAGAAACGACTGGGAAAATAGCAGAATTTGAGGATGAAGGAAATATATGCCGAGCAAAGCTAGGTGGACCCTAGGTGCGTGTCAAGTCGATCTTTCCAAATTGTGGTTGATCGCGTGAATCCGATGCTTGTAGCCAAAGTTATGGCCAAAACACCGAACCATGTCCAAAAACTGTTCCCGAATCACGGAATGGCTTGATCACCTTCGGCCTTTACGTCGATCCACCAATTCGTGATATGTTAAAGCCTACATGGTGCAATCAGATAGTTCAGCATTGTCGGACTCGGGTTCTCCTGCATCACCATGGCCTCCTCAACGGCCCGATATGTTGTGACCTTCAGCTCCTCCTTTAGGTAGTGAGCACATACCTTTAAAGTTCCTTAGAGGTCATGGGTATATTTTATTTCATCAAGAGTATGGAGCTTCCCCTTCTAAGCCTTAACTTCCATCTAAAGATCGGCTATCTAAAGTTAAAGCACTGAGTTCTCCGCCCTTGCTTAGGCCAGGTTGACCTTGGTCTTCGCTAGCAATTCTTTTTAGGGGTCCCTGAGCATGACCTCCTTTCTCTGTTATTTGACCATGTAGGCCATCATTAGACCGGATTGTATGATGGAAAAATATTATATTACCAACCAACCAAAGCATATCAAAAACCAAAAACAAGAAAGCGAACGCCCCTTTATCCCTAATAATGTAAACCATGAAGCCATCTTTACTTTGTCAAGCCCTCATAAGGTCACAAGGTTCGACTCTAAGGAAATAGCCTATAAGGCCTCAGTTATAGCTACACATCTATGAAAAGGCATTTCACCTTAGCATTGCTTAAGACCAGAAAGCACACTTAGAGGAAGAGGGACCTCCCGACTCTTGAGCAGTTAGAGCTGGCCTAGTGGAGGTTGTGTCGGCCTCGGTATTTAACTCCATCGATAGGACCACTTTATAATGACAAACCCCGGGAGCTAAATCCATAGAGGTGCCCGCCTCCTCAGCCACTCGAGCCACAACGGCCTCTAGTTGGGCTCGAGGCATCTTTACTGGACGTGGCTGCTCCTATGAAGGGTGCTAGACCTGACAAGGAGCAAGAGAGTTTGATGAACTCTCCGACATCCTTTTTAAACCTTGAAGAAGTAGCCACTTGTCCTCGAATCCTCTACAAACACAAAGTTATCCAGTTAGTTGTGTTTAAGCCAAAGAACTTGATAAATCCTAAGAAAAGGAATGCATCTTACCCGCTAAAAAGAAAAGCCCGGGTTTGCAGAGATTTTCCACTGTAAGTAAGTTGGCTAAAGAAGGAGAGGAAGGCCAGATGTTCCTCCTCTATAGGCAACATCTCCTCCTTGAAAGCTAGATCGGTGTTTGAGAGATCCATGAGGTTGAGATTGTCTACCAGGTTTCACAAGAGAAAAAGAAAAACCCCGACTTCTAATTATGATTTTAAGATGGGGCATTCCCTAAGAAGGATCTAATGGACCTGGTAACAAAGTAGTATCGGTCCCTAAAGTGAGGATGTTTCTTTAAAGCAAAGAGGAGGCGAAACCAAAAGAAGGAAGGCTTCAGACTGAGCCAGAGAAATTGGATGACAAACCCACAAAAGATTCTCCATGAGTGGGGAACAAGTTGTGCTAACGCTAGGTATGAAAAGATAGAAGTTTGCAGATTAAAAGCAAAAGAGGAAGATGAAGACCGACACGATAGGATGCTATGTATATAGTCAATTCCTTAGACCAAGAAGAGTTGGCTCGCTCCCTAAGGTTTGGAAGCCTAACCCTAAAAGATGACAAAATGATGAAAGTTCAAGGTGTAGGCTACTAACTTAATGCTAATGGGTTGTTCCCTGGAAGTTAAGGGGAGGATTTCCATTACTTAGGTTTAAAGAAGGCGGAGAAAAATCACTCGGTGAGGGATTAAAGGTTTTCTTTTTTTTTTTCCTAAGCATCGGTAGAGAAAAAAATAAAGATGCGAAAGTAAAACCCTAACTCCCTTTAGGCCTATTAATAGATAGTACCAGCAAACATACTTTCCCAAGGGTAATTAATTGGGATCCTATGGCATAAACGACTCGCTGAAAAGACACACCTATAGATGGGTGACATGTAGGCCAGTATATCTAGCTCACTTTGAGATGATTCTATGGGGAGTCGTGCCCATGATCTCTTCTATTAACTTCTATCATTACTTTTCAACCGAAGACGCTCCGAAATTTGAAGTGTTGTGTGCATCAGGAGTTGTGCCTATCAACTGATATCACTATAGAGAGGCAATCTCATTAGCTTGGTCTTACCCGAGAAAAACTTGTGGTCAAGCGACCGTGGACGCTTTTTTGATCTGACTATGCCTCAGCTGTTGAACAAAATCGCTAGGCTGTACCAAGCTAAAAAATAGGTCCCTTGGCAGCACCAATAGTGGAAGATGAATTCCCAAGGGCGTTGAAAGCTAGCAGATAAGGTTCGCATGGATATAAAAGCAGGTATTTTTATTTTCATTTTGATTCTTGATTCCCATTCCCCTACTAAATTCTGGTATCTCTTTTAAGTTCTCTCCTTCTCTCTTGATGTGTTATGCTCACCTGCAAGTGCTCGAGGTTGCTTAAGTAGTAAAGTAACCTAAGGGTAGGATAGTAAGATCCACAGGAACGACAAAAGCTAGTTCTAATTTATTTTATATTATCTAGCCTAAAATATTTTTGGTGTTTTTGTGATCCTAACTAAGTAATCTACATAAGAACTAGGACTAAAGTCAACAGTTGGCAAATCTAGGGTTATCAGTCAAGAGGACATGGTACCTCAGATCTCTATCCTCCTATGAATCCCTTGTGACTAGTTTCCTAATACCGACTATCTAGTTGATGTATTTATGGACCGTGGAGAACCCAAAATTAGTATGACCCTAATATCTAGTGCAACCAAACCCTAGTCTTATATAACGACTTTGCCATATACCTGCATTATTATTATTTGTATTCTGTGGTTCCCACTATTAGGTTTTACCCTAATCAGTAGAGTTTGTTGTGAAATCACCGTGATCACTCGATCTCTCGGCATGTGCGCACCACCCCTGTCATCTATGCCTAGATCTAGCTTGACCGAGATTTCTCTTCATGTATCAAGCAACTACAGATATGTGATCGGCGCTTTCGCACTAACAAACCACATGTATTAAGCACTTATAGACAATTCACAAGAATAATAAAAAAGAAAACCTAGTATTAAAAGAAAGGAAAAAGAGTCAAAAGTTCATATAGGGTTCAAGGATCCGAGGCACCATAGAAGGTTTATCTTCTTAGACTATGAGAAATCCTAACAACATCTAAAGAGAAAGACATAATAAAAGAATATAAAATCCCTCGATCGGTGTCTCCTCCATCTTCAATCTCCTTTTCAAAACCCTAGCCGACAGCGCAAGAATCGCCTAAAGTCGATCCGCCAAAAGTCCCCTCAAAAAGGTGCATTGGGCGCTCTTTTATAGATTTCAAAAATCACGAAACACTGGTGTGTTTAGATCAACACGCACGTGTACTGTCTGAAACACGTTTTCTGGAATCTCAAGAATTGCACAGGTATAAGCACACCCGTGCACTTTGTGCACACCGGAGAACACACCTGTGTAATTGTTTTATGGCCCTTTTCGTTTCGAATTGTCCTGATTTATGCTCCTTTTGTCCTAAGTGCTTGTTTTCTAGTTCAATCACAATAAATACCCAATAGAGCACAAAAATAGAGAAATGTATGCGAAAATATAGGCCTACTGCATGCGAATATAGTATAAAAATTATCTATAATTATACACTCATCATCTCTCTCTCTCTCTCTTTTTCTCGTTTTTTCCGAGTCCTGACTTGAGCGCCGAAGGCTTCCCCTTGATCTCGGGCACTTGGAGCTCTTCTCTCCCATAATTATTACCCAATAGAGCACAAAAATAGTGGAATGTATGCGAAAAGATAGGCCTACTGCATGCGAATATAGTTTAAAAATTATCTATACTTATACACTCATCATCTCTCTCACTCTTTCTTTTTTTTTCTCTTTTTTTCTAAGTCCTGACTTGAGCGTCAATGGCTTTCTCTTGAGTACGGGCACTTGGAGCTCTTCTTTCTCATAATTATTCCTTTCTTCGCAAGGTTTGACCCCTGAAGATAGACTTTTGAAAATGGTTTTCATCGTGTAGTGCGAAGAAGGAAGAAGGTTTGTTGATCGCAATTGACCTTCAATCAAAATCTCTTGAAGACTTCTAACATTTTTTAATCAATCTCTCTAATTAACTAAGGTTTGTTTTGATCTCCCACAAGAACGGACCATGCCATTGCGTCAACAATATGTACATATGAAAGAGTAAAAATGACATTTTATACATTTCCGTTCATCATGGGTTGGGAGGCCCCTCTATTCAAAAATATATTCTATAAAAATATATATTTCATAATATTTAAAAGTGTCTTTTTAATAATATTTCACCAATTGAAGTTTACTCGACTCAGTGATCAGAAACAATAAGAAGTGGGTTAGCTTCTTCCCATAAATTTTGAAATTATATTATTATTATTATTAAATTTTTATGCAAACATTAGAAATATGGTTACAGTTTCTAATATATGAAGGTATTAGTTCGAGCTATCAAGCCAAGCATCCATGATCAATTCATCATCTCTTTTTGTTGATCCACTATTGTGGCAATGTGGGTGTAACTAACCTGGATATGGGAGGGAGGGAGGGTCCGAGGGAGAGAAGGAGGGAATAAAGCACAAGGGGCCGTGATATGGGGAGCTGGCCACTCCATCATCCAAGTCATCTACCACGTGGGACGCACTCATCACATGCTTCGAGGGAAAAATTAAATTAAAATAAAATATACTAATTATCTTAATAAATAGATTCAATAGCAAAATAAATCTTAACCATTGGATTCCTCTGCATGTTTTCATGTTAAACTTGCTATATTTTTTTGGTTATCAAGATAAATCAAAAGTATTAATGCAACTCTGCAATTTTTTAATTTTTTATTTTTAATGGAGGTTGAAGCAGATTCTGTGATCGACCAGAGATTGGTGAAAGTTGAAATATTTTAATGATTTTAAAAAAAGGATCAATTATGATTGATAACTTTTTTATTTTATTCTTTTAGTTGCATAAGACCAATATCTTTTATTAAAATCGACATTCAAAGATGTAGATGGAACTTTGAAACAAAAAAAAATCTGAATTCTTATATTTGGGGAGCCTATGATCCCATGCTCAAGTTACGAACTTGAAAAGACAAAAAAAAAAAACAAAAAAACAAAAACCTCAACTTTTTGGAATTCATTATCCATCAATGGTTATTTCAACAGTTAGGTTTTCATGGGTGACTTATAATCATACAACATGCTTTTATTTATTTTCTCTATAAAAAAATAATTCGTTGGCTGGACATAAACATCAAATAACCTTCCGTGAGATTCTGACCCAAATAAAATTAAATTATTTTCTCCCAACCAAGTATGACCAAGTATGTATGATAAATAAATAAATGTTATTTTGAGCGTGTATCTTCCTTAAAACCCCCCATTCCATTCCATTCCAACTTTCTAAGACAGCGAAAGGAGTCATAACATGCCAAGGAGACCATTGAGAAACGAGCGGTGGAACCGGACCAACAACAACAGCACCAGCAACTGCGGCGGCGACAAGCGTCAACGGTCGACGCGCACACGCGCGCGTTAACAATACACCACATACCGGCCCGGTTATAAAACCAAGAAGAGAAGTGGTACGCGCTTGCGCACTAACAACTAGTAACAAAAGAGCCGCTGTTTCTTCCTATAAAGCCACTGTGGAATAACTTTATCTTTTCCCCCTACTTTTTCTTTTATTATAGGTTTTCAAAATTTCACTGTTTCGCTGCGTATTGGTCATTCATTACCCTGCCTGCAACCCGACGACGAACTCCGCGCTGGCAAGAAGCAAAAAAGAAGAGAAATAATCCCTGAATTTCCTCTTTTGCCCCTCTCACCCTCACCCTCTCACCCTCTCACCCACACCTGCTTTCCCTTCCCCCACTGTCTGTCTCTCTCTTATCCCTTCCCTTTCCCCTCTTCTCTTTCCCAAGCCCTAGATCTGGTCTCGGAATCACCCCCAATCATCCCCTGATGTGATCTCCTCTTCTCCCGTTTTATCCTAATTCTCCGATTCCTACCATAATTAAATAGATCATGGGCTGCGCCGGCTCCAAGCTGGACGACCTCCCTGCCGTTGCGCTCTGCCACAAGCGTACCCTGTTCCTCGCCGACGCCATCGGCCACCGCTACGCCCTGGCCGACGCGCACGCCGCGTACTCCCGCTCGCTGCGCTCCGTTGGCGCGTCCCTCCACCGCTTGCTGGACGGCGCCGCCGCACTTCCCGCACCCGCGTCCCCTGTCCTCCCGCTTCCCACGCAGCGCAAGGGCGACCCCATGCTCTCTCCTCCCCCTCCCTCTATCTCCACCGCCCGTCACAACCACCACCACTCCCATTCCGGATCCCACATCAACTTCCACTCCGGCTCCGAATCCGACTCTCCTCTCCACTCCGCCTCCTCCTCCTCCTCTCCGGTTCACCACCTCCATCACGAACCTGAACTCGAACCTGAAGTGGGCCCCACCACCTACGCGAACCTCAGCTACGCCCGCAACCACCCCACCGCCCCCTCCGTGTCCTACGAGCAACCACCCCAGTCCAGCCCCCCTTCTTCTTATCCTTACTATTCTGAATATCCCTATCCATATTCCTCTTCTTATAATTACCCCGCTAGTTATACCAGCTATGGCGGCTTCTTCGGCTCGTCCTCGCCGCCGCCCGTTCCCCCTCCGCTTGCGGCGGCCGCGTCATCGTCCAAGACCTCGCCGCCGCCGCCACCGCCGCCGTCGACGTCGACCTGGGACTTCTTAAACGTGTTCGACAACTTTGACACTTACTATCCGCCTTACACCCCGAGCCGGAGCTCCAAGGAGGTAAGGGAGGAGGAAGGCATCCCTGATCTGGAGGATGAGGAGCACGAGGTCGTCAAGGAGGCTTATAGTGACCAGAAATTCGCTTCTTCCGTGTCTCCTGCCGCAGCGCCATCCGGGGAGTATTCGCACAAGTCTGCGGCTAAGGAGGAGGAGATCAGTGGTCTTGGTGAGGAACCGCCCTATAAGCGAGGTCCTTCTGAGGAGGTTGAGGATGATGATGAGGCGCCAGTGGTGGAGAAGAATGTTGTTGCCGATGAGGTTCGGGTGAGTGATGAGCGGCGCAATGTGGCGCCTTTGGCCACGCTTAGGAAGTACCATGGGATTTCTGATGTTGCTGTGGAGATCAGGGCCCAGTTTGAGAGGGCTTCAGATACTATTGATAAGCTCTCGACAATGCTGGAGGTGGGAAAGCTCCTTTATCACCAGAAGAATTCTGTGATTCATGGTGATCCATCTCCTCTTTCTCTTCCTCCATTTTTTTTATTTTCTACCTTCATATCTAATCATCAAGTTCATCACTTGCTTTTCCAAAAGGAAAATGGAATAAATTAACTTTCTTTTTGTGTGTTGATTGCATTTGGGTAAGCAGTTTCGAAAATGGTGTGCTTGTTGGGTCCGTCTACTTCCCAAAGTGAAGATTTGTTGGTCTTCGAAGAGGATAAGGCCATGGGTTCAGGAAACCTTTCGTCTACCTTGCAGAAACTATACATCTGGGAGAAGAAACTCTATGAGGAAGTCATGGTAATGTTCCTGCATTTTTTAATCAGGATTCCAGTGTTTATTCTTCACCTTTTAATATATATATCTTGTCCAATTTGATTTTGATTCTTTAGAACGTGAATGATTGGTTAGTGGCTTCTCTTTAATTAGTCCACGATTAGTATTATTTTACCAGAATTTTGGATCTATTCTGTAATTTCGCCTTTTCTTTATTCCTGGGTTTATGATGGCTCCTAGCTCCGTGGCCAATGATTCTCCTTGTATTTTAATGCTGTAGTATCTGTTGTTCAAATATTTCTTACATTAGTCTATATCTCTATCACATTTTTAATCCCTTTTGCGGTTCCATATGAACATCTCAAATTATTTAATGCACCATGTCTGTTTTCTCATTTGATGAATGCACGCTTGCTAATTTTGTCATATATCAAAGTCTAGCTTTGTCCTGACTTGACGGTTTGTTTGCTGGCGGAATCCCATTCCAACAATCATCTCTGTGTTCTTCCATGATTCTCTTACATGACTTAGAGCATGCCTCATTACATCATGCTTTTAATTTTGTTCATTGTTCTCTGGGTAGCTTTTGGTATGATTATTCCTTTCTTCCATGTCTAATATTTCCTTTATTATGTAGACCTAATTGGTCAGATTAAATTAATGGAACCTGTTGTTATCTCTTATAATCTTACATTGCTGTTGTCTGAGTTTGTGTGTTGTCGTTTTGTACTCACTGTTTCTACAATTCCAGATTCACTAGTGCATCCAATTTTCTAGTTGACTAAGGCAGCTTCTTGAATTTTTTTTGCTATACAATGTTTTTTGATAAAATTCACTATTTTCAAGGCTGAGGAAAAGTTGCGTATGGTTCGTGAACGCAAAGTTAAACGACTGAAACACCTGGATGAAAGGGGAGCGGAGGCCCACAAAGTTGATTCTACTCAAGCTGAAATCAGAAAGTTATCAACAAAGATTCGAATAGCTATTCAAGTTGTTGAATCCATTTCAAAAAGGATAAACAAGCTGAGGGATGAAGAGTTATGGCCACAAATCAAAGAACTGATTCAAGGGTATGGAATTATGGTGCTTCTCAATAAGCAAATCCACTTGCCATCTAGCTGCCTTTATATTTTGTCATCTTCAATTCTATCTAGAGGTTACATGGTCAATGATGCATACTGATTAATGTTTGATTAGTTAGGCATGAAGATCAACTTTCTCTTCCATCAAATAAGATATTTGGCATATAGATGACGTTTACATTCTTTTTTCTTAGATCATGTTGATATGAATACCAATTTAATAGTAATTATTCCCGAATCTCGTCAGGTGCAAATTCATTTTGAGTATGCTTATATATTATTTATTGTTTAATTTCCCTTTGTCATTTGTATCTTTCTGGAAGAGAGAAGGTATTACCTAATGAAGCTATGGTTTTAATGTTTAGGCCTTGTTTAAAATGCATGAAAATTCTGGATCTCTCTCTCTCTCTCTAATGCAGGCGTTGATGTGAAATGCCTTTAGTTGAAATTTATTAATACAATTGCTGTGAGAATCAGTTGGCAATACAGTACAATTAGCCTGTCAGAGTTGAGAAAGCAATTTACTAGCTCAGGATATGTTGCTAATAAGCATCTAGGTGAAGCATTACTCATCACGATCTACACTAAATAAAATGCCTAAATATTGAAATTCAAATTCTGGAGGCATTTTCCATATATCTATTCTTGGATATCCTAAAAATAGATGGTGGTGAGTGATATATTGTAGAAAATATTTAGTTTCAAAATCAATTGTTGTTTAATCTGCATGTATTTTAGAGCATAGCTCAACATCAATGATGTGGATTCTCTATTTCCATGGCTCTTGCATATCTTTTAGTGTCAACATAAGGCAGGCCATTTTATTCTTGTTTTCAGACTCACATGTTTATATTTTCAAAAATGTGATTTCTTGGATGGTTCATATTGTGAGATTTGTTTTCTTTGAAAGTGTCTTTTCATATTTAATGGCTCAGTTATAGGTCTGTTGGAGATCATCCTTCTGGTACTATAACCACTTAGTATTTATCACACTTTCAAAGGAAACCTATTGGAACCTTTCATTCTCACCAACTAACTAAATTCTAAATGCGAAAGAAAACTTTTAACATTTTCTTTGTTACAATCTTTCTGGGTGCCTTCAAGAAGAGATCAATGTGACATCTTAGCTTTCATCTTTTCTTATAGCTTGCCTTTATTCAAGTTTAAATAGGAAATTTCCTGATTTTATTATAATTTTTACATAATTCTTTTTTTGGAGTCATAATTTGGGGCAAGTATCGGTTGTATAAGATATGTAAGCATCTGCCTGATTTTTGACTTGGAGGTTTACAACTTCATTAAAGGTTTGAATTAATAAATTTCCATGTAGGTGTTATTATTTCATTCAAAACTATTGTTGCAATCTTGACCATGAAAAAAATCCTTCTATTATTTGGAAGGATCATGGTATCCAAGATCGGTTTATTTTATAGTGTCATTTATGGTTGCTGCTTAACCCAGCTGGCATAGAAAGGAATCACTTATTCACTTAGTATATTGAGTCTCCCCTTTCATGTTTTTTAGCTGAAACATTATATTGTCTTTTGTTGAGGAAACATAGAAACCGCTTGGTTATTCATCTTTCTTTAATCCTTATTTTGCTTTTTTGTCCTACTTAGTTGAGGTTGAAACTATTAGTTATTGGAAATTAACAACCATTGGATGGATATATTTCCTGGGTGTTGGAAAAATCATAAGTTAACTTCTTGTATCTAAGATGCCATTCCATGGTGTATGTTGTTCACAAATGATATTGTCCTAGTTGATAAGACTAGTGATGGAGTTAATCATGAGTTAGAACTGTAGAGAAATACTCTTGAAAGTTGAAGCTTTAGACTAAATAGAAGAAAAAATTTATGCACTCTAATTTTAGTCTAAATGTGAGAGATGGAGTGGAAGTGAAACTAAGTGGGGTGGTAGTACTAAAGTATAATCATTTTAAGTACTTATGTTCCATTTTCTAGAATAATGAGGTGATAGATGAAGATGTTACCCGTAGTATCCAAACAAGATGTCTGAAATTGAGAAGTGTCATGAGTGTCTTATGTGATAAGAAGATGTCTAATAAAGTGGAGGGAAAGTTTTATAGAACGGCGGTTAGACTAACCTTACTAGATGGGTGCGAGTGTTGGGTAACTAAAGTTCCAACATATTTATAGAATGAATGTGGCAGAAATGAGGATGTTAAGGTGGATGAGTGGTTATACAAGATTGGATAAGATTAGAAATGAAGACATCGAGAAGGTGTATATTGCACCAATTGAAGATAAAATAAGAGAAAGGCGTTTAAGATGGTTTGAACACATGCGTCATAAACTTCGAGTTGCCTTGGTTCGAAAATGTGATAGTTTAGTAGTAGAAGGTAAGAAAAAGGATAGTGGTAGGTCTAGGATTGCGTGGAGAAAGAGTGTCTAAGGATCTACGTATATTAGATTTTGAGCCGGATTTTGCCTTTGACAAAAGGATATAGAGACAGAGAATTCATATAGCCGACCCCATCTAGTATGGGAATAAGACTTGGTTGTTGTTGTTGTTAGAAAAGTCACCAATAATTTTGAAAATACATGGCCAAGAGTCTTTTCTTAACATTCTGTTCATCAATGCATCTCCAACTAAAAATCTGTATACTGCAGGAAAGATATTTCTGGGATACCTTTCCTTATAATAGATAGCACAGAATCAAATCACTTCCATTATTCTCATCTTGTGTTCCTTCCCAAACTTTGGCTTGTTTTGGGTATGATAGAAAATAAAATCTTTCAAATGCATCTAAAGTTTCAAGAACCTCCGACTATTTCCACAACAATCAACATCAAGAAATCCTGCTTAGCTAACTTTGATGTTGTGAACTTAGACTATTGTTTGGCACTACATTTAGGTTTAATCACACTATTAGGTTTAATCACAGAAGTTTTCCTTCTTTGGCCTTCACCTCTTTCTTAAATTATTGCTTGTCTAGGTGGTATCTAATCTTTCGTTGGTCTTATTATTAGCATAGCGTTTATGAATGTTTCTTTAAGTTCTTGTGGGCGATTCAAAGTTCAAAAAATTGGATTGTGGTTTCTTCAGGGAACTTGAAATTTAAAATTTATTTTCTATTGTTTCATGGTCACTTTCTGGTTCCTAACAGTGGTCGTTTGCATCAAAGTTTCAGTTTATTCCACTCGGTATTGCCAATTAAATGTATATCATTTGTTCTGAACTTTGAGCAATCCGAATGATTAACACCATGTGACAGATGACGAGTTTGGGAAGTTGGGTAGAAATTTGTTTAGAGATTTAGGTGTTGTCTTGCTGTATTAGTTTGAGATACTATTGGAAATTGTTTTTCAAGGTTTGGAATTACTGTTAGACAGTGTGGAAGATCCAATTAACAAGAAGGCTCCTTTTCTTGTGTAGTATGATTGTCTGTGTACCAATATTTATAATGGTATTGTTTTTTGTTGACATTTATAGTTGTTGTGATTCTCAAGCTACGTTGTTGTGTAGTATGATTGTCTGTGTACCAATATTTATAATGGTATTGCTTTTGACTTTTGAAATTTTGATTAAACTCATTTTTCTGCCATGCTATGTAATGGAATTGCTTCTTAAGCTGCTAGATTGATTAATCCTTAAATTGAAAGGATGTGCATTGATCTCTCTATTCTTTGTTAGCTATTGTATTACTATTGTCCATCACACTCATAGACCAGCACTTTCATTGTCTTACATCCTCTTAAATGGAAGAAAATTTTCTTCTGAGATAATTTCTAGGTAATTGGCTCCAACTTATCAACTTGTTTGATTTAACTTCCCATACATCCTTTGTATGTGCTCAAGTATTTTTAATGGAATTGTGATTCTGATCGCTTGCTCTATTGAGGTGTTATATAACTTCAAAAAATATATATTTAACACAATTGTTCCTTTATTTCTGATTTTTAGACGTCTTTTGTTTTAAGTTAGTCAGTCTAACTTAGGCGCGCTTACTCATGTGTACTATGTATTCCATTTCATTTCCATATATCTATAGAAAAAAAAGTCACATGAACCAGTTTTTCACATTTCTCTGTTATCAAATTTCTGTTTCAGGTTTGTGAGAATGTGGAGGGTTGTGCTAGATTGCCACAGGACTCAGTCTCATGCGATATCAGAAGCTAAAAGCCTAGAATCTATTGCATCTGGTGGAAAGATCAGTGATGCTCTCATGGATTTAATGTTGCAACTGGAACTGGAGCTGTTAGAGTGGATTGGAAATTTCTCTGCTTGGGTTATTGCCCAGAAGAACTATGTTAAAGCCTTGAATGAGTGGCTTATACTATGCCTTCATTATGAACCTGAAGAGACCCCTGATGGAATTGTTCCCTTTTCTCCTGGAAGGTTAGGTGCTCCCCCTGTGTTTGTTATATGCAATTACTGGTCACAAGCACTGGATCGGATTTCTGAGAGGGAAGTTGTTGATGCAATGAACACTTTTGCTGTAAATGTGAAATACTTCTGGGAGCAGCAAAATTTTGAGCAACGACAGAGGCTAGTGGCAGCTAATGATATAGATAGGTGGTCTAGAACAAGGGAAAGGGAAACTCAGACAATTAACCGGGCTTTTGATGCTCTAAACAAGAAGTTAGTCTTAGTTTCAGGCCAAGATGGAGCTCCCCTGCATGGGCAGATTGTGAGCCATACCCATGACATGGAAATAAAAGGTATGCAGGCAGGCCTTAGACAAGTTTTTGAAGCCATGGAGAATTTCACTGAAAGTTCATTGAAAGCATACGAGGAACTAAATGACCGCTATGAAGAAGAAAGGGTGGCCAGAGAAAAAGCAAAAATTTCATAATCTCTTTCCTTATACAAAGCTCAGTGGAATCAGTATGGTTAACAAACCACCTGTAGTTCAATGATAAGCAAGAAGGTATATCTCTGTGTTTGCAACCACCAAGGGATAACCCCAACATGCTTGGTAAGGTCAAAATTGATGCATAAAGGTGGAGTTTTGAAGCTGTTGAATTTTCATGGCAAGTACAATGAAAGCTTACAAAGAACAATGCTTCTTCAGAAGAAAACAGTGATCTCAAAGCAGAAGTACCATAACCAAATACAACATTACTTGAATCATAGTCAGTATAACCTGCAGGTTTCAAAACCAAAGCTTGGTCACAAGCAGGATGTGATTTTCAAAGTGATATCCAGTGTTTATTAAGCTAAAATTAAGTGGCGTTGACCATTGTGGATTAGCTTGCGGCTTCATACAACAGGATGTTGGGTTGAGTCTTATCACTAGTTTCATATAGGCTGCTTGAAAAATCTAATGCATGCAATGGAATGGAACTGCCTGATCATGATTAAACATATCCAAAGACTGGTGTCTCTTAAAGTCTGGATATGCAATTCTGGTTCTGGGGAGGTTAGCAGGTTTGCTGCGGAAAATCTACTTCTGAGATAATCTGGAGATTACATATATGAAAGCCATGGCTCGTCAACAAAGCTAAGGTTGGTTTATCAGTATTGATATTTAAATAATGATACTGATAATAAATGCTTCTCTGAAAAAGCTTGAGTACTTCATGCTTTAACATTTGTCATCACGCTTTAAAGATAAGTGGAAAGCTCAGCAACAAGAATGTTCTTGTCAGAAAATTGCCATTGCTCAATTGTAATGGTTTTTCTGTTCTCGCATTTGTAATATGATAGGCTTCCCAGCACTCATGGCCAAGTGCTAGTTTTGCTGTCCAAAATGAGCTGCTAATTTATGTACAAGATCAGTCCAAACAAAGAATTGTGTGGCGTTTAACCCATGCTATTTCATGAGGAGCAGTAGTGCCTACTTTCCTACAAAAATTGATGCAATTTTCATCAGCCTTCAAAGTTGGCAGGGTAAATTCCATTGGACCACCATGACCTGGCTGTCTTTTGAATTTATTGTTGTACAGTCCATTAATAATTAAAATTTCAGAATATTCTTGGCAATCGATGTTGTTTAATGGCTGAGTTTGGTGGAGCTGGAATGAGCGTAGGAATGCCAATAATTTAAAGAATGGACCAGGTTTGATTTATGGTATTTGTGGCTTGCACGGATGGAACAAAGCAGTCATGCATGTACATTGTTTGACAGATAACAGCATCACTCTTACGTGGATCAAATTTATGAGTAATTCTTTGGTGTTTTGGGTTCAAAACAATGGGACCATACCATAGGGTGTGGATATGGGCAAAGTGGGTGCACTCCATGGGTCTGTGCGTTCACAAAATTGGTGCTGAAATTGTCTGCACCTAATTTTTGGACGTGAGTATACCCAGTTTGCACATATCTGCACTCCATGCACCTAATTTGTGGATGTGAGTATACCCAGTTTGCACAGATCTGCACTCCATGATATGGTGTTGTGGTTTTAAACCTATAGCACCTTAGGTGTAACGTATTTCCCACAAATACGCTATTGAAATAGAAGTAAACTTGCATACAAGGGTGCACATGCCATTGTCAATGATTCAACAAACACAATCACATTCACAGAATCACACAATATCAATGAAGTTCTCTCAAGCTACTATGAACGACCATTAAGAGCAACAAGTAAAAGAACGTAAAAGCTAAATAGGATAAGTGGAAGATGATTCACTCTCCGAGCACCAGCTCCGACGAGATGAATCTCGCTCTCCCGGGCGCATCTATTCCTCTCACGAGGTCCAGCCTAGGGTTTCCTTGATCTTCAATGCCCCTTCTTCTCATGCCTTGTGTCCCATTTAAACCCCCAACTGCCTTGGGATCAGCAGCCAGCTGCCTTGGGATCAACAACCACATCTGATATGTAACATTGCCTCAGGATTAGCTTATGCCCCTCTTGATGATTTGTTACATTACCCTCCCCTCATATGAGGACCTTGCCCTCAAGGTCTGTGAGAATAAACCGGCTTGGCAGGTGCGCGAGGTCCGGAGGTGGCGACAGTTTCCAAGCTACTAACCATGGCCATCCTACGCCCACTGTAACTCTTGGTAACATTGGTTGCATACTATGGAGGAAGAGACGACCAGCCAAACAAGGTGCAAGATCAGAGGTAGCAGGCTCAACGTCAGTGCTGGTAGTGAATGGGATTCCATGAACCTTTCTTAGAACCCATACTCTGATGGAAAGGAAGAGACCAAGCATGACAAACTGAAATGCATCCCCGACGCTCTGCCCCTTCCGCCAATTCAAGTAGGCAATAGCAAACGATGTAAGCCTTGACACACCTTGGCAGCAATGCACGAACACTCTCCCACCTTGTTCTGACATCTGATCAAAGACCTCCAAAGGTCCTTTTCCCTTCCCAGATTCATGTGCAATAAGTTGCAGCTGGAAGCTAAAAGCAGCTCCAATGGGCAATCCAAACAAGGAATAACATCCGATAGTAAAAAATGCAACAAAAGATTGCCAACCTGTTCTTACTACAACACCTGAGAGCACAGGTTGAATGCTGTTGAAAAACATTGTAGCACGTAGAAGAGAAGCCAACTTTGAGGTCTCACGTACTACTTCAGGTTGGTCACTGAAGAACTTGGGCAAATCCTTTCGAGTAATAAGAACGACAACCATAAAAATGAGTCCGATAAGGATCGATGTTGCCACCGATACGAAAACAGAAAACTGTGGCTGTGGGGCGACCAACTCCAAGTTCATTTGATACTCGCACAATGACTGCAGTAGTGAGACCAAGGGCAAACACCAGTGGCCAAAGCTGGTAGTTCATACATTTTGAAAACATTGTAGCAACAAGCAGCCCCTCAGCAATGTACACCTTCAGAACAATCGGTCGTAACTGTTCATCAACATGAAAACCCGAGTTAAGCAATTCATCACTCACATTCGCTATATCAGTAACCAACCTCCTCGCACATAAAACCTCCATTTCAACCAGCAGAGCTTCAGCTTCATCCAGGAGCCCATGCGACCCACAAACACTGATTATGGTATTGACAGTGACAACATGGAGGTGATCAAATATTGGAGCTGACGTCAAAGCTTTCAAAGGATCAGAATCATCATCCTGAATTCCACCATCAACATGAAATTCATTGCTCATAAATATTTGGCACCTAGTATTCAAAGTTGCTCGAGCAATGCCAACAGAACAATCATCATCTGGAAGCACACTGTCTGAATCTAGCACTGTCATCATGGTAATGCCTTTTAATAGCTATTATAAATCATCCAACAGAATGGATATAATAGAACTATCAATTCCAAGTTCATCCAATACCAGTACACTTCCCTTAAAACCTCCACCGTCATATACCATCCCGATAAAATTTCAAGCTCAAATAGCTTCCCCACACACTACCCAATACTTCCAAGAACCATATTGTTTTTTGAGAGTTCCAACAGTAGTGCCACAGATAGCTTACTTCCCTCATGGCGGCGCCCATGAGAATGAACAATATATCTAATAGCATTATCCCTTTCAATATTTTTTTTCTGGATCCAATCAATTGCTCCCTGATTTCCTAGAACAACAATTACCCACAGCTTGGGCGAGCTTAGTTCCTTCTGTAAATTCTAAAGATTGGTGTCTGTGGCAAGATAAGCTTATCCGAAGACACAAGTGTTTCCAAAACCACCTTCAACGAGCATGCTTCAAGGATGTGTGTGAATTTCTTTTGCTCAGGCATTGCATCAAATATGTGGGATGCATCCATGGCTTGCATAATGCTTGGCTGCAGAAGCTGTAACGCTTCATCATACTCAAGGCCAAGATTCACATCAAACCTCCAGGACACTATGGACCTCTGTTTCCCAACAGAAGCATCAGCCACCTCATTATCCTTTAGTGATACAAGGGATTGTCTGCAGTTTTGTTTACCCGAATTTCAGCCTGGATCTGTATCTCCACTGATAGTTCTTGGATTAATGCCTTCTCTTCTAACATCTCTGCAGATCCTGGAGCTCTCTCGGGCATATCCTCAAACACTTTAGGAGCATCAACAGCAACTTGGAATTCCTCCAAATTAGAAACAATTTCTCGAGCTTCGACACATGAACAATCGAAATCAGAATGTCCATAGGTGGATTCAATGGCATTGGCCAACACCGACCAAGATAATGGAGTGTCGGACTTCTGAAGTTTGTGGAAACATGAATATGTAACATTACAACCATCAATATGTAACGGCACCTTATCTTCAAGTCTTTCTTCCTATACTTCAAGCCGATGTCACACAGTAGCAAATTCAGCACCCTGAACAAGATTTACATAGCTGAAGGAAGAGCAATGGGCTTGCAATGAGTCAAGGCAATTTGAGAGGTTATGCAAGCTGGTGAGTTCTTCATGTTGTACTGCGCCGACGGGTGAATCATTGGGCATAATTCCCTCAGGACGAGTGTCATGCTCGTGGCAAGTCAGCTCCCCACAAGCATTCCCTACCAGGGCTCCTGCTATGAAAATTGAAGCAACATCAACAATTCCCTGAGGCATTTCACCAAACACCTGAGGTGCATCCTCAGATTCCAGAGCCATTTCAACGATCATATCAGACTCCTTCCTATCATCAATATAAACATCCTTTTTGTGTTTTTAGTCGGAAGGTTTCCTCTCATGCTGCAGCTAGAATGGCGTTCTTGAGCAACGCCCAAGAAGTTACTCCTGAAACCATGGCACCACTGGTCCGTCAAACAAGATGGCTGCAATCTTTAGCCGATAGGGATCAGTGGTCCCAAAGCGACAAAAGAACCTTTCAACCTTATCGATCCACTGCAGCGGCTCATTGCCATCAAAGCTAGATGGCCACTCCACGGGCACGCTACTCTGGGCAGCAGTCAACAACTGGGGTTCGACAGTGGCCATCAAGGAGTTGAGGTTGTAAATGAACGCAATCCAATGGAGAACGAAGAGCTCAAAAGATGAAAGCACCAAATGTAACGTATTTCCCACAAATACACTACTGAAATAGAAGTAAACTCGCATAAAAGGGCGCACAGGCCATTGTCAATGATTCAACAAACACAATCACATTCACAGAACCACACAATATCAATGAAGTTCTCTCAAGCTACTATGAACGACCATTAAGAGCAACAAGTAAAGGAACGTAAAAGCTAAATAGGATAAGTGGAAGATGATTCACGCTCCGAGCACCAGCTCCGGCGAGATGAACCTCGCTCTCCCGGATGCCTCTGTTCCTCTCAAGAGGTCCAGCCTAGGGTTTCCTTGATCTTCGATGCCCCTTCTTCTCATGCCTTGTGTCCCATTTAAACCCCCAACTGCCTTGGGATCAGCAGCCAGCTGCCTTGGGATCAACAACCACATCTGATATGTAACATTACCTTAGGATTAGCTTATGCCCCTCTCGATGATTGTTACAGAAGGCCTCAACATAGGATCTGACGACGGTGGCAGGCTTCTTATCATTGGTCCTCCATAAGACAAGATAGAGGATGTCGATCTCACTGTCCAACCTTCTTTTAAATTTTAAATTTTTATTTTTTAAAATGTTTTAAATAATACAACAAATCTCTTATGTGGTTGTTTTAAATTCATTTAAACTAGTTTAAACTAATTTTTTACGGGGCTGTTTGTTTTGAGGGATGGAAAACTCTCAAACCATCATTTTTTATTGTGTTTGTTTGTGCTTTTACAAAAGGGATGGAGATACATGGATCCCTACATCCCTCATGAACTCATGGATATAGACTTATGATCAAATTGGGTGTAAGTCATCATCAACCTTGTTATCCCTTCTAATTAATTTAATAAATATATATATTATTACTTAATACATTATTTAATTAAATATTATTTATTAGTTATTAAGGATCACTAGATAAATTTAACAATCTCTATCATCCAAAATGATTAATATTTTATAAGCATTATTATTTTTGATTATATATAATTTAAAAATAAAAGTTATTATTAATTATAAATTTAATAATTAATTTTTAAATCTTATGTCTATATTATTTATCCTATGATAATATAAAATATAATTTATTTAATTAATAATATCTAACATTACATTTAAAATTTGATTAGTGTTAATAATATATATTTATAATTATGATATTATTATAATTATTTTAATTTATTTTATTTAAAATAAGCACAAATAATAAATACTAAAAATTTCATATCCCTCATTTATCTATCCCTCCAACAATCAAACATCTCCCTCTAAGGGATAGTATTTATATCACTGTATATTCTAATTCCTAGATATCCCAATCCAAAGGATGAGTATTTACAAGAAAACAAACGCAACCTAAAAAAATATCTAAATTTATCAAAATATTATATAATACAAGAAAAGACTTAAATTTCTTTTACTTCACGAGGCAGACTACTTATATCATATAGTATATAGGGTGAAAATATCAAAGGATATGTGACATGATCACAAACACCTATATAAGGGATCAACTATCAGTATAATTGCCTAGTCATCTGACGGTGGGGATTGACTTTGTAGAAGGCCTATAAAGCATTAGAAAGTTGGCAACTAACTGCCTTTGGGCTAGCGTCTAGTTGTCTTCCTGCTAGTGTATTGCTGTCTCTGAGCTGCCACTCAAATGCCTCAGAGTTGGCCAACAGTCTTAGGACTATATAAAGAGGACCATAGCTCACATCTCGGGTAATCGAGTAACTCTAGTACGCTACCTAGAATTCCACAAAGATTGATTGCCTACTTGTGTATCACTCTCACTTGGAATCCTTTCCACTCTCTTCTACTCTTGCTCATCCTACTCTATGCTCTCCCCTTTATTTAGAGTCTTTGACTTGAAGTTAGAGGCTACCCTTGAAACAAGCGTTTGGCCCTTCTCTCTCTGGAGATCCTTCTCAAAGTGAAGTGCGATTTTTTAAGGTCCGATCTCTAGAGAAGACACTGATCCGGTGAGTATTGAGTTCATCTAAGAAGTCATCCACTATAGTTGATCTCTCCCTTAAAATCCATGAAACTTCATAATTGTCACTGACCTTTCTTACCCGTTGATCTGGATCTGTTTTGATCCCAGGGAAGAGAAAATCTCGGTATCAACAGTTGGCACTGCCTATGGCAAAGATCAATCAAGAAGTTGTGAAGCTCTTGGCAATAATAAGAGGCAAGCGAGTCAGATCCATGTCTAGTTGGACGAAAAACACCACTCAACTCAATGACATCCAAGAAGCCGAAGGCGCTCATGAGGACTAACCTACAGTTCTTGAAAGAGACGTTCCAGACACAAGGTATCGAGTCCTTGTGGAGAGAATCGAGGCACTCACTCAAGCCCTCCAACTAGCAAAGCAGCAGATGTGTTAGCTTTTGCCTCCACTAAGAAACACCATGGTGGACTCATCAGATGGTGCATAGCGCTCCACTACGTGTGCTCTAGAGCCTAAGGGCAAGGCGCCACTACAAGAAAACTGGAAAATCGCTACGAAAAGTTCCCTCGCTAAATCATGAATTTCCGTCGCTAAAATAATTCAGCAAGGGAATAGCGCGAAATATTGGCCGTCGTTATTTTGATCCTAGCAAATATTTCGCGAAGGAAACATCAGTTGCTGAATATTAGCGACGGATTAGCGAGGGACTACATCCCTAGCCATTTAGCAAAGGCAAACATTTTCCTCCCTAGTCCTCGCTAAACTCTCTCGCCAGATCGCTCTTTATCCGATAATTTGCAATGACTTCGCAACGGATTATCTCTAGCTATTTAGCGAGGGAAGAAGTTTCCTCGCTATTCCTTAGCTATAATCCCTCGCCAAACTATTACTTTGGCGAGGACTTGGGGACGGAGTTTCTGTAGCTATTTAGCGAGAAAACATATTACCTCGCTAGTCAGTAGCTATATTACCTCACCGAACTTTTACTTTGGCGAGGACTTAGCGACGGATAGTCCGTAGCTATTTAGCGAGGGGCCAGGTACCCTCGCTATTCCTTAGTTATATTCCCTCGCAGTTGGTTTTTTTTTCAAATTCATTCCGTCGCTATTCCCTCGCTTATAGTTACATTTGCCACCAATATATATTTTTATTTATTGATCCCCTATAGTACAAATTTAGCACCAACATAAACATCTGAAATATATATTAAGCTTAAATATTCAAAATAAGCATATAGAGAAAAAAAATACAATTAATGCAACAAATAAAATTCATATTACACCATTCATGTTTCAAGGTTACGTAAGGTTCCCATCCATTTCTCATTACAATATCATCTTTGCATTGTTTGATCATGCACCAATTTTCATTTCCAAGTACATGGTAAACATCAAATATTCAGCTCCATGTTCAAGTGATTACCTCTTAATCCCTATACACAATTGTAATACAGATGCTACTAATTAAGAAAGGTTGATATTGTCTTCGTAACAAATATTCAGCTCCATGTTCAAGTGAACACCTCCATCCTCTAATAACAAACACAGCAAGAGCAACAAGTCAGTATCTTTCCTAAGTGTAAAAATGATGATAATGGTTTCTCTCGAACTTCAAACCTGTTCCCAGCTGCCCAAACTGGTTTTCTCCAAATGTGTAGATAGCACCATCGGCAGGGATGTAGATAGTGTGGCACAAGCCATTAGGAACTCCTTTTATTTTAACACTGAGAAGAGATGAGACACACTTTGGGCTCATCATCTGTACTCCCTTGGCCGCACTGGACCAGAAAGACATGGGAGCATTGTGAGCCAATGAATTTCATCAATAGAAATTTGTAATTGTAATTTAAAGAATAGAGCAACATTATAGGTATTCTCTCGATGTTAATAGACAACCACAAATTAAATATTGTATTGTGCATTCTTCCCATCTTTGTACAATCCCTACAATCTAATCCTGGAGAGCAGTTTATATCTTGGAACAGCCCAAGAAATTTTTTTAAGGATATAAGCAGGTTATGATGAATTTTAAGAAGTGTAACTATCAAAATGTTTCAACTAAAACATTTTAGGGTTAATCTTTCCAATGCGGAGAAAAATAAGTTATTCATGTTGTCAATTTTAACTGTGGTTCTATAATCCTTTCCCATTATTTAACATCAGCTTCATATAAACTTGATAAATGAAGAACTCATTCATTTCTTTCAAGCATTATTAAGTGCACCTCATAAACAAGTACCATAATTTGTTTCACATACTTGACAAAATTAGAAAAAAATTATCCCTCTAGAAACAGGAAGAACATTAGCAAAATGTAGAGACAAGATCAAAAAACACAAAACAGAATAGATAAGAGCAAATAGGTTAAATTGGCCATGAACATAATGAGGAAAACTCAGAATTATGATAGATTTGATCTTTAAGTTTGAGTTTAGATTCACCAAAATTGAAGAGATGGTTCACATTCTGATGGCGGCAAGAATGATTATGATTGAAATGTGTTTGCTGATGAAGTGGCTTCGATTAACTGCAGGGATTTTGTTTGTTTAATTAAGGTATAATCCCCCAAATAGTCCCTCAATTATGGTCGACTCTCCCATTTAGTCCCTCTATTACTAATCACGTCTTTTTTGCCCCTATATTTCTTAATTGAGGTTAATCTAGTCCCTCTAGGCAACTGCAGTCTAGATTAATCACGTCTTTTTTGTCCTTGTATTTCTTAATTGCGGCCCATTTAGTCCCTCTATTATGGGCGGAGGGACTAGGTTGGCCGCAATTAAGAAATACAGGGACAAAAAAGACATGATTAGTAATAGAGGGACTAAATGGGCGAGTCGACCATAATAGAGGGATTATTTGGGGGATTAAACCTTTAATTAATTAGTGTGTTTGGATTGCAGATTATAAATAGATGAAAAGAATTGAAAAGATGAGAAAGTTTTATCAAACTACCTTCCTTTGTAATGCTTCGTTGACATCCTACGGCACTTGTTCCTTCAAAAAGATAAAAAATTAGTATATAAGCAGGAAAAAAAAATATATATATATATATAGGAATAGAAGATGCTTGGGTGAATTTAACTGATTACCTTTCTTGTCAGATCAAGCAATAACTGTGTTTGTAAATTCATACACATAATAATCAGGATCATCAAATTCATTCATATATAAATATCATTTCTGTTGGTAATTATATTACCTTTTTTGATCTTATCTTCTGTAATGACATATCTACTTGATCCTCTAGTTGTCTAAGTTATTTTAGTATTCAATGAGCCAAGATCAATGCCTAGGAGATTTCTGCAATTTAATGTTTGAGGGAAAAACAACCTAAGCATTAATTACAACACCAAGTACTTATTCAAAGGAAATAAAAAAAAAAGTTGAACTGAGAGCAGTTATTGTTACCTATGAGATCTTTGTAGACATTCAACTCCTGCTCTTAGAATCAAATATTCTTGATAGTTGTCCTGTTTTACATTCAGAAAATTAAGTTCATGAAGAACATAAATTAACATGAATATGATTCTGCAATTAGATCATTAATTAGAATGAGTGTTTCTATTTTTATTACCAGGGTGTCTTTTGAAGGAACAGTGACATCTGAAGAAGTATGATAACCCTTCTTATACTTCTCAAGTGTTTTGAACATGCTGTGATGAAGATAGGAAACAAAGAACAAGTTGAGAATCTTCTAAGTTAAGTATATTAACCTTTTTTAATTTTTTTAGTTTTTAAAACTATATTTGTTAGAAGAAGAAAGAAATTAATAAAGTAGATCATTAATTCTAAATGTAGATCATTAATTACACTACTAATCCTTGTTATACCATCTTTCAATTAATTTTTCTATCCTCAATATGATGAGAAAGTAATTAATAAAGTTCAAAGGATGATAATCAAAGATTAAATACATGATTAAATACTCAATCTATCAGAAAATTCAGTAAAACTGTGTAAAATTCTTATACATGTAGTGATGAAGATTTAAGTATAGAATGGACATAAAAAATGACAATGAGAAACAATACAGGCAATATTCCTACTAAAAATAAAATGTAGAAGATTAATTCAACAACATTTAAGCAAGAAAAAAAGAACATGACATAACTCACCAATTAGCAGGTGTGTAAAGCAGAAACAACATGAAAATCCAACAGTAGCAAGATGAATAACACACACAAAATGATAATCAAATTCCTTGAGTGAACCAACAGTAGCAGTTTTAGGAATCTCAATTAGAAATCCTCGCACCTTAGAGGACTTGATACTGAATTTAACTATAAAGGAAGAAGCATAACACCCGTCGAAACCGTATAATGTCATGGTTTAAAAAAAATAGCATCATCACAAAGTCAAAAGTAGGCGTAAATTAGTGTAAATCATACCATGAAAATCCTCTGATTCACATAATGATTCCTGACCTATCTTGGAGGATGATTGCCCATTAGATGCACATGATTAAAGGGGACCAAATAAATAATAAATAATAAATAATAAATAATAAATAATAAATAAAACATGCCTAAGAAGGTGGAAATGTGGACGACAACTTATAAAAGAACCAACCTCCATAAGAAGTTGTGCTTGAATCGCTCACTTTGGTCTTAAAGGTACCCTTTCCAAGTGAAAATATACCTTCCTTACTGACTGCTTTGGAAGCAGGAATTGAGCAGTGCTCAAATACTTTTCTTTGTATAAATGAAGATCTTTGCATCCTTTGACTTGTGTAACACCTTCCGGACAAGCTTTGATTGTGCATTTGAAAAGAAAAAAAAAAAGAAATGGTTGATATCTCCAGTTCATAGGCAAGGCGGACAATTCTACAACAAAAAGAATAAGCATAACTTGAAGTAAAACATTTGTTCTTGGAAGGGACGCCAACTCTGACACCATAAGTTGTCTTGCCAAATGGTATATTAATCAGTATATCAAAAGAAGAGATTTAGATGCCCTTGCTTCCATCTTCCTACAATTTCAACATTCCCTCTTTAGTTTATCAAGCTTAATATTTCCAACTTCCAAGTGGAAGGAGAGGATTAAAAATTCACAACTAGAATTCCTAGATGATGTTAAAAATTCACAAGACTAACACAAAAAAGTATTGTTAAGTATGAGGAGTCTTTTCAAAAATTTCATTTACTTATCTGACCAAATGAAATAGAAAGTTTAGAGACTGACCATATTTTTTTTGGCAACACCCTGCAGGATTCTCCTCAAGTGGACAACACGGTCAGAAGTCTAAGGTACTTGGCGGCTACCTAACATTTGTTGCATCTGTTCCTTGAACTGCTGTTGTATCTCCTGAAATCGTGCTTCAACAGATGCTTGCACCTCCTCGGTAACAGATGCCCGTACCTCCTTTGTAACAGATGCCCGCACCTTCATTGTAACAGATGCCCGCACATCCTCTGTAACAGATGCCCGGATCTCCTTTGTAACAGATACGCAGATCTCCTCTGTAATGCACGCCGCGAATCTCCAACTCTGCCACATTTGCATCCTCTCGTCAACCATCTCATCCATCCTTTGCTCTATGGATGAGATAGCAGCTTGCACCTGTTGGTTGACCTCTCTAACATTGTGTGCGATAGATGCATGACATGCCGAAGAGGATGCATCATCATAGTGGTAGCTCGCTTGTTGCCCCATACCATAGACTTTCTTCTTATTTGTCCCACCTGCAGCCTCATAATATAAGCTATTTTCATCCACTGTCCCCCCCAAAAT
Source organism: Dioscorea zingiberensis (assembly GCA_026586065.1). Lineage (NCBI taxonomy): Eukaryota > Viridiplantae > Streptophyta > Magnoliopsida > Dioscoreales > Dioscoreaceae > Dioscorea > Dioscorea zingiberensis. The sequence goes on from CM048824.1 coordinate 31,775,157, forward strand.
GTTTCTCTCCTCCACCAAAGCAATGTATCGATCCTAAGAGGAACATCAAATAGTAATTCACATTAATACTCACTCAATGTAACACAACCATACACTTAAACACAACAACATTGATAAGAAATAGCAACTCACATGAACAGTATGAGCTTTGTTACTCGTAAATGTTTCACCATCCCCATTTTTCGTGTGTGTGCGCCTAAAGAGCTCAAAGGATGTCGGGGGACGATTATGTTGTTTCTACTACATATAAACATTGATATAGGTCAACTGAACAAAATATACTCAAATAATAAGTATACACAACTTAAGATGTGTTTATAAAAATTTGGACCAATATAAAAAAACTTACCAATCTCCTTACATGCTCAACGTGGGAGATGTAGCCTCCAGTATAGGTAGAGGGACACGGGCCATCACCAACTCCGCCACGTCTATTTTTTGCATTTTGCTGGGATATGCGCACAACTTCAGGTTCCCTCCATGCCTCTTTCCACTTCGTCCATAATGTAGACCTCCTTCATGCACATAGATGGAGGCAAATTATATGGTGTCACTATCACTGGCCACGATGAATATTGTTGTCCCGATTGACCAAATGGTTGAAACCCATCAGTACACAAACCCAACCTTACATTTCTAGTCTCATTAGCAAAATCTTGGTGAATTTCATTGAAATGCTTCCATGCTTCTGCATCTGATGGATGATACATTACACCCATATCTGTAATATGCTCGGCATGCCATCTCATTGACTCTGCTGTTGATTCAAATGCATACAACCTATGCAACCTGTCGGTAAGTGGAAAGTAAAACATTTCCGTATAAGCTACATTTTTGTGCTTTCCAGATCCTCTTCTTCTTTTGTATCTGTCGTTCCCACAGAATTTGCAACTTGTAAGATAATTGTATACACCCCAATATATCATGCAACCAAGCCTACAACAATCAATCTTCTCGTAAGGCAATCCTAAACCCTTAACAAGCTTCTTCGTCTCATAAAAACTTTCAACCATCTTGTTCCCTTTGGGTAAAGCCTCACGAATTAATTAACAAGTCAGATCATAACACTTTTCTAACAGGTGATGCTCAGATTTTATATTCAACATCCGAGCGACTGCTGATAATACAGAATGATTGTCACAACCAGGGTACAGTTCCTCATCCACGACATTCAATATTGAATAAAATTGTTCCTCTTGTGGATTTGGAGATTCCTCCATTTGGCCATATATTGGTGAAGCTTCACCGATAGTTTGGTCTTGCATCCAAGCTGATGTTTGTTCATTAAAAGAAGGACCAGCTGCATCTAACACCATCCGTCTATATGGATTCATAACCTGCAACTCTTCTTCAATGAATTCATTAGTTTGGAAGATTGAACTCGATGATAAAGTTGTTGGTTCGACGTGACACTTCCACTCAAAATAATTTGGAACAAATCCCTTTCTCATTAGATGCATTCTTACTTCATCTGGATGCCTATATGCGTGGTTCTCACATTTTCTGCATGGACACCTTATGTTCAGCCCATCCATGAATCTCAGTTGACTACATGCAAATTCAAGGAATTGTTCGACACCGGCATAAAACTCGGGGTTCATATCCCCTCGAGCAAGACGTCGACCATACATCCAAAATCTATCAGGGGTATTCATCATCCTAAGATGTATTTAAAAAAATAAATAAAAGAGTCAATAAAGAAATATATCTAAAAGTACCAAGATTCCACGAAGGGAAAAACTAAATCCAAATAAACTTTAATATGATTGTACTCTAAAAGAGTAATAGTATAATATTTATACAATTAAATATAAAAAAATCATAGATTCAACAATGTAATAATTAATGATTGCAACTAAAAAGAGTAATATATGCATTTAAAATCTAACAAAAAAATGCTAAGAAAAGTCGAAAAAAATCAATAATTCAACAACAAACAAAAATCCATAGAGATAAGGAATTCATTCCCTTTATATATATTCCTCAAGAAATAAATATTAAAAAAAAATATCCCACTAACTTTTAAGCTTTCTTCAAGTCAATCAATGACTAGAAACCTAGCAAAATGATACAAAAATACTTAGGGAACATCATCATGGTGCTAAATAAAAGAACTACGATTCAGGAGAATATTGTCCACATATACTTTTCAGAGTGTAGGATAACATAATATGCATCATTTGCCAACACCAAAAGAACAAAAAAATAAATAAATAAAATAAATAAAGAAATCCAATGTGACACAAGGCAAAATAACACTGCCCATCAGTGATAAATAATATACTGAAACAGTCCAAACAAATTAATAATCAAAGTAAAAAAAACGGATAAAATTCAAATAAACTTTAACTAGCTTGAACAAAAATCAGAACCAATCAAGCATACCAATTGAAGTTGGACAAATAAAAAAGAAACAAATCAGGTAATTATAATCATTGGATGCATCATGACATTGATACTAATAGATATCCACTCCCCTCTTTATTAGGACATTTTTGTAAGTGAACAAACTACAACAAAACCCAAATTTGATACCATCACCACAACACATAACCAGAATCCCTAGTGTCTTTAAGTCTCCACCACAGATTCCTTATCAAATGTTCAACCTTGCAGTTCCACTTGAAGAAAATTCAAGGGTACCAAGGGCAAATTTTAACAGTTAGTAAGCATTATCACCCTAAGTTTAAAGATTTTAAATTATAAATATTGAATAAACCTCTTCAAACACCAACATACTATACAGTATATTGAAGTACATCAATTAACAAAACCATAATTTCATGAGCAAAATCATGAGCAAAATAAATCATTTCATTAACAAAATAAATCATTTCATTAGCAAATATGACACCATCCCCATAACAAAACCAGAATCCCCTGTGTCTTTAATTCTTCAACACAGATTCCCTATCAAATGTTAAACCTTGCAGTTCCTCTTAAAGTAAAATCAAGTCTACCGAGGGCAAATTTTAATTAGATAGTACGCATGATCACCCTCGGTTTTAAGATTTTTAATTACAAATATTGAACAAAGCTCTTCAAGCACCAACATACTATACAGTATATTGAAACACAAAACTTAACTAAATAAATCATTTCATTAGTAGTAATCTGAAATAGAAGGGCAGGGGGAAACACCAAAAAACTCAATGTTCTTGAAGATTAACATGGCTGACAGAACATTTTAAGTTTCCACTAGTTTCACAAAATATGAACTATTTAAGTTTCCTTCAAAAGATGGGAATAATGCTAAATTATTTAACAAACATGGACAACATTACCAGACAAGTTCTAAAAAGCTAAGAAAGTGAGAGAAGCAAGCCATGGAAAACAATTGGTTCTAGACCACTTCTGGGTCCTTCAAAAATACTAAATTTTTTAGTAATAATTTTTTTTAGTAACATTAGTTTAGTACTAAATTTTTGATAATTCATCTTGCTTTGCTCCAATGATAAAATTTGTGAGGAGTAAATTTTGCATGTTTGTGAGCAGTAAATTTTGCAAATTATAAAATTCATTGCAAACAGAGAAGCAATTCACTAATAAATTAACAAGATAATTAATCACTGCATCACTGATAAATGAAAGAAACAACTATCCTTTGGCATGTGGGAAGGGATACCTTATTATTCTACCAACTCAGACCACAGATTCTCAAGGGGAAATGAAATAAGAGTTGTTGAGTTCCTTTGCAGGGTCCCACTTCAGATGGACTGGGACCCTAAATGTTCCCTTTTATCCATCAATATGATTAGTGTCAGCGTGCCAATATGAAAGAAATAACCAAGTAAAAATATCAAGTAGTTCATATGCATTTTACTGCATACCTGTTGTGATCTTGCTATAGATTCTGGATAAGATTTGAACTAGTGAGTATTGGGGCAGGGCTTGCTTGTACCTAGGATCCAAGCAAAGGTCAATGTAGATGTAACACCCAATTCGCTAATGAAATAGATGTCACACCAGCTGGGCCGGGGGTGCACCCAGCCCATAAGCTGTGCCGTCAAACCTAAAATCCATAATCATGTACTTTAATTGAGATGCATATGACATATTATATCCGGTTACACACCGGAGATCAGGTTCAAATAAAAGGCATAAAAGGTACAACACACAGAGTCATGGGCACTTCGGCCCCAAATTCAACGCAAGATAACATAAGTAAGGTTCAATACAACTCCATACTAGTAGCTAAAAGACAGGTACGCCAGAGCCAGCTAAATCCTCAATCCCTGCTCGAGGCATGAATCACTAACTCGCTCCGGGTCTAGATCACCGTAATGTAAAAAGCAAGTGTAGAGAAGGGCTGAGCTATACGAGCTCAGTGAGTATGGACTACCCCGCTAGGTCTTATACCGACCTATGATATGTATTCAACATTTAAACATAAGTGGTGCATGTAAAACTCATGAATGTCAGCTTCATTATCTACAATTTTGATAAGTATGCCATGCAATCGTAAACCCAAAGAAAACTCATGGACAATCCCCAATCATATCACACTTAAATTGATTATATGTTCATGCCATGGCCACATATCCTAATGGTGTGCACCCCTAGTTAAAATGTCTCCGGAAGGACTCCAACAGACATCAGGAACAGCGGTATGCCTCTACATGATCCTGATGACCGGCGCTACATAAGTCCGGTAAATTTCCGTATCAAGGACAGAAAGGGGGTTTTATATAAAACATGACTTTCGCAAACATTTTTCTCTTTTTTTAAGGAAAACACGGCTGAAAACAAAACCCCTTCCTCACTGGTCCCTTCTACTAACAATGCCAGGGCTCTATTTTGAGCCCCTGTTGGATCCCCCATACATTAACTAACTGAGGTGCAGCTCACGGTACATGCAATGATCTTTAATTACCTCTTCAGGTTTTCCTAAATCATATATTTACCCTGTAGGGTCTTTCTTAATCATATCTCATGCATTGAATTTTAATTACATTATACAAACATGAAAACGTAGCACAAGTATAACGATAAACCCTTCGGCATACACAAACCGAATTAAAACTCGTAGAATACGATATAACAAAAAGAATCCCGATGAATGCACAATTTAAATTCATGTTTACGGTAAGGTCCCCTCACCTCACGTCCTTGCAATTTCCTAAGAATCATTTGAGTCCTTGGCAGTGACTCATTGGACTTTTCCCTTCCCTAGAATCGGTGAGAGTCTTGATTAAATGGCAGAACTACTGTATTTTCCATAAATTCGTTATATGGTTTAAGAATACGAAGATTTAGAAATACGATCCCGTTTCCTTAACTTAGACTCCTATTCATCTCAAGTAGCATACAAAGAACATTAACCTCAATGGTCATGTTAACATGCCTTTACATCCTTGTATTACCCTTAAGCGTGCTTATCTAGCCGACATTAATCAATCTACAACATGTGTCCCCTAAACCGGACTTTTATGAAAATTAGGCATACATGAGCATATTAATCATGAAGCTACACATACTTAAGCAAGTTAACTCAATCCCTAATAGGCATTAATACCATAGGATTTTCATAGAAATTTCGGCGGCACCTCCCCTATTTGTAGGGCCCCGAAATTCATACAAACAATCCCCACAATGACATGAATTTACATCAATCATACAATACATCAACACATATCCATTTTCCCTACATCCACCTTCATTCCACAGCCCTAATCATCAATAACTCACTAAATCATGGTTTTTCATGCAAGGGTAAGAAGCTCACTGCCGGATCTTCGCGCGGAGACGAAGGAGAGGAGGGGGCAGGCTTATCGCCGGAATTTGGGGTGGCCTTGAGCTCCGAGGCTGGCGGCGTAGCGTCGCAGTGAGCGAGGCCTTGGCGTGTGCGGCCTCTGACAGTCTGTAGCCTTCCTTGTGAGCGGTGTCTGGGGCGGAAGGGAGCCGGGGTCGTGGGGGCGGGGGTCGTCGGCGGCGCGGCTGTTGGCGGCGGCGAAGGGCGGCGTGGATGAGGGTCAGCCCGCGAGAGAAGGAATCGAGGGGAAGAGAAGAGAGAAAATTCCCAATTGAATCTCATTTCACTCTAAGTCTGATGCCCACTTATAGTATATACTATTTTATTTAATTATTTAATTAATCCATTATCTTATCTTATCATATGAATTATTACACTTATCTCCAAGTACTTTAAATTATTGGTCACATGCCACCTTTATTTATTTAATAATATCCTCTCATTTCATGTCACGTCACCCATTAATTAATGTTATTTCCCTAATGACACCCCGACCCAGATCCGGGAATCTTGGGTCAATGATCTCAGTCGTCACGGGCGCACTGTAGCTTCACGGGGCCTTCCTCTCGTCAGGCGAGATCCGCGAATACCGGTATTTGACTCGACCGATCTACTTTATCGGGACTCGAAGATTCGTCCGATTTTCCTACCGAATTCGTCTTGATTAATTAACTCTTATGAATTTTCTCGATTAACTAATTGTGATTATCTTTCTATCCGCCTCCAACCATTTCGAATATGAGCAGCCTGGCCCAATAAGGCCTTCCCTTGGCCCACTAGTTGCGAGGTTGGTTTTAAAATCTAATACTCCTCACTTTTCCTTTTACTTAGACTGATAATACTTATTTTGCTTTCCGTGTTAATTAATCTCATTAATCACCGGATAATTTTATTTATTTATGCACTTAAAAATTTCGGGGCGTTACAGTAGATGTCATCATCCTTCAATAAAAAATAAGAAAAGAAAAGTCCATTACATGGTTTATGAATGAACCATAGCCAGATTCTATTGGGTCCGATTTGCAAGAATTTTCTCCTTCAACTTCTTGATAACCCCGTGGCATGGTTTGAGGATTTTCACAGTAGACATGAGCAACCAATATTTTTTAGCGAGCAACACCACATAAATAATTAGTCCACAAAAATAATGCATTTGTAAAGTGCTTTGGCAATGATGTCAGATTGAGTCACTACTAGATTAGAAGTGAGAAATGAATTCACAAATATATATATATATATATATATATATATATATATATATATATATATACATATATATTTATTTATTTATTTAAAAAGTCAATATAACCTATTAATGACAAACAACTTTGGGTAGTTATCGCATCAATTTATCAATATAAACAAATCAACATAACCAAATATAAATAACCAGCCAATAAAGACACAAAGGAGAAACATCATAGTCATAGTTACTTATCAAAAAAAAAAAATGCAAAAAATCCCCAAATTTATGATTATGAAAATTAGTTGGTGACCATAAGATTCCAAAATTAAGCACTACCTTAGCATGCCATGTGGCAATCAGAAGAAAAAGTTTGTATAAATTCCAAATTTTATGATTCTAAAAAATAGTGTAAAATTTATGTTGAGGTGGCATACCCATACCAGTCAATCAGCAACTCACATGTGTCACCATGTCTTTTCCTTCTATGTAAATGTGGTACTCACTTTAGACCTTACAGTCACCAACTAATTTTCATAATCATAAATTTTGGGATTTATAGGGCAATCCGAGATAACCATTCAACCTGAGAAAAAAATCAAATTAATATATGAAATTGATCATGCCTGTAATAATTCTGTAATTACCCATTAGATGTCAATGACCTACTGAACTACTCATGACAAGGAAAAAGAAAATAAAACCATAAAGCTTAAACCAAATTATCACAAGATTTATAAGAGTAAAAAAAATAAATTAAGACAAAAAATTGTCACCAATAAAACCATTCAAAAAGATAATTTCAGACCAACTTCAAAAGCAAAAGACAGTCCTATTTGGGACAAAAGAGACATTCATTATAAAAATAAATCCAAGAGACATTCATTATAAAAATAAATCCAAGGCTTGTAAGTCAGTAACTCTACTAATTTCAAAAACTGTTTTGACTGTCATGAGTTCTTCCAAGGTATATGTTGACACTAACTAAAAGTTTTAAGGGTTATATAATTTCACATTGTTTCAGATGGTATTGAACTACTGCAAGATGATATCAAATTAATTGCTATTTAAAAAAAAAACTGCAGAACCTGATATTTGTGTGGAAATCCGGCTATGAAATCATCAGAGTTCAATTTGATTATCAGCGATGTCCACCACAACAACCTCAATGAAGATTGAAATTAAAATTAAAAAGCTTGTAAGTCAATGAAGGCTGAAATTTCATTCATGTAAATAACACATGAGAATGAAAAACATCATTGCTCTAAAATCAATACAATGGCGGAACATCTCCAATCTCTTGGGTTACCTTAAAAGCAACATGGTGTTCAGTGTTGTTGACGACCTTGAGATTGCAAAATGAGGGCTTCTCTAGCTTAACTTCATCCAAATAGATGAAAAAAAATATATATCAAAATCACAACTTCTTAGAACTGCCACAAAAAAAATCTGAAAAAAAAATCTAATTAGAAAGAAAAGAAAAGACGAAAAGGAAAATGATCATCGATCGCAAGGTGAACTCCTCAAGTGAACCAGATTAAACACCCCAATCGGTGAAACTTAAGCGGTTCTGCCAGGAATTAGGGCATCGAATCGGAGTGAAGGTAAGGTGGATCAAAGATATTGAGAGAGATCTCGAATTAGAACCTTGAGATGCAGACGAATCAACGCGAAGAAGCTTTCTCGGAGCAAATAGGGCTCTGAGTTCACTGGAGATCGCGACAACGACGGACCTATGAAATCAAGCCATCCAATTGCTTCACTAGAGACCTTTTCCTCGAATCAATTGCTACAATCTCCGGATCGGGAATTAAAAACCCTAAAATCGTGTAGGAGTACGAGTACTAGCATGCGGGAGTGAGAGTAAAGTAAAAGAAAGGGGAAAAGAAAGTGCGGCTGCACGCGCAGGTGATGAAAATTTGGGGTTATTTTAGCGAGGTATTAGCGAGGGAACAAATCCCTCACTAATATCATGATAATAATAATAATAATAATAATAATAATAATAATAATAATAATAATAATAATAATAACAAAAATAATAATAATAATGATGATGATAATAATAATAATAATCATAATAATAATAATAATAATAATGATGATGATAATAATAATAATAATAATAACAATAATAATAATAATGATGATGATGATGATGATGATAATAATAATAATAAAGGTAAATTATCTAAATTGTGACCCAACTATTAGTGTACTCCTATTTGAGTCACCCAATTATAAAAAATTTCAATTGGGTACCCCAACTTTAGAATTGTGTTCAATCAAGTCACCCACGATAACACCGTTAATGGAAGACTGACGTGGCATGACATGGGGCACCCAACATGCCAATCAACCTAAAAAAATAATAAAAACGGTAAGAGAAAAAATATAAAATGAACATCTTCAAAACCATGCCAACTTCTTCATAACCTTAATAACCTTAATCAAAACAATCACAACATACAAGCACATTTCACTATTTTCCAATTTTATTTTTGTAATTACATTGTAAAATCCTCTTTATTTTTTAGAACTTTTTTATATTTTTTTGTGTATGTATTATTCTCCTTCCAAAAAAAAAAAAAATCTAAACATAATATTTAGAATATTTTAGAATTCTTACTCTAATTTCTTGAAATTTTTAAAAAATCCTATTTATTTTTTAGATTTTTTAGAATTTTTTAGAATTTTTTTTTTATTTTTTCTACCACGTGGCAACTAACGTGGCATGCCATGTCAGCTGACACGTCAATGATAATTATTTGAAAAGTTTAAGTTATTTTGCCACGTGGCAAGGCTGACGTGGCAAAATATAAAGGATTCTTTATATTTATGCAAAATCTAAAAAAAATTATATATTTTTTAGATTTTTTAGATTTTTTAGAATTTTTTAGAATACTTACCAGAATTTTTTGAAACTTTTAAAAAACCCTGTTTATTTTAAGATTTTTAAATTTTTCAAAGAATTTTTATATTTTTAAATGATTTTTAAGATATTTTAAGGATTTTTTAAGATTTTTTTAGAATTTTTTAAAAATTTTATAATTTTTTATTATTTTGTTATTTTTTTCTGCCATGTGGCAAGGCTGACGTGGCATGTTGGGTGCCACGTGTCATGCCACATCAGCCTTCTGTTAACGGTGTTACCGTGAGTGACTTGATTGAACACAATTCTAAAGTTGGGATACCCAATTGAAATTTTTAATAATTGGGTGACTAAAATAGGAATACCCCAATAGTTGGGTGACTATTTAGGTAATTTACCCTAATAATAATAATGATAATAATAATAATAATAATATCATTATATAATGCATGGGAATATAATGAGATTAGCGACAGATTTTTCTGTCGCTAATATAATTATATAGAGATGGAAATATAATGAGATTAGCGACGGATTTTTACGTCGCTAATATCATTATATAGATTTTTCTATCGCTAATCGTTATATTATACAATAAATATCATGATAATTAGCGAAGGATTTTTCTGTCGCTAATATCATTATATATGCATGGAAATATAATGAGATTAGCGACGGATTTTTCTGTCGCTAATATCATTATATACACCTGCAAATGTAATGAGATTAGCGACAGATATTTCTCGATAATTAATGAGATTAATGAGATTAATTAACATGAAAAATAAATTAATTATTTTAAAGCCCAATTAAAGTTAAATCGAGGAATATTAAATTTAAATCCAGCCTTGCAACTAATGGGCCAAGGAACCAGGCCACTTACACCTGGAATAGTTGGAGGTGAATGATTAAGATAACCTCGATTAATTAATTGGGAGATTTCATAAGTGTTAATTAATCAAGATTAATTAAATAGGAGAATCAGACAAATGTTAGAGTTCCGATAAAGTAGATCGGGTGAGTCAAAAGCCGGTATTATGGTCTGCAGATACGACGAAGGCAGGACCCATGAGGTTCTGATCTTGTAGGTGATGACTGGAATCATTGACCCTAGATTTCCGGATCTGGGTCGGTGAATTATTAAAAAAAAAAGAAGATAATATTTATTTAAGAGTGATGTGACATAACGCTAAAGATAAGTTAGAATAGCTAAACCCAATTGACATAGTGGAATGATAAAATTAACCAATTAAAGGTTAAGATAATGTAAAGAATAGAAATTATTAATAAGTTAAATGATTCAATATTATATATTAAATTATAAAGGGCAACCCTAAGTTAGAAAAGTGAAAAAAAAATCAAATTGAATTGAGAGGGATCGTTCTTCTTCCTTCTCCCGCACGCGCCCCCCATTGCTCCCGCTTGACCGCAAACCAACCACGCGACGACGTTAGCCGCCGGTGAGCCCAGCTGCCCTTCGCCGCGACTGCCCCCCCCCTGCGCCTCCTTGGCGCTCCTTCGCCTGCCAGTGCGCCCCGCCGCAAGCTGCGGCCGAGCCGCCTCGTTGCCGACCCGAGCCCCTCTGCGAAGCAGGCGCCGCCCCGCAGTGGTTGAGCTGCCCACGGCCGGAGCCCCTCGCCTCGCCGCTCTGCTGTAGCTGCCGCCCGCTTTTCCCCTTGCCAGTTGCGCCCCGCCTTGAGCTTCACCGGCCTTCTCCTCACGCCACCGCCCTCGGCCAACCCCAGCCTACTGCAGCACACCGCGCCGCCGTTTCCCGGCCTCCCCTACGCCCCGGCGAACTCCAGGGCTCCTTCTTCAATTGTTCATCCCCGATGCTCTTCAGCCCCTCTCCGCTGTCAGTCCATGTGATAGGCTCCGTCGGACAGCCATCACCGCGCCTAGATCAGCCCTTCTGGCCCCTCAGCTGCAGCCGCCCATCCTCTCGGCCTGCAGTTCAATACGCTTTCTTATCGTCGACACTCAAGCACCAAAGTGAAGAAAGAAAAAAGGTCCCGCGGGAGCTTCAACAAGACCCAACCAGACCTAGACAATTTGCGAGGACTTAAGGTGAGGGGACTTCACCGTAAATCTAGATTTATTTCATGTATTTTTTTTATTTCGGTTTCTCGTATTCTTATGATTAAATCGGTTTGTAGATACCGGTGGATTTCTAGTCACCATCTTAGCATTGTAGTTTTTATGCTTGTTATATGCTATGAAATTGAAATAGCATGATTAATTATAAAGTGAAACCTTAAATGGTAAAGATTGATATACATCCGTGTCGTGAACAGCTTCCTAGCTAGATATAGACGATTGATCCAGCGGGGCTCAGGATAGAGCCTATAAGGGATAGTAGATGATATCGAGTTAAGGAAAGGATTTGTTTTAATCCGTTTTTTTTTAAATAAAAATGTTTGCAAAATCGTTTTTATATAAACCCCTTCGTGACTCTTTTGGGTACCCGAATCAGATACGAGATGCACGCGTGATGATTGATACAGTTTGGTTGATTATACCGCTGGTCGTCAAGCCTCGGGTACTGGATTGGATTATTCCGCTGTGGCCTGATCATCAGGATCCGGTTATCCGGCTTATGAGAGCTGGCTTCATTCAAAGTATTGAACTAGGGTTGCATGTTGATACGATGCGAGGCCATTGCATATATATGTTTACTATATGCATGATATGATATGAGATTGCTTGTGTGTTTTCTTCGGATTTCTGATCGTGTTAGCATGCTGCTGACCTTCATTATTTATACTTGCACTGCTTTTGTACTAGTATTTTAGTACAGATAACAGGTATGTATAATACCTGGCGGAGTTGTTCTTACTCACTGAGCTTGTATAGCTCAGTCCCTTTCGATACTGTTTTTCTGTTACAGGATCTAGACCCGGATTGGGATAGTAGCTCGTGTCTCCAGCAGGGGTCAAAGTCTAGGTGGCTCTGGCGTACCTATCTTGTGTTTAATATTGTTGGGTTGTTCTAGACTTTAATTATGTTTTCCTTCAGCTATATTTGGGGCCGTAGTTGCCCATTACTCTGAGTGTTGTACCTTATATGACTTTTGTTTGAATATGACTCCCGGTGTGTAACTAGTTATGTCATGTCATATGGATTGTTATTTTAGAATACATGATCATTATCAGGTCTAAATTACACAACTTATAGGGAAGATTAATTTTAAAAAAACTATACTAGTGTGACATATAGATTAATGATATTATCAACTTAGGTATTTTATATTATTTGGATTTAGTTGATTAATCAGATAATCTTTTTTTTATTTTCTCATGGGTTGCTAATTTTAATTAAATAAAAAGGGTGACAAAAATAAAACCTAGCTATATTAGTTGGGTGAATTAACCAATTTAATTAATTGGTACGAGGTTTGAATTAAATAAGTTAGTGTGACACATATTTAGTTGACAAACTATAGTGTGTTAATTAAGAAAATTTATTTAATTGACTTGTTAATCATAGTTAGTAGTTGATTGGATAATTAACTAGCTAATTGTTTGATTAGACAAATTAATGAAAAGGGATTGATTATTATAGTGTGACAATAATAATCTAATAGTACCTATGTTGGGGTAGGATTAAATAAGAAGTGTGACATGAATAAGTTGATTAAATATTTTAAACTTAGGTGGTGACACCTATTAAAATATTCAAAGTTTGGGTTTAACTATTCAAGTCCAAACCCGTTTTTCCGTTAAGCAAGTAATGGGTTGGACTAGTTGACCTAGTTGGGTCAGTTGTCTTTGAGGCCCAATGGACTGGGCCCAAATAAATCAAATTTTATTATTAAGTAAATAAGAATAAGAATTAGGGGTAATGGGAGGGACCTAAACCCTAAACAGGGTAGGACCCTACACCCCAAGGGTCATTGTTTCTCGAATGACTAAAATGCCCTTCCTTAATTATAAAAGACTAAGGTAAAGCTAAGTTGTTCTATTGGGCTTGGTAAGTGGGCCCAACCAAAATAAAATGACAAAAGTTGATTCGGTTTGACCAAGATAGGGACTTAGTCAACTAAAGGACTTGAAAACAGGGGAAGAGGACCAGAAATCCAAGAGAAGGTCTTTAGGACTCGTTAGTGGGCCCAGGCCCAACAACAACGATAAACATACATGTGCAACTAGAGACATAGGGATTTATTAGAGACTTGACTCTAAAGAAACTTTGTAAGCCAGATACTCTCGGAGAGTTGTAAGACATTCAAGAGAAGGCTTGAAGGGTTTTTAGTTCCAACCAGAGGTAAGTACACTTGCCAAGTTCCCACCCGATTTCGGGGTTTCTTTGGATTTGCTTATGCATTGATTGATTATGCTCATTGATATCATACATGCGTCCTTGACTATTTTAAATTCCTGTTGAGCATGTATGTTGTTTTCGGGATGTTGGTATCCCTTTTTGTTGCGGTCTACTGCCCGGACTCAGTAGAGCATGGGGGCTCCGATAGGGAAGTGTTCAGGGACAGGACCCCCTGGCATTTCTGCCTGCCTTGCCAGAGAGGGGATTCTCTGGTGGTCTTACCCGTCAGTGGGCATGGTACGCTGACCGTGTTAACACGTATGAGAGGTAGTTCTACGGTTTGCGACCGGAGGATCGAACGACCAGAAGGTCGTGCTTACAGCAAGTAGCTGGATATACTGGCCGGGAGTGAACCTTGGGTTTTCTTGAAACTCATCACAGAGCTTGAGGGCTTCTGTTGTCAGGGGTCGTACCTTTGGATTGGTTCTGGTAGACTCCTAGGATTATGTTTTCTTAGGATTGTGACCTCATTATTTGACATATTGTTTTCTTATGTCTTTGTGACCCCGTAGGGGTACTTACTGGGCTTTCCATTCGAAAGCTCATGCGTTTTGCTCTTTCCCTCTTTTATAGATTCTGAGGTTTAGGGAGGGGGTGGAGCTGTGAAAAGGTCACTAGGAGATCCGAGGTCTGGGGGTCTCCCTTATCTTTTGTTTTGTGAGCCATTTACTTTATGTAGGACCCGTATAGGGACCAGGCATTTTATAGGGTCTATGGACCCTTATGACTGTACGTTCCTTTGAACTTGAGTTTATTTTATGGATTGTTATCTGCTTATCACATTTAGGCCTTGTATTTGAACTGAGCTAGTTTCTGCTTGAGTATGGTCGGTCTGTTGACGTGCTCGAGGTCCCAGGATCCGGGTCGGGGCGTGACAACTTCTAAAAGATAAATGCTACTCTCTATCTCGACATTTGGTTGATTTTTGGCCAAGGGTTCCTATGGTGCTTTCACTCCCTCTCTCGAGGCAAATTACTAATCCTAGTGCCCTTACCGATGATGTTCTAGGGAACCTATTTCTTGGAAGGATTATGGGAATAATATGTCTAAAGGACTCGCTCTCCTTAGTACCCGGACTCCTGGTATACTCACAATACCCTCTATTGAAGATAGTCTACATACGGGGAGGCGTTCGCTTCTTCCCCCATATGGACTACGAAAATCCCTCCGGGCTCTCGCAACGTAGAGGGATTAACATACATTGAAACTTCCAATAGACTCAATGAAATTCAACCAAACAATCAAAGATAGAGAGATAACATTAATTAAAACATGTACAAGGGTTCATCAATCATCCAAGTATCTACAAGATTAGCCCTCCATGAAATGGGGGCGACAATCCAACACAAAGATGAAAGCAAACAAGAAAGTCATAATGAATAACACTAATAAATGCACCGTTGATGGCTTCCTTGATCCTCTTCCAATAATTTCCCTTCTTCTTGCTCCAATAGCTCCAAGATGAGGATCTCCAAGCTTTCCCCAAGATTAGACCCTTTGCCCCAAGCTGCCTCCCCCTCCTAAACCCTCATTAATCGGCTTTTATACCTCTAGGGTTTTTGTGGTTAGATTTACCAATTTGCCCCGTTCTAAATCTGCAGATTCGCTGAAATTTACAACGTACGGACCGGTATACAGAAGTATATCAGCCCATATACGGGCCAACCATCACCATATGATCTATCATACGGGCCGTATACTAGCCCGTATTCCTTTCAGGTGCCAGTATACGACCGTATGTCAGCCCGTATAAATGCCCATATGGGCCCTTCTGGGTGTTCTGGGATCCCGGTTTCTCTCGAAATGCTTTCTTTTCTCTGGGGTCCTGGTACTACGCCCTGTTGATCAGAATGAATAAATTTTAAGTATTTGTGGGTAAAAAAAATCTTTAAAATTACATGCCAAGCATATAAGAATATGATATAAAATTATGCTCAAATTAACACTTATCAAACATCTCCACACTTAAAGTTTTGCTTGTCCCCAAGCAAAGAGAAAGAATCAACAAAAAAAATATAAGTGTTCATCTTCTTGGCCATGAAATGTATGGCTTAACTCTTTTCAATTTTACCACCCATATGCTTTGTTCTCCCGTTTCCACGCCAAGGCTTAAATAGATCTCTTGCAAGATGTCATTATAGTTCTAGACAAAGCTTATTCACTCCACATGTCATGTTATAAAAAAAAACTTTGCAAGATAAATACATCTCCAATGGACTCTTGAGGGTTCTCTAGACCCTATGATCAGCGAGATCCCCTCAGATCAGATAAGTGATGGACAAATAGGAAGACACAATTTTTTTTTTTTTTTTTGGTAGGGCATCCCTAATGGATCCGACTTTCCTGTATTAAAGACCAATGTAGAGTGTAGTTCCTCCTCATCACAGAGTGCTCATGCTGATCAGGCACCGGGGCACTTAGCTACCAAAGTGGTTACAACTCCATATGGTTGTGTTCATGCTAAGTAATGTTTTTTCGAATTGAGGGACACTCTTATAGGGAGTCGGAACCCCAAACTACTTCATTAAAATAAGCAGTGGAACACTATCTTTATTCCTTCGCGACTATTATGTACAACTATTTTATTCTCCCCATACTTGTCCACTAGGTTATATTATGAGGGGTTAATGAATTGAGTTAGTGCCACGAGATCTCTTGGAGCCATTGAAAAATGTGTTTAGCTATTAAAGTACAAAGAACATGGCAATGAGTTATCTATTTTCTCTAAAGATCACAAGTGTCACAAAGATGTTCTTTAAATTCCCATGACGTTTCATAGGAGAGTTTAACAAGATTATGTGCCAAGGTGGTGCCCTAGAAATAGAGTGTGCCCACATGTTTCCTTAAGGCCTTTTGTCGAGGAATGCTAGTCATGAAAAATTTTAAAAATTTGCAATGAATTTCACTAATAGCTTCCTATCTCCACACTTAAAGTTTTGCCATGGATGTACAAAGATAGAGGATAGGTAGCTACCCATCTCCACACTTAAAATTCTACATTGTCCTCAATCTACGCAATAATTCCAAAATTAAATATGCACGGAGAAAGGTAAACTAAGACTTCCCTGGTAGATTGGTGCGGCAATCGGTTTCCATTAAGTTGGTGCTTGACGACTATCGGGGAATGTTGATACAAGTTCCATCTCTACAAATCAAGGGAAAGATCATCATAACTTCATAGAAAAGAATGTGAAAGCAAAGGAGTCCATAAAGAATAAACAAGGATAAGTGTAGCAGGGCGATGCCCTTTCTAGAAAATAAGATCATAAGTCCAACAAATAAGAAATATAAAAAGTGCAAATGAAAATAAAGTCTCATGGACACGATGAAAAGAAATGTCCAAGTCCTCAGGCTGCCGAGTCATCTGCTGGTGCCTCGGGTGCTGCTCTGGGGGATCCCTGTGCTGAAGGAGGAGCCAATACTGGATGCCCCCGGATGAAGAAAGACAGCTCCATCAACTGGTCGCCCAAGCGGCGCTGCTCCGTGAGGTTCGTATTCTGGGTGGCGCAAATGTCCGAGATCTACTCCTCCAGACACTCGAATCGGCTCCTGCTCGCTGAAGATGGGAGCTCGCTTGCGAGAGATGGGATGTCGAAGTCCTCTGAGTCGGATTCCTCGTCATCCTCAGAACTATCGGCGCTCTGGCCAACCAGTGTGTAGCGGCTCCCAGAGTGCTTGACGAGCCCAATTTGGCACAAAGTGCTCATCCCCAAGCCGGTCATAAGCTGCAGTCTCTCCATCCCCTTCGTCTTCTCCTCGAGGCCCATACCAATGATGAGGCGGGTAATGTAGGGTCCCGTAGTGATGGTCTTTAGCCGGGTGTGGGTCCCCTAATGCACCAAGTAGTCGGCGAGTACGTATCCTAAATGGATAAGTACCCACTCGAATATGCTGTAGAGAATGAAAAGGTCGTTGATGGTGACCTTTCCGGTGCTGTCATGTCACCTTGCGATGGAGCTGCTGACCAGGGCATGGATGAAGCGGTGGACTGGATCAGACATGCATGATGCATTCTGGTTCCCATGGCGTCCCCCAAGCTGGAGCCAATAGCGCATCAGTGTGATGATATCCTCGGGGAAAGAAGTGAGGAGGCGAGTGTGGAAGGCGTCTCTGTCATAGAATCCCATAAGCATCGTGAAGCGGATGTAGCTCATGGTCTTCTTCTCCCCGAAGAGCTGAAATGAGATTCTTTGTGAGGCGGCGGCTCTGGATGGCACTCGGTGCGGCCTCAAGCGTGCTTTCGGATGCTCGAGAGTAAGCCTCATGAGGAAGGTGCAGTGGTTGATGTAGAACACCTTGTCCTATCCACCAATTGCGAACATGCTCTGTACTCGGTTCGCAATCCCAAGCTCGGTGGCCACTCCCCAATCGATATACTACGTTCGCCCAAAGGGCTTGGCGGCCAGCCTTTGGTAGCGCTGGAAAAACCGCTCCTCTTCAAACTGCGGTGTAGTGGAGGAGCCTTCCCCCGTCCTTCGCCTCTTAGATGCTATTACCTTCCTCGGCATGTCTATAAAATAATTGAAGGGGGTGTTAGTGTGAATAAGAGTATTGGAAAGATTAAACAAACAAAAATTACGCACTACGGCCCTAGATGGGCCCTATACGGGCATCCATACGGGCAGGTATATGGACCGTATGACCCCACCTAGGAGCCATACGGGGTACCATATGGGTTGTATACTAGCCCGTATGGGTACACCTGAGGGCCATACGGGCTGATATACGGCCCGTATACACCTGGGGACGGCGGTGCCGACCCCCAACGGCGTATACACCCCATTCACATGCCATTCATCTCCATTTACCTTCCTAAACTCTAAACATGCCTTAAATCAACACATTCACATCGAAATTTGACACAAAGGGATATAATCATCTCAAATCCATTCAACATATATTCATTCAATCCCTAGGGTTCTAAATATGATGATGATGGATAAAATCTACAAATCAAAGCATTAGAGATCATACCTAGAGAGAATGAGTGCCCAAATCAAGAGTAGATGCTTCATCGACGAAGAGAGGACTCGAATCGACGTGGAGGAGAGTGGGGTCGGCTAGGGTTTGAAAAAGGAATGGAAAAATCGCCCTTTATAACGCCTAACTCTCGCCGTATACGGGCCATATATCAGCCCGTATATGGCACTAGACAGGTCATACGGCCCTGTATATGGGCCGTATGACAGCCCGTATACCCCACTGGAGGGTCCATACAGCCGTATGGTAGGCCGTATGACACCCCGTATGGGCCAGGGTTTGCTTATGCAGCCAATCCAGGACACCATTCGAATCCTCCTTGCTACCTAATGAAAAATATGAATCTAGGCAATGAATGGATCGATAACCAGCAAGATAGTACAATGTACTATAAAACCGGACATGAAACATCTCATTCATTTATTCCAAACACACACACAATCTAACTAAAGAAATTTGCAACTAAAAAGAAAGACAAAAGATTTTTAAGAGCTTGGGTTGCCTCCGAAGAAGCGCTTGTTTAACGTCACTAGCTTGACGTACCTTTACCTTACGTCATGGGGGTTCAAATACCTTGAAGCTTTCATTGGCTCCTCCCTTAAAGCATTGTCCGAATAAAAACATCCCCAAGTTGGCATAAATTGATCTATTGTTATTCTCCATACCTGGGCTTCCTTTGGAAGTGTTCTGAGCCGATGGTTTTGTGCTTACCCCCCTTCTCTTGTATCTTCTTCCAGCATATTATAGGTCGAAAGGTGTAACGCCCCGACCCGGATCCCGGGACCTCGGGCACGTGCATAGACCGGCCGTACCCAAGTGGAGACGAGCCCCACTAGGAAACAAGGCCTAAGTAAACAGTAGCAGATAACTAAATAAAATCAAAAGTTCATTAATGCAATAATAAACAAATATAAATCAGAGTGCTATTACGGAAAATATAGTACAAGGATCCAAAGTCCTAACAAATCCAGGCCCTACAGGGTCATAAACAAAAATCTCACACAAGAACTGAAGAGAGATCCCCCGACCTCGACAAGTAACACACCCCGACTCTCGCACGTCCCTGAGCTCGAGTCAACCTACTCCTCAGGACCTGAAATGAGAGAAGGGAAAAAAAATGATGAGCTTTCGAAAAGAAAGCCCAGTAAGTACCCTGCAAGGATCTCAAAGCCACAAGATGAAACAAGATATCAGCAATCAAAGAATCATCAAACAAAGGGGCTACACCCCGCACAAACAAATCCTAGGAGTCTACCACAAACATCTACAACGGTATGACTCCTTTCCAGCAATAGCCCTCAGGGCTCTGGAAGAGATTTCCAAAGAAACAACTCAAAGAAAGATCCCCGGACAAAGAATACGACCTCAGCCGCAAGTTTACCAACTTGTCGCACCTCGGTAGCACCACCTCTCTCTCATATGCGACATGGTGGGTGATCGACCCCATTGGCGAGGGACAGCAGTACTATCCCTCACGCCAGAGCCGAACGCCGTGGTGTCCGTCCCCCAACTCTACGGAGCTCACCTGCTCCGCTGAATCCGGGCGGAAGAAGAAACTCAGTTGGCGCACACCTACCAGGCCAGCACACAAGTACTGCGTATCTCCATGGTCTCATGCCAGACAACAAGAGGCTATGCTCAGCGAGCCCGCTCACACCACTGACGCATACCTACCTAGCTGCACACAAGCACCACGAGTGCCTACAGTCAAGTGTCGGCCCACGGGTGGGCAAGCCCAACAGAGCATTCCAATCAAACAGGTAGTAACAACACTACCACAAGCACATCAATCACACACATACGAGGAAAGAGAGCAATAACTATCATGTATGTGCATGTATCCAAAAACAACAGGTATCACAAAGAAAGACATGCCAACAACCAGCATTTAGTAAATCAAGAAACCCAAACAATGGGTGAAATCTAGGCAAGAGTAACTTACCTCTTACCGCTATCCAATCAACGCTCCGTACCTGCCCCGACGAAGGTCCTCGCTCCTTCTCGGTACCTGGTAACCACAAATCCGTCCTTAATAACACACACATGTGTTTAAGAACATCTACATCTACTCTGCAGGCCCCACTAATGGGCCCGGCCCACTAGACAAACCCAACTCATCCGTCTCAACTAACCAACCACTTAATTAAATAAATAATCATTTTAATTAAGTCCATAAAACACATTAGTTGGTTCCTTTATTTATGCCTACCGGGTCGGCCCAAAGCCCACCTACACCTAACCATGCTCAATGGAATCTATCTCTCCAAATGGGCTGGCTAAACCCGGGCCTTACTATCCCTTCCTTTATCATACCTCCTTTTCTACCCCCATCCCAATATTAGACTTGTTTTAATGTCTACATTGATTCACTGTTAAGTGTCAAATGAGATGGGCGGGAGCCCGTTTGAAAAATCCAGCTCCCAATAAATTTATGATAAATCCCATCAACCTCACACTATTAGTTCAAGCCAACCCCTATTTCATCTATAAACACCACCTGCCTGCATGTTTAAAGATTATTAACTTGAAATTAAAAGTTCATCACAAGGACCAAAAATAAGACCTATATTTCAACACTACTCTATCACTTCGATCACAACAGGGCCCATGTTTCTAGTAGACCATGCCTTCATTAACATCCCTCAAGACCAAACTAATCACTGCCAAACATCTTCAGAATTTATCATCCTCTCTACTACTGTAAATCCACTTCAATAGCTACCCAACCATGCATGGTAGTCCATGTCTATTAACAGGTCTTCAAAGCAATAGAGCTTCTTCATAAATCACAACATTTCACTATCATCAACCCAACTCAAAACCCATTTCCTGAGAGTCAGCTCAGTAACTATCACTCCCATGCATAGATAGAAGCAACATCAAACTTCCATGTTATAAAGGGCGAGTAAAAAAAAAAACAACTCACTACCCAACCATGCTACTTCTCAATATTACGTTTGACATTTTAATCCTCCATCATGGAAGACACGGTCATGTCTCCACCTTCTTACCATTAGATACCCTTACAAAATCTCTCACCCTATCAGGCATGCACAGAGGCTCAGTCCCTTTTACAATTAAATAGATGCATGATCACTGAATAGGCACAACCCCAAGAATAAATCCTCAAATTGTAACTCAAAACTCAAACCCAAACCACAGCCATTCACCTCATTCTTACATGATCCTATCCTTTACCAGTATTTCCCTTAGAACTTACAGGAGTTTATCATCTCATCTCATGGCTAAAAACATGCATGCATTCATTTACCAATTTACAGGAGATCTACATAGGCTCAGTGTGCTTACCGACGAGTGTTGGCTCTCTACGCTCTCGGGAACTTCTCAGATGATGGGTTGCACCCGGTGATCGTCCACCACGACGGTCCGGCCACCTGTTAGCGGTGGCTGTTGTCCGGTGCGTTCCAATCTTCTCTGTTCGTGGGTGGCGCAGGGAAAGCAAGTTCCGATCGCGCGACTGAGAGGAAAAGACGAGGCAGCGTTAGAGTTCCTGGTCCTCCTCTTAATATGGAACCGTGGGCAGGGGATATGAATGATCGTGATCCCGGTATTAGAGGAACGGACGCGCATTTCCTTCAGCGGACGCGGTGATCACGGGCTAAACTCACGCACAAACTCGTGCTAAAAGGGAAGAAGGCATTCAACTTTCTTTCTCTACCCCTAAACCACAACCGTTGGATGTTTCAAACCATCTATCCCTGGCCATTTATTCAAAACCACCCAATGAGATAAAAATTTTCTATTCGTTTAAAATTCCCCTATAGCTGGCCGGACGTTATAATCGGCGGAGAAAATCGGGTTAGAGAGATCTCTCTCTCTCTCTAAATCTCACTTATTTAAAACATGAATATAGAATATCTCATTATATGCTCATTCATGTTAAGTATAAAATATCTCACAATATATCCACGTGGCAGTGTTGCAGCCGTCGGATGAGTACTTAAATCGCACATTTAATCATGGCCATCTATTTAAACGGCATCCACGCGTTTTCACCCACCAAGACTTCAACCTGGTCAATGGCTGCCATGTATGTCTCATTATGACATATATATTAGAATTTCATTTCTATCATTACTTATTTTTCCTTGAATTTCAAACCAACATCTTATCCCATCAATCAACTCATCTTTCAAATCACCTCTTTATCATATATATAAATTTAATTTATATATATCAGATCTGATTTTTTTATTTTTAACCATGGATTCATATTTTTAATCAAATAAAATATTTATTCATTTAATTAATTAATTGGAGAGCTCTAAGATGACATTTATTTTTTCAATTTTCTTTTTTTTTTCAGCCATGCATGTTATCATGTGGGACTTTAAATTCAAACCATCCCAAATCTAATCTTTTGGATATATATATATATATATATATATATATATATATATAATATCAACTATCATAACAACTCTAATTTTGATTCTTATCTTACTCGTCTATATTATATATATATATATATATATATATATATATATATATATATATATATTTATGTCCCAAATTCTATCCTTTACTAATTAACCACTTTAATCCCTTTTTTCCTATTAATTCCAAGTTTAAAAGACTCCTTCCATTAATAAAAATAATTAAAGAGCAAATTAGAAAATTCACACAAGTCCAACTTTGGGAACCTTCCCTTATTATCCAAACGATTTAAAGCCAATAGCTAAAAAAAATTTAACCCCTAAAATCCTTGGATTTTACAAAAGGATTTTTGTTTCTTTTTCTTGACCTTCACTGTCTCGAGCCTTGATGGAATGGGATTCCCTTGCACTTCCTTCGAGTGTCCCTCTTGTTCCCCCAAATAGGGGTATAATGGATCCACTATTAGTAAATCTTCTATACACTCGGAAGTAATTTCATCCACCTCGTCAATGCAATACGAGGTGTCATCTTCGGCTATTGAGTGTTGCATCGCATCGGGCAATTGAAATACGACCTCTTGATCTCCCACCCTCAAAGCAAGCTTACCTTGTGCATGATCTTCTAGGGCTTGAGCTATGGCGAGGAAAGGTTGCCCAAGAATGATAGGCACGTCGACCTCGTCATCAACATCTAGAAGCACAAAATCTTCCAGGAAAACAAATTGGTTGATCTGAACAAGCACATCTTCAGCTATTCCTTTCGGTCTTCTCACAGATCGGTCGGCCAACTGTAGTGTCATCCCCGTAGGCTTAGGATCTTTGAGGCCGAGCTTCATGTACAATTTATAGGGCATCACATTGATACTTGCCCCAGAATCTGCCAATGCCTTCTTCGTGACCCCTTATCCAAGGATGCACAGGACCTTAAAGCTACCCGGATCCTTCACCTTCTTCGGCATAGCTTGTTGGATAACGGTCGAGCATTGGGCATTGAGTGTTACCGCACCCACATCTTCCAATTTCTTCTTGTTGGAGAGGAGATCCTTCATGAATTTTGCATATTTAGGCATTGGGCTAGAACCTCTACCAACGACATATTGATGTGTAGTTGCTTCAACATACCCTTGAACTTTATTAATTGGGCCTCCTCCTTGTCTTTATTCAACCTCATCAGGTAAGGGGCTTGAGGTTGGTATGGAGGTACGGATGGTGTCTCCAAAGGTTTCTCATTTTCCTTCTTCACTTGTTCAAAGTTAACGACAAGTTTAGAATCCTCGATCTCTATGGGAGTGTTTACTTGAGGTTTTGGAACTGGGAGTTCCACCTCCTTTCCACTTCTCAAAGTGATCGCTTTACATTGCTCTCCCCGAGGGTTCTCATCTGTATTACCCGGCAAACTACCTTAAGGTCTCTTGGCTAGAGATTTTGCCATTTGCTCAATTTGATTCTCCAAGTTGTGAACTGTGGCTTGTAGATTCCGAATTGTAGTGTTATTGTTTTGCATATACTTCACAATCATCTCCTCCAAGTTAAACTTCTTCTCTTGAGGCTTTGGAGGGTGTTGAAACCCCGGAGGGTATTGTCCCGCTTCTGGATTTTCATAAGACAAAGCCGGATAGGTCCATTTAGGAGCATATGGTCGATATTGACCATCCGATTGCCTTAGAGCATTCCCCATATATCATACTTGCTCCATGGGAATCATTTCAGTGCTTGCTATGGGACAATTTGATACTTCATGCCCTCCCCCACAAGTGTTGCAATACATCACCGTGACCGACCTTGAGCTATTACCGGTTGTCAATAGCTCAATTTTCCTTGTCAACATATCCAACTTTTCACCAAGAATTGGGTCAGAAATTACGGCTTCATCCACAAACCCAACCTTGCTTATCTCTTGTAGACCAATGGGCTTTGTTACTAGCCATGTCTTCAAAAATTTGTTCGGCATCCTCCGGGTATTTGTTCCCCAATGACCCGCCGGCAGCGGCATCCAACAATTGTCTAGTCGAGTTGTCCAACCCATTGTAGAATGTTCTCACCTTAGCACAGGGGTCTAGACCATGTTGTGGACAATGCCGAAGCAAATCTTTGTATTCTCATAGGCTTCAAAAAATGTTTCGGTGGGGCCTTGTTTAAAGGCGAAAATGTCCAAACTTAGCTTTGCGGCTTTGCTTGGTGGAAAGTAGCAGCCCAAGAATTTGTCTAGCATCTCGGCCCAAATACGGAACCGAGGGGTAATGAATTAAGCGACCTATATGCACCTTCCCACAAACTGAATGGAAAAAGTCTCAACCGAATTGCATCATCGGAAGCCCCATTAATCTTGAACATGTTGCAATCTGAATAAATTTTGCTAAATGAGCATGGGGATCTTCATCGGGCCTCTCATCAAATTGAGCTGTGTTCTGAATAATGCTTATTGTGCTTGCCTTGATCTTAAAATTGTTCATGTTGACATTGGGAGGGTGAACACTGAACTCCTCCCCAGTATAATGAGACCTCTCATATTTGGCCAATGTTTGTCTTCTCTCAGCCATAATTGGTACTTCCCTTGCTTCACGAATGACCTCGGTGGGAGTGAAATTTTCTGACTCCGAAGAGGATCCCAGAATTGCTTCTTCAATCTCTCTCAATCTCCGGTGCAAGGTTCTCTCAATTTCACTATCAACTTCAAGCAATCCTTTAGAGTTCTTGCGGATCATGCAATCGATACCTCTCAAGATGCCCAAAAAGTGAAGATTAGTATCCAAATTATCAATGAAATGAAAAAAAAACAAAGAAATAAAATAAGAAAATAAAAATGACTAAAGTATTAAATTCCTAGTTTTCCTAGTAATCCAATTCTCCTTGGCAAAGGCGCCAAAAACTTGATGCGATACAACCGCAAGTGTACGGGTCGTAACAAGTAATAGAGTGGACTTGAAAGTCGGGTTATCGATCCTCATGGAGATGGAAGTACTAGTACCCACTATTCGTCTACTATCTAGTCTATCCAAAGATGGTTGATTATGCTAATTCTAAACTAATCAATTGAAAACACGACACGAGGGAATTGAGTTGCTCTTGAAGTTAAACAATCATAAAAAAGGGGATGCTCAGACAATTGAATCCCCCTTGGACTTCTAAAAGATAAATTCTACTCTCTATCTCAACATTTGGTTGATTCTTGGCCAAGGGTTCCTATGGTGCTTTCACTCCCTCTCTCGAGGCGAATTACTAATCCTAGTGCCCTTACCGATGATGTTCTAGAAACCTAATTCTTGGAAGGATTATGGGAATAATACGTCTAAAGGACTCGCTCTCCTTAGTACCCGGGCTCCCGGTATACTCACAATCCCCTCTATTGGAGATGGTCTACACACGGGGAGGCGTTCACTTATTCCCCCATATTGACTACGAAAATCTCTCCGGGCTCTCACAACATAGAGGGATTAACATATATTGAAACATCCAATAGACTCAATGAAATTCAACCAAACAATCAAAGATAGAGAGATAACATTAATTAAAACATGTACAAGGGTTCATCAATCATCCAAGCATCTACAAGATTAGCCCTCCATGAAAGGGGGGCGACAATCAAACATAAAGATGAAAGTAAACAAGAAAGTCATAAACACTAATGAATGCACCGTTGATGGCTTCCTTGATCCTCTTCCAATGATTTCCCTTCTTCTTGCTCCAATATCTCCAAGATGAGGATCTCCAAGCTTTCCCCAAGATTAGACCCTTTCCCCCAAGCTGTCTCCCCCTCCTAAACCCTCATTAATCGGCTTTTATACCTCTAGGGTTTTTGGGGTGAGATTTACCAATTTGCCCCCTTCTAAATCTGCAGATTCGCTGAAATTTACGACGTACAGGCCTGTATACGGGCGTATATTAGCCCGTATATGGGCCACCCACCTCCACACGGGCCCGTATACGGGCGTATATCAGCCTGTATATGGGCCAACCATCACCATACGATCTATCATACGAGCCATATACTGGCCCGTATTCCCTTCAGGTGCTACTATACGGCGATATGTTAGCCCGTATAAATGCCCGTATGGGCCTTTCTAGGTGCTCTGGGATCCCGATTTCTCTCGAAATGCTTTCTTTCCTCCGTGGTGGTGGTATTATGCCCTGTTGATCAGAATGAATATATTTTAAGTATCGGTGGGCAAAAAATCTTTCAAATTACATTCCAAGCATATAAGAATATGATATAAAATTATGCTCAAATGAACACTTATCAATGAGATCTCGCCCATCTTCAATGATGATGCGGAGGGGGAGATCTTACCCATCTTCAACAATGATGTGAAGGAGGAGATCTCGCCCATCTACGACGACTACGAGGAGGAAATTAGCGAGCCCGAGGAGGAGATTGGTGAGCCCATCTATGACGATGATGGGACTAGCATTGTGTTGGTATCTCGATGGGAAGAAAACCCTCCTAGCCCAGTAACCAACAATACTAACCTACTTTCTATCTCTAGGGCTTTGATTGAGATCAAGCACGGAGATCCAGACCTACCAACAGAGGTGCAGTTGAACTCTGGGTCGAGTTTTTTTCAACCTAGGGTGACTGATGTAGGAGGCTCGAGTCAAATGTTGGTGTCGGGTTGGCTTGTCAACGTAAAGACGGGAATTTACTGAGTCAATTCCAAGATTGGGTTGATTTTGGGTGTGGTTCGGTATTTTCGCCATAACTTTGGCTACCGATATCAGAATCGGGCGTTCGACCACAATTCGGAAAGCTCTTTGCAGCGCGCACGACATGGGGACATCATATTAGAGAGAATTTTAGTTATTGTTTTCTATTTTTTAGAAATATTTAATCCGCCGAATTAGGGTTTTCTGTCTTTTTTCTATTTTTTGTAATATTTCATATGCCAAATTAGGATAGGATTCGAATCCGATTTGATCCCTGATTTTTAGGAGTTATCTGATTTGTTTAGAGTTTTAAATTTAGATAAGTTTAGTTTTAAATAATAATTTGTTAGTTTTAGCAAATTTATATTAGATGATAAGGAATCTAGGTTAATCTTTTGAGGCTATTTAACTCGGCTTGTGGGTTAGTTTTTTATTATTGAATTCTGAATAAAAGTAGTTTCTTGAATTTCATAGTATTTTCTCTAGTTCTTTTGGTTCTTCGTTTGTTCTTCCTTGCGGTCCTTGGATCCGGCTAGCCTACGGGATAATCGCTACCCCGCCTGGCATCAGTATACCAGTGACTAGACTTCCTGGGTCAACTCAAACCAAAGGCTTGTAAGGTCCGGTGGGGGGCAAGTTTTAGAGGAGAAAATCAGAACCTACATTATTCCGTCATGCAAAGGGCATGAGTGGGCTCGTGCGCGCGCTTACTCTGGTGTCAACTGCGACCCCCACGACCAATGATCTGAAAGTGACCTATGATGTATACTGAGAGGAATGGAGAGAGAAAAGGGGCCTTCCTTTTTTTGGGCTCACCTTCATCGCAGAGACCTCTCTCCTCCTTTCACTCTCTAACTCTCCTTGCTCTTCTCTTAAAGTTAATGAAACGTTTCTCTACTTTCATCTTGCTCTTCTCCTCTGAGCATCCCCACTGAGTTAATCATCGGAGGGTTCGAGGTGAAGCCCCTGGACTTCCCTTGCAGGGATCTGAACCCGCTAACAGGACTTCTGCGTCCTCTCCTGACTGCAATACACTAGAAACCGTTACCAAGCTCAATTCATTTTCCTACACCACCAACCTGTTGGAATATATGCCCTAAAGCATATGATGTTATGAACATTATTTAATTATGAATAAAATAATATCTTTATTACAAGTGCATATATTGTTTGAATACTTTATGAATATCACAAAATTCCATAATTATCTACGTAACCTTAAAAAAATATATATAAGCGTTATATATATGGGAGGATATTATTTAAGGATGATAATTTAAATTAGTCCATGAAAACTAGTCGATTGACTTAACAATTAAAGTATGGAATCTTTAATTGATTTGCACTAGTGCAGCTCATTATCATTAAGAATGAAATGGTTTTATTTGAACCATTGATGTAGAGAGACATCTAATGAGGGCACTATACATAATGAGATTATGTGGGACTAGGATAGTACATTGTGATTTGAATCATTGATAATTTTCGTTAAAATATGATGCATTCAAATCATGTCACTAATGGTCGGATATATGATGATCTTAATCTTGATAGCAAACAACTATTTGTTGCGTTAC
This sequence comes from Dioscorea zingiberensis, assembly GCA_026586065.1. Lineage (NCBI taxonomy): Eukaryota > Viridiplantae > Streptophyta > Magnoliopsida > Dioscoreales > Dioscoreaceae > Dioscorea > Dioscorea zingiberensis. The sequence continues at coordinate 31,804,879 of CM048824.1, forward strand.
ATCTTTTGATTTACTCGGTACGAATTATAAGATCATAATCCTTAAACATTGTATTTTGGAGGTATAACAAAATGAATCGTAGGGATGTTAACATTGCAAGATGGAATCCATTCCTTCTTTATAAGAAGTAGATAAATAATTCCCTTGAGTGATGATTCGGGGCTTGAATGGTATGAGTACTCAGATTCTTGATTTATTCTTGAATCTTATCATTCATTAGAGAATCATTGGTACTTGAGGATAAAGATGTAATTAGAGTGGTTAACGGATCTTTACCTATCTCTAATTATGAAATATTTATGGAGGATCAATATATAGGAGATGACTATATCATATGGGTGACTCGAATCCAGAGTAATTTTATATTTGTAATTTCGGGATTGCAATTCCAAGTTTTTAGTGGAGTAACTTTGGAATTAATAAAACATATTAATTAATTAAAGAGTTTAATTAATTAATATAAAGTTTTATTGGAGCCCGGGATTATAGGTCCATAAGTCCCCCTCCGGACAAAAAATTTAGATTGGCCAAGTATAATTGATTTGGTGTTGATCACTTTATTACAAATTAATTGAGAATTAATTTGTTGTATTTATGAATAATTAGATTAATTATAAATAAAATAAATAAATACATAATTTGATTATATATTTATTTATGGACTTATTGGATATTGTGAGCCACGACAAATGTGTTTAAAATTTGAGTTAAAATTAAGATAAACTCAAATTAATTTGAATTTAGATAAGCTTGTGAAGTGTAAAATCCGTGAATTTAGCTTGAAATAAAAGGTTTAAGATTTTCCCTAAATTAATTAATAATAAAAATTTCCAGAGGGTATTTTGGGAATTTAATTAAACCCGAGGGCATTTTGGTAAATAGACACGGGGGGAGATTCGAAAATATAAATAAAATTATTATATAATTTTATTTATTCTGATTGAAGAAAGATTTAATTAAATTTGGAAATACTTAATTTAATTAAATTGGAAAGCTCATGAAAAATCATGTTAGAAACTTAGAAGGAAAGGGGGTGATAATTGATTAAATCTATTAAAGGGAATGCCCTAAGTTTAGTAAGGATAGGATTTAATCAAAGGAAATCAGATTAATTTAAATTCAAATGAATTTAAATCATAGAAATTATTAGTTTGTAATTTTGAGTTTTATTTGGCTGCCAAGGACCTAATAGTAAATTTATAAAGGTTGAGGACTAGGTGAGAAAAGTTGATGTTTCTGGGAGGAGGACTTGGATGTAAAAATAAAAAGAGCAGGGACTTAAAGAGAAAGAGCGATCTCTCACAAGTAAGGACCCAGACATAATTTTAAAAAGTTGGGGGTCTTCTGTGCAAAAGAAACGGAGAAGTTGTATAAGAAAGGAACAAACGGCCAGGATCCGACGATCCGTGTTGATCAGATCTCGAGGCTCTGATCCGGCCGTCCATTCTTTAGGCAAAGATTAAGATACACACGCTCCTACGGTGCGGTTACATCTTCAGCCGCCCGATCCAACTGCTTGAGACCATCACGAGGCGAGCGAACCGATCGCGAGGTGTCCCTGTTCATCTTCTCCAGCCGTCGCGCGCGCCACCGACCTTCCAAAGTTAGCTGCATGCGATCCTGGCTAAGAAAGGAAACCTGGGGACTGATAGGCGAGCGAATCCTGCGCGCCAGCCGGGAACGATCCCCCTCGAGCTCTATAAAAGGAGCGGGGGGCTGGGCGTTGAAGGTCACAGCACCGCCACCTTCTCCTCATTACGGTGAGAAACAGAGGGAGAGAAGGACCAAGTGGGAGCGCTCGTTCGACCGGTGCCGGGCACAGGGAGACTCGAGGAGCTTCACGTCGACACCGCTGTACTCCGGAAACGCGTCTGCACGCCGGTGAGTCTTCCTCCTTCTTCACTGTCTTCTCCGGCGATTATCACACATGCATGTAACTCGTAGAGTAGTTAGGGGAGGAATTAACCGGGGTTTCGGCCATCTGTCTCGTGTTGGACGAGCTGCAGGTGCGCTGGTCACCACCTCCGGCGAGGAAAAGAGAGGAAAGAGGGAAGGTGAGGGTTATTTAAAAATTTTGATAATTAAACTATTTAGTTGATTATTAATTATCATAATTAAATTGTTTTTATAGTTTGATAATTACATGATTAGTAAGTTAATTAATTGGAGATTAATTAGTTAAACACTTGATAAATTGGTTGAATAACTAATTTGATAATTAGTTGTTAACTAATTGTCTTAATTAACTAGTTTTCTTTGTTAATTAATGGATCTAATTATTTAACAAGGTGGTTAGTTGATTAATAGCAACTAAATGGATAATTAGCTAGCTAGTCAAGTGTCTAAAAATTTAATTAATCTAATAAAGGGTTAGATTAATAAATTTAAAAGAGTAGTTGAGGCCTGGTAATTGGTACGGCTTGGATTAATTAATTGCTAATCAAGGGATTAGTTATTTTGAAATTAACCAAGAGATAACCAAATGGACTCAATCAAAAATCAAAAGGGTTTGAAATTTGGATTGAATGAATTGGGTTTGAATATTAAGTCATGTAACTAAGTCAAATTAAATACTTATTGTTCAATAACTAATGACTTAACAGAATGACAAGTCATGGGGTGATTAATTTTGACAAATCAACTTGTGAGTAACCCAAAGAAAAACTATGGGATATTAAGTCAATTAATAATTAATTGATTAATTAGTTAATTGAATGGTGAATGATGAACTGAGCAAATAGTTAATATTCAATTAACTAATTAGTGTTAGATAGTTGATTAATCAAAGTGGAATAAAAAAAAAATTATTTGGATTAATCAAAAAAGGAATTAAATAGGATTTTTCCTTTTTAACCGGATTAGTTAGTTAATGTAATTAACTAACTAGATAGGTATCTTATGATTGGATAATTAATATTTGAATAAGTAATTAATAAGTTGATTGAGCCAAACTAGTTATAGGAAGATGAGCTCAAGGTTGGCTCGGATAAATTCCAAAGGAATTGAATCAGGGTGGAATGACAAGAGACGCGAGAGAAGGCCCACAAGTCGGTCTTGGGCCCATTAGAGCATGCATAGTAGATGCAATATTCATAGACAAGTACCTTATTGAGATAAGATTTTTATTCATCAGATTTTTGACTTGGATGCGCCGAGAAGTCCCGTGGAGCACGAGGCTTTGCGATTTTAGGTAAGTACTTCTGCCTACTACCCCACTCTTCGGAGTGTTCTTGATTTTTGCTATTGTCATGTCTGTTCTTGTAAGTACACTTGCCTTGTTTCCTCTCTTCGGAGATTTTATTGACATGTCGTTATTGTGACACTTTGCCTTGTTTTCATACATGCTTTTATGATTTTGTTGATATCTTTCTTTAGCATGTGTGATTGATTTGGGATGTTGGAATCCCTATGTGTTCTGTTCTTCGTCCCGGACTCAGTGGAGCAGGTGAGCTCCTTTTTGCGGACATTCAGGGACGGGACACCCTGGTGCTCCGGCATTGCCATGCCAGAGGGATCGATACTCTGGTTGTCCCTACCAGTCAGTGGTGTCAATCACTGACCATGTCGACATGAGAGATAGGTGGCGCTACCGACATACGACCCGAGGGTCGTAGCGACCGGATGGTCGTATTCTCAGCAGGTTCGCTGATGGTACTGACCGGGGGAGACGTTTGTGAAGCTTCCGTTGGAACTCTTAGCTAGGAGTCACGATCTTGTTATTTTATTGCGATAGACTCCTAGGACTTGTTTTGAGGGGCGTGCCCCGAGTTTGCTTTTGATATTCATGTCTTTTGATATCATATTTTCTTGAACCCCGCAGGGGTACTTACTGAGCTTTCCATTCGAAAGCTCATGCACTTGTTTTCTCTTTCTGAGATCCCGAGGCGTAGGACACTAATGCTTGAGGAGTGAGCCGATCGTGGGTCGGGTGATTTGCAGAGGTCCGAGGACCTTGTCTATCTTTTGTTTTGAGTGAGATATTATGTTTTGTAGGTCCCCTTAGGGCCTGATATTTGTAGGGTACCTGAACCCTTGTTATTTATTTCACCTGAACCCTTGTTATTTTGAATAAATTAAGTTGTTATTTTGCATTATCTGCTTACACACTTAGGCCTTGTATCCGGGTGGGGCCCGTCTCTACTCGGCTACGGCCGGTCTGCACACGTGCCCGAGGTCCCGAGATCGGGTCGGGGCGTTACATGAAGCATATGTCTAGATTCAATGTATGAGGCAAGTTGGTTAGTAGATTTGATTTTGAATTTTGAATTTAAAATCAAATAACTAAACATATGAAAAAAGATAAAGATGAGAGATATTTTTTAAACTTGGCCAAAAATCTCTCATGATAAAATTTGGTTTTGAATTTAAAAGGTGCTTAGAAATTTTATTTGAATTCAAACCTAATCTTATCCTAGTTTTTAAAAGAGAGTATTTTTTGTCTATAAAAGTCTGAGTCTCAGTTGCTCATGGGATGAGTTTTTGAGAGACAAAGTTAGATGAGTGATCTATACCCTAATCTTGAGATTGTGCCCATACACAAGTCCAACCCGGATTCTTGTTAACGGAAGGAAGACTGTGGTTTCGGGAGAAGAAGATCTACCATTCTCCGAGCTTTCAAATTTCAAGAATTCAAAGTACGCTCTTGTTTGATTTAATTCACAAGTAGAATTTAATTATTATAATTTACGTAGTGTTCATAAAAAGTGTTTTTATAAATACCGATCCTAGAATTTAGTTTTATACGTGTTTATTCACGCTTCCGTAAATTTTGAAAATTGTTTTCCCGAGAATAAAACCAACAATTGGCATCAGAGATAGGTTGTAGATTATATTAATTAATTCATTGATTATGTGATAATCTACTTGTGAACGTTATATCAAATAATTATGGGTAGGCTTATGTATACATTATTATATCATGTGATGATATGAATATTTTTTTATTTATTATGATTAAATGAATGGATAAAGGCTTGGGTCGTTAATTATATGGTGTCTTTGGATTAGGTTTTGTTTATAATTTTTTTTATTAGATCAAATTGTAAATTATTCCCTTCAAATGTAATTATAATTCATGTCTCGATGATAGATGAAGAAGGAGCCCGAAGACCCAAGAAGAATTTAGGAAATTTTAGAAATTTTCTTTGACTAATTTTTCATGGGTTGTAATGTTAGAAATATCCAAAGACACCCGGTCAAAGTCCTTTTGTATTATACCGATTATCCTATTTGTTCTATGTGATGTTATAAAAGTATGATAATGCATTATAACATGTCATCTAGGATAGTGTTCATACTCAAATATAATCACATGTTTTATGATATACATGTTTATTAATGATGCCTATGATTTAATGAGATTTAAATGATCATAACGCAATTAAAATTTTAAGAGTTAAAATTGATTTCATATTAATTCTTATTATAAAGTTAAAATTGTTTTGATTTTATAATATGAAATAAAATGTGAAATATATTATAATTGCACAATTGAAAATAATGTGTGGGAGAGGGTAAAATGATGATTTAACCCACGGGTCTCCATTGTTAGTACAGCGAATGTTGATTTGAATGGAGCCTTAAGACGCCATGATTTTGTCCTCCCTACGAAGGGTGTCCATTTAAATCATGCTAGGGGTTGACCTCCAAGAGATAGGATGTAATTATGGATCTCTTTAATGACTGACCCCACGGCGGCATTTTAGAATGAAATAATTGGATTTCGAAACAATGGGTTACACTCATAAAGACACAATTAAATGGTTAATTGCATCTTGACCTAAATTACGATAGTTAATAAATATTGAGAGATATGAGATATCTTTGATGAGCATTTATTGATTGAAAATGTTTCAGTTCAATTTTAAAATATGTGACCTACCCTACGGCGGGACAATATTTTTCGTAAATTGAATTATCGTTGGGCAATTATTGTTGTTATTTTTTTAATACTATATTATGTCCTAAATTTAAATATATGTGATATTGATGCACTTGTAATTTTTTCTTTAATTTTCAACATGTCTAATCCATTAATCAATCTGCTATCTCTTGAATAATTGACTGGTGAAAATTACGCCAAATGGAAAAGTAATATAAACTTGCTACTCGTTAATGGAAAAGTAATATAAGTTTGTACTCCTGGAGGAATGTCCTCCTGAACCAGCAAATAATGCACCTAAGTCTCAAAAGGATGCCTATGATCACTTGATTAAGGCAAATAATAAGGCTAAGGTCTATATGCTAGGGGGCATGACTGAGTTGCTCCATAGGCAGCACGAGGGGATGGAAACTGCTTATGAGATAATGCAGTCCTTAGATGGTATGTTTGGACAACCATCAGAACAGGCTCGGCTGGATGCTGTCAATGTATTTATGAATGATAAGATGAAGGCTGGGATTAAGATCCGACCCCATGTGTTTAAGATGATAAGTCATCTTCATGTGGCTGAGTTGAATGGAGCAAAGGTTGACGAGAAGACTCAAGTAAGCATCATTCTTCAGAGTTTGACCCCTAAGTTCCAGCAATTCAAGAACAATTATGTTCTGAACAAAAAGGCTTACAATCTCACTCAATTGTTGAATGAGTTGCAAGCTTTCGAATCTGTCAATGACGGAAAGAATAGCGAGACAAATGTTGCTGAGGATTCTTCTAACAAGAAAAATAAGAACAAGAAGAAAAACTCTAGAAAGAATGAGGGAAAGTTCAAGAAAAAGGGCAACCCTAAAAAGAATGCCAACTCCAAGATATCCGGGAATGCTCAAAAGGGAAATTGTTTCCACTATAACAAGCCTGGACATTGGAAGAGAAACTGCAAGCAGTATCTTGAAGAATTGAAGGAGAAGAAAAAGGGGAAAGGTAAATATGATTTACTTATTCTTGAAACATGTTTAATAGAGAGTGACATCTCAACCTGGGTAATTGATTCGGGAGTGCTAATCATGTTTGTTTTTCTTTACAGAGCCTTCATAAGAATAGAGAGCTGCAGGATGGCGAGTACACGATGGTCGTGGGCAATGGCGCCAGAGTTTCAGCTAAGGCAGTAGGGGAAGTGCGACTTCAGTTTGCTGGAAATAAATTTCTTGTTTTGAACAATGATTATTTTATTCCCAGTTTCAAACAAAATTTTATTTTGATTTCTAGATTAAATGAACAATCATTTAAAGTTACTTTTGAGATTGAAACAGTTTCTTTTTCAAAGAATTGTTTAAATATTTGTTCTGGATGTCTGGATGATGGTCTTTATTTTCTTAGACAATAAAATAGTTGAACCAAAGAGTAAAAGGCAAAAGGTTTTGATACTTTGATCACTTGTTTAATGCAAGTCATGAGGGTAACCCTACGGATTTTTATGCATCAACGATAGAAAGGAACTTTAGCTATACACGTAAGATCAGGCCTAGCAAAGTCAAGGAGGCACTGGGAAAAATGAAGGCTGGAAAAGCTTGTGACCCAGATGGTATCCTGATTGAAGTTTTGAAGTGCCTTGGAGAAGTAGGGGTAGAGTGGTTAACCAAACTCTTCAATTCTATCCTAAAAGGGGGGAAAATGCCAGACGACTGGAGAAAGAGCATTTTGGTTCCTATTTATAAGAATAAGGGAGATATTCAAAATTGTACCAACTACCGTGGTATTAAGTTAATGAGTCATACGATGAAACTCTAGGAGAGGCTAATAGAGCATCGACTCAGGTATATCACGAAGTTGTTAAAGAACCAATTTGGTTTTATGCCAGATAGATCCACAACAGAAGCCATTTTTCTATTAAGAAACTTGATGGAGATCTACAGAGAAAAGAAGAAGGATCTCCATATGGTTTTTGTTGACCTAAAGAAAGCATATGATAAGGTACCAAGGCAAGTCCTTTGGTCGGTATTGGAGAGGAAAAACATTCATGTAAAATATATAAATATTATTAAGGATATGTATGAGGGAGGGGTTACAAGTGTGAGAATAGTAGGAGGTGATACGGAGGAATTTCCTATAACAGTGGATCTACATCAGGGATAGCCTTGAGCCCATACTTGTTTACCCTAGTAATGGATGAATTAACTAGTTATATCCAAGATGACATCCCATGGTGTATGTTGTTTGCGGATGATGTTGTCCTAGTGGATGAGACTAGAGATGGAGTAAATCAAAAGCTAGAATTATGGAGAAACACTTTAGAAAGTAAAGGCTTTAGGTTAAGTAGAAGTAAGATAGAATATATGCACTGTAATTTTAGTCTAAGTAGAAGAGATGAAGGAGAAGTGAAACTAGGGGGGGTGGTAGTGCCTAAGGTTAACCATTTTAGGTATTTAGGTTCCATTTTCCAGGATGATGGGATGATAGATGAAGATGTAATCTATAGAATCAAAGCTAGATGGTTGAAATGAAGAAGTGCCACGGAGGTGTTATGTGATAAAAAGATGCCTTACAAAATAAAGGAAAAATTTAATAGGACGGCAGTTAGACCGGCCATGCTATACGGGAGCGAGTGTTGGGCAAATAAAGTTCAACATATGTATAAGATGAATGTGGCCGAAATGAGGATGTTAAGATGGATGAGTGATCATACAAGATTGGATAAGATTAGAAATGAACACATCCGACAGAAGGTGCATGTTGCACAATTGAAGATAAAATACGAGAAGGGCGTTTAAGATGGTTTGGACACGTACGCCGGAGACCCCCAGGTACTCCAATTCGAAAATATGATAATTTAGTTGTAGAAGATAAGAAGAGGGGTAGAGGTAGGCCAAGGATTACGTGGAGATAGGTGGTGTCTAAGGACCTACGTATGTTAGATATTGGGCCGGATCTTGCTTTTGACAGAGCGACATGGAGACAAAGAATTCATATAGCCAACCCCGCCTAGTATAGGATTACCGATCGATAAGTTGGCTAAAAGGTTTTCCTTCATTAGCTTAGCTTTGTTTGTAGGGATACTGTTCTACTTCTAACATCCCAATCTCTCATAGAAATTATCTGTTGTTATTATTATTTATTTATATATTTTTATTTTTTATTTTATTTCATTTTATTTCAGTTTATTTCATTTCCTTTTATTTTATTTTTATTTCATATTCGAGAGCGACATGAAAACAGAGAATCCATATAGCCAACCCCATCTAATATAGGATTAAGGCTTAGTTGTTGTTGTTGTTGTTGTCTGGTTTGATAACTAGAAGAGCATGGTTCGAAGACTTCTTTTCTATCTTTAGAATGAGGTATTCTAATGGTAACCTTCTAAGTCCAGCTCATTCACCAAGAAAATAACTGTTCACATACTTTTACTACTAAATAAATTGCACAATCTCAATAAAGTGCAAATAATTATTTTTTGGAAACTCGCCAACATTTCCTTTATTCATAAATTAGGGCAATAATTAGTTTCATATTTAAAGTTTAATATGGCTTAAAGTTTCATATTTAATGTTTATAGATCATCTGTGCGTAAATAGATAAAGAGCTCCCTAATTTGGTCAACTAAATTTGATTTAGAGCCCGGAATAAGTAATCAAATGATTGGTCTAAACGTCTCCCATAATATGTTCTCATTGATGTATTAAGTTCACCATCTGTTGCATAAAAACCCAAAGGAAAAGGAAACAAAGTTTCATAATGCTGATTACTAAATTATTCATATATAAATAAAAGTTCTTTAATTTAATTAATTTACAGAGCAGATACAAGGAAAGTTTGATACCATACTCATCAATAGAGGTTGAGGGATTGAAGCCTGGTTCTACTAAAAGAAAAAGTGGTTTATCCACCTTTATGAAAACTAAATTCACAGGCCAGCTACAAATTCCTTAGAAAAAAAGAAACTCAGCAATCTTTGGGCATCCCCTGGCTGCTGGCGGATTATAAACAAATCCCGTGTATGTTTAGCTATTTCAATTTGTCCAGCATCTTCAAGATTACTCCGGTATGTTTAGAAGTTGAGCATATTGGCTAAAGGAGACCATTGTTCAAGCCAAGGGCTCCTAAGCTGTGTCAAGAAAGGGTCTTGCATCCAATCCATGTTATGCTTTGGAACCTGAATTTCTGGTAGGTTTACCGAACTTCCTGGGGCCAATGACACATATTGTTCCTCTTCTTTTTGCAACTCCTCCTCTTTGGCCTTTACTCGGTTCTCATCCACAATCAATGGTTTCTGGAAATGTTCATTCTCAGAAGAAGATAGGGTGTCTGCCGCTGAGATGCAGCTTTGCGAGGCCCTAGCATCGGCTTCCATGGCTGCCCTCTGCTCAAGCTCTTTTAGTGATGTTGCCTTTTGATAAATCTTGCACAGGACTATGTCCTCCTGCATGTATTCAAGTTTATTAACTTAATATTTCATGCATGCCCTTTTTTTATTTTCATTGAAATTCAGTATATATAACACAAACTTTATCTATTTTCTTGGGGTGTGTGTGTGTGCATGTGTAACAGAAAGAAAGATCCCAATGTTAGACTATGATAACACTATTATCAACGCTTCAAATTTGATTTAAACTTTTGATGGGAACCGTATGTTGACTAGACTTGGTCTCATTGGTTATGAGTTTCAAAGTGTGTTCAATCTTTCTATGTTTGAAGAATATGGGATACTTTTTTGTCATCAGTCTTGTATAAGCTTCGCTGTTTGACGAGGTCCATTAAATTGTTCTTAGTTTCTAAACCGAGCTTCGGCTTCTTGTGTTTCTGATCACACTTTATGCTCGCAAAAAGACAAGCTCGAAGACTTTGGGGATGACAAACTTTTGATTAATTCTCAGGCAGGACAAAAATACACTAGAAAATAAAAAAAGGCAAATTAAGAAAAAGAAAAAGGTTAATTTGATTCATGATTTCTATGTATGTATGAATGTACCTTTGGAGAGTGGAAGGAGGAAGAGTTGCAGGACGAGGAGGATGAGGAAAGATCAGGGAGACGGTATTCATTCATGACCCAGTCAGTCTTACACCCTCTCGGAGCCCTGCCAGTGTAAAACACTAGAGTTTTCTTGAGTCCGATGAGCCTTTTTGGATTGGTGGCGCTACGAATAGGACGGTCAGAACCGGTGGCTTTCCAGAACCCTCGTTCAGTCGTCCGGTTTGGCCTACCACCATTAGCGTGCCTTCTATCCCTTGGCACAAAGAAGTACCACTCTCTTTCCCCAATCTTTGCCAACCCTGCATCGATCAGGTGCATGAATATGTGGGGCAATAAGAAATCAATTAAACTAGCTAGTTAATTGGAACTAACTCAGATATTATTTAAAGTTATGATTCATTAAAAATCTAATAAGAAGATATATATATATATATATATATATATATGGAGGAGTAACTATATATTTTACCCGGTAGCTCCCAAGGATCATATCGATAGAGGTTTAGAGTGCCAATGATGTCAAAGTGTAGCTTCTTGCCAAGAACCACCTTCTTGAGATAAAAGTCTAGCAGCTCTTCTTCTGTTGGTTGGAATCTAAACCCTGGTAGATCAAGCTCTGAAACACTTCTGTCTATGTTCTCCATGATTTATTTAATGGTTTGTGGTGTTGTAACTGCCTCTATATATATATACATACAAGAGAGAGAGAGAGATGGAGAAATATGGTGGAAAAGATGACAAGTGTGGCTGGGTCAATGCAGGACCACAGCACAGGGCCCACTTGCTTAGCAACGAAAAAAAGCATCAATTGATGGACTCACTTGTAGACTCCTTGCAGTTTCCCACTGCTTGCCAAATTAAATAACTGGATTCCAATGTGAGTCCGGTCTGAATGTCGCTCATCAGATTCCAACTCGCCAATGGAAATGACCAAGTCCAAGTTTTCAATTTAGAATTGTGGGTAAACAACGAGCTAAATTGTAACGATACTCATTACTAATTGCTGGACTTTACTCAAATAAAGGAACAGATCTCATTTAAGCAACATACCATTCCCATATAACATTCACATCCAACAAGAATAAGAGAGTTCACAGCCTCTAAATCTAAATATAGATATAACAAGCAACACAAACAGTAAACCCTAAATGTAAGGCTGTCAGAGAAGGAAAAGATAAACATAACTAGGTTAAAAAGGCAACCCTAGTCGCCGGTCAATGACCTCCGGGATCACCCGTTAGTCACTACCGTCGACATCTCCTACTCCTCCACAGAGGTTCAAGGCCTCAATCATCCACTTCTTCGATGGCTTGCTTCCTAAGCCATGAGCCTTCCTTAAAAGGCCCCCTCCTACCCTGCAACCATGAATCCTTCGTACCTGCAGTTAGGTTTGATGTCTCTCATCCCACGACGCCACGTGGTGTAGTCCCCTCGAGTCTGGACGATACTTGGTCCCCTTTCGTTTCCCCACCCTTTGTCATTTTCTGCCATGAGTCGTTTCCCCTGGATATGGGTTCCTATCCCTGTGGACGTGCCTGGTGTGATTGTCTGCATGGCTAGGCGGGCTAGTAACGTAACATAAATACTCTCAGTTATAATGGAATATAACAGAGGATACGTGGCATGATTATAAACACATAACTCAATTATTAAAATAACTATCTAGTCATCTAACAATGGAGAATAAATTACAAAAGAAATTGAAAGCTGGCAAATAAAGATTCTCACACCATAAAAGGAGATTCTCAACTCATGAAGAAGGTAAGTTGAAAGTAATGCTTAAATCACAATTGGAATTCCATTGAGATTAAGCGCTAGTCTAAACATCTCTCTTTAAATCTTCTCTGAGTTCTCTCTCTTTCTCTCTTCTTCCTAAATTGAGCGTCAGAGGCTCCCAAAACAAAAGAGCTTGGATCTTCTTTCTCCAAATTTCCCTCTTTTTAAGGTTTGATCCCTCGACGTCGATCTCAAAATGAGGTGTTGATCCTACGAGCTGAAGGAAAGAAGCAGAACTATCGATCATAGCCGATCTCTCCCTCTAAATCACCTAAAACATTCTAATCTCCATCGACCACTCTCACCCATTAATCCTCAGGACCTCGGCCGCTACTCTCATAAGAGAGGTGCACCACGAAACACACCCCCCTTGAAAGCCTCGCCTGAAAGTCTCGAGAACATTCCAGAAACCCAATCAGTTAGGCCGTTAAAAATCAGTTAGACGGTTAAGGAATAACCGTTTCTAGGCTGGCATCTAGAAGTATCTAGAACGTCGCCAGGCTGGACCCAGGCCACTTGGCCTCCACCTAGCACCCACGTGCCCAATCGAGGGATGGCTTGCTGAGCAAGCATCACTCCCACCTCCCAGCCTATAAATACCCAGCTCCTCCAACTCAAAGCAGACTTCTTCAACTCCGGCGAAGCCCTGCCGAATTGGTGACTTGAGCTCTCCCCTTCTCCCCATTTCCTCACCTCAAGCTATTTCATGGAGCTTCTTCTTGTAATCTTTGGAGATTGATAGTGGATCTTTGCTCCCTATGAAGGAGCTCGTGGTTTTTTTCCCCAATTATGTGGTTTCCGTTAATTTTGAGTGTTCTTTCTTTGATTTGGAGTTTTCTCTTTGATTTCATGGTGATCTTCTTCTCCCCCTCTAAAAACAAATTCAAATGTTGAGTCAAATTGGGGCTTCTATGTTGTAACCGAGATTGTAAAACCAGACACTTACTGGCTCTCCAAGATGAACGGAAAGAAGCTCAAGCGCCCTTACAATTCCGAACACCTTAAGAGGTACTATCAATGAAAACTTTTTGTTCTTCAATACACCTTGTTATTTGCACGAAATTATGCAAGATACTTTGCAAAACTACACAGAATATCCGAGTTCCCCACTAAGGAGCGTGGCAGTGGGCCCAAGACTCAAGCCATGAAATCCCAACAGAGGATCTTGGAAAGCCATCCTAAAAAAATGTCACGTTGAGAAACATGGCGGCGGTTCTTAGGCTCTAGCCATAGTATTCTTACAAACTATCTAGGAAGGTGATACCTAAAGAGAACCATCCAGCCCAGAAACTTGGTTGCGGTCCCTAGGCTCGAGCCATAACGAACTGGCAGGAAGGCTCGAATAGCACATTTGAAGAGACACTTCGCTAAGGAAATGACAGTGGGCCCCCGACTCAAGTCATCCTATAATAGCGAACAATCTCGAACAAGATGACAGAGGAACTCGGATAAAGACGTCAACAAAAGTAACAAATCGAAAATGCCTGAAACATGCAAAAGAAACCATTTCATACACAAAGAACAATGGATTTACATTCGTCGAAAAAACACTAAACCCATAACAAAGATTAGTTCAAAAGACAATACAAGGTAAAAAGAGGTGGAGAACCAAACAAGGTCTTAAATGTCGAGCAAAAGAATAACTTCAGACTCCTCCACTGGAACAACAACACCTGGGCTAGTAGACGCCTCAACGTCATGAGCAAGTCCTTCAGCTCGAGCACTAACCTCGGCCTCGGCCCCAACGGGAACTCCATCATCCAAAACAACAACGGCGTCCTCCCCGGCCAAAATCTCCAAAGTTCCCACATAAGTCAAGCCGTGGAAGTTTGTGGAGGGGAACCTAATCACGAGCTCCCGAAGTACCTGGAAGCTCTCCTCCCTAGCCTCATCACAAGCTTCTTCCAGGACTGACTCGGCAACACCAGAAGCTTCGGCACAAGCTTCTTCCAACTCCTTCACACGAGTCTGGTAGGCGGACAGAGACTCCTTACATGTAGCCAGCTCAGCCGAGATCCTCAGTAATTTATCTTCGGCAGTCATCTTCTCAGCTACCGCAGCATCCAGGAGAGAGCTCTTGAATTGCATCTCCTCGGAAAGAGCACTTTTATCTTTCTCCAACGCATCTACAGCAGCTTTGAAAGACGCCACTTCCGAAGAAAGAACCTCTACCTCCTTCGAGGACTTCAAATATCTTTCCTCAGCTGCCAAGCATTTGACCTCAACGGACAACTTAGTCTTCCTCACCTCATCCAGGTTATGTTCAAGGTCAGCCATTTTCCTCTCCAAGGAGGCAACCTTCTCCTTGGCCTTGAGCTCCTTCTCCAGATGCTTCTGAGAGCTTTTGATAGACTGAGCTAAATAAGCCATCTTCCTATCTTTGTCCGCCACGGCCAAGTCTTTCTCCTCAGAAGCCTTCTTCAAGCTTTCAGCCATACGAGCCATCTCACCTTCCAGTTCTCTATTCTTTCCAAGAACCTCGGAAAGAAACGACATCCGAGTTCCTTCTTCCTCCTCCAGAATACTGGCAGCGCGATGGCTCAGGAACAAGCTCTACACAAAGACAGTGATTGAGAAGTTTTAACCATGAATGCGATCTTACACAAGACAAGGAAGCAATTGCTTACCGAGAGCCCTTGAAGCCGGAGGAGATTAATGGAGATATCATTTCGAGTGAACCGACTAAGTCTCGATTCCACCTCCTCAGACAAAATTGAAGTTATCTTCGAAACAGCCACAACAAGGTCACTTATTAGAATCACATCCTTGGGGTCAACTTGCGGAAGCTCCCTAGCTCCACTCGATGCCCCGGCCTCAGGAACATGAGAAGACTGACCCGCATCCACCACATCCCCTCTCGAATGAGAGCCCCCCGGAGGCCGAGCAACTCGAGTAACTCGGACCCGAACGGGCTCGAAAGCGATTGAGGCTTCGAGAACAGTGTCTTCAGAGACATCGATGACTTGCATATTGTCATCCACATTCCTATCTATGAAGGGAGAATCAGGAATCGGATCGAAGGGCCTCTCTTCACCCCCCTCGACAGGGTGAACCGTTGGAGACTGATATCCGGGCATGTCCCCTATCCTTATCAGCCTTCTCTTCCGCATAGCGAGCGGAACTTCATCAGCATCTCCCGCGCTTGCAAAGCCCCTCCCGGCTGAAACCCGCGCGGAGAGAGGTGAAACCACCAAGGCCCTCTCCATATTCTTAGGGAGCTTCTTCTTTGCCTTAGTGGCAACTTGTTTCTTCTGACTCAAAACCTTTCGAGCCAGTTCCCCTTCAGTGGGCCCCTCGGAGTCGCGGGTCCTTTTCCGAGAAACCGCCCCACCTTGAGGAAGCCGCTACTCCTTGACCCCTACGGGTACAGCTGGCTCCTCGCTCCCCTCAAGCACAGACCCTTCAGGCTGATCATTTTTCCCCACCTTCGCCTCTTTCGCTTCTCCAAAACAGCAGTCTTTAGCTTCTAGGCGCGAGCCCATGCCTTTGCAAGAAGAACCTTTGCAGCACTAGAAGGATCCATGCCTTCACCTGATAAACGAAAGAAGAACCTCAGTCAATAACAAAATCCCTCTGCATATGAGGACGAAAAGCTGACCAAGTCTTACCCTTAGCTAAATAAAGCCCATTCTTCCGGAGGATCCGGCTCCTCAAACAAAGATCAACAGAGATATTAGAGCACCTACGCAGCTTCTTGAGCTGGAACTTCTCATCCTTAAAAAGCTTCTCCCTGCTCGACACTTGGGTCCGAGGAACACCCCACTAGGTCAGTACCCCAAAGCCTCCTTCCCTCGAAACAAAGAAGAACTTCTCCTTCCACTTTTTGATGGAAGGCGGCACAGAACCAAGGAACCTTCTACCCGGCCTAGCTCTGAAAAAGTACCAGTCGGTGATGGACTCCCTATTGAGATTAAAAAGCATCTCGAATAAACCTACTGTAGGCTCAACACCCCGATCAAGACAAACCATCACAAAGCCACACAAGGACCTCCAAGAATTGGGAGTCAGTTGCGATGGACAGACACAGAAATACTGGAAAATTCTGACAAAAAGAGGTGGAAACGGAAGCCGAAGACCCCCTAAAAGAGCGTCTACATAAATTACCAGCTCACCGAATCTACCCGCACTAGCCCAGTCTGAAGGATCAGGAACTCTAGCCACGGTGTGAAAGTTTTGGGAACTAATCTTGTAATGCCCCACCAAAGCCTCAACTACTTTACGGTCAAGAGTACTAGGGAAAGCATTGGAGCACGGACGCTGGTTTCTACCGGGTTCACAAACCCCCTACTCGTGGAAGGAACAACAGACGAGGAAGTTGCCATACCTCTAAAAAGACTTTATGGGAAAAGCGCAGGGGGTGATTGGATGATGGAATGACACATGGACCAAGAAAAACGCGCGCATCACCTGCCTCCCCAGGCCATGCTACCACAAGGAGAAGTCCATCATTGGAGATAGCGCCACAACCCTCATCTAATGTGGACACTGCACACTAAACAAGTGTGCGTTACAAGCTACCAACACCACTCACCTGAAAAGTTCCACAGAACGCCATAATAACAAGAGATCCACTCAGCCAAAGCACAATGAGAAGCTGAAGGCCTCCAACGGAAGACAACAGAATTTCCGAGAAGCTCAACTATGCTCAAATTAATATGCTTAGTTCCACTCGCTGGCTGACTCACGAAATTTACTCGCTCTTCAGTCAAGCTCGTCGCAAGCATACTTGAGGGGGGACTGATGATAGGGATGGAATTCAAGAAGACACGTGTCACCTTGACAACCAGCCACTTGGGAACGACACAGTAAACCTCCCCCAACCCCTCACTATCCTGCTCCAGTACCGAGTTCCTTACCCACTCGGAAAATCTCCCAAGTGCCAAGGTCCTCAGGACCTCGGCCCCTACTCTCATAAGAGAGGTGCATCACGAAACGCACCCCACTTGAAAGCCTCGCCCGAAAGTCTCGAGAACCTTCCAGAAACCCAGTAAGTTAGGCCGTTAAAAATCAGTTAGACGGTTAAGGAATACCCGTTTCTAGGCTAGCATCTAGAAGTATCTAGAACGTCGCCAGGCTGGACCCAGACTACTTGGCCTCCACCTAGCACCCACGTGCCCAATCGAGAGATGGCTTGCTGAGCAAGCATCACTCCCACCTCGCAGCCTATAAATACCCAGCTCCTCCAACTCAAAGCAGACTTCCTCCATTCCGGCGAAGCCCTGCCGAATTGGTGACTTGAGCTCTCCCCTTCTCCCCATTAATTTCCTCACCTCAAGCTATTTCATGGAGCTTCTTCTTGTAATCTTTGGAGATTGATAGTGGATCTTTGCTCCCGATGAAGGAGCTCGTGGTTTTTTTCCCCAATTATGTGGTTTCCACGTTAATTTTGAGTGCTCTTTCTTTGATTTGGAGTTTTCTCTTTGATGTCATAGTGATCTTCTTTTCCCCCTCTAAAAAAAAATTCAAATGTGGAGTCAAATTGGGGCTTCTTCCTGATTTCGAGTCAATAGTGTATAATTAAATTCAGTTTATATTATACTATTTTCTTTCTCATATAAAATGACTATAATACACTTTAATAATTGACTTAATTGGCCTCGCAAGTTCATAAATTTAACTATATGGTTTAACAAATTAATAAGATCTTAGCTCAAATTAACCTTAATTAACTAATCAATGATAAAATTATAAACATACACTTATTCTCCAAATTTAAACCATCAACCCTACTTTCTTTCCTCATCTTGCTATAGCCTCCACCATCCCCACATCATCCTCGCATTTGTGAAAAATCATTTACCAATCTATTCCAAAACCATGCCACAAATTAAAGTATGACTTGGACTATGCAACCCCAAACTTTGTTTTAAGGGCCATGTAGTGTGTGATTAATGAGGATAAACTAAGTTGTCTCACACCAATTAGGGCAGAGAAAGTTCGTGTGTTTATAAGTATGATTCAACCTAAACATGTTTAGTGTCTTCTTTTATATGACAAAACCATGAGTCTCGTTATGGGGCATGTAGTGTGTGATTAATGAGGATAAACTAAGTTGTCTCACACCAATTGGGGGAGAGAAAGTTCATGTGTTTATAAGTATGATTCAACCTAAACATGTGAAGTGTCTTCTTTTATATGACAAAACCATGAGTCTCGT
The DNA here is from genome assembly GCA_026586065.1 of Dioscorea zingiberensis. Taxonomy (NCBI): domain Eukaryota; kingdom Viridiplantae; phylum Streptophyta; class Magnoliopsida; order Dioscoreales; family Dioscoreaceae; genus Dioscorea; species Dioscorea zingiberensis. The sequence continues at coordinate 31,823,656 of CM048824.1, forward strand.
TATGGGGCGGACTAAATAGAGTAATTCTAACATAAGTTGGGTCGGGTTGTTAAAAATTTCAATAGAGCTTGATCCTCCCTCTGGTGATTAAACCAGTTTGGTGATCCATCTTTTTTAGTGTATGGTGTGAGTTAGTTCGAAGATAAACCAAATAGAAGCTAGCTACACCAAAGAGGTTCGATAGTGGAAGCTATGAAGAACAAAGGAGAGTGGTATGTCCCCTAGAGTCCTTTTAAGAATCATCAAACTAGAGTTGTGTCAGATACTTATAATCTTCGATGCTATCAAAGTACTCTTGGAGGTTGGATTTGCACAGTGAGGTTATGGTCAACCGGTTGGAGATGAGGTAAGAAAGATGGAGTTGGAGATATTGATATTTTGTTTTTAGCTATATACTATGGATCATTACCCCTGAAAATAGGAGTTATTGATCTTTAAGCCTCCAAAATAACCAACTTATCTTAATTTAGACCCTCAATCCAACATCGACGAAAATTAGTAATCTCAGTTATATAAGTTATAAAGTCACTATGGTCTTAAAATTGGGAACCATTATTTACCAAAATAACCAACTTTTTTATTTTAGTTTTGTCCCTTTAACTAATAACATGTGTTATAGTTGCTTATATTGATTCATATGTGCCACAATGTGAGATGACATGTCAAACTAACATACTGACAAATAAATAAATGTAACAATCGTCATTGAACTTCAAGGTTGAAATGCAAAAAAAGTTTGCGAATTAGAATGCTAAAGTACTAATAATAATACTGCCGACACTACTACTGCTACCACTAATAATATATATATATATATATATATATATATATATATATATTGATAAGTGTAAAAATCGAGGAGCCCGCCATCTAACACGTGGATTAATCTCATCCATCTATTCAGAGCAGTAACCTCCTCAGGTTTACGCCTAGCATCGTTCTCCTCGGGAAACTGAAAGGAAGCGACCGCCTCAGTTCCATCAAAGTGGATCTCTTCGGGTAATGAAGACTCACCTCTTCGGATTTCAGAGGCCATGCACCGTGGCCCGAAGAAGGCGACACAAGCCCCGAGCTCGCAGGCCGCGACAGGAACCAAAGAACTCACTCCCCTTCTAGAAGGAATTGTCGTTAAAGCTGTTGAGACTTAATCAAGTGCCAGCCTGGTAATCTAGAAGCATCTGGAAGAAAAGACAGTTGAGATTTAACCGAATGCCAGCCTAGCAATCTAGAAACATTTAGAAGAAAGATGAGTTGTCAACCTAACTAACTCCAGCTAGCACCCACGTGGCCTATTAGGAGCTAGCCCACTAGCCTCCACATGGTCTATAGAAGTGGCTTGCTCCCCAAGCAACTCCCCTTCCTTGGAGCCTATAAATAGAAGAATTCATCAAGTCATCTTCAACCTCTGGATATGATCGGTGAAGCCCTGCCTCTCCAAAAACTCAAATTCTACAAAACATATTGTAATTTCATTGAGTTGATAGTGAATTCATCTCTAGCAATGGAGTCCATCGTGGTTTTCTCCCGATTTGGGGTTTTTAAGTAAATCTTGGCTCTTTCTCTTTCTCTTTTGAGTTTTCCTCTTTCGATCTCTCTCAATCTCATCCAAATCCACTCCCCAATAACCTTGATTTTTGCGTTAACATATATATATCTATATATTTATTTATATTTATATAATATTTATTTTTGAGAGACCACATGAAGCTGTGTTCCCCCATTTTAAAGGCAATTTGAGTCTCTAAACCTTAATTTTTTTAATCACTTACTAAACATTAAATGAATGATCCATTTTATTTTATTAGGAAAGGCTTGAGTTAGTCATGTTTCACTCTTACCTCGAATTGATTATCTGTAATATATAGGCTAATTATCCATATTAGTTATATATATATATATGTTGACGATTTTTTTTTTTTTAAAAGAAAAAATTAACCTTCTTTGTGTAATCCAAATGGTTACTTTCAATATGCAATGCCATTGGTTTCTACAAAGGCAGAAATAAATAACTAATAAATTGATTAACTATAAGCAAAACAAATTTAACTTATTTGGCTAAATAAATTACTATACACCAAATGATATAGAATAATGAAATTTTGATTTGAAATCTTGCAGAAAGCAATATTGAAGAAAATGTAACCAACATATACGACATCAATGCCTCCACAATGGGAGAAGTGATCTTGAAATCAGAATATCATTCTTAGACTCAGTCCACTCTTTGGATATGATCAAAGTTGGGATATTGGTGTTGTGGTCTTTGATCAATGGTTTGTTGTTAAATCCCACTGCTATAGTATGCTTGACCCCAGACTTATACAATCCATCATGGGTTCAAAAGAAATTGTCATTCGAAATCTCCAGAAGAAAAAAGGTTCAATCATGGGTCTGCACATAATATCCTGTACTTTTCCACAATACATATAATGAATATCTGTAGAATTTTCTACAACACAAAATAATAAAGATTTATCATAAAAAAAAAAAAAACATCTCAGTTCTATTGACCACAGGTATCAACTAAAGACTAAGAATTCAACTCAGCTATTGACCGTCAACCATGAAATACATTATGAGTCCGAACTCCGAAGCTTCGTTAATCCTTCAGTTCAATGGTTTTGAGGGCAAATAGACTTGAGAGTCAACTTACACAAAGACTTGATAGAGGAGAATTGACCTACTTAAGTTGGAAGACTTGATGACTTGATGACTTGGTTAGGGTTTCCATTCTAGCTACCCACTTCTACTTCCAGCTAATTAATCTCTCAATCAAGCTGATTAAGACTTATTTATTTGTGATTCCCATTACCTCACTTTTCCTCTTTTGTGGCATAAATTAGAGTACTTCACTACTCTTTGTAGCTGAGCTAATTTAATGATGGGCCTATACAGAAAACTAAGCATTTTTGTAGCACTTTAATTTATAACTAGATTTTGAAGATCATATGATATCGGAGGGAAGAAGCACACAAACTAATTCTAAATGTATTCTGAGAGAGAATTACAATAGAACCACGAAAATATTATTTTTCTAATACTATTAGTATTATGTAAAATATTAGACATATATGGTTTGTTGCTAATATAATTCAAGAGTTTGTTTCTCTGTTGAGCGAGTCCACATTCCACCAAATTCATAGATTCCTCTTCCCTGGAAAAAGTTGTACTGCTTTGATGTTGACCATAGTCTTAGTGGTGAAGCCACTAGCTCATGATGCAAATTCATTTGACAATATATTGCTATTTCCAAAGCTCGACAAAGAATTTCGTCATATGAACATCTTGTCCTCCCTCGCAGTCAGGGAAATATATATTGGGTGTCAAAGACTCGGCAATTTATAGGACTTTGAATTTTTCAACTTGGAAATACATCGCGTAAAAGTGAATTAAATTAGCTATGAAATTGATATGAATCCAATTCAGCTTCGGTTCTTCGTTTGGCAGGTGGGCAAGCACTAGAAAGCGGTACCTCTGTATGGGAACAGTTTACACACCATCTGTTTTTATTCCTGCTGTTTTTTAATTCATGATTTTTAATAAAGTAAAAAATTCTAAAATTTTCCGAAGGGCGATTTTTTCGTTGTTTTATTCAATTTTTTTTTTAACTTTTTAAATCCTATGGCCAAAATGTTAATCAAAATGGTTATGGGATTGGCTACCTAGGATAGGGTGTAAGTTGGATAAATCTAGCAACCATAAAACGGTTTGCTCCATAGACCAAGGGCTTTCACTTATGAGAAAAAAAACCGGGGACCCAAACCTAGAGCAAAATAGCATTCAGGGTGGCACCCTAGTCCAAAACTGTTTTTCATTATAGTGGCCCAAAACTAAAATAAAACACCTTGTGAAAGGCTGTTTTGCTCCAGAAATCCAAGCTTTGCTCTCCAGAGATCATTTTGCTCAATAGAACCCCAAGGCAAAACGACTTTTGAATAGTAGTTATGCTCCACAGTGCCTTAACCTTAGAACAAAATGACCTGTGAAAGAATTTTTTCTTAGAAAATGAAGGCTTTGGCTCCCAGGAGTAAAACAACATTTCTTGGCAGGGACCCAAACTAGGGCAAAATGAAACCGTGGCTTTGGTTCTTTTTTTTTTTTTGATAAAAGTGGATAAACCACATTCCTTTCTTTAATGATAATGGTTACATAGAGGGTCCATGATCGGGCCCGATACATAGAAGATTTTCTCAAATTTCACAGTGATCCCTATCTTCCCATATCCTTCGAGCCCCCCTTTTAAATATCTTCCTCAGTTTGCTTGGGTGTACCCGAAGTCATCCCTTGGTGCATGTTGCGTGTCCTCTTCCGGTGTGGGTTGCGGGTTCTCCTCCCTGGTGAACACAAGGCTCCGCTTTACTATTGACTCCAGCGCTACCAGCTTTGGTTTTTTTGACGCGTGAGCTGCACCAAACCAAGACAATGTTAGGAAGTCGATATCGCGGATTGTTTTCATGAAAACGCGACGTTTATCGTGAAAATATCTCCGATTTCGTTCCAACCACACATTCCATAGTATGGCCATAGTTAGCAGGTTCCAGCCCATATGTGCAACTTTGGGTAGGGAGTTTACAATAGCGGTTCTCCCCCACATATCTTCTATCCGTGAGGGAGCTGCTCCCAGTTGGAATAGTTGTGTGAAGTGGCGCCAGATGCTAGAAGTGTAGCGACATTGTAGTAGGAGGTGTTGTATCGTTTCTTCTCTGTCTTCACACAGGTAGCATGTAGTCCGTGTCCCATTCCAACCTCGCACCCTTAGATTGTCTAGGGTGAGGTTTGGCTTTGGTTCTTTGAATTAAAAGGTCATTTTACTCAATAGGGGACTAACCCTAGAGCAATACAACTTATGAAATATTGTGATTTTCCTTAAAATATTTAATTATTATTATTATTATTATTATTATTATTATTATTATTATTATTAATTTGATAAAGGCGACAAGTGCCCCATGGGGGAAGTCAGGGATGCGCACAAACGTGGAGCTAGCTCTCCAGACCTGAGCCCCCACCTTACGGGTGTAGGGGCTCGATCGCGGGATCGTCCCGAGAGAACACATCTTACGCAAGGAACCCGGTACCAAAAGGCCAAGAGGCTATTGGTTATTTAATTATTATTTTTAACCTAGTCAACATACAATCAATATCTAGGTAGCCTGAAGGTCCTTTTGACAAATATTTCTATTATGGAGCTAAAATAATTATATTTTTTTTTTAAAAAGTGAAAATTGGCTTTTTAAAAATGATTAATTTATTAAATAAAAAATAAATTAAACTATACACAAATTTAATTTTAAATATTAATTCAATAATATGGCTATAAAAGAATATAAAAGTGAATATTTTCTCACTTTAATTTGAAAAGTATCAGTAAAATTAACATCTAAATTTACACAATAAATCTAATACTCTTAAAAATATTTGGCTCTTCCACCCTTTGTCAATGTGCCATCTATCCATCCCAGTTGATCAAAGATTGAGAAAATGCCTTCTTTTAATAAATAAAGAAATGTAGTGAAATATGTCCAAAAATAATTATGGAATAGTACCTAATAAAAAATTGTCGTAAGTTAATTCAAAAAAGACATACCATAGAAAGTGTCACACAAGTGAGTATTTACCTTCACTTTTTCAAATTAAGTCTCAGTACTTTGAATCACCCTGTGGTGACAGCTGGGTCTTTCCAAGGATTTGACTCAACCAAACTCCTTCTTCATCCAAGGTTCACAGTAACAACCCAAACAAACAAGCAAATAAGCTGACGAGCAAGAGAGAAAACAAATCAAGCATGACCAAACACAAAAGGCAACTAGAAAGCACACACAAAAAATTGGGGCCACAAGCCATACTCTCTATTTTATTCACTTCTCCTCAATGAATACCATAACAAAGTCCGCATGCCTATTTATACAAGTACGAGAGAATTCAAATGGCTGAGTCGTGGATAAGTTCAAGCTCCAATTTGAACTTATCTTATCCTATCTGATAGAACACTACTTCAGTTAATGCAACTAAAGCTTTCACAATCTAACCACATCCCATGAATACTTCACTCAAGTCGCACCCGAGTATGCACACGTGCTCCATATGCTCCGCATGCTTCACGCACATACGACTTCGCTCAATCAACTTTGTGACCCTCACACACATCTGTGTTTGGCTAACTCTGCATTCCTTGTGTAAGCACCTTTGTCTGCGTGCTCCTACGTGTCATACGCTTGTTGTACTTCGCATCTATGCGTTGCCCGTGCACACTTCTATGCCTGCGTGCTCCTGCGCTTGTGCGCTGTCTGTGTGTATTGTTGTACCGCACCTACTCTAGTACTTGCGCAGTGTACGCACCATCTCCCGGCCTGGTACATGTGAAGGTTGGAACACGCAGCCTAATTTATGTGCGAGAGTCTAACAATCCATTTCCGCCGAAGACTCTGGTGCCCTCATCAAAGCCGAATCTAATTACTCCTGGATCTCCTTTCTGAACTGCCACAAAGTTGTGTGATAAGTGTTTCATTGATCATAATTTCTTATTACATTCATGTATACTTCACATGCTCAATTGGTAAAGATATGGCTCACCGATACTTAAAAAATGTTGTTTTTGCTGAACAAGGCATAATGATGATACACCGGGAGAAAGGAAGCTTTTGGAGATAATTTGGGGCGAAATGAAACAATTTGGAAGAAATTACAACCTCAAACGGGGTCTCATACGGCCAGTGTGAACCTGGGCAGCAGATTGGCCCTTACTTTGACTCTCTTGGGAACTATACGGGGTCTCATGCAGGGGTGCATACGGCCTGTATGAATTGAGGAACACAAAATTCTAATTCTCCAAGTGGTCATACGGGCACTCATATACGGGTTGTAGGGATGCCCGTATAGCGTGCAGACAAGGCGATTGTTTGTTACATTGTGGACCCAAGTAGGGGCAAAAAGGAGAAATGACCCCCAAAAGCCTAAGGGATATAAATACTATTATTAGGGTTTTGGGGGGAGAGAGTTCAACTAAAGAATCAAGTTTTAGGAAGGAAATTGAGAGCCTCTTGGCCATTACTGCATTTACCAATCTTGTGAAAGGAGGCTCGATGGTGAAGCTATATTGAAGATCCAATCACGAGAAGCCGCCAATGGTTTATGTAATAGCATCGTTTGTTATGTTCTTCTTTGTTCTTAATCTCTTTGTATTAGATTGGTGATCTCCTTTAATGGTGAACTAATTTTGTAGATACTTGGGTACGATGTACACTTGGATTATGGATTAATGTGGATGTTGATTTCTATGTTATTTGGTTAAATTTGTTTCATGAGTCTATTGGATGTTTATTATTGCATTGGTCTCTCTATGTTACGACAGCCCAGAGAGTCCATTATAGTCCACAGGGGGAAGAAGCGGACGCCTCCCCGTGTGTAAACCTACTGCAATAGAGGGGATTGTGAGTATACTGCGAGAGCTGATACTAAGGTGAATGAGCCCTTAATACGACTTATTCCTGCAATCTTTCCAAGATCTAGGTTCCCTAGAGTGTAATGCAATTAATGGAATTAGGCATTAGTTGCCTCGAGAGAGGGAATTAATACACTTTAGGAACTCTTTGCCCAAACCTTATCAATTACCTACATAGAAATCTTCATCTCTATCTTATAGTGAAATCCAAGGGGGGATTTATTGCCCAAGTATACCCATGTCATGATTGACTTCTATCAACCCCAATTCCCATTCTATTTAGCCTTGGTTATTAGTTTTCTTTAGTTTGGTTAGGTTTAGTTCACAACCACCATATTTCGGATTGACTAACTAATAGAGGAATAGTTGGTACTAGTACTTCTTGGTCTTCGTGGGATGGACATCCAACTTTAGAGTCCACTTTATTACTTGATACAACCCGTGCACTTGCGAAAAATTAACAATCAAGATTTTGGCGCCGTTGCCGAGGACTAGGATTCCTAGGAAAACTAGGAATTTATTACTTGAGTCATTTTTCTTTTTTTCATTTCATTTATTCTTTGTTTTGATTTCTTAGACTCTAATATCACTCGTTGTCTCTTCTTCCTAGCAATTGGTGTATGACCCGCGCAAATCCAAAGGGTTTGACTGAAGCAGACAGTGAGATAAAGAGAACGTTACATGTAGACTTAGAAAGGTAGAGAAATCAGTTTTGGAGTCTTCTTTCAAAGAAGAAAACTCCATTCCTTCAGAAATTTGTGTTGAATTCAGCAAGGTACCGATCATAGCTGAGAGAAGAAGAACACTATCTGAATATGAACACCCTTAGTACACAAGAGAAGAGTTTAGTATCCTTCCACCGATTGTCAACACCAACAATTTTGAGATAACGGCCAGTATAGTGACCATGATACAAAATTAAGCTCAGTTTGATGGTAGGACGGATGAGGACCCCCATGCTCACCTAGCAAGGTTCATTCAGATTTGTAATATGTTCAAAATCGACAGGGCCACCGATGATGCTATTAGATTGTGACTCTTCCCATTCAGTTTAAGAGAAGAAGCTTACCGATGGCTCACTCCACTTCGCCCGGGATCTATTTGCACTTGGGCAAGGATGCTTGATAAATTCCTTAGTGGTTACTTTCCACCAAGCAAGGCCGCGAAGCATCGATTGGATATATCCGCCTTCAAGCAAGGTGTCTAAAAATCTTTCTCTTAAGCTCATGAGAGATATAAAGATTTTCTTTGGCGTTGTCCACAACACGATCTTGATCCATGTGCAAAGATCCGCACTTTCTATAATGGTTTGAACAACCCTACAAGGCAACTCATTGATGCAGCTGCGGGTGGATTATTGGGAAACAAGTATCTAGAAGATACCAAACAATTCTTTGATGATATGGCTAACAATGAATCCCATTGGTTAAAAAGAGGAAAATAACCTAGAATAGTTAGAGCTCTTGAGGAAACAACTATCATTGATTCTGCACTTGAGGTGATGTTGGATATGTTGACTTGGAAGATTGAGCTCCTTATATCTGGAGATAGTTCACACCCCGCTACAGTCATGGCTTGCACTACATGTGGAGGAGGACATAAGATGTCATAATGTCCAATTGCAAGCACTGAAATTGCCCCCATGAAGCAATTATAATACATGGGGCAATGTACAAAGGCAGCTGGAAGGTCAATAGAGGCCATATATACCAAAATGGAATCATCCGGCACTCTCCTATAGAAATCCACAAGCAGGAAAATACCCTCCTAGTCTTTAACATCCACAAAGCCTCAAGAGAGGAAACCCACCACGGAGGAGCTCTTGTTGATGTACATACAAGGAAATGATGTAATAGTTAGAAACTTGCAAGTGCAGCCTAGAATTTGGAAAGCAAAGTTGGGAAATCACCCAGACTTTATCGAACCAAGGGAGTTTACCGGGTAATACGGAGGAAACCCCCCGGAAGCAATTCAAGGCTATCATATTAAGGAGTGGAAAAGAAGTTGCGCTACGCATTCTGAAACTCCAAGCTGAAGTATCTATTGAAGTGGAAGAATCTGAGCTGATTGCTAGTTCTAAAGGAAAGAGGAAGGAAAAAGAAAAAGAGGTGAAGCAACCTCCCATACCCCCATACTAACCTCAAGTTCCATACCCTACGAGGTTGAAGAAAGACAAGGAAGATTTCTAATTTGCAAAGTTTATGGACATGTTAAAGCAGCTGCATATTAACCTACCGTTGGTAGAAGTTCTATCCCAGATGCCAAAGTATGTGAAATTTATAAAAGAACTTCTGTCCAACAAGAGGAAATTGGAAGATGTAGCCACTGTAACATTAAATGCACAATGTTCAGCAATTCTGCAGCAAGCATTGCCGATGAAATTAAAAAACCCAGGCAGTTTCATCGTCCCTAGTGTACTTGGTGATGGGATTATAGAGAAGGCACTTGCAAATTCAGGGGAAAGTATAAATGTAATGCCCTACAAGCTCCACATGAAGTTAGGGTTGGATGAACTGAAGCCCACAAGAATGACTCTGCAAGTTGTTGATAGATCAGTGAAATGGCCTCGAGGAATAGTTGAGGATGTGCTTGTTCAAATTGACAAGTTTATATTCCTGGTGGACTTTGTGCCCTAAGATGTGGAGGAAGATGTTGATGTCCCGACCATTCTTGGCCTCTTTTTAGCCATCGCTCAGGCCTTGGATGATTACACAGAAGGAAGATTAGCCTTGAGGGTTACGGACCACGAAGTGGTGTTTAGGTTGCCCTAGGCTATGAGACACACAATGGATCATGATGATGCCTCATACAGTGTTGATGATGTTGACTTGCTTACATTCGAATGCATGGGGGAGTTACTTGGCATAGATCCACTGATGCAGTATTTAGGAGAGCTTGATGATCATGGAACCGTTCAAGAAGGTTTTGTTGCAGTAAACAGTGTTCCAAGAGCTGAAAAGAAAGCTACAAAGAAGAGGTTGTAATTCTTACCTGAAGTGAAGATTTGGAAGAAGGTAGAAAAAGGAGGGGTCAATGATATTACTCTAGCTCGCACTAAAGTAGGAGGCCTAGGTATGAACAGAAATGAATGCTCTATTTATTCTAACCTAGGTTTGTCATTATTTGGCAAGTGTTTCAAGGGAGGAGCTGGATAGAAGTTTCATGTGTATAAGCATCATTAAGGTAATGTTAAGGTACGTCAATCTAGTGACGTTAAACAAGCGTTTCTTGGGAGGCAACCCATGCTCTTGGTAAATTCTTTTCATTTTGTAATTTTCTTGTGATAGTTAGAATGTTTGGAATAAATTGATGGTATTTCTTATTCCTCGTATTAGCATCATAGGATTCATCTGGCTAGGTGCAAATTTTTTAGACCAAATTAAGCTTGTTGTTAGGTTGTATAGTTATTCTAAGAGTATTCCTTTTGTTATTGATTGCATAAGTTAAATAAGGCATATATGAGGACCCATACGGCCCGTATAAGGACCATATGAGATGGCCTGAGGAGTAAATGGAACTACATACGACCTGTATTGGGACCATATGAATCATAAGATTTGAGTTGTCTTAAAGCGCCAATTCCATATGGTGAGCCATATGACCTATTTGCTTAACCGTATAGCTACAAGGTCTTCTCTAAATTAGCGATATCCCGATTCATACGGCCCGTATTGATTCTATATGGATCGTATGGAGACACCTATGCGCTAAACTCCTTTTCATACTGCCCGACTTTGAGCCCGTACGATGTTACCTGTGAGGTAAACAGATCCTCCATACGGCCTCTATAGGAGCATGTATGGAGTCCGTCTGTTACAAAAAGAGGGACGGTTCAAATAGCACCCTTTCATCTCTTTAAATCGCCTCTCCAACTCCCTCCTCCTCATCTTTCAATATTCGGTACTCCCCAACTCCATCTTGAGCCCCCGTCGTACTCGCGACCTCTCCACTAGAATTGGGAAAGTTTACACCCTGGGTATGTTTTCATTTCTATTAATTTGTCAAAGGTTTCCATTTTCACATTGCTAAACCTAGGGTTTGCACTAGCGCTATTCATAGGGTGGATGTACATGATTTTGCACCTCTTTTCGACCATAAAGTCAAGATTTGCGGCGTGTCTAAGTTGAGAATTGAAGGAAGGGGACACATTCCACATCAAACGACGCCGTATGGTGCCCACGCGCTTCATATGTCCCAACTCATACAGTCCATATAGGACAGCGTATGAGGTCTCCAACACAATCGGGTTGTCATACGGCTCCTACAGGTGCCGAATAGATCCTAGTACGGGGTTAACGGTCCACCATACGTCCTGTATAGGAACCGTATGGCAGCAACAATGCAATCTATCATGCTTTAATTTTATTTAATTATACTCACGTACCTTTCAATTGTTTTGTAGACATGACTGTTTATACCAAAAAAAAAAAAATAATAATAATAATAATAAAAAATAAAAAAAAAATAAATATAAATATAAATAAATAAATTTCCAAAGGGGTCAATAATTATGAAACTTTTGAAGGATATATAAGCAACTTTCCCATAAAAGTTCAAATCTCGAAATATTTTTGGGGCATATCCCGAGGCGGGCCAAAGAGCATGAGAACATATCTCGAGGCGAAGTCAAAATTCCAAACACAAAATTAATTAATTAACAGTTAATTATTTAATTAATTTAAATAAATATTAAATGGCTTGATCTTATCCAGTCCAGAGAAAATCTCGATTCCTCTCGTTCCTATCCGGTTAAGAACCGTCAGAAGAGGTTTGTGATTCCTCGGAAGGGAGTTCTGATATCACGGGAAAGGAGTTATTCGGAGAAAAGATAAATAAGGCATGAGAGTTTTTTAAAAAAAAAAAAGGTCTGAGAGAGAAATCTGAGAGGACAGCATCAGACTGACGGAAGGGAGAAAGAAGACCAAACAGACAAAGAAAGAAGACGGAGATCAGACAGACAGAGAAGGAAAGGCAGAAGAAGGCGAGGAAATCCGATCAAGAAGGTATATTACAATATATGTTTATTAATCTATATATATATAATAAAAAAAAGGGGAAAAGGGAAAGGGGCTTCTCCCCTGTTCTTCTTCATCTCCTTGCTCGAGTCCGCGCCTCCACTTGCAGCAGTCCTTGACCGCCGCGCCTCCACATCCTTCGTCACCTCCGCCCAGCACCGCCGCCCAGCCAAGCGCCCTTCTCCTCCACAGCCGCGCCGCTGAACCTCGCCGCGTCAATAGCCGCTCTTGCCCGCCTCCGGCGTCGACGCCCAAGCCTCCGCCTTCTCGCATCAAGTACAGAACCAAGATCCAGCGCCAGACCGCCGACACCTCTATCGCGAGATCCGCTGGCGCCCGCTCCTTCCGCCCGACGCCCAGCCGTCCACCACCGTACCTGCTCCACCCCCCTACAGGCCGCGCCCAAGCCTCCAGCTGCAGGCCCTCCGTCCGCCCGCTCCACCGCGACGACCCGCCCGGCCCGGCCAGCCCGGCCGCGGTGATCCCCGCGCGTCTCCGTCTGTTCCCTGCCCGGCTGCCCTTGCTCCTTGCCCATCGTCGCGCCTCCAGCACCGCCACCGCCTGCTGCCGCCTGCACCTGCCTCGTTCTGCCGCCCTTTCATTGACGAAGTGTCGCTGCCAAAGAAGATCATGGACGCCATCAAATTCTGGAGGAGTACCGCTGTCCACTTTGCCACGCGATGATGTCGCCGGGGAGCCACGCCACCTTCTGTTTTCTTTGCCGATATCTTTGAAGAGAAGAAGTCTGCTGATGCCGTCTTGCTGCAGAAGTTGATGATGATTGTTGTTGTGATGTTGAGACAACCAACTTGTTACTGCTGCCATTTTAGATGAAGGAGAAGTGAGCACCAATTTGCTGCGAAGCAAAATAAAACAAAAAGGTCAGCTGCAAAGAGAAGAAGTTGATGTTGTTGCTGCAAAAGAAGAAGAGAAGAAAGTTAGAGGGAGCAAAAGAATGCTGAAGCTACTCTGCACGCAAAAAGCCGATCTTTGTTGGTTGCCGATTCCCAAAGAATTGGTTCTTGATTTCTTCTTTACGCCAGAAGAATGGTTGCAGATGAAGAACTTGGTTGCTGATTCATGGTTCTTGTAACCTTGGCGGTTCTTTGGCTCAATGAAGGCTGGATCGATGAAGATTGGTTGCTGATTGAGGAAGAATGGTTGTTGAATTGATGCCAAGAAGAATTGATGGATGTTGTCATTACAAATTTTATGAATTGATAGATGGATGTTTGTATTGAAATTAAAGCCCCAAATACAGAGGGAACTCTGTCAAATTTTTTTTAAAGAAAAGAAGTTGGCTACTGCATTTGTTGAGCTGCTAATTTACTGCATTTGCTGATGGAGAACTTGCAACAGAAATCACAGACTCACTAAATATGTACTTTTATTCTCTCCAAAGTGCACATACCTATTGATAATGTCTGATCCGTATGGGTTCATATATTATCAACCTCTCCCAGAAGCTGTTAAACAAGGATAAAAAGGAGTTTCCAAATCATAAAAAATTAAGAGTAAGGAAGGAGCTGAATGTTGCTCATCTCTTCTATTGTCGGTTGGTTCTCAACAAAGATCATGGTGGATGGCGTGGCCAGCTGATGTTCATTGAATTTCAATCTAATGCTGTCAAGAAATCAAATGAAGCGGGTGTCTGAACTGAAGCTTGGAATCCTTGGAGACATGATAAGAGCCTGGGAGGAAGCCTTGCAAGCATATATATATGATTATATGGAATATTTGGGAAGGAGCTTGGATTTTACTGGAAAGAGAGAATTGTCGACATGTGTTTGCATGTGATGGAAGTAAGATTACTAAGAGGATACATCCAGCTATAGATCACCATCCTCGTAACTTGTTTTCTTTGGTTCACTCGGCTGTCGCGGGCCATTGAAGCAATGTTTGTATCCATGACAAAGAGTTCCAGCAAAAGAGAAAGCTGCCATGAATTTTTGCTTACTGCCCCCATTTTCTGAAAACAATAACATCGAATCAAATCAGCATTTCTCTTGTTGCTAAATGACTTCAATTGTTAACAGAAAAGCTGCTTAAGTTGCTTCTTGTTCACTGACAATGAACTATATATTATTACTATAATGGATGAGTGATTGTTTGAATAGTCACATAATTGATATCATCTTAAAATGATGATATTTTGAGGGTCTTCTCAATCAAACTATTGCTTACTTGGTGCCATACTTGTTAAGACTCTCAAGTTGATGGAGATTTAAAAGATTTGAAGATTCTCAAAGTGGGAAGTCTGTATTAGTTGCAGATGATAGCATTTGTCTAGGTGATGAACTAGAGAGTGTTCTTAACTTACTGCTGGCTGCTGCGTCCCATAATAGAGCTGCTGCAAAATTGAGATAAAAAATGTTGACCGCTGTTGCTGCTGTAATAAAGGGTCATATTCAAAAATTCACAACATCGGCCAGAGGACTCCGATTGAGATGGAATCTGCGGCATTGGAAAATAGATATACACATCTTCAACAATCATATACAACGCAAACTCGTTCGGCAGACTGATCAGTGCGTATTTTGATGGGGAAAAAGGATGAACATTATAGTTCGGCAAATTAATTCCTGAAACCTCGTCTGATTGCCCATATTCAAAAATTCATAACTCTGGCCCGGAAGCTCTGACTGAGGCGATCTCTACGGCGTTGGAAATTAGACACCTGGGTCTCCAACATTCATATTCAGTGCAGATCCGTTCGGTGGCCCAATCAACATGGATTTTGATAAATAAAAGGGTAGATTTCAGCATTTCTGCCGACAGCCATGCTGATCACCCAATTTCAAAAATTCACAACTTTGGCCTGGAAACTCCGATTGAGATAATCTCTGCGACGTTGGAAATTAGACATCCGGGTCTCCAACATTCATATACAACACAAACTCATTCGGTGGTCCGATCAGTGTGGATTTTTGATAAACAAAAGGGTAAATTTCAGCATTTCTGCCGCTAGCTATGTTGATCGCACAATTTCAAAAAATTCATAACTTTGGCCAGAAAACTCCGATTAAGATGAAATCTGTGGCATTGGAAATTAGATATCCAGATCTCCAATAGTCATATACAACACGGACTCGTTCGGCGGCTCAGACGGTGTAAATTTTGACGGATAAAATAGTCAATTTCAGCGATCCTACCGTTGACAATGCCGAAGACTCATTTTCAAAAATTCATAATTCGCACGGAAACTCCAATGGGAATGAAATTTGCGGCGCTGAAGACTAGATATTAAGAGCTTCAATAGTCGTATATAGCACAAGCCCCTTTGCAACTTCGGGCGTGCATATTTTGATGGAGAAAAAAGGCTAATCCCTACTGTCTAGCCAGCTCAACCACTTCTCGCGGACAACTCCGATCAGGACAAAATTGGCGGTATTGGGATTTAGGCTTCCTGATCTCTCCAACCATATATAATGCAACTCCTAAGGGCGGCTCAGTTAGACGCGGTTCTTGATGAAAGGGGAGTTAATTGGCAACCTAAACCTCGGTCACAGAGTGCAAGGCAACCGGTGGATTATGGATCCCATACTATGGCAAGTGATCTTGAGGTGGCGTCATAAATAAACAAATAAACATACATCCATATATATAAACATATCTTTGATATGTAACAAATCATATTATATTGCAATAAAATTAATTATTCTTTCTCATTGTCTCTACTTGTATTTTTGCCCTTAATCGGAGGTTCCCATGACATTGTCTGGGGTAATTAATAATAGAGGCTTGCCTCTATTAGGAATAAAAGAACCCATAAAACTAAAAAATGTTATTTGTGCTTCGATGTACTGTCTGGTGTCACACGATGCCAGGCGCGTATTTTCGATCCCACAATGACGAGGACGAAGAATGTTTCAAGTACACCCAAAAAGCGCAAGAAAGGAGAGGGGCCCTCTTCAGGAGTACCCCACTTACTGAGGACTGCTACTGAGAGTTCTATAACTGTCTTGCGATAAGGAGTTTCGGTCGCACATGGATCCTGCATTAGGATGTCCTACATTAGCTCCACATTGTTCAGCGAGTGTGGGATCTTATTTCCGCCGGTGGCTGGGAGAACGTCTTCTCGATCAACTACCTAGTGCTCAGAGAGCCCACTTTGGAGGTACTGAGCACCTTCGAGGCAGATTGTAGCCCGTCATTGACTAGCAACCGGGGGCTATTATATTTCATCTTTATGGAGAGATGAGGCTGATGAGCTACACTCAGTTCACCTTATATATGGGCTTCTACGACCATGATTAGTTGGTAGCTTCCCGTAATTATGACGAGCTCTTATCTCCTTCCACGAGCACGTCATCTCATCCACCACTTCTGGCTCACTCTAGGCAAGCAATATGACTCTCTAAAGACGTCCTTTATGCTCGATCCGGTTCATCGATACCTTTACCCGCTTATTAGTCGAACAATCGCAGGAAGAGAGGACAACACGGGCGTCGTCACTCGCATAGATCTATTCTTCCTTTATAGCATCATCGAGTGTGCACCCCTTCAGCTCGGATACTTTCTAGCCAACTACCTAGTTCATCAAGGGCAGCACCTCCCCCTTCCCGCTATTAGTACCGGACCTTACATTTTTAGGTTGATTCGGGGGATGGGAGTTGACCTCCTGCCAAAGGACGCGCATCGCTTGCTCACCGTTGCACCACTCGGGATAAGCACATTATTCAGATGGGGTTGGTTCATTGCTCAGGCCATCGCTACACTCACATCCAGCATTCAGGCCACTACGAGCACGACAACGATAATTTGAAGAGCCCTAACGCATTAGGATCATGATCAGAGTACTCTCCATCACCTGCAGCTGTAGCCCCACAACCCTCATCATCACGGAGCTGACACTCAAGGCAAGAGGAGCAGATCGCCGAGTTGTGGGCCATGCAGGATACCATGTTGGAAGAGTAGCGCCAGATTAGAGCTGAGCTTAGAGAGCTAGCTGTGCACCCCTACGGGCCACCACCATCTACATCTGAACCGCCACCACAACCCACTACACCATCAACGTCTCCTTCATCACCTGCGCCAGTTGCCAGACCACCCATTGCATCGGCAGAAGAGCATCCACCTTCTGAGGACTACGATTTACTATCTTGTCTCTTGTTATATTGTGTTTGCCAGTCTAATAGTCTTTTTGTATCAACTAGCAAGGGCTTTAATTCGTCCGTGGTAAACTTATCTTTATCGGTATTTTTATTTCCTGTGACTTCTTGTGATTTGTCTTGTGTTGGAAATATGATGATCCTTCTTGTCTCACAAGTTATAAGAGTTGGATTTGTACCCCATGGTGTAAATCACACGATCAAATCTTGGAATCAAATCGTCTCATAGTATAATTGGGGAAGTTTCAGTTTACCTCTCTCCATAATTGTTATTATTGATTTTATCAAAAAAAATAATTGTTATTATTGATAGTCTTTCTAGTATGCTTTATTGAGTATATTGAGGACAATTTACCTTTTTAAGTATGGAGATGGGTAGCTAGGTAGGTTGAATGCTTCAATTCATTGAAAATATTTGTATGAAAAACATGTTTAGTATGCACTGATGACGGCTTTTATTGGAAAATATCTTAGTTTACTTTATTCTTAGCACACCATCTTAGCACAAATATTTTCAAATACTCTTATGAAATACAATGGGCACCTAAAGAACATCTTTATAGCACTCACAATCTCTAGTGAAAATAGATAACCCATTGGCCTGTTCTTTTGACTTTAATTGCTAAGCACTACTTCTCAATGGCTCCAAGAGGCTTCGTGACACTAGTTCAAGCATCTAACCCCCTAATAAAACTTAGTGGACAATTAAGAGAAAAATAAATTAGTGATGTATATATTAATTGTAAAAGGAATAAAGAAAGTGTTCCGCTACTAGTTTTGATTAAGTAGTTTGAGGTTCTGGCTTCAAACCAGAGTGCCCCTCAACTCAAAAAGTCACTTCTTAGCATGAACACATCTAGGTAAAGGTGTAATCCTCTGAGTAGTTGGGTGTTTTGGTGCCTAATCAGCATGTGCATTCTGCAGAAATGAGTATATACACTGATCTTTAGTACAGGAAAGTCGGATGGCCTATGTGAATAAAAAAACCATTAGTATTATTCTTCTCGAGCTTGTTTACCTTGTTCTTCTTGGTGAAGGGTTGATTGCTTTGTATTTAGGGTCCCAAGTATCCTCTAGAGTCCATTAAGGGTGTACATGTCTTGGTAAGACTTGAGAACATGGGATGTGGAGTGAGGATGTTCATCTAGAGTTGCACTGAAATGTATTACAAGATCAATCTATGCCTTGGTGTGTAAATAGGAGAATACAAACTTGGATGATGAACTTAGAATAGGGTAGCATCAATGATGCCCTGAAGTTAAACACTTGTCAATTAATTTTTGTTAATTGCTTTTCTTTGCTTCAGGACAAACAAATCTTTAAGTGTAGAGATGTTTGGTAAATGTTCAATTGAGAAT
This sequence comes from Dioscorea zingiberensis, assembly GCA_026586065.1. NCBI lineage: Eukaryota > Viridiplantae > Streptophyta > Magnoliopsida > Dioscoreales > Dioscoreaceae > Dioscorea > Dioscorea zingiberensis. The sequence goes on from CM048824.1 coordinate 31,842,581, forward strand.
AATTTCTTATTGCATTCATGTATACTTCATATGCTCAAATGGTGAAGATATGGCTCATTGGTACTTAAAAAGTGTTGTTTTTGCTAAATTGGACATAATGATGATACACCGGGATCAAGGAAGCTTTTGGAGATAATTTGGGGCCAAAATGAAGCAATCTGGTAGAAATTACAGCCTTATACGGGGTCTCGTATGGCTGTGTGAACCTGGGCAGCAGATTGACCCTTACTCTAACTCTCCTGGGAATTATACGAGGTTTCATGCTGGGGTCCATACGACTAGTATGAATCAAGGAACGCAAAAGTCTAATTCTCTAGGAGGTTATATAGGCACTCATGTGACCCATGTGGATGCCTGTATGACGTGTTGACAAGGCGAAAATTTGTAACATTGTGGACCCAGGTAGGGGCAAGAAGTAGAAATGACCCCCAAAACCCTAAGGGATGATATAAATATGATTATTAGGGTTTTGGGGGGAGAGAGTTCAGCGAAGGAATCAAGTTTTAGGAAGGAGATTGAGAGCCTCTTGGCCACTACTCCATCTACTAATCTTGGGGAATGAGGCTCGATGGTTAGAGAAGTTAGCTACATTGAAGATCCAATCACGAGAAGCCACCAACAGTGTATATAATAGCATCATTTGTTATGTTCTTCTTCGTTCTTAATCTCTTTGTATTGGATTGGTGTTCTCTTTTAATGGGGAATTAATTTTGTAGATACTTGGGTATAATGAACCCTTGGGTTATTTATTAATGTGGACATTGATTTCTATGTTGTTTAGTTAAATTAGTTTCATGAGTTTATTGGATTTTTAGTATTGTATTGGTCTCTCTATGTTGCGACGGCCAAGAGAGTCCATTATAGTCTATCGGGGGAATAAGTGAATACCTCCCAATGTGTAAGCCTATTCCAATAGAGGGGATTTTGAGTACACCACAAGAGTGAGTACTAAGGAGAGTGTGCCCTTAATACGACTTATTCCCGCAATCCTTCCAAGATATAGGTTTCCTAGAGAGCAATGCAATTGATTGAATTTGGTATTAGTTGTCTCGAGAGAGGGAATTAATATACTTTAGGAACTTTTGACCCAAACCTTATCAATCACGCACATAGAAATCTTCATCTCTATCTTATAGGGAAATGCAAAGGGGATTCATTCCCCAGGTATCCCCTTCTCATAATTGGTTGCTATCAACCCCAATTCCAGTTCTCTTTAGCCTTGGGTAATAGTTTTCTTTAGTTTTGTTAGGTTTAGTTAACAACTACCAAATTTTGGATCGACTAACTAATAGAGGAATCGTTGGTCCTAGTACTTCTTGGTGTTCATGTGATCCACATCCGACTTTAGAGTCTACTTTATTACTTGATAATACCCTTGCACTTGCGAAAAATCAACAATCATTGTGTCTTTCTCACACGAAGCTTCAGAACTAGGTTAACCTCTACATTGCATCAAGTAGAACGTTCTTTGGTTCTTCTTGCTCTACCTCTCAACCAGCCATCAAGGATCTTCTCCATAGTCCTTTCAAAGTAAGTCTGCACCAATGGAGGAGCTCTTTTGTCTGATTCTGAGCTGGTTTAGTGGCATACTTGTATCAAGGCTTCAAGAAACTTATATAGAATGTTAGATGGAGCTTGAGTCTTTTAGGCAACTTCAACTTGTGGACAACTTGTCAACCCCGGTGCATCACCTCAAAACGTCCTTAATATATTTGAATGAGTCCCTTTTGTGTATCCATCTTGTAAAGTTTCTTCCAAATCTATGGAGTAAGTTTCATGTATACTCAATCTCACACTGTAAACTCTAAAGGTGTCCGCCCTTGTGTTGGCTTTCAAAAGAGAGCTAATTAGAGGATTGTTGATGCTCAAAATGGTCACGGTCTCAACTACTGCTTTCTTTTAGGAGTTCAACTGAGAAAGAGAGTGGTGTTGAGGTAGATGGAGTTGGGGACGTGAGCTTCACACGGCTTCCAGCCATTCGGTAGCACGGAGCTTGGGAGGTGACCGCTTGGAAGGGGATCCTGTGGTCCTGCAAAATAAAGAAGTCCAGGGGCTCCTTTCCCCTGGACCCTCTGACGCTCAAGTTAGTTGGGTGGAGGTCATGAGTAGTGGAAGGAGGTAGGTAGAGAAGGGAAGAGAGTTACTTAGCGGTAAGCCAGGGGAGCGTGATCCTCCTAATACCTGGATTGGGACCCTTGGGTCGCATGTCCATTGTGTCCTTTCCTGCAACTTGTCAAATGTAGTATCTCGACAAGCTACTTTGTCGAGCACTCTTTCTACCAAGTTTGGTACTTGCTAGATGCAGCGCCTGCCGCTAGTGATAGCCTAGTACTTGTTTGGGTTAATAAATAGAAGAATTCAGTGAATAAATCATCATAGGGTTCATGTGTCTGAGGTATCACCAAAGGGGTTTAGCTTCTCATGATAATGGAAACACTAACAGAGATAATAGTGAAAGACATAATTGAAAACATAGGGACACCCTTGTTTGATGTATTCTTCGCCTTCGATCTCCTCTGAAACTCTCCCGTTGCTCTATAACATCCTGAATTTTCTAAATAAATAAATCAAAAAATTCTCAAAAGTTAACGAGATTAATTAGCACGGAAAATAAATTAATTATATTAAACCCCAATTAAAGAAAAATCGGGAATTTATGGACTTATAATCTAGCCTCGCAACTATTGAGCTCGAGAGAAGGCCTTATTAGGCCAAGCCATTTTCATATAAAATAGTTGGAGGTGGACGGATAGTGTAACCCCAATTTGTTAATTGGGAAACTTACTAAGTGTTAATTAATCAAGAATAGATAAGTGCGAGATACCGGACAAAAGTTAGAGTATCGGTACAGTAGGCCCGAGCCGGTCAAAAGACGGGAATATTGGATCTGGTCTGATGTGAGGACAAATCCCGTGATGTTACAGCGCACCCGTGACACTAGGGTCATCTGACCCGGAAATCTGGATCTAGGTCGGGAATGGGGATGAGTTCCGTGGTCTATTCGCTACCCATGTGATAGCGCAGTAAAAAGATAATATTAATTAAATTAATTGGAATTTAGTGGGGGAGATATTTGAAAGATAAGTTATTTAATTAAGTTTGAAGATAACCTAATTAATTCGATTAGAATAATATTTACATAAAGTATTATTATTTTAATAGTTTACAAGGCTATAAAGAATGAGAGAGAAAAAGTGAGAGAAAGAAATTAAATCTCTTAATCTCTCAATCTCTCTTGTGTGCTCAGACGAAGCCAACTCCCTCATCTTCCTCGATCTCTCTCGGCATAACTCATGCTCGCGCCCGATCGCCGCCTAGCGCCCCTACCCGCAGCCACCGCCCACCTGGGAGCGCCACCTGCGCAGAGCTGTCCGCCCTCGGCTGCCCTTTCTCGGAGCTCCTCGCGCTCGAACTCCACTCGTAGCCTGCGCACACCACCCATAGTTGCACGTTGTCCTCTTCCGGCCCTGCCGCCGAGCTGTTGACCAGATGCCGCCCCTCTTTCTCCTCCGACGTGCTTCCTTCCTTTTGTGGGTTTGAAATTGGGGGAAAACCCTATATTGGTTTCATAATTTAGGGCATGGAGTTAATTTGGGATTAATTGCTTGAAGAATGGAGGGGATTCTTAGAGGAGGGTTGTGGAAGTGAGTATGGTGTTGGTGATTTTATTAGGACTGTGAAATGAGGAGGATTAAGGGGATATTGAAGTGTATAACCATGTGTAGCGACATGTACATGTTTAATTAAGTTGATGTTGATAAGTGTGTAACGTTTGTATTAATTTCGGGGCCCTATAAATAGGGGACGTGCCGCCAAATTTTTATGAAAATTCTAAGTGTTAATGCCCTATTAGTGTTCTTGTTAGCATGCCTACTTGTTTCATGCTTTAGATTAATTGAACTTGGCTAATTAATCATGCTTAGGGGAATTCTAGGAGACTATAAACATGAGCTAATATAAATATGGGCATGTCGAGTATTTATCATATTTCAAAATGATAGAACTAAAAGTATGAAAGTAGGAATCTTGTATTTATCTAGTTGTTATTGTAAATTCTAGGAAAGGGTAAAGGTCCCGCGGGAGCATCAACAGGACTGAGTTAGACCTAGGATTTATTGAAGGACACCTCGGTAAATGTTGTTTTGATGCATGTATTCATCGTGTCTATCCTCACTGAGCTTGCATAGCTTAGTCCCTTCGGTTATTGTTTTTATATTGCAGGACCTAGCTGATAGGGATTTGGGTAGTCTCTTGTGACGCGAGCGAGGATTGAAGTCTAGCTAGCTCTGGCGTACCTTGTCTTTATTTTGAGTCTGGTTGTGTTGTATTTGATACTATGTCTTATTTTCTTCCGTATATTTGGGAGCCGATGTTGCCCATGACTTATTATGTTGTACTCTTTATGACCTTGGTTTAGATATAACTCCCGGTGTGTAACCGGTTATGCTTATGTCATATTGATTTTATTTTACTTCATTATTATTAGGTTTTAAATTTTACAGCCTTAGGCACAGAATACCCTCCTGACCTAGCTTGTGTGACATCTGTCTCGGTAAAAGAGATGGGTATTACATGCTCTGTCAAAAGTGCTGATCTAAAGCTCCCTTCCAAAGATTGATCAGCCCCCCGCCTAAAGATGATCTATTCTCATGCTCCTATAGGGTTTATATAGGCTAAAAATATGAAGCATGGTCGTTCTCCCACTTCTGGATAGCTTCAGGTTTGAGTTGGAGTGGGTTCTGATAATCTTGAGATAAATTTGGGATTAGGTCGGACTGATTTTCTAGATCTGCGCAGTCTTCATCAAGTGTTCGATCGGGCTACCAAATCAACTCGGATTGATCTAAAATTTTAACTAGATATTCCTAACCCCTTCTTTTTTAATTTGAACAGTGGAGATTGGATTTAGAGTCTTGGATTGTTTTAAATAAATTCTGAAACATTGTAGCTCACACAGACTGTGGCTTTGTAGTGCATCTATACACTCGTGCCAAATTCCTCGATGCGTTCTCTATGTCTTTAAAGTCCAGAGAGTTGCACGGCCATGTGGACAGATGTACCACATTGTATTAGAGCCGTACACATCTTTGTGAAGGGCTCTTTTGGCATATTTCATCCTTGTTTGTCTTGTTCTCGTTCCTTTTGCTTCAGGTACCTATTTTACCTGCTCAATCACAAAACAAACCCTAGAAGCACAAAAATAGAGAAATTGATGTGAAACAACTGGATAAGTGTATGCAAATATGATGGTAATATATATACAATTGTGCACTTATCGCATCCCACACTTGTACTTTTGCTTGTCCTCAAGCAAAGGAAAACATATAAAGAAAATAGATAAGTGAAAAATTTCTCGTCTCAAAATAGTTGGAAGTATCTCTGATACCTGGGGAAACATAGCGTTAAATGCCTGAAGGTTTTTATGAAAACTCAGACTACCCATGTGTGTGTGTGTAACTCTTCCTATGGTGCCACTTACTAAATCAAGTCCGGCGGTGCTAGTCTGAACCTTATTAACTGAACTACTTTTCTCTACCCTTTTTGCTGGGGGTAGTAGCTTCATACATCCAATAAGGTAGCCTTTTCTCCTAGTAGGTCATCAAGTGAACATTTGTGATCCCCAAGATCTGACTACTCAATAGTGGCTTTCAAGCTTCAAAGGTGATAGCTCTTTTTACCATCTTTTCTATATCGGTAGGGTATCTCTATGGATCCGGGTTTTCGGCCGTTAGGGGATCCTTGACGGATCCTACTTTCTGGCTATTCCAGCAGCTTCAACACTTTTTTTTTTTCCTTTTTCTCTTTTTCCTTTTTCTCTTTTTCTTTTTCTTCCAAATAATCAGAAAATATTAGCACTTCTCTAATGGTTAAACTAACTAAAATCCAAACCTAAGTAGGCAAGTGATAACAAAGTCAGGGTTTGTGCTCAAATTTTTGTGAGGTGTCAAGTAAAGGCAAGATTAAAGATATTTTTGAAAAAATTTGACACCTGACACTAATGCCAACCTAGACAATCAAAGAGGACCCCTCTTAATTTGTTCATAGATCATTATAAATCAGCACTCATCATAATTGATATAAATTTCCAATAGTTAATCCCTCCCCCACACTTAAATTGTGCATTGTCCCTAATGCACGTGGTATATGCAATAGTATGACATGTGAAAGAAAATTGGAGAGATAGACTTAGCTCATTGTGTGTTGTGATGTGTCTCGTTTTTACATCGTGTTTCCTCTTCAAGTATGAATTTCAACTTTTCTTGTGATCATGGAAGCCATAAAAAGAAATTGAAACTCCATAGCATATTAAAAGACTAAACGCCTTTATGTCCAGACTGACTCAAATTAAAAGAAAATATAAAAAGTGGTCAATAAAATAAAGATAGAAATGATACTCAGATGCCGAAGTCCTCATCCTCCTCGGTGCTGTCGATGCCCTCTGAGGAGTCTCCTCGAGCCGTATCGTCTCGAGGTGCTACCCTCGTGCCCCCTATGGTTTGGGCTAATGGTAATAGTGGGGATGGATCCACAATACCCTAGCGGTCTAGTAATATATGGGTGGTGTGCACCAACAAGAGGAGGAGGGCATCGCGCTTCTCCTGGGTCTGTGTTGGAGCTATTGATGGAGACGAGGTACTCGGTCCTGCTGCTGCCACCTCCTACGGCTTGGGCTGCTCCGACAGTGTTAGGGGGTCGGTTAGGGCTGTGGCCGTGTTTCTGAGGCCCTGAGAGGTAAGCATGGCCTCCAGTATGCCCATCGACCTCAATGTGTTTAGGGTGACGGGGATGGAGCTCCTTACGATCGTTATCGGCCCGATCACGTGTGGTGATAGGACACCCATACCTCGAGTCAGCCTAGTGATGTAAGGCGCTGCGAAGATGGCTCGTATCTTTGTGTAGGTCGCCTGATGTATTACTAGCTCGTCTACGATCTATCCCAAGTGTAGTAAGAAACTGTCCATCATGCTCTAGAGGTAGAGGAAGTCTCTGGTGGTGAAGACCCCCGTGCTCCGTCCCCGCCCTGTGATCGAATGGCTCGAGATTAGGTGTATGTCCCTGAGGGCTGGGGAGCGAAGGGTGGATGCCTTCGATAGGCGTGGGTTAGTGTGTGGGTGCGTGCTGAGTCTTCTCTCGATAGATTCTTGTGTCTCGCATGCGTCCTGTCTATCCTCTGACGCTGGTACTTTGGGGTCGTCGTAAACTCTTTATCGTAGAGCCCCAGGTAGACTACGAAATCTGTGTAGCTTATCTAGAACATCATGCCACCCAACATAAACTCGATCTAATCCGGTCAGTGCTAGTTGATGAGTCCTCTAACAATTTGGAATATCGAGAGCACCTGCAATGTCAGCTTCCGGTATATCGTCTCCTAGATGTCTAGGAGACTCCGTCATCCCCCCACATCTAAGTACCTCTGCACGTCGGTGGCTAGGACTACTGTCTTCAACACGCCATCGTCAATGTGGCGGGCCTCGTTGAAGCTCAACCGCCGAAGAAAGAACTATTTGCCGATAAACACAGGCGTCGTGAATGTAAACTCCTGTAGGGTGGTGGTTGATGTGGGCGTCTGGGGCTGAGAGCTCCCCTTTCCCTTTTGCTTCTTCCTCCTTGGTTGCTCCTTAGAGGGTTTCTTCGACGGCATGGTGCTTCAAGGTGGTAGGTCGTTGGAGAATGGTCGCCGATGGAGGAAGAGGAAGGGTGGAGGCGCACGGTCCTGCATGAACTAGGGGTGGAAATGAAGGGTTCTCTTTGGACCTAGGGTTTTAACGCCCCAGGTCACCTTGTGCACAGCTGTACGCGTTTCCGTGCACAAGGGCGTGCCATGTCTTTTGTTCGCCGCCTCGCTTGGCACAACCGTGTTAATGAGATGCACGACCATGCACAGTAGTGTCTTCTGTGAGAGAAAGAATCCCGAGAGATGCACGGCCATCGGCACGGCCGTGCTAAAATTTAATTGAGGCCGTGCTAATTGTTGTGTTTGTCACCTTGCTTAGCACGGTTGTGCCAATGAGATGCACGGCCATGCGCAGTAGTGTTTCTTGTGGGAGGGAGGACCCCGAGAGATGCATACTCCTCGGCATGGCCATGCCAAATTCAACTAAGGCTGTGCACATCTCTATCTTCTTGTATTGGCCCTTCTTTCACTTAATTTCCCCTGGACTTGTGTGTTAGTGACTCCAGACACAAAGAGTTAATCGTTAAGTCCGTAAGAGGCAAAAATTATTGAGGGTATCATCAAAAAGTGTATTTCACCACTATTGTATTCCTAACTAAAATCCTAAACTAAGTTAAAAGGATAAACTAGAGAACTAACCAAACTTGGGTTGCCTCCCAAGAAGCGCTCATTTACGTCATTACCTTGACGTACCTATATGTTATTCTGGCTCTTTGATGATCAAAACTGCTACATCCTTCTCAAGACCTTCCCCTTTATATATTCTTCGCCGCTTCTTTGTAGTCTTGAAAAGGTCAGCATATAATTCAGTGTCTTGTAGGGATACCCTTTCAACGAACATAGAAGATTGTATACTTTGAATTTGCATTACCCCAAGCAACTGTTTTTCGCAACATTAAGTAATGTCTCCGTTCAACTCCTTGTGTTGCAACTAAATTTATGTGCGATCTGTCTATTTCTTTGAAAATAGAGTTTTGGTCTAACATCTCATAGATCACAGTTGCATCGACGCTGGGTTTGATCAAACACTCATCCTTCGTATTAGGATTTACAGCGCAAGGTTCCATACTTTCTCCCTTTTCTTGGAAAGCAGACTGGACTCGATTATTGATAAACTCTTGTGGCAGTAGCTATTGAGAGAAAAGAGGAGGAGGATGAGTGTCCTCATTGTCCTTACAAGATGGCGGTGCATGCTTAAGGAGGTCCTCCATATCTCGCTCAAGGAAAGTGTACTCAAGGTGTTCTAGTAGCTTCTTCGATTCAAACTCTGAGGTTCCTCGATGGATAGTCTCAATTGTATCCAAGTCTCCTTGTCAAGATCTTCACCTGGGTTAGCTTCTCCAAAGGCTTCCTCAACTTCCCCCTCAAACTACTCCCTTTCTTCTGTATCCAGGCTATGTTCCAAGTTTGTCTCGATGTCTTGTTGAGCCACCTAATTTTCCACATCCCATTTGTTTACATCATCTAAATCCATGGAATTAAACATGATTTGCTCGATGGGAGGTGCCTTGTAAACTACCATGGGGGAACGGGTACTGTCTCCTTCAAGGATAGCTTTGTGTTTACTTTGGACTTGTACACCACTTCCTCTAAATCCAGCTCCTTGATCTCTCAAGATTCTTATTCTGGCAATGCTATTTCACTACGATGAGTGTGATACACAAGGAGATCTTCCAATGGGAGTTACCCATCAAGTTATGCATCGAATTGTTTATAATTCAAATCCTTGAAGTTCATGGGCTCTGCTTCTTGCAAGTTTGTGTCAATGCGGTGAGTGTAATATGCTAGAAGATCCAACAGTGAGGATTGGCCATAGCATGTCATATTGTAATCTTCGTCACCTAAAAGAAAAGCCATTATCAATTCAATAGAGATATTCAATTAGACACAATAGATAATGAAAATTTAAAATCTGGAAGTTTTTAAATTTTGGGTTATTTTTTTTGGATTTTGATTTCTAGTAAAGTAAACTAGACTACTAACAAGAATAACAAATTCTAATGTTCCTAGTGTTGCTAGTACCGGGCAACAGTGAAAAAAATTTGATGCACGCGCAAGGTACGCGACAACTACCCACAAGTGTAGGGGGTCAATCAAGTAATAAAGTACCCAAAGGTAGGGTTATCGAATCCACAGGGACTGGAATATTAGTACTAACGATCCTTGCTATCTAGTGTGAAACTATGAAAGTGGTTGTGTTTAGTTGATGATCCTAACTGAAGCTAACGCGAATAGTTGGTAGGTTGTGAGAAATCAAAGATGAAGCGTGGTACCTCGTATCTCAATCCCCATAGGATTCTTTTATTAACAACTGAATTCTAAGTATTAGTTATCATTTGATTGATTCTTAGGAATTCTACAATTGTACCATTTAGATGCCACATCGGATCTCTCGGTATGCAGATCGAAGTCATTACCTATGCCTAGTCGTAGCCTAACTAGCTAGGAGAGACATGAATCTATGCATAAAAGAGGCATGCAATCAAAACCCTAAGCACCCACATGCTTTGCTAGAACATAACAAGGCATATGACCATAGCTCATGCACAATACAATCACATCAATCAAGCAAAGAAGCACAAGAATCATGAATAAAGGAAAACTAATAAATAGAAGAATTCAATTAATAAATCATCCTATAGTTCATGTGTCTGAGGAACCACCGAAGGGGTTTAGCCTCTCGTGTTAATGGAAACCCTAACAGAGATAATAGAGAAAGACATAATTGAAATCATAGCGACTCCCTTGTTCGATATCTTCTCTACCTTCAATCTCCTTTTAAACTCTCCCGCTGCTTCGATAACAGTCTTGATCTGAAGTTCCCGTCCAAAGATTGATTTAGGCCCCTCCCAAAGACGATCTATTCCTCTGCTCCCACAAGGTTTATATAGGCCAAAAATATGAAGCATGGTCATTCTCCAAATTCTAGATAGCTTCATATTTTAGTTGGAGTGTGTTCAGATAATCTTGAGATAAATTTGGGATTAGGCTGGACTGATTTTCTAAGTCTAGGCAGTCTTCTTCAAGTGTTCGATCGGGTGACCAAATCAACTTGGATTGGCCTGAAATTTTAACTGGATATTCCTAACCCCTTCTTATTAAATATGAACAGTGCAAATTGGATTTGTTAAATAAATTCCTGAACAAAGCTTGTTCACAAGATGTAGCTTTGTGGTGCACGGGCGTATAGAGCAACTGCGCTGGAGCCAAATTCCTCGATTTGTTCTTGATATATTTAAAGTCCAAAGAGTTACATGGGAATGTGTATGGGCATGCAACATTGTATTAGGGTCGTGTACTAATGCGATGCAACCGCAAGTGTACGGGTCATATCAAGTAATAAAGTGGACTCTTGAAAAGTCGGGTATCGAACGTTAGGGACCGAGAAGTACTAGTACTAACTAGTCATCTATTATCTAGTCTAAACAAAGATTGGTGGTGGTATGAACTAAGCTAAACTAAGAAAACCTAAAAATTGGATATCACTAATGACGGGAATGAATCTTGGGGTAAATCAATAATAGAAATGGGGTATTCGGGCAATGAATCCCCCTTGGGTTCTCATAAAGATAGATAGTGAATGTGAAGATCACTAGTTGCAATGGATTGGACCAAGGGTTCCTATCGTGCTTTCACTCCCTCATCCCGAGGTGAGTTACTAATCCTAGTGCCTTTACTGATTATGTTCTCGAACCTATTTCTTGGAAGGATTATGGGAATAATTCATCTAAAGGACTCACTCTCCTTAGTACCTAGGTTCCCGGTATACTCACAACCCCCTCTATTGGAGTTGGTCTACACACGGGGAGGCGTTCGCTTCTTCCCTCATATGGACTACGAAAATCTCTCCGGGCTCTCGCAACGTAGAGAGATTAACATACATTAAAACATCCAATAGATCTCAATCATGGAAAACAACTAGATAATCATTAACAATCAAAATCAAAGTTCATACATAACCCAAGGGTTCAACATGCCCAAATACCTAAAATATTAGTTCCCCATGAAAGGGGAACACAAATCCAACACAATAAAAGGAGAAAATATCAAAATAAACACAAATAAACCTCCCTCCAATGTTCCCTCCGCTGTTGATGCGCAATTGGATCGTTGATGATGATCTCCCTTCAAGCCCTAGCTTCTTCCCAAGGGGATCCTTTCAAACCCTAGCCATCAATGAACTCCAAGATCTCCAAGACGGCCCAAAAGGTGACCAAGGGCCAAGAGATGGCTTCCTTAACCATAAAACATTCGTATTTATAGGGGTTTCACCTTTAGGGTTCGTGTGGGGCCAAATCATGTGAAAATAGGACACAAATTGGGCCCAGAAATGAGTCCATACGGGCCTGTATACGGGCCGTATGACAGCCCATATGGCTTTCAGGTCGCTCCATACGGGCCTATATACGGGCTGTATAACAGCCCGTATGGCTTTCAGGTCCTTACATACGGGCATGTATACGGGCTGTATAACAGCCCTTATGGCTGGATTTTACACCGCGCAGTCTTCATCAAGCACTCGATTGGATGACCAATTCTTGTCGGATTGACCTGAAATTTTAACCGAGTATTCCTAACTTGCTTCTCTTGAATATGAACAGTGGAGATTTGATTTAGAGTCCTGTAGATCTTGTAATAAATTTATGATCTTTGCTGCTCTTTCAGGACCGAGTATTCCTATCTTTCTCTAATTGCTTCCTTTTTTGCCTCAAATGATGTAGAATTTCTTCCTTCTTATTCTTAGGCTCTCCAATGCCATATAGATAAGAATTAACACTAATTAAGTACCAATGGGCTAAAATTACTCCAAAATGGCATTAAAACATATAAGAGAATGATGGGAAAATATGCTCAATTGAACACTTATCAAATATCTCCAAACTTAAAGGTTTGCTTGTCCTCAAGCAAAGAAAAGAAATTAATAAAAGAAAATATAAGTGTTCATCCTCTGGGCCATGAAATATATGGCTCAACTCCTTTCAAGTTCACCATCCATGTGTTTTGTTCTCCCATTTCCACGCTAGGGCTTAAATAGATCTCATGCGATATATCATTATAGCTCTAGACAAAGCTTATTCACTCCACATGCCATGTTCTAATAAAAACATTGCAAGACAAACACATCCTCAATGGACTCTAGAGGGTTCTTTAGGCCCTATGATCAGTGAGATCCCCTTAGATTAGATAAGTGGTGGACAAATAGGAAGAAATATTTTATCTTTTTTTTTTTTTTTTTTTTTTGCAAGGGCATCTCTAATGGATCCGACTTTCCCGTATTAAAGATCAATGTAGAATGTAGTTCCTCCTCTTCTCAGAGTGCTCATGCTGATTAGGCACCGAGGCACTTAGCTACTAAGATGGTTACAACTCTACATGGTTGTGTTCATGCTAAGTAATGATTTTTTCGAATTGAGGGACACTCTTATAGAGAGCCAGAACCCCAAAATACTTTATCAAAATAAGCAGCTGAATACTGTCTTTCTTTCTTCACGACTATTATGTACAACTATTTTATTCTCTCCTTACTTGTCCACTAGGTCATATTATGAGGGGTTAATGAATTGAATTAGTGCCACCAGATCTCTTAGAGCCATTGAAAATTGTACTTAGCTATTAAAGTCAAAAGAACATGGGAATGAGTTATCTATTGTCCCTAAAGATCAAGAGTGTCACAAAGATGTTCTTTAAATGCCCATGGCGTTTCATAGGAGAGTTTAACAAAATTATGTGCTAAGATGGTGCCCTAGAAATAGAGTGTGCCAACATGCTTCCTTAAGGCCTTTGTCGAGGCATACTAGCCATGAATAACAAAAAATTTGAAAAATTTGCAATGAATTTCATTAATAGTTCATTAATAGCTACCTATCTCCACACTTAAAGTTTTGCTATGAATGTACAAATATAAAGGATAGGTAGCTACCCATCTCCACACTTAGAATCGTACATTGTCCTCAATGTACACAATGAAGCATGAAAAATATACAATATGCAATAAAATAAGGAGAATGGCAAACTGAAACTTCCCCGATTCATTGATGATGATTCCAAGTTTAAATTGACATCGGGGTGGATATTCTTGACGGCCAATATGTCCATGCTCTAAATCCTGCGAGACTTGAAGGGGCCAAGAAAGCTCAAGAGTACCATTATTTTATTGAACACACTAAAACAAACTAAAACTAACTAAGATGCAAAACTAAGAAAATATTTTTACTAAAAATCTTGGGTTTCCTCCCAAGAAGTGTTTGTTTAACGTCACTAGCTTGGCGTACCTTGTTCTTACATCATGGAGGCTTGAACAAAGTGTGCTCCTCCCGGCTACAATTCACATAGCTACTACCTGAAAATATAAAACATACCTGCCGGGGTAGTGCTTTTATGGAGAATTCAACCCAGTTACCTTTAGGCCTCCAAGGAAATAATTTGGCCCAGAAATTGTTCAATCTTGGCTTGGGCGGATCCTCGAATTGTTGAAGAATCCTCCCCGCTTCTATTGTAATCCTGGTCAATTCTCTTTTGTGCTCTATGTGTATGTCAACTTCGAGGTAGATGAATTCTTCAAGTGTTTTCGGCTTTGCTCTTTCTACCTCTTTTTCCTTTTCTACACCAGTGTATTCTTCCACCACTTTTTCCTCATCACTCTCCTCTTCGTCAGTGTCATCTCCAAGTGGGGCTTCTACTTCTTGTTCATGAATCCTTTGTTCATCAGAAATTAGTTTAAGAAGTTCTCCCACTTGGTTCTGAATTTTGTGAATGGAGGCTTGTATTTTGGCAACTCTAGCATCATTGATCTGCATGTATTCTAATAAAACCTCCTCCATATTAAACTCTTTTTGTTGTGTCGACTCATACTGAAAACTTGGAGGATAATTGTGCCAATGTTCTTCAGGTAGAGAATATGAACTAAAGCCTTGTTGAGGACACCCCCATTGTAGTTCATATTGATAGCATTGATAGCTAGGATGTCCTCCCCAATTTGAATGATAGGCATTGATGTATGGATTGTTTTGAGTTGGTGTATTGCTTATAAGCTTGTCTACCCGTGCTAAAAGAGCATCAATTGAAGCTTCTAGATGTGACATTGTGAACATTGTACCTTGCACAAAAGAGATAAAGAAGCAAGTCAAAGATTTTTTTCTTTTTTTTTTATAAGTCAAAGAAAAATAAAGAATAGAAGTAATGACTAAAGTAATAAACTTCTAGTGTTCCTAGTAGTCTTGGTCCCCGGCAACGGCGCCAAAAACTTGATGCGATGCAACCGCAAGTGTACGGGTCGTATCAATTAATAAAGTGGACTCTTGAAAAGTTGGGTATCGAACCTCAGGGACCGAGAAGTACTAGTACTAACTAGTCATCTATTATCTAGTCTAAACAAAGATTGGTGGTGGTATGAACTAAGCTAAACTAAGAAAACCTAAAAATTGGATATCACTAATGACGGGAATGAATCTTGGGGTAAATCAATAATAGAAATGAGGTATTCGGGCAATGAATCCCCCTTGGGTTCTCATAAAGATAGATAGTGAATGTGAAGATCACTAGTTGCAATGGATTGGACCAAGGGTTCCTATCGTGCTTTCACTCCCTCATCCCGAGGTGAGTTACTAATCCTAGTGCCCTTACTGATTATGTTCTCGAACCTATTTCTTGGAAGGATTATGGGAATAATTCATCTAAAGGACTCGCTCTCCTTAGTACCCGGGTTCCCGGTATACTCACAACCCCCTCTATTGGAGATGGTCTACACACGGGGAGGCGTTCGCTTCTTCCCCCATATGGACTACGAAAATCTCTCCGGGCTCCGCGGCGTAGAGAGATTAACATACATTAAAACATCCAATAGATCTCAATCATGGAAAACAACTAGATAATCATTAATAATCAAAATCAAAGTTCATACATAACCCAAGGGTTCAACATGCCCAAATACCTAAAATATTAGTTCCCCATGAAAGGGGAACACAAATCCAACCCAATAAAAGGAGAAAACATCAAAATAAAGACAAATAAACCACCCTCCAATGTTCCCTCCGCTGTAATGCGCAATTAGATCGTTGATGATGATCTCCCTTCAAGCCCTAGCTTCTTCCCAAGGGGATCCTTTCAAACCCTAGCCATCAATGAACTCCAAGATCTCCAAGATGGCCCAAAAGGTGACCAAAGGCAAAGAGATGGCTTCCTTAACCCTAAAACATTCGTATTTATAGGGGTTTCACCTTCAGGGTTCGTGTGGGGCCAAATCATGTGAAAATCGGAAACAAATCGGGCCCAGAAATGAGTCCATACGGGCCCGTATACGGGCCGTATGACAGCCCATATGGCTTTCAGGTCGCTCCATACGGGCCTATATACGGGCTGTATAATGTACCGTATGGCTTTCGTGTCCTTACAACGCAGGCATGTATCACGGTACGTATAACAGCCCGTATGGCTGGATTTTACACCGCGCAGTCTTCATCAAGCACTCGATCGGATGACCAATTCTTGTCGGATTGACCTGAAATTTTAACCAAGTGTTCCTAACTTGCTTATCTTGAATATGAATAGTGGAGATTTGATTTAAAGTCCTGTAGATCTTGTAATAATTTTTTGATCGTTTCTGCTCTTTTAGGACTCCTGCAGTTTTCTCTAATTGCTTCCTTTTTCGCCTCAAATGATGTAGAATTTCTTCCTTTTTATTCTTGAGACTCTCCAATGCCCTATAGATAAGAATTAACACTAATTAAGTACCAATAGGCTAAAATTACTCCAAAATGGCATTAAACCATATGAGAGAATGATGGGAAAATATGCTCAATTGAACACTTATCATGTACATCTCTGTGAAGGGCTCTTTTGGCTTGTTTCGTCTTGGTTTGTCCCATTTCTCGTTCCTTTTGCTCCTGGTACCTATGTTATCTGCTCATCATAAAACAAACCTAGAGAAGCACAAAAATAAAGGAATTGATGCGAAACAATGGGATAAGTGCATACAAATGTGATGGGAGTAGATGTACAATAGTGTACTTATTAGATCTATTTTAAACACGAATTATAGTGAATATTCTACGAACGACTAAGGTTTCGACGAAAGTCTTAAGACAGAAGAGACATTAGGCCAGGAAGTTTATGGTTATTATTATGCCTTCCTCTCTAGTTTGCGTGATGTTTATTGTTAGTATGAGAGGCTAAACCTTTTATTGTGGCTCGGGTCTTTTTAACCTTTGGATAAACTTTTGATTATTTCCCCTATTTAATACTTGGATTCCTTTTTAATTATTCTTGTGAATTATTTGCATGCGCTAAATTCTTATAGTTAATATGTTAGTGCGAAAGCGCCGACCACATAATTAGAGTTGCTTGATGTATGACGAGAAATCGCGATTAAGCTAGATCCAAGCATAGATAATAATGGGAGTGTGCATGACGAGAGATCGGGTGTAGTTGTGTTGTCACGCAACATCAACTCACTTTCCGGATTAGGGTAAAACCTAATATTGGGAACCACAAAACCTACGATTAGAGTTAGCATAATGCAGTCATACAGTGAAGTCGCTGTATGGGACTAGGGTTTGTCGGGTACGAGAGGTCGGGGTCAACCTAATTTAGTGTTTTTCACGGTCTAGGAATATATATATCAACTAGGTAGCCTATACTAAGAAATTAATAAGAAGAGATTCTTAGGGGTATAGAGATCCGGTGTTTCATGGTCTCTTGACTAGTAACCCTAGGTTGTCTACTGTTCACTTTAGATTAGTTCTCTTTAAATTTTTAGTTAGGATTATATCACCAACCATATTTTTAGCTAGAAAATAAGATTCTAAGTAGTACTAGCTCTACAGTTCCTATGCATCCGATTACCCTACCTTCAAGGTACTTTACTACTTGAGCTACTCCGTACACTTGCAAATAACATTACGCATCGCATCATACATAAGTATACATGTGACCCACCAAGGGTACATGAATAAATAATGAGAACTTATTATATGATCAAGATGCCGACAAAGAGCTTTGAGGCACGACGAAGAGGTATATGGATTCGGTAGTTGCTATAAAAAAAGGGGATTATCACCCTTTAAACACACGGTATGTATATTCCTAAATACCTTGCATATGTAAACTTAAAAGGAAAGGATATATTATGGTTTTCATTATTAGTTGCTTTATTTGGACTATCTTGATATGGAAGGCAAAAAAGTGTTTATGGTTTTTTCTATTTGTTCATAAACTTTGTCGGGTATTATCATGAGGTTTTTGTATGGGCAGACAACTTCTGATACCGTTGTAGAGTTTGAGTTTTGGGAATGATTTTGGCATTCACATATGAGTTGTTAAGGTGTCTTAACAACTTTGCTATGTCGATTAGTTCCCGTATGAGTTAGTTTCAGGGTTTATACACTTTGATGATTTTGACATGTTTGCTTTGGTTGAAACATGCTTGGTTTTGTGAAACTGATTTGTAGTTAATGATTTTATCGAGTTTCACGTGTGTTGTACTTGGGGGACTTGATCCAGTTTGGGATCTGAGTAATGATGTTTTATGCATTAGTTTATGGTCGTATCGATACGTGTATGCATGCTCATCCTTCGAGATTTGTCTTACTCGGGCACCGAGTTGTTGCTTCTAGATTGGCTTACTTGGAGACCGATAGTGAATAATCATAAAGCCAACTATGATTTACTCAGAGACAAATGGTGACTACACATAAAGCAAGATTGGCTTTCTTAGAAATCGAGGGGGTTTGATGCTTCCAAGTTGTTGGGGCTAGATTGGCTTACTTGGAGACCGATAGTGAATAAACATAAAGCCAACTATGATTTACTCGGTGACAGATGGTGAATACACATAAAGCCAGATTGGCTTTCTCGGAAATCGAGGGGTTTGATGCTTTGATAGTATATTGATGTGATGGGTTTTATCTGCGAGTACTAGGAACTATGTGAGTTCCTGTTTTGTTATGATAATATTTCTTCATGAGTATAATGATTTTAGGCCTTGGGCCCGTTAGTATACTTGCTGATATTTTGTTGTATTCATGGTTGCTTTATACGAGTCTTGTAGTTGACTCTTGATTTATCACGTTGATATACATATAAATATATTTTATTTTGCTAAAATGCATTTGACATTTGGCAGGCCACCTTTGATTTTAGTGAGCGCTTACTGAGCTTTCTAGCTCACACCCCCGTTGACCCTCTGACACCCCCTCGTGTCTCCTTATAGATCAGGACAATTAGGGGACTACCGAGCGAGCACGTGGTGATTTATCGCCTGTTACTTGGGGAGTTTGCTGACATCCTGGTGAGGTTAGTGGTACCCGCAAGGGATGTATGTTTCCTTGTGTGTGAGGTTATTGAACCCTGTATGGTGTTTTGTATTTAAACACATTATGTGTTATGACCTGTAGGGTGATGTAGAACCCTTTTATGCTTCCACTATTTTATGAGTTATTATCAGTATTATTATTTTGCTGTGTTGAATGTAATTAGGACATCTTAGGCCTTGCACCTTAGTGGGCCTCGTCCCTGCTTAGTTGTGTTTGGTCTGTTGGCGCACCTGGAGTGGGTAGGAGGCTTGACAATATGTCATCTTGATTTTGGAGACATCTCATATGAAAAGTTATGGTGGAGTGCGGCTGAAGTGATCATGGGCGCGCCTCCCAATGCCCACATGTCATTTATTTATGGAGGCATCAATTCAGGAGGCATTCCAGGTCATCAGAGTGTATCCGACTATTTAGAGGATCATACGAACGAGTGCAAATTGGGTCACCAAGGGTTAGGGTTTTATCTTGCGACCTTCTATCTCTCTACTGTTGCTTTGAGAGAATTCTCGGCTTTCCTATCTGTAACTCTTCTTCATCGTATTTGTATCACAAACTATTCACCTACTTTCTGAATTCATTAAATGTCAAAACAAACATAATTTCCTCTTGAATCTGGGTTATGTACATGTATCTAGCAATGGGAGGAATAATTTGGAACATAAGTCTAGTATCACTTAATTCAATAATTGTTGTTGTTCCATTGACATTAGAAATAACCTTTAAAACCAAAAAAAAAAAAGGATTTCTGCAAATTGTAACACTTTATTTGTAAACAAATTTTATTTTGTAGGGTAAATATATAATATGCAGAGCTTCTAGAGGTATTTATTTCTGAAAAAAAAAATCTCTTTTAACCATAGAACATAATTTTGTTTTTAAGTACTGGTTGCTTATTTTGTAAGCAGCTAAAATAGGAAAAAAAATCAGTGTTCCAAGACAACATTGATGTCTATGATTCAATTCTGAAATTATATATGAAATATTATATAGGATTAATTACACTTTTCGTCCCTGAAAATGGTGTCATTGTTCAATTTTATCCTTGTATTTTCAAAATGTTCAATACAGTCCTTGTGTAATGCGCAATACAATATTAGGGACCCAAATAGAACAAAATACGCAATACACAAGGACTGTATTGAACATTTTTTAAAAATACAAGGATAAAAGTGAACAATAACACCATTTTCAGGGACAAACATAAGAAAATATGCAATACACAAGGACTGTATTGAACATTTTGAAAATACAAGGATAAAAGTGAACAATGACACCATTTTCAGGGACGAAAAGTGTAATTAATCCTATTATATATATATATATGTGTGTGTGTGTGTGTGTGTGTGTGTGTGTGTGTGTGTGTGTGTGTGTTACAATAAGGCCAGCCGGATGTCCGGGCCGCTGAATTGTAACATTTATATTATATCCTATATATATAAAAATTATATGTATTAATTTTTTTTATAATATTTTTAGATATATTTTGATTTATGTATAAATTTTAAAAACTATATAGATATGTATATATACTTTTTAAAATTATATGCACATATATACATATATTCTTAAGATAATATAATTTAAAAAGTATATATACATATCTATATATTGTTTAAAATTTATAGATAAATCAAATTATATCTAAAAACATTATAAAAAAAATATTATATATATATATATATATATATATTATCATGATAAGGTAAGGTCGGTCGGAAATACTATTCATTTGCGGTCCCCTCCCATTTGGCCACCTTGAGCATGTTTGAAGGATTTCAAACCGTATGAATGGAAAGAACATCAAAAAATAAGCTAGCATGTCAATTTTCATACAATTTGAGAACTTATAGGGTCTTCATCTTAATGGGTGAAAATTTATAAAAATTTTATAAGTTCAAAATTTCACCCGTTAATATGAAACCCTACAAGTTCCCAAATTGTATGAAAATTGACTGCTAGCTTATTTTTCGATGTTCTTTTCATCCATATGGTTGGATTTCCTCAAAACACTGTGCAAGTGTGCCAAAAAGAGTCGATCGCACTTGCACAGTGATAAGGCCGACCGCATAGTATCATGACCCTATATAAATATATATATATAATATATAAAATTAGTGTTAGGATCAGGCGGCCGAATGTCTGACCTGCTTAATGCTTACACCTCTCTCTCTCTCTCTCTCTCTCTCTCTCTCTATATATATATATATATATATATATATATATATATATATATATACGGGCATGATACTATGCAGCCGGCTTTATCACTATGCATTGTATGAAAATTGACATGCTAACTTATCTTTCGATGTTCTTTCCATCCATACGGTTGGATTTCCTCAAAAACTGTGCAAGGGGGTCAAATGGAGGGCGACCGCACTTGCATAATGATAAAGCCGGCTCCATTGGACCCCACTTGCACAGTTTTTTGAGGAAATCCAACCGTATGGATGGAAAGAACATCGAAAGATAAGTTAGCATGCCAATTTTCATACAATTTGGGAACTTGTAAGGTCTTCATCTTAACGGGTGAAATTATTAACCGTTACGATTTCTATAATTTTTCACCCGTTAAGATGAAGACCCTACGAGTTCCGAAATTGTATGAAAATTGACCTGCTAATTTATTTTTCAATATTCATTCCATCCATACGGTTGGAAATCCATAAAATATGCTCCAAGGGCCAAAATTGGTGGCGACCTTATCGAAACAGTGTTCCGGCCGGCGTGATTGTATCATGCACGTGTGTGTGTGTGTATATATATATATATATATATATATATATATATATATATAATTTCGTGTTTTGGTGTGGTCCTAACTATATATAATATCAGAAAAAATTAAAAAGAGATATCAAAGTTGATGCAACCTAACTATTTCTCCAATGTCAGTATGTCAGTATATAATAATAAATATATAACACTGTCGCGAAAGAACCAGTTCCAGTCTATAACCGCTCAAACTACTTGAATGGAGCGGTTCACTGATGAAGAAGAAGCCGCTGTTATCAAACACACATCGTATCGTTGCTTCCATTCTCTCCTTGTCCTCCTTGTCCACCTCCTGCTCCTCCTCAATTAATGAGCAACATGGTTCCCAATCCATCCCCCCATTCCCAAACATTCATCACAACTTTTCTCCGCCTCATCATAAGTAACAGCATAATCATCATCATCATCCTCCTTTGATGCTAATGCAGCAGGAATGGTTCACTGGCACAGCCACATCCGACATTGATACTACTACTATTCCTGACTTAACATTGAAGAAGCCCCAAATAAAAGGACACAGCTATGCTGCAGCAGTCTCAGACGTGAGCACGAAGCCATGCACTAAGTGCGGCAAGTGCTTCACTTCTTGGAAAGCATTGTTCGGCCCCATGCGCTGCTACCCAGAGAGGCCTTACCGTGCCAGGCCTCTCCAAACAAATCTCATTACTTCCTCCAAACACCACCGCCTTCACCGCAGATGAGTACGATGTGGCTTGGAGCCTCATCATGCTTTCTAGTGGCCCAAGGTTATTATCATGCAGGAGTTGCATCAAGGGCAGGCGCGGAGGGAACAAGAAGAAGACCTTGTGGAAGGAGAGTGTGCCAAACACCACTTCTCATGATCATAAGATGTCTCACTATTGGGATTTGAACTTGCCTCCACCACCTGTGGAGGATCATCTTTTTCTTCTTCTTGAACCCACTTCTTCATCCTCAAATCCAAACCCTAACCCTGCTTTGGACCTCAAGTTGGGTATTTGAATGCTAACTTATGTGTTTAATTAACTTAAACTGCATAGATTTATTTATTTATTTCCACAATGTACCACATTTGTGGGAGTGCTTGAACAAGTAATGTTGCTGTAATTCATATCTGAAATCATTACAGTTCAATAAAACAATATTATTTCTTTGGGATTAATTAACCTTGAGTTTTTCTTTTCTCTATTCTTTTCTTCCAGACTTAGGAGTGTATATATCATGTTACGGTGATAATGAAATAATTGCCGCATTCATTATTATCATGTGTTTCATTTCATTTCAATAAAAAATTCAATTCAAAGTTCTTTGAAATTTTTTATTTTGTAATATCTTTTTATATAGAAGGGAGTATTTAATAATTAAAAATAAAAATTTGTTGCTCAATTTATGATCAAAATCTGTTGATTTTCATAATATTCGAACAAATTTATTTCAATAAAAATCTACTGATTTTTATAATATTCAAACAAATTTATTTCTATAAAAAAATTATATATACTTTTACCATTTTCAAAGTTCAAATGTATGCTACTTAGTAAAAATATTTTTACAAAGTTATTATACATGCATTTATAAGTGAAGTATATATTTTGAAGGCATAACATTACTTTTTTTGGGTTTTTCCCCGATCTAAATCTTCTGTATTTATATAACAACATTTATGAAACCAACTTTTCCGGTGAAGGTTACCACAACTCTCTTATAAGAAGAGGTTTAATGTTGGAAGCACATCTGAATCATGCTTCTACTAAATTATGAACCAGAAATTTGGAAGGGCCATAAAACAGATCCTTAACTTAAAACTGAATGTCTACCCTTTAAGTATCTAGGGAAACCTAGAATTTGGAATGCTACAAAATACACCACTGTGTCATTATTATTTAGAGGACTTATTAATTACTAATGCTACTAGGATTAGAGATAACATTGTACTTGCCATTTGTAGTTTAAATACTTCTGTATTATAGATCTGATGCGTGTGTTATACTTATACCGCAAGTGCACGGGTCATATCAAGTAATAAAGTAGACTTGTGAAATTCGGATGTCGAACCCACAAGGACCTCGACCACTAATCCTATCTAATTATCTGCTACCTACTCTATCCAAAGGTTGATGATTTTCCAATCTAATTACAAAAAGGGAAATTGGCTTAAGAACATTGGAAGAAAATTATGATGACACACAATCAAAGAAGGGATATACTCGGGGATTGAATCCCCTCCGGATATTTATAAATTGGGTCAAGTATGGATTTCATATTGATGAATATGAGGTATGGACCAAGAATTCCTACAACACTTTCACCACCTTTTTCAAGGCGAGTTACTAATCTACGCTCATGAGTAGTTTGAGGGAACACATTATCTTGGAAGAGTTATGGGAATAATCTTTTTTTACAGAGTCTCTCTCCTAAACACCCGATCTCTCGGCATATTCATAACTCTCACCTATTCAAGTAGATCTAGGGTATATAGAGGGAGGGTTATCGTCTACACCTTCTATAGATCTAGATTGACACTTAGAGCTGTCGCAACGTAAAGCATCAATACATACACAACATTCAATAGGTTCTCAAACATTAAAATACTCATTCAAACATAAAAATCCATACAAGCAAGATTAAGCATAGATCCGGAGGTTTATCATGCCCAAGTATCTAACAAGTTAGTTCCCCAGAGAAGGGGAACACAAATCCAATACAATGAAAGAGGAAATGATGAAAATCATAATGAAAAGCACTCTTCCCTCCACCGTTGGAAATGACCGTTGGCGATAACCGTTGACGGTGTCCCTTCAATGCTTGCCTTCCTCCCTTTGCGCCAAGATCTTCAATGTACCCTAATCTCCAAGATGGAGAGAAGGTAGGGAGCCTCCAAGAGGATAATGATGTTCAAGATCCAAAAGCCCCTTCTCTAAACCTTAAATCGGCTATTTATAGGGTTTAGCTCAATACAGATGATTAGTAACCCAATCAGTCAGATTCGAACTAAGATTAGTATAAAACTAGGTTAACTCAAGTCTAGGCGCGGAACATACGGGCTGTCTCACGGCCGTATGTATGCCCGTATAAACATCCCCAAGTCACAAAGCTCAGGATATAGTCGTAAGTTTGCTCGTGTAGCTCTCTGTATCTTGGTGTTTGTGTGCTCAGAACCTCCATACGGCCGCTTATGGCCATGAGCGCACCTGTATCTTCATCATATGGGTGCTTACGGTCGTAAGACTACCCGTATGACTTCAGTAATGCTGCTGAAAGCTTCGATTTCATCGGTTTTTTCTTCTGTTTTGCTCAAAAAGCTCTCTGGTTCCCTGAAAATGAGAATCAAATTAAGTATCAATTGGCAAGAATTACTCAAAATCACATGAATAATGTACAGTGAATTGATATAAAAATATGATCAACTGAACGCTTATCAAGATCCATGGCTATTTGATATTCATATATAATTAAAGCCTATATTTATTAGTAATGTGTAGATTAATCAGTTAATGTATGAATTGTTTATTCAGTCAATCAAAAATCAGAGTTTTTGTTATAAACCAAGCTAATCTTAGACAGTAATTAAAAGTTAACGAAGGGATCAAGGAGAAACTTAGTAATGATATTCCAAGATTGAATACCTTGTTGATATGCTAATGATTTTCTTCTATGATTTATATAGGATTGTTATATTAGCGGTCAAGGCTATTCAGTGGAAAGCTAGGCAACTTCAAATGCAAAGGGCACAGATGATGATTTCCTATGTCTAGGGAAAACGTTTATGATCTCTACCACATAGGTCTATACATAGAGTGAACTGCTATTGATCCCTAGTCCGTACCCTTATCGTTGAGCTAATATTACATAGGTTTATGTTGTAGAACTCCGATCAAACAGGACTACCAACTTATGATACATGAACCATACATACAAACATATGTTTATGAAAACATGGCTATAAGTTTGACATCGCCTCTCGGCACATGATTAAATAAGATCAATGGCATAAGTACATCCAAATAACAAGCAAACTAAAAGAAATCATAGAATGCTATTGATAATCATGCCAACAAGTTCCTATAACCCTAGAAATAGGAGGTCTAGCCGCAAAACATGGAATTTAACATCAAAGAATTGCAAGATTTAATTAACAATAACATCCATGAATATGTATACGAAGGGATAGACTGATGAATCAAACACTAAAATTAGTCTTATCCTTTTTCTTCAGCTCTCCCCAGCCTTTAGACACCCTAAGACCCTCCGGATCACCTCTAGAACTTAGCCTCTCTGCAACTTCGGTGGCTGAATTCTTATCAACTCATGCATTGGAATATCTTGATCTAATCCAAACTGTTTAGCCACTCTATTCAGAAAGTACTTCTCAGTGCAATCCATCCCTACAAGCTCACACACTCTTAAGCACCGCACAAAAGATCTCAAATCATCATCTCCATCCACACTATCAGTAAACCACTTCCCTTCATCCACATATCAAGAAGGCATGCACTAGTTATCCAAAGAAGTAGCGTAAGGACGCCATTGAAACCCACTATGTCTCTCAATCACTGTTCTCACATACAAAATCACCGAATCCCTAACAATTCCATTCCATCTTGCAGCTCTAGGAGCATCAGAATCTACAAACTTGGGAAACTCTGGACTTAGAGTAAAAAATCTCTCCCATACCCAAAGATGGAGTATCTTGAAATAAGCCCAAAAAACCAAAGAAGGCCCCTTTCTCCCACGGTCTCACCATTGACAAGGACATGGTTATTAATCACTCCCAAATCATGGTAAAGGTTTGCAAGCACTGCAGATGCGAGGGCTATCCTTGTTCCTTGAGCTAATTTAATGGAGATGGGGAACACATTGTGCCTCACTATGTCCAAAGGATAAACAGGAAGAACATATCTGGACAACCACAATAACAAGAAGCCAATGTGCTCCAACTCACCTCCATTACCTTCAGAAAAGTAATGCTTCATCCATACTGAGTGATGTACTTTTTTGCAAGAGGACTTGTTGAACATTCTCTTCGCTTCAACCATTTGAGCTTTAATCGTTGAAAGCTCGCCTAGAAGAGATCCACTTTGTACTGGCTCACCAAGAACTGAATAACAACCGAGGACCATGACATCCTTCAGTGTGAAAGTGGCTTTTCCCCATCGGAAGAGGAATGTGTTGGTTTCTCGGCACCAAAACAAAGCAACTCCAAGTACCAAAGAAGGGATTTTCCTGATTCTATATGTGGAGGCCTGGATTGCATAAAAGATGTCAACTTTCCTCATTGAATCGCCATGACTGGGTTGAAGCTTGCTCACCTACTTCACCCATAGTACATGTGCCATGTGGGTTCACCCACCCTTCAAGGGAGACAATGTGGATCTCTTTGGAGCTAAGGGTAATACCTTTATAGTGTGGAGAAGGTGTTAATGGAGCTTCAAGGAGATCATTGATGGTGCTTACAATGGGCTTGAGGAACCATGCCTTTCTCTTGATGGATGCCTTTGGATTAAGATAAAGACACCAACTTTTCCTCTCTTTCTTCCATCAAGCTCCCACCCTTCTCTTTTCGTTTGCTTCCATTTCTAGCAGTGAGAGAATAAGAACAATTGTGATGGAGAGTTAGAATACATGGAGGAACAATGGTGATGGATTTATTTTAAAAAATAAAATAAAAATTACCAAAAAAAAAATGAAACCAAAAATTATATACTTGATAATACATCAGTAACATTATGGAAAAACACAAAAGAAAAAAATTACAATATATTTTTGTGGGTAGATGCAGAAGCAAAAGGGGGCATTAGAGTTGAAGGTTTGGTTCCCTAGCAGAGGCGAACCAGAGGTTGCAGTAAAGGATAGATGAGCTGAAATGCCACCCCCTGTGTCGTCATTGCAGTCCCGCCAAGGATGAGGAAGGGTGAATTCTAAGAGACCATGGGGTTTAACCCATGGTCTGATAACGTGTTAATTGTGACCGGCCAATGATGGTCACAATTAACTATTTATCTAGACCAAGCCATCCGCCTCAGCCTATTTACTTTACACTTCTCATCTTCCAGATTTGGGACGAAGCTGCGAGGATCCCCCTGACAACGATCTCCCTGGCGATGATCTCCCATCGAGCTTATCTTTCTCGTCTTTTCCCAAGCATGAGGATATAAAGAAGATGTAGGAGGAGCGGCCCCTCCGGAGGCGTGAGAATCTCCCTAGCAACGATTTCCTCGGTAAGCTCCTCTTTGTCGTCTTTTCCTATAGATGAGGAGATAAAGAAGATGTTGGAGGAGCAGTAGAGGATACAGACCCCTCCAGAGGTGCGAGGATCTCCTTAATGATGATCTCCCCTGTAAGCTCCTCTTAGTTGCCTTTTCCCACGGATGAGGAGATAAAGAAGATGTTGGAGGAGCAGTAGAGGATGTAGATCCCTCCAGAGGCGTGAGGATCTCCTTGGCGAGCTCCTCTTCGTCGTCTTTCCCATGGATGAGGAGTTGCAGAGGATTGAGGAGTAACCGATGCAGCCAATATAGCCAATATAGACCCCTCTGGCCGCATCCTTGTACACCACATAGCCTCCCATACCTGCTAGAGGGGGGCCCTGACAGCTTTCAGGCTGCGAGCATCGAGGGTGATGAGGAAGCTGATGTAGACCCCTCTGCCCTCATGTTTGTGGGCCATATGACCTCCTATACCTGCTGGAGGGGGCCCTTACTGCTTTCAAGGCTGCGAGCACCGAGGACGATGAGGAAGCTGATGCACCCCCCTTCAGCTGCATACTTGCGCTCCACATGGCCTCCCATACCGGCGGGAGGGGAACCCTGACCGCTTTCACGGCTGCAAGAGTTGATGACGATGAGGAAGCTGATGCAGACCCCTCCAGCTGTGTGCTTGCGTGCCACATGGCTTCCTACACCGGCCGGAGGGGGGCCCTGACCGCTTTAAGGGCTACGAGTGCTGCATTCACATCACCGAGGATGATGATGAAGCTAATGCATACTACTCCGATCGTGATGGCCTCCTACACTAGCCGGAGGGGGGCCCTAACACTTTTAGGGCTATTGATGCACGCACAAATATATGCGACACTCTCCCATAAGTATATGGGGTCGATCAAGTAGTAAAGTACCCAAAGATAGGATAGTCGAATCCATAGGGACCGGACACTAGTACTAATTATCCTTTATTTTCTAGTCTAAACTAAACTATGTGTGATGATTGGATATTTGAATTAAAAGACTAATGTGAACAACTAGGGGATTGTGATAAGTGTTCATTTGAGCATAATTTTATATCATATTCCTATATGCTTGGCATGTAATTTTGAAGACTTTTTGCCCACCGATACTTAAAATGTATTCATTCTGATAAACAGGGCAGAATACCAGGACCCCAGAAGAAAGAAAGCATTTCGAGAGAAATCGGGACCTCAAACCACCCAGAAGGGCCCACACTGGCATTTATACGGGCTAACATACAACCGTATACTTACACCAGAAGGGAATACGGGCCAACATACGACCCGTATGATAGACCGTATGGATGTGACTAACACGTATATGGGCTGATATACAGCCCGTATGATAGACCGTATGGAGGTGGCTGGCCCATATAAGAGCTGATATACTCCCGTATACGGGCCCTTATATCGTAAAGTTCAGTGAATCTGTAAACCTAGGAAAGGGGCAAATTGGTAAATCTCACCCCTAAAACCCTAGACCTTGTTTGGTTGGGGGTTATCCCGGGTTATCCCTTGGGGATAACCCCAACACAGTTTCCAATGAAAAAAATTTCCCGCCAAAATCCTTAATTAAGATTTAAAAATATAACCCACCAATATATAGTCAACACATCACTATCTTATCATTAATACCTTTACTTTAAAATTTCCCTCCAAAAATTTTAAAACTTTTTAAAACTTATTCCTAATCCCAAGTGGGGATAACTCCCAATCAAACACAACGTAGAGGTATAAAAGCCGACTAATGAGGGTTTAGGGGAGAAGGAAGCAGCTTGGGGAAAGAGTCTAATCTTTGGGAAAGCTTGGAGATTGTCATCTTGAAGCTATTGGAGCAAGAAGAAGGGGAATCATTGGAAGAAGATAAAGGAAGCCATCAACGGTGTATTTATTAGTGTCATTCATTATGATTTCCTTGTTTGCTTTCATCTTTGTTTTGTATTGTTGCTCCCCATTCATGGAGGGCTAATCTTGTAGATGCTTGGATGATTGATGAACCCTTGGACATGTTTTAATTAATGTTATCTCTCTATCTTTGATTGTTTGGTTGAATCTCATTGAGTCTATTGGATGTTTTAATGTAAGTTAACCCCTCTACGTTGCGAGAGCCTGGAGGGATTTTCATAGTCCATACGGGGGAAGAAGCCAATGCCTCCCCGTGTGTAGACCATCTCCAATAGAGAGGATTGTGAGTATACCGGGAACCCGGGTACTAAGGAGAGCGAGTTCTTTAGATGTATTATTCCCATAATCCTTCTAAGAATTAGGTTCCCTAGAACATCATCGGTAAGGGCACTAGGATTAGTAACTCGCCTCAAGAGAGGAAGTGAAAGTACTAGCAGAACCCTTGGCCAAGGATCAACCAAATGTTGAGATAGAGAGTAGCATTCTTTTTTTAAGAGTCCAAGGGGGATTCAATTGTCCAACCATCCCCCTTTTATGACTGTTCAACCTTAAGAGCAACTCGATTCCTTTGTTTGTGTTTTCAATTAATTAGTTTAGAATTAGCATAACCAACGACCTTTGGATAGACTAAATAGTAGACGAATAGTGGGTACTAGTACTTCCATCTCCCTGAGGATAGATAACCCGACTTTTAAGTCGACTTTATTACTTGTTACGACCCGTATACTTGCGGACATTACGCATCAGATTGGGGTCAACTAGAGATGAGATATGTCACCTCATATCACAATCTTCCTAAGATTCCCTTGCTAATGATTAATTCCCTAAAACTAGCTAATTACTAACAATTCCTAGATAAGTAGCAATTGCACTTCTCAGTGCAACATCCGATCTCTCGTGATGCTCATCATACCATAACACCGATGTCTAGCTACAACCTATCTAGATGAATCTCCGGGCTAATGTACATATTCTAACCATTCTGAATCACCGCACAAACACTTGATGGTGTTGAATGCTCTAACCTACTATGGTAAATGACTTAAGGCTTATGCAAGACAAACCACACAAGGATATCTGGAAAGGTAACAAGTCCGGCTAATGCAATAATAAGCACACAACTATCCGACACAAACACAAACAGGCTAATGCTATCCCGGAAGGGATGGATGATCGGGCTTATTGTAACGCCCCGACCCGGATCCCGGGACCTCGGGCACGTCAACAGACCGGCCGTACCAAAGTGGAGACGGACCCCACTCGAGTACAAGGCCTAAGTAAATGAAAGTGTATAACAAAATGAAATCAAAAAGTTTATTAATCCAATAACAAACAAATACAAATCGAAAAGCACGCGGAAAATAAAGTACAAGGGGTCCAAAGCCCCCACAACAAATCCAGCCCTACATAGGTCCTAAGCCAAGTATCCTCACTCGTAAACAAAAGTCAAGGAGATCCTTCGACCTCAACAAATATCCCACCTTTGACTCGCACACCTCCTAAGCTCGAGTCAACCTACTCCTCGTGACCCTAAATGAGAGAAGAGAGGCTTATGAGCTTTCAAAGGAAAGCTCAAGAAGTACCCGTAAGGATCTCAAAACGGTAAGATGAAACAAGATATCAACAATCAACTAATCATCAAGCAAAGGGGCTACACCCCACACAATCGGATCCTAGAATCCAGCCACGCACCCTCGAGCCCCTCGGATAGGAATTTCCCCAAACAACGACCCACAAACATCCCGGTAATTACCCAACCATCCGGTTGTAAATAATGATGACCTCGATCGCAATACTTGACCCTCGGTGTGAGCGACGAACCTATCGCGGTAGGTAGCGCCACCTCTCACGCGGGTTTTCACCTGCCAAGACATCAACCGCGACCGACAGGTAACGGAGCCTCAGACTCCAATCGCACAATCGGGCTAAGAATGGAACTCACCGGGCACATACCTCCCGGCCAAGACACCTCATCATGACCTATGATCAAGTGTCGCTTGCCACGGGTGGGCATGTCCAAAAGAGTATTCAACAAACAAGTAGTGAAACTTTACACTCTAATCTGATCGGGCACAGCTCACGCTGCTTTCCACGCCTGCTGCCACAACGGATCCTAGTGATCAGTAAACCCTACCTTTAACGCTCAACCATGCACACACAAGGAAGAAAGACAACAAAAACAAGTATGTGTATGCATCAAATAATCGATATCACAAATAAAGAAAATATGCCAAAAACAGCATATGTCAAATCAAGAAAACCCATACAAGGGTGGAAACAAGGCAAGAGTAACTTACAAATAAACAAGAATCAATAAAGCCAAGAAAGCCCATCACTGGGCGGGTACTGGGCAAAGGCACTTACAAATAAACAAGAATCAATAAAACCAAGAAAGCCCATCAATGGGCGGGTACTAGGCAGAAGTACTTACCTCTATCAATGATCTACTTGGGATCCAACTTGGCGTGTCTCCTCTCTCTATGCCGAAATCTGATAACAAACCTATTTTAATAATAGTACAATTATTCATGTCTAGATGCACATGCAACTCTCACTAACAGTCCCTAGATTAAACATATGTCTACGCTTATATAAACAGAGTCCCATTATTTTTCTAAACATGACACTATAGACTACCTGGGTCAGGGAGATTCCACTTTTACTATGGGTCTTGGGTTCCAATTTCAATGGCTACAAATTTTATCTCTTCTCTTTTTATTTTCTATCACTATTACGCCCACTATTAAGGCCCATCAAACCGGAAAGTCCGCACTCCACTCTCTTATATAATCCAACCTAGTTGACTTTTGCTCAACAAATCCAGCCCAACCCGAGCCCAAACCCAAATCAATCTACTTGATCAAACTAACCTACTAGTCTAATTGATTCAATCTCCATCAATTTAGGCTTGACCCATTGTCTAGTTAGTTTTAATCTCTTAATATGGACCAGACCCAATTTAACTAGTAATCAATTTTTCAATTCAATCAATTGATCAAGACTTGATCAACTTTACTCAACTAGGCTAGACCCCATTTGTTACTTGACTAAACCCCCGCTTCACTTTAAAAAATTAATCTAAACCCAACCCATCACTTAATTGACTCAACCTAATTACACATGGTATTAAAATCAATTCAAATCTTCTTTGACATTTCATCAAACTCTCTCTCAACCCAATTGGTTCCAATCATGGTTTGATTTAAATTGACACTCTGCTCGGCACTCAATCTGCGTTATATTAATCAAGCTTAGTCAATTAACTCAAACCCGTTAATAATCAAATCAAATTCAATTGATCAGGACCTAAACCTGTCTATTTGACTCAACCTAAGCACTTGTCTAAACTCAACCGGCTAACCTTTTAACATGGTGTAAAATTCCTGAAGTTAATGCGCAGTCTTAAAGAACTGCTCATAACTTTTGATCCAGAAACCAGATCGAGTTGATCTAAAGCTCATTGGAAAGAGATTTTCTTTAAATTTCCAATGGTATATTATATGTCCCGATCAGAAAAATATAACTATCTAAAACTAAACTTGAAACTGGCAGCTTGGAACTGCACAATTTCAGTAGCGTATTATGCGCAGTCCAAAAGAACTGCTCATATCTCCTAATCCGTAAGTCAGATTTTAATGATATAGGATTGTTTAGAAAGATATTTTCCTAAATTTTCTAACGGTGTATTATACACCCAAATCGGAGAACAATAAGGGATCCAAATATCCCTCCAAACTAATAGCTAGACTGCAGGTCTGAAACTGTTATCTTTAAAAATCCTAGGTTGTATCTACAAGTTGCCTCAATTTTATCCCTTCATGATCTATGCATAAATTCAAGGGAGGGAGAGTGAATATATTTACCTCTATCGACTCCCTCCTGGAGTGTCCTCACACTCTACGCTGATATTCTTTAACAAATCCCTTACTGAATTGTATCTCAATTCTCCCACTATATCCTCCTTTATATAGATATGAGAATTGTAATCTTACTCGAATTTTTAAATAGAGTTAAATTGTGTTTATCTAATTCGAGTTATAATTTAAATTCAAGATAAGGATTAATTATAAACAACTTATAATTATCCCTATTGGATGAGTCTAATTCAATTCAAATATTATCTCCTAATCGATTTTATCTTAATTAACCTTCAATACTATTCATATAATGATTCATTTGACATCTTCTAGATATATATTTATTTATCCATATTATTTCTCTATATCTCTCTCTACATCTCTATATAGTTTTAATCTGAAAATTTCCTGTACAAGTCCTTGTCCAGGAAAGGCTTACATATAGGTCCCTCTCACAGAGAGAGAGGAAAATTTCCTTCAAGTCCTTAAACATTTCCTAAATTATCAATCGGTCCTTTGGCGGCCCATTTGATCCAAACTATGAGATTAATTATTTTAAATTCCTCTTTTAAACTCATAATTCCTCTTCTTTATATAACAATTACCCATAATTCAATTTTTTAATTTGAGGATGTTTTTAATTATACTACTTTGCATCTAAGCCCCTCTTTTGTTATAAAATTCAAAAAAATTTCTAAATGCAAAGACTTCTCTAACCGTTTAATTAATGAAATTAGAAAACTTTTATTCTTAATAAAATTCCATTAGTCTCCAACCTTGGGGACTTCCTTTTATTAACCTAAGATCTTAGGAACCTAAAATCTTCGGATTTCACACTTATGCAAGTGAAACCACATAGAATTGCAAACACAAACAATCAAGAAGCTAACAAGAATTATTAATAAAGTGAAACCGAACATATTAGGAAATCAATAATAACAAGTTAATCATAGGATTCATGTATTTGAGGCACCCCAGAAGGTTTAGCCTCTCATGCTATAAAATAAAATAGTTATGATATAAGAGGAGACTATAAAAGTAGGCATGGAAATCTTCCCTAGACTGTCTCCTCTGCCTTCAATTCCTCTCTGGAACCCTAACCTCCGTAGCAAGAATCGCCCAAGACTGTTCTGCCCAAAAGTTTCTTTCTAGGGTTTACACGGTGGCTATTTATAAAATCTAAGTTTGCGAAGCCCGACCATGCTAATCTAAAGCACGCCCGTGTTTAATCTAGAGCACGTCCGTGCTCTTTATAATTGCATCGCGGTAGACATGAGCTCCTACATTGACCAGGACTCGCCTGACCACATAAGCGGCTATGTTAATGGTGACCACCACCACGTCGTTATGGGGGTGGGTGACCGCCCTCAAATTATCACTTGAAAAGTGATAGACGATGCTGCACGTGACCTTTTCCTGTCATGGCCTCCTCCTAAGACACTCTTCAAGCCTCCGACCATCAATAGCGCAACAAGGAATTTATCTCATGTCCTCACAGAAGGTGCCAAACTGTTGATACTCTAATTGGGAAATGACCTGAGATTGGTTCCTTTCCCAGAGTTCAACTAAGAAAAGTGAATACTGGAGCTGTGTGGCTCGGGACTACGAGCTTTGAGATGGCTTCGGACTCTCACAGAGGACTGTGGTGATAGCCGGTAGGTCACAGGCAGGAGCTTTTTTGTTCTTGCAAAACAAATCTAGGGGATACTTCTCCCTAGGCCCTTCGACGTTCAAGTTAGATGGGTTGAGAGGGTATGAGGAAGTGAGAGGAAGAAGTGGAGAATGGAAAGAGATCTAGGAGAGCCCATGAGAAGGATCCTTTATGGAGGAGAAGCGGTTATTGTCTTTTTACCTGGTCCCTTGCCCTCTAGTAGCCAGTCTAATCTAACATTACCTTTGAACTTGTCTTCTACGGGCGGTTAGGCGTAGCCACCCAACCAACCAACTTGTCAGGGTGTGCCCCCTACCAGGAGCGGCCCCTGCCGCACACGGCAGGGGAGTGCCGACTTATACAGAAATCATGGGTGAATCTCCATGTGTCCTCTTCTAAATGGGTGGTCCTATATTGAGTCTTTACCCTGATTTGCGCCATGTATCGGGCCACGTTTTCCCCCCTAACACTACGATTCCTAAAATTCCAGTCCCTAGTGATAGCACCAAAAACTTGATGTGTTATCTCTCGCCCACAAGTGTACGAGGTAGATTAAGTAGTATAGTACTTAGTACTGCAAGGATAGGGTAGTTAAATCCACAGGGACCAGCTGTACTAGTACAAATTCACCTACTATTAACCAACCTAAAAATACAGTTGTTGATCTAATCCTAACTAAGAAGTCTAAAGAAGAACGACGGTGAACAATTGACAAATCTAGTGCAAATCAATGCAGAGATTATGCCACCCTGTATCTCTATCCCCGAGGAATCCCTTGCTCTACTATTTTTCTAATACTAGTTATCTAATTGATTTATTCTTAGATAATGAGGAACCCTAATAAAGTTCAACCCCGATCTCTCAGCTGCTAAACCCTAATTCACATACGGCGATACCAATCAACCCATGATTGCATTAAATTCTGTGATTCCCACTATTAGCTTTTACCCTAATCCGGAAAATGTGACACCATACACTCAATCTCTCAGCGTGCACTCACCCCTACCATCTAACCTCTGATGCAACATGACTGAGATCTCTCACCTAATAATGCAATTCATATATGCAAATTAGGGCTCTCACACTAGCAATTTGCAACAATTAAGTACAGATAGATGATTCACAAGAATAAATCAAAAACCAATATCATAAAAGAGTAAAATAGTCACAAGTTCATTCTAGGGTTCAAGAATCCGAGGCACTACAAAAGGTTTAGGCTCTCATACTAAGAAAAACTAACTTAAGATCTAAAGAAGAATACATAAATAGAGGTGATGTATACCTGAGATCGATATCTCCTTCACCTTAAATCTTCGTTGAAACCCTCGCAGTCAACAGAAGAATCACCAAAAGCCCCCCTATAAATCGTGGTTGCTAGGCTTTTATAGACTGGAAATTTATGAAGCACGACCATGCTTAGGGCATATTTAGACCCTGCTTATTCCTGAAAGCTTGGGGAATTGATTCAGATAATCCCGTGATAAGCACAGCTTGAGCACGCCTGTGCTCTTTAAAGCACGTTTGAAATTTTAGCTGCGTTTTCTTGACTCCATGTTATTCAATCTGAATAGCGATGATTATCTTTAGACTCTTGTAGATTTTTTTTATAAATTCTTTAGCTCTACAGCTCATTTATAATGCTCACAGCCTATCTCATTCTCTCTTTTTCTTACTTCTTTGTAATAGACACCCCTTCCAATTGTCACTTGATAACCACTAACTAGGTCACTATCTTTGAGAGCTGACACTCTTTTCTGTAACGTGTCTTTTCAGCTATTTTTTCGTTGAATTGAGTCGATTTTCACTTCTTTTGTTCCGAGCACCTATTTTCATATTCAATGACAAAAAAATACCCAACATAGCATAAAAATAGAGAGATCCATGAAAAAATAAAAGTAAAGTTTATGCAAATATAATATAAAAATAGATATGATCATGCACTTATCATTAGTTCATTGATTTTTGTAGCAAAAATGGCCTTTTGGAAAATCTAGTGCTCCAAAACTATCCTAATTAGCTCAGCCTTCTAAATCTGGATCAAATTTATACTGAAGTTCAAAAACTTCAACTTAGTGATTGCTCTAATCTCATATATCTGCCTCCCATACTAATATGAAGATGTTGATGCTATCTAGCTATTCTTATGTGGTTGTTTTTAAAGCAGGCAAATAGTGATCCAAAAGGTCATGCTAAGAAATCTTTCATTGGAAATGACGGTGTGAGAAGGTCCTTGGAAGAGAGGGGTTTTCACAATTATTCGATATCAACTTTGAAAATTTAGGAAAAATGGTTAAAGAGCTGAAAGTTGAGGCCAAATCTGAGAAGGTAAGAGGCACACATCATTATCATCATCATCATAAAAAGCATCACAAGGGAACCAGATCTAACAACTACCCTCTAGTCTCCAATAACTCTAGCTTCACTACTGCTTTGTCGATTACTCTGTTAGAAATAAGAGAGAGAGGAGAGGAGGAGGAGGAGGGTAGAGAAGAGGAACTAGAACCTTTATTGATTCTTTATTACTCAACAACAACTTCTTTTGTGTTCTATATACTATTATTTTCCATATTACAAGTGAGTAGAGTAAGGTCTTATTTATAGAAATCTAGGGACAACTCCTATTCATATAAGAATAGGACAAAACCATCTATCTCTATATTTGATTAGAGTAGGACTAGAACATCTACTCCTAATTAGGATAGGACTAACACATCTACTCAAAATATCTAACTCTTAATAAGATGCAAAGATGAGCTTGTGTTTACGATCTTTTACAGACTTGACACTATTGAATGCCTCGAGAGCCAAACCTCTCTGTCTTGCTTGGAGCTTTCTAAGTGCTAGTACATAATATCTCCTCCCTCCAAAGGGGTATTTGGTTTGCTCATCAAATAGTTAAAATAGCTTGATCTTTGTATTACCAACAAATTCTTCCATTATTATGCTTGTATTTCAATAATCTTCTACTTATTGATCTACTTTACCATCATTTAATTTGTGCAGTATTTACTTTGTTATCTTGGTTTTCTAGGCTTACCATTACCTCAAATTAGTTCTTGGTTTTTTTGTCCGGCACTCTGATTGTTGAAGACCATAATGCCAACAATGGAGGAGACCTGGAATAAAAAATATTACAAGCTACATCATAAACGACTGAAAACCAATTTAAAAAGTAAATTTATTGTCTACTCCAAGTTGTTCTTGTCTTAATTACTTTCACTTGTAATGAGTCATTCCATTCAAATGATAAATTCTATCACATAGGTAGAAATTCACAATTTTTCCTAAATTAGAAATCAAAACAAAATTCTACTCGTCATATAAAACAAATAGAAAGTCCAATATTGCTCATCTTCAAAATTAAAATTAAGGTATCAATCTTCTCATTTTTCTCACAGGAAGAGGTTGAAGAATTGAACCATGCCTACCGACCATGTGCTTCTAGTGACTTATCGATATTTATCAATAAATAAATAAATAAATAAAATTAAGGGTAGGTGTTTGATGAAGTGCTTCCTTATTTTGGTATATTCTTTTTTGTAATTGTGTCTATTTTTTTATATAATAATATAACATTGATTGCAATTTATGAACATACTCTAAATTTAATTTATATTTCTCATTCACCACAATTTCTAGTTTAAAAAAAGACTACTTTGGAATACGCATTTGCAAATGACCCGTCTATACCTAATAGATGTATAAAAAAATAATCCGAAAACGAATCAGTAACAAGAATTACAATCACTCAAACTGTAGTCATAGGAAGAAATTCAAATTAAAAACAGAGGAGCTGATATCAAATTATGTTACAAGTTTTGAAGGGGGAAAAAATATCAAAACATAAACAACCAGCATCAAACAGATCATGGCTAATTGGCTATATGATCCGTCTCTCTGGGATGTGTTTGATAAGGTCCCAATCAGGGCCACCTTCTCGGCAACGTTGCTTCAAGTCAGGATGGCATCCCTCCACATTCAAACCTTCCATTGATGTTGGCAAGCTTGGCAGGCACCTGATCTGAGGACAGAATGACACGTCCAAAAGTTCAAGGCCGGTGATGCTTCTCAGGTTACAAGGCAAGCACGGGAGTCTCTTGCAATCTTTGAATCCCAGTAACTCAAGAGAGGTGAGCCGCTGAAGCCCTTGCTCTTGTTCCCTAGTGAACGCCGAGTCTTGAGCAGTCACCACTCCCACAAGTCTAACTGAGGCCATACCCTCTCTGGACAGCACTACTGGCAACAACGAAGGGTTGTCTAGAATTATCTCTGGAACTGATGAAAAGCCCTCAGCAGCAGCATTTGGTGTTAAAAGACCCTGGCAATTCTTAAGATGAAGAGTATGAACAGAAGCCAGCACATGTAAACCCCCCAATGAATTCAGCACTAAACAGTCTCGAATGTCCAACAACCTGAATGGTTTAAAGTGCATTAGCTCCTCAGCAGATGGGAAGGTAGTCAGATGCATGCAACTAGCAATTGCCAAATGTGAGTCTGGTGAGACCCGTCACCCATCAAACACCTGTTCATATACTTGTCTAAATACCCACAGTCTCTGATTCCAAGCTTCACTAGAGACTCTGACAGGAGTGCACCGCTGCTCTGGTCTACAGCCATCAGGTTGGGGCACATGTTGATCTTGAGTTCTTGGAGTGATGTGAGTTTCTTCAGATCTCCCAATGATGTGAGCAGCGCGCAGTCCTCAATGTCAACCAGATGGAGATGTTTGAGTTCGCAAAGTGTTTTCTCCGAAGGAAATGAAGTTAAAGCCAAACACTTGGAAAGCTCCAGGTGAGTTAATAAGTTGAGTCTCTTGAGGCATTCCGACAGTGTGAAGTCATTGACAAAGCAGTCATGGAGCTGGAGGTGTTGGAGACTGGAGGGCAGCTGCTGGATGTTGTTTTTTTGGACGTAAAGAGCCAGTGGCTAGCCACTCGCTAGTTAAGAACCAAAGGGACGGGAGCGCCTGAGATCGAACCCGAGCAAGCGCACATGGATATTGGTCATCACGAGGTGACCCCACTGTGCATTGCTACAGGACGCTACAGGAAACACACTCCCCCGAGACACTCGAACCCGGGACCGGGTCTGAGGCAAGGAACCCACGTACCATTCGGCCAAGCGGCCTTAGGTAGCTGCTGGATGTTGTTGCTATCTAATGGTGTTCTGTCGAGCTTCTCAGATATGGCTTCGAGTTTAAGAGCCATAACCCATCTCTCCAGATGAATCACAAGTGATTAGGATGAACCCTCGAGAGATAAATCCTTGTTCTCTAAATAGACTTTGAAGTTCTCAAGAGCAGCCACTATCCTTGGATTCTGCAGGAGAGATTCCTCCACAGCACAATCCTCAATCACTGGCCTGCTTTGAAAATCAGTCAGTTCTTGTTCAACATCTAGCATTTGAAGTTTTTCATTGGTGAGAAGAGATACTGACAAGCAACCTTGTAGAACCATTTTTCTCAGAGTTGGGGGGAGGAAAGGCAGATAGCAGAAACTACAACAATGCTTGAGAACAAGTTCAGTGAGGTGAGGGAACAATTGGCCAAATGATGGTAGTGTCTCCCAATATACACACAGATCGAGCACAAGATGTTGCAGTTCAGAGTTACAGAGGTTGGTTCTCAT
Source organism: Dioscorea zingiberensis (assembly GCA_026586065.1). Classification (NCBI taxonomy): domain Eukaryota; kingdom Viridiplantae; phylum Streptophyta; class Magnoliopsida; order Dioscoreales; family Dioscoreaceae; genus Dioscorea; species Dioscorea zingiberensis. Next base: position 31,883,582 of record CM048824.1, read on the forward strand.
CCAACTTGGAGTTCTCTTACCCGCATAACCTTTGATCTTCAGGGTAGTAATCTGTTGAGGAGGTTGGAGTTCATCAATCACCAGTTCCATAGCATCATAATTACTTGCATCGACAAATTCACTGGTAGAATAAACTCATCCCTTTTCTCCTACATATAAACAGTCCCATTCTAAAGACAATTCAGTGAGATGTGATTTGCCTTTCAAGATTGCTTCAGCAGCATCATTAGTGTTGCTGATATTCTGCTGATATTCTGCAGATTCACAATGTGGAGAGTCCCTCGAAGATTTTCCAGTTGTCGGAGCTCATATCCTTTTTCTTTCTTCGACATGAAACTCATGCAATTCCTGCAATGCAGCCATTTTGCCAATGTGAGGAACCATGGAGAGTGTCCTACCATCCGACATTAGATGTCTCAAATTGATCATCTTGTTGAAATCTTTAGGCAATCTATCAAGCCTGCAGTTTCTCAAATCCAAGTGCAATAGATGATGGAGCTTATGAACTGTTTTTGGTAATGCCTTCACCGAAGAATTAGAGAGATCCAGGAATCGGAGATGTTTTAAATATACAATAGAAGAAGGCAACTCATGTAGAAAGCATCCAGATAAATCAACTGCGCGCAACTTTCTTAACTTCTTGAATGTGTCTTCAAGATCACCATGATGATCAATAATGAACTTGGATTCAGGATTGAAGATAAAGCTGATAGTGCATAGATTTTTCAGTTGCCATATTATTTTCTTATACTCACTGAATTTTTCGATCTCAATACAAAGATGTCTTGTTATCAGTGGAATTGCTCTCTTCTCATCACCGACAATTCTAACGCATTCATCCCTGGAAACAGAGTCGGCAACATCATGCATCAGGTCATGCAAAACAAACAATCCATCATCAGTGCACTGAAAGAAAGATCTGAACACTAACTCATCCAAATAAAGACTTCCGACATCCTCCATCTTCATTCCTTCTCCTGGTTTGGTTGAGGGAACAACCAAACCCTGTGAAATCCATGAATGAACCAAGTTTTCACGACTGCATGCGAAACCTTTTAGATACAAACCATGGTGTGCAATACATTGTTGCAAGTGTAAGATTTGAAAAGAGAAAGGCTATATTATTAAGGCATTTGGCCACTTATATATACAAGGGTTACAATGTGAGTCCTATACATGAGAGTACATTATATGTATGGTTAACACGCCCTCTCAAACTCACGGTGGATCATACACCAAGAGTTTGCCAATCAAGAACTGAAAACGAGAAAGAGTGTGCGCCTTAGTGAAGAGATCCGCAATCTGGTAAGCAGAGGCAATGTAGGGAAGAGAGAGAGTGCCAGCAAGATAGTGATGGCGAACAAAGTGAAGAGCGACCTCAAGATGCTTTGTCCGCTCGTGAAATACTGGATTTCCGGCAATCTTGATGGCACTTTGGTTGTCACCATAAATAGGTGTGGGAGTAGTAATAGGAACACCAAAGTCCATCAGAAGTCGACGAAGCCAAAGAACTTCCTTGGCGGTAGAAGACATAGCACCATACTCAGCTTCAGCAGTAGAAAGAGCGACGGTCTGTTGTTTCTTGCTTTTCCATGAAATAAGGGAATCACCAAGGAAGACGCAAAAACCAGTGGTAGACCGCTGATCAGTAGAGTCACCCGCCCAATCAGCATCAGAGTAGGCTCGAAGCTCCAAAGAAGAGGAAGCAGGGAAAAGCAGGAACCGTGTGATGGTGCCACGCAGATAGCGAAGAACCCGTAAAAGTGCGGCATAATGAGGAGAGCGGGGAGCACTAACAAACTGGCTAAGGACACGAACAGCATAAGCAAGGTCTGGTCTGCTGATAGTCAAATAAACAAGAGCACCCAGAATCTCTCGATATCGAGTGGGATCCGGAAGAAGCTCACCATCGGAAGTGGATAATTTGTGATGAAGCTCCATAGGAGTAGCTGCTGTACGAAGGTCAGTAACACATGCTCGACTAATAATATCCGAGATGTATTTCTGCTGAGACACTAAGTAGCCCCGACGAGCATAAGCCACCTCAAGGCCTAGAAAGTAGCGAAGATGACCAAGATCTTTTATCTGAAACTCATGTTGTAGTTGCTGCTTCAGAGAAAGAAAAGTTGTGAAGCCCATGATTTGTTTTAGGAATTTATGTTTTCTTAGGTTTTAATTTATTATTCTTGAAAATTGTTAGAGAATAAGGGAGAGTCTCCCAAGGATTTTTAATTAAATTTTTATTTGGAATAAAGATTCTAATTATTTCTTTTATTTGAATAAAGATAGTATTCCAAAGTACTTAAAATTTTAATTATCTTACTTGTGATTAAGGATAAAGTTAAACTTTGTATTTATTTGATTTAGAGGATAAATTGGGTTTGTTTATTTTAATTGTCTTATGGATGAGATAAAAGGCTGTTAAATTCGGTTTAATTGAAAAAATAGATATTTGGTTAATTTAAATTTTAGTTTGAATTGTAATCTTTAGTGGGTCTTTGAGGACCTATTGTGAATTTTAAAGAAGGATAAGGACAGGGAGAGAATTTTCCTCTCTCATGAACTAAAGCACGAAGGACCGACATGTTAATCAGTAGAACTGAGGGACTTATTAACAAAAAGGGAATCATTCATGTACATGAATGCTTTGTTGGGTTGGACGGTTCAGATTAGGAGATGATTTTAATAGAAACGATCAAACGGCTACTGTAAAATACATGGAGATCAGAGGGTTAGATTGAAAGTTCTGAATTTGATGAAGGGATCGGACGATCCCGAGCACGCCGCGTGGTGATACGGTGAAGAAAACGCGTGACGGCAGGGATAGTTATTTCTCATCTCCACACGTGGAGCGCCGCGAGCTGTCCATCCGGGGCGTAAGCCAGATCCGAGGCAAAGCAATGGCCATTAGCCGTCTCGCTCGTTACTCCGCCAGTGACTTGTGCGGCGCCGTGTGATGCCGCTTCTTTCTGCGTGCGTCGCCGCAGGGACGTTATCCCTTTGTTAAAACAGCTGCGAAGGAGAAACGAAATAAAAGATAAACCTAACCTAAGAGATCAAATCTTATCCAAAGAACCCCCATGGCCTCTATAAATACAGAGGTGATCCCAAACCTTAGCAAGGACGCCACACCATCGAGAGACGGAGAGAAAGAGGAGGCCGGTGGTGATCGTCAACGGCCTGCTATCGGGTTTCAAAGACTGAAGGGGAAAGGCTCAACTACAATCTTTGATCAATCTCAAGTAATCGAAGGGTCTCTCTGGATGGTGTGGAACGACGATCGGCGCTGATCGTTGAAGAGGACCACCAGGCAGAGAGTAGCGGGTCGCGGAACACCACCAGCTGCCGGAGCTTTGCAACGGGAGCACCAAATACTACTACAGGTGGGTAAGCCTCTGACTACTGTTAAAATAGAATAAGGACTTTCATCTACATGCGATAAGTGAGCATAGCTATGATGATCTACATGCAAGCAATCATGTTAACTATATATTGTGTGAGTGGTGAACAAGCGATGTCGATCTGGGTAGGGTTAGCAGAGATTCAGTACTTGCTTTCATTGTTTGATTTGAGGGTATAGTTTATTTGTGTGAGTGGTGAAAGCTCGCGGTGAGTGAGCATAGTTGAAAATGATTAGCTACAGGGACGGGTTGTAATGATTCTTTGAAAAATATGGATTTCATAGTTAGGATGTTTGTGTTGGATTTGCTGTTAAATCTAGAGAGAAAGAGATGAGTTTGGCTGGTGGTGTAGCTTGGTGGAATTGAATAAATTTATTTGAAGTGCAATGAATATAGGTGTATTCTGATGAGTTTGTGTGGAATGGCATTGATAAAAGGTTATATTTGAGGGCTATGAGATTTAGAGGGCTCTTGGGGATTGATGGGGGCTAGGAGGGGGAATAGAGGGTCTGTTGGTGAAGCTTGGAGTTCCAGTTTGGGTGACAGCTTCTAGATGGCTGGAGGTTGAAGATAAAGTTTAACGTGTTAGCGGGCCCGGTTTTTTTGTGTTATTAGATCTGAATAGAAGCAGGTCTGAGTTGTTGATGAAATGAGTATAAATTGAGTTAATTGATTGGATTGGAGTAAAATAATGAATTGGGTCTAGTTTAGAAATATAGATTTGATCAATTGATTTAGGTTCAATGAATGCATAGAGGCTGGGTTTGTTAGTTGGGCCTTTGGGCCTGTTTGGGCTTGAGTGAGTTTGAAGATGAGTTGAATTGATTTAGTATTTTTTTTATAAATTAAAGATTGAAAATAATTTGTCAGATGGTGCAATAGCATAGCTGGTGTTGGTTAGGAGTTGGCTCATTCAAATAGTCGGATTAGATTGGTTCATTATAAATCCAAGTCGACTTGGTCGAGTCTAGTTAGAAGTTGGATGATTAGTGGGCCAGGCCCAATGTAGTTGTGCATGCACTATAGAAGCAATTATTCTTAAATACGAGTACATATTTTGAGAATGGAAATGTGGTTGTCAGATATCGGCGTGGATGCGTTGGGAGGATATTCCGTGGAACACCAGACTACGTGATTTTAGAGGTAAGTTACCTTCGCCTCGATTCCCGCCCATTTTTGGGGTTTTTTTTTGTGTTTATTAATGCTATTCTTTTAGCATGTGCTATTGAATTTCTGTTTTTAGATGCATGCACGTACCTCTATTTGCTTGTGTTCCTTCTTTTGTACGTGCATGGTTGAGAGATAGAGTAAAGTGCTATTTATTGTTTGTATGCTCGTTGGACACGCTGGCCGGTGGGCCGACACTTGACTGTGGATACATGGTCTCGTGTGCTAGCCGGGTAAGCGTGCTCTGGACGGATTCGTTTTCCGGTTCAGTGGAGCGAATGCTAAAAGTGGAGCTTTCAGGGCTGAGGGCACCCTGGCGTCTCTGATAGTTCCGTGCCAGGGGAGGATACTCTGGCAGTCTAACTTGTTAGTGGGACGGTACACTAACCATGTCGACACGTAAGAGAGGTGGCGCTACGGATGATCGACCGAGGTCGATTTCCAGCAGAGACTGGGGGCTGACGGAAAACTTTGCTGTCATCGATTCTTGAAATTCCATTCCGGGCCTGAGGGCCAGTGCTTAAGACTAGGAGTCCTTGCTTTGCATGTTTTGATAGACTCCTAGGTTCTTGATTGTAAAGGCGTAGTCCCAGTTGCTTGCATTTATGCTTGTTGCTTATCTTGATTATTGATTGGCTTTGTTGAGATCCCTGCGGGGAACTTACTGAGCTTTCCTTTTGAAAGCTCATTTTTCTTTTCTTTTCAGGATTAAAGGAATAGTGATTACAGACTCCGAAGCTGCGCGTTGAGGTTCGAAGACCTCAAATCTTTTAGTAAGAGACAATGTATTTTTAGGACCCTTGTAGGGCCCATAGTCTACTTTTAAATTTCAAATTTTCGCTGTGTAACTCTTGTTATTAATGGAAATAATGTTATTTGTTCTTTATCATTTAGGCCTTGTATCCGAGTAGGGCCGTCTCCACTTGGGTACGGCCGGTCTGTGCACGTGCTTGAGGTCCCGGGATTCGGGTCGGGGTGTGACAATAGTGTTAGCATCATCAGCAGAAATGACCATATCATCCACATATAGAAGAAGAAGAGTAAGACCGCGAGAGGTCTGGTGAGTGAAGAGAGCATAATCATATGAACTCTCAGTAAAACCAAAAGCAAGAACTACACTGCGGAAATGCTTAAACCATGCGCGAGGAGCCTGTTTGGGACCATAAATAGCCCGCTAGAGCCGACAAACATACTGAGGGGGATGAGAAAGACCAGGAGGAGGAGTCATGTAAACCTCCTCAGAGAGATCCTCATGTAAGAAGGCATTGGTCACATCCATCTGATAAAGGGGCCACTGACGAGCTGCTGCAACGGCTAAAAGAAGACGAACAGTAGTCATCTTCACCACAGGGGCAAAAGTCTCCTCATAATCAACCCCATACTCCTAATAAAACCACGAGCAACAAGACGCGCCTTATGGCGCTCGATAATGCCATCAGCATGGGTCTTGATCTTATAGACCCACCGACAACCAATAGGAGTAACACCAATAGGTAGTGGAACAAGATCCCAAGTATGCATCCGTTGTAGAGCACCGAGCTCCTCGGCCATAGCCTGCTGCCAGTGGATATGCGGGAGTGCCTCACGATAGGATCTGGGCTCGAAATGAGAATGAACAGCTGCAAGAAAGGAGGCAAAGCTAGCGGAGTAGGTGTGAGTAGTAGAAAGGGCAAACCTAGCTGGAGGACGACGGAGTTGATCGGGGTTGCGACGGCGAGGGATAGCAGGAACATCTTCAACAGGAGGAGGGTCCGAGGTAAGGGTGGTAGGAGCACTAGGAGCATCACCCGACTCGGAAGGAAGTGGTAGCGGCGGAGGAGGAGACTCAAAGGAGACCATAGGAGAGTCCACAGGAGGAATAGAAGAGTCCAGTAGTACAACAAAAGGATATGGAGAAGACTAAGCAGACGACAACTGAAGAAAGGAAAGATCATGAGGGGAAGTGGAAAAGAAGGAGGTATCCTCGAGAAAGGTGACATGACGAGAAATGCGAAGACGACGAGATGTGGGATTGTAGCAGCGATAGCCCTTGTGCTCAGAGCTAATAACAAGAAAAATGCACATAACAGAACACGGTGAAAGTTTGGTCCGTTCAACTGAGGGCAAGAGCACAAAGCAAACACAACCAAATGTACGAAGATGACCATAAGAAGGGGCACAAGAGTAAAGATGCTCATAAGGAGTGACACCAGAAAGAATAGGGGAATGAGTGCGATTGATGAGATCGATAGAGGTCATGACTGCCTCAGCCCAAAAGCACTGAGGAACATAAGAAGAGAGAAGGAGTGCACTAGCGGTTTCAAGAAGGTGACGATGCTTCCACTCAGCAACACCATTCTGAGCAGGTGTGTAAGGACAAGACTGCTGAGAGAGGGTGCCATGAGAGGAAAGTAAGGCACAGAAGGAGGTAGAGAGATACTCACCAGCTCGATCCGAACGAAAAAACCTTAATGCATTTACCGAACTGAGTATGAACCATCTGTGCGAACTGATAATAGATGGAAAACACCTCAGAGCGGGAACGCATAAGGTAAGCCAAGTGTAACGTGAAAAATCATCAATAAAACAAATATAGTAAGAAAAGACTCCAAGAGAGGAGGTAGGGGCGGGCCCCCAAACATTAGAGTGCATAAGATCAAATAGAGGAACAGAAGTAGACTCACTAGAAGGAAATGGAAGAGCCAAGTGTTTGGCTAACCGACAACACATACATGTAGACAAGGGACTTGAAGAAACAGAACAAAGACTGCTCTAAATGGTAAATAGTTTCAGGCGATCACGAGATACATGACCTAAACGATCTAATAAACACACAGAAGCAGTGAAGGACGAAGGACTAATGGAAGTAGAAACTGATGCTGGTAGATGAAGATGCTCCAGATGATACAAACCGCCAACTCTACGCCCGGTCCCAATCCTCCGACCTGTACGATGGTCCTGCACAGAGCAATCAAAAGAGGAAAAGGTAACAATCATACCATGGTCAGTAAGCTGACTAACAGAAATAAGATTTAAGGTGAGGCCAGGGACATGATAAACTGCGGGAATGTCAAAGGAAGTAGAGTGAAAATGACCAGACTGCATGACAGGCAAAAGGTCCCCATCAGCAGTGCGAACAGTGGAAGAGAGTTGAATAGTAAAAAGGTCAACGAGATGGGTGAGATCTGGGGTCATATGATGAGTAGCACCAGAGTCCAAGATCCATGAGGAGGAAGTCATACCAAAAGCAGCACACATGGCGGAGGAAGACCCGGACTGCATGGACCGCTGCATACCACGACCGCTTAGTGGTGAGCCATCCGAAGATACAAAGTCCAAGTGGATTGAGGAGGGAAGTCTCAACGGTTTGCATGAGGAGAATCTGAAGCTCCGTGAGTACGCATCAGGAATCTTTGTTGAAGCGGCAGCGTGGGACGCTTAGGACACTGAGCCTTCATATGCCCTGGCCACTTTGCAGTAATGATACGAAAATTGAGGACGGGAGAGGCGACCGCAGCGGAAGGGAGCGGATAATACGAAGACCAGTGGCGTGGAAGCGCATACAACAAGAACGGTATCAACTGAAGAAGAGCGAGAGATAGAGAGAGTGCTCAGCCTAGTCTCCTCAGAGATAACACTGCGAACCACATCGTCAAAAGAAGGTAGAGGGTACCAATTAATTAGTTGACTGCGAACTGACTCAAAATCCGGACGGAGACGCATCAAAAACTCATAGGTCTGTTGGATCTGGGGAGAACATGTACGAATCTGACAACAAGTGCAATGCTGGCAAGTAGGAGTCTCCAAAGAATCAAACTGACGCCAAAGAGACCGGAGCTTAGTGACATACTCCCGGACTGTGCGCTCACGCTGCTGAATGTGACCAATATCCTGCATAACAGTACTCCAATGAAAGCGTAGGGCCGGCTCAAACATGTGACGCAAGTGCTCCCACATCTCACGAGCAGTAGCAAGATGTCTAATTTCTATCCGAGCATCAAGTTCACATGACTGACATATGAGGGCCATAGCGCGATGGTCAGCAATGTACCAAGCACGGTGGTCAGAAGAAGCAGAAACATCAGTGATAGAGCCATCAGAAATATCAGAAGACATAAAAGGCGCCAGAGAGGTGCCATCAATATGCCCAAACAAATCGAGTCCGAGAAGAATGACTCGGACGATAGTGAAACACTCCTTATAGTTGGTGCCATTCAACTTGACATCTATTGGGGCGAGAAAACTAGGAGGCTGAGACGGTGAAGATGTCATGATAGATGGCAAGCAACTAACACTACCAAGCACTAACCAGCTCAAATACAAACAAGCACTGGCAACTTAATGATGTGGATGTGATTGATGTGACAACTCTTATCAATTTTAACAGTACAACTTTATAGCTCAAATTTTCAGTACAACAGTCACTTGGATGTGACTGAAGCACCACCCAAGTGAGCTTTAGTAGCTCAAATCACCGTCTTCAGCAACGTCTTCACTGGAGCTCTGTACTCCAAGGCAACAACCACCAAACACAAGAGCACAGCCACAAAACCCAGCCAAACACCAGCCTAGCAGTCACCAGCTCAAGCTCAAGCAACAAGCAACCAACACAGCAAGCCACCAGCTCAAACAGCCAAATCAAGCAACCACTAGCTCTTCAAGCTCAAGCAACAAGCAGCCAAATCAAGCAATAGCCAACACAGCAAGCCACCAACACAGCAGTCACCAACGTCTTCAGATGCGTCTCGGGCTCAAGCACACAATTCAGGAAAATAGGCCAGATCCACCCACCTGCAGCCACAGGGGCCCTGTTGTCCACGGAGCCCTGTTGTCGATGCCACCCTCCTGCAGCCACAGCTTGTCGTCAGCGGACCTTCACCACAGCTTGAAGGGAACCAAGACAGCCACCAGCTTGAAGGGAAGCAAGCCACCAACGCCACAGCAAGCAACCAACTCTACTTGAAGAGAACACGGCCACCGGCCAGCGCGGCAACCCGGCCACCAAAAGCGGCGGCAACGGCACGGCCACCCGGTAGCGGCAACGGCCACCAAAATAGCAGTAACTAGCCACCAAAACAGCAGCAACCAGCCACCAAAACAGACGAGCTCTCACCAGCTCAAGCAACAGCCACCAGCTTCACAATAGCCACCAAAACAGATGAGCTTTCACAAGCTCAGGCAGATCCAAGATCGTTGCCTCTCAAATACCATGTAAGATTTGAAAAGAGAAAGGCTATACTATTAGGGCATTTGGCCACTTATATATACAAGGGTTACAATGTGAGTCCTATACATGAGAGTACATTATATGTATTGTTAACAGCAAGTGTGGAGGCAAACGATAGTAACTCAAAGTCAACACTTGGATAATATCATCCCATACATCAATCTTCAAAATGTTGTTCCATTCTTCAGCTTCTGTCTTGTTTCTTAGCATCCCAACGACCACCTTCACTGGTAAAGGTAGTCCACCAAGTTTAGCAACTATTTTCTTTACTATCTTCATTCCAATCTCCATTAGATGTTCATTGGATTTCTCATCAGTAACACAAAATGCATACTTGTTAAACAAAGACAAGCATTCTTCTTCATTCAAACCTTTCAGAAACATTGGTTTTATTTCAATGCTAAATGTCTTTGCCACCAATTCCATACGGCTTGTAATCAAAATCACACTACCTTTATCCCCATGTTTTAGAGGAGCAAACAACTTCCTCCATCTCTCTTTGTTAGCAAACTCACTCTGCTTCTCATCATACCACACATCATCCAAGACAAGTAAAAACCTCTTATGTTATACATAATTCCTTAGCTTTTTTGGGAGCACATCGAAGTTATCAATGTCAGGGCAAGCATCCCTAGATACTGACTCGATCATCCTCCTTGTAAGCCTGACCTCGTCGAAATTCTGCAGCATATGAATCCACATTCTTTGATGGAAATGCTCAATGATTTTTGAGTCATTGTAAATATACTGAGCAAGTGTGGTCTTGCCAACACCTCAAACCCCAACAATGGGTAGTACAAGAACATCAAGCTGATCATGAATAGTAGTACTATTTACCAGATTTAGTATGTGTTCCTTGTCATCATCTCTCCCAAACACTTTAGGCTTAGGTAACTCAGATGTAGTTACATGTGTAACAATTAAGCAATTATGTTTCAAAAGTTGGTTCATACCTTTTGTATTCTATGACCTTTCATATGCCAACCTTTGGTATTCTATGACCATTCATATGGTGGTAACAATTATGCAAGACCTTTCATATGCCAACCTTTGGTCTTCTATGACCTTTCATATGGTGGTAAACCAAGAGTCATCGTTGATGGAACAATGGCTATATATATGGCCTTTCTTTTTCTTGGTCCTAACACTACTCTCCATAAGTATACACCATCAAATTTTGGAGAGCAAAGTGTGAGAAACCGGGTAAAACAACACAAAGAATCCATAGCTGAGCACCAACCTACAATGGCCGGAGGTATGCCGGAAATCTAATTCTTGGGTTTCTTAATTCTCGATCCTATCCATTAGTTTTATTCCGCATTTAGGATCTTTATATTTTTCTACAATTTGGTATCCGAGCCAGGCTTCGCCTCTGCCTTGTTAGTTTTTACATAAAGGTTGTGTGGTAGTTTAATATCGTGCTTGAGTTTGATATACACGATTTTGATTTTGCTAATTTTTGCATATTTTATAGTTGTGAATCATTAGGAAATTGAATTATAAGAATTTTGATATGAAATACGCAAACTTTGGATGTCGGAATTATGAGATACCATTGGGTATCTATGTGCCTAAATTTTATGGCTTTGTATTTATGGCTTTGTACGCATATACAATTTGCATTTTAGAACATAAATATTTAAGTGTTGAGTATAATTTTATTATTTTGCTCAAATTAAGGTTATGCACAAAATGTATTATTGCATAATATTTATGATCTCATTATGCTATCTATTTTTTTATTTATGAGAAATTTTATTTACAAATTATAACATATTATTTTGTATAAATATTGTTTGAATTTGTAAGATTTAGGATTATTCTCATAAAATTTTATTTTGTGGATAAAACTTAAGTTAGTGTCTACTTTTTAGTACATTGAGAATAATATTCATAAAATTTTCACTAAATAATTTTATCGAATAGGTGAACTATAAAGTTATGAATAATTCGTAAACAATTATATGGTTAACATGAAAAAACATGAGTCATGGGAGTTCTGTCTAAGGAGACTAGTCTGTAATTGCCCTTGTGCCACTAGTCTTTCCTGGGAGCATTGCTCTGTCTAGGAGGTTGGCTTTTAAGGAGCCCTTGCTCTACCAATCTTTCGTGGGAGCACTCTTGATGATTGCCAATTGTGTTACTACATAATTGTTATTTTGGCATTAAGTATAGTCCAAATTAAGTAAATACAATGTCTAGTGATTTATATAGTTTTATTTAATTAAAGAATAGCCACAGCATCTTTGATTAAATGAAATTATATTTTAAGTCAGGATCATATAAGGAATTAGACATAAAATTGTGATTAATTATACTTAATATAATAAAATTCATCCCACAGGAAATTTTATTATATTTATATAATTAATTAGGATAAAATATCAAACTATTTATCATAGTTTACCCATATGGATTATGAATTAGAACATAGTTTGGTAGTTTTATCATTTAGAATTAAAAAAAAATGATCCACTTGAATAAAAATTCAGCCCACAGGCAATTTTTATGTCATTAGATTTAATTTTGTGCATGTTATACATTGGTAATACATGTGATCTATTGTAGACCTCATATTCTAATATAAGCAATTTAGACCTTTACAGTTTCTCAACCTGCTAGTTTCTCTGATATGCGCCTTGACATTCTTGAACTTAGGGGTGACAATTATAAGATATGGAAAGAAAGGATTCTCCTTCATTTAAGGTGGATGGACATTGATTATGCTATAAAGAAAGACAAACCACCTACTATCACTGAGACCAGCACTCCAGATGAGGTTGTTCTATATGAAAAGTAGGAGCGATCTACTCATCTCTCAGTTATGTTCATAAAGACCAAAATCTCTGCTGGTATCAGTGGTTCTGTCGAACAATATGACAAAGTCTGTGTTTTGTTGAAAGCCATTGACGATCAATTCGTCACTTTAGAAAAGGCATTAGCTAGCACCTTTATAATGAAGTTTTCTTTTCTCCGTCTCACAAGCGTTAAGTGTGTGCGCGAGCACATCATGCAAATGCGGGACATAGCGGCTCAACTAAAGAAACTTGAGGTAGATATGTCAGAAACTTTCCTCATGCACTTCATTTTGAACACCCTTCCCCAACAATATGGGCCTTTTAAGATTTCTTACAACACACATAAGGACAAATGGTCTATTAACGAGTTAATGACCATGTGTGTTCAAGAAAAGGAAAGGCTTGTAATGGAATTGGGAGAAAATGCTATGCTGGCAACAGTTCGAGGAAAGTATAAAGCTGGAAAACGAGACAAGTCTCAAGCCACCACTTCTAAGGGTAATCAGAAAGGGAAAGGCAAAGTACCACCTCAATCTGATATTAAGAAAGCCAACAAGTGTTTTTTCTGTAAAAAGAAGGGACACGAGAAAAAGGATTGTGTCAAATTCAAGAAGTGGCTTGAGAAGAAAGGTAATCTATCCTCATTTGTCTGTTATGAATCTAATATGGCTAATGTTAATATTAACACTTGGTAGATTGACTCTGGATCTACAATCCACATTGCAAACTCTTTGCAGGGTATGCAAAATCTACGGAAGCCGGTGGGCAGTGAGCTATGTATCTTATTCGGTAACAAGATGGGCTCACATGTGGAGGCTATAGGAACTTGCATTTTAACTTTAAGTAGTGGCTTTTCTTTAACTTTGTAAAGGACCTTTTATGTACGAAGTTTTTCACGAAACTTGATTTCTATTTCAAGACTTATACCTTTTGGATATTCCTTTACTTGTAAAGACACATCTTTCAGTTTATTTTATAAATTTGAATGTGTTGGGAATGGTATTTTGTCTTATGGTCCCATATTTTCTTGCAAAATGATGCCACAAATAGTTCAATGCATGTTCACACTGGCATTAAGAGGTGTAATATTAACAAAAACTCTTCTATGTTATGGCACCAGAGATTAGGTCACATCTCTATTGATAGAATTAAAAGATTAGTAAATGACGGAGTACTTAATACTCTCGATTATACTGATTTTGAGACTTGTGTAGACTGCATAAAGGGTAAGCAGACAAACAAGTCTAAGAAAGGTGCTAATAGACATATTAGAGATCATCTATACTGATATATGTTGTCCAGATATGGATGAACATGGTCAAAAATACTTTATCTCTTTCATTGATGATTACTCACGTTATATGTATATTTATTTGCTTCGTAATAAAAGTGAAGCATTGGATGCCTTCAAGTCTTTGAAAGCTGAAGTTGAGAACCAATGTGGGAAGCAAATAAAGATCGTGAGATCGGATAGAGGTGGAGAATATTATGGTAGATACACTTAGAATGGACAAGCACCTAGTCTATTTGCTAAGTTTCTTTAAGAACATGGTATTATTGCTCAATACACCATGCCTGGTTCCCCAAATATGAATGGTGTTGCTGAAAGAAGAAACCGAACACTTATGGACATGGTGCGGAGTATGCTTAGCAACTCCAATCTTCCTAAATTCTTGTGGACTGAAGCACAAAAGATGGCTACTTATATATTAAACCAAGTTCCAACCAAGGTTGTCCCAAAAACACCTTTTGAACTATGGAAAGGTTGGAAACCGAGTTTGCGACATATGCGTGTTTTGGGATGTCCATCTGAGGTGAGGATATATAACCCACTATAAAAGAAGCTTGACCCAAGGACCATTAGTAGTTTTTTCATTGGCTATGCCGAAAGGTCTAAGGGTTATAGATTTTACTGTCTATCTCACACAACTAGGATTGTGGAATCGAGGAACGCTAAGTTTCTTGAGAATGACGTGATCAGTGGGAGGGATCGGTTCAGGGACTTGCTTCTTGCTCATGATCATATAGAGACTCAACCTTCCACGTCGTCAGACAGATTGGTTATAGTTCATAACACTCCTCAAGTACAAACTCGTGTTGAACAACCAATCGCCGACATTCCACAAGATGCTGAAAACCTTCCAGTGGGTCAACCTGTTCAGGAATTACCTCAAGTTCCTGAACAAGTAGTTGAATCACAAGCTCCTCAGGGAGATACTGGTCCAACATTAAGGCGATCTACACGAGAAAGAAAATCGGCTATTCCTAGTGATTATATGTTGTGTATCTATAAGAATCTGACATAGGAGCCGAAAATGATCCTGAAGCGTTTTCACAAGCCATGAGTTGCAAAGATTCTAATTTGTGGCATGATGCTATGAAGGAAGAAATGAATTACATGAAGAGCAACTGAGTTTGGGACCTTGTAGAGTTACCTAATGGGGTGAAGACCATTGGCTATAAATGGGTCTTTAAGACTAAAAAAACTTATTAGGCAATATTGAGAGATACAAAGCAAGACTCGTTGCTAAGGGATTCACTCAAACAGAAGGAATCGACTACACGGAGACCTTTTCTCCTGTATCCAAGAAAGATTCTCTTTGCATCATATTAGCATTAGTTGCTCATTTCGACCTTGTGTTGCAACAAATGGATGTGCAAACTGTATTCCTTAACGGTGATCTAGAAGAGGAGGTTTACATGAAACGACCTAAAGGTTTCTCTTCTAGTGATGGTGAGCACTTGGTTTGTAAGCTTAAGAAATCCATATACTATTTGAAGTAAGCCTACGGTCAATGGTATTTCAAATTCCATGGAGTAATTTCTTCATTCGGTTTTGTTGAAAATCCCATGGATCAATGTATATACCAAAAGGTTAGTGGGAGCAAAACTTGCTTTCTTGTTTTATATGTGGATGATATTTTACTTGCAACCAATGATAAGGGTATGCTGCATGAGGTTAAACAATTCCTCTCTAAAAACTTTGATATGAAAGATATGGGTGAGGTATCTTATGTCATTGGCATTAAGATCCATAGGGACATATCTCGTGGTGTATTAGGATTGTCACAAGATACCTATATTAACAAAGTTTTGGAGAGATTTTGGATGAAAGATTGTTCGCCAAGTGTTGCTCCCATTGTCAAGGGTGATCGGTTTAGTTTAAACCAATGCCCTAAGAATGATTTTGACAGAGAATCCATGAAGAATGTTCCATATGCTTTTGCAGTAGGAAGCCTTATGTATGCTCAGGTTTGTACCAGACCTGACATTGCATATGCTGTTGGAATATTAGGGCGATACCAGAGTAATCCAGGTATGGATCACTGGAGAGCTGCAAAGAAAGTCATGCGATTCCTTCAAGGAACCAAAGACTACATGCTTATGTACAGACAGAGGGACAATTTGGATGTGATCAGCTATTCAGATGCCGACTTTGCTGGCTGTGTTGATTCTCGTAAATCAACATCAGGGTACACATTCATTATGGCCGGTGGAGCTATTTCGGGGAGAAGTGTCAAGTAGATTTTGACTGCCACTTCTACTATGGAAGCCGAGTTCATCTCTTGTTTCGAGGCTACATCACAGGGTGTATGGCTTAAGAGTTTCATATTAAGGCTTAAGCCATTGAAGATTTTTTGTGACAACTCAGCTGCTGTCTTTATGGCTAAGAATAATAAAAGTGGAAGTCGAAGCAAACATATCGACATTAAGTACTTAGCCATTAGAGAACGTGTTAAAGAAGGAAAAGTGGTCATTGAGCACATTAGCACTGAGTTAATGATTACAGATCCTTTGACTAAGGGCATGCCACCATTGAAATTCAAGGATCATGTAGAAAGAATGGGACTTGGTTCCACTTTTTGATTGTATATACATTAAGTTATTAACGAAACTCTTATGCATTCAGATGTTTTCTCATATTCATGTGCACAAGTTTATTTTTATTTGAGAAAATAAACTTCATTTTTGGACGAAGAATAAACATGGGGTTTATTCATTAAGTTTTGTTACTACATAAAGTACTTAAGAAACAAAATACATTTGTAATACATAGATGATATTACTCGCACTTAGAGGACATATCACTATGATTCATTTGTTTAGTTTCTTAATATAGAATGCAGATTTACGTATGCACCAAGTGGGAGAATGTAACAATTATGCAATTATGTTACAAAAGTTGGTGCATACCCTTTGTATTCTATGACCTTTCATATGCCAACCTTTGGTCTTCTATGACTATTCATATAGTGGTAACAATTATGCAAGACCTTTCATATGCCAACCTTTGATCTTCTATGACCTTTCATATGGTGGTAAACCAAGAGTCATCGTTGATGGAACAATGGCTATATATATCGTCTTTCTTTGGCTTGGTCCTAACACTACTCTCCATAAGGATAAACCATCAAATTTTGGAGAGCAAAGTGTGAGAAACCGGGTAAAACCACACAAAGAATCCATAGCCAAGCACCAACCTACAATGGCCGGAGATATGCCGGAAATCTAATTCTTGGGTTTCTTAATTCTCGATCCTATCCATTAGTTTTATTCCGCATTTAGGATCTTTATATTTTCTTACAACATGAACATTGTTGCATTGATCATCAGATTATGTAAAATTGTGTTGCAGTTATTCAAACCAAGGAATTGGATGAAAACATCGACACCCGAAGCAATCCTATCTAAATTTTCCAGACTACTTCTCACCTTCAATTTAAAGGAAGCATCAAAAGCAAATGAGAAAAAGCTACTCACAGCTTTTGAGTACTTTTCCCTGGCCTGTCTCTTCAGAAGTTTGTAGTCAAACTTGTCAAGGATGTCCTCAGCTTCGTAAGCTGCTTCTTTGAGCTCCCCCAGCCACTGAATAAATGGCTGGCTTTCTATTCTCCTCTTCTCAGCTTCTTCCATAACTGCTTTGATTTTTGGTAGAGTGATGTTTTGCAGTATTTGTAGCTTTCCTTTGATGCCATCTTTGAAGATTGAGCTGCCCTAAAGAATAAGGTTTGTGATGAGGGGTGACAAGATCCAGACAACTGTTGCTAATGCAATGGCTTCTGACATGAAGGCTGAGTGAAGGATCAGAGAGAAACAAGAATATGGAGTTGAGGAGGGAGGATGCTTGTTGCTCTCATCTTCTTCTAATGATATTATTATACACTGCAATGCAACACTAGGCGCACGACTTCCTAAACTGACTTTTTCTTTTGGCAATGATTGACCTAGAGAAAGAGGAAAAAATGTGATGAAAGTCAATGGAGAATGTCAAACTACGTGTAAAACTCATCATCTATCTTATCTCCCAAATTGGTATATTTTACTTATTTTGTTAACGTCAAATACCCTATTTAGTCCCTCTATTATTACGATTTGTCCCTTTGGGTCCCTCTAATATAAAACATGCCTTTTTAGTCTCTTTAATTTTACGTTTGTGCCTTTTAAATCCCTTCCTTCGAAGTTTATAGGGACCAAAAAGGCCTGAAAAACATAAATAAAGGGACCAAAAAGGCTTGTGGAAGGATTTAAAAGACACAAACGTAAAATTAAAGGGATCAAAACGGCATGTTTTATATTAGAGGGACCCAAAGGGACAAATCGTAATAATAGAGGGACTAAACAGGGTATTTGACCTTTTGTTAATGTTGACATGTTTGAGGTGGTTTTAATAATTTTTTTTTTAATAAATTGGAAAATTTTTGAATTGTTTTGAGATAATCATTAAAGCAAAGATATTAATTATAGAATAATGATGTATTTTCTATATATTGATGGGTGTTTTTTTGAAATTTTAATTAAAGGTTTTGACCTGAAATTTTTTTCATGGGGAATTATAATGGGAATAACCCCAACCAAACACGGCCTGAGTGTCACAGTCTCACCTACCAAACTTGTGTCAGAGCACTCTAGGTACTTTTGCTGGCATAGCCCACCGACTTTTAGGAGCTGGCCCAACAAGAGCCACGACATGGCCAACGAACTGACCAATCAAAATTTAAATTTTTTTCCAAATTAAATATTTATAAAATTTAAAAAAATCCAAAAAAATCTCAGAAAAACAAAAAACTCACAAAAAAAATTCAAAAAACCCCCCAAAGAAGAGAAAATCACCATAAACTTCTAAAAATTCCAATAATTAATTCATTATTGATACCTGAAATTAGAGCTAGATTTTGAGCCGGCCCAGCACGAGCTTGGTCGTGCCCAACGAATTTCATGCCGTGCTAGGCCCGGCACGAATTAATTTCGTGTTGTGCCAGGCCTAGTAGGAAACTCGCTGGAGCCAGCCCGATACGGAGCACGGCCTGTGACGAGCTGTGCCGGGCCGAGCCGGTTCCGGCACGGGCCAAGCACGACCCGTTAGTCAAAATTAAAACAAATCTAAAAAAAAATTTAAAAAATCTAAAAATAAAAGAAAAATCTCAATAAGAGAGGAGAAGAAGATCTTGTTCACGACAGAGATCAAGAAAAGAAAAAATAAAATAAAATAAAGCAACACCAACACTCCAAGATCTACTTCTTCCATTGTTCTTGATCTTCTGTTCTTGCGTTGTTCTTGATGGATGGAGATCATGAGCAAGTGCAAGGTCATTCATATTTGGATACTGAGGAGTTGCCTTCAACGTTGAAGTGATTGGAGAGATTTGGATGCAGTTCAACCACTGAGATAAGAGATGCTCTCATTTATTTTAAAATAAAAAAAATTAACAAATGGCAGGTATAATTTTGGAAAAAAGATAAGAGGCTCTTCTTTCAAGGGAGCCAGCTGCCAACAACTCTTATCATATTTAAAAATGTATTTTTTAAATTTTCAAAACCCTACCTTATCTTATTAAAAAAGTATAATTTTTATAAATTTTAAAAACCACGTCACGTGGCAGCATCTAAAGCTGCCATGTGTCATAATTCTGATCGGCCCGTGACAGGCCGTCCTAGCACGGCCTAAGCACGAAATATTTCGTGCTTGTGCCATGCCGGCCCACGGGCCGTGGCATTTTGGCCTAGCGCAAGCACGAAGTCGGGCTGTTCTTGGCACGACCAGGTTACTGTTCACTCTGGGCTGTGCAAGGCACAACACGAATCGTGCTGGGTCGTGCCGGGCCCGGGCCGACACAGCCCAAAATCCAACTCTACCTGAAATAGTGCCCTAATTGCATTGGGGTCTTTAGGGGTGTTTGTTTATTATCTAATGGTGTGTGTGTTTGACTTTAAGGTCCCTGGAAACAGTACCAGGGACCTATAGATAATTTCCCCAAATTCCAAAATACTCTCTGAAATTTCGAAATTCTAAAAAATTCAAAAAATTGCAAAAAATAAGTAAAAAAATACCAAAAAAATCATAAAATTTCCAAAAAATTCTCAAACATTGGTATGATGAAAAAATTAGGTTTAATTACCCAATTAGTCCCTCTACTTTTCTCTCTCTTCCCTTTTCGTCACTGCTTTTCAGATTGTCCCCTTTTAGTCACTATACTTTTTAGAATGGGTAAAGTTAGTCCCCCACCTTAACAGACGTTACACTCTCCGTCTCTCCGCGTTGACGTGGCTTTTTGTGGATAATATTATATTATTAAACAATTATCAAAAAATGCCACATGGACTTCTTATCGGGTGCGGATCCATTTTCATAACCTGCAGCCCAAGGTTTAATTACCCAATTAAACCCCTTTTCATAATTTCATCTCTGTTCAAGCATCGTCCTCCTCCTCCTCCTCCCACTTCCCTCCTCCATTGTCGTCACTAGGGTCCTCCACGCAGTCTGGCCGATAAGAAAGTGAGACCGAGAGCGAAGTGACGGATCATCACCAACCTCCGTCTCTCCCCCCTCAATGCCCTAGATAAAGCCGATGGCAGCAACCCTAAAAGTAGGCAAAGTACTGATCGACCTGAGCAGCACCCCTTGGACATGAGCTTCTCCAAGCCAAACATTACTTTCTTGTTGTTTTGATGTATGGGTTAATGGAGATTAAACTCCCTGGACCGCGAGCTAAACATTACTTTCTCCAACCCCAATTAGTGGTGATTTTCTCATTGTATTGTAGTTAATTGAAGGGAAATTAAACGCTTCAATTAATGTATTTGATTGATTGAAAGAAATTGATAATTCAATATATTTGAATACTATATGTAATTATTTGATTTTTTTTCTGCTGCTACTATATTGCTTATCTATCCTAAATCATTTATTTATTTTTTACTAGTATAATTGTTAACATCTAATACTAATTAAGAAGTCACTCTACCTGAAATGGTATGAATTTCATCTTAAAATCAACAAAAAGATATGAAATAATTACTCAAATTTCTCTTTCCCGACTAATTTTCTGAATGTTGAGGTACCAGCAACATGTTTGCAGGGTTAACAATAAAAACAAATTTTTAAATCAATAATTCCAGGAACAACTGTTCCATTTTATTTTAAAACACAACTAATTCAACTCTTCTAATAAGTCAACTTTGAAAAAGAAAGAATACAAAACAAAACACTTGACAAAAACCAGTTAGCAATTATCTGCAAATAGCTGCACATGACACAAATATCTGCAAAGCAAAAAATGAAATCCCAGTTTCTTGCTAGGGGATTTCACATATATAGAAACAACACGAACTGTTCCATTAGTTGTGCACCAATCTTCAAACAAAAGCAACTGTTCCATTATAGAAAACAATCTTCAAACAAAAGCAACTGTTTCACATATTTAGAAACCAATTGACATATATTACTTGTGCACCAATCTTCAAACAAAAGCAACTGTTGACATCCTAACAAGAAATTTTTTTGGTCATTTCAGTAAACTACAGTAACCATCCTAACAACAAACAATTGACATATATTGTTTGTGCACCAGTTTTCTAACAAAACCCTTAACAAGACAAAAACCATCATAACAACAATTACATTAGATCAAATTGTCCACTATTTGTGTCAGTTGCGGTATCTATTCTGCTTTTCTGGGTTAGTAATTTAGGGCATTCCATTGATGCAGATGGTTGTTCACTCAACTCCTCACGCCGGGCTTTCATTCTTGCTTCTCTCCTTTTTGTAAGAATACACTGCAGATCATAAACACCAAAGTCCATGTATTAATAAAGATTAATAAACCAAGCATTGGTTAATGCAACACTAGAACTCAGTTAATATGAGAATAAATTCACCTCCAATTCATTGGCTGTCATGAATGGAGTATAATGAGACACTGCCCTTCCAACAATTGCTGCCCCAGTGTGAGCATCCTGCAACCAATTTACACAATTTGAAAAATTAATCAATGTTAAATAATGGTTCTGCATTGTTACTTAAATTTATTGAGCAGGAACTTACTCTGAAAATACTCACTGAAGAATCTGAACTCCATGCAGCCTTTGTCTTTCTTTTTTCCTTATCACTCAGGTTGGCAGCATTTGTTGATGGAGGTGCATCAACTTGGTGAGTGGTAGCAATGCTTGAAGCAGAGATATGAGATGTTGGTGGATCTTCATCAACTTGGTGGCTGGCATTATTTCTTGAAGCAGCAACATTAGTGTTAACAGCTTCAGTTCTTTTTTTCTTCACCCTTGAACAAACAACATTTCCTGCTTGACTTGGCTCTGCTTGGGGGCTGTGATGTGTGTCCTGCATAATAACAATCATTTGAATGGGTATAAGGACTTAATAATCAACTG
Source organism: Dioscorea zingiberensis (assembly GCA_026586065.1). Classification (NCBI taxonomy): domain Eukaryota; kingdom Viridiplantae; phylum Streptophyta; class Magnoliopsida; order Dioscoreales; family Dioscoreaceae; genus Dioscorea; species Dioscorea zingiberensis. The sequence continues at coordinate 31,905,817 of CM048824.1, forward strand.
AACATTTGATAATATATAGTAACTTACAGTATTATATCTTTGTGGGCAGCGAAGTCTGTTATGACCTTGAACATGGCAAATTCTGCACCTCATCACCCTGCCCTCCCTAGAAAGTTTGCTTTGACCTCCGCTTTTGCCTTCCAATGGCTCCCTCCTCCTTTTTACTGCAGGTCGACCAGGCATATTCTTCACAATTGGTGACTTCAATGGACCTTCTTCACTGACTCTCCAAAACTTCCTTCCTCTCAGTAGATTAACAGGGATTTGATATGCTTTCAAATATGCCTCCTTCTTGAACCAATCAGCCACATAAGAATATAGATTTCACCCTTCAAATGCAATTGCAGCTATTGCATGTTGGCAAGGAATTCCACTCTTGTCCCATTTCCTACAAGAACAGCTCTGGCTCCCTAGCAGGACAACATGTCCCTCCCTCACATGTATCACCAAATTATCATAATACACTTCATGCCTTACACCTCCATTCCATTCCACCTGCCATTTCCCAATCTTCTTCTTTTCCTTCTCAACTTTCTCAACTATGTTAGGGCCATATTCACCTTTGCATTTCAGCACATATTGTTTCTTGATAGCTATTCTACTCATCACATATTGTCTAATATCCTCAAGCATAGAGATAACAGGCTTATGCCTAGCTTCTAATATCACTCCATTGAAGGTCTCACACATGTTATTATCAATAACTTCACATTTTACTACATTATTGAAACATGCAACACACCAACCTTCTATGGGCCAATTCTCCAACAAGTCTTCAACAGCATTCTGTCCTCCCTGCAGACTTCTCATATTGTTCAAATGACTCTGCATATCAGTAGTGTTAGTGGATCTAGCAACATTCCAAAACTGCATTTGTAGTTCTTTTCCTGGATGTTTCTTTCCCCATCTGGCATATATGTGCCTAGCACACATTCTATGCTCAATATAAGGCAAAAGTGCCCTGACAGCATGTATAAGACCCTGCAAATGTAAACATTGGAATATTGAATTCTATATTAAATCCAAGAAGAATGCAATATACTTTATTTACTTACTTTTTGCATGTCACTAATTATTGCCCACCCAAGACCATCTCCAATGCACAGGTCAGACCTGAGTTGTTCTATAAACCATGTCCAACTCTCACTGGTCTCCTTTTCCACAATTGCCCATGCCACAAGGAACATTTGATTGTTCCCATCTCTTCCCATTGCCACCAATAGTTGTCCCTTGAGAAGGCCTTTCAAAAAGCACCCATCAAGCCCTATCAGTCTTCTACACCCAGCCATAAAACCTTCTCTAGTTGCTGTCAAACATATATAAATTTTCTGGAAAACAGGGATCTCAGTTGGACTTTTCCTTTCAGACACAATACATACATTGCTGCCAGGATTTGTGTCTCTCAACTCTAAAACATAATTGTTCAATACTGCAAATTCTTCTATGAACTGCTGCTCCATTTTTTTTAGCACTAGACCCTTTGCATTCCTACATACCTTATTGGAAATGAACACACCCAACTCTCTTCTAACCATTGCCTTTAAATGTCTAGGCCTAATGAAGGGCATGCCACTAATCACTTCTCCAAACCTTTTTGCCACCACATGAGCTGTCACCCTCCTATTAGTGGTGGTTCCAAGAAGGCATGTATGGTCTTTTTCATAATGCTTCACAACATAGTTGTTCCCTGTACAAGACCTTGAGCACAATATCAACCACTTGCATCCTTTACAAGAACAGTTTGCTCTCACCCTAACAACATCATTTTTTATGTACTTAAATTCAAATCCCTTCCTAGTTGAGAATTCAACAAGTTCACCCTTAACCATTTTCAGATCTTGAAACTGAAGGCCTACAAAGAAATCATCCAATGGAACATTGGGATCATAATAATTTTTTCTAGACCTATGCCTCCTTGCATCATCAGTATCTGATCCCTCACTAGTGTCTTCATAACTTCCAGGGTCTGAAGAGGCTATGCAATCACTCTCATAGCCAGTAACCTTCCCACTGTCATAAGCAGTACCTCTCACAGTGTTTGCAGAAGCACCTTCCTCACCACCAATATGTTCTTCTGCAGCTCCATCTTCTTTATGACCCTCACCATCCCTCACAGCTATTGTTTTCTTTAACTGCACATATCTCCTAAGTTTTTCCCTAGCTTCTTTAGCTTCCTCATCAGCATCTGAATTGTGTGTTATAAATGGGGCTTCCACCATTAACTCTTCATCATCAGTACTGCCTTCACAGCTAGTGTCACTATCAGTACCCTTCCTCACATCATTGTCATTATCATCCAATAAGACCTCTGGCAACTTCTGAAAGTGTGTAACATCTGAGCTCTCAACATAAATCTCCACAGTCCTGTGTGTCCTTAATTGCTCACATAAACCAACAATATCTGCATCACCACTAATCTTCTGTAATGCTCCCTGACCATCTTTATAAAGCATGATTACATCCTTCTTAATATCAAAGCCTAGCTCCTTCACATCCTCTAACAAATCCCAGTGGCAAACCTTGTCCGGATCAACTGAAACTATGGCTACTGCCTCACTTTCTCTTTCTCTTAATAATGGTCTCCCATGGTGATACTTAATGGTGTACTCATCATAAGCATCCATCCTATTATATATGAATTTGAAAAGTCTAAGATACAACAAAATGAAAATAATGATACAAAGAAAACAAATATATGCAAATTTGGTCATCATAATAAATCATCATTATAAATTTATGAAAACCAAGAAGAATCATCAGTCTAACAAAGCTTATTTACTGCAAGGGTTCAGATATATGAATAAACCCTCACAATTCAACATTCAAAAGGAAACATTTAATTAAAAGGATGGTGTTCTTTCAAATTATTATTTGATATAATTAGACTCCAAATCAGGTCAGATTATTATCTAAAACTCACCATTCCTGAAAGGATAAAGTTTCTGGTAATTAAAGTGCAATAGCTACAAGTCCAACCTCAACATGACCTACAAAAATAGGTAAAAATGAACCTTATGGTTGAGACTATATAACATTCTAAATTCCATGATATACATGATTGTAACAAAATAAAACAGAATCTCAATCAATTAAAAATTATGTATGTTGCAATTGTAAAGCAACATGGAATAAATCATCACAAGTGAATGACAATGATCTCTAGAGGTATTCTGGAGCAGAGAAGAATAATATACAAATAAACAAAGAACAATAAAATTAACAAACAACTAATTGCAAATTAGTAAGTAATGGCATGAGCATGAAAACAACATAAACAAGCACACAAGAAGTCTAACAATAGTCAAAAAGCATGAAAACAAACAGTTTCTTACACTCACTGTTGATCCTTATTAACAGTACTAATTCTCTTTGTAGGCTTAACAATTAATAGAAAGATGAGAGACCCAATCTATGGAGATCCTATTCTTTCATGAACTAAAATAATAAATCAGTACACCAGTAGATTGTTATCCAAACACATCCATTCATACTACACTTCAATTCCAGGATAACTAGTACAAAATAAATCTCCCCCAGTCATACTACCAAGAAGAATAAAATTTTAATAATCTGAAAGAACTTCAGGAAAACTTTCTACTTGCAAGCCCAAAATCCTTCAAATCCAAACAACTAATTGCAAATCAAACTTCGTAAATACTAAAAATTAGGCGAAAATAAGTTACCTCGAAACGGATTTGAGGGCCCTACAAACTGGCTTGATCTAGGGCACGGAGGGGGGAGAGACGAAGGCCGGTGATGATCTCTCACTTTCTTCTTGGCCACGCTGCGTGGAGGACCCCGGCGACGATGGGGGAGGAAGTAAGTGGACGGAGGAGGAGAGGAGGAGAAGCGGAGGAGGAGGAGGAGGAGGAGGATGCGTGTTTAGAAACGGTTTGAAGATGAAATTATGAAAAGGGGTTTAATTGGGTAATTAAACCTTGGTCTGCAGGTTATGAAAATGGATCTACACCCGATAAGAAGTCCATGTGGCATTTTTGGATAATTTTTTAATAATATAATATTATCCACAAAAGCCACGTCAGCGCGGAGAGACGGAGAGTGTAACGTCAGTTAGGGTGGGGGACAAACTTTACCCATTCTAAAAAGTATAGGGACTAAAAGGGGACAATCTGAAAAGCAGGGACGAAAAGGGAAGAGAGAGAAAAGTAGAGGGACTAATTGGGTAATTAAACCTAAAAATTATTCATGGTGTCAAATGGGATGGCCCGACATGACACAGGTCTGAGTCTTGTTGGGCATTATGCATACACGTGTCGGTCCCGTTTATCTATGAGTCGTGTTGTACTACCAACCCAATATGTCAAAAATATATTTTAAAACTATATAAAATTCATAGAAAATTAAAAAATACAGAAAATTATTCAAAAATATATAAATATCTGAAAAATTATAAAAATAAAAAATAGAGATTACTGAAAAATTAAAAATGATGCACAAAAAATCTTTAAAAATTCCACAAAGAAAAAAAAAACTTATAAAATTTTAAAACACATATTGCAAAATATTACAATATTAAATAAACAAATTAGGTAAGTGCAAAGAAATAAAAAATTATTCTTAACTAATAAAGTTATACAAAAGAATCAAATTATTAAAAATTTTCATTTTATTGAACAAAGAAATAATAAAAATATTATAATGTATGTTAAAAATATGACCAAAAAAATTTATGTTATAAATTTCCGAAGGCAAATACTAATTTTCAATTTCAAAGACTATAAATCTTGAACATCAAGTCTTCAAGTCTCCATCAAACTTTATTTCCGGTATGATCTTTTCAGTTGTTGATGTGTCTTTTCTAGTGTCACTACTTGCGTCATGTCCTTCTTTATCTTGTAAAAAGGACTCCGATGCTACTATATGCACCGGTAGAGTTAGTAGATCATGTGTCAATGTAGTTAGTACAAGATAATTATACTCTTGTGATTTTGACCATGACAAAATGTTGAAATTATTGACTTCCTCCAAAGTAAGGTAATCATTAAAATTATTTGATAAATAAATGTTTAATTCATCTAAAGAATGAGCAGAAGAAGAGGAAAAGAAAACCACTATAGTTTTTTTTCTCATTATATTTATTTATTACAAAGGAGTTTTAGTAGATTTGGCTTGTCAAATATTTTCAACATCACTTAATCGGTTTTTTCTTATATTATCATAAATCTGATTATAAATAGTATACTATTATGGGAGAAATTATGTTATACACAGGATATGTGTAATAATACGATTATTGGATATCAATAAATATATAAAATAGTAGGGACTAAAGAGCAAAGTGGGCTGATATTTATGTTTCTTAATGATTTAGTCAAAGACCTTATCTTAAAATGGTTGAGAAAATAAAAATAAAAATAAAACCATAATCTTAAATTTTTAAAAACAGTTACAAATTCCATTATTTATTCCCCACACTGCCACACTCATCTGTTAAAAAAAAAAAAAAAATTCCTAATCTGCCTCTTCCTCTCTTCCTATTCGAGCATAGGTGCGCTTAACAGATCCAAAGACAATAAGGAATTCCTCTCTCTCTCTCTCTCTTGGTGAGCCCTCGACTAATTCTCGTTCTAGTTTGTTTAGTTGACACTTTCGTGAGAATTAGAATTAGAGTTAGAGTGTTGACGATGGTGTGTTTTAAACCTCTTTTGTTGTGATCTGTTGGGTTAAATTAGGATTGATAATAGAAATTATTTATGATGCAAGTGGTTTACAATCTAGGTTTCAATTTGATTGCTTGCCTAAATTTTTGTTTTATTCTTCTTTGTATTACACGCTGATTTTTTTTATATATACTAATTCACTATTTATTTGATAGGTTTTATAAGATTTAATATAAGCCTCCAATCTTTTGTATTAATATTAAACCCTTTTGTAAATAGTTAGTATTATATTACTAATGATCTCGTTTTTCATGCAAGCCATTGAATTTCACAACTAATCTAAAAAAAAACTTCTGTCTACATGTATGTGTTTTATTTCATTATTTTTATTTTTATTTATTTTTATTTTTTTTTTGAGATCAGCCTCAGGCCCTCATGCTTCTTTGATGAATTTAAAATTGTTTTATTTTTTTTTCTTGATTTTGAACTTTTCGGAAATGGGCTGCCAAAGTTTTATTATTACTATGTTTTGGTATTATTTTAATTAATTAATTAATTAATTTTTATTTGGTTTTATTATCATTATATATATATATATATATATATATATATATATATATATATATATATATATATATATATAGATTTTACCAATCATCTTTGTAGATTTTTTACATTCTTTTGGGTAGTTATTTTATTTATAACTGATGTTATAAACAAATTTATTTTTATGATTAAAAAGATTTGTTTGATTGTTCTCAGATTTAGTTGCAGGAATTAAATAAGGTAAATTAGATAACTTATAGGTAGGATCTCATGTGGGGGTGTTCATGTAGAGAGACTTGGGAATAGGAACAATTTTGTGTAAGTCGTATAAAGCTCAATAACCGAGACTATATTTTCTGTATTAGATCCTAACACCAAGGTTTGAGTTGCGGTTAGAATAAACTTGGAGTTTGGAGGTAAGTATTCCACCTAAATTAAGCAAGGTTTTTCTTATCAACTTGTAAAAATTATTTTCGTAACTTAAATTATATATTGATTTTATCTGACATTTCAAAGAAACTGTAATCGATCTACTTTCTGTACAAAACTAAACCATGCATGTATGTTCGGTTTAGAACTATTGACATTTCCAATTTTGATTATATGACTTATTTTTCCTGCAATATTTATCCTGATTTTCAAGTACGTCTCCAAACTGTCTATGTTCTGACTTTTGTCAATGGGGGTTAAACATTGACCGTGTCGACACGTATCTGTTATGAACTAGTTCAACCCGTCTTTGGCCGGTCACAATAGCATATACATTTGGTTTTCCGTCTTTATGGGTTATAATAATGTATACATTTTACGACCCGTGCCACCGAGGTTATTAGTGGTCATAGAAAGTTTGGGAGACTCTAGTATTTTGAGTATAACTAAACTTTCTGATAGTATGTTTGTATGATAACTTCAGAAACTATAATTTTTGCAAATTATTGAGTTATTTATGAATTCTTTTTCCTTTTACTGTTTTTGTTTCAGTTTTACTTATTGTCTTAAAACACTACATGGTTTACTGTTTTAGTAGATACTTACTGAGCTCCCAAGCTCATTAATCTCTGGACTTTTTTTTTTCAGATCACGAGGAGTAGCTAGTCGGTGGGGAGATGAGTTGTCCGAAGCCTAGTCCAGTCCTTAGTGTCATGTACTTCATTGTATTTATAATAAATGAAATTATCCTAATTATTTTTATAGATTTTGCCCATTTGTTAGGTCATATTGAATATTGGATTGTACATTTGAGAACTAGTAATAAATTCTTATTATTTAGGTAATTGTAGTAATTGTTAACAGGCTATGAGGCCTTGCATACACAGTGGGGCCCATCCCCACAAGTATGCGGCCGATCTGCCGACGTCCCATTTTGGTTCGGGGCGTGACAGTATGATCCGAACAGTTTGATCTGAAGATACACATGGTGGCACCTCAGCAACCCGGAACAAGGGTCGTCCAAGGGGCACTCCCTAATTGTAAACAAGGCGTAGCTTAGGGGCAAGCTACCGACAAAGGGAGGCAGATGGAAAGGTATAGAAGGGGGGAAGGTGAAAGAAGGAAGGGATCTTCTTCTCTCGAGCTTTGTACTAAGATTCTCTCTCTCTCTCTCTCTCTCTCTCTCTCTCTCTCTCTCTCTTTTACATCTATGAATGCTCTCTTGATCCCTAGCGTTCTTTTTACTAAATCTGATTGACTGAGTTGATCGTCGGAGGATGAGGGGTATGATCCCCGGACTTCCCATAGTGCAAGTTGCTTCTACGGATCAAGACACCCTCCAACGAGAAGGATTGGTGATCTTGACTGTCACGCCTCGACCCCAAAATCCCGGGCCTCGGGCACGTGAGCAGACCGGCCGTACCCAAGCGGAGGCGGGCCCCACTCGGATACAAGGCCTAAGTGATCATAAAGCAACAACACATGTGCAGCAGAATAGTAAAGACATAAATATAAAGTCAGAGTATATCAGCGGAAGGTAAATCCTAAGGGTACAGGCACCCTATAATGTCAAGTACATAACTGGCCCGCATGGACCAAATCATAAATGTCCTCACTCATGGTAATGAAAGTAGAGGTAGCCAACCTCAGCAACAATCCCAGGGCCCCCCCACGTATGGCTCCAGTAGCTCACGTCTGCTCCTCCGCGGGATCTGAAAAGGAGTGAGAACAAGTGTATGAGCTTTCGGAAGGAAAGCCCAGTAAGTACCCCCGCAGGGATCATAACAAGTCATGTATGAAAGAATGAGCAAGTACAACAATCAATCTCATGACTACACCGGGAAAGTGGGGCCACACCCCACGCCAACAACCATCTAGGAGTCTCAACCCTACCACAAAGAATTGTCAAAGATAGGGACTTCTATCACAATAACGACCTCAAGCCCTGGAAGAGTAATAGTCCATATAAGGTTCTCAAAATATCCCCCGGTCAGCCGTTAGCCTGAGCTGGTATCAACCCTTGGTCGGAAATCGGTAGCGCTACCTCTCATACGTGTCAACACGGCCAGTGTATCGTCCCACTGATAGGTGGACGGCCAAAGTATCCTTCCCCTGGCATGGAACCATCAGAACGCCATGGTGTCCGCAGCCCCGAACGCTCCATAGGAGCCCCCACGCTCCATTGATCTGGGTGGAAGATAGCACAAGTAGAATGAAAAGAAATACCATACAGCCACACACATGTACAAGCATGGAATCAACAAGGTAATACTCCAATGATTCAATCAAGCATGAAATCAAGAAGGGATAATCCAAAGCATCAAATAAGTGTTAATGGCATCAACGAATTCAGAAGCGGTCAACCAATGATTGGAAACACACAAGCATGAGATTTGCGATTAGCATGATAAAGGAGAGGAAGCCAAAGGCACTTACCTAGATATCGAGCGTTAGGAACTACTCGCGGTTTCCTCCGGACGTGTCCGTAAGTTCTACGTCGGTATCTGGTAAAGAAAACTCATACATAGTAAACGTATGAGTATATCTAAAATACTTGTTTACTATAAAATAGTTTGGCCTATCACTAGGACTCAACCTTATTTGGACTTGCATCTATAAGGCAAGATTATAAAGCTCTTATTCTAACGAGTGGGCCGGCCTATTAGTTTGCTCTTAACTTTACGGGCCTACCTTCGCCTATTAAACTTTAGCAGTTTCTTACTACAATTTCCCCAACCTTTATGTCTCATGAAATGGGTCTGGCCCCAGCTCAATTAGCTCTCTCTCTCCTTGGTTGATTCACAAGTTGAGCCTATTAAGCCCATTAATATTCAGGTCTTTCACTTGATTATTCAAGTTTCATTATCATACCATCAACTCAATTTCTTCTCCTATATATTAGCAATGAATTAATTAAGCATTAAAGCTCAAGAATAGCACTCTGCATGCCCATACGTGGGCACTCACTCCTTCCATAATTTCCAACCGAATCCACCACTGACTTAACTTACAACATCATATTACCACAACTCTTGGTTGAAAAAAAATATTCTCTTTCTCTTTCTCTCTCAAGAACCCCATACCTCTACTCAAAGTCAAAGTCTGGTCTATTATTATTATAATTATTTTTTTTTTCTCAAAGTGCCACTACTCTACAACATAACAAAAGAGGGTTCATCTCTCTTCCTTCATAAGATATTAATCAACTTGGTTTCCATTGAACCCACTGAGATACAAAGGTGTCCCTACAGACATTCTTATGTATTCAAGCAGGCCCTTCCCTCTCTCATTCCCATCGAGTAACATGCCATAACAGTGTGCCATAAAGACCACTAACTCATGTTGTTCATTATTTGCATTACTAATGAATCATTCTCTTGGGACAACCTTTAAACAACCAGGCCCCATTCAAGTAAGTATTCAAAAACTCATAACGGTTCTACGAGGGTCAGTAGCTAACCGGTTATGTCGACAGTTGGAGGGACTTCCGAAAGGAGAGCTCTGGTGAGTGCGCCAAGCTTAACCACGGCCGTCCTCGTTCTATGAAGCTCCTCCTTTGCTACCACGGCCTCCCCAACACTTGACAATCAAGTTCTCCCTGAGTTCAGGCTTGTCTTCCCGCCACGATTGAGGCCTCCGTCAAAGGCTCCAAGGATAGGGAAGATCTGCAGCTTTGGTTGCAAGTGTAACTATATTTGACGACGCTCGTGCTTCTTTTATCATCAGAAGAGCAGGGGTTCTGGGCTCGAGGAATGGGTGGTGATGGAACGGGTCACTGACGCGCGCCACTTCCCTATGTACAGTAAATCCGGCGAAGGATCGCGGTCGTACGTACGGCCGAGATATGGACCCAAGCTCAGGCGTTGACGCGAAGGGAGACGAGAACCGTTCGTTTGGCTTGGTTTCGGATGAGCAACGAACGGTGCCACAACGTGGCACCTCCATGCATGGTTTGACTAATTACCAAGATGGAATTCATCTCCCCGCCTCGCGACCAAACTGATCACCGGGATGGGTGGTGATCCATGCCCCCACGTGGCGTTAATAAGGGGTGGGAAGAAGAGAGACGAAAGGAGATCGTTTCCTCTGTCTCGCCATTCACAAGCATGTTTCTATCAGAGAGGTCATGTCCACGGTCTTTCTCTCTTATTGCTTTTACTTTTGATCATGTCTGTTAGATGAGTTTAATAATATTTAGTTCTCATCTTAACCGTTGGCCTCATGTCACATGCATTAATTGTACATGCATGAGTGTGATACGTGTGCTAATTTTCTACTCCTTTTAAAAACCACCTGCAAGTCTCCACTATCAACCTTTAATTTTCATCCCATCATGATCTTAAATGCACATCACATCTCAACTAGATTCATGTGATATATATATATATATATATATATATATATATATATATATATATATATTTGTATGATATAATATATCCTTTTACATTATATTATATAATATACAATGTAACATTCTCCTATGTATTTCCAAACCGTCTATATTTTTATAATATATATATATATATATATATATATATATATATATATATATATATATATATATATAAATGGAAGCAACCCCTCTAATTAGTTTCCAACTAGACCCTTAATTAATTTAAATAATTAGGATCATAATTAAGAATCTAATTACCTCATAAACTGTGCGGATTTTACATTGACGTTCTCGCCGATGATGAATCCCTTCACTATCGTCACAATCAGAACACTCCTTTACTATAAATAATACTCGTTGATCCTAATCAGCTCCATTCTTGAAGAGGAGTTGCTTTTCAGCGTCAACAGTTGACGCCTACTATGTGGACTCTGATAGAAAGGTTGTGTCAATACTAGCAAGGACAAGTGCAAGAAGAATCTGTTCCCCTCCCTAACCGATGAAGGAGTTAACGATGGAGGTATAGAGTCTGCTAATTTATGTCACCTAATATATATGCCTACTACCACAAGTACACGGGTCGAACAAGTAATAGAGTGGACTATGAAATAGTCGGGCATCAAGCCACAAGGACCTAGAAATACTAGTACTATCTAATTGTCTATTATATAGTCTAACAATAATTGGTTTGGATTTAGCCTAATCTATACTCTATGACTAGAAACCAAGAGGAAATCGATTTAAAGTAGTAACGACAATCAATCATTAATGGGAGATACTCAGGCAATGAATCTACTCTGGATTCTTGTAAAAAGTATTTATATGGATTCCGATATTGGAGATTGCTTGGTTATGGACCAAGAGTTCCTATAGTGCTTTCATCCCTCTTTGATGTGATTACTAAACCTAATACCCTTAGGGGGCGTTTGGTTGGGGGTAATGTTTTCACATTCTCAGGAATGAGGCGGTAATGTGAAAACATTACCACATTTGGCAAAGATGGTAGTGGGAATAAGTTGGTAATCCACATTACCAACTTACTCCACATTACCACATTGGTGGTAATATGGATTACCACCAAAATAGGTGTCTATCCACATTACCAAGTTGATGGTAATGTGGATCCCCATTTTGCCCTCCATCCTTTTACCATAATAATAATAATAATAATAATAATAATAATAATAATAATAATAATAATAATAATAATAATAATAAATTAATTAATTAATATTATTTATTATTTATTATTACTAATTACTATAATAATAATAATAATAATAATAATAATAATAATAATAATAATTATTATTATTATTATTATTATTATTATTATTATTATTATTATTATTATTATTATTATTTGATATTTGATCAAAATTTTAGATGTAAGTTTATTTAAGAAAAATGTGTCATAATTAATTTTTGGTATTAAAATTTCATTAATTTTAATTAAAACTTTATTTTAATTTAAATTTAAATTTGCTCAAAATTTTATTTAGAAGGGTATTTTGGAAAATTTGAAACATTACTAAGTTGATTACCTTGACCAACCAAACATGAATCAAACATGGTCATATCACATTATCACAACATTCCCAGGCATATAGCATTCCTAACTCTATTCCCAGGCATATCACATTACCGTGGTCATATCTCATATCTCAAACCAAACGCCCCCTTATTTCTTGAACGTTCTAGGGAAGCTATGTCTCGGAAGAGTCATGGGAATAATAATTCTAAAGGAGTCTCTTGCCTTAGTACCCGATCTCTCGGTGTACTCACAACTTTCTCTATTGATGTAGATCTACACATGGGGAGGCGTTTGCTTCTTCCCCTTGTGAATCCTATTGGAAATTAGGGTTGCTGCAACGTGGATAACCAATACCATACTTAACATTCAATAGATCTCAAAACATAAAGCATTCATTCAACATAGAAATCCATAACACCAATTAAGTTCTAATCCGGAGGTTCATCATACCTAAGAATCTAGAAAAATTGTTCCCCATGAAAGGGGAACATAAATCTAGTACAAACTAGGAGAGAAAGGAATCGAACATAATGAGAAACACCTTTTTCTCCACCATTGGCTCAACCGTTGGCGAGGATTGTTGGTGGAGTGCGTAGATCTGCGAAAAAGACACCCCTTCGATGTTTGTCCTAGCGCCCTCGGCTCCAAGATCTTTAATATAACCCTAATTTCCAAGTGGGAGAGGGGAGAGGATCTCCAAGACAATCCAAGGATCCAAAAGCCCCCTCTTCAACCCTAATCTTTGCTATTTATAGTCCCTCATATATTTAGAACATAGCTTGTGCCGTCTAGGTTTGCATGAGTCCAAATCTGAAGTAAAATCAAAACTTTTCAAGTTTGGATCCCGACGCGTGCACTTAACTGTGCGGCACATGGGCATCCGCACACTGCTCAGTAGAGTATTGCTAGCCCGCGTGATATTCATGCGGCCGCATCCTTTTACGCGCACTGCTCGGGAGGGCTTCTGATGGATCTTGCGGTCATCTGTGCTAGCGCATAACTATCCGGGCACCGTTTGGTATAAACTGGATTGGGTCTGCTGATGGGATTTCCGCAAGTGCACGGATCATGATCAAGTAGTAAGTGGACTATTAGAGTCGAGTGTCGAACCCACAGAGAATAGATTACTAGTGTAAAATAAATTTCTGTTATCTAGTCTTATCAAAGATTTGGTTGTTTTTGAGTCTAAATCGAAGGAATTAAAAGATTAGAAACAAACTTTGGAAATCGAGATTTAATTGAGAGAAATCTATACCATGAGAAGGAGATACTTGAGCATGAATCCCCTTTGGATTTAAATCTAAAGATACATAGAGAAATCTATGAAGACGATTGGAGATGCTTATGCCAAGAGTTCCTAAATTATATCCAATCTCTCTCTTGAGGTGATTGGGTAACTAATCTTCTAGGATTGTCTTAAGCTCAAGGGAACCTATATCTTGGAAAAATTGTGGGATTGAGTAATATTAAAGAGTCGCTCTCCTTCTAGAACCCAACTCCCTCGGTGTACTCATAACCCTCTCTAATGAAGTATGTTTCTAATATAAGGAGGCGCTAGTTCTAGCCCTTGTATCGCATTCAAGTAATCTCTCCGGGCATCCCGCAACATAGAGAGATTTCAATCAATACAAAACATCAAATAGACATTCAAGCATGCATCCAATCAATCAAAACATAGAAATCAATATGTCATTAATGCAATATCCAAAGGTTTCTCATACCCAAGTATCTATAAGATTATTTCCCCATTAATGGAGAACTTCAATCCAAATCAACAGGAATACAATCTAAAATAGACATGATAGAGAATACCGTCGGCAGCTCTATAAGATTGATCCTTTTCTCTATCTCCTTCCTTCTCTTTTTCTCCAATATTGGGGGAGAAGACCCCCAATCCCTATTCTCAATGATCCACTATCTCCAAAGCCAACCTCCCCCTCCTAAACCCTAGAGCCTCCTATTTATACCTCAGTTTAGGGTTTTAGGATTGACAATGACACTTATACCCCTACTTGGGTCCATAGTATAAGAGAGGGTTACGACATACGGGCTTGTATACGGCCGTATAACACCTCGTATGAAGATCAGTACCAAGTATATGGCCATATAACAGTCAGTATGCGGTGTAGGTTCGAGTATTATGGCTACTATACGGCCGTATAACACCCCGTATGGATTCATACGGGGTGTATACCATCAGGGAAGAGTCGATGTGTAGGCCATTCACTCTCTATAGTAGCATACGCCCGTATGCCTTCCCGTTTGCTTGAGAATAGCACTGGTTCGACTTCTTTTTCACCTCAAAATGCTTCATTTCTCCCGAAGTGGCTTTTATATGCCCTGTTTACAAAATATGAAGCTTTTTAAGGACCAGAGGGCTATAATTTATCAAAATAGCATGCAAAACATATAGGAAAAATGATATGAAAATATGCTCATTTGAACACTCATCAAATATCTCCACACTTAAGCGTTTGCTTGTCCTGAAGCAAATAAAACAATTAAAACAAAGGAATTGATAAGTGTTCAACTTCCGGCTATAAAATAATTGGTTCTACCCTATTCCAAGCTTATTATCCAAAGATTCATTCTCCTATTTTCATACCGGAACCTAGATTTCATCTTGTGTTCAGTTCCTCACAGCTCTAGATGAACATCTTCACTCCACATTCCATGTTCAAAAGTCCTGGCAAGATAAGCATCCTCTCAATGGACTCTAGAATATTCTTGAGGCCCTAATGTTGAAGACAACCAACCCTCTATTGAGTAAATAGTGGACAAGTTCGAAAAACTTCAAGTTATGTACACACAAAACCCCTCTTTTTTTAAAAAAAATTTATTTTAGGTAGGGCATCCCTAATGGATCAGACCTTCCCATGCTAAAGATTATTGTAGAGTGTAGGCCCTCTTTTATTCAAGATGCACATGTTGTTTAGGTGGCAGAGCACCCGAGTACTAGAAGGGTTACAACTCTACCTAGATGTGTTCATACATAGAAGTGATTTTTGAATTGAGGAACACCCCGATGAGGGGTCGGGACCCCAAACTACTTCATCACAACAAGTAGCGTAACACTGTTTTTATTATTGTAACAACTCAACTACAATGTACATGTTATTTTATTCTTCACTTACTTGTCCACTAGGTTAAGTTATGAATTGTCAGAGGCTCAAATAGTGCTATGGATCTTCTTGGAGCCATTGAGAGTAATGCTTATCAATTAAGTCAATAAAACATGGCAATGGGTTATCTATTATCACTAGAGAGTTTGAATTACACAAGGGTTGTCTCTAGATGTCTATATCATGTCATAGGAGAATTCAAAAAAATTGGGTGATAAGATGATGCACTAAGAATAGAGTGAATCAATACATTCTCTAACAATGCCATCATCGGTGCATGCCAAAAATGGTCTTGTATAAAAAGATTTACAAAGAATTCCAAAAGTCTATTAGCTACCTATCTCCACACTTCGAAATTTGCAATAACTCTGTAAGTGGATAGGTAGGGGTAATAATCTGTGTGGGGTACCATATTATGCACTTATTTCACTTCGGTCACCGAATTTCAATTTGTTTCTTTTTTAATATCGAACATTACTTTTGTTTTATCGGGAGGTTACCCGGGGGATTCCGGCGAAATTAATCCTACGTGGCCGTCGGAATGGCCACGTAGGATGCCATATCACCTTCCCTTTTTACATTTACCCCCTTCTTTTTTACATTTATTGTAACACCCCCTTTCCACAAGGAGACCAATGTCACACCAGCTGGGCCGGGAGCGCACCCAACCCATAAGCTGTGAAATCTAGATACATAATATAAGGAAATACTCTAGATAGAGTCATAATCATAACATAACCTGCTCCCTATTGGGAGTCCAAACATGACCGAGATCATGTCATAACACAACACACCACAAGTCAAGTGCAAGAAGGCCCCAAATACAACCATAATCCAAATTACATAACAAGTTCTCAAGACTATAACATAAATGTAAAACATGTAGTCAAGCCGTGAGCCATCTAGACCTCGACCCTCGTCCAGAGTAGCATTTCTATCACAGCCCCCCGCCTAGGTCCCGCAATGTAAAACAACAATCGAGAATTTGAAGCTATGCTAGCTTCGGTGAATTGTGAATAATTCCGCTGTGTATTTTATGCATTCTGTCCCATATATCCAAAACTCAACTCAAATGAGATACTAGCATGCAAACAATTCAAAACATGAGACTGTATGTTATCCGAATCGATATAATATGCCTTTGTACTCTAAAAGGACCCAAAAACCCATGCAAATACAAATGCTAATCATTATCATCCTTTGCATAGTATATGCAATTATATAGATATGCAAGACCTCCCTCAAGCACTAGCTCCGCACTCCCTAGTTTGATTTCGAAGAAACAACTATCGTGGGTTGTGTCCACACACCCTGATCCTTGGCCTGAGCCCATCCCTCACATCGAGGGAAGTCTCCCCGCGTTCTAAACGCCATGCATAATGCACCTCGCGACTGATATGGGCTTCTCAAGTCGGGATGAAATTTCATGATAAAAGCAATTGAAGATATGAGTTTTCCTTTTTTAAAAACCATTTTCTTTTTAAAACCTCTCCATCCCTAACCCAATATCAATTGCTCCTAATTCTATCCTCGCTGAGTCTTCCTAAGCTAAGTCTAGCTAGGGTGCAAATTTTCATCGACTCCTCCTTCTACCAATTTAAGGTGTTTCTTTATAAGAAAATATACTAGTTCAACTTTGTAATATGTACAAGAGTGAAATCCCCAATACTTATATAAAACAACAAAAGAGAAGAAAAGCCATCGGCAAACACATTTCAAGTCAAAATCGCATAAAACATGAGAAATTCAAATACGAATAAATTCTTGCACATAGTGTAATGTACGTAAAGTCCACTCACGAGTCTCAAGGATCCTAAGAATGGCTTGGTTCTCCGGCCCTCATGGATCTTTTCCTCTTCCTAACATTATTAAAACAACTAAATAAATGCACGCATTAAATTGTTCTCCATGATTTGGATACATAGCTAGGAACTACGGAGCTTAAGAACACGGATTTCATATACTTAACTTAAATTTAGATTTTTACTCAAAGGGGCATAAATAAAAGTATTAGACACATAAGAACATGCTTCCTTATTCAACTAACATTATTTGTTTTCCAACCTCTTAGAGTGCCCTTGATCATGATCGCATAAGTAACATAGTTAATCTAAAGCATGGACATTAAGCAAGGCCATCATGGAAGCTATTCTTACTTAAGCAAGTTTAACTAGCATGCTTAAGTACCACAAGCTTTCATTCATCTCCTTACTATGAAGACATGAGCATAGAAGTTAATAGCATGAATTCATATAATTTCCTACAAAGAAAATCAAGACTCTCCCCTATATTTGGACTCAAAAATACAACCAATCTCTCAACATTAACAACATTATCATGGCATCCTCATCTAATATCTCAGCTCATAATAGACACATATACTCCTACTATCTCCCATTCCCCAACTTAATTTTTCTTTTCCAATCAAAGCATGAGTAGTAGGGTTATTCCCCAAAAATCTCACCGTTCACACTAGTGGAATGCAGGTCGACGATGTATACCGCCGAGCGCAAATTAACTGCCGATCACCACTGCAGGAAGAGGGAGAGTAAGAGGGTAGTGGTGCTCGGCCGGCCCGAGGCGCTCGCTGGCCCCAGCCTCGGACGGCTCACCGGGTGGTCGGGCGCCGGTGTCCGGTGGGGACAGAGCTGGGTCATAGGCTGGAGGAGACATCAAGGCGGTGACCGCGGCATGTGAGCTCTGGCAATTTTGTGGCGTGAGCTGCAGGTGTTCGTGAGCGCGAGGGAGAGAGGGGCAAGGGTGGAGAGGAGTATGAAATCTCATTTCATTTCATCTCCTCCTTGATGCCCTAAGTATCAAATGTAACATTTACTTTATATTAATTTATTTGATTTCTTTTCCCCTTTATTCCCTTTTTTTCTTTAACTTTAATTATTTTTTTCTTTGTGTCGTATCAACTTTAATCGATGAAAGTTGCCCCCTCACTTTATGCGTCTCGTGGCACCTTTAACCAGTCTCTCCTTTTATGAACCATCGATCTAGATCAGAATCCCGTCGTTGACTCAGTCATCACGCGGCGTCAGATTTATCCTCACCGGTGCACTCCCGGCCGCACTGCATCCGCTGATTGTCGGAACTCTATCGTTTGTCTGCTTCCCCTTAATTAATCTTGATTAATTGGCACTTGAGTAATTCACCAACAATCAATCTGACTTCCACTATTATCCACTTCGAACTAATTCGAATCGGAATGGACCGACCCCATAGTTGCGAAGTTGGATTCCTAGCCCCCCTTTAACTTCCGTTTTTTATTAATTGGAGTTTTAAACAAACATATCATTATAAATTTTTAATCCATCTCATTATTTATTAGGAAACCAACCAAAAGATAACTCAGAATTTTCGGGGCGTTACATTTATCCCCTTTCTTCTCTTCTTCTTCTTTCACTCAGGAGAGGCCGCCGGAGAGGATCAACGGCTGACAACTCCAACAACTTGAGACCTCGCAATCTCATGTGGACACAAACCCCATTCTCGCTTATAAAAATCCCTCCTTTCCCTCCCCTTCTTCGCTCGGATCCGGATCTCCATCTCACTGTTTATCAACCATAGATCCGACGATAGTCCCAACAATATGGAAGATCCAAATCCAACAATAAAGAGCTGACCTATATCCCCTTGTCAAAGCCATACTGACTATAGAGGAAGTAGACGTAGGGTCCTTGCAACCAATCTCCAGCTGAAAACCCCAAATGAACAAAATCTCAGCAATGATTCTAATCAACACAACACTCCACATGAAATCCATGAGCATTCAAACAAAAATCAACACTCAATCAATCAGATCTCCAGATCTGATTCACGATTTCAAAACACAACATCAGATCAGGTAAATGTCAAAACCACACCAAGAAAGCATCACAAACTCTAAACACAGGCAAATTCACATAAAACCTAAACCAAATCAGCCTTTGAGCAAGAGATCTAAGATTCAAAAGATGAACAAGTCCAAGACGTGAATGAACGCTAGCCGTTGATCCTCTCCGGCGGCCTCTTCCAGGTAAAAGAAGAAGAAGAGAAGAAGAGAAGAAAGAGGGCAAATGTAAAAAGGAAGGGTGACATGGCAGCCTACGTGGCCATTCCGGCGGCCACGTAGGATTAATTTTGCCGAAATCCCCCGGGTAACCTCCCGGTGAAACAAGATTGATGTTCGGTATCCAAAAAGAAACAAATTGAAATTCAGTGACTGAAGTGAAATAAATGAATAGTACGGTACCCCACACAGATTATTACAGCTGGATAGGTAGCTACCCATCTCCACACTTAGAATGGTGCATTGTCCTCAATGTATGTAATCAAGCTCAAATGAAATACAGAAAAGAGTAAAAAGTAAGGAGAAAGGTAAACTGAGACTTCCCTAGTGAGATGATGACACCCTTAGTGGTTGAGGGTTTGATCATGTTGAATTTTAGCTGGGTGTCTCTTGTTCATGCGTAATTCTGCAAAGGAAGAGAGAGCATCATAGTTCCAAGATAGATCAAGAGAATAACCACTACAGAAATGAACAATAAAGGATAAGATGAGCAGGGAGAACCCTCGATACAAGTACACAAAATATAAGAGTCTAAAAATATAAAATAAACACAAGTATAGATAAAATGTCTGAATCGTCCGTGTGTGGCCGCTCATTGGATGCCGGTGCTGCTGGTGCCATAACTGCTCGACTAATTGTTATGACGGTGAAAGCGCAAGTGAGTGTAATAATTTCATCATCCCCTTCATCGTCTTCAATGCGTGGGCGTGGGCCTTCCATTTGAGGTGGTGTTGATGGTGAGGCAACCTGAAAGTGTTGATGGGGGAGTAGTATTGGTATCCTCACGCGCAGGTTGTTCTAGGCCATGGAGTGTTTGTTCTTTTGAAAGGTAGCCTTCACCAAAGTACCTGCAAAAAGGAATACTCAAGAGCATATTAGTACATTGAAAAGATGGAGAAGATATAGGTGCGCAGTTAAAAGCATACATGTCCTTGTACGGCCGTATGGTAGGCTGTATACCCCTGGATTTCGCTTAATGTGAATGTGGGGAAGTGTACGACCTAGTATATAGCCGTATAAACCCCCGTATGGTGGCACCCGGGTTACATACGGGCAGTGTACGGCCATATACATACCCGTATGGACCTGGCAATTTAAGCTCATATAAAGGACCCTCTATACGGGCTAGCATATGGCTATATAGAACCCCGTATGGTCGTCAGGGGAGTCTATACGGCATATATACGGCCGTATACCCCTCCGTATAAGACCTGGGTTGGCTTGTGAAGTCTATACAAAAGTTCATTCTTGGTTGTCGCGACATAGCCTAACAGGAATTATCAATATGGGTGCTCATGAAAGTACAACTAGCATGATGAGTCTAATTTTGCAAATGAGGATAACGAGACACATCATCATGTTATTCTAGACAACTCTAACTAACACAAAACATTATTCGAAACAAAACAAGACTTTCCAAGACTTGGGTTGCCTCCCAAGAAGCGCTTGTTTAACGTCACTAGCTTGATGTACCTCGAGTTACCTTATTGGGGCTCATACATGTGCAAGAATCCATCAGCTCCTCAAATAAAGCACTTAACAAACAAAATCCTGCCCAAGTTGGTATAGATAGAACAAGTTTTTGCTTTTATACCTGGGTTATCCTCCATGTACTCGGCAGTTATTTTATCAACATCATCGACACTATAGGATGTGTCATCATGATCCATGGTGTGTCGCATGGCTTTATGGAGCTTGAACACTACTTCTTGGTCCCCTACTCGAAGTGCCAATCTTCCGTGCGTGTGGTCTTCCAAGGCTTGAGTCTTGGCCAAGAAAGGACGACCAAGTATAATTGGTATGTTGATGCTAAAAA
The DNA here is from genome assembly GCA_026586065.1 of Dioscorea zingiberensis. Taxonomy (NCBI): domain Eukaryota; kingdom Viridiplantae; phylum Streptophyta; class Magnoliopsida; order Dioscoreales; family Dioscoreaceae; genus Dioscorea; species Dioscorea zingiberensis. Next base: position 31,927,335 of record CM048824.1, read on the forward strand.
CTAGTCCACCTCACGCTTTGGCTACTATTGCCTCATGATCTGGTCTCAGCCTTTGACAAACGGTTGAAATTTATAGTTGGTGTGGACGCTTACTTCAACTTCTGAACAGGGAACACAGAGATCGCTTTGGAATTCTGATTGGAATTATCACCTTTTTGCTTTGGGGTGAATCTGTAAAAAGGAGAAGGGAGGGATCGGAATTGGGCCTTTCTGCCCGGATTTAACTCCGATGCTTAAGTCAGAAAGCTTGCTAGAAGGAAGTCTTAGACATAAGTTAGTGTTTTGTGTAATGATTTTTCGGATCCCTTTCTTTCTATCATTGCTCTTCTTTTATAGTAGCTTAAAGGCGGTTTAAGAAAGGCGGTGAGTAAGGCGGTAAGAAAGGCGGTAAGAAAGGCGGTAGGAAAATATCTCTTGAGGCGGTAAGAAAATATCTCTTGAGGCGGTAAGAAAATATCTTCCTATTGTGTAGGTGCTACGTAGGTAAGTAGAAATTATCTGCCTACTGTAGAGGCAAGTGGATAGGATCTACTTACTGTAGAGGCATTAGATACTTTCTTCCCTAGGTGGCTATAAGCACCTTATGAGACACTCACGCCTTGTGGATAAGAAGGTTGCTATAATTCCGATAGACTTGTTTGTAGGATTGAACCCTCATTTTTATTTGCCGAACGGAATTATGCTAGGATATTTGGTGATATTGCCGAGTGGCTACAGGGACATAGTCCTGTGTATGACTGGTAGCCATTTACGTCGATGACACGTGTCTTACCAAATATATCCATAACATGGTACATCAACATTTTCATCCACATCGAGGTGTACAAAATCGGCCGGGAAGACAAACTGATTAATTTGGATAAGCATATCTTCAGCTAGCCCCTTAGAGCGTCTCAAGGATCTATCGGCGAGCTGAAGTGTCACCCCTATAGGCTTTGGTTCAGTAAGACCCAGCATCATATATAATTTGTATGGCATCACATTGATGCTCACTTATGAGTCCGCCAATACCTTCTTTGTGATCCCTTCAACAAGTATGCAAGGGACGACGAAGCTCCCCGGGTCTTTCAATTTCTTGGGCAGCTCTTGTTGCAACACCGCGGAGCATTGTGCATTTAATATGACGGCACCCACATCTTCCAATTTCTTCTTGTTGGATTGAAGCTCCTTCATGAACTTGGCATATTTGGGCATTTAAGATAGGACCTTCACCAATGGTAAACTGATGTGTATTTGCTTCAGGATGCTCATGAATTTTACAAATTGAGTATCGGTGATATGCGGGTACGGGTGGCTACTCTACCACTTTTTCCTTCTTTTTTTTATTGCCCATTAGAATTTCCCATTGGTCATACTACTTCAACCTCCACGGTGCTCTCGACTAGAGGGGTTGCAACAGGTAACTCCACTTCTTTGCCACTTCTTAGAGTAGTGGCTTTGCAATGCTCCCGGGGGTTCTTTTCGGTATTCCCAGGAGGCTAACTTGTGGTCTCTCCGCTATGTTCTTGGCCATTTGTCCCAATTGGTTCTCCAAACCTTGGATTGAAGCTTGCAAATTCTTGATTGCCATGCTAGTGTCCTGCATAAATTTTGCTAGATGATCTTCCAGGTTGGGCTTTTTCTCTTGCGGTGGCCTTGGAGTTGGTTGAAATCCCAGGAGATATTGCCCCGCTTGAGGGTTTCCATATGATAGGAGTGGGTTGTTCCATTTTTGGAGGTGCGGCCGATATTGACCCTCCGGCATTCTTGGTACATTACCCATGTATTGTACATGCTCCATAGTGGTTGTTTCAGTGCTTGCAATTGGACATCTTGATACTTCATGCCCTCCCTCACATGTGGTGCAAAACGTCACTGAAACAGGGGTCGAACTGCTACCGGGCTGAGCTTGGTTTCTGAATATGAGGAGGTCATTCTTCTTGGTCAATGTATCTAGCTCTTCAGCAAGGGTGGTGTCTATGGTGGGAGCTTCATCTGAGCCTCATTTTGATTTGTTTGTCCCTTGTAGACCAATGAGCCTTGTTTTCAGCCATGTCTTCAAATATCTTTTCGGTATCTTCGGGATACTTGTTACTCAACGACCCTCCTGCGGCACAATCGACAAGTTGCCTATTGACGTTGTCTAACCCATTATAAAAGATGCGAACCTTGTTGCAAGAGTCTAGACCATGTTGTGGACAACGACGAAGTAGCTCTCTAAACCTTTCATAAGCTTTACACTACAACAAAATAAGCATTTAGACGCGCTTTTAAAGACATTTTGCGGCTGTTAAAACCGCCGCGAAATGCTTTCGGTGACGGTTTATAAACCACCACAAAGACGAGCGTCGGGAGTCATTTCGCGGCGGTTTTGCTGAACCGCCGGAATAACTGCCGCGAAATGTTTTTACATTTCGCGGCGGTTTATTATGGTGTCATTTTTTTTAAAAAAAATTCTTTTTTTGAAATTTTTAAAAAACCCTTTATAATGCATTTGGCGGCGGTTAAAAACCACCGCTAAAATGTATAGGGTACCATTTTTTTAATTTTTTTTCTGAATTTTTTTAAAATTTCCCTACAACGGTTATGAAATCGTGGAGATACTTGAAGTTATTTTTTTTATTATTTATTTTTTATAATAATCTATATATTCACCATTAAATTCATATAAAAATAATAAAATTTTTATTGATAATTCAATAATAATCAAAAGAAAATTACATTTACAAAATGAAAAAAATAGTACAACTGTTCTCAAATACAAAAATTCAGCAAGAAAATTATTTTAAAAAATTGATTCCAAATATTCAGCAACACAACTCACAAAACAACATTTTCCCATCAAACTAAACAGTCATACTAAACATCATCTACATCTCCTGATTTGGAAAAATTGGCAGGGGCATCATCTTGCTTCCTAGCACATGAATCAGCATTTATCCTCTTCCTCCAGACATCTGCATCTTCAGATTTTCATATCATTTGCTTAAAAAGTAAATATAAAAACAAGTTAAATTTTTTTTTGTTTTCAATTCCAATAAAACCAATTAAAAACCAAACCTTCAAGGGTGAAGAACATGTAAGGGACACAAACAACATTATCCACATGGCCCTTCCCAAATTCCTCAGCAGTCCTGTAACATTAAAATTTGTAAATGAGAAATCTGAACCACTGAAAAATGATCAACAAAAGAAGGCACAAGGATACCAGACATCCAGATAAACATGGCTGGAACTCAAGAGCTCTCTGGTGTCCTCCACAGTGACAGTAACAGGGGCAACGGCCGAGTCCAAACTACATGAAGAACAATATGTTAAATTTTTGTAATCAGAGAACATGAAAGAGTGAAAGAAATTGTGTATATAATTACTTGGTGGATTTTTGAACATCAATAGGCAAGGTGGCAACTGGGGAGATGGAGCTACATGACAATATATAATCGAATGAAAATACTAAATTGAGAACTTTATGTGAGAGATCAAAGGTGAACTTGAGATAGAGAGAGAAGTATTACTTGTTGTGTGGTTGTATGAAGAATTCTTTGGGTTCCTGCACATTAGCTGCAGCCACGGCGGCAACTACGGAAGATACGCAACATGGTATTTCAATAACAACAATCCAATATAAAAACCATGGCAATATACATGAAGCACAACATTTGATGGAAAAAAAATTTGAAGTAGAGGTAAACCAAAATTTGCTTTATTACTATCGAATGTAATGACAAACCTCATATCTGTGGCGGTGGTGTTCATCAACAAATTTGACATTGCTATAAGTTCCCAACATCAGGAATCCATAGTCCTGGATAATTCGACCTTTTAAAACTTGCATGATCTGCATGAATTGATTTGAGTACAGTGAGAAGTTTATTATTTTTGTAACCAGAAATAACATGGACCATTAGTGACAGGAGGAATTAATTGAGATCCTTTGGCCTTGTATTAACATCAATGGAAGTATTCATATGGTAGTGGATAGTACTGTGGGTGCCAGGTATAGCATAGGAAGGCACAATTGAACAAAAGATATGCAACCGATGAACAAATATTAGCTTAAAAGGAACACAAAAATATAAAATGAAGCACTTTAAAGTCAAAAGGCAAAGACAATAAAAGAGACATGATTTGCTATTCATAGGTAACGAATAAAAGTCTGTTAAATAGTAATTGTTTATAATAAATCAACCATATTCCTTATGTTTATGAACAAGCTGTTTTTGTTAGCGTGGTTTCTTCTGACACAGAGCTACCATCATTTGGCAAATTCGTTAAGGAATTAGGTAGTCTCATTTATGTTCTGATTATAGTGGATAGTATCATATCTCAATACTAGGCACTATTGTTCATCTTTGATTAGTAACTTCATATGGAAGGACTTAGTTACCTAATAGTTTTCTCTTTTGTTATCTATGAATGGCTTTGGAACCATTTTATTAAATTCATATACTTTTTGCACAAAGCTTTCTTAGAGATCACCCTGCAATTTGCATGTGGCTAGTACTTGATTAATGACAATCATGAACAGAATTGCTTTATTTATGCATTAATAAATAATCGGAAGTACGGAAATCACATAGGAACATGATAAATTTTGTAGGTATTTTCTGATTCCCCAGGCCTAAGACTCTTGCTTTGCATGAATTCACATGTCAAATATACAGATCTCAAAAACTCTATGTTGTCCATCTGTCTAATATTGATTCATTATTATGCATTTAATTCTGACAGTTATTGCTTGGCCTTACTCACTGAATTGATCTCTATCAGTGATCTGCAGACCCAATGTTGGGGAAATGCTCAACCATCATATAATTCTCCATTTTGGATGCTTAGATTTAGGCCAGCTACTACAAAATTTATAATTGTACACTGCAAATAGCAGGCCCTCCAAAACAATAATCTAATGAACAATCAAAGAATTCAGGTTTAGCAATCTCTTTGTCTTTTGCTGATAAGGGGCAAAGTAAACATTCATATGTATAAAAGAATAAATAAAATAAGATAAGTTTCATTAACAATGAATATATTATGTGTTACAGAGATATTTGGTAAAACACGTGTCACCTACCTAAATGGCCACTTGTCTCACGCACAGGGCCACGTCCCTCTGGCCACGTGGCAATATCACCAAATATTCTAGCGAAATTCCGTTCGGCAAATAAGAATGAGGGTTCAACCTACAAACAAATCCGTCGGAATTATAGCAACCTTTTTATCCAGAAACTGTCTCATAAGGGGCTCATAGCCACCTAGGGAAGAAAATATCTAACGCCTCTACAGTAAGTAGATCTTATCCACTTGCTTCTACAGTGGGCAGATATTTTCTACTTACCTACATAGTACCTACACAGTAGGCACACTAGGCAGATATTTTCTTACCGCCTCATGAGATATTTTCTTACCGCCTCAAGAGATATTTACTCAGCGCCTTACTCACCGCCTTTCCCACCGCCTTTCAGGATATTTTCCTAAACCGCCTTTAATTTGCTATAAAAGAAGAACACTGATGGAAGAAAGGGATCCGAAAAAGTTACACAAAGAATTAACCTATGTCTAAGACTTCCTTCTCGCAAGTTTTCTGACTTAAGCATCGGAGTTAAATCCGGGCAGAAAGGCCCAATTCCGGTCACTTCCCTCTCCCTTTACAGATTTATCCCAAAGTAAAGAGCGGACAATTCCGATCGGCATTCCGGAGCATCCCCTGTTCAGAATCTAAAGTAAGCGTCCACATCAATTATAAATTTCAACCGTTTGTCAAAGGCTAAGACCAGATCACGAGGCAACAGTAACCAAAAAGTGAGGTGGACCACTTTTTGGCATCAACATTATGTAAGGCACAAGAAAGATAGGCCCAAAGTCAGTAAGACAACCTAAAGATAAGGAGAGGAATGCTTTAAAGATTGGATGAACTTAAGACAACACAGATCTCACATAGATGAATTATTGTGTAATATGAATCATTGAATTTTTCTCTGAACAAAACCAAACATATCTAACATAGATAACCTCTACTTGGATTGACAACCTTTTAAGATTTCAGTGAAGTATATAGACATTTGATATAAAATATAATGGATATCACCTTGTCATTCTAAAGGATGGACCCAGTCTTAAAACATCTACATTTACATGAACAGAGAAATGTATCTTCTGGTTACAAATGCAATGACTGAAGACTTGTCTGAACATTTAGATGGATCTCAACAAAATTTTCTTGACAGTTATGTAAAAAACCGAAGAATTAAAAAATACATAAAACATGAGCTTAAATAAATAAAAAAATTCCTGCTAGAAATTAAGGCATTAGGGCTTCATTTGCTGCTTGAAATTAAAAACATAGGATTGGATAAGTAACAATCCTTCATCTAGTATGCATCTCTTCTAGAATTATCACACTCAAATATAGATCCTTCTAGCTATCACCTACACTTCATCTTTGAAAATAGAAACCAAATTCACAAATTTGATAAAACTTACATTGATAAAACAAAATTTCTGATCATAAAAATAGGAGTGTTTGCAATAGAACAACAAACTAAAAAACAAATAATAAGAGCCTAGATAATTCAAGTTTCATTAGTTATGGTTAGGGATGAAGCACGTTGAGGTTCGAGGTGAATCTAAGAAGAGAACTCCTCGAAAGTGCAACAACTTAGACCAAACAATAAAAATCAATCCTTAAGGTTTGAGTTAGGGATGAAGCACCTTGAGGTTGGGGCTGCTGTTTAAGACGAGGATCTAGCGATTCAGTTGCGGTGGGCAGAGCCTTCGGCGCCACGCCATCATCCTCCTTGCTCCAATCATCGGCCACATCACCATCAACGACCTATGATGGTGGCATAGCGATCTCGTGTTTCTTCTTCGTCCATCTTGGGTGATGGGGGGGCGCGACGGCGGCGAGGGTGGAGAAGCCCTTGGTTTTATTGTGGAAAAGGGGGCGGGCGAAGGAATAAAAAAGGCGGGCAAACGAAAAAAAATGAAAACCTAGATAAAAAGTGAGCGGCAGGCAAATTTAATGTAATTTGCGTTGGTTCTATAAGAAAATACCGCTCAATGCAACTGTATTAGTGGAGGTTTTTGTAAAACTGCTGCTAAAATCACCATTTCACGACGATTTTCATTTAACCGCCTAATCTATTTATGAATATAGAGACGGTTTATGTAATACCACCGCAAATGTTTCATTTAGAGGCGGTTTTACGTAAACCGTGGCTAAATGTTCATCATTAAACACTAGTTTTCTTGTAGTGTTAGAAAATGTATCAGCCCCATTTTGATTAAAAGCATTGATCTTGGATCGGAGCTTTACGGCCTTGCTCGGTGGGAATTAGCGGCCAAGAAACTTTTCAAGCATGTCAGCCCATGTGTGAATGGAATGGGTGGAATGGGGGGAGGAGGGAGTGAAGTGAGCCAACTATAAGCTCCCCCTCTCAAACTCCATGGGGAGAGTCGAAATCTAATGGCTTCATCGGAGACCCCGTTCGGTTTGGATATGTTGCAAATCTGAAGAAACTTTGCTACGTGGGCATGAGGGTCTTTATTCGGTCTTCCATCAAATTGAACTGAATTTTGGAGCATATTCATCGTGGTGTTTTTTATCTCAAAGGCGTTGATGTTGACATTTGGGGGGTGGATGCTGAATTCTTCCCCAGTGTATTGAGATCTCTCATACTCAGCCAATGTACGCCTTCTTTCTGCCATGATGGTCACTTCTTCAGTATCTGTGTCAATCTCAATTGTGATTGAGTTTTCTGATTCCTAAGAGGGGTTTGGAGGTGGCGCCTCTATCTCTCATAACCTTCGGTGTAGGGTTCTTTCAATCCCACTATCTTCTTCGAATAGATCTTTGGATTTCTTACTGGCCATGAAGCAATTCCCTCGCAAGTAGACATTTAGAGAGAAAAGTGAGTATCCAAGAGATCACAGTAAAAAGAAAAGAAAATAAAACATGAAAAATAAATGACTAAAATAATAACAACCTAGCCTAACTAGTAATTCTATTGCCAGGTAACGGCGCCAAAAACTTAATGGGATTTCCGCAAGTGCACGGATCGGGATCAAGAGGTACCTGGACTATTAGAGTCGAGTGTCTAACCCACAGGGAACAGATTACTAGTGTAAACTAAACTTCTATTATCTAATCTTATCAAAGATTTGATGATTTTTGAGTCTAAATCTAACGAATTAAAAGATTGGAGAAAAACTTTGGAAATCAAGAATTAATTGAGAGAAAACTATAGCATGAAAAGGAGATACTTCAGCATGAGTCCCCATTGGAGTTAAATCTAAAGATACATAGAGAAATCTATGAAGACGATTGCAGATGCTTATGCCAAGAGTTCCTAAATTATATCCAATGCCTCTCTAGAGGTGATTGGTAACTAATCTCCTAGAATTGTCTTAAGCTCAAGGGAACCTATAACTTGGAAGGATTGTGTCGCTCTCCTTCTAGCATAAGAATCCCTCGGCGTACTTATAACCCTCTATAATGGAGTATGTTCCTAATACAAGGAGGAACTAATCTGGCCCTTGTATAGCACCCAAGTAATCTCTCCGGGCATCCCGCAACGTAGAGAGATTTCAATCAACACAAAACATCCAATAGACATTCAAGCATACATCCAATCAATCAAAACATGGAAATCAATATGTCATTAACGCAATATCCAAATGTTTCTCATATCCAAGTATCTATAAGATTAGTTTTGCATTACTGGATAACTCCAATCCAAATTATTAGGAATACAATCTAAAATAGATATGATAGAGAATACCGTTGGCAGCTCTATAAGATTGATCCCCTTCTTTATCTCCTTCCTTCTCTCTTTCTCCAAGATTGGGGAAGAAGACTCCCAATCCTTATTCTCAATGATCCACTCGCTCCAAAGCCAACCTCCCCCTCCTAAACCCTAAAACCTCATATTTATACCTCAGCTTAGGGTTTTAGGAGTGACAATGATGCTTATACCCATGCTTGGGTCCGCAATATAAGAGAGGGTTACGACATACGGGCTTGTATATGGCCGTATAACACCCTGTATGAAGATCAGTGCCAAGTATATGTACATATAACAGTAAGTATGCGTCGTTGGTTCGAGTATACTGGCAACTATACGGCAGTATAACGCTCCGTATGGATTCATACGGGGTGTATACCATATAGGGAAAGTCGATATGTAGGCCATTCACTCTATACAGTAGCATACGCCAATATGCACCCCGTATGGCTTCCCATTTGCTCCAGAATAGCACTGCTTTGGCCTCTTTTTCGCCTCAAAATGCTTCCTTTCTCCTGGAGTGGCTTCTATATGCCCCGTTTACAAAATATGAAGCCTTTTAAGGACCAGAGGCCATAATTCATCAAAATACCATGCAAAACATATAAGAAAATGATATGAAAATATGCTCATTTGAACAGTATTCATTATCTAAAGAGCGTGCAAACGAGCCTTGCGGTCGCGCATGTGCTAGTGCCGCTGGATTTCTTCTTTGTGCCGGTGCATGCACCTGCATGCTCGCCCGCACGACCTCATATTCCCTGGTTTTAGCCTCAAATGATGCCGAATTGCTTTCTTTTTCTCTCAAGGCTTTCTAATGTATGTAAATTCAATTTAACACAAATTAAGTATTGGCGGACTAAAACTACTCCAAATCACATGCAAAATGTACATAAAATGACATAAAAATATGATCACTTGAACACTTATCATAATCTCCCCACCCTTAAGCGTTTGCTTGTCCTCAAGTAAACAAAGATAAAAAATTAAAGAGTTGAGAAGCATTCATCCTCAGGCTATAAAGTACTTACATCTATTCTACTAAGAGCACTCACCATTGACGTGTGTATTTCCTATTTCAACCCCTCTGACTTAGATCAATCCCATGACACAATTTATTATAGCTCTAGATGTGATTTTTACTCCACTTACCATGTTATTGAGTATTAAAGGGGCAAGTATACCCTCAGTGGACTCTAGGGGTTCTTTGAAACACTAAGTACAAAACGACTATCCCCTTAAGAAAAATTAAACTTAAACTTTCTTTTTGTTCTTTTATTTTCATTTTATTTCTCTTTTCTTTTCATATATATTCCGATAGGCCATCCCTAATAGATCCGACTTTCCGAGGAACCAAAGATTAACATAGAGTGTAGATCTCTTTTTCTAAGGGATGCACATGCTGGTTAGGCACCGGAATACCCAACTACTTAGGAGGTTACAGCTCTATATATACGTGCTCATGCTCAAAAGAACTTTTCAGCTTTGGGAACCCTCTTTTTAGGAGCTCGAACCCTGATCCCACTTCGCCACGAGAACAAAGTAGCACTATATTGGTTTTTACTTTCATAGTCTCTATGTAGACGAATTTATTTACTTCCTACAACTCTAATTGCAAGGGCTAGATGTTTGACTTGTGCAATGAAAACTCTTAGAGCCATTGAAGATAATACTTAGCAATGAAAGTCAAGGAGACATGGCAATGAGTTATCTAATGTAACTAGAGGATGTGATAATCATGAAGATTTTCTCTAAGTGTCTAAGGTGTTTCATAAGAAAAATTGAAAAGATTTTTCTCAAATAACAAAAACTATGATTAAAATAAAAGTGAAATTTTTTTCATAAAGCCATCATCGGTGTATACTAAGCATGTATTCCATACATTAAAATTTGCAATGAATTAACAAAATACTATCCCCACACTTAAAAGGTTTGTAATGAATTCAATTGTAAAGATATGTAATGGATTTCATAGCTACACATGTGTACCCATCCCCACACTTAAGGTTGTACATTGTCCTCAATGCAGACAATGAAGCATAGAATTAATAATCCATGTAATGAAAGAATTGGGAATAGGCAAACTGAATCTTCCCTGGATAAAAATGATGATTCCCATGTTGTGATGTAATCCGAGGTGAAGTTGTAGGGTATCTATTAATAAAACTCTCTCTTGGTCTTGCAAGCATGAAGGGATAGCAATAGAACACAAGCAATATAATGAAAAATGGGAAAGTAAAGAGTCACTACTAGAATAAATAGATGACAAACAGAGTAGGGATAGGTCGTTGCTTACTGATACAAAACAAAAGATAGCAAGGATAAGCTATCTATTTATTATAGGCAGTCACTACAAAAGGTCTCGCTCACTAATTCAAAACACTGAGGACATGTGGAGCAAGGATAAGCCCTTGCACACTGAGACTAGCAGGATGACAGTTCTTGATTCATCATGATTGACATTAATTACTCCTCCTCAGGAAGGACTACAAGGGCACTATGAGCGAGGTTCTGGGGTGGTTTTGGGACAACCATACAAGAGGGCATCAGAGTTGAAGCTTGTGTTCGCATCAGGGCTAGCAATTGGTGCAGGGCTTCTCGTATTTACTGTTGTTCTTCATGCATCCGCAGTTGGGCCGTCTCCAATTGTTGCAGGACTTCGATGGCCTGTTGTAAGTTTGCTTTTTAGTGCCGCCAACTGCTGCGTGATTCAATCATCCGATCGAGTCATGATGGCATTACCCCCAGTAATTTCCTTTGATGTAGTCGGGTTGTGGTAAGCTCTCAAGGTGAACGGAAGAAGGAGAATACTGAGAAAATACCTAGCTGCTAGGGTTTTCTATATGGGAAAAGTGAATAAGAGAGGGGAAAAAGTGGGTATACTGTAAAAAGAGAAAGGGAAAATAAATATGTCGTGTATGTGATTAAGAAAAACATGGCCCATGACAGTGCACTTGCATAGTGGTCCGCACGAGTTAGTTTGTGGGTCGGGTGCACATTCGTTCGCTAGCACAGCGCGTCCGCATGCTCTTCTCCTTACAACTTGCGAGGTGTACAAGCTCTAGTGCATCCACACAAGCCTTCGCATGGTCTTCACTTCACAAGGTTCAAACCGTACAGATGCTGGTGTGCTCGCACAGGTCCGCACGACATCTGTTAATTGGGTAACTCTAGTAGTCTCTCAATGAAATTCATACCAACCTCCTTCGAAATAATCCTAACTCAATTTGAAACCAGAAAACTCACCCTATCAAGATATAATTGAGGTCTCCCCAAACTATTGACGCAAAAAGGGAATGCATCACTTATTGCAAAATGAACACTAAACTAACCTACGAAAACTAGAAAACTTTTACGGGGCTTGGGTTAACTCCCAATAAGTGCTTGTTTATCGTCACTAGCTTAACATAGCTGATTTTTTTCTCACAGTCAAGGAGGTTTGAATACCTAATTGCTCTCACAAGTTTCCCTCAGAGCACCACTATCATAGTATAGCTTCAATCGGTATCTGTTCATGTTGAACGTGCCCTTCTCTTCATGGTTGATTTCTATCTCTCCTTGAGGGAGAACCCTCGTAATCATGAAGGGTCCGGACCATCGTGAGTGCAACTTGCATGAGAAGAGCTTGAGTCTAGAGTTTAACAATAATGCTTGATCCCCCTCCTTGAATTGCTTTCGTCGCATTATCAATTGATCATGATGTTGCTTGCTTCACTTCTTATACAGCCTGGAATTCTCATATGTGGTATAACGACATTCATGCAACTTGTTTAGTTGGAGCTTTCTCTTTTCACCTGCAAGAGATGGATCACGGTTGAAGAATTTAGTGTCCCAATATGCCTTGTGTTCCAGTTCTACTGGTAAATTACATGCCTTCCAATAAAACAGCTTATAAGGGGTACTTCCTATGGGTGCTTATATACTGTTTTTTACGCCCATAATGTGTCGTCCATCTTGTCAGACCAATCCTTGCGATGATGTGCTATTGTTTTCTCCAGAATATGCTTGAGCTCTTGATTTGATACCTCCACTTGACCACTTGTTTGGGGGTAGTAAGGGGTTAAGGTGCGGTGTACAACCCCGTATCGTTTAAGAACCTTTCCAAACAAGGTGTTGCGAAAATGGGTGCCCTGATCACTAATTATAGCTTTTGGTATGCCAAACCTTAAGAATAATTTCTTGAGAAACATAACTACACTTCTAGCATCACTATTTGGTAGGGCTTGTGTCTCTACCCACTTGGAGACATAATTGACCAAAACTATAAATTTGTTCCGAAGATAATTCGCAAAGGGTCCCATGAAGTCTATACCCAAGATGTCAAGTACCTCGCATATTTGGATTGAACTTTGCAACATTTCATCGAGGCGTGATATATTTTCTTAGCGCTGGTACTTATCACATCGTTGAATATATCTTTTGGTATTATGGAAAAGTGTTGGTCAGTAGAATCCCGAGTCAAGGATCTTCCTTGTTGTCTTGTTTATACAGTAGTGCCCACTAAACGATCGTGCATGGCACTGATCCAGGATTTTCCACCCTTCTTCCTTGGAGACATATCTTCTAACTAATTGATCGGCTCATATGCAAAACAAATGAGGATCATCCCAAATATAATATTTCAACTCCGGGAAGAATTTCTTCCATTGGTTATAGGTGTAGCTTCTTGGAAGTGTCCCGATAACCAAATAATTAGCATAATCAGCAAACCATGGTAGTCCGTTTTCCCAATCTGACATTTGCAACTCCATGTTTATCATCCGTATACTATATAGGCATGATAAGTATTCAATTAATCATATTTTTAATACCTATTTCATGTACACTTTGCATATGATTTCGAGTAATTCTGGCTCACTGATACTTAATTTTTGTCAATTTTTATTTACACGGCAATAGAAAACCTCAAGCATAAATGTAACATCCCGAATTTTTCAAAATAAATTTTAGTAAATTTTTGAATTTTAAATGAGGTTAATTAGCTCAAAAATAGATTAATTTTTATTAACCTCAAGTTAAAGAAAATCAGAATTTAATGGACCGAAATCTAGCCTTGCAACTATAGGGCGGAGTGAAGGCCTTATTGGGCCAGGCCAAAGTTATATAGAATAGTTGGAGGTGGATAGTCGGCAGAGTTAGCTTAACTAAACTAGAGATTAACTAAATATTAATTAATCCAAATTAATTAAGTACAAATAACAGACAAAAGTTAGAGTCCCGATAAAGTAGATCTGGCCGAGTCAAAAGCTGAGAAGCACGGATCTGGGTCGGGCGAAGAGACGACCCGTGATGCTATAGTCAGCCCGTATCACTGAGGTCGTATGACCCGAGATTCCTGGATCTGGTCGGAGATAGAGACGAGCCAGATAATATCATTAGTAGCCCTCGTGACGGCACAGTAACAAGATAAGATCAATGAAAAGTTGTTTGACTTTTAATGGGAGCTATTTTAAAAGATAATATAGTTAATTAAACACTTTTAATAAGATAAGTTATTATAATGGTTATATTAATTAAAATATTAATTAAATTGAACTTTAAATCTTTATATATATATCATATGACAGAAAGAGAGAGAAGAAAAACCTTTAACTCTCTCTCTCTCTCTTTCCTTTTCCCTTGAGCTCTCGTGCTCAGAGAAGCTTATCACGCTCAAGCGCAAGCCACACCCACACGACAGGCCTGCCACCGCTGGCCAGCCTCACCTCTCGTCGGCGCTGACTTGGATCAGCAGCGCCCGCCGGAGGCCCTTCTTTGCCGCTCGCATGCATCCATCGCGAGCTCCCCAAGGCGCTGCCCTTAAACCGCCTGGAGCAACACCACAGTACGCCTCCACAGCGAGCCGTACCGGCCTCTCTTAGCTTGCAGCCGGCCATCGCCAGCCTCAACTGGTTCAACCCCAGCCACGTCATCTTTGCTCTGGGAGGAATCGAGCGACACCAGCCCCCATTCCCCTATTGTGAGCATTCATGGAAGAACATTACTTTAAATGGTTAATTGAAAGATAAATTTGGGGAAAAACCACAATTGGTTTCATTAATTTAGGGTTTGGAGTTGGATGTTGATATGCATGTGTAGGCTATGAGAGATTGAGGATTAAGGGGGGAAATGAAGGGATTAGTAACAAAGGATGTTCTTAAAGCATGTATGATATTATTATTGGTTATTATGTGTGAATGATTGTATTAATCCGGAGCCTTACAAATAGAGGAGGTGCTGCTCGATTTTCTTGAAAATCTATAGGAGTTAAGAGTTTATTTGAGATTTAGTTAATGCTTCCATGCTTAGCTAATTAATTATTTTTCATCCCTTGCTTAATATGCTAGTTATGAAGTGTAGGAAAGTGATAATTAAGTTTAAGTGAATAATAATTAGAAGTATGGAGAAATACGAGCATGTTGTAGTCTTCCGTACTTTTACCGGATTCTATCAAGTCTAATTAGAGTACGAGTCAAGAATCCTTATTTAAAGATTTTATATTTCGATTATCAAAAAAAGGATAGAGCAAAGGAAAGTCAGCCGCTGCCGAAGGACCGAGCCAGACTTAAGCTCGCAACTTAGGTGAGGGAACTAGCTGTATAGATCGCTTATTTTACCGTATTTTTATACAGCATAGAGTTCAGTTTGAAAAGCATGAATTAGAATTTCTTGAAAACTTACAGAGTTTTAGAAAATCATTTCATGTACAGTAATCAGTAAAAGAAAAGAGAAACATATAGATTACACTTTATTGATATTCTTGTATGGACAAGTGGTGGCTCGTATAGAGCTAGATAGTACAACATTAGGTTAGGAGAGGGGTAATTTAAATTCTAATTTTCATTACCGAACTATCTGTTTTAAAACATTCCTTTTTATAAAATCAAAACCCCTTTTCCATACTCTCGGGTGCCTAGTGTACGTATATAGATGACCTCGTGTAGCAGATCTACCCGTTAGTCGCTGGTTCTATAATATTGAAGTAGATGTGTAGTCAGAGAGTTTTGTCTTGTGGTTATTAGATGATTCCGCATTTCTCGCCTTCTAGAGATTGAGTTTTTATCTTGGAGCATGATACCCAGGGGAAATGTCGGTTTCAGAAATAATTAACAAGACATAGAAATAGTAAATCAAATTTACATATTGAATATACTACATTGACCAACATGTATTTTCTCAGTATTTGTTTCAGATTTTAGTATTTAATTTAAGTTATTTAATATGCATTTTTCATGTTTCAGATTTACAGTTTTTACTTATTTATACGGGTTCAATTTACACATGACAGTACTGTTCCCAACTCACTGAGCTTCAGTGGCTCAACCCCTTTGCTCTTGACATTGTGATTGCAGACGATAGACAGAAGACCGTATAGAGGGTTTGTCTGATCGTGAGTCTAGTGGAGATGTCCTATAGTTGGCTCTGACTCCCGTGTCTAGTTATTATGTTATGTTTGATTATGACTGTATTTGAGACCTTTAAGCTTAAGACAATATTTATGTGCTGTTGTATTAAACCATATTTGAAGTTTGAGTTTATAATATATATTCAGCTTGCTTTACTTAGCTTCCACATGTTCTTGTTTTGCAATTAATTAGCAGTTTACAGCCTTAGGTTTAGGCTTCATTGCCTTGACCTGGCTTGTGTGACACGTCTCCCACGAAAAGGAGATGGGTGTTACAATAAAAGGGAAGAAATTCAACATCATTTGAGGCTAAAAAGAAGGAACCTGAGACGGTGCGGGAAGGTGTGCGGGCGCATGCGCTAGCACAAAGTAATTTTCCAGCTATACAGGAATCCTTGCACATACGTAATTCAACCTCATGCATGACAAACAACACGCAACACAAATAGAGAGGTTTGCTGAAGGTCGTGGGGCCACATGAAGGACCACCGACATGTAGAGCGTTGCCTAAGAAATCCTGCGGATAGCTCTACACCCGTATGGTTGACGCGCGGACTACCCTGACTTTACATGTGAGGTGCGCGGACAACCCTGCGCCCGCATGCCACCTCGCACGGTTCGGAACCCATACCTGATTAACCCAATTTTAATCCAAAATTAGACTCCGATAACCCAAATTGGACCAGTTCCGGGCTGATTTGAATGGTGGAATATAAATAGATGATTTAGGTTTTTCTTTTCTTATTTGATATCAAATTGCTTTCTTTTACTCCCGGGGCCTTCTAATGCCCAATAAATGAAAATTAACACAAATTAAGCACCAGTGGGCTAAAACAACTCCAAATCACATGCAAAGTGTACATGAAAATGGTATAAAATTATGATCAATTGAAATCTTACCAGATAACGAGGAATTGAACTCGTCATTTCCATATCAAATTTCCCATTTTTGTGTCACCGAGTTGAAATGATCGCAAGTCTCACTTGTTCCCACTCTCCCTCTCTCATCCTTGCATTTCCCTAACATGCCATAGTAAGCCTCTATGAACTAATCAAGATCAGGATCAATCACAGTTGTTGTATCATGCCCATAACTCACCACAACTTGTTATCTCTCCTCCATTTTCGCTACCACCTCCGGCGGTGCTCTAACCATTTTTACAAATTCCAGTAGGCAGAGAGGAGAGCTAAAAGATACAAAGTAAAGGGAAAGGGACAGTCACGTAGGTATTAATGGCCGAGAGAGAGAGATTATAGTCTTCAAACTAAGTTGACGACGTAATTGTAAAAAAAATTAAACTAAGACTCCCTTAGCCTACAAAGGCTTTATGAAGTCAAAAGAGGTATTAATGGAGGGAGGCTTAGTAGGTTTTAAAGTTATCACACAAAACTCTTTAACACCCATCTCAAAAACCAATGCTACTTTATTTAGGGAAAATTGTCGTACGATCCCCAACATAGTTTCACTTTCCCGACAGGGCCCTCTATCATTCAAACTTCCCAACAGGCCCCTCATTTTTGAAATTCTTTCCGCCAAGTGCCTCCTATTAGTGGAATGTTAGACTTTTTTCAAAAATAACAAAGCTACTTCTGTCTCTTTTTCAAAATGGCAAGACTACCTCCTGAAGGGTTGCTTAGTTAGCAAGCTTCCTTGAGTTGAACATCTTCACTGTTAGTTTTTTATTACTAAAAAACATTTAACTTTTTTTGTTGGAATTTTTCTTTTTCTGAAGCCTTTAATTTTTTGAAGTTTGGCTTATTACCATAAGTGTTTATTTTTTGGAATTTATGGAGTTATTTTATTTTTTTCAGTTTTCGCTTAGCATACGACCGAATCGTGTATTATTTAAGGTGAAGAGTATATTATTTTGTGTAAAGCGTGTATTTTCTGGCTTTTTAAACAGCTGAAGCGTGTTATAACAAGACCAATAAACTCATAATAATACACGGCGCGTTCTCACAACCAGTCAGGAACCCCAAGCCATAAAGAATAAACCTAAACCCCTAAGAATAGACACAAAATCAGAAATCTTTCACATTGTTACAACCCTAAACTTGAAAATAACATCAACCCTTGAATCACACACTCTAAACCCCCAAAACCGAAGAACTTTTCTTTAGGTGAGGATTGCCCTGAATAACATATTATAAACCCTAAAAACCGAAGAACGTTTTGTTTTGGGAGCGGCTCACCCTAAAGCACATACCCTAAACCCTCAAAATCAAAGAACTTTTTTTTGAAAGATGCTCGCCTTGGAGGTAATCATTGGATGCTTCGGAGAGATGGTCTTTCTGGTGGCCGGTGCAAATTGAACATTGCGAAAATGGAGAGAAGAGTAACAAAAACTAGGGACTTTTGTGTAGTTGGGGAGAAGAGTAACTATTGAATAGTATTGGGCACTATGATAATTTCATAGCTTTTTTAACACATTCAGTTACCTTTTAAATTGACATGACATCTAGTCAAAAAGTAGGGGCTTTTTGAGACGTGGGAATGTATCAGAGGTTTTTTGAGCTTACAGTTAGAATGTTTCCAAGGTTTTTTTTGGAACTTTCCTCGTTTATTTATATTATTTTATAAAATAAAGAATGGTTATTATTAAGTATTTCCTATCTCTCCGTTAACCTAAACTCCACTAAATGTATATATTTTTCCAATCACATTTTCTTCTCAATTCAGTCCCCATAAATATTCATAATAAATCTTTAAATCTAAACTCTCAAATTATCACATGTCTTGTCATTTGCAATATAATTATTTTAAAATCTAATAATTACAGAATTAATGGTTATAGAAATTTCATCCTTAAAATTAGCATTCATATATTCCCAAGAGATAGAGGTACCAGGAAATTACCATAACCATCTACTCTAGGTAACTCTTAAATAAATACAAAATAAATTAATTATCTTAAAGCTCAATTAAAGGACAATCGAGGATTAATGAATATAAATCCAGCATCGTAACTAATGGGCCTAGGGAAGGCCTTATTGGGCCAGGCTACTTATATTTCGAATAGTTGGAGGTGGATGGTTAAGATAACCTCGGTTAATTATTTGGGAGACTTAATAAGTGTTAATTAATCAAGATTAGTTAAGTGGGAGAACCAAACAAATGTTAAAGTTCAGATAAAGTAGATCGGGTAAGTCAAAAGCCGATATTATCGGATCTGGTCTGACGAGAGACATACCTAATAATATTACTGCGCGCCCGTGCCACTGGAATCATTGTCCCGGGATTTTCGAATCTGAGTTGGTAAATCAGTAGAAAGATAATATAAATTCAAGGGCAATGTGACATTAAGCTAAAAAGATAAATTAAATTAATCCAAGTGTTAAAGATAAGTTAGTTTAATAGAAATAAATAATATAAAATCTTTTTATAATATATATATATGATCAGACTGAACTTAGGTTTTAGAATGGAAATTGATTTAATTGATTGAGAACTCAATCGTTCCCTCCCTTTCCTTCTCGCGCCCTCCCGTGCTCGCGCCCTACTCGCGCCTGCCTCACCTCCGATGAGCCACCGGTCGGCATGCCCTTTGTCGTCCCTCTGTGCAGGAGCCACTGCTCCTCCGCCTAGAGTGCGCCTGCGCCACCCGCAGCAGTACCTCCTGCGCGTGCGAATAGTCGCTACCCCTCGTCGGGTTGCCTCATCATTCATCGCCAGCGCACATCGACCGTGCTCCCCGCGCACGCCCGAAGCTCTCAACCTGCAGCTGCGCTGTATCGCCCTAGCGCCGTTGAGAGTTTCCCCCACCGACGGACAGCCCTCTACAACCCCTTTTCCTCCTCTCCTGGACTGCGAGCCCTAATTTGGGTAAAACCTTACTTTAATTAAGGGTTTCAATTTCATGAATTAAATTGGGGATAATTAGGGGAAATAGTTGGATTTCGGGCTGTGAAGTGGTTTGGGGTATGAGTTTTGAAATTATATGAATCTAAGAATTTGAGAGGTTGAGATGCATGGTTGTGGTATGATTTAAATTCCATTGTTGTTGTGGATGTTTGTAGAATAATTTTAAGTCCTATAAACAAAGGAGATGCTGCCCAATTTTCGGGGAAATTATATTGGTTAATGTCTTAATGATAATATTTAGCTTTCATGTTAGGGATTTAAGTAGTATGATATACTGCTAAGAAGCATGCTAGATAATATGTGAGAATATCATATTAAAGAATGTGTTAAGGATTTCTTAGAGTAAGATAACAAGAGCATGATATGAATTACCGTATTCTATCTAAAGATAATAGAACTAAAGTTATGAAAATACGACTTTTGTATTTATCTAGTTGTTATTATTAATTCTAGGCAAAGGTAAAGGTCCCGCGGGAGCATCAGCAAGACCGAGCTAGACCTAGGAATTAGTGAAGGACTTCAAGTTGAGGGGACATCTCTGTAAATGTAGTTTTTATGCATGTATTTGTCGTGATTTTGTTTACTTGTATTCTTATAAGTTTTATATCGGTTTGTGGATGCCAATGGATTTTATCGTTACATTGTATAGTGATTTAATGCTTGTTTAATTTTTTTTAATATTTAAAGAGCATGAGAAATGGTAAAGTGAAACCCTAAGGGGTAGAAATTTATTATTACATATATCATAGGCCGCACCTTAGTTAGATATGTATGAGGGATCCGCCAGGGCTCAAGATAGAGCCCAAATATTAAGTAGACGATACCAGGTTAAGAAAGGGACTTTGTTTTCAACCGCTTTTCTTAAAACAAAAATGTTTGCGAAAATCATCTTTTTATAAAACCCCCTTTCTGACTCTTGTGAGTGCCCGTATCGGATATAAGATTTATACTTGACGTACACATATAGATATATATCGCTGGTCGTCAAGTACCGGGCTCATGTAGATGTATACCGCTGTTCTGCGTTATCAAGATCATGTAGATGTATACTGTTGTTCCTTGATGGGAGTTGGAGTCCATTCAAAGATATTCCAACTAGGGGTGCATGCTTGTATGATACGAGGCCATTGTATATACATGTTTATTATATGCTTGATATGATATGAGTTCGCATGTGTGTTTTCTTCGGATTTCTGATTGCGTTAGCATGTTTATTAGGATTTAGGATAATTATGCCGAACATCATGATTTATTTTTGCTTATGTACATTTACTAGTATTTTAGTACAGTTTCTGTTGAGAGACAAGTATGTATAATACCTGGTAGATTTGTCCATACTCACTGAGCTAGTGTAGCTCAGTCCCTTGGGTTATTGTTTTTCTATTACAGGATCTAGACAGGGATCCATGTAGTAGCTCGTGTCGCGAGTGGGGATTGAAGTCTAGATTTGGCTCTGCCGTACCTTATCTGTATTTCTAGTTATATTGCATTGTGTCTAAATTTATATCTATTTGCTTTCGTGTATTTAAACCTGTTGTTGCCCAAGATTTCTTATGTTTTACTCTATTATGACTCTGTTTTGAATATGGCTCTTGGTGTGTAACCGGTTATGCTCATGTCATATGAATTTGATTTGAGTACAACATTGTTATTAGATGTTAAAGTTTACAGCCTTAGGCACAGGATACCCTCTTGATCTGGCTGGTGTGACATCTGTCTCAGTAAAGAGATGGGTGTTATCCTTCGTGGTATCAAAGAGAGTTGCTCTTAGACCTCACAATTCTAGAGGTAGTCAGAGCCTTAGGGTGGGAGTCGAAGTCAGTTTGCATAAGGAATTAGCTATATAATTTGCTAACTGAAATTATGTCATTTAACTGACACTTGTTGGATGTTGAAGAATGCCGTTGAAAAAAGGACGGGGGAAACCACCTAGGGTACCATATGAAGAACTCGTGGAGGAGCCGCATGTGGAGGCCCTCGAGCGAGAAGAATATGGTGATGCCTCTCAAGCACATCCAGCCCCGAGATACAACCCGGGTATGCAACAATTTCCTAGGATGCAACAATTCTTTGAGCAGGTGACACATATATTTGCTGCATTCCCCAATTTTAAATAGCAACAACAACAATATTAACAACAACAACCCAGAGGTATGGATCAGGATTACGTGACTTGAGCCTGATAGATGGGGCTTAATCACTTAGGTTAGTGGCCACCGGGAAGAGGTCGGCACTCCACCACAAGGCAGCCCACCCGCCACATGGAGAGAAGGAGGAGACTATCCCAGTCCCTAGTAGCACAAAGTCATTTCGCTCACGGCATCGGGCGGAAAGGTCTCCCAGACGCTCTAAGGAAAGCACCCTCGCTCGCTATGGTAAAGGCAATGTACATCTCCCCTTTCACAACCCACATTACAGAGTTTCATATCCCTAAGAAGTGCCACGTACTCGCCATGGAACCCTACGATGAAGCCTCCTACCCCGCTGAGCACCTGTCCTCCTTTAGGTCTCAAATGCAGCTACACGGGGCCTGTGACGAGCTCATTTGTTGGGCTTTCAAAATGATGCTGAAGGGAGCCACCCAAACATAGTTCGATAACCTCCCATTGAGGTCTGTCAGCTCCTTCGACGAGTTTTCTAAAATCTTATCCAGTTATTTCGCCACATGTATGAGGGGACATCACATTTACACCTCGCTGATGGACCAGGTCCAACAGAAAAGGGAGAGCCTCTGAGACTACCTGCAAAGGTTCAACCTCACTGTCTCGGAGGTCCCAATGGCAGACCGAAGACTAACAGCCGCGGCCTTCACGAGAGGCTTAAGGGTCTTGTCCACCTTTCGCTTCTCCCTGCAAAAGCGACCGGCCGCCGGTATGGATGAACTCATCTCCAAGACCTGAAAGCACATAAGCGCTAAGGAAGACATGCCTGAGAACCCAGAGCCTGCCTATATGGATAAGGCCAGGAAGGACCGCTCCTAGGCGCATAAGCTGCAGGAGTCGGTCAAGAAGAAGAAGTTCAAGTCCAGGGGCGACGCGTGAAAGCCAGACTTAGGGCGGGTTCGTGACTACACTATACTCAATGCCAGTCTAGCAAAAATCCTTCTGAGCATCGAGGACTGCAAGGAGCTGAAATGGCTGCCAAAGATAAAGAGCCAAGATAAGTGGAGAGACAGCCAAAAGTTTTGCTGCTTTTACCGATACCATTGCCATGAAGCTTATTCGTCGAGGCCGCCTCCCTTAGTACTTAAGATAGAAGAAGGCGGATGACTCATCCTCGCCCCCGAAGGAGAGGGTGGCTAGCGTCCTTAATACTATAGTCGGGGGCCCTATAGGTGAGGGAGAAAGTAGTTCCACTCATAAGTACTACGCCCGGATAGGAACCAGGGCCACTCCTCTAGGAAAGAAGGCGAAGACCGAGGTCCCCATCACCTTCTCTGAATATGACTTGAAGGGGTTCCACCAACCCCACGACAACGCTCTGGTGGTTATCGTCAATATCGCCAACTATGAGGTTCACAAGGTCCTGGTGGGTAGTCGAAGCTCAGCAGACATCCTCTTCTAGGACACCTTCATAAAGTTGGGGCTGGGCCAAGAACTCTTACAACCAGCCAGATCGCCCTTAGTAAGATTTAAGAGGGGAGCTATCCGCCCCGAGGAAATCATAAGTCTTTGATTAAAGGTTGGCGCTCTCCCTTGGCAGACGAAGGTTATTATAAAGTTCTTAGTAGTAAAGTGTCCCTCAACCTATAAAGTGATCCACGGCAGGCCGACCCTTAACACACTGTAAGCTATAATCTCCATATCATCTTGTCATAAAGTTCCCAACCGAACAAGGGTGCGACAAACTACAAGGGAACTTGCAGTTGGCCTCACAGTATTACGTCGTCGCCTCCATCAACTCCAAGAGCTTGGATCCACCACTTGCAGAGGTCTCTGGAGCAACTTCGGGGAATCCCTCAGAAAACAACATGACCCAAGGCTCGACCAGCGAGAATGCAGCTTAAGAAACATCTCGGTTAACCTTGGAGAAGAGCCCCCTCTATCATAGCTTTCACTAAGTAAATTGTCCCTAGTAGTCAAGTTGCTCTTCAAAGTAAAAAGGAGATACTTTTTTTGCCTATAACCTACTTTGCTTCTCAGGTGACCAAACACCGGATGCTCGCTAAAGTCCCTTCTCAGGGCCGAGCACCGCATGCTCACTAAAGTGCCTTCTTAGGGCCGAGCACCATATGCTCACTAAAGTCCCTTCTCAAGTCCGAGCAACGCATGCTCGCTAAAGTTTTTTCTTATGATTGGATCCTCCAACAGGCCCACTTTACGACCGAGTATGAATGATACCGCACACCGGCCCTCCTTAGTGGCGGACCCTCCAACGGTCCCTCTTTAGGACCGGGGCATGGAAGAAGCCGAACACCGGCCTTTCCTAGGGCAGGACTATCCAACAGTCCCTCTTCAGGACTGGACACGAAAGAAGCTACACAATAGCTCTCCTCAAAGTCAAACCCTCCAACGATTCCTCCTAAGATTGGGCACGAAAGATGCTACACACCGACCCTCCTCAAGGCCGAAACCTTCATCGGCACCTCTTCGGGCTCAAAGTCTCCGCTGCACTTCCTTTCCTCGGACCGTGCCCTCAAGACGTAGGAGATTTGGAAAAAATCGCGAGCAGGCAACCTCGCGAAGGAAAACTGCAGGTGAACAAACGAAAAATGATAAAGGTCGCACACAACAATACAAGTAAGCCCTTACGTCCCAAAACTCTCTTATTCATTTAATAAGGGGAGGAAAACCCCTAGCAGTAGCGATACATGCAAACACTACAAAGTTAGGAGGAGGGGGAGGAGCCAGCTGATGCAAAGCGGCCCCCAAGTCAAACGAAAAAAGATCAACTTCAGGGTGCTCACGTCTCGAAGCCTTCAACTGCCTGACTAATGGTATCCAGGATTTGCACCCTACGAGCCTCGAGGGAAGATCAGTACGCATACACTGCCTGACCCGCTACCTCCTGAAGATAAAGCCAGTACTCCGTGGGCTCCTTATAGTCCGCCACGGCTCACTGACATACCTCCCCTAAGGCTGCAGCCCGTCCCCTTAGTGCCAAGTCTATATCAAATTGGGCCGTCAGAGTGGTCGAAAGGGCAAACGTGAATTGGGTGGTGACAGTGGCTTTTTCCCTAACTGCCCAGGATAACGATTCCTCCAGAAACTATATGGCATGCTCCTTCTTGGCCAGGTT
Organism: Dioscorea zingiberensis; assembly: GCA_026586065.1. NCBI lineage: Eukaryota > Viridiplantae > Streptophyta > Magnoliopsida > Dioscoreales > Dioscoreaceae > Dioscorea > Dioscorea zingiberensis. Next base: position 31,952,578 of record CM048824.1, read on the forward strand.
GAACTAGGCCTCCAAAAGATCGGCCTCAGCCCTTCTTTAAAGGACCTCTAGCAACCCCAGGTGCACCTTGGACCTGTCCAGTTCAGACATCTCATGAAAATGGGTCACCACGACACCGCTAAGGGCGGCAACCTATACCCAATGACCAAAACAGAGTCATGGAAAGGAAGGAGAGACGAGAAAGAGGTAGAAAAGAGGCGAAAAGGGTGGGGAAGAAGGGGTGCACCAATAAAACTCAGCCGTGAAGCAAGGTCCTCTTCGCCCAAGCGGCTTATCCGCCCAAGTACAGGGCTCCGAACCAAAAGGAGCAGTTCCTCGGTAGCATAGGAAAGATCGCTAAGTGGGTCCAACTCACCCTTTGAAGTCCCCACTTCATTCAAGAGGGGGGAGAGGGGCCCCTGCGTGCTATCCCCCTTGGGGGCAGTAGAAGGATCGTTAGATGGGATAAAAGAAACAGCCGGAGCCACAAGATGGGGAAACATTTAATCAGCATGACGCTTCTTAGCCATCTGTCTTCTTCGTTAGGTGTCCATGCCAATGAGAGATGGGGAATGCGCCTGTGGAAGACTTAACTCCTGCCTTTATAGCTGGAAGAAGGGGAAGCCCAACAGGCGCAACCTCTCGGGATGAACGCCTTCGAAACGACCACCATAAAGGCTATCATTAGGGGTAGTTCTTGGAAAGACACCCTCAAATGTCGCGATGCCCATTCCTATGGGCACGCAATGCAACCACCAGGGACCAAAAATGGATGTCAAGACTCCAGGAGTCGGGTACGCGCGACAAGACTGGAAAAGCAGGAAGGCCTACGATTAGACCCGAAAAACTACATAGCGAGAGAGGACTCGCATAAAAGGAAAAAGTCATGTTCTTCATTAGAAAAGGTCTTTGTGTGTCAATAAAATAACTACAACGGTGAAGTACAACACGGGCGCTAGTCAGAGCCAGTGCCAGGAGAAGGGACTCGCGGAGGTCTGTGGTTGCCGGACTCCATGCGTACCTCCTGGAATACTTAAGCAAACCCATACCTCCGGCCGAACCCTCCATCCTAGGTCAAAAAATAGCCTCAAGACCTCATCGAAGCTTTGGAAAGCGACGCCAGACTCAGGGCGGCAGTTGTACAAAAGTTGAAAGGCATAAAAACTCCTTAACGCTCCCGCCAAAGTGATGCCCACACAAATATGCGCGCCACTCTCCCGCAAGTATACGGGGTTGATCAAGTAGTAAAGTACCCAAAGGTAGGGTAGTCGAATCCACGGGGAGTGGACACTAGTACTAATTATCCTTTAATACCTAGCCTAAACTAAACTATGTGTGATGATTAGATATATGAATTAAAAGACTAATACTAACAATTGGGGATTGGGATCACTCATAGATAAGATATGGCACCTCATATCACAATCCTCCTAGGACTCCCTTGCTAATGATTGATTCCCTACTACTGGCTAATTTTTAACAACTCCTCGATGGTGTAGCAATTACACTTCTCAACATAATACCCGATCTCTCTTGGTGCTTATGCACACCGTAATACATATGTCTGGATATAACCTATCTAAATAAATCCCTTGGTTATTACAATAGTAATTATCGTTCTGAATCATCCGCATAAACACAGAAGCTGTTGAATACTCTATCCCACTAAAGTAGATTACTCAAGGATCATGCACAGAGAACCACTCATGGATATCAAGAAAGGTGACAACTCCGGGCTAATGCAATAGTTATTAATAAAAAGTAAAACCATTTAATAATAGAAATTAATCATCAAGTTGATCCTAGGGTTCATGTATCTGAGGCACCATAGAAGGTTTAGCCCTCATGCTACAGATTACCATAATTAAGATATAAGAGGAGACTATAAAGATAGGCATATAAAGCTTCCCTGGACTATCTCCAATGCCTTCGATTCCTCCCTGGATCCCTAGCTGCCTTAGCCAAAATCGCCCACAACTGCTCTCCGCCAAAAGTTACTTTCTAGGGTTACGCAATGGCTATTTATAGATTCTTAATCTATGAAACACAGCCATGTTCATCTGAAGTAAGCCCAGGTTGGCTTGACCACGGCCGTGTTTGATATAGAGCACACCCGTGTTGGCTGAAGCATAGCCGTGTTTGATTTGGAACATCCCCATGCTCTTTGTAACTATGACGTGGCGGACGCATCTTTATCAAGAGAGTTGTACGGTCTAGAGCAAGCTCGTGCTTGATAAGCAAGACAGTTTTTAGTGAAAGTATGACCGTGCACTTCTCTACAAGTGTGGTCTTTTACTCTTTTTTCTTTGGTACGCCCGGTTTCTTGTTCCTTTTGCCCTGGTTGCTTGATTACCTGTCTACTGACAAAGGAATACCCACAGAATTACAAAAATAGAGAATTGATGCCATAAAATGGGATAAGTATATTTACATATAATAAGGAGAATATGTATAATAATGCACTTATCAAATGCCCCCACACTTGAACTTTTTCTTGTCCTCAAGCAAAGAAATATATCGATTCCAGAAAAGATAATGAGTGCATGATCTCCAATCTCAAAATAGTTGGGATTCCCTCTGGTGCCCAAGAAAAGACAATGTCAGGTGCTTGCAAGTGTTTATGAAAGATAAGTCTTACCTTGTAACTAGACTTCCTAAGTGTGTGTGTAACCCTTTTCTAATGGTGCCACTTACAGCTCAAGTTCGACCCAGCTAGTCTAGATCTTTTCTTATTTGCTGAACTATTTGCTCTCTATTCCTTTAGCTGGTTGTAGTAGCTTCATACATCCAATGAGGTAGCCTTTTCTCTCAGTAGGTCATTGAGTGAACATTTGTGATGCCCAAGGTCCGACTACTCAAGAGCTGCTTTCACGCTTTAAAGGCGATAGCTCTTTCTACCATCTTTTCAATATCGGTAGGGCATCCCTAATGGATCCGACTTGCCGGCCGATAGGGCATCCTTGACGTATCCAACTTTCCAGTAATTCCAACCAAAATAAACTTATTTTCCTTTTTCTTTTCTTTTTTCTTTTTGGTTTGCTTTCTTCCCGTTTGTTTTTCTTCTTTTTTTCAAAATAATAAGAAAATATCAACACACTCTAATGGTTAAACTAACTATAGTCCAAATCTAAGCGGGTAAGTGACAACAAAGTCTGGGTTTGTGCTCAAAATTTTTTTGAGGTGTCAAGTAAGGACAGGACTAAATATGTATATCTTTGAAAAATTTGGCTGCCTAACGCTAATGTAAATCTAGACTCAAAGGGGACTCCCATGAATTTGCTGATAGATCATCCTAAATCAGCACCTATCATATATGATGTAATCGCTCAGAAATAATCCCTCCCGCACACTTAAATTGTGCATTGTCCCCAATGTACACAATATATGCACTAAATTAATATGACATGTGACAGCAAGAATAGAGAGAAGAAAAAGTAGACTTATCTTACTGTTGGGTAGTGATTTGTCTCATCCTTTCATTATATTCCTGCCAAGTGGGAATCTCAATATATCCTGAAGAACTTCGAAGGCAAAGAAAAGATGAAGCTCCATAGCATAAATAAAGCTAAGCCATTTAACAGACTAACTCAATCAAAAGTAAAAAGTATAAATAATTATGAAAATAAAATCAAATGAGCTCAAGTGCTGAAGAAGTCATCCTCATCGCCGCTATTGCCGGCATCCTAGTCATCCGATATGATCGCATCCTTGTGATCCGCTCCGGTTTGTATCATCAACGGGGCAGGAGGCCATGGCGGTAGTGGGTAGTCAGCTTCCTGCTACCGAAGGAGATCATTGACTCCGCCCACCTGCCAGTGCAGTAGAGTACGGTTTAGCCTCGGTGAATGTGGTGGCTGATGGTGGAGGTGCTGTAGTTGTCCTCTGTAATGGAGGAGGAGGTGGAGGTGCTCTAATGGGTCCCGTAGCGGCTCCCGAGTTTTGTGTCTCTATGGGTCCTATAACTGTATACGTGATAACCTGTGCTGTCTGTGCGGACTACAAAGTCTCCATTGTTGTTTTATCGATACGGAGCTTTCGATATGCTGCTGTGGTGGTGAACTTGTTGTCGTCGAGTTCCAATCGGACGGCCAAGTCTGGGAGGCTAATCTGGAAAGTAGTGTCGCCCATCTAGAACTCAATCTAATCTTGTCTATCCCATGAAATGAGTCCCGGGCGAGAGTGAAGATGGAAAGTACCTTCACGCTTAGCTCCTTGTATGTCCTCTTTCTGATAACTAAGAGGAGACCCCAGGCTCCCACCTCTAGGAATCTCCTGATATCAACGACGAGCTCACCTCGCAAAAGGCAACCTAGTATATGTGTCGGGCCTAATTAAAATCTAGCTGGCAAAGTCGGTAGTGTCGCCCTGCGTGCATAGGCACGGTGAATATATACTCCACGGGTAGTTGAGAGCACCCCTCGCCTCTACTTCTCTTCACAAGGGGCGTGTGCCATGACGTTATCTTCTTCCTTGGTGGCATGAAGGATGTCTTCACCGGAGAAAAAGAGTGTATGGACGTGCTGAAGTGGAGCACGGCTGTGCTCAGGTGTCGATGCTGACGGCGAAGGCCGAGGTGGAGTGTGGCTGGTCGTTGACGAGGTCGCCGTCTTTGATGGGTCATCGTCGGTGGGGAGTTGCTTGTAGTACTCGATCAAGGTCGAGGGTGGAGGAGATGGAGGGTCAGGAGTCTGACGGCTTGAGTTCATTGTTTAGATTTAGGGTTTTCATTTGAGCACGACCTATAAGCACGGTCGTGCTCTTCGTAGGCATGCCCGTGTTCAATATGCATAGCCGTGTTCTTTGTAAGCAAGCCCATTTATTAAGCACATCCGTGCTCTTTGAAAGCACAACTATGTTCTTTGTAGATGCTTTTCCTTTTCATATCCCGAGGGTTACACGGCCTAGAGCACGGCCATGCTCTTGGGCCATGCAACTTTTTCTTGCTTTTCCTCCACCATGCTATGTGGTCCTTCTTCTTGCGTATTAGTTGCTCTAAGGCTACTACGTTTTACCCAAGCAACCCAAGCAATGCCCCCCCCCCCCCTGCGCCCTATTGTCTATACTAAGACCTAGTTTGACCGTGATCTCTCGTCATGTATCAAACATTCCTAGTAGTATGGCCGGTGCGAAAACAAACCATAATAAGCATACATAAACAATTCTGAGAGATAAATAAAGAGGAAAATAATATTAAAGAGAAAGATTCACAAGTTCATCTAAGAGTTCAAGGACCTGAGGCACCACAAGGGGTTTAGCCTCTAATGCTAATTAAAAACATCACAATAACTAGGGAAGAAAGCATAAGAAGACTCCTAGATTGCCTGGCACGATGCTTTCTCCGCCTTCAGCTTCTCATCGAATCCTAGCCATCGATTCCTGGATACGCCAAAAGTCCCATGAAAAGTAGAATTGATGGCCTTTTATAAGTTTCAGACTTTACGCCACAGCCATGTCATCTGTCCCACAATCGTGTCCTTTTGTCACACGACCGTTCTTCAACAATCTCAGCACGCTTCTTTATTGATTTCGATTTGAATTCACACGCCCAACCACACAACCGTGTTGCTAGCCATGTCGTGCTCTGTTCAAGTACTTCAAGCACGGCATTTCTCTAGAATTTGCTTCTTTTCTCCAAATTGATGAATTATCTACCAATTTACACAAAATACCCAACAACAACAAAAGTGGGAGAAACTATGAAAAAATGGATACAAAAGTACATGGAAATATGATAAGAAAATATCTATAATTATGCACTCATCAATGACTCGGCAGAAGCCGAAGCCTGGGTCACGCACTTAGAGCTGGTCTTCTAGGCAATGAGGTACCCGGAGGAAGATAAGATTACTACAGTCACCTTGTTACTGGGCAGTGAGCGTTACTATGGTGGGGATCCATTCTCGATCGCTATACGACACACGAGATTATTACATGGGGTGAGTTCCGATGGTCTTTCAACCAAAAATATATGCCATGTGTCTATCGGGATGCAAAAAAAGCAAAGTTCATGTGCCTGGTACAAGGGATTCTCTCTGTCGCCGAATATGAGGCCAAGTTTATTGAATTGGGCATGTATACATCATCCATGGTTGCTGACCAATGGGAGAAGTGCAAAAGGTTTAAGGACGGTCTGCGGGATGAGATTCAGACCATTGTCGCAGCTTCAGGGTTTGGAGACTACAATGATATTGTGGAGTCTACCCTCATAGTATAACAGAGCATTGAGAAACAAAAACATCGCACTAAAAAGTGGAAAAAGAGAAATACACCTAGTTTCCAGATTGGTGGAAGCTCGTGACCAAGCAAGAAAAGTAACATCAGCAATAGTCGTAGTTCCTTCTCAGGAGGACAAGGGCAAAGTTCATCACATAAGAAGCTTCAATGTTCGATCTGCTAGAGATTCCATTTGGAGTTTTCATAGCAGATATTGGAGCCAGTATTTGTTATCACAATCAGCAGCTAGGTCACTAAAAAAAGAGTGTTCTCTACTGATGTAGCAGAGTGGGGTAGCTTCAAAGGTAGGTGCTATAGGTGGCCAGAGAGAACAGCAGTGTCATATACTTTCTATTGTTGGAAGCCGAGGGGGATCTCCCGCGGGGGAGATCTTGAGGAGGTCAAGGAGGCTGAGGAGGCCAGTCTCAATTGACGGCGCAGGCCTTTGCACTTACATAGCAGGAGGGTGCCAGTAATCCTTGTAACGCCCCGACCCGGATCCCGGGACCTCGGGCACGTCAACAGACCGGCCGTACCCAAGTGGAGACGGGCCCCACTCAAGTACAAGGCCTAAGAAAATAGTAGCAGATAACAAAATAAATTCAAAAGTTTATTAATCCAATAATACCAAATACAAATCAGAGTGCTAATGTGGAAAATAAAGTACAAGGGTCCAAAGCCCTAACAAATCCAGGCCCTACATAGGTCCTAAGTCAAGTATCCTCACTCAGAAACAAAAGTCAGGGAGATCCTACGACCTCAGCAAATATCCCACCCCGACTCTCGCACGCCTCCTGAGCTTGAGTCACTCTACTTCTCAGGACCTGAAATGAGAGAAGGAAAAAAGTGATGAGCTTCCGAAAGGAAAGCCCAGTAAGTACCCTGCAAGGATCTCAAAGACATAAGATGAAACATGATATCAAAAATCAAAGAATCATCAAGCAATGGGGATACACCCCGCACAATCAAAACCCTAGGAGTCTACCACAACCATCAGCAACGATACGACTCCTGTCTAATGGCAGCCCTCGGGCTCAAGAAGGAACTCAAAGAAACTCAGCGAACATTCCCCGGTCAGCAACACATAGCATCTGCTGCAAGCGACTAACCTGTCGCTCCTCGGTAGCGCCACCTCTCTCTTATGTCGACATGGTCAGTGATCGAATTTAATCGACCGGCGTGGACAACCGTAGTACTATCCCTCCGCCAGAGTGCCGAACGCCGTGGTATCCCGTCCCCAACGCTCTCGCAACATCCGGAGCTCACCTGCTCCAGGGCGGACGAAGAAACTCAGTTGGCGCACACCTACCCGGCAAACACACAAGTACTGCGTATCTCCATGGTCTCATGCTAGACAACAGGAGGCTATGCTCAGCGAGCCCGCTCACTCCACCGACGCATACCTACCTAATTGCACACAAGCACCACGAATGCCTACAGTCAAGTGTCGGCCCACAGGTGGGCAAGCCCAACAAAGTATTCCAAACAAACAGGTAGTAACAATACTACCACAAGCACATCAATCACACACATACGAGGAAAAAGAGCAAAACAAACATGTATGTGCATGTATCCAAGAAAACAGATACCACAGAGAAGATATGCTAACTAATAGCATTCATCAAAACAAGAAACCCCGAGCAATGGGTAGGAGCGAGGCAAGAGTAACTTACAAAATAAACATGGCAACAACAAGTCCAATAAATACTCCGTAGAGTGGGTAGTAGGCAGAAGTAACTTACTACATGCAAGTCCTCTTTCCCAAAGCTTATAAGAAATCTCTTTTTACACATTAGTCCAAGCACAATAAAATCCCTCTTTACACATGGAACCCACTTAATTTCAATATGGGGAACTTCCTTAATTAACTAATTAATTAAATAGCAATTAGGAAATTTTTTTTTGTAACCAAATTTTTAAGGAACATAATTAGAAATAAATAAAATAGTAATAATAATAATAATTTCCTAAAATCTCCGGATTATACAATCCTAATGTAATATTAGGTATTATGGAAATCTTTGGTATTAATGCATGTGTGTTGATTAATCTTGGCTCCACACACTCCAATATTGCCAATGTATTCACATTTCCTATACACATCTTTGCCACACAACTGTTAGAACCCATGTTAGTGTCATCTTCAATAGGGAGTTCACTATGTCACTATGTCAATAGTGTACAAGGACCTGAGGATAGAAGACCATCAGTTGTTGGCCAATCTAATCCCTATGAGGATCTTAGACTTTGATGCCATCTTGGACATGGATTGGTTGAACACTCACTATGTCACTGTCGACAGTTACTCATAGATGGTGAAATTCCTTAAGCCATGCGAGACAGAGATCTTTATCTATAGGAGTCGAGCACAAACCGAGCAAGTTTTCTTGGCAAGCATAACTGACGTCGAAGCTCCAAAGACCAACTTAAAGGAGATACTAGTGGCATGTGAATTTCGTAACGTGTTTCTAAAAGAGCTTCCTGCGTTGCCCCCATCTCGAGATATAGAGTTCACCATTGAGCTAATACCAGGAGAAGCTCCTATTTCCAGGACACCTTATAGGATGGCCGCAGTGGAACTGAAGGAGTTGAAGGTCCAACTAAAGGATCTGTTAGACAAAGGCTACATTAGACATAGTGTCTCACCTTGGGGTGCACCCGTACTATTCATAAAGAAGAAGGACGACGCCATGAGAATGTGTGACGACGCTAGCATAATGCAACCAGCTAACTCGCTGTCATCCAAGTACTTCTTATAAGCCAACAATTGGTCTTCAGAAGCATCCTCAGCAGGAGGAGAAGGAAGCTCCTCATCAAGGACATAGGCTATTCGTTCGGATTTGAGAACAATTCTCACATTCCTTAGCCAGTCCAAGAAATTGGGCCTAGTCAACTTATTTGTCTCAAGGATTGATCTCAAATTCACAGAGGATGACATGATTCTAATAACCTAGACGTAAAACTGAGCATGTTAGAGAAAAGTACATGAATGCATGATATAAGGACTTTTATATTACGCATTGTTACTCCCACTATTTTATTACGAATCCATAAGCCCTCACTTTGAATACGAGAGAACCCTTTCAAAGTTCTCCTAGTGGGTTCGATATCCAAAATTCCCAAGAATAACCTTGGGTTTACCCAACAAGTCACCTTAGATCAAATGGTAGGTATCACATACCAATTACACATATCATATGTGTGTAACTATCGAACTAGTGCTATCAACTGATTGATGTGTGCACTAATCATTGGGTTGTTAACTCATTGGCGCGTGTACATCATATGTATACTACCCAACATTGTCTTCGTCTACATTAGCCTTGGGTTTACCCAACAAACCAATGTTTCCGATTAAAGCCGACCCATTAATCATGAGATCATATCTCATTGGCTAGAACATATCCAACGTAAAGTAGGGCTCGGGTTTACCCAACAACCCAAATCTCTAAGAAGGACTCTGGTTCTTACCATATTAATGGAAGACGTTTAGCTTCAATATTTAATTGAGGGATTGCTTGAATTTAGTCTTATCAGATTTTAAGCATGCAATGTATATGATCATATCAATCATATATAGATAATTCAAGTCAAATAAGGATTAACTAAGTCAAAAATTAGAAATCCTATTTCTAATGCTATTGTGATAAAATCCAAATTTGATTAAATCATATCCCATAAAATCCAAATTTGATTAGAATCATATCCCGATCAAATCCAAATTTGATTAAGATCACATCTCGATCAAATCCAAATCTTAGATATATGAAAAATCAAATTTCAGTTTTCTTTAGAATTTCCTAATTAATTAGATTAATTTTTGAAAGAATTAGAGAAACTAGAAAAACGATTTTTAGGGTTTTTTTTTCAAAAAGAAAACTAATTTCAGGGTTTGAATCTTTGAAAACAATTTTCAAACTTGTTTATATGTTATTCTGAAATCAAAAACATGTTCCAAACATGATATTTCAAATACCAATAATCATATTATTGAAAGTGTTCAAGAATAACATACAAATTTAGAACCCTAATCATGCCATCTATCAATTCTACAATGTTTTTCATGCAAAAGGTTTTGACAAACATAAGGTAGCTCTGATACCACTGTTGGGTTTTGTAGAAAAACAAAAGCATGTATCATATACATGGTACAGCGGAAAAATTAAAATTTTCTAAACCCTAGGCCAAACGGATCTCCATACGTTTATCAAAACACAAGCAAGTAAAGTTGAAGGACATATACCTTTTGAAATCTGTACCGAATTCTTTTCTCTAAGTCGGAGAAGACGTTGCGTCAACCACAGCAGTCCGTAGACGGAGTGCCTCTAACAGTGATCCACGCGAAGATCCGCAGAAGCAACCTCAAAGGTGACGGGGTAATCTCCCACGCAAGGTACTAGCTATGGTGGAAGGTCTTGAGAGGATTTGGGAGAGAAGAGAAAAGACAATTGATCTCTATCAATTACTAAGAAGTTATGTTGTTGAGTCTCTTTATGGCCTAGAGTATCACATATTTATAGGCCTCCCTAATCAGATTAGGGTTTGTTTCTGATTGGGACTTTGATTGAAGCCCAAATAAAATTTGGCTAACAATCTAATCAAATTTGACATATAATCAAATTCGACTTCCAAGAAAATTTGACTTATAATCAAATTCGAGATATAATCTGATAGGGATGAAAGTAGTGGGACACGTGGCAGTCATCCAGACAAAACACATGTTGGAACAACAACCTAGAACTTCATATTGGCGCTACAGTGCAACGTTCCGATATGAACGACACACCGGATCGGATTGATCCGCTACGAAGCACCATGCCGATCCGATATAAATAATCGATATGACGAAACCGTTATGAAACGTATCGGTATCGGAAAGAACCTCATCAAACCTGCGTAGGCATATCAGAACCCAGAATTATCCGTATCGCCTCCAGTCTTCTAGAAGAGAGACAGCTGTGGACAGCCTGGCATTCTAGAAAATTCTAGAATAATTACAGCTGGAGACAGCTCAGACGCTTAGCTGGCACTTAGCTGGCGATTAGCTGGACTGACAGCTGGCGGACACGTGATCAAATTGAGAAGCGTGCTCAGCATGCAACCAATGCCAATAAAAGGTAAGGATCACAACTCATTTGGACATTTTGGAGATCCAAGCAGCGAAGCCCTACCAAATTGGAAAGAGGATCTACTTTTCATTCTCCTTCTTGCTTTCCATTTGAAGAATGGCTGTAAGATCTTCTGTACTTTTGATCATTCATAGTGAGAACTCTTTCTCCAGTAGTTTTTTCCCCGTTTCTTAGGGGTTTTTCCATGTAAATTCGGCTTTTCTCTCTCTTGCTTGGATCCTCATTCGATTTCTATCTAGGATAGCCACCCTATAAATATAAATTCAATTGTTAGGCTGAAATTGGGCTCTAAATCCAATTTTAGCACTAACAATTTGGCGCCGTCCGTGGGGAGGTGAGCAAAAAGTTCATGGCAGCTATTCAGAGGAAATCGAAGAGATTTCAATCTCAGGAAGGAGGAAAAGGAGCTTCAGCAACCCCCCCCCCAGTTGAAGGAATAGTACCTCCTGGAGCTGAGTTCCTCAGGCTAATGTTGGAGTTCAAAATGACACCGAATGCGTCAGAAGGATAGCGCAGGAGATTGAACAGCTGAAGCAAGCTCTTCAGGAAGCGCGTCAGCAGCATGTTTCTCAAACTACAGTTCCCCATGATGCGCAACCTCACAAGGAGAACGGAGGAAGGAAAGTAGTTCGCTCCCCCAGACATCAAGCATGTTCTCCTGAGAGACACTTGAGCAAGGAGTCTTCAGCTGAAAGCTCAGATCCAGCGCATCATCATCGGGATCACCATGTTAGGGGGGAAGAGGTCAGGGAACGAAGAAAGAGGGGGATGTCCGGTTCTCCAGACCGTTCTGCAGATCGGAGGCGTAGAACCCGATCGTTGTCATATCGGTCCAAGAGACGATACCATTCATTAGACCGATAGCATTCCCCTCGCGGCCGATCTCCACACCATCTTTACCCTAGACGCCAATCACCATGACGTGATTCACCATACTGCAGTTACTCACCTCCACTACGATATATGACCTAAAGGGAACGAGTCCAGCAGCTCGTCCCCCACATTACTTCCCCTTTTATAAGGGCGATTTGGGAAGCTCCCTTCCCAAAACATTTTAGATCTCCAAATGTTCGCTCTTACAGAGATGAGATGAGATGATGGTCAACAGAACCACGGAGGCTGTTATGTATCGAGCTTTTCCTCGAACGCTTAGTGGCGATGCCCATGATTGGTTCAAGGGGATTCCCCCAGGAACTATACGTAATTTTCAGTAACTTTCTGATCTTTTCCTTTGCAATTTTGCCAACAATAGGAAACTGAAGAAGAATCCCTTGATGTTGTTGGGATTTAGGCAGAGACTGGAGGAAAGTCTTCGCGGATACATCAGCCGCTTCAATAAGGAGATTAATGGCATGGTAGACATGAATTCTGCACTAGTTGTGGGAATAGCTGTAAAAGGGTTGAAGGATGGGAAATACATAGCTTTAAAGATTCCCTAACTAGAGAGCCTCTAGCCGGTCTCTCAGATTTCCAGAGCTTAGCTGCTAAATACATAGCTTCTGAAGAAATGAAGGCCAAATGGCAAGAGAGTGACCTCTTGCAGCTTGAAGAAACCAAGAAGAAGAATCATCACCCACAGCCGTATCGGAACTGGAGAAAAGGAGCTCCGAGAGGTTATAAACCTCAGAGGGATGGAGGTTGAAATCTAAACCGAGCAGATCGGCTTGAGGAGAGAAGACTCCCACCACATCGGGGGTATGATCCTGAAAGGGGGGAGAAGTACCACAACTATTCCATCCTTAACACCTCATTGGAAGAGATTCTCTCCCAAATCCAGGATCAAAAGATCTTAAAGCCTCCGCAACCTATGAAGGATAACCCAAGGAGGAAAAGGAGTAAGAAATTCTGCAAGTTCCATCAAGATAAGGGGCATTTCACTGAGGACTGCATCCAGTTGAAGAATGCTATTGAAGGCCTCATCAGGGAGGGAAAAATGGATCAATTCTTACAGAAGGAGCAGGAACCGGAGATTGAGCACATTCCACCTCCTCAACCTATTATTCCTTGTGACACACGCGTAACAGTTATTGCTGGAGGCCCAGGATATGTAGGAGAAAGGTCAAGGTCAAGGAAGAACTATGTGAGAGCAGTTGGATCCGTTCAGAACGTCACATCCTTGAAGAGGCCACGCACCCTTATGCAAATTTGCTTTTCTGATGAAGATCTGAGGGGTGTCCACTACCCTCACGATGACGCTCTAGTGATTACTGCCCAGATCGGGGTATTCATTGTAGAGCGAGTCCTTATCGAAACCGGAAGTTCGGTGGATATCATATTCTCATCGGCTTTTGACAAAATGAAACTGCCGGTGGAAAATCTGAAGCCGATAAAGTCTCCACTCATCGGGTTCAATGGAAGTCCACTTCAACCCGACGGTATGATCTCTCTACCTTTGACTCTCGGCACTCCTCCAAGAACTACTACTGCTGTCATTAACTTTCTGATTGTGCGATGCCCTTCGAGCTACAATGTTATCATTGGGAGGCCATCCATCAATCTGTTGAAAGCCGTCCCTTCAACATACCATATGGTGATCAAATTTCCTACATCCAACGGCTGTGGAGAAGTGAAGGGTGATCAACTGGCTTCTCACCGATGCTATGCCACAATGCTCAAAGGATATGGCGAAGGGAGCAGCCGATCCGAAGAAGCACTCACCGTGGAAGATATCCAGCAAGAAAATGATGGGAGGGAGAAGCGCCGCCCCACTCTGGTTGAGGAGCTGAAAGCCATACCCCTGAAGGAGGAACAACCGGAGCGTACTGTTCAAATAGGAGCACACCTCCCATCGGATCAGCAAAAGGTGATACTAAATCTCTTAAGGAGCAACTCCGATATCTTTTCCTGGACAGCGGAGGAGATGCCAGGAGTCCCACGGGAGGTTATAGAGCATCGGCTTAATGTTGATCCGGGGCACAAACCGGTTGTACAAAAGCGACGAAGTTTCGCTCCTGATCGGCTCCAGGCTGCTCAAGAAGAAGTGGACAAGCTTCTGAAGGCTGACTTCATTCGTGAAGTATATTACCCTGAGTGGTTGTCAAATGTTATATTGGTGAAAAAATCCACGGGAAAGTGGAGAATGTGTGTGGACTTTACAGATCTGAATAAAGCTTGCCCCAAGGATTGCAACCCCCTGCCTTTAATCGATAACTTAGTAGATTCTACATCAGGGTACGAAATGCTAAGTGTTCTCGATGCATACTCGGGGTACAATCAGATCAGGATGGCGGAAGACGATGTGGAGAAAACCTCTTTCATCACAGGAAGGGGAACATATTGTTATAAGGTCATGCCTTTTGGCCTGAAGAATGCTGATGCCAGTTTTCAAAGATTGGTGAACAAGGTTTTCAAAGACGAGATCGGAAGAAATGTGGAAGCCTATGTTGATGATATTTTGGTGAAGAGTGATAAAGCTGAACAACATATCGCCGATCTGCAGGAAACTTTTGCTGCACTTCGAGCAAATGGGATGAGCCTCAATCCCAACAGATGTATATTTGGAGTCCGATCTGGAAAATTTCTAGGATTTATGCTCACACATCGGGGAATTGAAGCAAATCCGGAGAAGATACGAGCAGTCCTAGAAATGAGGTCCCCGAGAACAATCAAAGAGATACAAAGACTCAACGACCAACTTGCAGCTCTGGGGAGGTTCATATCCAAGTCAGGAGAGAAGAATCTTCCTTTCTTTCGAGCATTGAGAAAGGCTCCAAAAGTTGAATGGAATGAAGAGTGCGAGAAAGCATTCGTACAGTTGAAGGTGTACTTGCAGTCACCAGCTTTATTGGCAAAGCCTCAACCAGGGGAAGAGCTATATATTTACTTATCTGCAACCGATGCTGTTGTCAGTTCAGTACTGGTAAAGATTGAGGATAATTTGCAGAAGCCTGTGTATTATACAAGTAAAGTCCTCACTGATACTGAATCCCGATATCTCTCTCTTGAAAAGCTGGCCTACGCTTTGGTAGTTGCGGCTCGATGGCTCCGTCCTTATTTCCAATCACATCGGATAAGGGTGTTGACTGATCAACCATTGAAGCAAATCCTTCATCGGCCAGATACATCGGGATGCCTCTCCCGATGGGTACTTGAGCTGGCGAAGTATGACATCAGCTATGAGTCGCGTACTTTGATAAAAGCCCAAGTGCTTGCAGACTTCATTGCTGAGCTAACGACTACTACAGATGATGATCCTTCAAACATCAAGTTGTCTGAAATCAGGGATGACGCTTCGTCCCAGTAGACTCTACACACAGATGGATCTTCCACTGGAGAAAGTTCAGGAGGAGGGCTGATCCTGCAATCACCATCGGGATGGAACACCTCTACCATTCTGAAGTTTGGGTTCAAAGCTACCAACAATGAGGCTGAATATGAGGCTTTGATAGCAGGATTGCAGTTAGCTCGTGGCCTTGGTGTGAAGAATTTGCAAGCTAATACTGATTCCCAGTTGGTTGTGGGCCATCTGAGTGAAGAATTTGAGGCAAGGGAAGATCATATGGTGAAATACAAGTCTCTGTTGCAGAAGCTCACTACAGGCTTCGAGAAATTCCACATTTCCAAAATTCCCAGAGCGGAGAATCAGCAGGCTGATCTCCTATCAAAGATTGCCTCAGCAAATGCTAGTATTGAACAACCAGTCAATATTCAATATCTAGCAACAAGGACAATTGATTGTCGGCCGCCGAAAGAACTCATGGATATTGATCAGGAGCCATGTTGGATCGATCCGATCCTGAGTTATCTGAAGGATGGAACTCTCCCGCAAGAGCCGAAGGAAGCCCGGAGGGTCACTATTAGAGCTTCCCGATATAGTGTGGTGGATGGGCAGCTCTATAAAAGATCTTTTACTCTCCCTTTATTAAAGTGTCTACGGCCATCAGAAGGGGAATATGTTCTTCGGGAGGTCCATGAAGGGATCGCGGGAGATCATTTGGGATGAAGAGCATTGAGTCACAAAGTCCTTAGACAAGGATATTATTGGCCAACTTTGAATAAAGATGCAATTGATTTTGTGAAGAAATGTGATGCTTGTCAACGCGATGCTAACGTTCAGCGGCGTCCTCCGGTACCACTCACCGCAGTTGTGAGCACGAGACCGTTTGCTTTATGGGGAGTTGATATAGTTGGATCATTTCCTGTAGCTGTCCGACAGATGAAGTTCTTAATTGCAGCGATTGACTACTTTACTAAGTGGATGGAGGCAGAACCACTAGCGTTGATCACAGCAAAGGCTTGCCTGGGCTTTTTATGGAAATCTATTATTTGCCGCTTCGGCTTACCTGTTGCCTTCATCACAGACAATGGCCGCCAGTTCGACAATCAATCATTCAAGAAGTTTTGCACAGATCTTGGTATTGAATCAAGGCTTACTTCTGTTACTCATCCACAGGCGAATGGACAAGTGGAAGTAACCAACAGAACTCTTTTGCATAGTTTGAAGACAAGAGTTCTCAGAAATGGGTCGAACTGGTGGAAGAAGTTCTGAATACCCTATGGGCATATAGGACAACTGCTCGAACTCCGACCGGTGAGACTCCGTTCGCGTTGGCATTTGGAGTCGAAGCTATGCTCCCAGCTGAAATCACTTTACCAACACCAAGAATGCAGTCCTTCGATCCGGTGAGAAATGAAGAGCAGCTCCGTACTGAACTAGATCTACTTGAAGAAAAGAGGGATTGCGTCAATGTTCGAGCAGCAGCATATAGACAGAAGGTCAAGAGGTATTATAATGCCATGGTGAAGGAAGTTACCTTCCAAGTCGGAGACCTTGTACTGAGAGAGAATATCTTTCAAGGAAACAAGAGTCGGACAGGAAAACTCAATACCAATTGGGAAGGCACATATATCATGCGAGAAATTGTAAGGCCCGGTACATACTGGCTTTCAAAGATGGATGGACGCAGGCTCAAGCGTCCATACCATTCAGAGCATCTACGGAGGTACTATCAATAAAATTGATTACTTCCATATATTCATCTATTTTTTGCTTTCGTTCTATTTCTTGAAAAAGTTTATTTACCAACAAAGAAAGGAGGAATCAACTCCAGAAGCCATACCGGCACCAAACGCCCATATCGGACTCAATGGACCATATCGGTCCCAATATTCACATCCATCTCAACAAGCCATACCGGCCCCACCAGATCATATCGATCCCAACGGATCATATCGATCTCGACAGACCATAACGGTCTCATCATATCAATCTCGATAGACCATACCGGTCTCGTCATACCATATTGATCCCAACGGATCATATCGGTCACAATGCCCTTACCGGGCTCAACGAGCCATATCGATCCCAACGGATCATATCGGCTCCAACTGATCATACCGGCTCCAGCGAACCATGTTGATTTACCATATCAACAAAACACACCAGTCTTGGAGAATCAACAAGCCAAAGCAGCACCAACAAGAAGACAACTATGCCAATCATGCATCGACAGAGATTACATCAGGTCGCACAATTTCTCCAATCAAACATCATAGGAGTCATCATACAAGTATGTCACATCCACAAACTGCGCCAATGTCATACAAGTAAGACCAAACTCCTCATTTCTACAACAATTTGATGACTTATTGCTTTGGGAATGAAAGAAAGAAGAAAGTCCATTCAGCAACTACGAGAATGAGATACTTCAAGAAATGAAACAATCAGAAAGAGACAAATTAGTAAGAAAAGGAAATCTATTAATTGAAGATAAAGAAGTACAACGACAATACAAAAGTTAAGAAGAATCAGAAGAAACAGAAAAATTTGAGTCAGAGACGCCATCAGGAACTTGAGAAGGAGTAACTGCGAGCGTCGACACCTTTTGGCATTGATTATTCCTGAGAATGTGGACCTCAAAGCACAGGTCCTCTCGAAGAACAAAGACAAGCAGTTCTCCCTCCACCAGTTGGTGATCCCTTACAAAGTCCGCCCAACCCTCAGTAAACCGAACGTACCCGAGCTCCGGGGACATGGATAGAGTCACTGACCAGTAGTTTCCGCTGGGTCCCGCAATCTGACAGACCCCGCCTCAAAGAACGCTCTCATATGACCCCGGAAAGCCCTCGGAATCCACAAGTAGCGAGAGTTATCACTAAGGAAGAACTTGAAGAAAGAGGGACAGTTGTTGTTAGCTATGGCGAAAGAATAAGATATCCAAAAATTATCACCATCGCCCCTATTTATATTGAGATTTCTGCAGAAGTAGTTAATGCATATCCAACACACTAAAGGAGATCAGAGGCTTCGCTTCAAGCCCCAAGATATCAAAAGACATCAAACGCTTTGTTTCAAACCAATAAAGGCGACTTTTAGCCTTTTTCAAAGGAATACCGCATTAAGACTGCTTTGGAAACGTTTCAGAATTAAAGGCTCGGTTTGACGGAATTGCTGCTTTTCTTGTCAAAGGGATGATCATGAAACAGATCCGGTCCGAAGTGAACAATCAAATAATAAATATCGACCGATCCGATATAATACCTTCACCGTCGATAAGTATCAGAGGCATTACACGACCCGATATGAACATCCAGGAACAGATCAGTATTAAAGGATTATCATTTAACAAGCATTGAAGATGAATTGAACGGCAATTTCATTCATTCTCAAAAAGGAAGAAAGAACGGAAAGATGATCATAATGTTCTCGTGAAATACAACTCAAAAAAGAATTTACGATTCAGAATCAAGTTTTCAAAACAGAATGGAGAATTACGAAAGCGATTATAAACTCCTTCATTAGACAAAGTCCCAATTGCTACTTCTTGCGACATTCTCTCGATGAGCTTGTGCACGGAGTTTTGCTTCAAGAGCTTCAGCAGATTTCTTCGCTTTATCGTTCAGAATCTTTTCTTGAACTGCTTTCAATTCTTCAATTTCACTGCGAAGCCATCTCACTTTGGGTCGATCTAGTAAAAAGAAGAAAAAGGGATGGAATGATTAAAAAGAAGCAAAGGAAAACTATAGGAATTTAGCTAACCTTCCCTCCTACACACAGTGGAAGATCTACTCCCTTGATCAGCTTTAGGGGCCGTCATTCTATTTGCCTCAGTAGAGGCGACCTTAATACTTTCAGAAACTCCTCCTCCACTTGGAATAACGGAAGCAGCTCCTCCACTTGGAATAACAGAAGCAGCACCTCCACTTGGAATAACAGAAGCAGCTCCTCCACTTGGGATAGCAGAAGCAGCTTTAACTAGTTAAAGGAGAAATGAATGAACAACTGCACTATTTTGGATATTAGACGGAAGGAAAATCAAGGCTTACATGTTTCAGTGGGGGTGTCATCTTCAACCTCAATGATTGTTGGAGGAGTTCCACTTGAGGCTTCATGATCCTTCCCGTGAAGAATTGGTTTTTTATCAGGAGCAATCTCTTCACGATCTCAGATGTTTTCGTAGATGGATTCCGATTCTGCTAGAATAGCTTTATATATCGGATCAGGATCCGATGTAACCTTTTTATCCTCCGAAATTTTTTCTGTTCCTCCCTCCGGAGCTTTTGCTGAATCCGATGTGGATACGAGAAGAATTGCTGTATCGGAAACATTCTTCTCCGACTCCGATACAAATGCAGTACAAATTTTATCCGGACCAGGAATATCGGGTCCTAATTCTTCAATAACAGAAGGTTTAGCTCTTGCTTCCTCGGCAACAGGATCTTTGTTTTCCTCCCCTTCACTATGATATTTCTCGAAATAAAGTTCCACAACGTCGTCATAGGAAGTTTGATGAACGTTGACTGAAGGGTCAACAGAATGGACACTGCTCAGAATCGAACAAACTTCTGATGTTACTCTACGAATTTCATCATCAGACAGTTCTCTTTTTTCTGTTGCAGCAAGCTTGCCTTCAAGCTCCATACATCTCTTCCAACTTTCATTCAGATTTGTTCGCAGGGATGAAGTCTCCTCTTTAATAACCTCATTCGACTGCTGGGCAGCAAGAACTTCACTTTGAGCTTGAGAAAGAAGATTGTCTTTAGCTCTCAATTGTTCAGATAAGAAGTCGATCTCCTCTTTCATTTTACCAACTAACCCTTCAGCATCTTTAAGCTTTGTCCTCAAGATCTTCTTCAATTCTTCTTCATTGGAAGCCTCACGCCTAAGCGCAAACACTTTATCAGAGAGCTTCCTATTTTCATCAACAACAGAGTCTTTTTCATTTTTAGACTAATCCAGATCCAATCTTAAAGAAGCAACAGTTTGCTCGGATAAGGAAAGGGAAGCTTGCAAACTCTCATAACCCACTTTTAACGCATTATGTGCTGCTTGAGATTCCATCAATTCAGCGATGATAGACTTTTTTTCTTTAGTCAGTTTAGCTAGTTCAGCATCTTTGGCTAAAAGACTTTCCTGAAGCTTTTTATTCTTAGAGTTACCCAAGCTACAGAATGTCGCGATCTGTTCCCCCCACAAAGCAGTCTGCAAAAAAAAAAATTTATTAAGTAGGAAGTAGAATTGTGTTATCAATTGATAAGGAATTCAATAACATACTGAAGCCGTAGACCACCGAAAAATAGGTGCAAGATTCTTCTATACTGAATTGATTCAAATAATTATTAACAGTATCTTGCCACAAGGATCGGATGGAATTTCTGTCAAGCTTAACATCGACGGGCAAGGTAGTGTCTTGTCGAAAGGCAAATCCCTTACGCCCAGAACTTCGGAAGTTCAGATCACCAATAGAAGGATCTGCAATTTGCGTTTTACCTGAAACTAAAATGAAAGTGGTGGATCAGCCGATACATAGCAGAATCGAGCAAAACAGAAGTAGCAAGAATACAACGAATGACATTGGATCCATACCTTTCCTCCGATCAGAGTCAGATCCTGTCTCCAAAGAAGTATTCTCTCCCAATCTGAGAAGTTCATCTAGTTTGGAAACAGTCGGCACATCAGGGATTTGAATATCGAAACCCGATCCGATGGGAAGAGTATGAGGTAATACAATAGGCACATCGGGATCCGATGAAGCTGGAACGGATGGAGAAGGAATGACAGATTCTTCTTGAATTGAACCAACCAAATCTCTAACAACTCCCTCGGTGGAATAAAAGCAGAACTAGCTTTATCCACAGCCTTCATTAGCCATCTCCTCTTAACAACTGGAACCTCGATCGGAATTGGAGGAAGGCTAGTAGTAATGGGAGCTGTTACCTTTTCAAAACTAATTGAGGTATCAGATTCATTCCTTTGGCCAAGACCAAGCTGTTGGGAACGGGCATCATCAGTTGGAGTTTTCTCAACTTCTCTACTACCAGAACTACGAAGTTCTTCGTTCGAAGCTTCTTTCCCTTTCCTCTTCGATTTATCCGCCTGGGAGATGGCGCGGATCCTCTCAGCCAGAGTCTTTGGTGCCATATCCTTCTCTGAGAAAGAATGATGAATAAAACAAATCAGGATTAAATGACAACCAAAGATCATTCGATAACATGGATTGAAGATTTGGAGTAATTCTACCTAAAGCTAAGTATAATCCGCACTCCTGGAGTCTCTTATCAAACAAGAAAGATTTATCTAATGTCGTTTTCTTGAACTTCTCGAATTTTTTGAACCAATCACTCTCAGCTGGTTTTTCCTTTACTTTGGAGCTTGAAGGAACAATAGGGTTTCCCCACTTGGTACTAAAGCCCCAATTCTCGCTATTGAAAACAAAGAAGTACTTACTTTTTCAATCCTTGATTGAATCAGGGACTGAACCGAGGAAAACCGCACCAGGTATGGCACCGAAATTGTACCAATTGGATTGTCTATCTTGGTTGATGTTGAAGAGGTGACTAAACAAATGAACAGTCGGCTCAACCTCGCAAAGGAGTGAAACTACAACTAAACCGCAAAGGATTCTCCAAGAATTGGGAGTTAGTTGAGAAGGATTCAAACTAAAGTGACGGAAAATATCTACAAAAATTTGCGGAAAAGGCAACCTAAGACCAGCTACAAGAGCATCTTGGTAAACAACCAAGACTCCTCCTTGAGAAGGAGAACAAGCATGTTCAGATGGGGATGGAACCCGATAGGAGAAATTAGGGTTAGAGAGATGATACTTCGCTACTAAATCATCAATTTTAGCCTCAGAAAGAGTATTAACAAAGAAGTAGGAACAGCATTTCGGGTCCCTAGCAAGCTTTGGCATCGTGAAGAAACGACAGAGAAAACCCTAGAGCAAAGAAGATTCAAACTCTGAGAGAAAGAGCCTCGTACCTGAGAGGATAGAACTTTTCCGGGAATCGAAAGATCAATGACTTCTTGATGAAAGACAAAACGAATCAGGAAACAAAGCAAGAAGATCTCCACAAGGATAGCGTCGTTCTCGAATGATTTTGAAATTAGGCTCTCCAACAATATTTGGAAATCAAATCGACGGTCAAGATCAAAGCAAGAGACTATACAAAACCCTCCATCTGACAGTTAGGGATAGAAGGAAATTCAAAATGCTTCGGATTCTTGACGCGTGAGAAATGAAAGGGCAATGTCATCATGAGCCTTATCTCACGACACTCGTTAGAAATCGCATTTTCACGCTAAGGAATGGGGTGTGATCAATGCTGAACAATTAGCATTAAAGCCTAAGAAGTAATAAAGACTTCTTCACCCCCGAAAGAAGTGACTGCTATACACTAGATGTGACAGATCAGATAAGGGCATCGAATTAAGAATCCGAGAAAACAAGAAGGAGAATGTTGCAAAAAAAATCACAAAAAGTACGGTACGAACGGGAGAAGGAGCATTAAATGAAAACAATGGAGCAGATATTGACCCAATAGTTCTAACACAGTTTGATCACATTAATGCTTAGCTTCATTAACTCGAATAATGATCAAAGAATATTTGATCACCCTTCGAATTAATTCGCAAATACTTGGTGGGGGACTATTGATAGGGATGAAAGTAGTGGGACACGTGGCAGTCATCCAGACAAATCACATGTTGGAACAACAACCTAGAACTTTATACTGGCGCTACAGTGCAACGTTCCGATATAAACGATACACCGGATCAGATTGATCCGCTACGAAGCACCATGCCGATCCGATATAAATAATCGATATGATGAAACCGTTATGAAACGTATCGTTATCGGAAAGAACCTCATAAAACCTGCGTAGGCATATCAGAACCCAGAATTATCCCTATCGCCTCCAGTCTTCTAGAAGAGAGACAGCTGTGGACAGCCTGGCATTCTAGAAAATTCTAGAATAATTACAGCTGGAGACAAATGTAAGCTTAGCCGCACTTAGTCGGCGATTAGTTGGATCGACAACCGGGCTAACACTTGATCAAATTGAGAAGCGTGCTCAGCATGCAACCCATGCCTATAAAAGGCAAGGATCACAACTCATTTGGACATTTTGGAGATCCAAGCAACGAAGCCCTGCCAAATTGGAAAGAGGATCTACTTTTCATTCTCCTTCTTGCTTTTCATTTGAAGAATGGCTGTAAGATCTTCTATACTTTTGATCATTCATAGTGAGAACTCTTTCTCCCGTGGTTTTTTCCCCGTTTCTTAGGGGGTTTTCCACGTAAATTCGGCTTTTCTCTCTCTTTCTTGGATCCTCATTCGATTTCTATCTAGGATAGCCACCCTATAAATATAAATTCAATTGTTAGGCTGAAATTGGGCCCTAAATCCAATTTTAGCACTAACATAATCAAATTTGTCTTATAATCAAATTCGACTTACAATCAAATTTGACTTATAATCAAATTCAACTTACAATCTTTCTCTTCCTATTAATTCTCTTGTTTAAGGATCTGTTCCTAAAAAACCGTTTTATACCGCATTGATATCTTCTATGCATGTGACCCATTAGGTTCCCGGTTATGTTGGCCATTCATAATCAACCATTGATTACAAATAGATCATGAGCGGCATCTAGTAATACATCATGACCCCCAATTGATCGGAAAGTCAGGTGGTCTGACTTGGAACCTTTCAGAAGCCAATGTTAGTGTACAATTTGTCCTTTACCATCTTATACCAACTTGGTTCGGAGTATGGCCTATGTGTCAACTCCCACTAGACTGACTATGTTACACCAAGCCCAAGTATTAGTTCCTCATCCTATGGGATCTATTACTCAAAACTTATATCATCGAAGACCATCTTCATGACAAGTTACTCTGGCCAGAGATTCCTAAGTAATGACTCAACAAGTGGCCATGGGTATACTCTCCTTCTATTAGGAGTGGTAAATCTTCTATTGGCTACACAAATACCTTCGAATACTTCAAAGCTGTACCCAATCACCACCCTATAAGTAACCCCTGAAGGGAAACGTAGGACTAGCGTCAAAGCACAGGATCCATATCCAAGATAACTTGTGTACCTCAAGTCTAAGGATATTTAGACTATTACTGCAATAAGATCTTCACTGACATTTTAATAGGATAACCATGTGAAGACTCATGGTAGGTCATCCAATGAACTTACTACCCTTAGCAAGCATCCACATGTTCACTCAAAACATCTTCATGCTTACAGCTTGTGAGAACAACTGCTTGATCGGATCAAGGAGCATAATATGTGCTAGTCTTGATAGATCAATGATGTCTCATCTCATTGATACTGCGACTAGGGATGTTTAGATACGTACATAATTACACATGATAGGAATCCCACATTAAGATCTCTATCATAATTTCCTTCATGCCATGCGTTGTATCATGGACTTCATTAATTAGATTTAAGATCTCATATCATATTCATAGTAATGAACATCTAAATAATGAAGAAGCCTTTTATTAAATAAATAAATTTGTACATAAAGTGCCAAAGGTGATTGTCTTTAGAGCACTTCTCCAACAATTTCACTCATCCTTGTCTTGTCCTATTTATTTAACAAAGGGTAACCCTTATCACGTGGCTAGCCATGTCCCATGGGTTAAGGCCCAACCTCTAGGTTTGGGTGGTCTTGGTGTCAACTCCCACCACCCACAACCCTTTCTTTTATTATTTAACTATTTTTCTTTTATACCATGGCTATGTCCACTTTTTATTTATTTTCTTTCTTTTTTTCCCAAGCCTAATCTAATTAGGTCACACCACGAACCCACGATTAGCTTTCTTTTAATTGATTTGACCGAATCAATTTTCTTGTTACTTAGGTCCGTACCTTGGTCCTTTTAATCTAATCATCGATTTGATTAAGCTCATTAGCCCACTACCTGGAATTCTAATCATTGATTTGATTAAGCTCATTAGCCCACTACCTGGAATTCTTTAATCAAACTAGTTAACAATTAAAAAGCATTAATTTACCTACATTATATAATGTCAAATTAAGCTAGGCTTTTGTCACATTCCAATAAATTAATCCCGTCTAATCATTAATCAAATAATTAGCTAGTTAATTATCTAATTAACTACCAATTATGATTAACAAACTAATTAAATAATTTTCCCAATTATTTATTCCATAACTTACTTTAATTTGATAACTAAATAATTGTCACACTATATTAGATTAAAACTAATAAATTTTTTTATTATTTTTATTTATTTATTTATTTTTATTATTCCTCTTCTCTACCGTCTCTCTCTCTCAAACTTCTTCTCTCTCCTTCAACCCGACACCATGCCCTCACCGGAGCTACAACGGCGAGCCTGTGGACCTCGAAACTCTGCCTGCGCTGGAGTCGTCACCACCAGGAGACTCCACACGAGCCCAGCGTCTCTAGAAAGCTGCAGCTCTCTCTCTCTTCTCGCTGGAGCTCACGACACTGCACCATCACCAGCGAGTTCCTCTCCATGCATGCAACTTCTCTAAACTACGCGGCAAGGTGAGAGGAACTTACCGGTAAGCTGAAGACGATGACCAGCACTAACAGAAGCCTCTGACAGACCGTGTGCACCACCGTCTTCTCCTTCACTTCGCTGACTCGGCCTCCTGCTCCGCCTGATAAGAACCTCGACGGTCCCGCACTCGACTGAGGAAGCGTAGCAACGATTCCCCACCAGTAACCTTCTCCGACTGTCACCTCACCGGAGTAGCTCTCTCACTGGTGTTCTGAGCTCAAGCCGGAGCTAGGACCATCCGTTTTATAGGACAGGGGAGGCGAGGCGACGTTGCTCGGCCCATCAAGGCACCGTTGCCGTCATCCGGCCCTCATGCGTAACGGACGGCAAAGGTGGCAAGGCGCGCGGTGGTTGTTTCGCGGTTGGGGTAACAGTGGCCAGCCTCGTGATCAGGCTTCCCAGATGGACAATGAGGATCGCGTGATCCATTTCAACGGCTCCGATTAAACCGTGGAGTCTCGGATCAAGCACATCATAGATCAATGGCTGAGATTGCATCACGTTCAACGGCTTGATTTCAAAACAATGTCTCGAGCTTGTGACCCCTCACCAGATGGACGGTTACCATGCGTCCATACCGTGAGGTCATTTCCACCATCACAACCATCTTCGCTTCGTATCCAAACACAATGAGATAGATTTAGTCTCAGCTTGCCACGTGGCTTGATGGACACCGTTATAACTCCTTGCGATTAACACCATTCTGAGATCTTTTAATCTCAACCGTCGCTTCCCTTCTATATGGGTTTTTCTCTGGATAAATTATCCAGAGATCCCTGTAATTCTTTTAGGATACAGTTTAGTCCAATTCCTGAGAGAGAGGACTATTTCCTTTAAATCCTTGAGATTTATGTTATTTACCTTTTAATCCAACCACTGTTAGGGAGACTAAATTTCCTCTTGGTCCCTGAACCTTCTTAAAATTGCCAAGAGGTCCTCCGGCCTCTCTACTATCCCTAATTAGGGTTTTATACCTTTTACCCATTATTTTCGTTTCTTGATTCAATCCCTAAATACTTGGGAAATTTATTTATAAATTTTAAGAAATTAAGGCACTTTTATTTAGAAATTTTAAGAAATTAAGGCACTTTTACTACTCCAGCCAGCCACGCCACCTCGTCCAGCGTACCACTGCAGCCCGCAGCGCCGATCTAGCTCCGGCCCTTCTCCTTTGGCCTCACAGCTCACCGGCGGCCCATTTGCCGACGATCCCTACGCCGGCAACGTGCTTACTCCTCTTATGAGCTTAAATGGGGGGAACCCTAACTTAAACTCATAGAATTGATTATAATTGGGGATTGAGTCCTAACAATCAATTTGAGATTAAGGAGTTGGGGATTAATTGATAGATGGGATATTTAGGTTGTGAATTGGTTAATTGGGTACCATGTATGTTATAGAGTAAATTATGAGATTAATGTGGAATGTTTGTACTAATTTCTAAGCCCTAGAAATAGAGGATATGCTGCCCAATTTTCCTCAAATTTACATGCTTAATTCTTCACATTTGTATAGCATTTATTTCCTTTGAGAGAAAGCACGTTAGTGGCTTCTCAATCATGCTTAGAAAGCTTAACGAGTTTACCGTATTCTATGGAGGTTAGATTAAAGTACGATAGGAATACGGACTTCGTATTTATAGATTTCATATTTCAATGATCAGGAAAGGGCAAAGGCACGTTAGCCACTGTCGAAGGACCGAGTCAGACTTAAGCTCGGACCACACTCAAGTGAGGGGAACTAACTGTATTATTTCGTTTGATTTATCATATTTTTATACAGTATAGATTTCAGTTTTGAAAAGCATAAACTAGGAGTTTTATGAAGATTTCTAGAGTTTTGTAAAACCATTTCATGCACAGTATTCAGTAACAGAAAAGAGAAACAGATAGATTACACTTTATTGATATGCTTGTATGGACCAGTGGTGGCTCGTGTAAAGCCAGAGAGTATGGCACTAGGTTAGGAGAGGGGTGATTTAAATTCTAATTTTAATACTGAACTATCTGTTTTAAAACACTTCCATTTTATAAAATCAAAACCCCTCTTTCCATCCTTTTCGGATGCTTAGTGTACGTATATATAGTCGACCTCATGTATCAGATATACTAGTTGGTCGTTGGTCATATAGTATTGAAGTAGATGTGTAGTCAGAGAATTAGTCTTGTGTTTATCAGATGACTCCGCATTCCTCGCCTTCTAGAGATTGAGTTTATCTCGGAAAGAGAGAAGGCACAGGTATAGATTACCAAGGGGGAATGTATGTTTCATAAATAATTCACAAGACAGAAACAGAAAATCCGATATGCATAATTAAGAGAATACATTGATTAGCATTTACTTGCTTATTATTTAGTACATATTTCAGTATTTAAATTCAGTATTTCCTATACATGTTTTATACGTCAGATTTACAGTTTTACTTTATTATAAGGGTACAATTTACACCAGACAGATATGTTTCCAACAAACTGAGCTCCAGTAGCTCAATCCCTTTTCTCTTAACGTTGTGATTGCAGGCGATAGATAGAGGACCGTATAGAGGTTGGTCTGATCGCGAGTCTAGTGGAGACGCCCTGTAGCTGGCTCTGACTCCCGTGTCTAGAAATCATGTTATCTTTATTATGAGTGTTTGTGAGACTTTAATTAGTTTAATACAATATTTATATGGTGTAGTATTAAACCAGATTGAGTTTGAGTTCTAATGTATTCAGTTTGCTTTACTTATCTTCCGCATGTTATTGATTTTACAGTTAATTAGCAATTTACAGCCTTAGGTTTATGGTTCATTCCTAGAACTGGATTGTGTGACACATTTCCCCTGAAAAGGAGATGGGTGTTACATTTACTGAGCTTTCCTTTCGAAAGCTCACTCCACTTGCTTTTCTCTCTTTCAGGTTTTGAGGATAGCCGATTCAGATTTAGGAGTTGGGCAAGGGATTAAGATAGCTTAACGAGGTTCGAGGACCTCAAGTTTTTACTTGATGAGTGAGATTGTATGTGTTTGTAGGACCCTATAGGGCTTGATTTTTGTATAGACCATTGTAGGGTATCTTGAACCCTCAGTTTATTATTATTAATTCCGCTATAAGAACTCTGAGTTTTGTTATTATTGAAGTTAGTAGATGTATTTTATTGCATGATTTTGATTTACTTAGGCCTTGTATCCGAGTGGGGCTCGTCTCTACTTGGGTACGACCAGTCTGTGTACGTGCACGAGGCCTGGAAACCGGGTCGGGGTGTGATAGGGTTCATGTAGATGTATGCCTCTGTTCCCGGACATCAGGATCATGTAGATGCATGCCTCGATTCCTTGATGGAGTTGGAGTCCTTATATAGACAATTTAATTAGGGTGCATGCTTACATGATACGAGGCCTTTGCATATGTAAATGATTATGATATGCCGTCTGGTGATTGCGATTGCATATGTGCTTTATTCGGGTTTTCTGAAATGCTTGGCATGTTAATCTAATGAGAAGATAATGCATATGATTAGCATTATTTCTGGGATTCGTATATCTTTCATTATATATGTATTTCCGTACATTAGTGATTTTCACTCAAATAAACTACTTGCGCAGGTAAGTGAGCGTGAGTAATCTAGTAGATGGCTTTGACATAGAAGATAATGATAGTGTTTGTTTGCACTTAATGTTTAGACTTCTAGAACTCTTCCACAAATTTGTAAACTCTGTATAAGATTAAACAGTTTGATTATTTTTATGAATAGCAATTTGATTATTATGATCATTATAAGGTTTATATTATACAGCTCATGGGCTGGGTGCACTCCCAACCCAGCTTGTGTGACATCTGTCTCATTAAAGAGACAGGTGTTACAATCCTGATGGGAGACAACAAACTAGAAGCATCATCAGAATTCTCTCATCTTCAGCGACTAAGTGCCTTAAAGCCATCTTGAAGGGAAACAACGAACTAGAAGCATTGTCAAAGTTCTCTCATTACCAACGACTCCCCTTTTCATGGAGGATTAGGTTATCATCAAACCTTCTCATGGATTTCTACTCTGAAATTAGGGTTTTCTGGGTTTCTGATGCTTCAATCGCTGTTTTGTTCATCTATGATTTCTTTGTTTTCATATTGGTGTGATTTTAGGCTCTCGTAAAATGAATTTGTTTGTTTCTGTTTCTGATAGCTAATTGAGGACAATCATAGTGAAATTTCTTGACTTTAGGATTGATTTAGATGGATCTATTATCTATTGTTTGGTTGAGATTATTCTATTGAATTCGTGTCAAGCTCCTTCTTTTAATTTAATCTTTAAGTTTCTTTGATTCAGTGTCTTTAAATCTATATCAATATGTCTTATTACTGTAGAAAAGAGATGTTTTCCATAGGTTCTTAGCAATGATGAGTTCCTAAGAAAATTTCAGAGAGATTTTCAAACATAGACAATGAGAAAACTCAGTGTGATGTATAAAATTAGGTAGAATCTAGATTCAAATCATGTTTTTCAAAGCTGGATTCAAGAGTACTAGCCAACAATTTCATCCAATGCATAGGATGTCTTTTAAAGAACGTTTGCTTATTTTTCTTTCAACAATTTATTTCAGTCAACTACAACTAATTCATTAGCAAATTAAAACTCAACTAAAATCCAATACCTTAACATAAAAAATTTAATGCCATCCCACCAAACCCAATGGCCAGAATTATTCGATTATTTATTGTAGATAATAAGATTGTGAATAATTGAAATGTGTAATTTTTTTAATTGCATAAAGGGGGCTCATGAGGTAAAAGACGGGGAGCAAGGGTGAGGAGAGGGACACCTTCTTCTAAGTAACACCCATATCCAAATCAGGGAACGAGTGTCACACCAGCCAGGCAAGTATACATCCTGAACCTAAGGCTATATATAAAACCTGATACTTACACCTATATGTAATCTAGTGAAGCAGGAGAAACATATGTCATAACTTGGAATAAAACCATGTCATAATACATCATTAAATAAGAAAAACACTGACATAGGACACATGTCATTGAATAAAAAGGAGTTTCACTCTCTCCTATACAACAACACCACCAAATAAATTAAATGGGGTTGGTCAGAGCCAGCTATGTGTGTATACTATTCCTCACTCCACTACACTAGATATAGTTAAGATCCTTGTCTACTACCTGCAAAGAAAATATAATGAAGGGAAAACGAGCTACTAAAGCTTAGTGAGGAAAACATTTATGTCATGTATAAGTACACCTGTGTATAAGAAATAGTAATAATCCCAAAAAGATACAAATTGTACAATTAAACAAATCTAAAGATAAAATGTTGTTCAAATAACATGTTGGTCAATACATTATCTTCAATCTTGAATAAATGATATAAACATAAGAAGAAAATCATGAGTAAATTCACATGTATGTTTATTTCAACAATTTAATCATCGCTATCGTGAATGACTTCAGTAAATTCTTTTGGTGAAATCTATCGACATCAATAGCCTCCACGGCCGGTGTCAACTTTCTATCTGGGAGGTGGGAAATACAAAATCAAGTCATGTCATCAACGATATCAATTCCCCTACACTCCTACCTCAATGTTGCGGAACAAGAGTGAAATCAAGCGGACGTATCTCACTCCTGTGCCTTTCGGTCGGACCCATCTAGCTACCGTCAGACAAATATTATATACGTTCACTAGACACTCTACGAATATGGAAATGGGTTTTATTTCTTGAAAAATGGAATGTTTTAAAAGCAGATAGTTTGACATAAAAATCAGAGTTTCATAAATCACCCTTTCCCTGACCTAGTTCCATACTCTTTAGCTATATCATAAAGCCACCACTGGTTCAAGCAAGTATTTCAGTAGGGTGTAGTCCACTACTACTTCTATCTATTTCTCTTGTTCTATCACATTCTCGTTTATTATTCTTCGCATATATTTTCAAATCTCATTTCCAAAACGGAAATCTTTCAATAGGCATAATACATTTGCCAAAACTCCAGACGTTTCACAATAGAAAAATAACTCTCATGCCTTTCAATTCTAATAAATCAATTGCAAAGAAAACTTGATGAATATACGAGAGATTTACAAACATCTTCCTCACCTAAGCCTAATAAGCTCCCAATTTTGGCTTGGTCCCCTTCGGTAGCTGACGCCGGGCGGGGTAGCAATTATCCCGCGGGCTAGCCGGATCCAAGGACCTCAAAAAGAACAAACGAAGAACCAAAGAACCAGAGAAAATACTCTGAAATTCAAGAAAATATTATTACTCAAAATTCAATAATGAAAAACTAACCCACAAGACGGATCAAATAAAGATTAACCTAGAAACCTTATCATCTAATCTAAATTTGATAAAATTGACAAATTATTATTTAAAACTAAACTTATCTAAATTTAAAACTCTAAAAAAATCAGCTAACTCCTAAAAATTCAAGATCAAATCGGATTCAAATCCTATCCTAATTTGGCATATGAAATATTACCAAAAATAGAAAAAAGACCGAAAACCCTAATTTGGTGAATTAAATATTTCTAAAAATGGAAAAAAAAAAACTAAAATTCTCTCTAATATGACATCCCCATGTTGTGCGCGCCGCAAATAGCTTTTCGAATTGCAGTCGAACGCCCGATTCTGATATCGGTAGCCAAAGTTATGGCCAAAATACCGAACCACATCCAAAACAAACCCAATCTTGGAATTGACTCGATAACTTCGCGTCTTTACGTTGACCCGACAATTCGGCACCAACATTTGACTCGAGCCTCCTGCATCAGTCACCTCGGATTGGAAAGAACTCGACCCCGAGTTCGACTGCAACTCTGTTGGTAGGTGTGGATCTCCGTGCTTAATCTCAATCAAAATCCTAGAGACAGAAAGTAGGTTAGTAGTGTTGGATACCGGGCCAGGAGGATTTTTCTTCCATCGAGATACCAACACAATGCTAGTCCCATCATCGTCAAAGATGGGCTCACCAATCTCCATCTTGGGCTAGCCAATTTCATCCTCGTAGTCGTCGTAGATGGGTGAGATTTCCTCCTTCATATTATTGTTGAAGATGGGAAAAATCTTCTCCTCCGCATCATCGTTGAAGATAGGCGAGATCTCCTCCTCCACATCATCGTCGTAGATGGGTTGGTAGATGGGTTAGCCAAACCTCTGATCGCTATGATTATGGTGCTGGACTTCCTCAGCCAGAAACTGCCCACGACAACCACGATCAAAATCGATCGCCACCAAACGCCTTGATAATTTCTTAACTTCCCTCTGCAAATCCTTGATCATCAAGCGTTGGGTTAACTCCGCAACTTGCCTTTGTAGATCCTTGTTCATCGCCTCCAGTGCGCTCAGGTCACGGTATTGGACTTCCTCAGCCGGAACCTATCCAACCCGACGACCACGACCACCAGTCATTGATATCGTTGATGACGCTTCCCAGGAAGATGATGAGCTCTGGTACCAACTGACGCCCGGCGGGGTAGCGATTGTCTCGCGGGCTAGCGAGATCCAAGGACCGCAAGAAAGAACAAACGAAGAACCAAAGAACCAGAGAAAATACTCTGAAATTCAAGAAAATATTATCACTCAAAATTCAATAATGAAAAACTGACCCACAAGCCTGGTTAAATAAAGATTAACCTAGAAACCTTATCATCTAATCTAAATTTGATAAAATTGACAAATTATTATTTAAAACTAAACTTATCTAAATTTAAAACTCTAAAAAAATAAGATAACTTCTAAAAATTCTAGATCAAATTGGATTCAAATCCTATCCTAATTTGCCATATGAAATATTACCAAAAATAGAAAAAAGACTAAAAACCCTAATTTGGCGGATTAATAATTTCTAAAAATAGAAAAACCTAAAATTCTCTCTAATATGACATCCGCATGTTGTGCGCGCCGCAAAGAGCTTTCCGAATTGGGGTCGAACGCCCGATTCTGATATCGGTAGCCAAAGTTATGGAGAAAATACCGAACCACATCTAAAACCGACCCAATCTTGGAATTGACTCGATAACTTCACGTCTTTACGTTGATCCGCCAACTCGTTACTAACATTTGACTCGAGCCTCCTCCATCAGTAGCTTCCGCTGTGCCTTTGACCTTTCCTAATAAATGAATTAGGAATAATTAATGAATAAGAGAATCGTATTCTTATCAAATAAACTCATATGTTAAAAGGGGCCTATAAGTGGCCATTCAAATAAAATATGAATGTATCTATCTTTGTTAACACATTGTTTGGAATTTAACGCATTAAGAGTTTCTAATGTGTTTAAGACCTCTTTCTTAAGCATCTAAATAAGAAATTGGTATCCATCAATTTTAAGTAAATTTTGAGAGTATCCTCTCTATTTCTAGGCTTAAAATTCTTATACAAACATGCACCGTCTAGAGTGAAATTCATTCATATAATACATGCATAAGTTGTCCTTAATTATCATCCATATAATCGGGTTTTATAACTTGATACTAGGACTAATTGACCGATCCCTACTCATTGTGTTTGAAACCTCTTTTAAATAAGATTCCACTACCCTAAATCAGACCCGCTCCAAGGGAAATTCATCAAATATCCACTAATTAAAGTTTTGATTTCATTATACTTTCCTTTCTAGGGCACACACCATTCGTCGGCATTCAGGTCGCTGGAGACATTCATCGAGATAGTTGAAAGGCAAGGAGAAAGCCTCGCCGGCATTTAAGTTGGCGGAGCCGCTTATGGGGACAGCAAGAAGAAGAGGGCGGAGTTGATCGGGGATAGCCGCAGGGTACCGCTCAACGGTATGCGCCAAAGGAAAGAGGAAAGAGGTCGCCGCTGCGGAGGAGAGCAAAGAGGGGCGACCGCCTCTCCAGCCTTGAGCACGCGAGAAGGAGAGGCTGCGCGTTATGGTGGAGTGCGGGGAGGGGGGCGGAGGAGCTGCTGGCCGCCAGTGGGCTTCGTTGGGTTTCACCTGGGCTCGGCGGAGTAGGGGAGAAGGAAGGGAGAGAAGGCGTGTGTTAGGGCTCAAATTAAAGAGGAGGGAGAGAAGATGGAAGAAGGGGATGAGTGGTTTCAATTGATTTTAAATCAATGTCATAGCCCTAAGTCAACCTTACCCCATATATCCATCAATATATTAAATTATATAAATTAATCATTAAATCACTCTCTCTACTATAGGATCATGGATGTATAATTTAATCGACTAGATCCGAAAATGCGGGTCTTTAAACCGACCAGATCTGAAATTCTCGATCTGAATAGTATTTTTAATATATTTTATTTTATTTATAATAATTGATATTTCTTTCTCTTAACATGATTAAACTTAATCAAGGTTTTATGATTAAACTTAATCAAGTTTAATATATCATCACCTCTACTAGTAATGTGCTTAGTCCATATCCATATTTATTTCGCCCACTTTAATTGGGTTTAAGAGCAAACATGGACGCCCAACGCTTACTTGATTCATTGAACTCTTGTGATAATCAACTCCAATTAGGAGTTACCAGTTTTAATTAAAAGATTAAACTAGCTTCATTATCCATTTAATTGTTAAAAACTCCACTTATTAATCAGAGATTTATATTAATAATGTGGGAAAAATTTAGGGTGTTACAATTGTCCCACCCTTAAGAAATATTGTCCCCGAAATTTCTGTATATTAGGTATTTAAATAGAATAGGGTATTGCACCCTCAAATGATCTTCTCGGTCCCAAGTGGCTTCTTCCACTTGCTGATGACTCCATAGTACTTTCACTAGAGGAATCACCTTATTCCTCAGTACTTGTTCCTTTGTATCCAATACACGTATGGGTCCCTCTATATAAATTAAGTCTTGTGCTAGCTTTACGGACGGTCCCGTCAAGACGTCATTTTAGATCTGGGATGTCCTTCCGCAGTACAGATATGTGGAATACGTCATGAATCCTAGACAACTCTTTCGGTAGAGTAAGTCTATAGGCTACGGGACCCACTCTATCTACAATCTCGTATGACCCCATATATTGTTGGCTCAACTTCCTGCGCTTGTGGAACCTCAATACACCTTTCCACAGGGATACTTTAAGAAATACGTAGTCCCCCACTTCAAATTCTAAGTCTCGACGGCTATTATTGGCATAACTCCGATGTCTGTCTTCAGCTACCTTTAGTTGTTCCCTGATGAGCTTAACTTTCTTTGAGATCTTCTGGACTAACTCATGGCCAAGTATCCCCTTTCACCTTCTACGCCCCAACACAACGGAGTCCTACATCTACATCTCCTGCCATACAACGCCTCGCAAGGTGGCATTACAATACTACTCTGATAGCTGTTGTTGTATGCAAACTCCAACAGCCCCAGATTTTCCACCCAACTTTCGAAATGTTCCATGATAAAAGCACGAAGCAGGTCCTCGAGTATTTGTATCGTTCTCCTAGATTGTCCATCTGTCTGTGGGTGGAATGTCATGCTGAAGTTCAATCTTATTCCCAAAGCTTTCGGTAGGCTTTCCTAGAAATGTGAAGTAAATCTTGGGTCCCTAATGAACATAATGGACACAGGTACTCTATGTAGTCTCATAATCTAATCTATGTACAACCATACCATCTGATCCCAAGAATAAGTCGTCTTGATCGGAATGAAGTTTGCTAACTTTTTCAATCTATCTATGATGACCCACATAGCATCCTTACCCTAACTGGTTCAAGGTAAGACAGTCACAAAATCCATCGCTATCCTCTCCCACATCTATTCTAGAATCTCAAGGGGTACAACCAACCCTGGTGGCTTCTTGTGTTGTGTTTTTATCTGCTGATAGATCAAATACCTAGCCACATACTTAGCAATCTCTTTCTTCATCTTCCTCCAGATGTAATTTTCCTTGATGTTTCGATACATCTTGTTGCTCCTTGGATACATAGCATAGGTTGAGCAATGAGCTTCCTCTATAATCTGTTGCTTAAGGATCTGATTGTTTGGCACATAGATCCAGGTACCCAGGATCAATGCGCCATCTGGATATAGGGAGAAATCTCCAGCTTCACTATTTTGTAGCCGTTCAGCTAATTGTATCACTATGGAGTCATGTAGCCGCGCTTTTTTAATTTGAGCAACTAATATCGGCCGTAGGTGAAAGCTCGCCAATAGCACCCTTAGGTCATCCAATGAAAACTAGACTCCAGTGGATCTCAGATCATGTAGTTGGGCAAAGTTGGTAGTACCCATCCGTGCCATGGTCTTGGTGCTCAAGGCATCTGCTACCACGTTTTCCTTTCCAGGGTAGTACTCGAAGGTGCAGTCGTAATCCTTCAACAATTCCATCTACCTCCTTTGTTGTATGTTTAGTTCTTTTGTGCTCATCAGAAACTTTAAGCTTTTGTTGTCGGTGAAGATCTTGCAGTTCTCACCGTATAAGTAGTGTCGCTATATCTTCAGTGCAAATACCATCGCAGCTAACTCTAGGTCATGTACTGGATAATTTGCTTCATGGATCTTGAGTTGCTTAGATGCATAGGCAATGACTCTGCCATGCTGCATCAAGACACACCCAAACCCTCGATATGAAGCGTCAATGAAGATCTTTTAACCGTCTCCACTTGCTGGTAAGATAAGAAAAGGAGCGAATACAAGACGATCCTTCAACACCTGGAAGCTTTGCTCGCACTCCTCGGTTTATTCAAATTTAGCATTCTTCCTCAGCAACTTCGTCATTGGTTGGGCAATTGTAGAAAATCCTTCTACGAATCACTTATAATAACCAGCCAAACCTAGAAAACTCATGATCTCCGTAACAGTTGTTGAGGCTGACCAGTTCACTACTGCCTCTATCTTTTGAGGATTTACATAAATCCCTGCTGCCGAGATGACATGGTCGAAGAAGACTACTTCTTCTAACCAAAACTCATACATGCCGAGTTTGGTATAGAGCTATTGCTCCCTCAGCGCCTGCAGCACTATCCGAAGATAGTTTACATGTTCCTTCACACTCCGCGAATACACTAGAATGTCGTCGATGAGGACCACAACAAACTTGTCTTATAAGCCAACAATTAAGAAGAAGGACGACGCCATGAGTTAGCTGGTTGCATTATGTCAGTTGAGTTACAAAAGCAGCATGAGGCTATGGACGCGTATACCATGGTCTACCATCTGAGGGAGTTGTTTGATGAGCAAGCGAGAACCGAACGGTTCAAGCTCTCCAAGTTGCTCTTCCGCTCCAAGATGCAGGGGGGACATCTGCAGTGCAACATGCACTAAAGATGTATGGCTATATTAAGAGGTTAGGATCACTAGGTTTTGTGATGGATCACGAATTAAGTATAGACTTAATTCTA
This sequence comes from Dioscorea zingiberensis, assembly GCA_026586065.1. Lineage (NCBI taxonomy): Eukaryota > Viridiplantae > Streptophyta > Magnoliopsida > Dioscoreales > Dioscoreaceae > Dioscorea > Dioscorea zingiberensis. The sequence goes on from CM048824.1 coordinate 31,990,985, forward strand.
CAAAGTTTGACTGACAGTTGTGCACAATTTGTGCTAAACTATTAGATGAACCAGATTGCATCGACAATACAGGAGTTGATCAACCTGCTCAAATCGGCGGAGCCTGCTGTTAAGAAAGAACAAAAGGCCGTGATGCTGGTGGACTCTTCTAAGACCAAGGGCTCTAAGAAGAAGAAGTCCTTAAAAGCCAAACAGAAGGTCACGAAAAGAAAGGCCAAGAAGGCAGAACAAGCTGCCCCAAAAGGAGCCTGCCATCATTGCGGCAAAGAAGGCCATTGGAGAAAAAACTACAAGGGCTACCTGGAGTCTCTGAAAAAGAATAAGGCATCTGATGCCCCATCTTCTTCAGGTATCTTCTTTATTGAGATAAATACTGTTTCTTATAAAACATGGGTATTGGATGCCGGATGTGGCTCACACATATGCACTGATATGCAGGGCCTAAAGAGCGATGACAATTTGGTCAAGGGAGAGGCAGACCAGCGGGTTGGAAATGGAGCAAAAGTTGTTGCACTAGCCGTAGGAACTTATGTATTGTCACTTCCGAGTGGACTAGTTTTAGAATTAGACAATTGCCTTTATGTTCCTAGTTTGATGAAGAACATTATTTCTATTTCTAGTTTGAATAAGAAAGGTTTTCATTTGACTTTTAGTAACAATTGTTGTTATATAATATTGGATAGAGTTCTTTATGGTACTGGAATGTTGTGCAATGGTATATATATATTAGATGTGTCTAGTTCTATACTCAATATTGAAAATACTAACAAATGAGTAAAACAAGATAATCAATTAACCTCCTATTTATGGCATTGTCGTCTTGGCCATATAAGCGAGAAACGCATGACTGAGTTGCTCAAGAGAGGCGACTTGGGGTCATTTGATTATGAATTACATGACACATGTGTATCATGCTTAAAGGGTAAGATGACTAAGACACCCTTTACGGGAAAGAGTGAACGTACAATAGACTTATTAGCCCTAATACATACAGATATATGTGGGACAATGTCTATACATGCTAGAGGTGGTTATGCTTACTTTATTACCTTTATTGATGATCATTCACGATATGGGTATGTGTATCTAATGAGATACAAATCTGAAGCCTTTGAAAAGTTCAAAGAATTCAGAAATGAGATAGAGAAACAACTTGAAAGAAGTATTAAAACACTTAGATCATATCGAGGTGCTGAATACTTGAGCCAAGAGTTTCAAGATTATCTTAGGGATAATGGGATATTATCCCAATGGACTCCACCTTACACGCCACAACACAATGGTGTGACGGAAAGGAGAAACCGAACCATTAGATATGGTGAGGTCAATGATGAGCCATGCAGAGCTTCCTAAATCGTTTTGGGGTTATGCACTTACGACTGCTATTTATCTTTTAAACAGAGTCCCGTCTAAGGCAGTTCAGGTTACTCCATATGAGATGTGGACTAACAAGAAACCCTCACTATCTCACTTAAAGGTATGGGGTTATCCAGCTTACGTGAAGCGGATAATGTCAGATAAACTTGAGACTAAATCTGACAGGTGTCTATTTGTGGGATATCCAAAGGAAACCATGGGATATCAGTTTTACCACACTTTGGAACAAAAGGTATTTGTTTCAAAGCATGCTGTCTTCCTAGAGAAAGAGTTTCTCTTAATGGGAGATAATAGGAGCAAAATTGAGCTTGATGAAGTTCGAGATACTCTAATAGACATAGAACAACTACCTAACCCAGATCCACAACCAGTTACTCATTTTGATGAAGTAACGGTTGTACCGTCTGATACACAAGAACTTCGTAGATCTAGTAGGATACGTATGGTTCCCGAGAGATATAGATTTCTCATGAGTGAAACTAATGATGTATTACTCATAGAGGATGAGGAACCTACTAATTACGAAGTACTGAATTGTTTAGACTCAGATAAATGGCTAGGCACCATGAAATCAGAAATAGATTCCATGTATGAAAACCAAGTATGGTCTTTGGTTGATCCACCTGAAGGAATTAAGCCTATTGGGTGCAAGTGTGTTTTCAAGAAGAAAACCGACATGGATAGTAAATTAACTACCTATAAAGCTAGGCTAGTGGCGAAAGGATATCGTCAAAAACAAGGTGTTGACTATGATGAAACCTTTTCACCTGTAGCCATGTTTAAATCCATAAGAATACTCCTAGCCATTGCCGCTTATTATGACTATGAGATTTGGCAAATGGATGTGAAAACAACTTTTCTTAATGGAAATCTAACCGAGGATGTGTATATGATGCAGCCTGAGGGATTCACATCTAATGATGGCAATAAAGTATGCTAGCTTCAAAGATCTATTTATGGATTGAAGCAAGCATCCAGGAGTTGGAACATCCGATTTGATGAGACGATCAAAGAGTTTGGTTTCTCACAAAATCCGGATGAACCTTGTGTATACAAGAAGGTTAATGGGAGTGCAGTCGTGTTCCTTGTATTGTATGTGGATGACACACTACTAATAGGAAACGACATATCTGTCCTTCAATCAGTCAAAATTTGGTTATCGAAGAATTTCTCCATGAAGGACCTTGGAGAGGCGACCTACATCTTGGGGATAAAGATTTATAGAGATAGATCTAAAAGGTTGCTAGGTCTTTCGCAGTCTACATACATAGACAAGATGTTGAAGAGGTTTAGTATGGAGGAGTCTAAGAGAGGGTATATCCCCATGAGACATGGGATTACACTCTCAAAGTCTATGTGTCCAAAAACACAAGATGAAAGGACTGGCATGAATAAGATCCCATACGCCTCAGCTATAGGATCTATCATGTATGTATTTTATGTACGAGGCCCGACGTATCATATGCTCTGAGTGTCACGAGCAGATACCAGTCTGATCCAGGTGAGGGTCATTGGGTGGCTATCAAGAATATCCTTAAGTACTTGAGACGAACTAAGGATTTATTCTTGGTATACGAGGAAAATGATCTCGTAGTAAGTGGGTATACTGATGCCAGCTTCCAGACCGACAAGGATGATTCCAAATCCCAGTCCAGTTACATTTTCACTTTGAATGGAGGAGTAGTCAGTTGGAAAAGTTCCAAACAAGAGATGACTGCTGATTCAACAATTGAAGCAGAGAACATTGCAGCTTCTGAAGCAGCAAATGAAGTAGTTTGGATAAAGAAGTTTATCACTGAACTAGGAGTGGTTCCCAACATTATTGATGCGATACCGGTTTATTGCGACAATAATGATGTTATTGCACAAGCAAAGGAGCTACGGTCTCATCAGAGATCCAAACATGTACTCAGGCGATACCATTTGATTAGGGAAATCATTGGTAGAAATGATGTAAAAACAAATAGAGTTCTCACTTATCAGAATCTAGCTGCAAACGCATATGGTATTAGATACAAAGGCGATTGGCTTTGGTTCAAGTGGGAGATTGTTGGAGAAGTGCTCTAAAGACAATCACATTTGGCACTTTATGTACAAATTTATTTATTTAATAAAAGGTTTCTTCATTATTTAGATGTTCATTGCTATGAATATGATATGAGATCTAAAATCTAATTAATGAAGTCCATGATACAACGCATAGCATGAAGGAAATTATGATAGAGATCTTAATGTGGGATTCCTATCATGTGTAATTATCTACTTATCTAAACATCCCTAGTTGAAGGATCAATGAGACGAGACATCATTGATCCATCAAGACTAGCACATGTTATACTCCTTGATCCGATCAAGCAGTTGTTCTCACAAGCTGTAAGCATGAAGATGTTTTGAGTGAACATGTGGATGCATGCTAAGGGTAGTAAGTTCATTGGATGACCTACCATGAGTCTTCACATGGTTATCCTATTGAAATGTCAGTGAAGATCTTATTGCAGCAATAGTGTAAATATCCTTAGACTTGAGGTACACAAGTTATCTTGGATATGGATCCTGTGCTTTGACGCCATTCCTACGTTTCCCTTCAGGGGTTACTTATAGGGTGGTGATTGGAGTGCGACTTTGAAGTATTCGAAGGTATTTGGGTAGCCAATAGAGGATTTACCACTCCTAATAGAAGGAGAGTATACCCATGGCCACTTGTCGGGTCATTACTCAGGAATCTCTGGCCAGAGTAACTTGTCATGAAGATGGTCTTCGATGACATAAGTTTTGAGTAATAGATCCCATAGGATGAGGAACTAATACTTGGGCTAGGTGTGACATAGTCAGTCTAGTGGGAGTTGACACATAGGCCATACTCCGAACCAAGTTGGTATAAGATGGTAAAGGACAAATTGTACACTAACATTAGCTGCTGAAAGGTTCCAAGTCAGACCACCTGACTTTCCGGTCAATTGGGGGTCATGATGTATTGCTAGATGCCACTCATGATCTATTTGTAATCAATGGTTGATTATGAATGGCCAAAATAACCGGGAACCTAATGGGTCACACGCATAGAAGATATCAATGAGGTATAAAACAGTTTTTTAGGAATAGATCCTTAAATGAGAGAATTAAAGGGAAGAGAAAGATTATAAGTCGAATTTGATTATAAGTCAAATTTGATTGTAAGTCGAATTTGATTATAAGACAAATTTGATTATATGTCGAATTTGATTATAAGTCAAATTTGCTTGGAAGTCGAATTTGATTATATGTCAAATTTGATTAGATTGTTAGCCAAATTTGATTTGGGCTTCAATCAAAGTCCCAATCTGAAACAAACCCTAATATGATTAGGGAGGCCTATAAATATGTGATACTCTAGGCCATAAAGAGACACAACAACATAACTTTTTAGTAATTGATAGAGATCAATTGTCTTTTCTCTTCTCTCCCAAATCCTCTCAAGACCTTCCACCATAGCTAGGGACGACCAATTTGGGGTTGTAGTACAACAAGTAAAAGTAAAGTAGGTCAGTTGACCAAAGTTGACAAAAGTTGACCAAGTGTGGTTTGAAAGTCAACCTAGACCTTGGAAATAGGTCGATAACCAGGTAGATGCTCTATAAGACCTGTTTAGTGGGCCAAGGCCCATCGGAAGTGTGAGTAATGCATGAGCATCTAGAAACCTAGGGTTTTATTGGAATTTTGGCTCTAAAAGATACTCTATTATCAGATACTCTCGAGGAGACTTAATGAAGTTTCCCGGTCCTAGAAAGAGATAAGTACACTTGTCTAATACCTACTCTACGGAGTTTTCATTGGACTTGATTATGCTTTGTGCTTCATTGATGTCATACATGCATCTTTGTCTATTTTAGATTCCTGTTGAGCATGTATGATTGTTTCGGGATGTTGGTATCCCTGTTTGTTGTGGTCTACTGCCCGGACTCATTGGAGCGTGGGGGCTCCGATAGGGAAATGTTCAAGGACAGGACCTCCTGGCGTTTCTGCCTGCCGTGCCAGAGAGGTGATTCTCTGGTGGTCTTACCCATTAGTGGGGAAGATACGCTGACCATGTTTAAGACGTATGAGAGGTGGTGCTACCGACTTGCGACCGGAGGTCGAACGACCAGAGGGTCGTGTTTACAGCAAGTAGCTGAATATACTGACCGGGAGTGATCTTTGAGCTTCATTTTCGAAACTCAACACAGAGCCTGAGGGTTTCTGTTGATAGGGGCTACACCGTTGTTTTTTTTCTTGGTTGTCGTAGACCCCTAGAGATTCTTCCAGAGGGACCTGGTCCCATTGTTGAATTGTTGTTATATTATTTCTTTATGATCCTGCGGGGTACTTACTGGGCTTTCCATTCGATCTTTTCCTCTTTTACAGATCCTGAGGTCTAGGGGTGGTGCTGAGGAGAGGTTGTTTAGGAGATCCGAGGTCTGAGGGTCTCCCTTGTCTTTTACTTTGAGAATTGTTTTCTTTATGTAGGACCCGTATAGGGACCAGACTTTGGATAGGGCCTATGGACCCTTATGACTCTATGTTCTTTTGGACTTAAGTTTATTTTATCTGTTGATTCACATTTAGGCCTTGTATTTGAGTTGAGCTTGTCTCTACTTGGATACGGCCGGTCTGTGCACGTGCTCGAGGTCCCGGAATTCAGATTGTCAGGTGTCAACGCTGCGGTGGATATGGACACGAGATAGTAGAGTGCAGGCACCCTCCTCTTTGGTGTCGTAGCTGTGGCAGTACTGAGCATCTCGCCTTTTACTGCCCAGGTGGCGTACCAGGACCTAGTAGGGGACCACAGGGGTCAGGAGGATATCTCCCCCTTGACGATTACACCCCACTGTCTCCCGATGGATACCACCTAGATTGAGTCTAGTTTATCATGTTTCGAATAAATTGTAGTCTTACAAACTCTGAGTCTTGTATAAACTACTTATGTTGTGTTTTTCTTTTCCGAAGTTTGCTTTTTGGGAAGTAAAAGTTTTGTTATTGTTACTTGTGTGATGGAGTATGAAGTAACCCTGCAAATTTTTTACAGTTAAATTATGAATCAAGGACGTGGACGCCGTGGTTGACGGGGTAGGGGTAGTGGAAGGCAAGGGCGACCTCGCCGAGCTGAGGTGCCACAAGCACCCGTAGAAGGGGTACCCCAACCTCAGGGTGGGGAGGTACCTCCACCGATTGATGAGATGGAAGTGGAGCAGGACGCGCCTGCTCAGTCTAACGCAGAGGTGCCTCAGGCAGAGGGCCAAGACCCCAGGGGGGAGGTACCCCCCATGAGTATGCTAGACCTCATGCATGAGATGATGGAGTTAATACAGGAGATTAGGCAACAGCGAGCTCCACTTCCACCGGCCACCCCCACACCAAGCAGAGGGTTACTTGGGAAGATCAGGAGACCTTCTCCCCGACCATTTGAGGGAGCCGCTGATCCCCATGTGGCAGAACAATAGATTAGGGAGATGGAGAAGACCTTCGAGGTCTTCCAGACTAGTGAGGCGGAAAAGATCAGGACAGCCGTTTACATGCTCCAGGGCTCAGCTGAGGACTGGTACTTTGGAGAGATTAGACTGAGGAAGGGTGAGGCCTTCCAGACTTGGGAAGAATTTAGAACTGCATTCTTCGCCAAGTATTTCTCTCGGACACTTGGTACAACTGGGACAGCAGTTCTCCCAGCTTGTTTAGGGCAGCTCAACTGTGGAGCAATACAAGACAAAGTTTGACAGGTTGGCCCGGTTTCTGCCTAACATGGTTCCGACCGAAGAAAGTCACGGCCGGGTTGCGGCCATCATTGAAAAAGATTGTGGCTAGCCACATGTGTAAGACCTACACTGAGATCGTGGCCAGGGCTAAATACACAGAGGTCTTTTGTCAAGGGGATGCTCAGGGGTCGTCCCAAAAGGAGAAGAAAGATAAGGGGTCTAATACCCAGGGGCAGTCATCGGGGAAGAGTTTTGGAAGACGTAGACCCGACAACAAGTACCGGCCTTATGGCAAGCTGACAGGGTCTACAGCCTCGTCTTGAGGTAAAGGGTCATCAGCTAGTGTGACCCAAACCCTAAGATGTTATGAGTGCAAGGGACCGCACAAGAAGTCTCAATGCCCGAGACTAACAGGAGAGTGTTTTGTCTGCTTGGGTCTGGATCACCAGAAGGCCCAATGCCCTCACCGTCAAACTGGACAGAGTGTGGTTGGAGGAACCCGAGGATTGCAGCAAGCATTCAGAAAATAGGTTGGACCACCACCGAGACCAAAAGGTGGTGATAAGAAGGAGAAGGCGATAGCAGGACAGCGTTCCACATCGAACCAACCCTAGCAGCAACAGAGGCCTATGACCCATGGACGGGTCTATCACCTGACAACTGAGGAAGCTCAGGCATCAGCTGATGTCGTGGCAGGTACCATCTCTGTTAATTCCTATTATGCATGCATATTATTTGATCCGGGTGCCACACACTCTTTCGTATCTGCACGTTTTGCACGAAGACATACTTTTCCTGCCATAGATCTACCCCAGGAGTTGTGTGTAGACACCTCGGTAGGAGCTGCCAAGTTGGTAAGGAGGATAGTACCGGCATACCCAGTAGTGATAGAAGGGCGTGAATTACCTGCAAACTTGCATGTAATGGACCTGAAGGATTACGATGTGATCCTCGAGATGGACTGGCTCTCTTCGGTATACGCAGTGGTGGACTGTTGTGGGAAGAGAGTTGTGTTCAGGATGCCGGGAGATAAAGAGTTCACATTTAAAGGCAGCCAAAACTGCTCCCTGGTACAGGAGATTTCAGCTCTTCAGGCTCGAAAATTACATAGTGGTGGATGTATAGGTTACTTGGTCTCTATCTCGGAGGTGAAGTGGGATGGAGAAATTGTAGTCTCAGATGTCCCGGTAGTGAGGGAGTACCCGGATGTATTCCCAAAGGACTTACCGAGACTACCCCCAGAAAGAGAACTGGAGTTCTCAATTGACCTGGTTCCAGGAACAGCTCCTGTGTCTAAGGCACCTTACAGGATGGCGCCTGCGGAGTTTAAAGAGTTGAAGACACAACTGGGGGAGTTGTTGGATAAAGGCTTTATAAGGCCTAGTATGTCACCTTGGGAAGCACCTGTTCTTTTTGTCAAGAAGAAAGACGGGTCATTAAGGCTGTGCATCGACTATAGGGAGTTGAATAAGGTGACTGTGAAAGATAAGTACCCCTTACATAGAATTGACGATCTATTGGATCAGTTGTAGGGAGCTCAAGTATTTTCTAAGATTGACTTGAGATCCGGATACCATCAAGTGCGGATAAAGGAGATGGATATTCCGAAGAGTGCTTTCCGAACCAGATACGGGCACTATGAGTTCATGGTGATGTCGTTTGGGCTTACCAACGCCCCGGCAGTATTTATGGATATGATGAACCGGGTATTCCGTCAGTACTTGGACCAGTTTGTGGTGGTCTTCATCAACGACATACTGGTTTACTCAAATAGCCATCAGGCACATGAGGAGCACTTAAGAATTGTGCTAGAGACTTTGAGGGAACATCAACACTATGCCAAGTTCTCTAAGTGTGAATTCTGGTTGGATAGAGTTGCCTTCTTGGGTCACGTGATCAGTGGAGCTTGAGTTTCGGTAGACCCCAAGAAGATTGAAGTCGTCGTTGATTGGAAGAGACCAACCACAGCACTAGAGATACGGAGTTTCCTGGGGTTACGGGCTACTACCAGAGATTTGTTGAGGGTTTCTCGGTTATAGCAGCTCCTTTGACCAGGTTGACCAGGAAGGCTACCAAATTCGTTTGGACCGAGTCCTGTGAAAGAAGTTTCCAGGAGTTGAAACAGAGATTGATATCTGCACCAGTTCTAGCTTTACCTCAAAATGGACGCGGGTATACAATCTATAGTGATGCGTGCAAGACTGACCTGGGATGTGTATTGATGCAAGACGGGCGTGTGATTGCTTATGCATCACAATAGTTAAAGCCTTCTGAGGAGAATTACCCCACACACCATCTTGAGCTGGAAGCGATCGTGTTCGCCCTAAAGATTTGGCGACACTTCCTCTACGGTGTACCTTGCGAGATCTACACTGATCATAAGAGCCTCAAGTACATATTCACACAGAAGGAGTTGAATATGAGGCAGCGGCGTTGGTTGGAACTGATAAAGGACTATGATCTCAGTGTCCATTATCACCCGGGCAAGCCTAACGTAGTGGCTAATACATTGAATAGGAAGTCTAGTTATGGAGTTGCTGCTTTGTTGACAGCTCAGAGGCCTTTGTTAGAGGACATGAGGAGGCTCGAGCTAGAGGTGGTTTTACCTAAGATAGATGTCACATTGGCCAGCTTACATATCCGACCCTCGTTGTTGGAAAGGATTCAAGTTGCTCAAGGACAAGACCCTGATCTGGAGGAGATCAGGAGACACATTGGCCAGGGAGAGTCTACATGGTTTAGAGTACACGAGGATGGTACTCTAAGATTTGATGAGCGGATTTGCATCCCTAACATTCCTGATCTGAGAAAGGAGATCCTTGAGGAAGCTCACTACTCAAGCTTCGCTGTTCACCCTGGAGGTACCAAGATGTACAAAGGGTTGAAGGATCATTTCTGGTAGAAGGGAATGAAGCGAGAAGTTGCGGAGTTCGTGGCTAAATGCATCACCTGTCAATAGGTGAAGACAGAGCACCAAAAGCCAGCAAGGATGTTACAACCCTTACCCATTCCCAAGTAGAAGTGGGAACATATAAACATGGACTTTGTAGCTGGGTTGCCACGTACTCAAAGAGGTCATGAGTTTATCTGGGTCATAGTAGACCGCTTGACTAAGTCGGTTCATTTTATACCTTTGAGGACGGGAACATCCTTAGAGAAGTTGGCCCAGCTGTACATTGATCAGATAGTCAGACTACATGGTGTTCCGGTGTCGATCACCTCTGATCAAGACACCCGGTTTGTTTCTAGAATTTGGGAGAGTCTGTACAAAGCTCTGGGCATAGGTTTGTCTTTCAGTACAGCTTTCCATCCACAGACTGATGGTCAGTCGGAAAGAACCATCCAGGTGTTAGAGGACATGCTGAGAGCATACGCGTTGGACTTTACAAAGTCTTGGGATGAGCGCCTGAGCTTGGTAAAGTTTGCCTACAACAATAGCTATCAGGCAAGCATCAAGATGGCTCCGTATGAGGCACTCTATGGGAGAAAGTGTCGAACACCTATTTGTTGGGGTAATGTGGGTGAGAGGAAGCTTGTAGCTGAGGCGACACTTGAGCAGCCAGATTTTACAAAACAGATTGAGGATCATGTTAGGATGATCAGAGAGAGACTCAAGGCTGTTCAAAGTAGACAAAAGAGCTATGCAGATCGTAAGAGGTCTGACTAGGAGTTTCACGTAGGGGATCTTGTGTTCCTGAAGGTATCTCCTATTAAAGGGGTTGTAAGATTTGGAAGACGTGGGAAGCTTGCTCCACGTTATATAGGGCCCTTTGAAATTTTGGAGCTCATAGGAGTTGTCGCTTATAGATTGGCTTTACCACAGGACCTTGCTCAGGTTCACGATGTCTTCCACATCTCTATGTTGAAGAAGTGTGTTCGTGACCCAACACGAGTGATTCCCCAGGTACCTGTGGAAATTCAGGAGGATATGTCCTATGAGGAGTGCCCAGTAGCTATTTTGGGCCGAGAAGATAAGCAGTTGAGAAATAGGACCATTCCCTTTGTCAAGGTGAGATGGAGTAACCACTCTGATCGAGAGGCCACCTAGGAACGAGAAGAGAATATGAGGAAGCGTTACCCAGATTTGTTTACTACTCAGTAGGAGGTATGTAATTTCGAGGATGAAATTATTGTAAGGGGGGAGGACTGTAAAATCCAAGGATTCTTCGAAATAAAAGTGCCTTAATTTCTTAAAATTTATAAATAAATTTCCCAAGTATTTAAATTTTGAATCAAGAAAGGAAAATAATGGGTAAAAGGTATAAAACCCTAATTAGGGATAGTAGAGAGGCCGAAGGACCTCTTGGCAATTTTAAGAAGATTCATGGACCAAAAGGAAATTTAGTCTCTCTCACAGTGGTTAGATTAAAAGGTAAATAACATAAATCTCAAGGATTGAAATAAAATTATCCTCTATCTCAGGAATTGGACTAAACTGTAACCTAAAAAATTACAGGGATCTCTGGATAATTTATCCAGAGAAAAACCCTTATAGAAGGGAAGCGACGGCAGAGATTAAAAGATCTCAGAATGGTGTTGATCGCAAGGAGTTATAACGGTGTCCATCAAGCCACGTGGCAAGCTGAGATTAAATCTATCTCATTGTGTTTGGATTCGAGGCGAAGATGGATGTGATGGTGGAAATGACCTCACGGTATGGACGCATGGTAACCGTCCATCTGGTGAGGGGTCACAAGCTCGAGACATTGTTTTGAAATCAAGCCGTTGAACGGGATGCTATCTCAGCCATTGATCTATGATGTGCTTGATCCAGACTCCACGGTTTAATCGGAGCCGTTGAAATGGATCACGCGATCCTCAATGTCCATCTGGGAAGCCTGATCACGAGGCAGGCCACCGTTACCCCAGCAGCGAAACAACCACAGCGCGCCTCGCCACCTTCGCCGTCCGTTACGCATGAGGGCCGGACAGCGCCAACGGCGCCTTGATGGGCCGAGTAACGTCGCCTCGCCTCCTCTGTCCTATAAAAGGGACGGTCCTGGCTCCGGTTTGAGCTCAGAACAAGAGTGAGAGAGCTACTCCGATGAGGTGACAGTCGAAGAAGGTTACTGGTGGGGAATCGTTGCTACGCTTCCTCAGTCGAATACGGGACCGTCGAGGTTCTTATCAGGCGGAGCAGGAGGCCGAGTCAGCGAAGTGAAGGAGGTGCAGGACGGTGGGCGCGGCCGAGCTCGTTGGAGAAGACGGTGGTGCACACGGTCTGTCAGAGGCTTCTGTTAGTGTCGTTCATCATCTTCAGCTTACTGGTAAGTTCCTGTCACCTCGCCGCGTAGTTTAGAGAAGTTGCATGCATCGAGAAGAACTCGCCGGTGATGGTGCTGTGCTCGGCCGTGAGCTCCAGCAAAAAGAGAGAGAGCTGCAGCTTTCTGGAGACGCTGGGCTCGTGTGGAGTCTCCCGGTGGTGACGACTCCGGCGCGGGCAAAGTTTTGAGGTCCACAGGCTCGCCGTTGTAGCTCCGGTGAGGGCTTGGAGTCGGGTTGAAGGAGAGAGAAGAAGTTTGAGAGAAAGAGATGGTAGAGAAGAGGAATAATAAAAAATAAATAAAAAACAAGATATAAAAATAATAAAAAAATTTATTAGTTTTAATCTAATATAGTGTGACAATTATTTAGTTGTCAAATTAAAGTAAGTTATGGAATAAATAATTGGGAAAATTATTTAATTAGTTTTTTAATCATAATTAGTAGTTAATTAGATAATTAACTAGCTAATTATTTTATTAATGATTAGAAGGGATTAATTTATTGGAATGTGACAAAAGCCTAGCTTAATTAGACATTATATAATGTAGGTAAATTAATCCTTTTTAATTGTTAACTAGTTTGATTAAAGAATTCCAGGTAGTGGGCTAATGAGCTTAATCAAATCGATGATTAGATTAGAAGGACCAAGGTACGGACCTAAGTAACAAGAAAATTGATTTGGTCAAATCAATTAAAAGAAAGCTAATAGTGGGTTCGTGGTGTGACCTAATTAGATTAGGCTTGGAAAAAAAAAAAGAAAGAAAATAAATAAAAAGTGGACATAGCCATGGTATAAAAGAAAAATAGTTAAATAATAAAAGAAATGGTTGTGGGTGGTGGGAGTTGACACCAAGACCACCCAAACCTAGAGGTTGGGCCTTAAGCCATGGGACATGGCTAGCCACGTGATAAGGGTTACCCTTTGTTAAATAAATAGGACAAGACAAGGATGAGTGAAGCTAATGGGCTTGGTTGATGGGCTTAAGTTGGCTAAGAGGACTAGGGACGACCAATTTGGGGTTGTAGCAAAACAAGTAAAAGTAAAGTGGTCAGTTGACCAAAGTGGACTAAAGTTGACCAAGTGTGGTTTGAAAGTCAACCTAGACCTTGGAAATAGGTTTATAACCAGGTAGATGCTCTATAAGACCTGTTTAGTGGGCCAAGTCCCATTGGAAGTGTGAGTGATGCATGAGCATCTAGAAACCTAGGGTTTTATTGGAATTTTGGCTCTAAAAGATACTCTATTATCAGATACTCTTGAGGAGACTTAGAGAAGTTACCGTAGGAGACTCGAAGGGTTCCCGGTTCTAAAAAGAGATAAGTACACTTGCCTAGTACCTACTCTACGGAGTTTTCTTGGGACTTGATTATGCTTTATGCTTCATTGATGTCATACATGCATCTTTGTCTATTTTAGATTCCTGTTGAGCATGTATGATTGTTTCGGGATGTTGGTATCCCTGTTTGTTGTGGTCTACTGCCCGGACACAGTATAGTGTGGGGGCTCCGATAGGGAAATGTTCAGGGACAGGACCCCCTGGCATTTTTGCCTGCCGTGCCAGAGAGGTGATTCTCTGGTGATCTTACCCGTCAATGGGGAAGATACGCTGACCGTGTTAACACGTATGAGAGGTGGTGCTACCGACTTGCGACCGGAGGTCGAACGATAACAGGGTCGTGTTTACAGCAAGTAGCTGGATATACTGACCGGAAGTGATCTTTAAGCTTCATTTTCGAAACTCAACACAGAGCCTGAGGGTTTCTATTGATAGGGACTGCACCGTTGTTTTTTTTTTTTTTTTTTTGAGGTAGACCCCTATAGATGTTTCTATAGGGACCTGATCACATTGTTGACTTTTTGTTATATTATTTCTTTATGACCCTGCGGGGATACTTACTAGGCTTTCCATTTGAAAGCTCATGCATTTGTTCTTTTCCTCTTTTACAGATCCTGAAGTCTAGGGGTGGTGCAGATGAGAGGTTGTTTAGGAGATCCGAGGTCTGAGGGTCTCCCTTGTCTTTTACTTTGAGAATTGTTTTCTTTATGTAGGACCCGTATAGGGACCAGACTTTGGATAGGGCCTATGGACCCCTATGACTCTATGTTCTTTTGGACTTGAGTTTATTTTATGTTATGTTATCTGCCGATTCACATTTAGGCGTTGTATTTGAGTTGAGCTTGTCTCTACTTGGATACTACCGGTCTGTGCACGTGCTCGAGGTCCCGGAATTCAGGTCGGGGCGTGACACAGGAATCACGGGCCAAACGACCCCCGCGACACAGCATACTGTAGCATCACGGGTTGTCTTCTCTTCCGACCCATATCATTTTTTCTCGATTTTTGACTCAGCCAGATCTACTTTATCGGGTCTCTAACTTTTGCCCGATATTCCTACTTAATTAATCTGAATTAATTAATATTTAATTAATCTCTGGTTTAATTAATCTAATACTTCCGATTATCCACCTCCAATTATTCTATGTAACTCTGGCCTGGCCCAGCAAGGCCTTCTCTCGGCCTTATAGTTGCGAGACTGGATTTCGGTCTATTAAACTTTTATTTTTTTTTAACTTTGAGGTTAATAATGATTAATCAGATTTTTGTTAATTAACCTCATTTAAAATTTTGAAAATTTACTGAAATCGACTTAGAAAATTCTGGGATGTTATAGTAAGTATCTTGCAGAGAACACAAAGAATCTAGTCCAAATAACAATAGATAGTCAATAATGACATATCAAGGAAACAATCAGCACAACAAACTAATCATATGGGGTCCCTAAACTCAACCAATCACACCTCCACGGTCAGCACAAGTGCCGCGTACCTCGATAGTAAAGTGCCAGATGACAGGTGGCTATGCTCACCGAGCCTGCTCACTCCAATGATGCATACCGACCCAATCTAAACACAAGCACCACGAGTCTCACAGTAATGTCCTGGTCTACGGTGGCATGCTCAGTGAGCATCCAACAACAAACTTATACAAACAACCAATCAACAGACATGGAAGCAACAAACCAAGTATATGCAGGGAATCAACAACAGAGATCCAAGGCATCATAACAACATGCACATGCACGAAACCAACAAAGAACATAGCAAACCAGGTAACAGCAATGTCAAAGAAACCCATCATTAGGTGGGAGCTAGGCAAAAGTACTTACCTTAGCTATCGATTTCCGGAATCCCACGGGACTTCCTCCAGACCCGCCTCTACGGCAAAATCTGATAACAATAATCTTGACATAGTATTATCACTGAAATAAAGTGATTACTATTCACGTTAGTGTTAATGTAAAATTCAGATCATTCTGTGCAATCCCAATGAATTATTCATAACTTTTGATCCAGAAACTCAATCGAGTTGGTTTAAGGCTCGTTGGAAAGATCTGTTCCCCATATTTCCAACGGTATATCATATGGCTCTATTGGAAAATCAAAGACTGCCTAGCTGTCCCTCGAAGGGGACAGCCAGACTGCAGGCATTCGTAGCTTCTACTTGACTATGTTTGATCTATTTACTTAGACTTGACCGACTCTCAAACCAATCTTGATTACAACCACAGATCCCAATTACTTGTTTGAACCTAACTACTCTCTCAAACAACCATCTTTAATCATGCATGATTTCAAATAGACTACTATACTAATGAACCGTCATGCCCATAATCTAATCTTTCAATAACTCCAATTAACCCTAATAGCTCCTTTAAAATCTATCAAAAGAACCCTGAAAAAAGAAAAAGAAACAGGAGCCCAATAACTCACCATTCGTGGAAATCTATCAAAAGAACAAATTAGCTTCCTTCTCTTTCTCTTCTATGAATATTGATCATCACTTTGACTGAACTTTGCATGTGCACCCTTTTAACAGAGACCATAATTACAAATAAACCCAACAGATCATTCTCAACTCATAATACCAACAGATAAGAGAAAGTCTAATTATTAAACCCCCATCCTTTTTCTTCTATCCACTCTATTTTAGTGATTCCCCAAGTTTGTGGTTGGGCCTATACTTCAACACTTAACTTGCTTAGAGATTATTGTTGCCCTTTACTATCATAGATGCTTATTATCTCTTGGAAAATCAAGGCCTTATTTATTCATGTATCCATTGACTCTCATACTTACCCTCACAATCTCCTGCATGTGTTGTTCATGCACTCATGGATTGCGTCACCATGCAATCAGATCATCTAGGTTAATACCCAATGTTACTTACTTCTCTAACACTAATTAGCTGTGTGTAACTCCTCACACAAGGATGGGTAAGTCCCCATACAAAATTTTTGTTTGGTTGGGTTATTTTTTTTAGATATGTAAGTGCTCATCCAAAAATTGTGTACGAGCACTTACAACAAAATTGGCTGGATGGGGAGTTACACCCACTCCCCATCCAAGCTTTTTAGAAAGGGGTAAAGCCATTTTTGGTCCCTGAAAACGGGACCAATGTTCATTTCCATCCCAAAATTCAAAATTTGTTCAATATGGTCCCTATGTATTGCATATTTTGACATTTTGGGTCCGTATATATTCCGTATTTTGGCATTTTTGGTCCCTATTGCTGACATGGCGGTCATGTGGAATACCAATAAAACACATATAATCTTTTTATTATTATGTTTAGGTCGTTATTTTACTGATGTGGAGTGATAAGTGGCAGTATATGCTAATGTGGACCGTATTGAACAAATTTTAAATTTTTGGGATGGAAATGAACATTGGCCATGTTTTCAGGGACCAAAAATGGCTTTAACCCTTTTAGAAAATGTGAAAAGTGGCACACCTTTTCATATAATTTTTTTTTAAGATCATCATTTGTTTAATATATATATATATATATATATATATATATATATATATAATATTAAATTAAAATATCTTAATTTTGAATATTGTTAAATTAAAATAAATAAATAAATAAAATTTAAGTATTGTATATCAACTCTCACTTATGTTAAATTAAGTTTGAATAATTTTTTAAATAAATAATATTTCAGGTTTTTCTATTTTCCTAACAAATGAGTTGATATATATTTATACTCAAATTTTATTTATTTATTTGTTTTTTTTTTGAAAAGAATTGTATATCCTCATATATGTTAAATTAAAAAAATTATATTTGGTTTTATTTGAAAATAATATTATATATTAAATTAAAATATATTATTAAATTAATATAAATATTTTAAATTTAAATACAACATTTACATCAATTAATTTTTTTAAAAAGATTTAAAATTATCTATTCATTAGTTTTTATTAAAAAAATTTAAATATCTTTAATTTTCTAACAAGGGGTAACCTCACCACTCACAATAAAGGTAACTATATCCCTCATTAAATCCATCTTTTATTACGACCAAACACAAAAAGGTGTACCTCCACTTACATCCATTACTTTTTAAATAACCAACCAAACATACAAGTGTAAGTCCCCTTACTGTAACTCCTCATGCATGTAACTCTCCATCCGTGGGTGAAGAGTTACAAACAACCAAACGCTACCTAAGTACAACATGCATTCTTCTTCAAGTGGGGGTTCTTTGACTTAGTCCACCATTAAACTCACTCCCTACCTCATCCCCTTCTGGTCATGCAATTAAACTATTCCTTATACTATTCGTGTCTACAAGGCTCCTAATATAGATCTACAGAGATAGGGGAGACTTACAGAAGGTTCGC
Organism: Dioscorea zingiberensis; assembly: GCA_026586065.1. Classification (NCBI taxonomy): domain Eukaryota; kingdom Viridiplantae; phylum Streptophyta; class Magnoliopsida; order Dioscoreales; family Dioscoreaceae; genus Dioscorea; species Dioscorea zingiberensis. Next base: position 32,009,024 of record CM048824.1, read on the forward strand.
GGTGCTCCTACTGCTGGCGCCACTCTGGAGTTCCCTACTGACTAGCCTACGTTGTCATCTCGCCGCGGTGGGAAAACGACGCTGTCAACACCTCCTGTTTCTCCGTCTTGGCGAAAGGCTGGATTAACCTGCGCTACTACCTCTTTCTTTCAGTTCCTCTCCCTCTTAGATTATGGTTGGCACTAGGGTTTAGGTGCCCTCTACTCTTAGACAAACCCATGAGGAGATTTTGGATAAACTCAATCCCGTTGATGGCGCGCGACGAACACGGTGGCAGCTGGCAAAGGAGATATACAGGAAGTCTGCACCTGCCTCGTATCTCATTTTCAGTCTTGATGGGCGGTTGATTCTCCCTCCACGTGGCACATGGGATGGACGAGAGAAACTTCACGCGTTTTCTCAATCACGTGTTTTCGCCAGATTTATCTAGCTTCAAATCTCGTCCAGTGCTTTCAAATAAGCGCATCCAAATCTTCTTCACGTTTGTTGCTGCTCAAGAGCATGCTCCTCAACTAGATCTCATCCATTTATCCACTAAAATAATGGTTTTGGTCACACAAATATTTACTAAGACATAAGGACATTATCTAGAAAATAATCAATTCATAATGATTCATATACCTATACTATATGCCTAACGTCCATCTCCTATTAACCATTATGTAAATCGAAGTCTTTAGTGGAGTATGACATCATGGTATAACTTCAATGCGTCAAATGGATCATGATGTCATTTGGTGGAAATCTATCTCTAAGTCCTTGTTATTCAAACTATATCACTATGAAATCATCTATATAATAAGAACACCTCTTATACATTTATAGATGTAAGTTTAATGTATCCCTCCAAATAAGTCATATATATATATATATATATATATATATATATATATATATATATATATAATTTGTAATTATCCCATCCAATATATATATCATCATATCTTGTAAATAGTCCACCTCTTACTTAATTATATATTGGTTATGATATGGTGTGGTCGGCCTTATCACTGTGCAAGTGCGGTCGCCTCTTTTTGGCCCACTTGCACACTGTTTTGAGAAAATCCAACCATATGAATGGAAATAACATCGAAAAATAAGCTAGCATGTCAATTTTCATACAATTTGGGAACTTGTAGGGTCTTCATCTTAACGGGTGAAATTTTGAACCGGTAAGATTTCTATAAATTTTCACCCATTAAGATGAAGGCCCTACAAGCTCCCAAATTGAATGAAAATTGACATGCTAGCTTATTTTTTGATATTATTTCCATCCATACGGTTGGAAATCCTTCAAACATGCTCCAGGTGGCCAAATGGAAGGCGACAGCAAATGAACAGTGTTTTCGGCGGACCTTACCTTATATATATATATATATATATATATATATATATATATATATCAAATTCCATTCTTTGCTAATATATGTTTTAAATCATGTGATTAATCACTTTAATCCCCCATTTTCAGAAAAATCCGATTATTTCCAAGTATGGGGAAATTTCTTTAATTAACTAATTAATTAAAGAACAACTAGCAAACATTTATTCAAACTAAAAATTCAATCGAATCTCACCTTGGGACTTTCTTTTATTAACCTAAGATTTTAGGAAAATAATTAGATAAATAATATCCTAAAATCCTCGGATTTTACAAACCCGACGGCTGATGACCAGAGGCATACGTCTACATGTGTACGTCAAGCGTGCATCTCGTATCTGATACGGGCTCTCACAAGAGACAGGAATAAAAAAGAATGACTTTTGCAAAAAAATTTGGTTTAAAAAAATGATTGAAAATAAATACCCTTCCTTAACCCGGTCTCGTCTACTTAAATATCTGGGCTCTATCCTGAGCCCTTGCCGGGTCCTCCATACATAACTAACTAAGGTGCAGCCTATGATACATGAAATAATCTTTATCTACCCCTTAGGGTTTCCTTTACCATTTCTCATGCTCTTTAACATTTAATCAATTAAACAAGCATGAAATCTACTATACTATAATAGCAGAGAAATTCATCGGCAAATCACAAACCATGATAAAACTCATATAAACAAATCCGACGATAAAAACGCAATCATATAACATCCAAGTAAAGTGTAATCACTCACCTAAGTCTCGGAGATTCCTAGTATTGGCTCGGTCCTTCGGCAGCTCCCGCTGTGCCTTTGCCTTTTCCTTTATCTCCTCCAAGAATTAAAATACGTAAATTATGAATACGAAGACCGTATCCTTACTCATACTCTAATTTAAACTCGATCGGATAGGATAATTCATTAATTTCTCTAAGCATGATTTTTACTTAAAATCTAATATGTGTTTCTAAAGCTCATAAATACTATGATCACATTTCATAGCTTTAGTTCTTTCGCTAAGAATACGATAAAATAAATATAAAGTTTAGGAATACGGAGATTTAAGAATACGAAAAATCGTATTCTTTCTAAACTTGATAAAACAAATACGATACTGTTATCCAACTCTCTATGCAAGTTGTCTTACACTCCAATTTAGATTCTTTAGAGCATAACAATTTCATCAATTTATCTCGAACCCGATTCTAATTAACATTTTCTTACTTAACACATAATACGTGCTTCTAAACACATAAAAATACGGAAAGTATTTATCTTAAGAGATCGCGTTATCTTGATCATTAGCAAAGCTAGGGAACTACTAGAATGCCCCTTTCAAAGTAATCAATTGGAGGTTCTATCATGCTCTTGAAAATTAATCAAAAACTATTCATGATCATGAACATTTAATCATGTATAATTTCAAGAAAAATCGGGCATCACATCCTCTATTTCTACACTCCAGAAAATATACAACCATACATCATTAACTCCTAATTTCATACATAACATGCATAATCAAGATTCCAATTTATTTGTACAAGCATGAAGACTAGTAATATTGTTAACTTCTAGTCCGAAGTCCAATGGGCGCTAATTCATGCCAATCTATACTCGATCCATCCATAATGATCACCGGTGGGTAGAGGAGGCTCCAACAATGAATTATCCAAATTATTTAACTTCTAAATAATCCCCAAACTACTCACAGGGGTTGAGTGATTGTTCACTGGTGTCCTTGTACAGGTGTCCTGGCTGCAGGAATCGAGTGTGGTCGGTTGTAGAGTCATTGGTCGCAGCTCTGTTCATCGCCATCCAGACCATGTCAGCGAGGCAAGGAAGAGGCGAACGGGAGGCGGGGAGCTCCGCCGATGTGTAGGCCGCCAGATCGAAGAAGGAAAAAATAGGGGGTGCTGATAGCGTTGTAGGAGGTGAAGGTCGCGACGGGAGAAGCTGCTCGGGGTGGCGTTGGGAACACTCAGCCTGTTCGTGCTCTGGCGCAGGTCGCGCGCAGGGAGGAGGCGGATCGTGTCCGCACGTCGCCAGAGATGCGTCGACGCGGCTGGCAACGGGGTCGGCCGAAGGGGCTGGGGTGGCGCCAAGGGCGGACCGGCGTGGCGAGGGGCAGTGCTGCAAACCGTGATGGCGTCAAGCGGGGCTCCGGCTCCGGTCGCGCTATGCGCGTGCGTAGAGGAGTCAGAGGGAGCTCGGGCTGGTGGTTTTCGCCAGAATCCTCGGCCAGAGAGGGCTTGCGAGGGAGAGAGAGAGGGGCACGAGTGATTTGGGGCACGGGAGAGAAGAGTTAGAGAAGATGAATGAGATTTTGATTTTATTTCCAATCTCGGGCTTTTGTTTTAATAATTTGGGATTATTTAATTAACTTTTCATTATTGTCACAAACTTAGGCTAAAGCGTCTAAATTCATGATTTCCCACAACATATATATATATATATATATATATATATATATATATATATATTTATTTATTTATTTATTTATTTATTTATTTATTTATTTATTTATTTATTAATCATGTGTGATTTTAATTTTACTTTATTAAATTATATTTTAATTATATTTTTATTGTCGCATACATAAGGTTAAAGTATTTAATCTTTGCTTATTTGGTAATCACCCCCGGTTTATTATTTGGAAATAAAACAAAAATTATATTTAAAAACCGGGGCATTACAAGGATGGCTAATGACACTTGTTTATATCTTCATCTTTGAACCGTTCCTTTAGTCTAAGATATAGATCCACTGCGTAGATGAAGGCCGGTTGTACAAGTAACGCGTTGCAATTTTAGGTTGTGGCTCTGTTTCAAAGATATACATCATGTAATTTCCCATATTTACAGGTGTATAAATGAAAAAAAATCTATATATAGAAAAACATAGGGGTTTAACTAGAAAATATTGAAAAACAATAATAGAGGAAAAACAATAAAAGGAAGTGTTGGCCCTTGTCCCTTCATGGAGGTAGTGGCCCGTCTAGAGGCAAGAGGGTGCTTGACCACCTGCCCACCCGCGATTGTCATGTCAGGACTGGATCCGGAGCATGACATTGCATTGTGTGAGGGTAGGGACCAACATAGAGACCGTTCAAGGATAGGGCCAGCTTACCAAAACAACGAGCATCCACATTGGTGGTGGGTAGAGGTGTCCATGGGCCGAACCGGGTCGAGTTCGAGCCGGGCCAAGACTTAATAATAATGGTGACCATGTTTGCTCAAGACAGGCCCAACCTAGCTATTCGAGCTTATACTTTTGTCCAAGACCCATCCATATTTTTAAACACATGACCAAGGCTGGCACAAATCCGCCCATAATTAATTTTTTAAAATTAAAATTTATTCAAAAAAAAGAGTTTACAATTTACAATAGAAATAATTTAATAATAAATTTAATCTAAATGAGTTTTGATAAAAAAAAAATTAAATTATACTAGAATTTTTCACCTTTAAATTAAGGCATACAAATGAATTGTTTGACTTTATTATAAATAATTATAAATAATAAATTTATTTATTTTATTTATACATAGTTCGTGCTGGGTCGGGCAAGGTTCAGGCCTCAAACATCATACCTAAGGCCTAACCCATAAATATTTTTATCCAAACGCTCCCATTTTTCTTGAGGCCCTCCGGATTTGGACGGATAGCCCGACCCTTGGACAGGTCTAGTGTTGGGGGAGACTTGGACAAATGGATGCTCTAGAGACAAAAGAGACAAAAGAGACAAAAGACTAACCACTAGTGTGTGCTTTGTGTTGGTGTCCATGTTGGCCAAGGTAAAGAAGACAAGGAAAGTGACATCTGGGAAAGAGTGGTGGCTCACTTTTCTAGTGAATATATGGGTTTTTTTTGTAGTTTTGGTTAAAACACTGATCCTTTGTATATTTTTAAAAAGATTTAGATGGTTTTCATATTTACATAAAAAGGTATTTCCACACTTATTTGTAACAAAAGAAGTTGTGGTGACACATGAACATGTATAGAGGGAGTGGAGTTAAATAGGGGTTTTGCAACAAAATTCTTAAACTACCGAAAGAATTGAAGATATAAAGTTTCTTACTTTTCATTGCCCTAATTTCATGACTAATTGCCTTATTGCTTTACATTTTACAATTATTGAAAAAGAACAAGTTTTGGTCAAAATTTGTAAGTTTAAATTTATTTCATGTTTAGAAATTATAGTAATATTCTATACAAAATTAATAAAAATAAATATTATGTGAAAAATCCAATGTTATAATGACAAAAGAAAAAAGAAAAAAAAAGACATATACAAGCACAATGAATACAAATATTTTTAGATAATAAAAATGTGTGCAAATTCTAATGTTTTATAAATAACTAAAATATTATACAATATGTTAGCATAAAAATTGATTTTTTTATGAAATTGGCACCGATCTTTGATCGATGGTTGAGATTTGTAGTTGTGGGGCATATCGGCGGTGGCCAAAGTGAACATCTCGGAGCCTCTTTGATCCGTCGGAGTCTTTGCCAAGGTGACTCGGCATAGGAAATAAGGCTGAGAGTGGACAGACCTTGTGACATGAGATAGCTCCGACACCCAAATCAGTGAGAGTGAGATCTCTAAGGAGGATCATAGAGACAGAGTTCAAATATCATATACCTTTCTTCCACTTATCCGTGATCCTTGGGCCGGTTATTGTCCCGTAGTTGTTAGAGATATTCTTTGTTGTATTTATCCCTGAAATCTTATCTCTTCCGTCATATCTCTTTCTCCTATTCTATCTTTTCCCCTGACATCTCTTACCTTTCTTTTGTCCAGAGGGATTATGAACATGGGGACTTGTGCAGCTCTTATGGACGGTCGGAATTAAGCCACACATGCGCTCCAGATGAGGCCACGTGTCTATTTAGATTTATCCATATCACAATGTATAAACAAATTAAGATAAATATACATAAATAAGATTTAGATATTATAATAATACTCATAAAGATGTTTTGATGGGGAAAACCACATATTAGTACATAATGAATAATCCATAGACAATAGATTCTAATAATTTGGGTACACATAAAACAAATGATTCTCCAGATACCAAACTAGAGGCCGGCAAGCACCATATGAAAAACCAGTTGTCCGTCTCAACGCAGTCACCAAATGGCTTGTAGCTAGTTGGATTTTAGGTTACATAAAGCAGCAAGTCTCTAAACAACCTCTAATTATATATAATCAAACAACATCCACCACCGGCCTAGTAGTCACCAAATGGCTTTCACCTAATTGGATTTAACGTAACATAAAGCAACAAGTCTTTAAACAACCTCTCATTATATATAATCAAACAACATCCACAAATGGCTTGCACCTAATTGGATTTTACGTAACATAAAGCAACAAGTCTCTAAACAACCTCTCAATATATATAATTAAACAACATCCACCATCGACCTAGTAGTTACCAAATGGCTTGCACCTAATTGGATTTTACGTAACATAAAGTAACAAGTCTCTAAACAACCTCTTATTATATATAATCAAACAACATCCACCACCGGCCTAGTAGTCACCAAATGGCTTGCAACTAATTGGATTTTATGTAACATAAAGCAACAAGTCTCTAAACAATCTCTCATTATATATAATCAAACAACATCCACCACCGGCCTAGTAGTCACCAAATGGCTTGTAGCTAATTGGATTTTATGTAACATAAAGCAACAAGTCTCTAAACAACCTCTCATTATATATAATCAAACAACATCCACCACCGGCCTAGTAGTCACCAAATGGCTTGCATCTAATTGGATTTTATGTAAAATAAAGCAACAAGTCTCTAAACAACCTCTCATTATATATAATCAAAGAACATCCACCACAGGCCTAGTAGTCACCAAATGGCTTGCACCTAGTTGGATTTTATGTAACATAAATCAACAAGTCTCTAAACAAGCTCTTATTATATATAATCAAACAACATCCAACACCAGCCTAGTAGTCACCAAATGGCTTGCACGAAATTGGATTTTATGTAAAATAAAGCAACAAGTCTCTAAACAACCTCTCATTATATATAATCAAACAACATCCACCACCGGCCTAGTAGTCACCAAATGGCTTGCACCTAATTGGATTTTACTTAACATAAAGCCACAAGTCTCTAAACAACCTCTCATTATATATAATCAAACAACATCCACCAATGGTTTGCACCTAATTGGATTTTATGTAACATAAAGCAGCAAGTCTATAAACAACCTCTCATTTTACGTAACATAAAGCAACAAGTCTCTAAACAATCTCTCAAATATATAACCAAACAATATCCACCAGCGGCCTAGTAGCTCCACCAATGGAAGACACCTTCAGTATTCCATCCGCTCGTATCGCCATCTTCTCAAGCCCCGGCATGGGCCACCTCATCCCCGTCGCCGAGCTCTCCAAATGGCTCGTCCACCACCACCACCTCTCCGTCTCTCTCATCACTCAATCCATCAACCCCGTCTCCCACACGCAGCAGCAGACCTTCCTCAACGTCCTCTCTAACGACAAGAATATCGATATTGTCTCGCTCCCTCCTCCTCTAGAGGTCTTATCCAACAACACAAAGATGGAGAACCTCATCTTCCCTACCATAACCTACAACACCTCTCACCTACGTGGCATTCTAACCTCATTAGCAAAATCTACTCCCCTACTTGTAGCTTTAGTCGTCGACTTATTCGGCGCCGGTGTTATTCATGTCGCTGAAGAGATTGGCATCGAGCCATACATGTACTTCACCTCTACCTGCACGTTGCTAGCTTTTAGCTTCCACTTCCCTTTACTGGACGCAACGTTTCAGGGAGACTTCAATGACTTGAAAGAACTCAGGCTGCCCGGTTGCGTGCCAATGTGCGGAAGGGACTTCCCTGATACTAACGAGGATAGAGAGAGTGAGGCGTATAAGGGGATGTTGTGGCTTGTGAAGCAGTATCGTCTAATGAAGGGCATTCTGGTTAATAGCTTCGACGTGCTGGAGGCTGGAGCTGTGGATGGATTCAAGAAAGACTTGCTACTACCTCCCATCTACCCTATTGGGCCGATGGTACGAAGTAGCTCAGCCGGCGATGGTGAAGGTAGCGTTCATCATTGCTTAAAATGGTTAGATACCCAACCACAGTGTTCGGTGCTATATGTTTCATTCGGAAGTGGAGGTACCATCACTAGAAAGCAAATGGATGAATTGGCGTTTGGGTTGGAGATGAGCGGGCAGAGGTTTTTGTGGGTCGTTAAAAGCCCGGATGAGATGGTGTCTTGTGGCACTTACTTTGGCGATCAAAGCCAAAGAGATCCATTGAGTTTCTTGCCACAAGGGTTCTTGGAGAGAACCAAAGAGTTTGGCCTTGTGGTTCCTTCATGGGCTCCTCAAGTGGAGGTGCTCGGCCATGTCTCAACTGGTGGGTTCATCACACATTGTGGGTGGAACTCGGTACTCGAGGGGATTGTGAAAGGAGTACCATTGATTGCGTGGCCACTTCATGCAGAGCAGAAGATGAATGCCGTCTTGGTTGTGGATGGTGTGAGGTTAGCGTTAAGACCGAGAGTTTGTCAGAGCGGGGTGGTGGAAAGAGAGGAGCTATGTAAAGTGATCAAGTGTCTTTTTGAAGAGGAAGAAGGAAAAAAGTTGCGAGCTACGATGAATGAGGTTAGTGCTGAAGCCGCTCGGGCACTTGAGGATGGTGGGTCTTCTTTTAGAGCAATCTCCACGGTTGTGAATAAGTGGAAGGAGAAGACCAAGCCTTGCGTTGAATGAACAAAGCTTGTAGTTTGGTGTGTAATAAGGAGTTGTTTAGGAATTTAATTTGGTTGAAAATTCACTTGAAGAAAGTGTTTTCCCATATATCATTGAAGATTTCCCTGTTCTATGAAACTAGTTTTACTATCCAGTGAAATTCTGACTCAGAGCCGCAAAATAAAAAGTGGTACTTCTCACATTAGCACATCTCATATTTTTATTCAAGTTACTCTATTTTAAATATAAAAATAAAATTAATTATTATTAATGCTCGGAACTAGAGAGCCCTATGGATCCGCACTTCAGGAGGTCAACAGAGAAAAAACTAAAAAGGTTGTTGGTTGGATTTGGAGGGAAAAAGAGTATTGAGCTTGATGAAGGCCTCAAGTATGCCACTGTTTGGAGAGGGCGCAAAAGTACGACTAGGCAAACTTGGCTCTATGCAAAGGAATTCTGAGGGCTTTTTTGACCTCCAGCTACGAGTGCAATCACTCAAGCCTCCGCACGCAAGCATATGTGGTTGCCAGTAACAAATTCTAGTAAGTACCTGGTTGAATTCCTCAGGGAAGGCTTACTACGTCTATATGAGCACTAACCTACTAATTTGCTTAGTTAGCAAGTTGATAAATTGGAGGATTGTCTAAGTCCTATGCTGAGAGATAGGGTGTTGCATCTAAAAGGTGTAGTTGTCGCACTCTCAAAGTGCTAGTCTACAAATAACCGATGTTAGGAAATCAATCATCAGCAAGGGATTCCTAATAGATTGTTATCCAATTACCCCTAATCTACCAACTGTTCACGTTAGTTCTTTCTTTAGGATAATTGGTTAGATCACTAAACCACCAAATCAGAACTTAATGCAACTCATCTGGAAACATGGTGTCGCCTAATCATAACTTGATCTGGTCTTGTCGATCCCATGAAACTAATCGTCGGGCAATATGAAAGGTCGACAGGACCTCCATGGTCAGCTTCCGATATGTCATCTCTCGGATAGCAAATAGACGGCTCCAAGATCCCACCTCTAAGTATCAACATATGTTTGTGGTGAGGCCCACCTCTTCCAGAATGTCCCAATCGATGTGTCGGGCCTCGCCAAACTACAACTAGCATAGATGGTAATGTCGGTCGGCGTGCATCGGTGCGGTGAATGTGAGCTTTGGCGAGGTAGTGGAGGATGATGTCGGTCGAGGCTAAGAACTCCGCTCTCCTCGTTGTTTCTTTGCCGACTGCCCTGTGGTGAACTTCTTCCGGAGAAGGGGATACACGGTCGTGCAAGGAGGTCACATGATACGATATTGGACTTTTAACTGGTTGTGGACTATAAGAGTTGGATATCGAACCCAAAGAGACCGAGAAGTACTAGTACTAGCTATCCGTCTATTATCTTGTCTAAAAAAAGATTGGTTGGCGTTTTAAACTAATCTAATCACTAAAGCTAAGAAAACCTAAGAATTGGATATCACTAATGGCGGGACTGAATCTTGGGGTAAATAAATCATATGAAGGGGGTATTCAGGTAATGAATCCCCTTTGGGTTTTCTTGAGAATAGACACAAGAATGTTAAGTCTAGTAAATTGCAATAATTTGGACCAAGGATTTTTATCGTGTTTTCACTTCCTTTCTCGAGGCGGATTACTAACCTAGTGCCCTTACTTATGATGTTCTGGGGAATCAAATACTTGGAAGGACTATGGGAATAAAACATATAAAGAAGTCGCTCTCCTTAGTGCTCGATCTCTCGGCGCACTCATAATCCTCTCTATTGAGGTATGAACACACACGGGCCAACGTTCGCTTTTTCCCAGGGTGCGTCAAATTGGATAATCCTTGCTGTCGCAACATAGATTTCCCAAATTCAAAGAATGACACTCATGCAATAGATCTAAAGATTAATATGCAATTAAATATTCATCAACATTCAATGTCAAAATTAAAGTACAACACAAAGGTAAATCATGCCCAAATACCTACAAAATTAGTTCCCCATGAAAGGGGAACACAAATCCAATATAATAAAAGGAGAAAACAACAAAATAAACATAAATAAACCTCCCTCTGATGTTCCCTCCAATGATTGTTGTGTGTATGGATTGATGAAGACTCATCCTTCAAGCCCTAGCTATCTCCCAAGCGGATCCCTTCAAAACCTAGCTATCAATGAACACCAAGGTCTCCAAGTAGGCCCAAAAGTGGCCAAAGGCCAAGAGGTGACTACCCAAGCCCTTATTCGCGCTATTTATATGGTTCATAGTCTCTGAAAAATATCTCCCACGTTTTGGGTCCGTATGGAACCAAGTCATGTGAGAAATGGTGTACAAATCGGGCGTAAATACTCCCCAAATTGGCGCCAATACGGGCGCATGCGCACCTATGTACTCATCATGAAATTACTGTTGCTCAGCTAAAATTACTTTAGCTATAATATATGGATGCATGTGCCGGTGTACCAGCTCGTGTACTCCTCCGGAAGCCTGTACAGTGGGTCATGCGGGGTACCTGAGTGACTGGGAGCTCCTCGGAAACTCCACACAGGCGCGTGCATCCTTTTGCCTTGTTTTTGCCTTATTTGATATCAAATTGCTTTCTTTTTACTCCTGAGGCCTTCTAATACCCAATAAATAAAAATTAACACAAATTAAGCACCGGTGGGCTGAAACTACTCCAAATCACATGCAAAGTGTACATGAAAATGGTATAAAATTATGATCAATTGAAATCTTATCAAATAACGACAAATTCAACTCGCCATTGCCAGATCTAATTTCTCATTTTAGTGTCACCGAGTTGAAATGATAGCAAGTCTCGCTCGTTCCTACTCTCCCTCTCTCATCCTTGCACTTCCCTAACATGGCATAGTAAGCCCCAATGAACTAATCAAGATCAGGATCAATCACAGTTGTTGTATCATGCCGGTTGCGAGAGCCCGAAAGGATTTTCCTAGTCCATATGGGGGAAGAAGTGAACGCCTCCCCATGTGTAGACCACCTCCAATAGAGGGGGTTGTGATTATACCGGGAACCCGGGTACTAAGGAGAATGAGCCCTTTAGACGTATTATTCCCATAACCCTTCCAAGACTTAGGTTCCCTAGATCATCATCGGTAAGGGCACTAGGATTAGTAATTTGCCTCGAGAGAGGGAGTGAAAGCACCATAGGAACCCTTGGCCAAGGATCAACCAAATGTCGAGATAGAGAATAGTATTCATCTTTTAGAAGTCCAAGGGGGATTCAATTGTCCGAACATCCCCCTTTTATGATTGTTTGACCTGAAGAGCAACTCGACTCCCTTGTTTGTGTTTTCAATTGATTAGTTTAGAATTAGCATAATCAACCACCTCTGGATCGACTAGATAGTAGATGAATAGTGGGTACTAGTAGTTCCATCTCCTTGAGAATCAATAACCCGACTTTCAAGTCCACTTTATTACTTGTTACAACCCGTACACTTGCAGTGGCATCGCATCAAGTTTTTGGCGCCATTGCCAGGGAGAATTGGATTACTAGGAAAGCTAGGAATTTACTACTTTAGTCATTTTTTATTATTATTTTCATTTCTTTACTTTCTTTCCTTGTTTTGTTTTTCATTCCATTGAAATTTTGGATACTAATCTTCACTTTCGGGATGTCTTGCGAGGTATATCGGTTGCATGACCCGCAAGAACTCTAAAGGATTGCTAGAATTTGACAGTGAGATTGAGAGAACCTTGCACCAGAGATTGAGAAAGATTGAAGGAGCACTTCCGGGATCCTCTTCAGAGTCGAAAAATTTCACTCCTACCGAAGTCATTGTGAACCAAGGGAAGTACCAATTATGGCCGAGAGAAGGCAAACATTGGCCGAATATGAGAGATCTCATTACACTGGGGAGGAGTTTAGTGTTCACCCTCCCAATGTCAACATGAACAATTTTGAGATCAAGCCAAGCAGAATGAGCATGATTCAGAATACAACTCAATTTGATAGGAGGCTTGATGAAGATCCCCATGCACATTTAGCCAAATTTATCCAGATTTGTAACGTGTTCAAGATCAATGGAGCTTCTGATGATGCAATTCGGTTGAGACTTTTTCCATTCAGTTTGCGAGAAGGTGCATATAGGTGGCTTACTTCATTACCCTCCAGTTCCATCCGTACTTGGGCCGAAATGCTGGACAAATTCTTGGGCCGCTACTTTCCACCAAGCAAGGCCACAAAGCTAAGGTTGGACATCTCCGCCTTTAAAAAAGGTCCCGTCGAAATATTTTTTGAAGCCTATGAGAGATACAAATATTTGCTCCAACGTTATCCACAACATGGTCTAGACCCCTGTGCTAAGGTCAGAACATTCTACAATAGGTTGGACAACTCGACTAGACAATTGTTGGATGCCGCCGCCAGTGGATCATTGGGGAACAAATACCCGGAGGATGCCGAACAAATTTTTGAAAACATGGCCAGTAATGAAGCTCATTGGTCTACAAGAGATAAACAAGTAAAAAAGGTTGGGTCCGTGGATGAAGCTATAATTTCTGATCCAATTCTTGGTGAAAAGTTGGATATGTTTACAAGGAAAATTGAGCTATTGACAACCGGTAATAGCTCAAGGTCGGTCACGGTGATGTATTGCAATACTTGTGGGGGAAGGCATGTAGCATCAAATTGTCCAATAGCAAGCACTAAAATGATTCCCATGACGTAAGTACAATACATGGGGAATGCTCCAAGGTAACCAGATGGTCAATATTGACCATATGCTCCTAAATGGACCCATCTGGCTTTGTCTTATGGAAATCCACAAGTGGGACAATACTCTCCCAGCTTTCAACACCCCCAAAGCCTCAATAAAAGAAGTTCAACTTGGAGGAGATAATCGTGAAATATATGCAAAACAACGACACTACAAATCGAAATCTACAAGCCACAGTTCACAACTTGGAGAATCAAATTGGACAAATGGCAAAATCTCGAGCCGAGAGACCCCAAGGTAGTTTACCAGGCAATACGGAGGAGAACCCTCGGGGAGAGAAATGTAAGGCCACCACTTTGAGAAGTGGAAAAGAGGTGGAACTCCCGGTCCCAAAGCCTCAAGTAAACACTCTCATAGAGATTGAGGATTCCGAACCCGTCGTTAATTCTGAGGAAGTGAAGAAGGGAAAGGAGAAACCCTTGGAGACAACACCCGTACCTCCGTAACAACCTTAAGTCCCTTACCCAACGAGGTTAAACAAAGACAAAGAGGATGCTCAATTGATGAAGTTTAAGGGTATGTTGAAGTAACTACACATCAATATGCCGTTGGTAGAGGTTCTAGCCGAAATGCCTAAATATGCAAAATTTATGAAGGATCTCCTCTCCAACAAGAAGAAATTGGAAGATGTGGGTGTTGTAACACTCAATGCTCAATGCTCGGCCGTTATCCAACAAGCTATACCGAGGAAGTTGAAAGATCCGAGTAGCTTTGTGGTCCCTTGTATCCTTAGGGAAGGGGTCACAAAGAAGGTATTGGCGGATTCTGGGTCAAGTATTAATGTGATGCCCTATAAATTATACATGAAGCTCGGCCTCGAAGAGCCTAATCCTACGGGGATGACACTGCAGTTGGCCGACCGATCTGTGAGGAGTCCGAAAGGAATAGCTGAAGATGTGCTTGTTCAGATCAACCAATTTGTTTTCCCGACCGATTTTGTGCTTTTAGATGTTGATGATGAGGCGGACGTTCCTATTCTTGGGCAACCTTTCCTCGCCACCGTTCAAGCTTTGGAAGATCATGCACAGGTAAGCTTGCTTTGAGGGTGGGAGATCAAGAGGTCGTATTTCAATTGCCCGATGCAATGCGGCACTAAATGGCCCAAGATGGTACCTCGTATTGCATTGACGAGGTGAATGAAATCACCTCCAAGTGTATAGAGAAGGTGCTAATGGTGGATCCACTATACCCCTATTTGGGGGAACAAGAGGGACACTCGGAGGAAGCTCAAGGGAATTCCATTCCATCAAGGGTAGAAACGGTAAAAGTCAAGAAAAAGAAGCAAAAATTCACTCCACCTACAATATGCTAGAAGAAGGTGCAAGAAAAAGGGATAAGCATAAAACCATCAGCTCAGAATACTTCCAAAGGAAACCCAGGTATGGAGAATAACAATAGATCAATTTATGCCAACTTGGGAATGTTTTTATTGGGATAATGCTTTAAGGGAGGAGCCAATGAAAGCTTCAAGGTATTTGAACCCCCATGAGGTAAGGTGAAGGTACGTCAAGCTAGTGATGTTAAACAAGCGCTTCTTGGGAAGCAACCCAAGTCCTAGAAATTTTCTTTAGCTAAAATTTCTTTTGATTAGTTAGATTGTATGTGTTTGGAATAAATGAATGAGATGTTTCATATCTGTTTTCATAGTATATTGTACCATCTTGTTGGTTGTCGATTCATTTAGTGCCCTAGATTCATAATTGTCATTAGGTAGCACGAGGAGGATTCGAATGGTGTCCTGGATTGGCTGTATAAGCCAAACCCAGGCCCATACGGGGTGTCATACAGCCTGTCATACGGCCGTATGACCCCTCCAGTGGGGTACACGGGATATCATACGGCCCTTAACCCAGCCAGTGGCGTATACGGGCTGATATATAGCCTGCATACGGGCCCATATACAGCAGGATTTGGGCGTTATAAAGACAAATTTCCCCCATTTTTTTTTCAAACCCTAGCCGACCCCACTCTCCTCCACGTCGACTCAAGTCCTCTCCTCGCCAATGCAGCCTATACTCTTTGATTTGTCGATTTGATCCATCATCACCTTGTTTAGCCCCCTAGGGATTGCATGAATATATTTTGAATGGATTTAAGGTGATTATATGCCTTTTTGCGTCAAATTTTTATGGGAATGCGTTGATTTAAGGCATGTTTAGAGTTTAGGAAGAGAAATGGGGGTGAATGACATGTAAATGAGGGTGTGTACGCCCTTGGGAGTCGGCTCCACCGCCCCCAGGTGTATACGGGCTGAATAGCAGCCCGTATGGCCCTCATGTGTACCTATACGAGCTGATATACAGCCCGTATGAAACCCCGTACAACATGGAATGTCATCTTGGATACAACTAATTAACCTATCTATTACTCGAGTAAACAAGTATGGGCTCAAGACTGATCTCTGATGTAGACCCACTGTTATATGAAACTCCTTCATATTTCTTCCACTATATATTCTTATACTCATAATTGCTCCTTAGTACATATCCTTAATAATATTTATACAATTAACGTGATTGTCTTTCTTCACTAATGTCCACTAAAGGACTTGTCTCGATACTTTATCATATGCTTTCTCTAGGTCAATGAAAACCATATAGAAATCCTCCTTCTTTCTGTAGATCTCCATCAAGCTCCTTAACCACAAAAAAAGGTTTTGTTGTAGATCTACTCAGTATAAAGCCATATTAGTTCTCTAACACCTTTATAATATCCTTGAGTTAATGCTCTGTTACGTTCTCTCAGAGTTTCATCCTATGGTTTATTAACTTAATGCCACTTAGTTGGTGCAATTTTAAATATCCTCCATATTCCTATACATAGGAACCAAATCGCTCTTTCTCCAATCATTTTACATCTTTTCCCTCTTAGGATAGAGTTGAAAAGTTTAGTTACCCTTGATACCCCAACTTCTCCAAAACACTTCCAAACATTAATCGGGATGTCATGCTGCCAACAAGCTTTCCCAGCCTTCATCTTTTTAAGTGCCTCTTTAAATTTACTAGACCTGATTCTATGTGTGTAGCTAAGGTTTCTCTCTATCATTGATGTATAAAGATTTATAAAGTTATCCTCATTACTTGCATTGAATACGTGATCAAAATAACTTCTTCATCTCTCTTTGATTTCCTTATCTCCTGTCAAGACTTTTTTTTTTTTTTGATAATATGAGCAGCAAGCCGCTAAGAAACCAAGGGCATGCACAAGCCTCCGCGGAGCAAACATGAGAGCGAGGCCTATGCACACGTGGGAGTTGGGACCACCTACCAGAAATGTGCCCTCACCTGCAAATCAAACCTAAGACCTCTTGGTCATAGAAATTCTTGCGGGGACTGAGATACCAATATACTACTTGGTCGTTGATATGCTGTCAAGACATGTCGAGACTCATCTTTAATAAACTTGACTTGGTTCAGGTCCTTCCCCTTTTTTATCTTTTAGCCGTGCTATCTTGTACATTTCTTTTTTCCCTTCTCACATCCCTAATTTTTAATACAAATCGGTTAAATATTTACCTCTAACCCTGCTAACTGCCTTCTTATAATTTTTAAAAGATTTCCCCATCCTCAGTTGTGGGCAACTTCTTTACCAATATCTTTTCTTTTTAATAGCCTTTTGTGGCTCCTCATTCCACCACCATAATTTATGTGGTCAAGGTCATAATCCCTTATTGACCTCTAAGACCTCGCTCCCTACTCAATAAAATTTGTCATGTCTTTTCATAAAGTGTTTGCATCATCTTTCATGTGTCACCCTCTTCCTATATTTTATTTTTAAATACTAACTAATTGATCTTTTTAAAAATAATAAAATAGGATCTAATCATCATTTTTTTAATTTAAATTGATATAAAAGCAAAAGCTTCATGAAACCAGTATTAGATTAATTATTGATTTTTTAAAAAAAATCTACATTAATTTTTAAAATTTTGAAATTTTAGTATCAGTTTTTTATATGAAGACCTGATCCTTGTTAATATTTTTCCTTAAATTTAAAGTAATGGAATTTGTTATAAAATCAAAAGCATTTTTTATGCCAATTTTAAACCTCCTTTTCTGACGAAGCGTCCGGGAAATATATAGTAAAAAAAAAAAAAACCACGACACAGAAACAGGACCAATTTGTGATTAAATTTTACAAAATATTATTTTGAAAAATATATTATTTTAGTTTTTAAAAAAGTTAAAACCATTCATATTTTTTATTTTTTAAAAAATGACTAAATTAACCTGGTGATAATTCAGTCTGCTGAAATAATGCACGATTTGAATTATGGGAAGGATTGCACATCTAATTTGAATCTAAACTCATCTATGCAACATTGGGTGATGCTAAGATGTATATATAATCTCCTGCAGAGTTGAGCCCACTATCAAAAGTAGGACTAAGCCAACATTCCCAACAGGAAAATAAGGAAACCTTTCCCTTTCTTGTTAAGAAGAAAAAATAAAGATGGAGCAAAAGAATAGGACTCAAAGAATGAATTAAACACAAGAATTTGTACATTTCCTACAATAGGGTGTTCCTGAGCCCGAAGACTCCAATAAAAAAATTAGGACTGCATAAATAAGTTCTTCACAAAGCATCAGCTGATGTATCAGGAGGGTCATCTGTCGGGTCATCTGTCTCCTGTGCCAATGTCCCAAAATCAAGAGTTGGATATACACCTGGTGGTCTTTCCTGAGGTTGTATTGACAACAATTGTGTCGAATCCCCCACAACATCTGCCCATCCATAATGAGGTTCAGCCCTGTAGAAGAGGTCACAACAAATGATGGTTAAAAAAGCATCAGGAAAAATATATCCTACAGCATGCTTTGCTGTGATCGATGTCAATGGCTGTATACTAGTGTAAAAAAGCATCAGAAAAAATATATCTTATGGCATGCTTGCTGTGATCGATGTCAATGGCTGTATACTAGGGGTAAGGACACATCATCAGATAAAGATCGCCTTACTCATAATAGGTCTCTTCCTCCACAACAATATCCCAACTTTCTCCTGCTGTACTTTTACCATATTTGTGTACTTTCCTGGAACAAAAGTTGCCAGCAGTCAAAGATAACCAGAAAACTAAAAGCACAAGGAACCATATAAACAATCGACTGAAGGCTGTTTATTTGGAAGTTGCACAGAAGATGGAGCAATTTTAACTGTGATTTAGGAGGCCAATAACCAACATTTGGTGTTCTTTGTAGAACAAAATTTTACATGTTCCATGTGAAACAAACAATACCTTTTTCTTCGAAGTGACGCAAAATTGTTAGAAAAGTTTACTGTTGGGATTAGGCTATTATATAGATAAAAGTATACTCATGTGAAGTAGATGCTGTGAATCTAGTTGATTAGAGCAGTGGTAGTTACCCCTTCTGGGGGACAATGAGCAACTTAAATTGAGTTCTAACCGGTAATAATTTCAAAAGGTTCAAGATTGAAGTAGATGGCATCTTCAAATATGACATGAAGGACCTAGTTGGAGAGAATCAGGGTTTACAAGGATATATGCAAAAGAATCATGTAATGAGAGTACCAACATGTGAATTACAAACAAACAATATACATCAAAAGATATGGAGACCAGGTTCCATATCAGATGTTCAACCATTCAATACTGTAACAGTAGTAGCGGCCTTCCATTTTTTGACTATAGAATATTTGCTTGATAGGAATGATTTTCAGGTGCTTCAAAACTGTTTGGATCAAGTTGACTTGTACAGATTGACATTTGAGGTAATTTCCTATAGGGGAATAGCGTCATCATATTAACCTATTATTTATCAAAATGACATTATTTGACTATTTTACAAGAACAAATTAATACGAAAGTATCCCTTAGAAGAATTCAAAACTAGGAAGCTCTTTATACATGAAGCAAAATTTGTAGAAAAGAAAGACAATACCCATTTCCATAATGTTCTTCTCCCCATGTTCTTGACCAACCTGGAAAATTTAATGAAATACGAGTCAAGAACTTAACCAGCTAACCTCTCATCAAACAAGATCCTATTCTTTGGCAGAAGCTGAGAAGCAGCAAGGTTTAGATGATAAACGCACGAGTATACACCAAACAGAAAAGATAAAGCAGACTTTAGGGCCACATGCAGTATAACAATTTCTGGTAGTAGTTAGGAATAATGGATTTGCAATACATAAGGTTATCAGATTATTTGAAAATTATTTTATCAATTAACAATTTCAAGGAACCAGATTAAACTTTCATCACTTTTACCAGAAAATAAGGAAATATATGGGAAAACCTTATTAAAATTAAACAGCAATGAACCAAAGCAACTAACCACCATAGCAGAATGAATGCTACATAATCCTAATAGAATGATTCATTTTTATTAAGGAAGAAAGACATACGTTCATCAGAAGGTGATACATGCCATGTTTCACCTTGCCTTGAACCAATCCCAGCAAAAAATTTCTCCTCCCATTTGTCCCCCCACCTTGTCCCAAGCTCCGTCTCTGCCCATTTATCAGTCCTGCAGTAGGGTAAAACAAAGAAATTACAAAATAGATTTTCTTCAATCAAAATGGTTCAGCATAAAACCTCAGAAAATTTTTAGTTAAACCATGTGTATTAGACAAACTTTTAAATTAGTGATGGATAATTTGCAAATTACCCCCAGGAAAACTGTTCGTTCAATCTCAGATTAGCAAAAGTTCAACAAAAATCAGTTGAGAAGAATTACACAAGAAAAGAGAATGAAAAACAATTCAAACTGAACAGGAACACATCATCAAGGGATACAGAAATAGAAGATAAAAGAATATGAATATAAAACAACAGCGCTGGCAGTTATAAACATCTTCGGAAAAGAATTCACATAACAATATCCATATGTACATTAGCAATAGCCACTTGCTTATAACAGAAATGCTACCACAGTAACATTTTAGGCATGATAACATGGCACACATTGCTTTTTCTCTTGTTACATAAACAAAGATTTACATAGATAAGAATAAAGTTGGGCTTACATCATAAAAGCTATATGATATGTTAGGGTGAAAATCGGTACAAATTCAACCGTTAGATTGAGATGGGAGCAAAACCGATTTTTACCCTAACATGATACCTTTGCAAGCAAGATTTAATACCCATTATCTTTAAATGATAAGGTTGACAACAATAACATTGAAAGAAAAATTAATGCCACAAGCAAAATAGTTGGTATCTTAACTTTCATTCAAGAGAAAGAGCCAAGTCTTTGGACTTTGGTCACAATAAAAACAAAACCAAAACAAAGTTATAAAACTCAATGGATCTTTGAGCTATAAAATACTACTTACCAATAGTAATAATATTTATACTACCGCATTTTCCATGTCAATACACAATTTTCTGCAAATGGCATATTTCATCATTGAATTAGATAAAATATTAACTTTTGTAATTTGATCATGGTGATGAAGAGTCAACTCTTGATACAAAATGAAGAACCGTAAGGCTGAAAACATACTGTTTACTATTATGCATTGTTTTTGAAACTCCAAACCTAAAACCAATGAATATTCTACTAAAAAATTTATATGACTGCATTCAACAATGGTCTTAAAGAAGAAGTTGATTCAGATCGCTTAGACTTGCTTAGCTCAGATAGTATACAATCGGTTAGAGATGAGAATAGCAAAAAAAAAAAAAAAACCATATTTACGATCTAAATGTCCCTTAAATTAGTAAATTGTTGACTACAAGATTTAGTTTGCTAATGGACCTCAGTTGTGTTCTAGGTAAGTTAAGAATGTTGATCTGAATTTGAGAATAACTGAGTGATAAGCAAACCATTTAAGAACAAATCCCCTCCCATCATAATGCTCGCCCCATTTCTCCCACCAGGATTGTTCATTCAGTCTTCCATATTTATGAGCTCCTTTCTCTGTCCAACCTTTAGCATCATATTTCTCCCACCTACATGGAAACTTGCATTTATGGGCATTCATTATCTGGAAATAAAGGAAGAATCAAGCAAAAGCGAGTGGTGTGGATATAGTGCATTGACAAAAGGACCTCACCATTTCTCATACCATCCAGCAGTCTCTGAGCCTGACTTTGCTTGTTTCTGTGCACTCCTCTCTATCCTCGCAAGGTTACTGCAGTAAAAAGTAATGCAACTGTTATAACCTATAACAGAACTGAAAACTTTCTGGAAACATCAGTTACAATACAACCAGATGATCTTCATAAACAAAAAGGATGCAGTAAGCTTCTTTTTTTGACAAAGGCGACAAGCGCCCCCCAAAGGAAGTCAAGGATGGGCGGTAGGTGCGGAACCCGTTCAACGTGACTACGCCCACACCCTACAAGAGGAGAGGCTCGATCCCGGGACCCATCCATGAAAATTGAGGCCCACCTCTTAGCAATGGAACCAGGTACCAATAGGCCATCATGGCCATTGGTGGATGCAGTAAGCTTCTAAACACAAGATTTCCACTTTTTGAAAAATATCATGTAAAGCATTAAAAATCAAGAAACTCGGAAGTTGTGTAGAGATCAAAACAAGTGTAAAAAAGACTCAAATAGACATCATAATACAAGGTTAATTGGAGATAAGGAAGAGGATAATGATAAGCAAGATGAGAAAAATGGCGTTACAGTTCCAACTATTTTTATAATAATTGCCCCAAGAAGTCAATTCATAATTGAAATGTAACAAAAATATGATTAATACAAATAAATTAAATGGAAAACAAAAAAAAATCAGGAAGCACCAAGATCTCTACAGTTAAGTAGAATACTAGCTAGCACAATCGTTAGATAATTCTTATTGCAAACTTGCATGCCATGATTTGGGTGATGCTTCTTATATTAGAGAGCCGTGTCAACATATACTGACAACCCTCATCCACATGTATGGACACCTCTAGTTAGGTTTCTTTATTTATTTAATAAATTAAAAACTGAATGTAGACCATACGTCGAGTGAGACAAAATCTAGATCTCAAATTTGAAATGCATAGTTAGGAGAGTAATTAAATATCTAAACCAGGTAGAAACTTCTAAATGAAGTAAACTTCTTTAGACTGCTTAAACTGAATATGAAATGAACTACTTTATTTTAAAGTTTTATTTTCACATGTTCTAATGAATGAAGAAAAATTTTTAGCATGGTCACACACATATAGCAGAAAATCCATACATATGCCCCCTATGTCATCATATCTTAATTTTGAAACTTTGTCGTAGCTGACACTTGTGTCAGCTTCAAACAGTGTTAACTGAGTCTGTATCAAACTGAAGAATCTTGTGAAATAACCTTGAATGCCTACTCATAAACATGAAGATTTGTTTTCGTGAGTGCATCATTAGAGATCTCAAATACCTGATATCCCATAAGTTTAGCATAGACATGCTAATCTAGATCAAGAGGTGAAAAAGAATTAGTAGGAAAAATGCAAGCCAAGAAGCTACAGGATTTTCAATTTATAAAAGGTGAATTTAATATTTCAATAAAGTATTTTTCTGAAATGAATAAAGTAGACGAAGTTGGAAGTAGAAAAAAACATGTGCAACAAAGAAAATTAAATCTCCTCAGATGATAAGCACATCAAGGATACAATTTCTGATGGTAGAAACTAAATGCTATCATGTTTACTGATTAGTTCCAGAGAACAGTCCTCTGAAATGATGGGTGATTGAAAAGCCCAAAGGATATTAAGGAATAGCCCATAACTTCACAAATAGACAAATCTAAAATATGGAAAATTGATGAAAAGATTAAAAGATGAAATTTTGTTTTATGAAAAACATAATCGAAAGATGTGCCATTTGAGAGAGATCAGAAATAAGAAGCAACAAAAGTATGCATAGTGGAGGAGAGAGAGGAAATATAGTACTGTAGGCTAACTCAAACAAAAATAAAATATTGAATACATACGATTTGCATGTACACCAGTCAAAAAAAACATGAAATTGCATGCATACCCCGAAAATATCATAATTGCATGTATACCCAAGTTTGACATATTTTTTCATATATACCCCTTGGACTAAATTTAAAACTTTAAAAATTCATAAAGATGAAAATGCTCTCATTTTTAACCTCTTTCAAGGGGAAAATATTTAAAAATATATATTTTTGGAAAAAAAATATGGTTGACTTTGACTGAAGGAATATATATATATATATATATATATATATATATATATATATACACAATCATGTGTGAAACAGGGGTTATACACGTAATTATGAAACAGGGGGGTGTACATGCAATTTCATGCTTTTATGAGAGTATACATGTGCCAAAGATTTTACCTAAGAGACTTGGATACAATATTTTGTGGTAATAATCTTGGATACAATATTTAAGAGTCCAGTACTCAAGCATGTCCAACACAGAGGATACCTCCATTCATCCTGGTAAAGAACTTCTTGCCAGGTTTCCCACCATGAATCTCCTTCAGCATTTTTTCCAGATTTCTCTGCACCTATATAAAATGGTGATATCAAGGAAAGATACAAGAATAACATATTAAATAGTTCACCAGCAATAACGAATAGTGATATGAAATTGAAGACGTCCTTGGGTCAAAATAAAATATGTGATAAAAATAGACTTGGAGAGTTTGCAATAAATCATCATTCTGATATATTATTATTGACATCTTAGATTGCAACATTCTCAGGACCAAAATCTCTCAATAGGAAGAACTTAAGTGCAAAATAGATTACTCAAAAGGACAAGACTGCCTGAACTCAAACCTAGACTAGAAAGTGAAGTTTTAACTGTTTCTTACTCTCACAAAAGTTATACAGCATGTGCTAATATTTACATGTATGGAATATATCTCTTGAACTATCTAAAGATAACATAGATTTGATGTTCAAAATTTAAAGTTAAGTCCAACTTTCTTTTTTTTTTTTTTTGGTAAATAATGTTTAACAAATTTTACAGAAAATTTGTAAACAAAGAAAGATATAAGTGTATTCTGAGAATGTTAAAATTGCAACGAGAGATCTTAAAAAAAATTTACAACAAAGCACCTTCCATTTACATGAGTGATATCGATGATATAAGTCAGAATTTCTTAAGTATTATATTCATCTAATCATACAAATATATACCTACATTTTATTATTAAATTGCCTGTAAGCTTAAAAGAGTTTGACAACTGAATTGGAAGGAAATGGAGAATGACCTGTTTTATGAAGTAAACCGCCAAAGTGGTGAACATATTCTTTAAATCTGAATAGAGTTAGGGATGAGATTAAGTATTACATTTTGTATGTTCTCATCATATAGGGCATGTTCAATTCATAAGATGGTCTTGGACACAAATTATTTGTAATACAAACTATCATAAATAAAAAGTGTTAAAAGATATGGAAAAACACACAGATGTAAGGGAAATCAAATATTAATGAATAGCTATTAATAAATTAGCCATCTATAGTACTTAAATAAAATACATACCTAATTCTTTATATCCAGTCCAATCACTTTTCTCCCACCACTGTCAAGAAAATCAAGAAAGGTAATTAAAAAACCAATGTAGTATTAGATGATTGAAATAAGAAATACAAGCTCTCATGTTATAATTGATTGACGGCCTTAGTTTGAGTGATGATATTGAGAAGAACAAAGCTCAATCCTTCTATACCTTCTTTGTGTCAATCTCTATGTTAGAGTAGGATTAAGATTATATGTTAGAGTAGGCTTAGAATTATACGTTGATCAATCTAGGGATATTTATGTTTTATCACCATAGGGATTTGACTCTACTTTTACTGCATAAGAGACAAACTATTGTTGACTTGTAAGATCAATGTATGAATTCATAGTTTCATTATTTCTAATTATTGCTCTGTTTTGAAACTTTTGATTACATCAACATGGTATCAAAAACCTAATTGTGATTTTTTGGGGGAAAAAGAAATTTTCTTTTTGGCCATAGAACTGTAGCAACTTTGCAGCAACATTGTGCATCTTGATTTTGGCTGAAATCGTACCAGTACTATCATGGTGCTGTAGCATTATTATTTGATTTTGGCAATGAATTCTGATAATGACATTAAAATAACCAATATTGATTTTGATGGTCCATTAAATCTTAGTTACAATCTACCCCAATGCGGTCACATGGTCATGGAGGACAAGGTTTTCCTATCAACGTCTCATTTGATATATCACAAAGGGTCCTATGTCATTTTTACCTGTTGCAGCATCTGAACAAGAAATCTTGTTCTTCTTGTCTAACCAACTCTATAAGTTCTTCTTGTCTAAAGGTTTGCATCCTTTGCAGTTTAAATAACATATTACTTTGTGTACTCTTTATCTTTCAAGTTACTCGACATTCAGGTGATGTCCCTGCCACTTGATTTATACAGTCAGGTGCAACAAACCATATGGCTCCTCTAGATCTTCATTGGCCAATTATTCCAAATCTTGATAATCCTAACCCAATCTATACTGCAAATGGTTCCATTATGCCTCTTAAGAAGATTAGCAGTGTTAACTTACCTCATCTTACTATTGATCCTATCTTAAATGTCCTTGAAGGCTTGAACTCACCACTAGTTTAGTGTTTATTGGTCAGTTAGCTGATTTAGGATATCATATCACGTTCACTGCTTTTGGCATTATGAAGTATCCACAGGCTAGTTTGGAGATTATAACAAAGTGTAGGTGCCTTGTATAAGTTGGATCATCTTCAACTCCCACATATGACCACTACCTTAAAACATCTCCCTGTTTGTATCACTTTAAGTTAAATTCAGTCTTTGTTATTCTATTTATGATATTTAGGTAAGGCCATGTTTCTATGTCCAGATTGCAATATTTGGTCCCCATGAGTTTGTTAGGAAAAGTGACTTTTAGTGTTATACAAAACTGATGTGGGTATAAATTTCAAATTCTATCTTATCTTTAAGTCTTAATTATAATGTTTCTTCTCCTTTTGATTTTGATTCATTTGAGATTTAGGAACCTCCAGCTATAAGTACAAAAGGAGGTTCATGGTATTATGTCTTTTATTGATGATCACACACATTATGCATAGATTTATATGATGCATAAGCACACTGACTTTTACAATTTTATGTTACCTTTTTTTTATCTTCATACAGAATTTGTCTAAGTTTGGGCTTGTGAAGGAACTATTCATCAAACTCTTTTCCTTGAGGAAAAAGAAATTATAGAACATAAACACCCCTACATAATGAAGAATGCTAAAGCATTATTACCTTATGCAAATATGTTATCTGTATTTTGAGTAAAACAGACCATATGTCATATTAATTATATTTCTTCTGTAATTACTTTTGATCTCTCCTTTTCATGGTCTATATGGTTTTCCACCTGATTATTCCTCTTTACTTGGTTTTGGGTGTACATACTTTGTTTTGCTACTTGCTCCAAAACACAACACTTAGAATGGATATTGGTGTTTTTATCATGTTACTAATCAATTAAATGTTTCTCAACATGTAGATTTTTTAGAAAAAATATTTTTTATTCTCTACCAAGTTAGTTATTTTCTTCTCAATCTCCTTGTTTAGTTTCCACTAACCCATTTACAATGTTGAGACATCTTAATGCCCTTTCAATTTGTGGCACAACTCTTTCAGTTCCTAACATGACCCCTTCTCACACTTCTAATCATTCCATTACACAAATATACACTAAACATCTAAAAGTTCGAACACAAGGCTATTAAGATGATTCTTCATCTCACTAAGATAGCTCTACACGTTTGTCATCTTTATTTATGTTTATTAATCCTAACACCCTGTTTGTGTCCAACAATCTTATACTTGTCAATTTCCAAAAGGTGTACTTCATTGATTCACTTATTATCTATTTATTTATCTAAATATGGCTTATTCATATCTTTCATGCAGTCTCTCATTGAACTTACACTTTCAAAGAAGACTTCTAATCCTCGTTGGTACATAGCTAAGAAGGAATAATTTTATGCTTTAGACAAAACTTACACAAGGGATCTTGTTTTATTATCCCCTGGTAAAAATGTCATTGACTGGAAATGGATATATAAGATTAAGACAAAGTTGGATTTATTAAATGCTATAAATCTCACCTTGTGGCTAAGGGTTTCTCTTGGGAGTACGATATTGATTATGAGAAGACATTTACTCTGGTAGTAAAAAAATGAATCATTACAATTTATTTTATTACAATTATTTCTTCTAATAAAAGGCCTATTTTTAAAATGTGCTTTGCTCTAAGATTGCCTCATACTAAGGGACAAATATGTGATCTTCGCCAAGCATTTTACAATCTCAAATAAGCGACTAGTGCTTGGTTTGAAAAGTTTTGTTCAACAGTAAATAAAATTAGTTCTGTTAATTTATTGAATGGCCCTGCTACATTTACTTACATCTTTTCTCTCAAGGATCATCTTACTAAGTTGCTTTAAAATGCTCTTTGTGTTCCTCTTTTGGCATTGAAATAGCTTTCTCTTCTTATGGCTATGTTTTGTCCCAAAATAATTATATATTGGATATACTTGATTGGGCTAGTGTTACGGGTTGAGAGCTGCCTAGCAAGTTAGCTGGTTGGTTGGTTAACTATGTCCAATAGAACAGTGCCCCTTGGAATAGTATTGCTTTGCAAGTGGGGGTTCATGACCCATGGGGTGACCTCAAGAAGGATGACCAGCATTAAGGCTAGTCCTCAAGTGGGTCAAGTAGGGTTCTAGATGGGTGATCTTTCAAGTGGCGCCTTAATGGCCAGCCTAAGTGAGGTTCTAGATGATGATCTTTAAGTAGGGACAAAAGGCAAGGGGACCCAGGGACCTCCAGGTCTTCATCTAGTTTATGTATTCATACCATGTAAAAAGGGGTTTGTATGGACCTTCAGAATAAACCTCTAGAAGGTCTTCTAGTCATAGTGGCTTCACTTGGCTATATATACTTGTATATTTCAAGGGAAATATAGAGAAGGGGACAGACAAGGAAATATCCACTCAAACTATCTCTTCTCTTCTGTTGCTCTTGCTTGGGATCCAAGAAGGCTTGTCTGAACTTGCAGGTTGAACAAAACCCTGTTCAGGCACCACACAAACCATATTACTCCACTTGTCCGAGTTTGGCGCTCATGTGCGAGCCTGTAGCGTGAGACTCTCTCGACACTTATGAGCTTTACGCTCAGCTGACTAGCGGTACTGTTTCTCTCTGCCAACTCTTCACTCTGAGCGAACCAGAGATAGGTTCTTCTCTCGACTAACTCTGCACTCTAGCATATGACTCTCTCGACCGACTGATGGACATCTCTCTCAGCTAACTTACGAACTACGTTGCGACCCAGTACGGTAGAACCTCTCATCACTAGCAGAGTACGTGGTGTTGGTCTGTGACACAGTGATATCAAAGCTAAATACCAGAGACGTGAAGCAAGTATTGATCTTGGGTAAGTTACCTTCTAGCCCTGAGTTATTATATGGTTGAATCCATATCTATTATGAAGAATGGAACTAGGAAAACAAAACAAAATGAGAAGTCTTCGAAAGATACTTTCGCTGCCATAGAAGCACGGATAGCTCGTATGGAGAACGCCATGGGTGACTTGGCAGGACGCCTTGATTCTTGAAGAAGTGGTACCAACTCAGAAAGCTTTTCCATTGCGATGGAAGAGTATAGAGGTAAGTTCCAGGGTACTCTTAATTCTATGATGGAGAGTTTCATGGAGCAAATCAACTCCCAAATGAAGCAGATGAGAGCTAATATGACTAATTTCCAAGAAGGAATCCTAAGTGAATTAAAGAGAATTGGGGACAATTAGGCCTTATATAAGAAGGTTGTCCTCAATATTAATCATATCGTAAATGAATTCGTAAAATTGAATCTTATAAAGCCTGATGTTTATGATGACAAGAGGGATATAAAGGAGTTAGATGTTTTTCTATGGAGTATGGAAAGGTTTCTCCGGCACTCACGGGTGGATGGTGATGAGGAGAAAATCTCAATTGCTACCTTATTTCTTACAGGTAACACGCTTTTTTGGTGAAGAAAGCGCAGCAGAAAGATTAAACAAGGTGTGTTCACTCTGAATTCATGGAAGGAGTTCAAAAAAGATTTCAAACAGTATTTCTAGGATAGAAATGCTCAGCTAGAAGCCAAAAAGAAGTTCAGGTGGCTTAGGCACACTCGAGCATTGTGACCTATTTAACTGAATTTACTAACTTGTTATTTGAAATCTATGATCTTAGTGAACAGGATAAGTTCCTCGATGTTATAAGTGGGCTTCAACCATGGGCCAAGCTGGAGTTCTAGCATTGGGCAGTGCAAACTTTTGCTCAAGCCATCACTGTCGTTGAGTCTCTAGTAGAGTTCAGAAGGCCTAACCTTGAAGTGAAGATGCAGAAGGCTGCATTTGTCCAAGGTGACCGAGACTTCATCCACAGAGCCAAAGGTGAGTGGAAAGCAACGGTGAAGAAGGACACCCAGCAAAAGCCAAGCAAGACAAAGGCAAGGCTGTATAAAAGGACAAGATGGGAGACAAAGGTAAGGGCCAAACGTTTACTTAAAGATCTTGTTACTTCTGTGATGGGCCTAATTAAATCCGAGACGGTCCAAAAAGTAATGCTATTAGTGTTATGATCATAGGAGCGGAAAGCAAGAAGGATGAAGAGTTGAACATTAGTTCACTTCAACTCCTAGGCTTTGTGATAACAAAGCCGGAATCACCAAAGGAGAGACAACTAGGGTTGATATATATAGATGTGTTGGTGAATAGACAACCATCTCGTGTGCTGGTAGACACCTGGGTAACGCACAACATCATATCAGTTGGAGAGTCAAGGAGGCTTCAACTGAAAGCTTTCAAGGCAGGTGGATCGATTAAAGGTGTGAACTCGGCCAGTTAGCCACTTAAAGATGGCCACTTGAAGATGTAGCTCAAGACGTGGAGTTGCGTATGAATAGATGGAGAGGAGTGTTGAACTTCTCCATCAATACTATAGGTGATCATTCTATAGTTAGTGGGATGGAGATTATAGACCAGGTGGAGGCTATACCCATTCCTTTTTCCAACACAAGGCAGGTCTTACATGGTGACACTTGTGAGACAAGCCAAGGAGATGATGCAGGCCAAGAAGATAATGCAGGCCAAGGAAGAGAAGAAAACTTTCTCGGTTATACAGTGCACAAGGGCTTCAAGAAAAGTGAAGCCACTTAGTGGCCTTAAAGCCAGATGAGGACTCAAGGACGAGTTCTCATCAGTTGATGCCAAGGGATTCTGCTCAAGAGTTGGTTGATATCAGAGATGTAATGTCGAAGGAGTTGCCAAGACAGCTACTACCTAGGAGAAAGGTGGATCAGTCCATTGAGCAAAAGACAAAAGACAGCTACTAGTCAAGCTCCTTGTAGTGTGAAAGAGCCGGGCCGAAGGTTTCAACCTCTGCATGTATCAGGCCGGGTATGGTGCATGTAACGCACAATATGCAGGTGCGAGGCGCAATGCGCACGACGCCACACAAGTGCGAGGCACTATGTGCAAGTACAAGGCGCAGTGTGTAAGTGTGAGGCACGATGCCCAAGCACGAGGCGTGGTGCGCCAGTGTAAGCGCAAGGTCGAGACCCGAGGCACTGTGGGCGGGCCGAGTGCGTAGAGCAAGCTGAGGCACAGTACACAAGACACGAGGGACGCGTATGGATCAAGGTGCTTGCAAGATACATAGAAGCCAATCCAGCTGCCTACAAGAAAAACAACGTGGAATTATAACACCATATCTAAAAGGTTTGAGGACCAAGGCACGACGAAGACGTCGTAGGCATGGGTGGGGAAGAATTGTCATGGGTTGAGAGCTACCTAGCCGGTTAGTTGGTTGGTTGGTTAACCATGTCCAATGGAACAGTATCAGCTGGAACAGTACAACTCTATAAGTGGGCTTCATGACCCATGGGGTGACCTCAAAGAGGATGGCCAGCATTAAGGCTAGCCCTCAAGTGGGTCAAGTGGGGTTCTAGATGTGTGGCCTTTCAAGTGGTGTCTTGATGACTAACCCAAGTGGGATTCTAGATGATGATCTTTAAGTGGGGGCAAAGAGCAAGGAAACCCAAGGACCTCCAGGTCTTCATCTAGTTTGTGAGTTCATACTATGTAAAAAAGGGTTTGTGTAGACCCTCTGAGAAATACCTAGAAGATTTCCTAGTCATAGTGGCTTCACTTGGCTATATATACATATATATTTCAAGGGAAATATAGAGAAGAACATCGACTCAAACTATCCCTTCTCTTCTCTTGCTCTTGCTTGGAATCCAAGAAGGCTTGCCTGAACTTGTAGGTTGGACGGAACTCTGTTCAGGCACCACACAAACTACACTACTCCACTTGACCGACTCTAGAGCTCCTGTGCAAACCCGTGGCGTGAGACTCTCTCGACATTGGTGGGTTCTGCGCTCAGCTGACTGGCGGTACTGTTTCTTTCTACCAACTCTATGCTCTAAGCGAGCCAGGGATATGTTCTTCTCTCAGTCAACTCTACACTCTGGCATGTGACTATCTCAGCCGACTAACAAATATCTTTCTCAGCTGACTTACAAGCCGTGCTACGATCCAGTGTGATAGAACCTCTCGTTAGTAGAGGAGTGCTTGGTGTTGGTCTGTGACATACTCACTTTAAAAAAAAAGTGTCGTTTCTTCTTTTTGAGTATGTTATTAAACTTTTCCTAATAATTGTTGACTTTTGAAAGATCTAAGTTGCTATCGAGAAGTTGTTAACTCTATAGTGTATCTTAAAGCCACTCAACCAGATATAAAGTTTGATGTGAACATTGTTAGTTTAATTCTATTACTCATGCTACTCATTGGACATTTTAATTGGATTCCTGGATATTTGTGAGGTACATATCATACTGTATTATCATTTCCTTCATCTTCTTATTTGCTCTTACGTGTGTTTTGTAATACTGATTGGATTAAAGATATTACACATCATTGCTCCACTATGGGTTAATGCACTTATTATGGGAATACTTTGATAGCTTGGGGGTAAAAAATGGGAGGTCATTGCTAGGTCATCCACTAAAGTTGAGCATTGGTTTACAGCATCTACCACAACTGAGGTTATCTAGCTTCGTTGCTCTAAAGTGCTATGGGATTATCTTAATATACATCTTTTTATAATGATAATAAAAGAACTATATTTATAACTCACAATTCAATTTTTTATACGCCAACAAAACATATAGAAACTAATTGCCACAATATTCACCAACATTTTTTTAGGGTGCTACCACTCTTCCTTATGTTTAGAATTCTCTACAGATGATCAATATGTCCACAAACACTTATGATTTGACTCATTTTCAATTTCTCTAAGGTAAACTATTGATGTTTACTCCATCGACAGTTTGGGGAGAAGTGTTAGAGAAGGATTAGGATTATATGCTAATCAATTTAGGAATATTTATATAGAATCACTTATTAGAAATTTGATTATATTTATTGCGTAAGAGAGAAAGACTATTGTTTTTAAGTTGATAGATCCTTTAGTAATTCATAGTTCTCTTTTTAAGACTTGTTTTGAGTCCTTAAATCCATCAATAGTTCTTTTTAAGACTTGTTTTGAGTTGTTAAATCCATCAAAGAATTTGTAATTTCCTATTTCTAATTGTTGGTTCGTTTGGATTACATCAATAGTCAAAAACCAAAGTTGCAAACTTCATTATATCTCAGAAGTTCTAAATTGAACATTTTGAGAATGCCCAAAATACATGTCAACACAGTAATAGCATGACTATTCAAAGTATGGCATTCTTCGATCTTAAGAAGGCAAAAATAAATAATTTTCTAAGCTAGAAATTATTTCACTATTTATCTGGGAATACGAATTAAAAATCATTTTATCTGAAGTTAATTTTTTCTTTTTCCCGGTAACAATGCGGGTGTTGTCTGAACGCTCACATATATAATAAAGTGTAAATCAGAGAAATGATCTCTAAAATATCTAGGCTTTCTACTTAGTGAGTAACAGGATCCACAACTACATATTGAAAAGTTAGAAGAAACCTGCTGCTTGGAAAGGAAGACATTTTTCTATGGTGGCAGACTAAAGGTATTAAATGAAGTTTTGTCAACCACAAAATTTACTGATAAATATCTATTAGTTATCACTATGGTTGATTGGTAAATTAGATGGCATTAGACAGAATTCTATGTACTGAAACTGGCAATGGTCACAGGGTATACAATGTGATAAAATGGGAAGAGGATGTAAGGCAGGATATGAATATGAGGATGAAAGGACTAGTTTTAAGGAGTGCAATGATCATATGCTAGGGAATTGTGATTGAGATTTCCATGAAAGATGTACCATGGAGACATCTGGTTACACATATGTATTATAGAGGAGAATTTAAAACTGACATAACTTAATCTTATCCTCTGGTACCTCTTAATGTAATGTATTTCCTTTAACTCAAAAATAAAAGTCACAACCGAGCAAAATAAATAAATTTGCACTTAGTCAGGCCAAAACCGTTTGATTCTTGGGTGAGCTCACCAATGAGCTTGACAGCTTGAACTACCATGGAAATAAATAACTCGGCAATTGGTGATATAATATTCAAAAGATTCCACTACAAACAATGATTACAAGTTTTGAGCAGGTCAATTAGTTACTATCAATTTTCAAAGCTCAAGCTTGCCTCAAATTCAAGAAAAAATCAAGTATAATCATGCCAATGACTGAATTTAGCTAGAACAGCCTGCTAAAATTATAAGTAGATAATCTCCATAGCTTGGATTTAAAACCAATACTATTTGAATCAAGGACACTTGACTTATAAAGTATTGGATAAATGGCAAGTGGAACACTCAGGACATCCTTTGCACAAAGCAATACGCTATCCAGCAATCCTAAGAGTAAAATGCACATCTCTGCAAACTTAATGTTTCACATCCAAATCAAATTTTCAAGGAACTGCTCAGGTTATATAGATTTCAGATAAGCTCAACATAACCAGCATTAGTATCTCTTCAATGAAAAACAGAACATTTCATTTATCCATGATAAAGGTCATGTATTATATAGTCTAAAGGGCATCTTCACATTGCTGTGTGTGGCTAAGAAAACACAAATTGTACGTCCAGTGACAATTATAATAAAAGACAATACTAATAGCACAATATATCATAATTTAGAAGCCAAAAATAAGACTGCTTTAATATTTTAAGGCAAAAGCATTACTTGCATTGACAAGTAAAAAGTATTATCTCAAATTTGAAATATTTAATTCATGAGAATGAAACAAGTAATAGTTGGAACATACAGTTTCTTTCCATTCTGAGGACCCATCAGCGGAGCAACCACCCATTCGGGCCCACCGACACCTATAACCATTATCCCCAAGGTCTTCCCCACTTTCACGATACCATGTGCTACCATCTTCATTTGTGCCAACCTCATTTACATTCTCATCTAGCAAGTTGATTCCCCAATCCTTCTCACTAGCAATACCAGTGTCTATAAGAAGATGCCAAGAAGCAATCATATTTTCTTATAATTACAAATGTAAAACCAGAAAACTTATGAATAGTTAGTGTTTATTGACCTTTATGCTTCTAAATTAGAATAAATAAATGACTAGCAACCAAAAGTTCAAAATGAAAGGTTTAGAGTGAAATCTCTCTCCAAAATAGATATTCTTCTTGTTGAATCAAATCCCCGTTGTACTAATTGAAAACAAGGGAACAGAGTGTGTTGTCGTTTTCATCAATACCAACATTCACATTGGATAACTTGTAACATGTTTATCTATTCTCTCTTCAATCACATGAGATCCACAGATACAAGAGCAATAACAACAGTAATTTTTTTTTTAAGAAATGTGGACTAGCCAATTTTCACTGGCCAACCAACACACCAATTCCTAGCCTCTCACTCAGAGACATAGGGTCTCACCAACTCTTCTATGAGTTGATTGGCCAGCCACGATCACTGTTAAGAAGATTTTGATTTTTACTAAACAAACCCTTGAAAATTTTGGTTTGCTTGTTACTACCTCACATTTCAAAAATTCTCAAAAAGTCCTCCTTTATTTCATACTTATCATTCAATCCATTTGGTTACTTACGCTTACGCAGCCATTAATGATGGATATCTAATTATTAGTTGATACTCGTTTCAAGGGGACACTTGTATTTTTTGAGTAGGGAGGAAGAAATGAATTTCAAGATTTTCAAGGGGGGAATAAGTTAAAAGCCCTCATTAATTTGCTTGCTCTACAAAAGAATAGAATAGTATCATCCAACATCAAGTCTGCTAACCTGATGCCTATATACTCTATTAAGAAAGTTAAGTTAAATTTATAAACATGATGATTTACCAAAACATGAACTTAACTGTAATCCCAATAGAAAACTGCTCTATCTATTATCCACAACAAAAAGTTCATGACTTGAACTTTCATAGACAAGTTAAGTTATGGTCATGTATATTTCAAGAGTTAAAATTTAATGTAGTTGTCTCATGCTATGTTGTTCCACTAAGAGTAATGTAATAAATATATTTTTTAAGCTTTATATATATGAAATCTTCTCATGGTTTTTAATTATTTGAAACTTAACTACCAAAATATTATATCACTTATTATTTTTGAATTATTATTATTTTTTGTTATTTTAAATTTCAAACAAAATGGTGAAAGGCAGAGTAAGATAAACAAAAATGAGCAAACTGTCAAATTAAAATTCACAATGCCAGCGTAGATCAAACTAAAATCATGCTTTGAAATTTAATAATCATTTCATTTAATGAAAGATGCATTTACTTTTCAATATAAGGTTAAAAACCACTTTATCTTAATAGATTTTTCATAAGCTTCAAACAAACCTCTCTTGGGTGGGGTATCACGAGACTGAGGAGCAGAATTCCTTGGGCTGCACCTTGGATAGAAGGCCTGTTGTTTGGAGACACCTTTGGAGCTACAATATTAAAGTTCAATGTTAAACATTGAACAAAGAAATCTGAAAACTCAGTAAAAAGGATGTCATAATATGCTTAAAATAGAAATCTACTTATTTGTTTTCCTGTTTCTTCCCATGTAATTCATCATCATATAAATTAATGGGTTTTTATTTCTATATACCTCCATAAATAACCCTATTAGTCTATTTGACCTCCAAAATGTGTTAGTTGTTAGTATACCCTTTAGAACCCAAAATTATTTCTCTATCCTTCCATTAAGAGTGTTGACATGATACATCCTTCAACATTCTGCCAATTGTAATTCTTGGTTTGCATATTGAGCATAATACAGATTTGAACCAAAGGAAATGCAACAAGTAAAATGTTTATGGCAAAGCTTATAAGGTCAAAACACAACAGCAAGAGTTCATATTTTATCCAGCACAGGTTGGAGCTAGTTCACGGCAAACCAGTAACATAAATTATTCATCGGATTCAACTCATTGTTGTGCGTATGACAAAACCATTCACATATAGATGAGTAAAAAAATCCATTTTTCCTCCATATTCTCGCCACCTTCTTAATAGTTATTTAATTTAAATCAAGATGCTGGCAGTTTGGAATAGTAAGGAAGTAAGGAATCAGGTAAAAGAAAGGTACCGCGAAGAAGGGAATGGAAGAGCAGGCATGGCCTGGGCACGGACTCTTCTCGGGCTGGAACCTTTCCTCGGCTCGAGCCACCATTCGTCCACCTTCTCAGCAGCAGCATTCTTCTTCACTTTGCTCACCTTCAAGAACTCCGGCTCTTTGCAGCAGCAGCGAACTTGAGGCAGGATCCTTCTCGCCCTGACCTCTTGTGCAGGGTGCGAAACCGGAGCGATGACGATCCTCTTGATCTTGAGGTTGAAAGGAGGAGGAGCCGCGAAGCCTCTGGAGCTCGCCTCCATCTCTCATTCCAAGGAGGAGCAATGCCGGCCGAGCTTTAAAGGGAGAGAGCCAGAGGGACGCGCGCCGATCTACAAGGAGAGGTTAGCGGCGTGCTCTGCAGAGAAGGAACTCAAAAAGAGTCGTGTATGAGGGTCCCGCATCAGCGGCCGGATTCACCAGCCATACACGTGAGCCGGGTGGGACCCAAGCCACGCAACGATAGAGGGATTGGTTTGGACCGGACCAAGGTGGACCGTGCCGGACCGGAGACGTGGCCAGGTTGTGACCGTGAACTCCGTCATGGCGGCGTCAAGGACCAAGGTGACGCCGTAAATCTTGAACTTTCTTCTTGAGCGAAGCATCCATCATCATCATGCACACATCTCCCCGTGCAAAGTTGAATATGGACCGTCCGATTACCAACATCAGAAAAAAAAAATTCCCGCGGATAAATTATGAAATAGATTTTTAAATTACATACTTATTACTTAATTAGAAAATGATACTAATTTGAATAACTCATGAGAAATTTATGAGTAATGATTAATAACTTATCTAACAAGATATCTAGATAAAAGGGATTTCAAAATCCACCCGAGATTATTGGTTTCTGGAGATCTTCAGATAAATCCAAATTTCATATATAAGAAAGAATGTGTCTTGTTTGCAGTAATTCAGGATTTACCAATATAAATTTTGGATAAAATGCAGTATTTTTTTTTATCTAGAATTACAAAATCTCAATAACATTTCTCTACCAAAAAGTGAGTCCTCATTTCAAATTCCACTCTTACTAACTGAGCTTTAAATCATACTAACCAAACACATTTTAATTATAATTAAAACCTATTCCTGCTTGACGAAAATCATGTGTTTATTAAGGAACAAATATGCTATGATAAGAAACAGGATATGACATGATAACAGCTATAAATTTGTTTTTTAAAATCCACCTAATAATATCTGAAGAGATATGATTTTGTATTGATTAGAAAGCAGAATACTAGCAAAACATTCTGATGATTAGTTTTGAAAAGATAGCATGTTTTTCTCTCATGTGACTCCTTTAGGGCCTGTTTCGCGGCCTTGTATTCCATAGGACCTATGGGATAGAAGTTATTATGGGAAATACATTATAATTAGAGGGTGTTTGGTAAGAGATTTTGTAAGGAAAGTTTATGGTGAATTACTATGGAATTTTTTTTTTTTTTTTGATAAAGTGGATAAACCACATTCTTTTATTGATTATATCAAAAACTAAAGTAGGGTACATCAAGCTTACGATTACATGTTAAAAGGCCATGTTGCACATGGCGGCTACAGTAATCCTGATGAGGGGGTTGTTAGGGCATCTTCTTCAAAGTCATCATTTGTAGGACCGTGGTGGTCCCTTTTGAAGGTAAGGATGAGGCGTGATTGACCGAGTGCGACCATGGGGTCGGAGCGGTGTTGTTGGGAAGCATGAGCGCCACCGATCCAAACTAAGGAGAAGGAAGTTTATGTAATGCACGAGGAGTTGGATACAAGCGCGGCGTTTGTTCAGCCGAGCTAAGTAGAGTTCCTTT
Source organism: Dioscorea zingiberensis (assembly GCA_026586065.1). NCBI lineage: Eukaryota > Viridiplantae > Streptophyta > Magnoliopsida > Dioscoreales > Dioscoreaceae > Dioscorea > Dioscorea zingiberensis. Next base: position 32,048,244 of record CM048824.1, read on the forward strand.
CGGCCGGATGCTCCGGTGAATTGCCGCCATGGCGGGGACCAACCCTTTCTCAGTTCCGGTCGCATTGAGGGTGTCATTGGTCCCCAGAGATCTTGTATCCTGTTGGGTGGGCGGTCCATTCCCAGTAGTTGAGTGTAGTGTAACCAGATAATGAGAAATGGCGATTAGGTAGTAGGTGCTCGTTGTTTTCCTCGGAGGAGTTACAAAGTAGCGTGTGTTACATCCCGTCGATTGCCGCTTTGCCAAGTTATGGAGTGGGGGAGCTTGTCTTCCCATGCCATCAGTAGCTTTAACTTTGAGGGGGCCACTTGTTTCCAAAAGGTGGGGAGGGTGCTACAATGCCTCCATCCATCCCGGTTATATAGAGATTTGGTAGAATTCTCGGATGGGGTGAGATGCGAGGGACCTTGTGTCCTTAGCGATTCGATTCCTGAGGCTAAGTGCTCTTGTAGCGCTTGCCATGCTTCCCATGCTCCCTGTGAAAGGGGTCCCGGTTTAAGTATGTTAGATCCACGCGGATGAGCATTCCGTTGCCTCAGATCGTGGTATCTAACTTCATCCATAGAGTCTGGAATTCGGGGAACCATCTGCAAGGGTTGTTGTCATTAATCCAATTGTCCATCTAGAGTCTGGTTGTGTCCCCCTGTCCTGTTGTGATTTTCACATTTGGCATGACAAGGGTGCGTTGTTGTGAGATTCCTTTCCAGAAGAAGGAAGATCGAGATTGTGCCGGCTTGTAAGGATTGAAGATTGAATTCCTGAAGTATGCAGCCGGGATGATCCTTCCGCATATTCGGTTCTTCCATTCAGAGCCGCCACCACCATTTCCCAAGGAGGGCTTCATTAAAAGCTTTCTGTTAAGGATACCCCACCCTCCTAAATCCTTTGGTCTTGTAAGGATGTCCCATTTGGCTGGTAGGCTTTTGAGTTGGGGTTGTTTCCTGCGCCAAATGAAATCCCTTGACGGCTTCTATCACGGTTTAGCACCCATTGTAGGGAGCTTGTACATTACTGCCATCCAATGGGTTGGGATTCTTTGAAGAATTTGAATTGACTAGGGTTATATACGGCCCCCATTGACATTAATCTTCCTTTCCATGAATCTATTTTTTGTGACATTGTGAATGAGTTTTTCCCGATCCACTTCACGGGGGTCTACTCCCATGTCGGGATCCCAGGGTAGTTTGTCGGAGAGGGTGTAGTGGCATCCATTATCGAGGTCAAATTGTTTGCCTCCCGAGGCAAGTATAGGCGATGGGTGTGATAGCGCTTTTATTGTAATTTATTTTCGGGCGAGATTCCTTGAAGAGATGGAAGATAAGCTTTAGGGTGGTAAAATCGCTTAAGCTATGGCCAGGCGAACATGAGTAAGTCATCGTATAGGAGGGTGGAGACTTTTTCTCCGTGTGTTGAACCCATTTTAAAAGCCTTAAGTAGATATTTTCATAAAGTAGCATGTTTCACCATTGTGGTGGCGTCGATTGCTAGGATAAATAACAATGGGGATAGAGGGTCACCTTGTCGCAGGCCTCTTTGGTGTCTCACAAAACCCATCGGGGATCCATTGATAAGGAAATTGGATTTGGATGAATGGAGGATCTTTGTGATCCATCCGATCCATCTTGGTCCAAAACCTTTTGCTTGTAGTGTTTCGATGAGGAATTCCCAGTCCACTGTATCAAAGGCTTTCTCAAAATCAACCTTCATCAGGACCCCCCGTCTTGTTTTCATACTGTAGATGATTTCTTCCGCCGCAACGATGCTATCTTGGATGCATCTGCCTTTGATAAAGGCCGTTTGGTTTTCATCGACTAGGCATGAGATTACTTCCTGTAGTCTATTGGCTAATACTTTGGTAATGATTTTTATGGAGCAGTTAAGTAGGCTTATGGGGCGGTAGTCCTGGATTGAAGATGCATCTTCTGTTTTTGGGATGAGTATGATGTGGGCCCAATTTAGTCATTCTAAGTCAGCAGTTCCTTCATGGAGTTCATGGAAAGTCTTTAGGATTTCATCTTTGGTAAAAGACCATCCCTGTTGGTATAGGTTCATTGGGAAACCGTTGATGCAGTCCTGCTGACCTTTTCCTGGATTAAGTTCAGGATTGCCTTGATAATTTCTGCTACGAGAAGGGGTTGTCAAGTTGGAGAGGATGGCGGGGGGGTGGTCCTGCAAACATTCTTGCCATCAGCGGTATCTATGAGGTCTTTTGTCCAAAAATTGCTTTGAAGTTCTACATCATTTACTGCTTTGCCTATGGCGGTTTAAGATTGGGTGCAAATTAGTTAGTTGGTCTCAGGGCGTTAGTTGATGAATCCAATTAATGTTTCTTCTTTGATTTCTGCAATGGAGTGGAAGAATCTGGTATTCTTGTCTCCCTCTTTGAGAGGTAACCCTTGAGCATTGTCTCCGGTGTTCCTCTTCCCTTGCATTATAATATTGTCATACTCATTTTCGATGGATTGGAGGATTCCTCTTCCTGAGGAGTATATATGTTGCTCTTCTTTGGTATCAAGAAATGCATGTGGGATAGTATCTCATTCTTCCTTCTTGGCATTTGGAGGAGTTGTTCCTCTTTGTTTCCATTCTTTCAATCTTAGCAAGTAGTAAGGTTACCTTCTTGGACCATATGTATGTGCGGATCCTTGAAATCGGTTAATTGCCACCATTAAGCCCAACATAGTCCAAAGTTTTCAATTTTTTCCCCGACTCTGTTGAACGGAAGGGGAATTGTTTTATAGTGTGTAGACGCATTCTAGGGCTATAGGAACATGGTCCGAAGCCGGGGGGTAGAGCGATCTGCCAATAGTGTGGGTGGGCCGTCAACCATTTCAGGGAAAGGAGGAATCGATCAAGTCGGATCATTATTGGCGTACTGCGGCCATTTGTCCATGTGTATTTTCTACCTGATAGTGGTGGGTCGAAGAGCTCCAGTTCTGTTATGACAGCATTGAAATTGTATTGATCACAGTGTAATCGGGTGGTTGTGTTCCGATCTATTGGTCCTCTGGTCGCGTTAAAATCCCCTCCAATAAGCCAGGGGCCGTTCCAACGAAGCCGTATGGATCGCAATTCATTCCAGAAATCATCTTTGCGGCTCTGTTCACGAGGGCGTGGCCCGAGGTAATCATCCTTTACTCTTGTCTTCCTTGCCCTCAAGTATCATTGTGAGAGGAGTCGAGAATTCCTAATAAGAGTGAAATGTCTTTGCACTCCATCAATGCGGATACCACCTAGGTGTGTTATGCTGCGGGAAATGAGTGGATTCAGAGTAATAGGCTCCTCTATCGAGCCAAATGCAATTGTTGATTTCTTGAAGCTTGGTTTCTTGGAGGCAAAAGACATCAGCTTTATGAACGTAATGAAATCAGCGCACTAGAAACGTTTCTTCTTTTTCCTAGGCCTCGGACGTTCCATGTGATTACTTTCATTCAAAGCGATTGGGTACCCTATGATGGACAGACAGCGGGGAAGGGGCGGCTTAGGTGCCTTCCGCTTCCCCGGTGCGTTCCCCGGCTCCCGATAGCCTCAGCAGTTTTGCCACTTCATCAATGTCGTTACCAGAGTTATCTAGCAGAACTCCTACCTTCATGGCTTCCTTAACTATTCTTTCACCCGGCCATTGTGAGAGGGTGATGGGTACCGTGGTGAGGTTAAGGGGTTCCTCCATACCTTCTCTTTTTTTGCCTCCCTTCTTTTTCCTTGTTACCTTTGTGAGGTTTGATTGAGGTGTCATGTGGTCCGGATCTTTAGCTTTTCGGGGTCTTCCCCTCCGGGGGATCAGCTGCTGTGTTTCATGAGGTTCTCCCAGGGGTTTAGGGTGAAGGTTGTCTCTTTCTTGAGGAGCATCATCCTTGGACTCGGTTAAGTTTGTTAGAGGGCGCAAAGGTTTCCACAGTTTTGACCATGTGTTTCTTGGTTGTTCTCAACCTCGAAGCTGATTCAGTAGTTGTGGTGCAAAGATTGTGGTCTTTGAGAACATATGCTGATTTCAACCCACTACTCTCTCACTTCCTTTTCTTGTTATTATCCTCTATACCAAATTATTTTTTTTTTCCAATTATAAATCAGGTTTTGTGATCTTGCTTATAGCCAAGTTGATACCTTTCAGATTTTTCTTACCCAAAGAGGGGGTTTTTCTTGCCATGATTAGATTAAGCTCAATTATGAACCAGTGAGTTCTTGTGTTTTTGTTGATGGTGCATTTTGTTCTCTTTAGGGTTAATTGAGTTGTCTCTTTGTTATATTTTTTTAATTTCTTGGTTATCAGTTGGTAATTGCAGAAAGTTCAGAAAGTTTGTTAATTGTTGAATCTTTTGGAGTCTTAATTTCCATTTACAAAAGCCTCATGAATCTAATTGAGACATAGTAACAATCTTTCTGCAATTACCAACTAATCAATGGTATATGACTTACTTTGTTTGCTAATTTATTTATTTTTTTCAACAAATCAACCCAAAAGAATCTCTTGTGATAAGGTTATGGTTTCTTGTTAATGAAAGATAGATATAGCTCAATCAAGTAAAACATGTTGTTTTGTTAAGGTTTAGGGTTTTGAGAGTTTTTTTTTGTCCGTTTTGTTCTAGCTTTGAATGGTTTGCAACAAACCTTGGACTTCACTATGTTTTTTATCTCCAGAAGAATACAATTTCATCAATCCGTTGAAAGTCACTAAACACCTGATTTATGTTAATTTGATATCTCCCAAGGGTGATCTTTCTATCAATCAGTCATATGAGATAAAAATCTATGTTTAGACTATTTGTGTGTTGATTGATGTTTATACTATTGTATAGTATATAAAACATTTATAAGCGCAAGTGTTGATCCGATGCAACCGCAAGTGCACGGGTCGTAATCAAGTAATAATAGTGGATACAAAAGTAGGGTTGTCGATCCTCAAGGAAATGGAAATACTAGTACCCACTACTTATCTACTTTCTAGTCGATCCAAAAGTGAGTGATTAATCTAAATCTAAATTAAGAAATGGTGAACACAAACAATGTGGTTAAATTGTTCTTGATGACAATCAATCATAAAAGGGCGATACTCGGGTAATTGAATCCCCCTTGGACTTCAAAAGGATGGATGATACTCTCTATATTGACACTTGGTTAATTCTTGGCCAAGGGTTCCTAAGGTGCTTTCATTCCCTCTCTCAAGGCGAATTACTAATCCTAGTGCCCTTACCGATGATATTCTAGGGAACCTAATTCTTGGAAGGATTATAGGAATAATACATCTAAAGGACTCGCTCTCCTTAGTACCCGGGCTCCCGGTATACTCACAATCCTCTCTATTGGAGATGGTCTACACACGGGGAGGCATTCACTTCTTCCCCCATATGGACTATGAAAATCCCTCTGAGCTCTCACAACGTAGAGGGATTCAATTACATTGAAACATCCAATAGACTCATGAATTCAACCAAGCATTCAAAAATAGACAATTAACATTAATTAAATCATGTCCAACGGTTCATCAACCACCCAAGTATCTACAAAATTAGCCCTCCATGAAACGAGAGCAAAAATCCAATGCAAATATGAAAACAATCAAAGAGATCATAATGAAAGAAACTATTGCATACACCATTGATGACTTCTTTGATTCCTCCTCAATGTCTTCCCCTCTTCTTTCTCCAATAGCTCGATAATGAAATCCCCAAGCTCTAATCAAGCTCAATCCCTTTTCCCCCAAGTTGCCTCCTCTTCTAAACCCCCATTAGTCGGCTTTTATACCCCTAGGGTTTCTAGGACAAGATTTACCGTTCTGCCCCTTTCTAGGTTTGCAAAATTGCTAGGAACTCACGACATACGGGCATGTATGGTTGCCAGGTCACCTTGTACGGTCGTACATTAGTTTGTAGAGACCCCATATAGACTCATACGGGGTAGTAAACGGCACTGGGATTTTGGCTAGAGAGACCTTGACTCTCCAGGTTCATACGGGCTCTCATATGGGTCGTATATATGGAACCCATATGACTTGGTGCTTCTCTGAAAGTTGCCCGTATTGGTCTCATTTTGTCTTGAAATGCTTCTTTTCTCCCATGCTCAATGTTTTTGCCATGTTTATCAAAAATAACACTTGTTGAATACTTGCGGGCTACAACTTTCCCAAATGGACATGTAAAGTGTACATGAATATAGTATAAAATTATGGTCATTTGAACACTTATCATGTGTTTATCTACATCCACCTAATTGCTAAAGACTTTCAATCAATCTTTCTTTTTCTCTATTACTCAACCACCTATTTAATTTTCATTTGTTCCTATACCTAGTTGTTCTTAATTTCTTTCAAAAAATTAACTTAAATAAAGCTTGTCCAATTTGGACTAAGCTTTCACTCTTGCTCTTGAAATTTCTATTCTTAAAGATCATGTAGTCAAGGCTTTGGGAAGCTCATGTTGTAGTCTTCCGGCCTTGTCTTACGGTTCTTTGTTATTTGTCTATAACCTCATATGCTTATGTGATTGTCATTTTAACTCATCTGTTGCACAATTGTAAAAACCTGTAATTTGCATTTTGCGACTTAAAAAAGGGGGTAAAAACCATTTTTTTTTTGTCATTGAAAACAGGGTCAATGTTCAATACAGTCCAATGTATTGCGTATTTTGTGCATTTTTTGTCCCTAACACTAACGTGGAGACCAAGTAGTATACGAATGAAATATAGAGTATTATTTCTTTTCTTTTTTTTTCTTTTACAAGTGGTCATATTTTCTAACATGAAGTGATAGGTAGCCATATATGCCAACATAGAGTGACAAGTGTATTGCTGACATGGCGAGGGGCATGCCACGTCAACAAAAAATTCACATTTAGGATTCAGGATATGCTGATGTGGCATGATGACATGAGAAAAAAGTAAAAATAATAGATTTTGATGTTTATTTTTTTTCTCCCTATTGACTTCTGTAAACCATATAAACCATTACAAAACAACAGACTTTACAAACCTTTTAAATTGCAAAGAAGTCTCATTAAATTTCAAAATATGAGCATAGCAAAACAAAATGCAAGTGCGAACAATACAAGCAATACTCATTACAACCAAAACAATAAAAACAATAAAGGGCAACCCGGTGCTACAAAGCTCCCTGCTTTTAAAACAAGAGGCTGTTGTACGTAGACTTACCCTGCTTTTAAAATAAGAGGCTGTTTCCACGACTCGAACCCGTGACCTCCAGGTCACAAGGCAACAACTTTACCGTTACACCAAGGCTCCCCTTCAAAACAATAAAACAATACAACCAAAAAATAATTGTTTAACAAACAACATACTTAAACTCTTTGACATACATCATTACAACCAAAAAACATACAAACATACATACAATGCACTGTCTAGTCATGAAAAATCTATTACTGTCTAATCATTCCCAAAGCAGAATTAGTAAGCAAATCACAAAGTGAATAAATATCTGTTTTAGAAACATTTAATAAGCAAACTTAAATTAATAGTTTAAATATTATTTAATCATTTACGATTTGGATTGTCTACTTATTTCTAATATGACTCTCTTACGTTGGCAGTAACCTGAAAATGTAGTTAAATCAATAGCTTTAAACATTAAGTCCAATTGAACTTCTTTTCCTATACCTTTGTCTTCCCATTTTCCTTGGTGGGTACACTGTTCGCAGGGACCTCTGTATCTTCATTGGAGTCCACTTTGTTAGATTTAAGTTCTTTTGTAGCAGGGGCCTTTTCACCCTTTTATTTATGGGCTTAGTATGAACTTGTTTTCTCCTACACTTGGCAGTAGTAATAACCTGCAAATGTAGTTAGATCAACAACCATAAACACAAAGTTCAATTGAACTTGTTGTCATTTATCTTTGTTTTCCCCTTTTCCTTGGTGGGTATACTATAAATAGGGACCTATGTACCTTTGTTGGAGTCCACTTTGTTGGATTCAACTTCTCTTGTAGCAACGGCTTGTTCACCCTTGTTCATGGGCTCAGCATGAACTTGTTTTCTCTTACCCCTAGCAGTAGTAGCAACCTGAAAATGTAGTTAGATCAATTTCTATAACCACAAAGTTCAATTGAACCTGTTTTTCTTTACCTTTGACTTCCCCTTTTCCTTGGTTGGTACACTGTCAATAGGGACCTCTATATCTTTGTTGGAGACAATTTGTTGGATTTAGCTTTTGTTTTAGCAGAGGCTTTTTCACCCTTGTTTATGGGCTTAGTATGAACTTGTTTTCTCCTACTCTTGGAAGTTGCAGCAACCTGAAAATGTAGTTAGAAACAACTAGGAAAATATATTCCAACCCAATTGAAATGTCACAACATTACCTTGTGTTGGTCAAACATGAACGTGTATGCAAGCCGCCACCATATGCAATTTCCAAGTCATTCATCAATTTCCACGTCAATATATACGAACAACTGTCTCTCCACATCATAAAATATGACCACTTGTAGAAAAAATAGAACCCTGTATTTCATTCATATACCACTTTGCTGCCACATCATCATTAGGGACAAAAAAATGAACAAAATACACAATACATGGACCGTATTGAACATTTTTTAAAATTTGGGATGAAAATGAACATTGACCCTGTTTTCAAAGATGAAAAATGGCTTTAACCCTACAAAAAACAACCTTGTTTAGTGATATAATGTCTTATTCAAATAATGCAAAGAACTGATGATTGAAAGAGGAGGTATACATGATTCACATATGAAAACTAAATGTTCATCTCCTAATTTTTGTAATTGTTCGTTATTTGACATCTATTAGTAAACTGCTCATGCTATGAGTTTTTGATCATTCATAGAGATCTTTCTAGCCTTTCCATATTGCCTAACCAATAACTTGTTTCCTAATAAACTAAAAACTCTTGGGAGCATAGTTGCCACCAACTTTTCCTCTGTGTCTGATTCATAGATAGTTGAAATTTGTTTGATTTATCTGTCTTTCTAGATGTTTTCAATAGAGTTCTTTTGTTGTTGACCTCAAGCAGAAATATTGCCCATGTATAATGTTTTCCTATAGTTGTATGAATAGGAAAAATCATCCTTAAAATATAACATTAGCTTATGTCAAGTAGTAATATGTTGTGTACAATTCTTACTTATTGTTTGTTGTATCAAATGGAAAATTCATCTTTAATATATAAGAGTCAATAGCATTTTAGGATAAGTTGACTTACCAAGTATCCTAACTGACGAATAGTTTTTAAAGATGAAATTCTTGGATGCTACATTTAGTATAACTTTTATAATTCGAGAGAAAGTTGATAAAAATTGTTAGCTTTGTTGTGGTTTGTTTCCTACCTATATTATGATGGTCAATTTGGGTTTCATATAATTGATTAAGAATTGATAATCTTGCTTATATTATGCAATTGCATCTTAATCTTAATAATTATTGTGTACTATCTCCTACATAATTTTAGGGGTTGTAATTAGACCATCTACTTACATAAAAATATATGACAAGTCAAGAAAAGAACGAAACGAGAGCTAGATGGAATGAAAGTCAAAAGCCTCATTTAGTGAAGTTATTGGGTGAGTACAATATTCCAACATATCGTGTATAAGTAAACATAAACTCAGTAAAATGTTGCGCATGAGATCATCTTCATCTTCATTAATCCTCCTCCAATAATCCAAATTCATGTTGAATAAAAGGCTTGAAAGTGTGGAAATTTAAAGCCAAAGGGAGATAATTATACATGTTGATGTCGAGATGATCTGGTTTTTCCTTGTAATTCGAACAAATCCCGATCAACGGATGAGAAATCGATTATGATGACGAAATAAACTTCAAGACTTTGGGGAAAGACCAACTGTGTGGATGATTCTTTAAATAGGCTCCTTGCTCACAAGATCTTCTTATGCTCCAGGGGTCAGACTTTAAAGGATCTCGTCACGTCGGGGAGATGATTTGTAAGGAGAGGAGGTCCGGGCGCTCGTGCCCCGGGTAGCCTCAGATGATTAAGTCAAAGAGAGTATAAGAAAGAGGGGACAGCTAGGAGAATATAGAATAAAGAGAGAGAGAGAGAGAGAGAGAGAGAGAGAGAGAGAGAGAGAGAGAGAGAGAGAGAGAGCGCTCCAGGAGAATGGAAAACTTGTTTAACGATTGATCTAAGTGGAGTAATGAGTGCATAAATATACATATTTTTGTATCTCATTTACATGCACTTTGCATATATTTTGGTATGGTTTCTTCCACCTTTTGTGCTGCCGGGTGTTTTGTGTGATTGGACAGATAATCAGGTACTCAAAAGAAAAAAAAAACAAAAAGGGGATCAATTTTGATAAAAAAAAAGTCAAAAATACATACTCCAGATAAGAGTTTGATCAAGTGGCAATTGGAAGGGGTGTTCCATGACGAAGAAGCAAAGAAAGAGAGGAGGAGATATAATTGTGAGCAGTGTGAATGAGCTACAGAAGTCCAGAATTTATTTCAAGAGCTACAAGACTCTAAATCCAATCTCCACTGTTCAGATTAACAAACAAGAAGTCAGAAACACCAAGTTAAAATTTAGGTCAATTCTAGATGAAATGGTCATTCTATCGAACATTTGATGAAGACTGCACAGACTTGGAAAACGACACGAGCTTGTACACGGGCGTCCATAAAACCGTGTCACACGCTGTATCTCAAAAACCGCTCAGAAACTATCCAGAATCCATCTAGACACCCACACGGGCATGTGTAACATCTACACAGGCGTATGCATCTCAAAATCATCCAAAATCGCATGAATTCAAATCCAAAGTTATCTATATATGTACACGGACCTTACATGCTTGTGTGGCGTCAATCTGAAGTCTATAAAAAGGTTGTCTAATCTAATTTGGAGAGGCATCTTTGGGCATAGGCCCAAGAGGACTTTTGGTGCATCAAGGAACCGACGGCTAGTGTTTCAGGGAGAAGTTGAAGGCGGAGGAAGCATCGTGCCAGGGATTTCATGAGTCTTTTTATGTCTTCCTCCATATTTATTGCGATGTTTGTCATTAGTATGAGAGGCTAAACCCCTTGTGGTACCTCGGGTCCTTGAACTCTTAGATGAACTTGTGAATCTTTCTCATTCTTAATATTAGTCTTCTTTTTATTTATCTCTGCGAATTGTCTATGTGTTCTTATTCGTATGGTTTGTTAGTGTGAAAGCTTCGGCCATACTATTAGAATTGTTTGATGCATGACGAGAGATCGCAGTCAAGCTTGGTCTTAGCATAGACAATAAGGGGGCGCACGCCGAGAGATCAGGTAGTCGCTTGGGTTGCTTTGCAACCGCAACTCACTTTCCGGATTAGGGTAAAACCTAATAGTAAGAACCATAGAATACAAATAATAATACAGTCATGTGGCGAAGTCGTTGTATTCGGACTAGGATTTTGTTATCGAGAGATCGAGGCTAAACTAATTTAGGGTTCTTCACGGTCCAGGAATAGATAAATTAGGTTTCTAGTATTAGAGGATTAGTCATGAGGAATTCTTAGGGGGATAGTGATCTGAGGTGTCATACTCTCCTGATTGATAAACCCTAGATTGCCAACTTTTATCTCAACGAGTTCACTTTAGGCTTTTAATTAGGATCAATCCATCACCAACCACATTTTCTAGGCTAGGTAATAGAGTTCTAGTGAGTACTAGTGCCGATCCCTGTGGATTCAACTACCCTACTCTCAGGGTACTTTACTAGTTGAGCAACCCCGTGTACTTGCGGGCGAGCAGCACATCATGGAGTTAGTAGCGTATACAAGATACTAAGTTTGGCTTGAAGGTGATGGGTGGTCTCCCTTTTATAGTGAGTTGAGTCGGTTAGTTCATTAGGTGGTTAGAATCCACTTGAGTGTTAAGGGAGTGCCAGCGCGGACCCAGCAAGGCTTCAACTCAAATGTTAGGTTGGAGATAGTTGTTAGAGCTTTCTGGGTTCTTTTGGGGCTCTCTGGAGTTTTCTAGAGGGTTGAGCTCTACTATTGGGTGATTAAGTGGTTGAAGGATGATTAGATCTTCATTTGAGCCCTCGTGATTATGCCACATGTGCTTTAAGATTTTCTACCCCATAACATTTGCCCCCCAACTCTCTAGACTGACATGTCTTTAGCTCAACTTGGCCTGGAGAGTTTGGATACTAGCTATTGACGTGGTTTAGGAGCTTTCAAATGTCCAACTACTAGTTGTTCCTCGAGACATGACCATGCTGATTTGATGGCATGTATGAATCGACCTCAACCGAAGTGTCGTGACCTTTGAGTGATATGGTCATGGCATTTCAGCTCCCTAAATGTCTCCATTAAAGACAAGTTTATCTCATGATGAATCATTTTTGAAGCATTTATAGGAGGGCAACCTGCATGTCGCCCATCTATTGTTGCGTCTCTTGGGGAAAGACTTTTTGAGTTGTAGGATCCTGGTTGATTGCTTTCTTGTGGAACCTGTTTGCAGATATTGCCTATAAGTAGGCTTCCAAAAGGCTAAGGCTTCGTTCTCAAAATTTTTCATATTATCCATTTCTACCATATGAGAGAACTTTCCATTTCTCTTCCTTCCTCTTAGATGAGGTAATGGGGTTTATTCCTTTGGCTTCTAAGGGGAAGGATACTGGTGTTGAGTTAGTAGCCTTGTTCATATCTTCCCACGATGTAGAGTCATCTTACCTTGTGGCTTCTATCTAGATTTTTTGACGAGCGGATGATTATGTACATCTGCTTCTATATACCTTAGCACACATATCCTTGTAGAAGTAAAAGAAGACAAGGAGAGGATAAGCTTGGTGTTCCATCATTATGACGTTATGTCAGTTGGAGCAAAGGTGGAAGATTTTGACATAAGGTGCTCTACGTTAATGAAACTAGTAAAAAACTAGCTGAAGAGCACAAAAAACTTGGATCCAAAAGCTAAAACATCATAGTGATGTGGAACTCCAAGTACTAAGGTCTATTTGATCTAGAAGCTACAACACAAGCTACATGCACCAAGTCTAGCAAAACTCATAATGTCAACCTTAGCTGAGGTTGGGATGTGTGCCGCGTCAAAACTGAGATGCCTTCTATAATCCCGGGAGCATGAGCTCTGAGCATTTTCTTTTTATAAGTCCTTTGTATTTGTAAATTTTCACAAGTTGTTAATAAAAAAATGCTTTCTTTAACTTACTTATGTTGTGACTGTATGGTTTTTGCCCCTAGAGTTGTTTGTTTCCAGGAAGGGTAGTATCAACCTCTTACTTGTTAGCCTTAGTTTTCCATACTATTGACCTCGAGTCTAGAAGTTCTTCATGGTTCACTTTTACGAATCCGACTAGGATTATAGTGAACTGATGATATGGTTCTTAATACTCAAAGGTGAGGGTTTGCTTTAAGGAAGGAGAGCTATGCTCTTCTAGCTCTTGTCCTTAGATCTTGAAAAAAAAAAACATGCATAAGAGATCCAAAGGGTAAAATTGACCATCATTTCTTCCCTTGTTAGTATAATGATCTGACCTCAATGGTCTTATCTTTTCCTTGAAAAAGTGCTCTGAAAAGAGCTGAATAACCGGACCCTAAAAAGGGCGCCCTAAAGAGATTTGTCCGAGTTGAAGTCGCCAGGATTTCAGCATTCTGCATCTACACACCCTAATGAGGAGATACGTACCTAATAATTCCTGGTGACTAAATCCGTGCTCTGAAAAGAGCAAAATTGTTGGACCTCGAAAAGGGGTCATCAGTGTCAAGATCGGCAAGGTTTTAGCAGTCAGCATCATCATACCCTAGAGGAGGATGGGTGTGACCTGATCCCTACCAACTGAATTTATGCCGAAGTCCTAAGGGTTTTGACAGTCAATATCAGCGTCCTCCGAAAGGAGATGGGTGCAACCTAATCCCTTAGGACCGAACTCAAAGAAATCAAGTGCCTAGAAGGGTACTCCGTACTTGTCTGAAAATGACCGACCAGAGAAAAGGTCAAATGTGTTGAAGTCTTCAGGGTTTTTACAGTCAGCCTCAATGTTCTTGAAGAGTGGACAAGGGAGATCAGATCCCAAAAGACTGAGTTAAGGTTCAAGGGGTTTTATCATTTGACCTTACATACCTTGATAAGAGGATGTGGATGATTTGATCCCCGAGAACTGAATTCTCGTCTTGAGAAGGGACTTACTCAAGCACTGTCAATTATCATACTTGGCTCAGATAAGGTGGAGACTTTCTCCAAATGAGTATTTATACTCGGCTTCAAACTATATGGAGACTTTGATAACGGGCAAAGATAACCCAAATTTCTCGACTTTTAGATATAACCAATGATAACCCAAATTGTTTCGCTCTGAATCAAATAAAGACTTGAGATTCGAGCAATAAGCAGACTACTCGGCTTTGAGTTATTCAGAGACTTCTGCTATAAGAGCTGATAACTAACTCGCTTTGTTCCAAGTCAAATGGAAACTTAGTGTGAGTAGTTGAGATTATATTTACTTGGCTTAGAATGGAGACTTTGTATAAGTTATAATTTTGGCTCAACTCTGAACTAGTCAGATACTCTGATAGGAGCAGTGGTGAAAAATTGCTCGGCTTTTAATTAAGTAGAGTAGTGAGGGGTTAAGCTACTCAGCTTCACACTTGGTGAAGATTTTAAGTCAAGCAATAATTGACATGGTTGGCTCTAAGATACACAAAGATTATCGGGACAAGTTGTGATAGTACATATGCTTGACTCTGATTTCTGCTAAGCCTTTTAACATGAGTAGTGACAACCATACTACTCAACTCCATATCAGTGGATGGAGACTTCATTTAAGATTTCAATGACTGACTATATACGTGTAATGATAAGGGAAGAAAACAATTTTATTTCAATCACTAGTAATAACACCTTAAATGCTCTGCATGAATAGCCTTTTAAGGGGTCTGCTCCACATCTGTCAACCTTATGTACCACGTCAAACAGTTTCCTTTACAATATATAGTCATTCCCAATTTGGGGTTAGTTTTCCAGTCTGACTTTAAATTCCTTAGAAGATGTTTCTCCTCTAACGAAATCTCCTGGTCGGAATATAACCTCCCTAACTTTGGAATTGTAGAAGCGTCGAACTCGTTGTTGATAGGTTGAAATTCTGCGACTTGCCCTATCTCGTTCTCTGTAGAGGGCTTCATTATTTACCTCTTGTTCAAAAGCATGGGTTTGACAAGGAGGCATCCCGATTTCTACGGGGATTACAAATTCTACTCCGTAGGCGAGGCTAAAAGGAGTATTCCGGTAGGGTCCGGCAAGTCATCCAATATGCCTATAGAGTAGTGGGAAGGTCATCTATCCAATTTGAATCAGCTTGTAGGACTTAGGTTTCAGAGTTTAAAGGATAGTCCAGTTTGTGACATCAACTTGTCTGTTAGCTTGGTGATAGGCTACAGAGGTCAATCTTACCTCAATACCTAGCTCAACACAAAGCTCCTTGAACTTCTTGTTATAAAACTGTAGTCTCTTTTCTACAACAAAAGCGACTAGGATGACGAATCTGCAAATGATAGACTTCTAGATGAATTCTCAGCAAGCCCATTCAGTGATCTTGACCAGAGATTCTGCTTCTACCCATTTAATAAAGTATATAATCTGTGGCGACGATCAGAAACTTTAGTTAACGGATTATCATAGAAAAAGGCCTGATCATGTTTATCCCCACATAGAGAAAGGCTAAAAGGAGTTTCTCCCAACTTTTTATCTCAGATTCTAAGAAGCTATTGTGGCGGCCCAGAGTTGATAACTTGAGGGCATTCAAGAGGCTTCACCAATGTCGTAAACCAAAAATCCGGAGGGCAAGAGCGCTTCGTCAAGAGGGAAAACCTCAATAAGAACAAAGATCCTCATCCTCTCTTATTATATTTCATATTTGTCCTTATTTCAGTGAACTATTATGAACATGGTTGTTTTGTTATTTGAATATTTTCAACTACTTATTATAACTTCAATATTTCTAGGTTGGAACTCTTGTTCTAGGATTGTATGGTGATGAAGACATGAATATCCTTATTATCTATTGATATTAATGGTTTATGAGTTAAGCTTGGTATGCTTGTGATGTAGTTCTTTATCACTGTTAAATGACGGACAACAACATATTAAAACTGTATTAATCTCCATGTGTAATAGGTTAATCATCGATCCGAAAGGCGGTGACATATCTCGAGCTTCATGACATGTGTAGGATAGTGTAGAGGATTGCGCATTGCAAGATGGAGGTCGGGGTGACAGCCCGTAGACCACATTAGCATGGACATATGCAGTAGTCCTCCATAGTTGGGATAGAGTCTAGGTCCAACAATGCTTAATCCTACTACCATAGATATTTGGGGAGGAATTAAAGCGTATTCCTTAGACATAAGGAATCTGTAGGATGCACCCGGAGCATACATAAGTGTCGTAGGCTCATCACTAACTGTCCCTTGCCAAGCAAATGAAGTAAACAATCATTAATCAATAGAGAACATCATAATCATGTCTAAAAACCATGCAACCCTATATTATTATTACTGATTGTCTTTGCTATTATTTATTCCTTCATTAATCACTTAATTGTGAGACCATTCTGTCATCATCTCTTGACTTTGTCTTCTGAAGTAGTATAAGTCCTCTTTAGGTTTTAGTTTACTAGCTTCCCACTCCTTATAAATTCAACTCGGTACTTACTGGATATTTTATTACTTTGACAACACGTGCACTTGTGTGAGTGTGTGTATGTACTCAATATTAAGTACCTTGTTGAATATTCTTTCTTCAAAAGAAAGAGCTAACATGATTAGAGGAGGTCAGATAAGCATAAAGTTGGAGAACTCATGTATTGCTTTAATTGTTGGAAGGCCTTTTCTCACTCCTCAGTCCATTCGACCTTGGGAGCTTTCAGGAGGGCTCAGAAGAAGAGGGGCTTTTATCTGTATAACTTGAAATGAACAAACCTAGGTCGGTTAATCTCCCAGTTAGCCATTGGATATCCCAAAAAGTATTGGGAGAGTTCATTTCTAAGACAGCTTTAATCTTATCTAGATTGGTCTTGATGCCCCTCTAGGTGACCATGAATCTGAGGAACTTCCTCGACTTAACTCCAAAGACGCATTTACTCTAGTTAAGAAGCATCCCATATCCCTGAGCACTTGGAAGGTTTCCTCCAAGTCACATGTGATCTGCTTTATCACTGTTCACTAGCATATCGTCAATATACGCCTCGACGTTTCTTCTAATTTACTTTTGAAAAACTTTGTTTACTAATCTTTGGAAAGTTGTTAATAAGTGCTTAATTGTTCATAATTGCATATTACATTCATGTATATTTCACACGTTATTTGGTGATAATACAACCCACTTGTGCTTAATTAGTGAAAGTTTTGATGAATATGGCACAATGAAGACATTTTAAGAGAAAATAGGACTTTTGAAGGTATTTCGAAGGCCAAAATGTTGAGGTTAGGAGCTCAAAAGGACCCACAAAGGCCCCCACACAACATGGATGAGTCCCCAAGTATGAAGTCGAAGCGAGAGATTTCAGGGGGGCATACGAGCGCATATGGGCATCTTTACAAGCCTGTACAAGTTGTTGAGTAGAGCAACTGACTTCCTAGAAGACCATACGAGCACCCATATAGCTTGTAAATCCTTCTCTATTTATAAAGGTTAATTTGTTACAAGTAGTTGGAAGTAATAGGATAATAACAAAAGTGGATAGAGAGGGATAACAAATTTGACTATTTAAAAAGGTCTTATTTGAAAAAGTCTAGATTGTTGCATGAGGAAATGCTGAGTCATTGTCCACCATGTGGCTATGCTTCATCCGACCATGAAAGATAAGATTCATTTTGAAAGCAATCGCAAAAATATTATCACAATATTGAACCGGGGTAGAGAGAAGTGGTTGATGCAATTCCTAAAGAAGATGGCGAACCCAATCAAGATCAACCGTACAATGGGAAAGAGAGCGATATTCTGCCTCTGTAGATAAGCGGGACATGGTTGGTTGCTTGTTAGCAGTCTAGGAGACAAGATTGTTGTTAATGAAGACAACATTGCCATTGATGGAGCTACGGTCATGCGAATTGCCAGCCCAATCCGCGTCGGAGAAGCCACAAAGCTGCAAGGACCCTCGAGAGAAGAAAAGGCCATATGAGAGGGTACCTTGAATGTAGCGTAAGATGCGCTTAACGACAACATGATCAAGATCAGTTGGTTGATGCAAATGTTGGCTAGCAACGCCAACTGCGTAAGCGAGATCTGGGCGAGTGTGGGTGAAATAGTGAAGAGAACCCATGAGTTGTCTGTAAAAAGTCGGATCCGAATAGGGTTCTGAAGTTCCTGGTGGAGCCTTACAGGAAGTCGGAGTAGCACATGGCTTACAGTTGGCCATGTTTGCCTGTTTTAAGAGATTCGTTGTATATTATTGTTGGGAGAGGAACAAGCTAGTAGATGTGCGATGAACTGTGAGACCAAGAAAATGGTGAAAAGGACCCAAGTCTTTGACAGCGAAGGTGGTTGTAAGAAGACCAATGAGGTCGGTGATATCAGTGGAGGAAGACCTAGTAACTATAATGTCATCAACGTATATAAGAAGAGTCAGAGTGCCCGTTGATGAATGATGGAAGAACATGGATGGATCTTTTTTACTGTTAGTGAATTGATGAGTAAGAAGAAAGTCACGTAGGCGAGAGTACCAGGCGTGCAGAGCTTATTTGAGACCACAAATCACCTTCTACAGTTTGCAAACCTTGCCTCGGTAGAGAGGATCAACAAAGCCCTGTGGTTGGGTCATGTAAAAGTCAGTGTCAACAAAACCATGTAGAAAAGCATTGGCCACATCCAGTTGCTGAAGAGGCCATCCGTTACTTATGGCAACTTCAAGCACAATACGAATAGTCTTATGGCAGACGATTGGAGAGAAAGTCTCAGTATAGTCCAAACCCAGCAGTTGGTGATACCCCTTTGTGACCAATCTAGCTTTGTACTGGGAAATGGAGCCATCTAGATGCCGCTTGATGAGAAAAATCCACTTACAACAAATAACTGGGTGATTAGTTGGTGGATCAACAAGAGACCATGTGCCTTGGTGCTGTAAAGCCTTGAACTCTTCAGACATAGCTTGACGCCACTCCCGAACCTTGTGGGCTGTAGTGAAGTAGGTGGGTTCACTGGGATCAGAAGTTGGATCAAAAGAAACTGGAGTTGGTAGTAAAGGAGGAGTGAGATGATTTGTAGGAGCAAAGATGGAGGTGAAGGAAAGAAACTGACGGGGCTTGTGGATGTCAGACCGAGATCTGGTCGTCATCAGATGAGCTCGAGTAGAGGGGGCAAGGTTTGATATGAGATCATGGGATTAGGAAGGGGGTGATTGAGAAGCTGAAGGAGCTTGAGAGAGAGGAGGTGCGGTTATGGATAACCGTGGTGGTGTAGTAACAGGAGGGTTTGAAGTAGGGCTAACCGGTTGGGGTACAAGATTTGATGGAAAAGAAGAGGGGTTTTGGGATAAGGTTGGTTGGGATTAGGGAGAAGAGAGAGATTTTAATAAGGTTGAGATAGGAAAGGAGGGGCCATTTGTAAATGTGGTGGAAATGGGTTTTTCGGCAAAAAGGAAGGTGTTTTCATCAAAAACCACATGTCGGGATATGTAATATTGCCCACTTTTAGGATGAAAACATAAATATCCTTTGGAGGCAGAAGCATATCTTAAAAAGATGCAGGCTACCGAATGTGGGAGAAGCTTGTGTTACTGATATGGGCGTAGCCATAGGAAGCATCTGCAACCAAAGACTTTTAAAAAGTGAAGATCAGGTGAGCGGTGAAAGAGACACTCATATGGACTTTTGTGGGATAAACTTGGGGAGGGCAATCTGTTGATTATATATGCAGCAGTAAGAACAACATATTCCCAGTAAGGAAGAGGTGCAGATGTTGTAGTGAGAAGAGCAATAGCAGTTTCCATAATGTGGCGATGTTTGCATTCTGCCGTGCCATTTTGTTCTGGAGTATAGAGACACGAGGTCTGATGAATTATGCCTCGAGTCAAATAGTGGGTGCGGAAGGAAGTATTGATGTATTTGCCACCACCATCAGTCCGAAGATACTTAATTTTAGTGGAGAAGAGATTTTCAGTCATTTGCTGAAAAATAAGAAACTTGGAGAAAACTTCGGATTTATGCTTGAGGGGGAAAACCCACATGAATTTTGAAAATTCATCAATAAACAAGACATAAAAGGAGGACCCATGAATAGAAGGAATCGGGGCAGGGCCGCATATATCAGAATGAACTAACTCTAAAGGAGCATATATGGAGGTAGTAGACCGAGAAAACGGTAATTGATAACTTTTTCTGACTGCACAAGTGGAGTAAAAAGGTAGTGATGAGGGGAGAAGAGGAAGTTGATGTTTGGTGAGTTGCACAGATGGATGTCTCAACCTTTGGTACCGTAAGTTGAGTGTGGAACGAACGGCTGTGAGGGCAGTAGATGATCCAGAAGGAAGAGAGATGTGGTATAAGCCATGAACACACGGACCTTTAGCGAGAATTTTGGCCGTGGTTAGATCTTGGATGAAGTAGCCAGTAGAATAAAAAATGAGACGACAATTATTGTCGGAGGTAAGTTTGTGAATGGAAATGAGATGTTTGGATATCCCAGGGACTAATAAAACATTATTGAGTTTAAGAGGGAGAAAATGAATATTACCATAATGGGTGATAGGGGGCTGATGATCATTACTCACAGTGATACTATCATTACCGGTGTATGGGGAACAAAGAGAAAGTGAGCTGAGATCATGAGTTAAGTGATCAGATGCTCCGGTATCCAAATACTAGGTGGAATTAGGTGTAGTAGGGTTGGTAGAGACTGTTAGTGCATTGGCAGTAGGAGTAGGCAAGAAAGGTGCTAAGGATGATAACGGTTGTTGAGGAGCATCATATCTGTACCAGCAATCCAAGGCTGAGTGATTTGGCCAAGAGCAAATTTGACAGATTATTTGTCCCTGGGTGGTGGAAACACCTTAGAAGTTGGTTATCTTTTAGGGTTAAGAAAAACATATTTGGTTATCTTTTGATCTTTTGTCATCTTTTGATGGCGAGATTGGGAGGGAGATCATCATCTTGGGAGCCATCCACCGGAAAAGGGGAGATTCATCGAAGATCCACCATCCAATCATCGTGAAGAATATAAGGGAGTTTTTTCATGTTTATTTTTATGTCTTCATGTATTTGTTTATTGGATTTATGTTCCTCTTCCATGGGGAACTAATTTTCTAGGTATTTGGGCATGATGAACCTTTGAGTTTGGTTTTTATTATCATTGGTTGTTTCGATTTGAGATTCTATTGAGTGTGCCTTTGTTGAATTGGTTTTCTACGTTGCAACAACCTGGAATTCCAATATGATTTATTTGAGAGATGAGCGAACGCCTCCTTTTGTGTAGATCTACCTCAATAGATGGAGTTATGAGTACGCTTAGAGATAGGGTACTAAAGAGAGTGACTCTTTCAAACATCTTGTTCCCATAACTCTCCCGAGATTTCAGGTTCCCCAGAACATTAATGCAATTAGGATTAAGTATTGGTCATCTCGAGAGAGGGATTTAATACACTTTAGGAACCGTCGGTCCAACATCTTCCAACCTTTGATATAAAACCATTGTCTATATTTTCATGAAAGTCTAAAGGGGATTTATTGCCCAAATACCCCTTTGATGATTGATTTGTCACAAGAGTCAATCACGTCATTATTGAGTTTTATCACTTAGATTATTTTAGTTTTCTTTTCTCTCCAAACAAGGTTTCGGTTATACTAGATAATAGAACTATAACTAGTACTAGTAATTCTTAGTCCTCGTGGGTTCGACATCCTATTCTCTGAAGTACACTTTATTACTTGACACGACTCGTATACTTACGAAACGTAACCATCAGTTGTGCTCGTATTTTTCATACCAAGGGGCATTACTTTGTAGTAGTGCACCCCTTTTCTAGTGATGAAGGAAGTCTTTTCTTCATCTGACTAGGCCATTTTGATCTCATTATATCCAAGAAGGCATCCGGTCCAGTAGTACAGTCGACTAGTTTATCTATCATAGGAAGAGGGAAACTATCCTTCATGTATGTGAAGTTAATGCACATGCGCCATTTTTTAGTGGCCTTTTTTTACCAACAGTGCGTTCCCGAGCCATTCTGGGTATTCTCAGATGAAGTCATATTTGAGCAGCTTATTGATCTCTTCTTCTATAGCCTGTTATCGCTTAAGGGCAAAGTGTCGTTGTTTCTGAATAATAGGCTTAAAGAACGAGTTTACATTAAAGTGATGTTTCATGATCTTCCTATCTACTCAGGCAGGTCTTTAAGTATCCAAGCGAAAACGTTTACATTATTTCGTAGGAGCATGAGTATCTCTTCCTTCTATTGACCCTGTATCTCTACTCCTATCTGAACTATCTGGTAAGCTCGGTCCTCTACCAGCAGTACCGTGACCAAATCTTCTATGGGGGGCACCTTTCTTGATTACATGTCCTCAGTTTCTTCCGAGGCTTCAATAGTCATAGATGTCTATATCTCCTAAAGAAGGAGGGCCATATAACATTGGTGAGCAAGTCTACTTATCACCCCTGACCTCTCCACAACCATACTCGGTTGGGAATTTCATTGATAAGTGCTAGCTCGAGATGGCCACTCTCAAAGCATTCAAGCTAAACCTACCTAAAATAATGTTATAACTAGAGGGAGATTTGATGACTAGGAAAATTTACCATTACAATTGACCGTCGAGGAAAACTTCCAACAGTAAGGGAGAGGGTGACCATTCCTTCTAGTTAGACTGCCCCCCTCCCCCATCCCGTGAAGCCAAATAGAGGTGATATCTCCAATTTCAGTAGCTCAAGTTCAAGGCCCATCTTCTCTTATGCATCTCAGAAGATGACGTCGGCTGAGCTTCCTCTATCGATAAGGACTTCTAATTTTATGGTTGGCGATCCTCACTGTGACTACCAACACATCATTATGGGGATGAAGGATGTTCTCGAGGTCTTCGTCTGAGAAGGAAATAGATGGCTCGACACGCTATTTATTTTTCGAGGATTCTCCTTGAGGTGTTATCTAGGCATAATCCTCATGGACTGAGTTGTTGTCACCTTTGTTGGACGGTCCTCTAGCTACGTAGTGGACGATTCCTACCGTGGATTAGTCATAGAGAGCACCCTTGGATGGTGATGCGTCCAGTGGTGTTGTCGTCCACCTGGCTTTTCTTGCCTTTCTCCATAGGTGAGATCTTCACAACTCCTTAAGAAATTGTTCCCACAAACGACGCCAAACTGTTGCTGTCGAGATATGCTATTTCCTTGGAATTAGAACAGATCCTGATCAACAGATGAGAAATTGATTAAGATGGAAAACTTCAAGAATTTGAGAAAAGATTAACTGTATGGATGATTCTTCGAACAGACTCCTTGCTCACATGATCTTTTGATGCTCAAGGGGTCAATCTTAAGGTATCTTGTCGAATCGGGGAGATGATCTGTAAGGAGATGAGGTCAGGGTGCTCGTGCCTCGAGTAGCCTCAAACGATCAAGTCAGAGTGGGTATTAGAAAGAGAGGAGAGCTAGAAAAAGAGTAGAGAATGAAGAGAGAGTGAGAGAGAGCTCTAGGAGAGAGAAACACTTATTCGGTTATCAATCTCAATGTTGTCAGTAGCATATCAGATACTCAGTTGGGGGTGAAGGCGAGTGAAGGTCTCCTTTTTATAGTGAGTTGAGTCGTTAGGTGGTTAGAATCCACTTAAGTGCTAAGGGAGTGCCAACGCTGATCCAGTAAGACTCCAGCTTGGATGCTAGGTTGGAGATAACTATTAGATATCTCTGGGGCCTTCTAGGGCTCTCTAGAGTTTTCTAGAGGGCGGATCTTTAACTTTAGCATATTAAGTGGTTGAATGATGATGAGATCTTTATTTGAGCTTTTGTGATTATGTCACATGTGCTTTAAAATTTTCTATCTTTTAACAATATATATTTTCAAGTAGAGTGTTGT
Organism: Dioscorea zingiberensis; assembly: GCA_026586065.1. Lineage (NCBI taxonomy): Eukaryota > Viridiplantae > Streptophyta > Magnoliopsida > Dioscoreales > Dioscoreaceae > Dioscorea > Dioscorea zingiberensis. The sequence continues at coordinate 32,072,214 of CM048824.1, forward strand.
ATAAATAGAGCAAAATAGTTAATGGCTAAAATTATAATGACTATTTTTTAACGGTTATTTTTCAACATCTATTTCACAACGGATATAATCTAACAACTATTTTTTATTATTAAAATAATTTCTCTAGAAAATATATTATGCCTAACCGAACATTCATTTGGTAGGAATTCCCATAAAAATCATTTCTACTTCCTACAAAAATAAAATAAAAAATAATAATAATCCTACATAATAATTTATTTCGCATCTTAACAGGTCCTTAGTTTTTTAGAACCCCAACCGTTGAGTATAATTTTAGAATTTTCATCGTGAAGTCCCATGAGTATTCTCTCACTTCCCACTTTCTTTACTAAAAATCTGATCCCATTTAATAATTGTAAATATAGTTAATTGATTCATAACATTTTCAAGTTTAGGTGGAGAGAGTCGCTACAGAACTTTGTATTTGGTTCTGATTGGAAACAATGATTTATCAAAAAAAAATTATATATAAAAAAAAGTCTGCAATTTCAATCTCAACCATAAACAACGTGGAAACGAATGGCGTATCAGTAGTCCCAGTCTCCAAGATTTGAGTCGAGATTCCAGATTTGGTGAGGTGCGCCACTAGAGAGAATTCCCGACAAGAGTAGTACCCACATCCCTCGAAATTGTTACAGATGTCATCACCATACGAAATGCCTCGAGATTGTCACCCCGAATCTCAAGGTTCTTTCTCTTGTTTGGCTGTGATTTCAACAACAGGCTGCCTGCTGTTTCATAGGAAACAGCAAACCCACTTCGTCAAGGCCCGACACGCAACACATGACGCACGAGATCCATCCACGTGTTCCCACGTCATAAAAGGCACCGTGGCGTGGCAGTGAGATTGATATATGGATAAACGCAAAGATGAGTGACTGGAAAAACGCCATGTCATGACACATGGGTCAATGATGTATTGATGTTTTAGTATGTCGATGGCTTTTTTGGTTCTCACCAATCATTCCACATTTGATTTGGATAAGCTAACGTGTACTATATGGGAATCTACTTTTAGTGGTCTCTACGAATTTTGTTTCGGAAACTTTGATGTGTTTCAATTTCCATCCAACCAACTCTACACCACTGAATATAAATTTTATGTTCTGTGGCTTTCTATCAATTTATCAGCACTCTCAACTTGTGAAACAATCACGCTATTCAATTTAAGATTTGCTCGAGATAAAAGCTCAAACTCGGCTCGGAATTTCAAGCTTTTAAGCCAAGCTCGAGCTTCAATTCCGAACTCGAGCCAAGTCGAGTTTGATCGAACTCAACTCGAAAGCCCGAAATTTAATATTAATATATTAATATATAATATAAATATTAATAAATATTAATGTATAATATAATATATAAATAAAATATTTAATATTTAGTATTAATATATGATAGAGATAGGTTTGGAGGGACACGTAGAATCAACCCAGCGTGACACATGGGAGAATCTGAGCCCTTGATCCTATTCGCCTCGGCAGTAGACCTCCTCGAGATTCAAAGGAAACCTTCTTGGGATCTTGAAGTGATTCCTCCACAAACACCCCCAAAGCTCCTCGTCCCGAGCCCATCTCCTTGCTATCAAAGTGCTCACCACTGTAGGGATCCGAAGCGTTAGCCGAAGAGCCTTGACTCCTTCCAGAAGAATTAACAATTGGATTGGCATCTGAAGAGGGAACCCATGAGGCCTATAAATAGCAGGTGCCTCCACCTGCCAAAGGAATTTTCCTTTGCACACTTACTGACTCTCTCTCCCCACAACCCCCCCTATTCCCTCTCATGTATGCCGAAAGAGCAACGTTAGTGAATTTCTCCCAAGTGGAAAACCCGTGGTTTCCCCCCGATTTTGTGAGGTTTCCACTTTAAGTCTTGGTGTTCCTTTCTTTGGTTTGATTCTTTCTTGATTTTTCTTGAGTTTTCACCAAAAACCCCCTTATATATTCAATTGTTAGCCGAATTTGAGAATCTTGGTATTCCTTTCTTTCTTTTCTCTATGAAGCTCTTCTTCTCCAAGATTCATGGCTTTCTCTCTCTAGAGAAGAGCTCCAATGAAGGGCTCCTCGGAATTGTGTCTCTGCGCTTTGATCGCGAGTCACTAATTTTCCTCCTCGGAATTGTCTTTGTGCGCTTTGATCGCTAGTCACTAATTTTCCTCCTCGAAATTTTCCTCCTCAGAATTGTGTCTTTGCGCTTTGATCGCAAGCCACTAATTTCCTCCTCGGGAAAGGTCTATGCGCGTTGATCGCGAGACTACAACCCCCCTTCCTTTGGAAATGGCTTTGCGCTTGGCCGAATAACTCATCCAACTGATCATATGCTTAGCTTTCTGAGTCAACCGATGACCGAAGATTATTCACTCATCACTCTGACTCATCGCAAGCATACTTGGGGAGGGACTGATGATAGAGGTAAAAGTGGAAAGATACGTGGCATCCATCCAGACAACCACATGGAAGGATCATAGACTATTTTCTACTCGGTTCCGAGGAGCCTCTCAGAAGAAGATGAGCTTCCAAGGAGCCTCCTAGAAGAAGAGGAGCTAGGTCACCCCGTGAGGAGGATTCGAGTCCCCAGAGGAGGATTCGAGTCCCCAGAGCCATTCCGGAGGCACAGATTGCCTTGGCACCACTCTCTGAGGCGATACTCCCCTCGACAATACTCCCCTCGGTACCACCCCTAGAGGCATCCCACACCATGGTACTACTCTCCCCGAGGTTATCTGAGAGGACGTTCGCCTAGACACTGTCACTCTCCAGAACCGCGCCACGGTGCCAGGATTAGCGACCGCGTTGGATGCGCGCCATGTGGAGCACTGATAGGATTGACACAATCATTCCCCTTAGCGACACCTACAAAAAGAGGCATTGGGGAGGCAAAGGGGCACATGGCATTTAATGTGCCCCTCCTCCTCGACCAAAGATTGGACCTTTCACCTGCCCACAAGGAGTACGCCCAGACCCTATGAGCCTTGCAACGCAAGACTCCTCACCACCAAACCACTACAAAGCCCAGGACTGAGGCGCAGACGCCTCACCGCCTCACTTGCCGAAATCCCCTTCAGGAGTCCTCGGAATAGTCATGCTATATTCCCCGAACCACTTCAAATATGCTTAGCTCGTGCAAGCATACTTGGGGGGAGACTAATGATAGAGATATGTTTGGAGAGACACGTGGAATCAACCCAGTGTGACACATGGGAGAATCTGAGCCCTTGATGCTATTCGCCTCGGCAACAGACCTCCTCAAGATTCAAAGGATACCTCCTCTGGATCTTCAAACACCCCAAAGCTCCTCGTCCCGAGCCCATCTCCTCGCTATCAAAGTGCTCACCACTACACACCACTACAGGGATCCGAAGCGTTAGCCGAAGAGCCTTGACTCCTTCTAGAAGAATTAACAACTAGATTGACATCCAAAAAGGGCATCCATGATGGCTATAAATAGCAGGTGCCTCCACCTGCCAAAGGAACTTTCCATTGCACACTTACTGACTCTCTCTCCCCCCCAACCCCCCTTTTCCCTCTCATGTACACCAAAAAAGCAAAGTCTTGGTGTTTCTTTCTTTGGTTTGATTCTTTCTTGATTTTTCTTGAGTTTTCACCAAAAACCCCTTATAAATTAAAGTGTTAGCCGAATTTGAGAATCTTTCTTAAATTTGCATTAACAATATATAATATATAATATAAAAAAATAATTTATAAATAATTTTTTAATTTCGAGCTAAATCAAGCTAAGCTCGAGATTTCAAATTTATAATTGAATTCTTAATTTCGAGCTAAATCGAGCCGACCTCAAGCTTTTGAAATCAAAATTGAGCTGAGCTCGAGCAAACTTATTCGAGTTGAACTCGAGCTCGAGCTAGGCTATTTCGAGCCGAATTTAAGCTGAGCTTAGCTTGATCAAGCTCGGTTCGTTTACAACCCTACTCTCAACTAGGTACCTAGGTATTCATTCATATACAGGGATACATAAATTTGCTAGTATGAGAATGAAACATAAATACAAGGAGATTAAGATAATAGGAATTGAGTATTTGTATCTTGCTTCAGACATGGGGAAAGAATAAACATTCAAAAAAATTTCAAAATTGAATATAAACAAGGTTATTTCATGTTTTTTTAAGACAATCTACTCTGGTAATTTCTCAATTTCACAAGGAAACGAAAAAAAATATCCATCTGCATTGTCTTTTTGATTAACAGGCCTAGCTGGAAAGGATGTTGCTGTACAGTTCCTCCATCAAGGCTTTATATACAGTAGAATCTGGTGGCAAGAAGTTCCTCAGAATGAATCCTTCCAAAGCATCAAAAGAATTTGGGAAAGAATGGTCATGTTCCAAAGTATTTTTGCTAATCGGATAGGATATCCTCCAAATCAGGATCCTCGGATCGGATGAAGAGATCATATTCCAAACCAGTTCCATTAGAAATATTAGCCATGCGAATGTTTTCTCCATAATCAAAGTCAAGCCAATTCATTTCCTGCTCATCATCACCACTAGAGCGATTCTCTGGTGATTCACCAATGTTCCTACTTGTGTAACCCTTCTCATTTTGACCATCAACTTTGATTTGAGTTTGCGAACCAAAATCTACTCTTGTATTAGCATTTTCGCATATACAGGTTGAAGGATTTTCATGAAATTCACCTCTACCCGGCCTTACCTCATTGGGCTCTCCCATAAATCCCTTTTGGTAAGTACGGACCTTGGATGCAAATTGTTCCCAGGTCATGTTGGTTCTGTTCAGAAATAAAGAATAAAGTTTTCTAGCATTTGGCCTAATTGTCCTCTTATGGCCAAAATACCGCCTGCCGAATAAAGTGAGTGTATAAGAAAGAATTGAATCATTGATATTTATAAAAATTCTAGGATAAGAAAGGCATACCTTCGTCCAGCGAGCATTCTAGCCATGTTGCCATTGTTGTTGGTAACAAATACATCACTTCCATCACATACCATGAAATCCAAGGCAGCCATACGAGATGAGAATGATAAGAATGGAGCCAATTCTTCGTTGCTAGCTAAAGTTTCCTTGGAATGGAAATTAGGAAACAGAGCTTTTAATGGTGACAGTGACTCTTCTCCTCCATAAACTTCACCTGATGCTACATATATATGAACGTTGGCACCAAATCCCAATGCCCTGAGCATGAGACCAACTTCTTCTGGAGTTAGTGGGCACTTTCCATGCCTCCGTTCCTTGTCAGGGTTGCTTATCTGCATGAAATGCGCAATAAGTATCAAAGGTAGGTAACCCAAAGAGAAAAAATAAAAACAAAAGCTGCATTACATGTAATGTCTTCCATCTCCTGCGTATTGCCCCCAATTCCTTCCTTTCCTTTTCTCCTCCTCCGTAATAGCATCCAGAGAAGGCAAGCATATCAGGTTCAAATCTGCCATATACATATCTTCTATAAGTAATGCAAATAAGATTGCTAATTGCAGAATGGTGCAAATATAAAATAAGTCCATAAAATAGTTTTGAGGACAAAGTAACAATTTATGCCACACAAATGATACAACCAAACATGAAAGTTAAATTGGTTGAAATAAGATTATGAGATTTGAACTTAATCTGAGAAGCTCCAAACATGAATCTGTCTATTGTACAAATTTCAAGAATGAACATGTAAAGCCTAAGAGGACAAACTTCCCTGCCATATATATTTCCTTATAAATGCCATTGGAAAATGGTTGCCCAATAAAATAAAATAAAACACTAAACTGATTGCAAAATGGTAACCTTGTAACCTAGGAAATACAGGTTGGCAACACAAGCCATCCAAATATAATTCCTTGTAACTAGTTGTAAATTCTAGATTATTTCTATGCACAATGGATGAGGACTGGTGCAGGTAAATGGGCATGTTCCATGCAAAATCATAATATATGGTACAAATAAATAAAAAAAAAACAGGTTAGATAGATCAGCTGAGTGCACAACTTTAGGTAAAATAATGAGAATTTTGTGCATCAAGATTCACAAGGCAATTGGTTAGAGTAACTAAAAATGGGAAAGAAATTTAGGTGAAGGGGATGGGTACCAAAAGTTGGAAATCAATCATTCATCTTAAAATTACAAACATAAAGGAAAGAATTAAGTAATCCCTTTAGATAATTGTTGCGTTAACTGAACATTAAAATTTTCTTTTGAAGAGTTATCTATTTCCACTCCAACTCTTTGAGTAAAATATGACATCCAAACCTGCAGGTCAAACCATCAACTCAATCATCTCCAAAATAGTTGCAATTTTAAAAATAACAAACATAAGGTCTACATCAGGGCATGAAATAATGACAAGTTCTAAAAGTTCACCTCAAGTGAAGGGCAATGAAATGATTGCTTTTTGCTTTCATTCTCTTGATTAACTTTTCACCCATTTCTAATATTGGATCAGCAAATTTTAATGCATGATAATTAACTCTACATCTCAGTTTCTGCAGATCTGTCTCCAACTTGTTTGCGAGTCGGTAGTCAAATTTAGTCAGCTGCACAACCTGCAGCATCATAGAGTAATTGGTTATAATTTAATGGGTGTAAATGAATGTCTTGGAAGATGGACAGATTGATACTTTTGATATACTTCAACAGAAATTTACTATATTAGCCTGATAAAATTCTACTTTAAGCAACATGGTAAAGGTAAATAACAGAGGTATGCTGAGCTATGGGATATTAAAGTCAAAATTTTCCAACTTTCAAGAGGTGAATAAATAATCTTCCCTATCTTACTTTTCTATTGGGACCAGCACCACTTATAGCAGGACTTTCACAATAAAACTCACAATCTACCTAATCAAATTCTTCTATGCAACAAAAAAGGACTTCAATCACATGGATCCACAAACTACAGTACTTAAAGTTCAATACTAGAAGCAAACATGGAGCCAATGTAAAACTTCCTTATATTTGATTAAGAATATATTTCACCCATCTAGTCATCAAAATTATTAGTTAAGTTTTTATACAATGTGTCACGGGACGAGAGTTTCACTTGCTACCTGTGCAGTGCTTAGACTTATTCCTCCTACTGAATAAACAAAACAAGTCTTAGAATCTCCACAAGAGAGAGAAAGAGCGCTAGGAGGCACTTGGAAGACAGAAGCTTTGTATTAAACTAAGAGAGAACTACATTTGTTTGAGTGGATGAACTTTGAAACTTTTCTTGGTTACAATGACAGGGGGTCTCACCCTTTTATATAGGACTTCACCTCCTAATAGCTGGTGGAGATTGATCTAATCCAACAGTCATGGTTGAGCTTTCATAACCATGACTTTCATAACCTTCTGTAAGGATCTAAAGATTTTACCATGTTCTAGGCTATTCTCAAAAAGATGCAAGACGGTTCTAAAATCTTCTCGAGTGGTAGCCGGGATATCCCAAGATGAGAACGGGATATCCTGAGCTACAAGCACATCCGGTGTTTGGACACCCGGATGAAGAGGGATGGGGATGGCCCCCATCCCTCAAAAGTGGACCAGCGGCGTCCCTCTAAATTGGAGGGACTATGCTTATCCAGGATGAGTAAAATGTGGGAGCCCATGTGCTTCCCATATGGGCTTATGTACTATTAATATTTAAATATTATTTAAAATTTGATTAGTGGTTTTTAAATTAAATAATTATATACTACATATTATATATTAATTATTATATTAATTTAAATATTTAATTTTTTTTAAATATGAATATTTATAATAATTTTATAATTTGAAATAATGTTTATATAAATTAATTTATAATTTTTTTAAATATTTTTAAATACATAATAATTATATATTAATAATAAATATAAGATATTATTATTTTAGAGATAAAGATTATTATTATTTATTAATCAATATAAATATCATTAGTTATTTAATTATAAATAATTAATATTTTTTTAATCCTCATCCATATCCTCGTCCTACGAACCAAACACTCACTTGAAATTTTCACATCCATGGATATCCTCTATGGAAATCCCCCATCCATGGGATACAATATCCGGGTTGCCAAACGCCAACTTCCTGGAGCTACCACGACCTTCTAGAACCTTCTAGATTTCTCTAGGTTACTCCAGATTTCTCCATCTTAGCCTCATCCTTGTAAATGCCATGGTTCTCTTGGCACGCCGTGACAAATGGCTACTCAAAAGCATAATGCTTCATACTAATTGATTTTTACGGCCTTCAGGTTTTTGAGAAAGTAATGTCATTTAAAGAGAGAACCACTCATGCAAACCTAAATCCCAATAAGCATACTATTAGGTTGAGAATTGCAGGTCTGATCCAGCAGGTAAAATTTCTCTTATCAAGAGTAAAATCCTAAGCATCTTGAGAAAAAGACTTTAATTGAATACTTACAAGTATACATGGCCAAGGGATAGATGTAAGTTTGGTTTACATGCCATTAGGTAACTTAAGGTAAAAGTATTACTTCAACTTCGCACACAAACAACCAGGTCTCCAATTATCAATAATGTCTAATTTGATCCAAGTCATCAACAAAAAGTTCCAAAACAAGCTCTCACGTTTGTTTAGAATGTACGCCAACCAGATCCCTGTTTTTAAATGGCAGATGAGTTTTTCTGTTTATTTAGGTAATTTTCGCTGCTCAATCCTTTTTAAATTTTCTATAATATCAAAATTTTCTGGAAAATACTAAGATTCAAGGAAAATTTACCACAGTTTTTCAAAAGGTGTCATTCCATATTCTAGCAACTAGGTAACTGCATAACACACATATGAGGTTACAATTTAAAATATTTAAATTTTTGTTTAAAATATAATTAAAATATTACAAATAAATTATAAATTAAAAATGGAAACAAAAATAAATGGTACACTTAAATTTTCTGTATGATAGTTAATATTACGTACCTTCAAATAGCAACTCTATTATTTATAATATATTGAGAAATAATAAAAATACATTGATTTAATCCAAAGAACAAAAGGTGGTTATATAAAAGCCCACGAGCCTGACATAAATTCATGATAGTATTGAATAACATATTAAGTTCATTGGACAAAATACAAGTTTTATTAACATTCATGAGTTCTTTCTAAAGTTACTGGACCAAGCTGCAGATGTGGCTAACTGATCACATATGCACCCACAAATGTGCCCATATATTGAGATATTATCTGGCTCATATATAATTGAAGCCTAACTAGGCCTAATTATGTAGAATTGTTAACCAGACATGCCAAAATATGCTTCACATTTGGCCTAATTTATGCTATGAGAGTTGCAATCAACTGAATCTAAGATGGTGCTGAACAAAAAGGAAACTTTTTATAAATAAGTTGGAAATTTTCATTTTCTTCTGATAACCAAGATGAACAAACAACAAAACAGACGGAGAATTAATAGCAACAGGAATCCAGACTCCAAGATATAAAAATAGAGAGAACCTGTGTTTAGTATTAGAAGAAAATCATTACTTACGTGTTTTTTCAGGAGAGCAGGCATGACTCGAGTCTGGTAGCATCTTGGGGTACATTTCCTTGGAACACGCATGGAATAAGGAGTAGCAACAACCTTTCCTCCCTTTCTTGGAAGCTCCTTTATGACTTTAACATCTTTTGAAAGAAATGATATAAACCAATCAACATCAAAGATTTCGGCAAAATTGCTGCAATGCATATAACCATACAAAAAAGTATCCACTGATCAGTTAAAATCCTGAGAACATACTGATTCTGCATTTGCAAAACCTTAAAATTGAAAACATTAAAATTCAAAATACCTAGCATCTTTCCAAAATGATTTTTGGTCCAACTTAGGAACAACAAGGGTTGCATTCAGAATGCGAGCTGCAACAACAGCATCTGTTATCTGAAACATACATTGATATTTGATTTCCATCAGGCATCTAATTCAGGCTTTGTATATAAAAGAAAAATGTAAAGAATTCAATTAAGACTATCAACATTTGGAGGACTAAGATAACTTATAGCTTTAACCAAGAAAAAACAAAATTACTGATCTAGCTCTCAGCATGAAATCAGTTTGCCGGGCAATTTTTAGCTAAAAACAGTGAATCTAGCATATCTCACAGGGTAGCAAATATTTAGCACGCAAATTAAATTGTTCTGGATTAAATCAAGTTAAGATATTTAGTCACAGTGATACAACAATGATCGAACAATAGCAGCACCTAGAGTAGAAAGCATACTAGTATCATGTCTATAAGAGATTTAGTCATTACCTTCTAGCATAATAATTATTATTCAACATATCAATGAATGATTTTCCAAACATTCATGAAGATCTTTACTATAAATCTCAAATGTAAATATAAAGAAATTATAACACTTCCAATTATGTCATCCAAGAGTATGGTAGGAACAAAGACCTTCCTGAATATTTAAATGATCCCTTGACTCATGGCGCAACTCAATTTTATCAAACAAATCTTGGAACCATGGCCTTAATAATATTTAAAAAATGGATAACTCTGACCAGATACAGATTAGGAAATTTGGATGAGGTTAACTGATGAAAGGGCACAGTTTTACATGCCCTGATTATGGTATTTAACATGTTTAACAACAGAGAATCGATTTTCCATGTGCAAATGTGTGATGACATGACCAAGAATCTATGCATCTTACACTTATAAAAAAAGTAGCACAAACAGATTTATACATGTTTTTCACTTGGGTGGAAAGAATGTTTACTTGGAAGCATTAAAGCAACATATTGCAGGTTTGAAATACATGCCAAATGCTTTCTTGGTTTTATACTAAAAACTTTCCAGTCCACAGTCATCAGGATTGATGAGCAGTTTTTCAGATTTCACATCATGAAAATAACACATCCTACAATGTACACTCTATTCCCAAGGCAACTTTCTCACATGAAAGTTATGTTTCATAGGCTAGTTGGTTATACTAAAAAATTGGAATGAGTGAATGGAGATGAGAAAGATGCTACCAATAAGGGAATTAGAAACAATTATGATAGATTCCCAGAAATGTTGAGCATTGGAATTATCTTGAAGATCTTTCAGTTAGGGAGTAAAATGAAGCAAAAAAAGATATATCTTTCATCCAAGAGTACAATCATGAATAAAGATTTCAGTAATGTAAAACTTTGCAAAGAGATTTATTAGTGCAAAGTAAACAATTCTAATATCTTGTAGAACTGTTTAGGAAATGAGTACATGTTATTTTGTTCCCAAATTCCTTGACTAAATTAAGTAACTATGTGATTGATATGTTCATGAATCATCCAAAATTGTAGGCAGCAATGTTTAGATTAATAAAACAGATCACAACAAATTCAAAGATAACAAAATATGAGGCATGTGCCAGAGACAATTGAAAATATTATATTCTCCTAAAAAGAGGAAGAAAAAATGAGCAAGAAAGTGGCAAGAGATTCACCCCTGTTCGCTGTTGATTTAAGCCTCCACTGGTTGCAATCATCAAGTATAAATTTGATCGAGTGTTGACTTTGGCAGCTGCAAGTCAAGAGCATAAATCAATCAGATAATGGAATCACTTATATTCCATATTGATAATCAATATACAACTTTGCTAGCCAACCAATGAAGTGCTCTAAAAACAACCAACCATAGACCCTCACATTTCTTCATTGGCAATGAAAGCAGAAAAGGAGAGAAAGAAAAGAAAAGAAAAGAAAAAAAAAAAGATAGATCTTGACAGATAAATTTAACTCCATACGAATCACAAACAAATAAAAAAAAATAAAAAATAAAAAACACAAAAGAGTCAAAATAAAAGCTCAATGTATTCAATCAACCCAAGAGATCAATCTACCAAAATTAAATCCTCAAAGACATACTCGCAAACCCATTGCTTGCATTGCTGCAACCGCTGTAATACTCTGAAAGCTTGGAACCCCAAAGGTCATTCTCCGTGCTACCTCCGCTCTGGGAATCCAAACCAAACGGGCAGAAATCCATCAAACTTAATCCAAATTCGTATAGAAACAAAACTAAATTCTGAAAAAATAAGCAAACCGGAACACGGAAAACCTCCGCAGCAACCACGTTCCTCCGAAGCTCCGCCAGATTCTTAAACTAACCACGAAATCCATTCGAAAAAAAAAGTTACCAAACATGAGATCGAATGCGAGAAACGAGACAAACAAAGAGCAGTTCCGGGAGTAAGATACCAAGCTAGCGGACCCGCTGGGGTTGGGGAGGGAGGGATGGTCGTAGGGCGGGGGAGCGAGGGAGACGAGGAGCGCAAGCGCGGCGAGGACGAGCAGAGCGGCGGCAAAGAGCACGGCAGGGATCGGCCACCGCTCATGCTGCTGCTGCCGCCGCCGCTGGAACGCCATGAGGCTTCTTCTAGCTCTGAATCTGGATAGACGATGGTCGTATCGACGAGGAGGCTTTCATTAGAGAGAGATATGGAGGAGATATCGAAGAAGGATATGGTGGCCAGCGATGAACACGAAGACGTTGGTGGTTTTTCCCAGTTTTGTTAAGGAGTTGGTGGCGACAAAAGGAAAGGAGAACGACAGAGTCCAAAGATCACCCTCCCCCACTCGCTCCTGACTTTTATTTTTCTAATATTTTATATATACCCCACCTTAACAAATTTTAAATCACGATTACAAATTGAACCTTATTTTATCCAGGATAATCCAACGATTCCTGGATATCTTTATCCTTATTTATAAATAAAATCCCTGTAAATTCTTGAAATTATATATATAAACATATATATTTATAATTTAGATAAAAAAAAAGGTAAAATGTCAGTTGTATCTCTTACATACACCTCTTAAAATTTAAATGATGAAAAATGAGTGATGGAAAAAAATTTTATGGAAAATAAGCCCAATCAAACACACCCTTAATATATACTAGCAAATAGTCCTCAAGTTATTGGGGACTTTTTATAAACAATAGTTATATAATAACAAATGTCCATTACATTGTTACTGATTTTTATAAAAATAATAGTTATATAGGATAATCATAACCTATGTCAATTAATAACTATCAAAATGTGACAACCGGTTTAAAACTAAAACGTGTGAGTTCAAGTAGTTGTTATGATTTTTACAATTAAAACTCAAAAATTCTAGGTAATTTCTGAAGTAGGAATCTAATTTTCTATTATTTTGAATTGTTTTAAAATAAAAATTATCTATAATCAATTTACTCCGCTTAGAAATATAAATATGTATTTTTTAAAATTAAAAAAATTTAAAATTATGAAAAAATTATAAAATCCTAACCTAATGTTTTTTTAGATTTTTTAAAATAAAATTATTATATACTTTCACTTAGTAATATAGATAGATCTTACATTTTTATTATTTTAAATATTGTTTACTAATTCGTAAAATAAATAAATTTATATTTTAGATAGGTAAATAACTATTCATCCCTCAATAGTAAACTTATTCCCTATAGGTCCCTCAATAGTAACTATTCATCCCCCTAGGGTCTTTGGGTAGGGACTTAGTGTAAATAGGATTTTGGGTGAGTGTTTTCAAAAAGTAAATAGTGTATGAATAGTGTAGGGACCTATAGGGAATTTTACAGATATAATCATTATATTTTATCCCCAATCAAAATGTTAAGGAAATTAAAAATGAAAATTAAGTGGGGGGTTCGGGATTTGTGAATTTGTTTTGTTTTTAATAAGTTTTTTTAATTGAATTATTATATTTATTAATTAAAAATAAAAAGAACTAATTTTAAATCTATATATAAATTTAATTATTTTTAAGTAATGTTGTTGATTTTAGTGATGCATATTTATTAATTTTATATTAAAATAGTAAACTGATTTGATGAGGAAGGTTAGGTATATACTCAGATTTTTTGGGTTTCCAGAGATATAGATAGATAATTATAATATTTAAAGTTGATATAGATAATTAGGAGTATTTTTTTTATGAACATTCAAGTAAAACAAAAATCTTTTACAAATGTGACTTTTACAGGGAGATACAAATAATAAATAACTTTTAGTGATAATGAACAAAAGACCCTTCAAACTTTCACATATCCACAAAAAATCCCCCCAAGTTTGCAATATCCCAATCAGTCCCTCCTTTTTGAGATTTTGACTTTTTAAGCCTTCCATCCACTAACACCATCTATTTTCTTTTTACATGACCAAAATACCCTTGTGAATCTCATGATCAAGCCCTTCCCCCAATGCATGAAAACAAAGAAAGTAAAATGTCCGGAATGCCCTCAATTCAAAAAGCAATCGAATGGGTGGTTCGAATCCGAGACGACGACACGCCATCTTCTCCTTCCAAATCTCACGAACGGTCATTATTCTAACTACATCGCATCTAACAGAGATCGATCGATGGTTTTTCCCGACAGACAACCGCCAAGCCACCACCGCCGAGTACTCCACGGTTATTGCCGCTTCCGGAGATCAACAAAGCGTATTAAATTTAGGCAAACTTAAAGTCGCTACACTAAGGTACAAGTATGCTTGGAAACCATGGGTGTCCATGATTCTTACCTTCTTTCGCTTGTTTTACTAGTTTGTATGCATTTGGGATGGAAGATTAAAACATAATGGTAAGCGATTTTGTGTTGTTGTTCAAGGTATGGAACTTCGCAGCAAGAAATTTGGGGTTTAGGGTTTTTCTTTTTCTTTTTTTCCGATTTAGGGTTTAGGGTTTGGGGTTTAGGTGGTCGATTTGTTGTACATTCCTTACGAATGATGTCTACAAGTGTTGCCAATGTTTCCATGTAAAATACATTGTTTACGTTTATTCTCCAAAGTTTCCATTTAAACGCGTTCTACAACCTTCGTAATAAATCTCTCTTGATGTGCTACGGGAAATATGTCGTCTAATCTAGTAAACGGTAGGTGCTACTTGGTGCCGGTCCACCAAACACTTGCCGAATTGAAACCCCATATGACTGAGAGGCACTGGGAACTCATCGGGAGGACACCCTTTGCCCCATTATTGGACATCGAACCTGTTATGCAAGAGAGAGGACTGTTGGATGCTCTGTTAAAGAGGTTTGACGAGAGAACCAACAGATTTAGTATTGGAGAGAGCATGTTGGCATTCAGACCCCAGGATATTGCTATCATCTTTGGCCTTCGATGCCATGGGGAAGCTGTGGTCTTCAAGAAGCAGAAAAAGCAATCAGCTTTTGGAGTGAAATACATGGGTAAAATATACATGTGCACAAAGATGCCATAAAAAGAATCTTCCAAATTGTTCTAAGAAAAAGGAGACGCAGAAAAACTTTGTCAAACTGGTGGTGTACCTCCTTGGAACGCGATGCTCTTCCCAAGCACCTCATGTGCGGTTCCTAAGCTGGATTGGCATCTACGCAGACAAGCTAGATGAACTAAACCGCTCAAGCCACTCACAAGTGGCTTATGGATGACGTCCCGAAGATATCCGCACGCGTTAAGTCCAGGGAATCCGATGAGACTGTACAAACTGGATATCTAAGAGGGTGCGTTGTCGCCCTCAACATATGGTTCTATGAGGTCACTGGGACCGGAAGAAGGTGCACTATGGGAGGACACCGAGGATCCTCATCTACGGGGAAAACAGCTTCAGAAAGCAAGCCTCCCTTGGTCCCCTACTAAAATCACTCGATGGAAAGGAGGTACTCCAGATTTTTTCTTTAAATTTGAAAGTTCTCATGTATGATTATATATTATCGTGTAATATAGTTTATTTTCACTTAACTTACTGAGTTTATGTTTAATATATCATTTTTTCGTTTAATATAACTAATTCCTATTTAATATATAGCGTTACCGTTTAAAATATAGTGTTGTCGTTTAACATAATGCACATTGTGGTTCTTTTACGCTCGAGCTTGTCCCTCACATCGGAGGAGGAAGACAACGTAGGAACCGTGAGGTGGGACGCATCAAGGGCCTGCACGGAAAAGAATGAAAAGTTTCTCTGCGCCCCATCCCGTGGCAAGGGTGCTAAGGGAGTGGCGGACAGTGGACGTAAAAGGGTCCTTGAACGCTGCAAGTCCAAGAGCCCCCACGCATTACTACCGCCGTTGTCCTCCTACGGAAACTCGACAAGGAGGCCAAGGGATGATGATGACCGCAACACGCATTGAGAATGCACTTAAGGTTCTCACAAGAGATGTTGCGATCAAGTCCCGACTTGACAAAATGGAGGGACGAAGGGGGCCCGAAGCCGAGGTATCGAGACAACGCAGCGGTATCGACACCTGGCCGGACGTGCGATCGGGCCGATGCGACGGCGACGGCGCCGGTATCCGAGACAAAGACGCCATCTCTATCATCCCCAGTTGAGTGAAGCGGTTAAAGAAGGTCACATCCGGGCCCGGTCGTCGGCCTCGAAAGCCGGTAACCCGGTCTCAAACTGCGATGGTCCCTCTTCATGAGGATAAGATGCCGAAGAGGAAATCGGGAAAAGTAAAAGCCGCAAATGTTAAGCAAAGTCCATCCGTCCGCCAACTTTGCCAAGATGACGACGATGACTACATGGTCACACTTGGCCAGAATTAAATCATCGACGCAGATTTAAGAACTTGACGCTAGTGACCCAAACCCTCGCACTCCACCGCGGCCGAATGACCGACCACCGCCTCGCGGCCGAACCGCCAACATCCGAACCCGTCCACCGCCACTCTTGAACCAATCGACCACCGCCAAGATCTTGAACCACCCAATCGATCATGCAGATAGTAAGGCACCACCGACCAACGATCGTCGATGACCGTCGCTGAATTACAAACATCCAACCACCGGCCACCAATGAACTGACCGCCACCCACCCTCGCCATCAAGAACCGGCATCGACCACAGAGCCGGAGAGAAAAGACGCGATCATGGTGGAGGATTTAATGGCAAAGGAGAACACAATGCAAGTTAAGACAAACTTCATACCAAAAATTAAAAATCCTCCTGGTTTCATGCGGTTGACTGATCTGGAGAAAACAACAATTGGGATGTATCTCAACTGCAGGATCGATAAGTAAGTTCTCCATTTAATATTCAGAGTTTTAGCTTAGAATGGTAATTTGTCGTTTAAAATATCGATTTTTCTTTTAGTATGGTCTTTTGTCATTTAATTAATTGTTTTTTCTTTTAATGTCACGCTAAATATTGATTCTTCACCATACTGTGACAATTATTTGGAGGAACGAGTGGGCGTACACCACTCGGGACCATCTCAGATACCGACATAAGGCGATGGCTATTGACGATGTCATGGGCGTATATGTGCCGATCATCCTTGAATCTATGGCCAAATCTCCCTACCCTTACAAGAAACGGGCCACAATACTTGAGACCGTTGGGCGCTTTTAATGTCGGCCGGTGGCTTAGGAGATGTTGCCCTTACCGATGAAGGATGCAGTCCATGCATACCCGAAGTGGAGTTGGTTATTTTGCCCATAATTCTAAATAAGCATTACCATCTCTGCTTACGGACAAGAAAAAGAAACAAGATGTTCACTACACATCGGTGAAGCGCTATATCTGCAAACGCGCTCGAAATGGTAACATGATTAACCTTATTTTTTTGAATTTTTCTAAATGGTCCTTAATCTTATATTAGCGGCGTAGTCTTTGACGCATCGCATCCAAATCGAAGTTGGGAGATTACGAACGCAGCGTACTCCACTTATAATCGACAATGTCCGCCTCGCAAATGTAAGCCCGGAAGTGTTGACTGCCCAATCTATGTAATGCGGTTCATAGAACAAATCCTCAATGGCGAGAAGCTCCACCTCCCCCACACCGATGTACCGATGTTACGTTTACGCTTCACGCACGTATATTAATGGACGGCTTGAGGCGAGCGGTAAGGTAATCAAGCGTGTATTAAAGCTGAAAGACAGGCGTGTTAAATTTAGATTTTCGTTAAACAAACATTAGCTCTTCCAATGGTTATGATGGTCATGCCGACAGAAAGTATTGAATCCTAGATACAATCTTTATATATTAACGTAAATGTCACATATTAAATGGTAACATAATATATTAAATGGAAAACTTACATGTTAAATGGGAACATGAGATAGTAAACATAAAAGTGATATATTAAATGGAAACACATTAGCTTAAACGGGAGCATGACAATCGTAGTCGTTTAATGACAATCCACAAATGGGCATGGAGAAGAAAATATTATAACATTAATTAACGTTCAACTAAAACCAAACAAACATAAAAGTGCAGACAACAACAACAAAAGGAAAGAGATGAAAATTTAAACAACACAGGTAAAAAAAAAAAACATAATGAAAGGGGTCGATGACATGCAGCAGCAGCAACATTCTCTTCAATCAGTATCTTCTCCCGATGAACTGGGAGGGAGATACTGAAGGGCTTGGGTGAAATCCATCTGAGTCAAGTCTAGATGAGGATGACGGCGAGAAATATCTTGGAAGATTTTGAAACCTTCCTCGACAGCTTTTCGTCCCTCTACACAAACGAGACGTTGAAAGTCGTCAGATTCTTTGAACTCAGATATCAGACGCAGCCGATCTGGCCGCCATGTTCTCATCGAAGTCGGTAGATTTCAACAAAGACGCGAATGTCCATGCGAAAAGTGGCGATCGTTTGTATGAGGATACTGGCGTCATCCCGGATCCTTTCGAGTTTTAACGTTGGCAGTGCTCCTCCTCCTTCGACGTCGTCTTTGACATCTCCTGGACTTCTGATGAGCTTGAGTCAGCCGGTGGAGGTCCTTTGACGATTTCTCTTAGAGATTTTCTAAGCCTGTGAGGATCCATTCTTGCAAAGGGAAAGAGTGATGTGGTCTTGCCCATGTGGAGGGCTATTTGAAGAGCGAAGGAGGCCGCACGATAATCGACGCGACGGAGAGGATTGATTCGACGCGAGAGGATTGAGGCAATTTATTTATTGGGTAAAGTATCTCGGATAGTTTCGTTATCATTGCGTCCGCCCACATTCAACGAATTGGTGTAGGCGCCAGAGCCTCGAAAACGGAAAAGACACTGAAGAGTATTAAGTTGATTCGACCCGAAGGGGGGCCAAATCGTCGAAATATGCCCTAGGGCATTGGGAGAATGAGATGGCCACCTCTCTCTCCCCAACAAATTAAAATATTAAACGGAAAGTTGTAGTATTATACAGAAAGTCCTAATATTAAACGGAAACCAGTATAACTAAACGAAAACGTATAATTCAAGCAAAAACAAGAAACGCACGAAATACAATAAATGTTAGAGTAATTACATATTAGTCAGCAATAGGTGCATTACAAGATCTCCGGTTGTGTCCAAATTTCATGGCATCGACTACGCCAGTAACTCACGCGCCGGATTCCCCGTGATTCTATTCTCTTCCGTCTTGGACGACCCGGCGGTCTCTTTGTGCATGGCGGTCGCAGAAGTAGTTCGCGGTTTGAATCAGTCGGCTTGTCATCATCTGGGACGGGAAAGATAGCTTCGGCATACGCCAACTGGTAAGCTTCAACCGTGAAATAGTTGTCAACATACCGATGTACACTTGTGTCCGTTAGCATTATTGCAGCACATGCGTGTTTGCATGGGAGGCCATACACCTGCCACCTTCGGCATGAACATGTCCTTGAGAGCAGACTAACGGCGTGGTTGTTCTCGTCGATGACCTCAAAATGATCTCCGTCTGAACGGCCAACAAGTAGGTTGCGGCTTTCTTCAACGATTTCCTCCAACTTATTGTGTACTTCAGGGCATAAGTGGGTTTCCCATTTTCGAGAATTCTCACGGCGATTGCAGAGCATGACCATGAGCTTGAACCTTTGTTGGGCAAAAGAAAGCATTTAGGAAGCAAGAAGAAAAGATATTAATTACAAACTTGGTATGTTAAACGGAAATGCTTGAAAATACATAGGAAAGAATAATATTAAACGAAAACATGGAATATTAAATGAAAAAAAATTATTTTAACTGGAAAAATGTTATAATAAACGGTAAGTTAATATATTGCACGAAAACTAAATAAATTAAACGATAAAGTGGTACACTAAACGAATCTTTCTTACCTTATCGAATCGACCATGTTCGTTATGGGGAGATGGCGTGCCTCCTTAATCCAGGCATTGAATGACTCTGCTACGTTAGAATACATCTCTCCCCATCTTTCGCCGTTGAACATATAGTTTGACCAATGAGAAACATCGGATTTCTGAAGCAGCCAACGATGTGCGTCAGCTGATACGGCAAGTAGGTCGTTCACTGCCTCATCGTATTCCTTTACTGCATGCGTAGTTTATCCTCACAAATATGGACCAACACCGCTCTTCGAGAGACTTCCCAAGCCTAACATTTCCCTTCATGAAGTTCATTTGCAGTGTGTAAGCAATATGCATTGGCGAAGGGAAAACATTTATGACGGCGCGTTGATAAGGCCCTTCGACCGTCCGAAACGAATGTAATACTCTTGCCATAATCGTCATCTCGGTAAATGGCATCGCCGAGTTTTGACAGGAACCACGTCCAGTTAGCGTCGGTTTCATTATCAACGACAGCGAACGCAACATGAAAGAACCCCTCGTTTCCATCTTTGCCTGTCGCTCCCAACAACGTGCCCCCGTATTTTCCAAGCAAATGAGTTCCATCAATGAAAAGTAATGGCCTGCAACCTCTCTTGAAACCGTCAACACATGCACGGAATGAGAAAAATGCACATCTAAACCGGCCACCGCCCTCCTCCACAATAGCAATGCTACTG
Organism: Dioscorea zingiberensis; assembly: GCA_026586065.1. Taxonomy (NCBI): domain Eukaryota; kingdom Viridiplantae; phylum Streptophyta; class Magnoliopsida; order Dioscoreales; family Dioscoreaceae; genus Dioscorea; species Dioscorea zingiberensis. The sequence continues at coordinate 32,092,880 of CM048824.1, forward strand.
TGGTTTGTCTCAATCACCTTGTTTGCATACCATACTAACAAGTCATAGCCGCCACCTCACTACCATGAAGAATACCCTTGGCCACCTCTTCCCCAACCAAGCACGCTTATAAGGCAAATTGACACCATGATCTCGCAACATATCACTGAATGTCAATAGCCTGCATGCAGGGCGGTCCTTCACCTCGCACTACACCACCACCGACCCATTTCTTTGATGCTTTGGACGCTGACGTCAGACCGATACCGCCTTCCACATGTATGTGTGGGATGCATCGCTTTGATTGTAAATGTTGTATGATTACCTTCTGTCGATGCGTGGACACGCCACTGGCAATCCACTGCGGCACATTGGACAGTTACTCTCTTCTTATCATTCTTTATGAAGTTGAAGTCAAAATTCCGATTGATAGCTTAAACCGCTGAAGCGCCCTTAAAGTGGTCATCGCCCCTAAACAGTCACCTACTATCAACGACACAATTACAGTACTATCCGGTTGAGTAGAAATGGCTAATGCCCCAGTATGCCCTTGCTGGAATGGATTTGTGTCTCGGCTAAACGATATGCTATCCGAGTTTGAATCCCTCCTGTTGGTGCATATGTCACAAATGAAATTGGGATATATTATTCGGAAAGTGAAAATGTTAAACGAAAAAACACGATACTAAATGGAAAACCGTAATTTTAAGCAGAAAGTGACAATGTTAAAACGAAAACGGACTATATTAAACGTAAACTCATAAGTTTAAGCGAAAACACGTAAATACATCGACTACAAGAAGGATTACGCCGACGACCGACGGGTAGGATTGTTCAACAAAAAACATAGTATTTACGGTGGTAATGAGGAGCTTGAGGGCCCATCCACCGCATCTTCAACCGTATCGCATAATAAGGTCGACGGCGTATGTGAACATGTGGTATATATGGCACATACGCGAAAGTCCACCTCCGCTTAATTAGCAAACAGCCGGTGTGCATCCGGTGTGACAAACTCAACCTTTACGTGGAAACTTCAAGACCCCATCGCCACATATCTCATTTAGTATTGACGCCCATGAACTCAACACGAACTGCAAAACTCTTCCTCGCCTCTTATATCCGGCGATCGCACAAAAGGTCTCCATTCACTGCAATGAGAGTACCTTACACACCGGCATGGGTTTTAAACCGATAGGGAAAACACTTTTAGGAAATGAGAAAAGGTACTCACGCTTAAAGTGAACGCTTTCTTCGACTTCTCGCCATGATGACTCACGAGGAAGAGAAGGTCACCGAACTCACTGTTCAGTGGAGGAATGGAAACAAAATGGAACAAAGAGAACAAAGAAGAACTAACAAGAACAAAGGAAGAAGAAGCTCAAAAGTTTGGCACGAAGTACAAAAAGTAAGTGAGAAAAGATGGTAAAAGTGGTGATTTGATGGCTAAAAGTGATGTTTGAACTCTTCTCTTTGATTTAGGGAAATGGCCGCTTGGGGGCAAAATGGGTATTAAAGGCTGGATTAACTAACGGAGTTATGCCCAGGGACTAAAAAATAACTAAACCAAAAAGGAGGGACTGTCTGGGAAACTGTTTTGTCAGTGGGACTGTCTGGGAAGTTTGCAAACTTCCGGGGACTAAAAAATAATTTTCCCTAACTTTTATAAGGGTATATGTGTAAGTTTATCAGGTAGAACTAACCGCCGCACTCTTGGAAAGCGTCCAACCAACTAAGAACGTTGTCATCTGGCGGCGTAGTTCAGTCGCCCAGGGACCATCTGATCTGAACTACAAACCAAATCTCGAGGCACACGTTTATTGAAAACATCTAGAGATTACACGTTTCAACATCTGATCGGCTTCCTGCTATTGTTCCTGTTTGACACTACCGAGCTGATCTCTTCTCCAGCATCATAAGCGTTTTTTCTTTTTCACATACACACACATATATAAGTCCATTTTATTTGTTTATTATAATTTTGAACTTTTTTCATTATTATAATTGAATATCAAATATTAAATATTTTTCCCATTGAATGCCAATGTTAGTTGTTGAAATGGATAGAAATATATCAATAACTGATATTATATATTTTTGCACATATTCCTATATTATTTGATTTAAAATAAAAATCCAGCCATGACTTACATCCTAAAATCTTCTTTAAAATTCATATGATTTGAAATTATTTTTCTTATGATGGAATCTTCAGATTAAAATTATTTGAAATTTAATGATATATTTATTAATTAGAAAATTTCCAAAAATCAGAAAGGAAGTCAAATAGAGATCCAATATGCTTTAGAATTTTTAAATATTAAAAAATAAAAAATATATTTGCTCTTTCTCACCTGTGTGCATTAATAACGCTAGTTGCCATCAAAAAGCTCATAATTGGTATAACCTAAGATCTCATGTGTTGGATAATTCTCATTGAGTAAGTCTCTGGATCGAATCCCCGCTCCCACAAATGATTGGAGCAAGCTCAAATCGAGCTTAGACTTCGGAGTAAATGGTCATGTCCCTAACAGAACCATATTTTTATGGCCTATGTTATAAAAAAAAAGGAATGCTAGTTGCCCATTTGTGTTTTGGGGGACAAAAATGCACTGATTAGTATACATATATATTTGAAATTATTTTGGGACATGCTCTATCCTTTTGCAACATTTAATAATTAAATTTGAACTTGAAGGCAACATTTCATAATTCAATTGGGACATCCTCTATCCCTTTCAAATGGACCTAGCTTCTTTGTTCCTTAATAATGAATATTATACTCTGTAACTAATTGTGGTGCCTTTAAATACTTTCCCCTTCTTTTTTTCCTTTATTTTGTTCTTATTATGGGATCTTACAAATTTAATCACTTATTATTATTATTTTTGTTGACAAAGGTGATAAGCGCCCCAAAAGAAGTCAAGAATGAACAATAGGTGCAGAACCCGTTCAATACAATTGCGCCCATACCTTGCAAGAGGAGGGGCTTAATCCCAGGATCGGTTCATAAAGATCGAGACTTATCTCTTAACAAAGAAACCCGATATTAATAGACCATCATGGCCGTTTATTTTAATCACTTATTTTTGATTTCCATCATTTTATTTAATTGAGGCTTCCTCCCTTAGTAGTCTGAAAAGTCTCAACAAATGATATCTTATACTAGATTCTTTAGGGGAAAAAAAAATAGAATGTACCTAGGTTTATCTGTCTGCTGATTTAACTTTGCAGTTTTAATCAAGTCCAGATAAAATGTAATTTTGAGAACCATTTTACCATGATTAATAAAAATAATAAACTTACATGACTTGTGAACAGATTAAAAAACATTAGCATAATTATTAAAATTTATAATCTCATGTTTGATCTATCTACCCCAAAATCAGTCATGCCTCAACAAATCATTTCTTTATACAAAAGTCAGAAGCCTGCAAAATTATTTTAATTCTTTAGATAAAAAAAAAGAGTGGATGGCCTAACGTGATTTTTTTAATTTTTGTTTTGAAGTAGTCTGATGAGAATTTATTATATAACAAAGCCTCGACAGTAAAGCTATGACTTGGAATCATTTTTCCAATATATTTGGGATAATGTTGGTATTTAAGTTTGGAGTGACTTGAGTTCATGTAACGTGTGTCTTGAAATAGAAGTCAAGCTTTTGTAGATTTAGGCAAGAGCACTTACACCTCTCCCCCTCAATTGTCTGGGCAAAAATTGTCATGGCAATCCACTCATCCAAAAAAAACTTACACCCAAACTTTCGATTGCCCCAGTAATTACTATTCATAAATATTTTTTTTTTATATTTTTAGTTGGTTAAATATTAGTTTTTATTTGTAATAAACTTAATTAAAACAAATGATATTAATTAAAACAAAACAAGTACATTAATTAAAATAAAAAAAATTACATTAATTAAAAATTAAAAAAATACATTAATTAAACATGATAATCTAAACAAGTAGGAAGACATCTAATCAAACCAATCTGTTGATGTATGATCTTCATCCACATTGCTAGGGGTGCCCTCATTCATGTTGCTAGGGGTGCCTTCATTCATGTTACTAGGGGTGCCTTCATTAAAAAGACTTCTTCTCCTCATAATTTCCATATGTTCTGCTTTCCAAAACTTTTTTCCTATCGGGAGAAAATGCTGAGCAATCCATGGCCATAACCTCTCGATCCCTTAGATCTTGTTGTAGTTGACGGGCGTATTCTTTATCCTTTTGGAGTGTCTCAAATCTATATCTTTCAAATGCATCTTTTTCTCTATTTCTTTCAAGGTTGAGTTTACCTGTTGTGGCTAATTCCTCAAGATACTTAGCCGTGTCCGGATTATATGAACCGGCAGCTTGCTTTGACTTCTTTCTTCCTGCCGGTCTAGCCACTCCACCTGATTGTGAGGCCCTCCTACGTACGAATGGTGATGTTGTAGCAACATCAGTTGGTGTCCCCTCATCAGCAGGAGAATCAAATGTTGTTGGCTCTTGGGATGTTGGCGCCCATTCAATCGGTGTCACATGTTCAGACTGAAATTCTTGGATAATCATGAATCTTGGATAGCTCTTAACAACTTCCCAACATTGAAAATACGCGAATTCCTTCTTTGCCGTAGCATTGTACCAACGCTGTGCATGAATTTGCTAATACAAATAAGTAAATTAAATAAGTTATTAAATAAAAAAATGAAGTTACAATTAAAAAAAATAAAGTATGTTAAAAAAAATTAAATTACCTCGTCCCCAAGATTGGTGCCACTTTGATAATTTTCCGACACCTTTTTCAAAGCATCCCTCCAATATCCTAGGGTTTTCTATTCAACATTTTCCATCTACTAGAAAGGCTCATTTCCGTGCAAGGAGAATTCGGTGCTTTCGATATGAAGCTTTCATGAATGAGGTTTCACAATTTTGCATTTTTCATCTCATTCCCCGTCACCGGATTATGAGCAACTTCGCCCCAACATCGACACAACAATACATCTTCCACTGTGGACCAAGAGCTACCCGAAGATGCCATAAAAAAAAACTATGTTTCTCGAATATAAAGTAAAAAATAAAAATGAGAGTGTAAGATGAGTTTTTGTTGATGTAAATGTGTAGGAAATTATGAATGGGTGTGTGATATTTATAGAACAATTTTCTCAATTTTTTTTAAAAAAAATCATTTTTTCAATTATTATTATATTTTATAAAAAACTATCCGTTAAAACTATCTGTCGTTTTATTTTTTATTAATAAACTATAACTGTTGCTTCAATGGAGAAACTAATTTTTAAATTTTAAAAAAAATTAAAAAGTGGGCCCCACTATCTCATCCGCCCGGTTAAGCACCCGGGCGATCTTTGCCCGGGCACTTGCCCGGGGGAGTGGGACCCACTAAATGCCCTGGCAAATCAAGATGGGGTGTAATTTTTTTTTTTTTCAAAAGGGCCATTGCCCGGGGCGGTGGGAGTGCTCTAAGGACCTTACCAAGGGACCCTTAAATTGAAGTTGTGATAGGTACTTCCCCTTTTGGAGGCATGAAAAAACATTCAATCCTTCACTGGAGTGAAGAGTTGTGGGTTCCACCCAAGGGATGCGCCAAAGAATGAGTCAAGAGAGGTGCGCATGTGCAAGGAGGTGTGGAGGCAAGATGCCAAAGATTTGACATCCACCATCATCGTGGGCAAATGTTTGGTGGATTTTTAATTTTCTGATGCCTCTATAAGTAACAAGGACAAGGTGAAGCCAAAGGAGAAGGTAAAGTCCATGCAGAAGGAGTTTACGAAAAACCCGTAGGGGGAGTAGCGAGAGCAAGTCGGTTCCAGAGGACAATCTGGACAGGGTGTTTGTAATAATACGCTTTAAACTCTAAAAATAAATATATAATAATATAGGGGTTAAAAAGCAAATTGGGCTGCTACTTATCATAATTAAAGATTGGGTCAAAAACCAAATCTAAAAACTGTTACGGAGCCTTGTTATTTATTCCTCTCGTGCCGCCACCCACATATGTAACCTAATCCTCCTCGTTTTCTCTCCCTGCGAACAAAGGAGAGCACCTCGTCGATCTAGAGGCATGATCAAAGTTTCTAAGTGGAAGGTTGTCGAGGTGAGTTCCTCATTTTGTTTCTGAGTTCCTCATTCTGTTTCTTTTCTCATGGATCTATGATTTGATTTTAGTGATTAGTCATGTTGTTTAGATCCTACTGCATGTTAGTTGTTTTGGGTTCAAGATCCAGGTTCCTAATACCAGCTAGATTGTGAATCGCCCCATTGCCTCAAAACTTCTAATTTTCCTCAACCCCAAGGCATCTTTGGATTTTCCATTAGCTTTCCTTATGGTTTCTAGAAAAAGTTATGCTTTTTCTGGGAAAAAAATCTAACCTGTAAGTTGTGACACCCTAATCCCAATAGGGCCACGTGTCACACCAGCTAGCTCAGGAGGGTGTCCCGAGCCCAAGGCTGTCCAAAACTGAAATCAAAACTTGCGGAATGAACTGGAGACAGTGGTAATAAAACATAAAATAGTCTGGAGCTCATCCAAAAAGGAGAGTCATAACTGATACAACACTCTACAGACTACACGTCTGTATCTAGTCTCCAAAATAGAATACAACATCTACAGAGTGTACAACATAGAAGCTAATTATGGGACGCCAAAGCCAGCTAAGAGTCCTCATAACTCACCGTGTCTAGCCTCAGACCAAGACTGTCTGCTACCTGCACAAGGTGAGTAAGAAAGAGGGACTGAGCTACAGAGCTCAGTGATATGTGACTCCTACTGTCAGGCCAACTAAGACCTGTGCATCCGAGAAACATAATCTTGTATATGGGAAAATAATCTCTACTCATATACATGTAGAAAATACAGTAAAGCATGGACGTCTAAGCATTATCTTCCCAGTCAGGAAGATCATCTAATGCAATGTCCGAGAAAACCCGAAAAGTCATTAGTCACTATCATGCCTGTCTATGTCTCATGAGATGTTTAGATATGTGAGCGTCTATCGAATAGATTGCAGCTCTGTAGGATCACTTGCTAAGTTCTCAGATAAATAGCCGTGAGGTATCCCCCAATCTGGGCCGTCTATGAAGCAGCGAGGTTTCCCCCGATCTGGGTCTTCACCCGTGGTACCGAGCACCCCAAAGAGTTGGGAAAGGGTTTTAAAATAAATACATTTTGAAAACAAGGTTTTGATGCCAGAAATTCATTTTGAAAACAAGAAAACCTTTCCCCCACTCGGTATCACGCTCTGCATAGCAAGGACCGTCTAACAGGAAGCAAAGATCGATGCCCACGTCCTATATCTATCTCATGTCTATCTCAATGATCTACAGCTAGTCATATGCAGAAATCATCGATCTACAATAGCTGTAAATAATCGAAAGCATTCTCAAAACCGAGAATAAATCATAGCCGAGGAACAGAAACTGAAAACACGATAAAACCCGATCAAAGGCCGAGAATGTACAGTAGGACCACTCACCTGAAGTCCTAAGTAATTCAAGTCTGTCTAGGTCCTCCCGGAGTCCCCGACTTGTCCTTTCCTTTCCCTAGGATGTGTAAAAGATCATATAAACTAATAAGTAGTATTCTAAGACCCTTAAGCAATACTAAAACATAATACGATAATCTACAAGCCAAAATACGAATATGCAGAATTCTGGCTGCCCTGCGCGGTTGGAAAGAATCAGTCGTAACTTTTGAAGCGTAAGTCCAAATTCCCTCATTTAAAGCTCATTAGAAAGAAGACCTCGAGATCTTTCCAACGGCATATTACACAACCCAAATGGAGTAGTGAGCAGGGAGCAGCAGCTCCTCGAAGTGGACAGAATTCTGCAGGACAGAATTCTGCAGGACTGTCTATGGGTACTTAGCTTAGTAACAAACAAAGAACTTTCATTTATTCTTACTCTCATAGATACAATACATATCCCTGTCACCTTATAGCACTGCAGTCGTGACAGAAATAAAACTAATCAAAACAAAGCTTCTCATCCAAACCTCTTCATTGACAATACGACGAACACATGCTGAGCATAACTACGAGATTTCAGCTGTGAACTTTTATGCCCATTCATGGTGACAATGCTATCTAATCATTTGGATATTACTTCTTCATTTGCAGCCTATACTCACAAACAAAATAGATTAATCCCCTCTACTGCAGCAGGTGTCATTTACGCATACTTGCAAATACCTAACAAGCAAGAATGAACCTCATTTCGTATTTCTCTCCATGAATCGTTGAAACCACTTCTTAGACAAATTCACAACTTCAATCACTTGATAAACATGAGAACATGTCATTAGCAAGACTGAACCCTTTACAGTCTCTACTTAGAAGCTCAAACCCTATTAGACAAGCTAGTTAATACACCATAACCCATTGAATCATTTCATCGAACACTAGATCTACACAACCAAAATTCAGCATGAATTCCTCTCTTTATTAACACAAATAATCCACAACAGGATCCACAACACCACCAACAATAACATGGTCCTTAACAACAAGAACAACAACCCCAAAGCATGTTAATTAGGACTCATAACTCCATTAGACATTTCATCGAACACATGATGGACATGACTGAGCTTCACTTCAAAACATCTCTTTGAGTCATGGAGTCCCAAATTAATACGACCATACAATAACAATAACAACAACACTGAGCTCTCATTCCCACTCCAATGCACAACACCTTCTTATCAATGTATACCTTGCAGAATCTCTCGCGCTCCTCTTGAACCGGGCGTGGTGGACTGCTCCACGGCAGGCTGGAAATCAACTCAAGAATCGGGGAGCTGCTGGCCGGAACTACTGATAGAGGAGGTACAGCAAAGCTAAGAGCCGGCCGGTGTTGTCGTGGGGACAAAGGACGGTGGCTGGAGTTCAGAACTGGGGCTGGCGGTGCGCGTTGGAAGTCTCCCACCCAGGCAAGACTGTAGCTCCCTTAACTTGGTACGCCTCCACTGATGAGTTGCGTGGAAGACTCTCCTTTCCCCGTACATGCATGGCGCCACCTCCACCTTCATTTCTCCACCGAGCTACTATCAGCCCACCTCCAGCTTGTTGACCAGCAAACCCCTCTCCTCTTATTTCTAATGACCAAATCAGCCCCATGATTGGAGTTCACTTATTAAATTGTCACATGCCTAGTCATGACTTCAGTTACCCTCCAGTAAGTTATTTAAATTTAATATATTTTGTAACACCATGCATTCATCTAACCATCTATCATCAATGTAATATATATTTTTTTCCTGTTAATAAAACAAACTATAACAACATCTATTTACTAGTAACTCCGGCATTTATTGAATATGTACAACATATGTACAAAGAAATCCGGGGCGTTACATAAGTTCTGTCGGGTTGGGTTGTCCGCCTGTTGTAAAATAAGTTGCAATACGGATTGCAACTAGCTGCTCACAGAATTTCACAAACACATTCACACACACTCAAGCTAAGCAAATCACACACACAGGAGACAAGGAAGTTGGTAACCCAGTTCGGCTAACCAAGCCTACATTTGGGGGGCTAAGCCCGGAGAAGACAATCCACTAAAGATGTAGGGAAGACAGGAGTACCAGAGTCTCTCTCACTCAATCTATCATAAGCACCCACTCCCCTGATTGACAATGACCTATATTACCCTTCTCTTGGGGGACTACTCTAGACGGCTCATCTCAATTCTCTAAGTCCTGGTTTTATATACACGCCTCCTTGCCTTCACACGACAGCTACCATCTTTAGGATTTCCCAAATCTCTACGACTGGCAAATTGGACTCCTTCCACATTGGGCTGTTGCTACCTAGTTGTAATGACTGCAACACGACCCGCCTAACGAACTGACCAAGGCTACAACATCCATCGCTCTTCGACCTCGACACACCTCTAACCCTCCTGGTTGAGTTCCGAGTCTACTACATCGGATCCACCTGATCCCGACCAACGCGACTAGCCAATCCACCTCTCCGTCACATACTCAGCCTTTCACGGTCGCACCCCACCATGGCGCGAAACGTTCATCTTCAATCATGCAAGGTTGAGCTGTTAGATTGGCTCCACCAATCTCTTTCCAAGCTTGGTCTTGACTCACCACAGCTTGGCCTATCATGCTCCTCCATATTTGCTAACCAAATATGGTCTTCTTGATTTGGCTTTAATCAATCACCTCATCACATATTGGTTGCCACATCTAGCTACAAGCTTTCATCTAATCAGCCCGAAATGATCATGCTTCTTTTGCACATGTTGCTTGCCAATTCTAGCCTCAAATCTTATCATCAATCAGCTGCCACTTGCATGAGATCTCCAATCAGCATGCATGCAATCTTCAATCAATCATCCTTTGATGGAGTCTTCAAACTTTGATTCTCGTCAGCCCTTGATGATGCTTCCTTCCAAGGATTGAGTCTCCAAGCTAATGAACTCGATCAACATTGTCTTCTATGCTTGGGCTGCAACTAGATTGAGAGAGGCTTGGACTTGTATCAAATATGTTGTAACGCCCTGATTTTTAGAGAAATTTAAAATGTCATTTGATAAGGGTAAAGAAGTAAATTAGGTCATGACAAGGATTTTGGAAATTAAAAGAAATGAAAAATAATTAAAGAATAAATTATAATGCATAATTGGGTAATTGAAAAACCTTGGGTAATAAATAAACAAAGTATGACAATAATGAGAATTAGTAGAGATAAAGCTTAGGTGTGACAAATAATAGAATTGATCTAAATATAGTGTATTTAGATTAGTTGGTCCATGTGACAAATAATCAAAGATAATAAAAACAATGTTATATTAAATGTTTTGGTTATAAACTTAGGGCCTAAGTGTTAAATTGAAATTTAAAGGATTAGAGCCCTCATCTCCTTTCTCTCATTCTCAATTGATTTCATGTTTAAGCCGATGCCCTAGCCCTCTTTCTCCATCTCCACCTTTCTCCTCTCCGCGCCCCTACCCGCGCCCGTCGACGATCCGCGCTGCCTCCCCCTCCGGCGAGCCACCGGCCGGCGTGCCCCCCCTTGCCGCCTGCGTCCCCTAGCTCTGCGCGCTGCTCTGGCGACCCGAGCGGCTCCGCCTCGCCACCTTGCTCGCACCTGCAGCCTGCTCCGCCCCTAGCCCTGCCCGGCGTCGCTCCGTCGGCCTACAACGAGTCCCTTCCAGTGAGCTTTGTAGATTTGCAGCAAGGCTGCGCTCCCTCTCTCCCTCGGTGAGGTGAGGCCTCACTCCGACAAGCAAGACACTGTGAGAGCCCTAACCATGAATGATAAATGATATTAGGAAATAAATTAAGATTTTGGTTGTGATTTGAAATGGGGATTAAGAGGGAATTAAAGAATATAATCATGTGTGGAAGTAGGGGAAGTGTATATGTTTAATTTGATGTATGTGTGAATGTTTGTATAAATTTTCGGGGCCCTATAAAGAGGGGAGGTGCCGTCGAATTTTTTATGAAAATTCTAAACTATACATGCCCATTAATGTTCATGTTATCATGCTTAGGTATCATATGTTTTAGATTGGTTAATCTCGTTAATTAAGCTTTCTTAGGAACATTCTAAGAGTCTTGAAATGCATGAAGATGCATACCAAATGTTTGATAGAATGCTTCAATGAAAATTCGATGAGCCGTTAGAGCTTTGAATGTTAGTTTCCATGCTTAGAATCCCTTCATGAATATCTAGATTACATGTTAGAAGCAATTGGTATGATTATGTTAAGAATGGGGGCTGTTTATAGTTGAGCCTATCAACTGTTCGTATTAATGCCTCTATGCTATAATTATGTTCAGTCCTGCAAATTGCTGTCCCCTTCGAGGGACATCTGTGCTCTCTATACACCTCTGTTTGGAGTGTATAATATGTCAATAGAAAGATCTTGAAATTATCTTTCTATCGAATCCTAAATCAGAGAAATCCGATGTCTGGTTTAAAAGTTATGGACCAAACGGTCAGACTGCGCATAACTGGCAGAATTTCTGCATTTCTGGTTTGGGGCCTGCAGTCCTGCAGATTTCAGTCTCCTTCGTGGGACAGCTGGGACTCGTATACTACTCCGTTCGGAGTGTGTAATATGCAGATAGAAAGGTCAGGGAAAGAGCGTTCTAATGAATTTTAAATTGGCCAAATCGGAGTTACGGAGCGGAAGATATCAATATTTTACGGAGGCTGCGCTAATCTTCAGATTTCTGCAGATTCCCCTTTCTCGTATCTGAATAGTAGAAGCATGAATTAGAATACCCTAGTACTTATTTAGACTTTAATTTCGAGGCATGAGCTAAAGTAATATTAGTAATATCTAACTTAGACAAGGAAATGCTTTAATTAAAAGCTTCTTGTTCCTAATTGCAAGTTATGTCTTGAAGAAGTAAGATGGAGTAATTCTTCATGAAATGAAAAACAAGATGTTAATTAGAGACATGTTGATTTTGTGTAGAAGCATGTGACTATTATTTTAGAGTGAAATGCTAATGTTATGGAAAAGTATGTATCATTAATGGGAAGAATTAAAGCTCACTAGAGGTTAGAAATCCAAGTAGAGGGTTTCTGCAGGAAACACTGTAGCATAGGAGGACGCCAATTTAATTCCATTCAAAGGGGTGATTTGAGAAGAGATAATGAGCCCCAACTCTGGTAAAAATGAACTATAATATTGGAAGATGATGTGTTAAATGTTTGAGGAGGAATGGGGAAGTAGTTGGCCTTCGAATTGATGCTTCAACTCCAAGGAAACAATAATTATTGTAGCAGAAGTAAATGAATGCCTATGTAAAACATTGGTAGCTATACAAATACATGGAATCCAATTAGAGTAAGTTAATTATTAAGAACATATATGTAAACCATTCTTGGGGATAAAGCTAAGTGTATATTAGAAACCTTGTTATTGAAGATTAAGAGTTGGTCATAATACTTAAGAAATGTTAAATATGAAGTAGGAAACAGTTAAGGGTAATCTTACTCCAGTGTTATTATAATGGAAATTAGAGGGTAGTTAAAACCTCTAAAGCAATATAAGTGCATTAAATACATTTCTTATACTTGTATAGGATAAGTCGAGTAGGGGAACACGCAGGAGGTTCGGGTCAAGCTAAGATAGCAAAGGACCTCAGGTGAGTGATTACACTATATTTAGAATATTTCTGTGATCGGGTTTTGATCGTCGGATTTGTTTATATGAGTTTTATCTCGGTTTGTGAATGCCGATGGATTTATTGCTAAACTTGCATAGTATTTTTATGCTTGTATGATTGATTACATGTTAAAGAGCATGAGATATGATTAAAGGAAAACCCTACGGGGTAGTTATATGATTAAGGGAAACTCTAAGGGGTAGTTAAAGATTATTGCATGTATCATAAGCTGCACCTTAGTTAGTTAATGTATGGGGGATCCAGCAGGGGCTCAGGATAGAGCCCGAGTATTTTAGTAGACGAGACCAGTGAGGAAGGGGTTTTGTTTTCAGCCGTTTTCTTTAAACTAAGATGCTTGCGAAAGTCGTGTTTTTATAAAAACCCCATTCTTGTCTCTGATATGGGATTTACCGGACTTATGTAGCGCTGGTTATCAGGATCATGTAGAGGCATACCGCTGTTCCTGATGGGTGTTGGAGTCCTTCCGGAGACATTTTAGCTAGGGGTGCATGCTAGTATGATACGAGGCCTCAACATACACAATTACGTGATTGTGATATGCTTATGATGATTGAAGTTGCATATGTACTTTCTTCGGGTTTTCTGAAATGCTTGGCATGTTAATTTAATGAGGAGATAATGCATATGATTAGCATTATTTCTGGGATTTGTAAATCTTTCATTACATATATTTATTTTCTGATATTAGTGATTTTCACTCAAGTGAACTACTTGCGCAGGTAAGTGCGTGAAAAATCCAGTAGATGGCTCTGCCTGTGTGCACTTGTTGCTTAGAATTCTAGAACTATTCCACAAATTTGTAAACTCTGTATAAGATTAAACAATTTGTGCGTCTCTTATGAATAGTAGTTTGATTATTATCACCATGAATAGGTTTAAATTAAACAGTTTATGGGCTGGGTGCACCCTCGGCCCAGCTGGTGTGACATCCGTCCCTGTGTTGGGAAAGGGTGTTACATATGTGCCAATCCTAGTGCATTTACACTAACATAACCTTGTATTTCTTTTGTATTGTTTAGGGGTCGTTTGGTTTGTTTTCCATTTTCTGTTTTCTGAAAAGGTAGAAAACACAGAAAATGAAAAACGCAGAAACTTGAAAATGGAAAAGTTCAGAAACAGAAAATGGAAAAGCTGTTTGGTTTGTTATAAACTGTGTGGTATGTTTTTGGGTGATTTTATGAAATATGTATATACAGTTTTTTTAACTATTGTAAAACAATATTATTAATGCAAAATAGAACTATAAACCTCTATAATAATTGTAATAAACAACTAATAAACACACAAATGAGAGTTCAAATGCTTACATAAAAATAATAAAAGGACTAATATGAGTTCAAACGTTTCCATAATCTATATAATAAACCAAAGTTCAAACATACAATAAAACAAAAGTTCAAATAGACAATAAACCAAATTTCAAACACTATTAATAAACCAAAATAACAACTGCAATAACAGTAATAAAAGTTCATAGAAGGTCATCTGTTAAGCATATCTAATAACATTTGAGTTGCCATTCTTTCTCTCCATGCCACCATCAGTGCAGCCTAACTAAGATCAATATGTATGGGTTGATCAACATCCGCATTATTATTTCCACCAATATTTTCTGCAGGTGGAATGTCTATAGACTCATCAGACCATGTAGCAAACATATTGTCCAAGCGTTGCTCCCTCTTTATAAAGTTATGAAGGGTGCAACAAGCGATAGGAATTAATCTTTGTCTCCTAACCTGGTAATTGGGTATCATTTTTAATATTGAATACCTTGCCTTCAACACTCCAATGCACTGCTCAATTATGTTTTGACAAGAAGAGTGCCTATAATTGAAGAGCTCTTCCTTGCCTTGTGGTCTTCCCTATCCATGAAAATCTTGCAAATAGTACTGCAGAGATCGATATGGTGCTAGAAATCCAGGTGTATTTGGGTAACCAGAGTCAATGAACTGATCTGTTTACAATGAAACCTTAAACCTATTAACATATATTAAACCCAATGATAAAAACTCATTTGATTAATAATAAGTAAGCGTGCTTATACCTCAGATTGGCTTCGGGAATCCTAAAGCCTCGTTCGTCACAACTTCAACAAACACTCTTGCATCATTAGAAGTACCCTCCCATCCAGCGTATACAAATGTGAATAACATATCAAAATCGCATACGACCATCACATTCTGTGTAATGGTTTTTTTTTCTTCCTCGATAACTTGTATGCTTAGATGCATGTGTCCAGGCTGAAATGTGCGTCCCTTCTATGGCTCCAATGCAATCCTGCAAAAAAAATTGGTACATAATACAGCCTCAAAATATTTCAAATTTGTAATACTTGAACATATTGTGATTCAAAAAACAATACAGACCTTAAAGTATGGAAAATGCTTTGGGTTACCCTGGATGTGTGGATGGACACCCCGATGCGGCTGTTGTCTAATAAGTTCATTGCCTAAGCTACAAATAACTCGAAGACACCTTGACGCCGGGTGGGGTAGCTATTATCCCGCAAGCTAGCCGGGTCCAAGGACCGCAAGGAAGAACAAACGAAGAACCAAAAGAACCTGAGAAAATACTCTGAAATTCAAGAAAATATTATTAATCAAAATTTAATAATGAAAAACTAACCCACAAGCCAGTTTAAATAGCCTCAAAAGATTAACCTAGAAACCTTATCATCTAATCTAAATTTGCTAAAATTGACAAAATAAATTATTTAAAACTAAACTTATCTAAATTTAAAACTCTACACAAATAAGATAACTCCTAAAAATCTGAATCAAATCGGATTCAAATCCTATCCTAACTTGACATATGAAATATTACCAAAAATAGGAAAAAAAGACCAAAAACCCTAATTTGGCAGATTAAATATTTCTAAAAATAGAAAAAAATAAAATTTTCTCTAATATGACATCCCCATGTTGTACGCGCCGCAAAGAGCTTTCCGAATTGGGGTCGAATGCCCGATTCTGATATCGGTAGTCAAAGTTATGGCCAAAATACCGAACCACACCCAAAACCGACCCAATCTTGGAATTGCTCGACAAATTCCCGTCTTTACGTTGACCTGCCAACCTTGCACCAATATTTGACTCGAGCCTCCTGCATCAGTCACCCCGGGTTGGAAAGAACTCGACCCCGAGTTCGACTGCACCTCTGTTGGTAGGTCTGGATCTCCATGCTTGATCTCAATCAAAACCCATCGAGATACCAACACCACGCTAGTTCCATCACCGTCATAGATGGGCTCACCAATCTCCTCCTCGGGCTCGCCAATTTCCTCCTCGTAGTCATCGTAGATGGGCAAGATCTCCTCCTCCACATCATCGTTGAAGATGGGCGAGATCTCCTCCTCCGCATCATCGTTGAAGAAGGGCGAGATCTCCTCCTCCACATCATCATTGTAGATGGGTTGGTAGATGGGTTGGCCAAACCTCTGATCGCTATGATTATGGTGCTGGACTTCCTTTGCCGGAAACTGCTCACGACAACCACGATCAAAATCGATCGCCGCCAGACGCCTTGATAATTTTTTTACTTGCCTCTGCAAATCCTTGATCATCAAGCGTTGGGTTAACTCCGCGACTTGCCTTTGTAGATCCTTGTTCATCGCCTCCAGGGCGCTCAGGTCACGGTATTGGACTTCCTCAGCTGGAACCTGTCTAACCCACCGACCACGACCACCAGTCATTGATGTCGCTGATGACGCTTCCCAGGAAGATGATGAGCTCTAGTACCAACTGACGCCGAGCGGGGTAGCGATTATCCCGCGGGCTAGCCGGGTCCAAGGACCGCAAGGAATAACAAACGAAGAACCAAAAGAACCAGAGAAAATACTATGAAATTCAATAAAATATTATTAATCAAAATTCAATAATGAAAAACTAACCCACAAGCCGGGTTAAATAGCCTCAAAAGATTAACCTAGAAACCATATCATCTAATCTAAATTTGCTAAAATTGACAAAATATTATTTAAAACTAAACTTATCTAAATTTAAAACTCTAAACAAATAAGATAACTCATAAAAATCCGAGATCAAATCGGATTCAAATCCTATCCTAATTTGGCATATGAAATATTACCAAAAATAGGAAAAAGATCGAAAACCCTAATTTGGCGGATTCAATATTTCTAAAAATAGAAAATAAAATAAAATTCTCTCTAATATGACATCCCCATGTTGTGCGCGCCGCAAAAAGCTTTCCAAATTGGGGTCGAACGCCTGATTCTGATATTGGTAGCCAAAGTTATTGCCAAAATACCGAACCACACCCAAAACCAACCCAATCTTGGAATTGACTCGACAACTTCCCGTCTTTACGTTGACCCGCCAACCCGGCACCAATATTTGACTCGAGCCTCCTGCATCACACCTTGTGAACCATATGCTGACCATGTAGATTGAATGCGGAAATCGATCGATAATGTACCGATGCCTAGAATTATGGGCAAGGATTTTTACAAAGATTGCCACACATTCCTCCACACTCACCTTCTTGCCATCTTGCAAATAACCTCTATTCTTTAATGTATCACACAAGTTCATGAAAACGTGTGGCTCCATCCTAAAATTCTCATAACAAATACCCCGATGGTCATGGAGGAATTCTCTAACATACATCATGCCAGTTAGCAATGATGTTCTTTGTTGTGTCCTATGAACATGTGTGATATGCTAACACAATTATCAACATTTGGAATTCAATTTCATTTTCGTTTTCTAGACTCCATAACTATATGAACATCATGAATCCTAGTATAAGAACTACCAAACGCCATATCAATTATCATTTGTCTATCTATTATTGTTTATATAAAAAAATATATACACATGTTCCAATCCCGATGAAATTAAAATCTAAATAAAATTTAAATCTTAAGTTTTGATTTATTTGAGATTTCTATGAGACAAATAAAAAATTTAAATATGTCCTAATTGATTTAGGATTTTTATGAGATTATTTGGTTATATCCTGGGAAAAAACACAAATCCCGAGACAAGCCATGAACATAAATTCCAAGATAGCCCGAGAACACATATCTCGAGGTGATCTCAAATTCCAAGATGGTCTGAGAGCACATATCTCGAGGCGATCTCAAATTCGAAGATGGCCTTAGAACAAATATCGAGGCAATCTCAAATTCTATGATAGCCCGAGAACGTATATCTCAAGGCGATCTCAAATTCTAAGATAGCCCGAGAAAGTATATCTCGAGGTGATCTTAAATTCGAAGATAGCCCGAGAATATAAATCTCTAGGAAATAAAAAAAATGCAAATCCTAAGATAATCCACGGGCACAGTTTCCGAGGCAAATCCAAGGTAATCCAAGGGAACAAATCCCTAGGCAAATCCAAAACAAAATATATTTTAAAAAAAGTAAAATCATAAAATAATAAAATAAAAAAGGGCAGTGATCTTATCCATAACAAATGACCTGGTTTATTTTCATATATATTAAAGTAAATTAAAATAAATTAAATTAAAATGTTTGATTTTATTCGCGACCGTTGAGGATAAGATCAAATTGGGGGATGTTAATTTAATTTAAAATATATATGAACTTATCCTCTTGATCGGGTTTGGATAAGAACTTCGCACGTTCCTGTCGTTGTGGTGGTGACCCAGACATTGTGAACAACTGGGGGGTTGTCTGGGAGTCAATAAAAGGAGGAAGACTGAATGAACAACGGGAGGAGTTTTTCACTTTGACAAAAAAAGGAAGAGGTCTTTTGTCTTTTTGAGAAGCGGCGATCATCCATTATCAGAGAAAAAAAGTTCTTGAAAGGTGATAATTTTATTATTATTAGATATTATATAGATAAAAGCCTTAGAACCCCCACCCTTTTGATCGTCTTGGAGATTAAGGGGACATAAGTAACCATAGCATTGAGGGAGAGTGAGGATGGGGAGTCATATACAGGAAATAAAAAAAATGAAAAAAAGAGTGATATAAGTTATATAATAATAATAATAATAATAATAATAATAATAATAATAATAATAATAATAATAATAATCTTCTTCTTCTCTGCGTGTCTAAACCGTAAAAAAAAACCCCTCTTTGCACCTATGCTCCGTCGAGCCACTAGAGAAGTCTTCTCCGCTGCGTCTCTACGCCGCCAAGCTCGACGAGAATCCTGGCCGATCTGGGGCTAGCCGCCAAATCCCAACGATTGCTGCTGCCACCACACCTTGATGCCGCCACCGCTACTCCTATGTAGGCTGATACCAGAGCCGTCATCGAAGGGAAACCTCATCGCCGCTGGTCTTTCTCAGAAGCCCTCAGCCAATGTTATAGGAGAACTCCACTGCCGTCGCCCCTACTGTGGTTGAGAAGCTCCCAGCCACCGCCGGAGGGCACCGTCGCTGCCCTGATCGTGGCTGGTCATCCTCAGAAGCCCTAGCCGCTGTCTTCGTTGCCTCAGGTTGATGTTTATGTAGACTGCTTGATCGATCGCCAACAGGACCCCTGAGATCATCCCCTCCACCGTCGAGTTTCTGAAGATTTCTGTACTGCTTCCTACTGCCTATTGCCACCACCCCGATCGACGAAGATGCTTCAATGGCTGGTCTGTCTCAGAAGCCCATAGCCGCCAGCAGCGAAGAATGGCCATGTCTTGTGGCCGCTACAAATGGAGCTTGTCGGATTTGATCCGGCGATGAGTTACATGTAGCATCAAACAGGTAAAAAAAAATCAGTGAATTGCAAGGCGACGCTCCCCGGGTTTGATTCAGATGTCTTTCTCTGCGGATTCTCCTCCAACTACACCAGATCTACCTCATATTCTGAAGATAAAGGCTCCCTGTTTTCCCTCATTGATGAGCTATAGTGGTCACAAACAGCGCCTCCACGCTCCATCAAGCTTCCCATAACCACGGATCTCTGATTTCTTGCCAGGAATTGTAAGTAAAGAGATGTTCGGATGGAATTGAAGCAGATGCAATGGCTCAAGATTGGAAGAGTTTGCACACTGAAAAGGCACCAAGAAACACAGGACAATTTCAAAGCAACATAACCTTATGAATAAGAAATTAGGAATTCACATCCTGATAATTTATGGAGGTCAACAACTGAAGAGAGAAGGGAACTTGGGTCTCTAGAGGAACCGATGCAAAAGTTCATGAGCAGAGTTTAATGAAGGACAATGGTTTGTAAGTAACCATTGTCTTTCCAATTGGATACCCCTTAAATTGGAAAGCAATGCTATAATGTTGCTATGTTGCTGTAAAGAAGATGGAGAGGAAAGAGATGATTCAAAGATTGCTAAACAGTTGGTTACGCCTTTACGATGTTTGATAAAATTCCTCAAAGGGGTTACAACCCCAATTGATACCAGCTGCAACTCGTCAAGATCCTTAGACTCCACAATTGCACAAGCAAATTGATGTACCTGAGATTAATCACCTTGTCACTAAAATTAAGGGGATCTTCATTAATCCAACTCTTGCAGAACCCTTTTGGCCTCACTCTCATAGAAGCTGCTTTTTTTATATCCTTGGTTGTCTCCAAGAATGGAGAGCTTATGGAAATATCAAGGCTTGGTGGACCAGCATGACCATAATGACATATCTACTGCCACTAGTAGATATTGGATAAAGTCTTGAAATCATGGGTTCATAAATCTGTAAAGTCTCGACTTCCTAAAAAGTCATGATATGTATCATCATTCAAACTAGTGACTACGCCTTGTAGAAAAATTTTAGAAATAGGACAAATGCCTAAGAGGAAACTGCTGCTGCCGTTATGGAGATGAAGAAGCTGCTGCTGTTATTATGCAATCACAAGCTTCGTAATGCCATGTAAATGAATGATTGTAGACTCCAATGAAAAGACATTCCAGTTGTATGTTAATTGTTTAGTTATATAAAACACCCTTGAGATGTTTGGTGGAATGCCTCAAAGAAGTATCTTGGCTCTATAATTACAATTTCCAGTACCAAGCTATTGTGAATGAAAGTAAAAAAGATGCTGAACAGATAAAAAATATGGTGAAGGAGAAAAAGGAAGAGGGAAAATCCATTCATATACTAGTTGGATCCTAATATTCTAGATATGAAGGCAAAGTTATTCTCCAAGTCAAAGGGTTACAAAGTCATGATTTTGAAAGATGAGAGGATGAGTATATTGTGGGATCTAAAATACCCTCTTGGCATCGTGTCTGTGAAAGAAGACACCAAATGGCACATCGAAGCACAAATATCATATTTTTATTATTGTGGGTTCTTCCATTCCTAATAGAGGCAAGCCCTTATTATTAATTACCCCAGACATAGTCTTGGGAACCTCCGATTAAGGGCAAAAGAGTACAAGTAGAGACAATGGAAAAGAATTCGTTCATTGCATATGACTATAATTTATCACATCATGTACATATGAATATATATTTTATTTATTTATTTATATAAATGGCGCCGCCTTCCGCCTTGGGACGTTGTCTTGCCATTTTAGGATTTATGCCGCCTCGGCTATCTCAAGATGCCTACTTTGCCGTCGCCTGGTTTTTCACCACTATGACCATCTCGAGATAAATGTCACATCGCTGCCCCGAGATATATGCCGCTTCGGGACTTGTATTTTATCGGACGCCTCAAACTGCGTGTTACTTCATCCGCATCGAGAAGCGTGTCATCCAGATATTTGGGACTTCACCGACTGTCTCGAAACGTGTTCATCACCACCTCGAAATGCTTGTCATTTTTTGAGATTTTTTTATTTTATTTTATCAGCTAAGTGGTCCACCATCGCCGTCTCGGAATATGTGCAATTTTTGAGATTCATTTTTTTTATCATGCCTCGAGATGAGTGCTTTATAACCTTGAGATTTGTATCGATTATTATAATTTTTTTTATTTTTATTTATGAGATCCATTCATGGTTGATCCAATATGTAAAGGTTTTGAAAATATCCATCACAAAACATGAGTCATTTGTTTACCCAGTCAATGACATGACAATGCTTAAAACCAATGTCCAAATTAGCCCTTGACTTTGTTTTCATGCAACAAAATTGGAGATCTACATCAGGTTCCTAATTTCCTTTTTATTTTTTTTTATTTTTTTTTATTTTTTTTATTTTTTTTGGGGGTATCATATGCAAAAGAATTCCCATAGTGGAACTGTTATTTAAATGCCAATCATAGCTTCTTACCTCCTTGTAAAGACTGTGTCTAACATCCAATTTTCTCCATAGAAGATCTTGTCAAAAATTTTCTTTTTTTATTTTTAGTAATCATAAATGGCCACCACCCTTGAAGGAAGGTACATGCAAAGATATTGGAGGGGGGCTGAACACTATAACTCATACAAAGACTGTCATAAGTAGAATCCAAACTATGGCATGTTTATGAACTGTCCAAAGGCTTCCCTCAGTAATTAAGAACCACCAAAAAAAAGATAAATTACGTCTTTATTATTGAAAGCTTCTTCTCTTCTTTTTTTTTTTTTTTTTTTTATAAATATATGTCTTCAAATTAGACACAAGACTTCATATTCAGTAGACAACACTTCATTTGAACCTTCACATATATGGAATCAAATTCGCCTCCACACTTTAGAACATCGCCAAGAGTCTTCCAGCATCTGAATATATTTATTGCAAGATATAGCAAGGGCTTCTCGATGTCAATACATTTTTATCCAATGAAAATTCAGCATCCTCCGTTCTCTGGTTTTCATTTGCTGCAACAGAATTAACAACAGCAGTAGTCATCTCTCAACAGGTTATATACCCATTGATCATGTGCAACAAGCTTCCTTTCTTTAATTATTATTTTTTTTTCTTCTTGTCGCAGCAAGTTTATTGTCGTCAACACTTGCAGCTTACTATCATCTTGCATTTCAATTGATTTCAAGTCATGAGTTCTTTCACACATTTGACCGAACAGGAGAAGGGAGCTTCGTATAACCAAACTAATGAAGCATCTCTGAATTTTCCTTGCTCCACAAATTTACAATAGAATTCTTTACAAATATACGCACTTGGATTACTGAATCCCATAGCTCCTGCAATTCAAGCATTATCACAGCAGCACAGAAGCCTCACAACATTGCTATCTTTCTGCAACAGGTTCCTGATTTCTACAGTTTCCATTTCACAACAGCCCTGGAATCAGCTTGGCAGATAGTATTGACAGTGAGCCAGTTTGCCATGCATTATTGGTTCTCCATCACATACATCACCATCATCATTTCATTTATTTATTTTTTTTCTCTTAATCAGAAAGGGATTATCTATTTTGTATGGCTTTCTGCATCTATTCTTCAACCTTGAAAATGATGTTTGAATAGAGGGTCTCATGTCCATTCAAATAATATTCTTTTGGTTTAAATCCCCAAGCCCAAAAGGTGGGACTCAACAAGAAGACTTGGCTACCAAATTCGATTCATCTTGAGCAATGGCAATACAAGCAAATGGTGATTCAATAAGGACCTGCCATAAGAGTGAATACATATACTCATCCCCTCAGCTTTCAAGACCTTTGACTTGGAGAATAGCCTTGCCTTCATATCTGGAGTGTTAGGATCCAACTAGTATATGAATAGCTTTGCCCTGTTCCTTTTTTTCTTCTTCGTTTATTTTCTTCTTCCTTTTCTTTTGTTGCACCAGCTTTAGCAGCACCCCCTTTTGCTTTGATCTCTTCCCTATATTTCATCTTATCCTCAGTTTCCTTCTTTTCCTTGCTGCAAGGTTATAACCCTCCATTACCATGTTCCCTTTTCCTTGCAAACCGCAACCAAGACTAGCTGATATCCTCTGAGCCAGTTCCTGGGACCTTATTTCTTATACGTGTTGTTTCAATTTCTGTTGCTATATAATATTGCCATACTTCAAACATAATCTCACTTTTCTTGACCAATTGCAACAAATCATTAGTGTTCATTAATTATGGTCGGCAACACACTCATAGAGCATTTGAACACAAACGAGATTTCCTGTAACTTATCCTCATGGATGGGCAGGCATTGTACATCTCTATACATAAGGCTTCTCAACTTTAATAAAATCTCCCGAACTTGAGTTCATAGAAACTTCTGCATTTTAGGTATTAAATAGAAAATACTCGTCGTTCCAAAATTTGTTGAACATTTCTATGAGGCATTTCATCAAACACCAGAAAGACACTTTGCACAGCTAAGTAGCTAACATGTGTATGAAACGTCCTCAGATAAAAAATTTACATTTAGACACTTTACACAAGCATACTGGATAAATTTCTCATATTGAACAATAGCATTACCACCATTTGTAAAAAGTCCCTCATAACAACTTCATCAACAGTAGTATCTTCTCTTCTTTCCTGTACCACCTCAAACACACCTTTGTATTTAGAATACAGCTCATCTCTAACAATGAACTTTTGGATTTCACCATTGAATTATAATAAGCTACAGCCAGAAACCCTCCTGATTCCACCAGCGTGTCAATTCATATGCATCGAGAGGTTAGGGTTTCATTGGTGTGGATCGCATAAACTCCAGAGTATGCTCAATCTTTGGCTCAATGCCGAAGTCAGTCTTCATTGAGGTAACATCAGCCTCAGTTGACCATGCCAGCATGGCAACATGCAAGAAGCGTGCCAATGACGGTAACATCATCCAACATGATACCGATCCCCCTTTATTTCCTCATATATGGCAACCACCTCGTAGCCATGGTCGTGCGTAGCAAGACCAAAGTCCGTCAATTATGCCACTCCAGGAGACGGAGCTCGTCTTGACCCAATCATCAAACACCTTGTAGGCAGATTCAGAGCCACCAGCGCAGCAATCATACATATGAATCAAAGTGTTACAGACGAAGAGGTCATCCCCAAGGCCGATCTATAGCCCGCAGAGAGAAACCGGTGGCGTATTGGAGAAGGTCCTTATAGACAAAGCCCTTCTTTTTCTCGCTTGCGCAGAAGGGGCATCTCAAAGTTCTAGGTTTAGTGGTCTTCAGCATGAGGGAGAATTTCTCCTCATAGAACTCCAGCTTCAGAGCCTTCGGAGGAGGCTAGAGAGGAGAAGCCACACGCCATGGATGAGACCTTTGAGTGAGCCTCGGTTCAGAGTTCCTAACCTGGGAATGGAGGAGGAGGATTTGGTGCCAGAGGATCACCGGATGGCTCCCGATCGCCTTCCTTCGTCGGATTCAGAGCTTTGGTGATGATTTTCAAATCTGATGTGGGACGTGGCTTTGACAGGTTCGGGCAATCTTCTGGAGGACTTCATAATATATTTATAGAGATATGAATATCTGCTTCACTCTACGGTGGTGGTATCCACAAGGGTAGCATGAAAGCTATTATATAGCTTGTTGACTCCGAAAATGGGATTGCCTCGAGATCAATCTCAATCACAAGTCAACTGTTAAATTTGTTTAATTTACAGGGATTAAAGCAGTGAGAAAATGCTGAAGAGATTAATTAAGTGGGATGTAGAAACAAAGATGTAACGTGGAAAACCCTTAGTTAGGGAAAAACCACGGAGGAAAAAGAAGATTTCTTATTCAATTGAGCTATGAAAGCCAAAAAAATGGATCAATTCTCAGTGAAGCAGAGCTTCGCTGTCTCTCATCCTCTTCAAATGAGGGAGATCATGGCCTTTTATAGGCTTCGGTTGCTTGGAGAAGAAGATTTGAATTTCGTCATGTGCTTCATTAGATTAAACCACGTGCCAAATTATTTAAGGAAGCTTTCGGCTAAACCCCACTCCAAGTGCTGAGCTGGATGACAGCTGTAATTCTTCTAGAAGACTCTTGAAATTATTCTGATGTTCTATGTGTACATTCTAGATGGAAGCAATGAAGAGCTTTTCCGGTATGATGAATTGAGACCCTTTTCGATATGATCTTTGTTCGAAACTCACCGGTTCAATTTGATCTGTTCTTCTTCGGATTGATCCGATATGGTTGTTATAAAGTGGGCCTATCCGATGTGACTTGAGATTTCCAATCATGTTATGGGCTGGCCCATTCTTCAACTAAGGTCTTCATAGTGTTGACATGTGGACGGTTCTGGTATACTCCACGTGTCTTACTTATTTTTCTCCCTATCACAAGTCCCCCAAGTATGCTTGCGATAAGCTAAGCATACAAGTGGTCTTTTCTCTTTTCATTACTTCATCTTCTCTCAAAGTTCATCTACATATTTCCGAAAAATGGTTCGTTCCACAGTTTCGATGAAGCTGCCTTGAGAAACAGGTTACTCGAAGGGTAGTCCAGTCTTTTTCTTTGGATCATTTATGGCCCGTCACTTCGTTTCGGGCTCTATTTTCTAGGAAGGATAAAGGGCGTATTTCCGGTATGGAGTTTTCAAACGTAATGATGGAATTACTGATTTTATTCCACGTGTTGAGAATCGTGTCCGTCGATAGTGACTTTATGCCCTGTAGAAGATTAAGAGGGTTTCAAATTTCGTTGTGGCGGTGTTTCTTTTTCTATCCTGCACACGAGAGCTTCTCCTTTTAAGGGTTTTGGTCTCCAAGCGAGAAAGTAATTACAGGTATGAAATCTCGCACTACCCCTGTGGTTTCTTCTTCTGATGTTCTGTTATCATCTGAGAACAAAGTTGAATCGAAAAGGACTAAAGCCTGTTCGGATTATTATGCTAACATTCTCCCGGCGGACGTGATTGAGAAACTTGTGGATCATTACAGATTATCCATCCCTCTTTTTAGTTATAGAATTCCGACTTCGACTGAAAGGGCTTGTTCACCGTCCCGTGAGGGAGACTTGTGGTTTATTATGATGCTTTGCTCGGTGGTCTCAGGCTCCCTTTTCCTCAAATTTTTATTGATATCTTTCGTTTCTTCAAAGTATGCCCTTCTCAGCTGTCTCCCAATTCTTGGAGGATCTTATGTGTTTTTGTGATAGTGTTGTCTCAGAATAATCTCGTACCCTCTGTTCATCTTTTCAACCTTCTTTTTAGCCTGAACAAAGATAGGAATACAGATTGGTACTATTTCTGTGCTAGACAAGGTAGGCAATTCTTGGGTTCTATCCCCGATTCAATTAAAGAGTGGAAAAGCAAGTTCTTCTTCATCTCCTGCAGTGAAGATTGGGGTTTTCCTATTAAGTGGGGGGTTCCACGAACCCATGTAGCTAATAAGGATAAACCTGATTCTGAAGAGATGAAGACGGTGAAGAAATTACAAGATCTTCGCCTTGGTCCCCTTAATGAACTTTTAACTGATCGGATTCTTCATGAGAATGGCTTATACCTTGCCATGGGTAGGGACATTTTTAGGATTTCATACATTATCCATTGATTTATTGACTCTCTGTTTCAGGGATTGATATTTTTTCTCTACCGATTGTTAGGTAACGAAATGCCTTCCGATAAAGGAGTCGATATTGCTAATAGGATAAGGGCTATTTCTCGAGTCAGAAAACAGAAGGAGAAAGTTCCTTCTAAAACCAAGAGTCAGGTGGTTAGCGGGCCCCCTTTAGACAAGAAGGTGTCTAGCGAACGAGGTAAGGATATCATTGTGAAGGCAAATCTCTCACAATCCGTTATCGGAATTGATGCTAGTACCGCCAAGGGAAAAGATCTTCTAAAGGGTCCATCGTCGAGGAAGAGAGGACAACCTTCAGGCAATGAACCAATTGTATCCGATGAGAAGGATAGAAATGTTTCTTGTACTGACCGGAGAATCGAATATACTACTGTTGAAGTGCCCGTTGCGACATCCCTCCCTTCTCAGGTCACTGAGCCGGCTTTGATTAAGAGAAGGAAGTTGGTATTAATTGACGATGATGACACCGGGAATGTTCCCACTTAATCAGGAGCTTCTGATCGTTCTCCTCCAATCTCCAAAGCTTCCCGGACTGTCTCTTTGGATCCAGATTTTCTTCCTCCCCCTCCATCTGATCAAGTTTTCGTACCTGGTCAATTAGGAGAAAAGTTATCTTTAGTAAGGAAAGAACCAACAATTATTCCTCCGGCTCCAGGTATCTTCGTGCCTCTTCTCCGTATTTTGACTAAATCTACATAAAAACTTTTTTCTAATAATGTTTTTCTAGCAGAAGGTGTCACCAGTCGGGCGTCCGACGAGGAGGTTTCCAGAACTGATTCGGTAACATCTGGAATGAAGGAGCGCAAACAACTACGGATCAATCGTCGAGATACCACTCTGCCCATTAATTATCACTCGATTGGCGAATCTGTGCGTACTTGGGGTGGTGAGAGAGTTGATGTCCTCGTGGGTCAATTTAGTGGTTTGCAGGCCGTAGGACATCTCCGTTACAGCTTAGGCTCAGTGAGTATTTATTGGATCATTTCAGTTTGTTTCCTTCTCCTTTCTTTTTAAGATTCATTCCGATGTATTTCTTATAGTCTCTCAAATTGGCCGATCAAGTGGATAAATGCCTGAGAAAAGATAATTCTGAACTTTCCACTCGTTTGGAGAAAGTACAAACTGAAAATACTCGATTGATAAAAGAATTACTCCGTAAGGATGAAGTGATTATTAAGATGGCTGATGAAGCTGATCAGGCTCTCGAAAAATACAAGGGACTCGAAGAATCTTCTAAAGCATTTGAATCTGAACGTAACACTCTTCGACAATCTGTTCGCTAATTGGAAGAAAGTTCCTCTGCTTTATCACAAAATTTTGACAAAATTAAGAAAGAAAAAGAAATACTTTCTTCAGACTTATCCACCATTGCAGGAGAAAATGGCGCGTTTAAACAATCTAATGCGTTACTGAAGGAGCAGAACGCCATTCTTAGTGAAAGAGTGAAAGATGCTGAAGATGAGGCCCGGGCTACGAAAATCGAGAAAAGTGTCCTCACTGCAAGAATAGCAGCTCTCCAAACTGCTCTCTTTGAGGCTGAAGGTAAAGAGACCGATGTTAAGGCTGAAAAAGATAGGGCCTTAGCCGATCTCTCGTCTTGCGTGGAGGAATTGGAACGTAGTAAGGGGAAAATTATTGAGTTGGAGTCCCACATCGAGGTCTTGAAAGGGTCAGCAGGTGGTTCGAGGGAAATTTCTGAAGATGAACTACAAAAGCTTGGAGAAGATATTCATAAAATGTTCAGCGATCACCAATCTGCTGATCCAACTATTATTTTTAGAGAGTTGAGTTACGCCGATACTATAGAAGAATATTTTGCAAAATGTCGTGGTCAACCGTCTTCCCCGTTTTCTGAAGACGAAGGAGCTAACCTTAAAGGTACACAATCCTTTTTCATTTGTTGATCTTTCGAAGATTTCTTCGATTTTTCTTATTTCAAACTCTTCTTGATCAGATGATTCTAATCCCGGTGAAGATGAACCTGCTGTTGACGAAGCTGCTGTTAATAGAGTCGTTGACGAGCTAGCTCTGATAGTTGCGTCCGATGACTTTTCTAATTCTGCCAGTGGGCGCGGTGTGGAGATCGATGCTGTCGATAGACCAGACTTTTCAGTCGATAAGGCGATCTCTCTCCCCACTTATAAGGATACCGGCTCATCGGGACCGGTTGATAAGGAGGGTCTTTCAGTGATGAAGGAGCTCATTGGTTTGTCGTCGCCCACTAAAGATCTTGAAGGTGTTCCTATTGGACAATTAGGGAGGGGTAGCATCACCGTTGATGTTGCTGTAGGTTAGAATCTTTTCTTACTTATCCTCCTCCATTTTTTCTTTAAACCATTTTTACTTCCCCTCACTTCATCTTCCTCAGAGGAGAACGTTATTGACCCTGTGCCTGATCAAGCTTCTGTGGATGTGGTTGAAAAGGATTTTGTTGTCTCTGATAATGAGCCTTTAGTGCTTGGATCCAGGGCAGGTGAATACTATCTTCAGTTTCAATTTTTCTTCGTTTTGTCGAAAAAGCGGCTCTCCTGAATTGTGGTCATTGCTGAACTAGTTTCCGCTGATTTTAGAGATGTAGGATTCCAATCCTGCCTTCGGAACTTAAGGGCCAAACGTCCCCATATAGGTATGTTGTTTTCTTTCTCTTCTCTCTTTTATTTCTTCAGTGTATAACTTGTACGAATTCTCAGGTGGGACTAAGGCGGAAATCATTCGCGAGGAAATCAAGATTCTGGAGGCAGAACTGATCAAATGGGTCAAGAAGCTGCCAAGGGATCCCAACGCTGAAGCTGGATCCATGCCAATTTTGGGTCCTGATAATGAACCTCATGCTTCATATATTAAAGAACTCTGGGATAAGCTGGATCCGGAGGAGAAGATTTGTTTCTTCTCCAGTGACGACGGACAACAAAGAGGCAGGGAGGCTATTATATAACCTGTGCCGTTTTTCTCCGGTGACGACAGACATCAAGGAGGCAGGGAGGCTATTATATAGCCTGTGCCGTTCTTCTCCGGTGACGACGGACATCAAGGTGGCAGGGAGGCTATTATATAGCCTGTGCCTAAGACATGGCCACGGCGAGATGAAGGCGGCAGTGGCGGCGGTACAGGCGATGACTAAGACATGGGAGAGGACGGAGGCCTTGGTCTTCTAATTATGCTACATCATCCTCCCCCCTTTTCCTCTGCTTTTCCTTAAATTTCTTTTATAGACCATCGGATAACCCACCACCGAGTAGTTGACAGTGGTTGACGATCGTGGGAGATCATGCCGAGATCATGCCGCATAGACCGGTTCATCAACCGGAATATCTCTCTCTTTTTTTTTAAAAAAAAATTAAACTAAACAGTGAGAGATAGGGTGATAAGATCAAATATTCTTATTTTATTTTAAAGTTTTAAATTAATTTACCGGATGAAGATAAATTAGCCTCTTTTTTTATTTTGAATTAAACCCTGGCTTGATCTTATCCTCAAGGCAATCAAACATTTTAATATTTTTTTGTTTGGCGTGATGGATAATATATTTTTTTTTTCATTTTTTTATTTGCCTTGGGATTAGCACCCTTCAATTTTCTTGGGATTTGCCTCGAGACTTGTTCCCTTGAATCGTCTTGAGATTTAAACTTAAAAGGGAAATTTGATTATATACCCCTCAAAGGTTTCATAATCATTGACCCCCTTTTGGACATGGCTCTTATATTTATTTATTTATTTATTTATTTATTTATTTATTTATTTATTTTTAAATTTTTTGATATAAACATATATATACTCATTCTTGTGGAAGGTTCTTATTGAGTTACCATTTACATGTGTTGCCATTGAAGCTATGAAATCAAGGTCCTGTTGCAATTTCATATTGGCCAAACAAGCTATACAAATAAAAAATGAGGAAAATAATGCAAATGAACAAAATACATAATTCAAGGTGAATCGAGTTTTGTAGCCGAGTTTTCTGGTTGGGTGTCATCTTTTAGGCTTGGGAAAAAAAAATAATGATAATATTACTATTATTATTTATCCATCCTTCATTGAATGGCCATTGTTGTGAATTATCAGAATGATGGGACATTTAATTCATTCAATCATGTTTTGAATAAGAATGATATATGGATATTCAAACATCATTCAAACATCATGTATAGATACAGAAAGCTATACAAAGTGGATAACTCCTTTCTTATTAAAAAATGGATGATGATGTAAGTGATGTGATGGAGAACCAATAATGCATATCAGAAGGAGGCAAATTGACTTAATTAGTACTTGAATTGGAGTCGAATCTCACATGTTTGCCAATATTACTATGAAATCATTTCTAATGTGTACCTGTATTTTAAATTTTAATACATAATATTATAAAAAGATATATTTCTTTCTTTCTTTAAAGAATGA
This sequence comes from Dioscorea zingiberensis, assembly GCA_026586065.1. Classification (NCBI taxonomy): domain Eukaryota; kingdom Viridiplantae; phylum Streptophyta; class Magnoliopsida; order Dioscoreales; family Dioscoreaceae; genus Dioscorea; species Dioscorea zingiberensis. The sequence goes on from CM048824.1 coordinate 32,124,694, forward strand.
TGATGCTTGACCAGTCTTGAAGAAAGGATGCACCAATTTAAAAGCTCATATCTGTCTCAAATGTAAATAATAATAGAAAAAGGGAAAGAAGAGTTGCTATAATGGCTGGAGGTATAGGCACCATACTTATAAAATTCATATCTCAAGAGGGAGATGGAATAATTATCTCAGAAATGTTGATAAAATACAAATCTTGAAACAACGCACATCTTGAGGTAGCGAAGGAAGACATATCCTGAAGCAACAGTGGAACACTCACTTTAAAGCGGCTGATAGAATCCAAATTCTAAAATGGTAGATCTCGATGTGCTAATGGAACACGCATCTCGAGACAGTTGATACAACTCTAGAGATGGTAATGAAACATTTATCCCAAGGCGGTTGATAAGACATAAATACTAAAAGTGACATGAGTCTCGAAGCGATGATGAGCACGCATCATGAGACGGCTAATATATATAAATTTCAAAATGACATGCACCCTGAAGCTGTAATGAAACATTCACTTCGAGGTGGTCATTATAAACCCTAAGGTGGCACGAATCTCAAGGTGGCGGCAAAATAATCATCTTGAGGAAACCAAAGCAGCACAAATCCTAAAGTGGCGAGGCATACGTCCTAAGGTGGAAGGAAGCGTCATTTATATAAATAAATAAACAAAATATATTCATACGTATATGATAAATATTTATTTATGTGTGATAAATTATTCTGATATGCAATAAATGAATTATTTTTCATTATCTCTACTTGTACTTTTGCCCTTAATCGGAGGTTCCCAAGACTTTGTATGGGGTAATTAATAATAGAGGCTTGCCTTTATTAGGAATGGAAGAACCCATAAAATCAAAATAAATATGACATTTGTGATTCGATGTGTCGCCTGGTGTATTCTTGACAGACACGATGCTAGGCGGGTATTTGTGATCCCACAAATTCTGGCACGCCCGGTGGGGACTCATTCCACCTCCCATCTTTGAGGCAAAAGTACAAGTAGAGGCATTGCTCCTATATCCTGTGAAAGAAAACTAACATTGTTGATTTTCTTATTGTAGATGAAATGACATTTAAGAGCTCAACCGCGCCTGGAAGCTCGAAGCTTACCATCTTCCTAGGGGAAGGAACCGAAGTTCAATTGCCCAACTACACCTTCAACACTGGAGCTGCTATAGCTGAATTGAGATTTGGAACAATCTTTGAGTCTGTGCAATTTGTGAGGAGGCCTTCATCCTCGTAGGAGAACTTGATTGTCCAGCGCCTTCCATCGAGGGGTCGTCGCCCAAATGTGATTGTCCTGAAGACTGATAAAGATGTTGCTGTTAAAGAGCCCACGAGGGTATCCACTTTTAAGAGACTGTCCCACCCTAAGAGGATAGTGTCTCTGGATGATGAAGATGATGAGCCTACTTTCATCGTTACTATAAAAGGCTAAGAGAGTGGGATATTCCAATCTAATAAGGATACACCTAAGAAGAAAAGTGTGTTCTCAAGACTCACGCCAAGAAAGATGAAATTTTCAAAGCAAAAGCTGGATTTTGTGTCTTTCCAAGGCACAAACACAACCAAATGAGTTCCTTCAACAACTCATTTGAATCACTTAAGTTGGTGAAGAAGAATTCAACTACTACAGAGGTGCGTATTCAGCCAAATGAAAATAAAGGTAATAGACCCCCAAAGTCTTATCATAGGGACTCCTTTGTCAAGAATATCTACAAGACTTACACAGTATCAAAGAAACTACTGTCAGAGAAGATAATACCAAGAGAGTTCTACCAAAAGAAGAAACGGCTAGTGTCAGAAGCACGCAAGACGGTTTTTGATCGAATAGTTTTTGCACAAAGCCAAGCTAAGACCTCCCACTCTTAGTTTCAGTGGAGGAAAGAAATGAAAGATGAAGAAATGTCTGATGTGGATGTAGAAATGCATACTTTTCGAATGGTCACTAAAGCTCGAGGAGATCCAGTACTCGAACCAGAGCAACCAAGGGTGTTCTCAAGATCTCGTAGAAGGGCGGCAGACTCTCAAAGTGGGGTTGGAGATGAAGGTTCAAGCCAGATGCCACATGAAGGTTAGAGAACAAGGAGCATTCCAGTATTTTGCATGCTAGCGAATTACAAGGAAGCAGACCCTCCAAATGAAGATATTGAGAATGAACCTGCCTTTGCTTATAATAGAGATAATTTTATAAGGAGAGTCCAACAAATGGAAAGACTCCGGCAAACGGAAAACCGGGAAGCTGAATATTAGTGGCTTAATGAAGACATGACGATGTTGATGAAGTCAATGCTAAAGACATAGAGACAAATGGCTACCTTAATAGAAAATCAAGCTAAAAAAGCACAAAGGTCTAGAAGCCCAATTCCACAACCAAGAGAAACCCCTAGGCCAGTAGAGTAAAGGGGGACCTCTCTACAACCAAGAGAAGTCCCTAGGCCAGGAGAGCAAGAGGGAACTTCATATACTCCTATAAGAGAATCCCTAGGCTAGGAGAGCAAGGAGGAACTTCATATGCTCCTATAAGAGAAATCCCTTGGCCAAGAGAGCAATGGGGAACCTCATATGCTCCTATTCCAGAGCAGTCGGCTACAATGACTCAGGAGGAGATACAACGGATGGTGGCGGCTGAATTAAGACAAGCCAAAGGAAGCGAGATAAGGGTCGATGGAGATAAATCTTATCCCAGCTATCATGACTTTGTACCCTACCCTAAAGGATATAATGTGCCTAAATTCAAGCAGTTTAGTGGGATCGACAATCCTGACCAATACTTAGCTCACTTTGTGACGGCCTGTGAAGACACAAGTACAAAGCCTTCACTCCTTCCAGACACTTTTCTGCAAGTCTCACAAATGTGGCATTTGAATGGTATGTCAGCTTGCAACTCGAGTTAATTCAAACCTAGCAATAGCTGAAAGATGCATTTCGGGTACTGTTAGGGGGCGTAAGTGACAATATCATGATCTCCGACCTCGCAGCCACTCATCAAAATAAAGATGAGAAAGTGGTAGATTATATTACGAGATGGAGAAACCTGAGCATCAAATGTGGACAACCCCTTGATCAGTCACAAGCGGTGGATTTACTGCTTGGAAATATTAATAGCTGGATGGCACCTTTTTTGAGTATATCTGGCATCACTACATTCCAAGAATTGATTTCACAAGCTAAGAAGTTGGAAAGGACAAGCCCGAAGGTTTTTCTAATTTTCAAGCTCCAAGGAATGATAGAGAAAAGTTTAAACGGACAGAAGGTGTTAAGTATACTGCTACAACCTTTAATATTGATAAAGGAAAAGGCATTGCAAAGTCTCATAAGCCCGAACAAGTCAAGCCACCCACCTTAGGTGCTGCTGGTAATGAATCAAAGCCTCTTCTTTAAAAGAAAGGATGAATAAGAAATATTCTTTCAGAAGAGATAAGGTATTGAGGATCTTTAAAGATGTTGTGAAGGAAAGTCTGCAGCTCCCTGAATGTAAGAGACCAGAAGAGCAAAACAAGAAGGATCATCCTAATTATTGTCCATACCACAGAGTATTAGGACATATAATTGAGGATTGCTATATTTTTAAGGATTTGGTTGAATGGCAATATCAAGAGGGCAAGATTACACTCTCAAAGAATGTTTTGTTGGAGCAAGCAGCTGAGCATATCCGCTATATAACCATCCGAGACCATGAGGGATCAACCCAAGGGGAAATCACGGTGGTAGGCAATAAAGTGATACTCCCAATAACAGGAGATATCAAACCTCATGCTGTGCCAGAAGAATTATCGGAGATGTTTATATCCAAGAAGATCGAAGAAGATTCTAAAGAAGTTGGCTGAGCTCCCAGGGATTACATGAAGATGTTCCCAAGAACCCCCTAAAGGGCTCCCAATAAAACAAACAAAGAAGAAGAACAAATAGAAGAACAAGAAGCGAGAACAATCAAAGCGCAAGAAGTCTATCATAGAAGAGCATATCGAGTCCCTTGATGAATACGAGCAAAAAGGAAGGGTCTTGATCACTCTTAGAGACTATTTTCCCGAGGAGGTCGAAGAATTACTCAGGGAATTAATTGATGAAGATGATGAAAGTATGCAAGTAGAAATTTGCAGGGTTAATTCTGGAGGAGAATACCCTTTGTATAACCAAGATAATGATGATGATGTTGATGATAACTTTTCTGAGCCAAAAGAGTCGTATGATCGTAACGCTTGACCTATATCAACAAGATGCAGAAGAAGAAGATGTCATTCAGGGATAGAGTGAAGAAGGCGAACGCCAGACTCTTGGAACCACACCAACCAAAAGTACAAAGAAACCATACTACACCCCAAACACCCCAAAATATAAGCACTTGAGGAAGGCTATGCCTGCGGAAGAAATCCCTGCTTTCATTCAGAGAGTGACAGAGGAATCAACAAACAGGTTACAACAATTGCATATTGAAGATGCTAAGTGGGATGAGTCTGGGACACACCCTCCAAAATCATCAGGAGCAAACTTTGACTCAGAGGTCGTGGAGTCTTCGCCTTCCACAAAAGCAACCAATGATAAAGGGAAGTTTGTTCTCCAAAATATCAAGATTAAGAAGGGCAAGAGGAATGAGCTTTTTGATCAAGCCATGGAAATGGGGTTAGAGCTACCTAAACCCAAGAGGCCACGCTGAATGCATCTTGACAGTTACCCAAATTATTGCCCATATTACCGACTTGTTGGGCATACCATAGAAGAATGCCAAAATTTTCAGAAGTGGGTACAAAAACAAGTTTTCATGGGAAATTTGATGCTGACAGACGACTACTTTGTATAGAAAGGTGTTTGTCATGCTATAACATGTCAAGAAGATTATGATGATGAATTAAATTTCCCAGATGAAGAAGATGTTGAAGGAGATGAGATACCATATCATGTACATCAAATATAGCTCAGAGCTGGGAAAGTACTTCAGCTAAGCCAGGTATTAGGCTCCAGTGACAAAAACAAAGGAAAGATGATTGAAGAAGGAAACATCTTACCAAAGAAACCTTCAAAGAAGCCGAATTATAATATTTTGGCACACTTGAAGAAAGTCCTGGCACTTCTCAGTATGTATGATGAACTGATAATGTCAACAGAAGTTAGGGAATCTCTAATACATGCCTTACAAAATCCTAAGGAGTATCATGCCTACTTTGACGATGTCAATATGAAAGAAGCTCTATATGCATTTCACATACCTTCAGTTTCCTTCGCAGTGAAGACTTGTTGCTCGGTACTACATAACACAATAGGCTGTTATATATAATGGGTTCTTGTGATGGGATAAAAATCAACCGATTTTTGATTACACAGGATCCTCTGTTAGCCCAATGACCCTCAACACTCTCGAAACATTAGCTCTCGAAATATGCCACTTATCTCAGGAGAAGATCGTTATTCAAGGCTTTAATTAGCATAGACAAAAGGCATTGGGGTCTATCACTCTCCCAATTAAATTTGGAAAGATGACATCTGATGTGAAGTTCCATGTGATCGACGCAGATGCCTCATACAAAGCCCTATTGGGGAGGCCATGGATCCATGAAAACCAAATGGTCCCTTCAATGCTTTATCAATGTGTGAAGTATATGGTGGATGTGGAAGAATTCAGGATTGATTGAGAAATTCAACCCTTCGGCATCCATGAAATCCACTATGAAGATGCGAGATATTACCTTAAGCCATCCAAAGGGGGCAAGCTGCTGGGTCCAAAGGTAGGGTCTCTGGTGAAAACACCCAAGTCTACTCCTGTCCCTAAAGGGAAAGCTTCAATATTGCCTCACTTTGGTAGTGACACTGAGTCCTCAGCAGACGAAAGTGATGAAACACACACCAAAGCAAAGGCCAAGCTAAAGGGTCCACCCAAGAAAACATATTCCATATCACAAGGATTTCTGATGGACTCTACAAATCTTTGGATGATTTGAATGTTAATACTGTTGAGCACTTGAAGACATTCTATGTCCCAGCTCGTCATGAAAAGGAGAGAGGCATTCTCTTCTATAAAGCTAAAAACAATAAAATTTCAAATGATGATGTCATAAATATTGAAAATTTAGAGGATGATGAAATCCAACTCATAAACTTCCCCAGGTATTACCCCGATAAGCTCAAGACAACAGTTGAGAGGTTTGGGGGCAAAATGAAATTGTCAAGGAAGTCATATCAGAGCTTTCATCGGTTGTGGAACCCTGCACATATGGATAAGAGAGGAATAGGTTACTCCGAAACTTCCATACACTCATGTTACATGACAATTTTAGGGGAAGAGAGAGAGGAGATTAAAATGAAGAATCCGCCACTTGAGCTAGAAGATGGAGGGTAAGTGACAATTGATGAGTTGGTCGAAGTCAACTTGGGAAGTGATGAAGACCCGGGGCCAACCTTCCTAAGTACACAATTGTTAGAAGAAGAAAAGGCATCATTCAAGGACTTTTTGAAAGAGCATATCTGCTACTTTGCCTGGAACTATAATGAAATGCCAGTGTTGGACAATGAGTTAGCCATTCACAGGTTAGCTATCGACCCCAGTGTTACTCCAATCAAACAGGCTCCAAGAAAGATGAAATTTGATCTAGAAGAAAAAGTGATAGAAGAAACAAAGAAGTTGATTGAAGCAAATTTCATCAGAGAAGAGAAAAACCCTGATTGGGTAGCCAGTATAGTGTCTGTGAAGAAAAAGAATGGGCAAATACAGATATGCGTAGATTTCAGAGACTTGAAAAAGGCATGTCCCAAAGATGACTTTCCCTTACCCGTTATGGAGTCATGATCGACAACACCTTAGGGTACGAGATGTTCTCCTTTATGGATGGATATTCTGGATATAATCATATCAAAATGCATCCAGATAATGAAAAATATTTAGCCTTTCGGACACCCATAGGCATATACTGTTACCGAGTAATGCCATTTGGTCTGAAGAATGTGGGGGCAACATATCAAAGATCCATGACCAGAATATTTGATGATCTAATTCACAAAGTCATCGAATGCTATGTGGACGATCTTGTGGTTAAGACAAATTCCAAAGACAAGCATCTTGATAATCAGAGGACAGTTTTCACACGCCTTAGAGAATGCAAGCTGAAAATGAACCCTATGAAATATGCTATTGGAGTCCTTTCAGGGAAGTTTTTGGGCTTCATAGTAAGACACCGGGGAATAGAGATAAACCCCTCCAAGATAAAAGCAATTTTGGAAATGCCACCTCCTCAGACACTGAAGCAGTTGCGGTCTTTTCAAGGGCATTTGGCTTATATCAGAAGATTCATCTCCAACCTATCCGGAAGATGTAAACCCTTCTCCAAGTTGGTCAAGAAGAACACACCCTTCAAATGGGATCATGAATGTCATAAGGCTTTTGAAGATATCAAACATTATTTGTTGAATCCACCAGTGTTAGCGGCCCCAATCCCTAGAAAGTAGTTGATTCTATATACTGCTGCATTGGAATTGTCATTAGGAGATATGCTGGCCCAAAACAATGAAGAAGGCAAAGAAAATACACTTTATTACCTCAGCAGAATGTTGATAGGCGCTGAGAGTACATATGCACCAATTGAAAAGCACTGTCTAACCTTAGTGTTTGCAGTCAAAAAGCTAAGACACTACTTGCTGGCACATAAAATCATCCTCATATCAAAGATTGATCCACTTAAGTATCTTATGACGAGGCCGTTTCTTACAGGAAGACTTACAAAGTGGGTGTTGATTCTGATGGAGTTTGTTATAACATCTACTCCACAGAAGGCTATTAAAGGGCAGGCATTAGCAGACTTCCTGGCGGCACATCCTTTTCCAAATGATTCACCACTCAATTATGATCTCCGTGATGAAGAGACACTTGTAGTGAAAGAAGTAGAGTAGTGATTATATGTTGATGGGGCGTCATCTATAAAGCCGGCACTCAGGTCCATGATTTAACCAATCAAAGCTGGGCTAGGTCTTATATTCTTCACGCCAGAAGGAGGGATTCTTAGATATGCACTCTCCCTTATAGAGCCATACACAAACGACGAGGCGAAGTATGAAGCTTTTATAGCTGGTTTGGAATTGGCAATCAAAATCGGAATCCAACACATATGCATATTTGGAGACTCTTAACTCATTATCAAGCAAGTCGAGGGAGATTACAAGATATACAAGCTCGAACTTCTCAAATACCATAAGAAGATTAAAGAACTGATGAGAAAAATTCCCCAAGTGCAGCTGATGAGGGTTTTGAGATAAAAAATGGAGAAGCTGATTCTTTGTCAAAAGTGGCAAAGGAGCTGGCAAATCCTAACTATGAAGAAATCCATATTACTATAAGAAATAGAAGGCCCATAAGTATGATCCTTGATGATGTCGAAGAGGAAAGTGATGAGGGCAAAGTGACGGTCTTCACCCTCGAAATGCTAGAGGAAGATTGGAGGCAACCATTTATGGAATACCTTAAATATGATAAACTTCTAGGGAACAAATCAGAAGGTCTTTAAATAAAATGAAGATCCCTAAGATACACCCTGATAAATGACATATTGTACTCCAGGTCATACTATCAACTACTCCTGCGATGCCTTTCATATGAAGAAGCAAAAGAAGTTATGCATGATGTACATTCCAAAATATGTGGTGTACACTAGTCTAGACCCAAGATGTGACTTAAGATTAAGCGCCTGGGATATTATTGGCCAACCATAGTAAGAGATTGCATAGATTATGCTAGAAGATGCCATCTATGCCAAATACATGGTGATTTTATTCATCAACACCCAAATCCTCTACACCCCACAGTCTCTTCATGGCCCTTTGAGATATGGGGAACAGATGTAGTCTGTCCCATTGAACCTCCATCATCTTTGGGGCATCGGTTCATACTGGTTGCAACAGACTACCTCTCCAGATGGGCAGAAGCTATTCCACTGAGAGAAGTAAAGACAGAAAATATCATCAAATTATTCAAGGAGAACATCTTATACAGATTTGGGACTCCAAAGAGAATTATTTCAGATAATGACCATGCTTACAGAAGCTTCAAAGTTGGGAGATTTGCGCAGCATCACAAAATAGACTGGAGATATACCTCCATTTATAATGCTAGAGCAAATGGGTTAACAAAAGCATTCAATAAGACCCTCTCAAAGCTATTAAAGAAAGCTGTGTCCAAAAATAAAAAAGACCGGCATGAAAGACTCCCGGAGATGCTATGGGCCTATCGCACCACCTATAGGACTCCAACACAGTGTACACCATACTCTTTGGTGTTTGGAATTGAAGCGGTCCTACCTCTCAAAATCCAGATACCCTCATTGAGAATGGCAGTGGAAAATGAAATATCAAATGAAGATAATATCCTGCTTCGTCTTGATGAGTTGGACTCTCTTGACGAGAAAAGGACGGGAGCACAACAGAATCTTGAGGTCTACAAGGCGAAGATGTCTCAAGCCTATAACAAATTGGCTCGGTTTAGGACTTTTACCAAAGGAGAAATGGTTCTTGTCCTTAGAAGACCTATCATCACTAATAAAAGGGCTAGGGGCAAGTTTAAAGCAAACTGGGAAGGTCCGTATGTCGTGGAGATCATCTACAAAGGAGGCGCATACCAACTCATTGATGCCAACGGAGAAAGACAAATGCCGCCCATTAATGGTCGCTTTTTGAAAAAGTATTATGTGTAACATAAAAATGTTTGCATATGATGGAACGTCTAGTCCCTTATAGGGGTAGACTAGCCATGTACGATCAAATGTACTTCCTGAGGCAAAACATTAATTTTCATGTACTTTTGTATTAAATTCATTCAATGAAATAAAGAGGCATGTGTTTGTCTATGACGGAACGTCTGGCTACTTGTAAAAGGTAGACCAGTCATATACAACTAAAAGTGCTTCCTGAGGCAAATACATTGACCCCCTAGTGTCAAAAAAAAAAACCACCTTGGTCTTGCTTTGGTGACGTTGCAACTACGGTATTAGCATTGGAGCCACCACTCTCCAATTCCTTCATAGGAGTACTAGTATCCTTAACAATTTCTTGGACAGCTAAATAAATAATTTAAAAGTGTTGATGATCATGCACACACACACACACACACACACACACACACACACACACACACACACACACACACACACACAAATCTTCATTTTATCTCAATGAAGATGTAACTTCCATATTTACATCAACATTGGCACCATCGCTCTCTAATCCTTCCATGGAAGAAGGGGCATATTTAATAAAGCTTACAGAAGGAATTTGCCCAAAAGACGAAGTACTTTAATCTTCTTGAGCAGCTGCAGTTCCAAAAAAAAAAAGTAAAAAAAAAACCCTCTTAGATTATTGGCAAGTTCTGCGGTTGTTCATTTTGGATTATTGGCAAGTTTTGCACTGGTTCATCTTGGATTATTGGCAAGTTCCGCAGTGGCTCATTTTGGATTATTAGAAAGTTTTGCGGTGGTTCATTCTCCAAGGAATTGGTATACCCCCTAAATGAATTTGAAACTAAATAAATACAAAAAAAAGCGGGGGAGGAATAATACCTTGTGGTGGATCGGGAAGAACTTCCTTGGCTCCAACATTGAAATTTGGAGCGTTTACTTGACTTGAAATTAAAGTTTTTCGTTAAATCCGCTAAAAATGTATGAACAATTGATTAAAGAAATATTTTCTTATCAATAGAAAAGTCCAGAGGCATCCCCAAATTTGATGGAGGAACATCATGAACTCTTGGAGCTGTTTGGAAATTTTAAAGGGTTAAAACAAAAAATTAAAAAATAATAATATTAAAAAAAAACATGTGGGCTGGAATGAGTAAATTTTTGGAAAAGTCCTTGTAAAATAAATATTTCAAATATTTATATTTGAATTTTCAAAAAAAAAAATTTAACAAACTTTGAGTTCGTCACCACTTTGCTAGGACAAGTGGATCAGCGGTGGGATCAATAAAGATGCTTTCATCAATGAAACGAGAATTCTTTGAAGATTGGCCTCGCTCCCTATTCCTTATAATAACTCTTCTGTCTCTGAAGTCGTCTTGAATCAAGGATGAGTAGTCTTGATTGAAAAAAGCCTCAACATTCCTGAACTATTTTTGTTCATAGAGCAGTATGAGCCTCCTTCTTCTGTCATGCTCGGGAATATAGAATGAGCTGGAGATCTTCTGATGGGAGAAGTGAAGCCAATAACCCGCAAGAATCCCGAGGGAAAGAGCCCTCCGAGGAACATTAATATATGCCGGAGTATGTTGATCACATCCAAACTAGCGCCCAAATCGGTGTGGATTGTAAAGCTCAACATAGAAATCTCCATCACACCGAAGGGGAAGGACTCGACAACGAAGACACATCACATACTCCATAGTATATGAGTCCAATACTTTGGGCCCAGCCGGATATCTGGAGTCTCGCACTGTCTCGCCATTATGATGCACAAACGAGAATGGGCAGCATACAAAATTCTCCTCATACCTGATGAATTTCCTCACATTCACATAATTTTTAAATGGAGTCGGGGAAGCATTCATATAATGCAGCATTTTTGGTATTCTCAACAACCCGGGGATACTTAAAGTATTAGTATCTATTTTTCTCTCGAGATATATCCTCCGGAAATGATTACCGGCCCACGTATATAAGAAGTGAGCAGGGAATACTGTGGAAGAAAATCCAGGTCCTCTTCTGTGATTAACCATAGCATTTAATCCCAAGTATAAGCGTGCCAATAATGTGGGGGCAAAATCTACTTTCCTCCCATGCGCGATGTTACATGCAATCATAAAAACTCCACGTCTAATCACCTTGCGACTGTTGGGCATAATAAAACAACAGATCCAAAGAGCCACAAAAGCCGCTAAATCAATACTAAAAATAGGCTCCGGAGGCGGGGTAAGCTGTTGAATTGTATTGGGATCCAAGTCTTGACTTCCTAAAAAAGTCCACCCAATCCTCAAAAAATACATCCTAGTTAGCACTTCGCCTAGCGAGCCACTGATAAATGTCAAAAAGATTTCTCAAAACAGAAAATTCAGGATCACTCCTTCGGTAGATTGTGTCATTAGGAGGTACGACTTCATCATACATGTCACCGGTAATCGGAAACCCTCCAAGTTGTTTAATATCCCATAATATAATCTCAACTTCTCTGTACAAAAAGTGGAAAGTATTGGTCTCTGAACACCATAGTTACATTAATGCTTTATAAAAATTCAAGTCAATGTCATAGCGGTTAACCGACGCCACAATCCCGCCAACTAGTATTGCTTGGGATAATTCTTGAGAATAACTATGGACTATGTACTTGGCCCACTCTGCGTAATATGGGAGATCAATCAAATCACTCTTAATGGGCTCCCTACCCCTCCACCTCAGACGGTGGTTGATGATTTTATGTCCGAGGGTTTGGAACATACTCAGATCCCTTATATTCCCTTCAGGCTTCAGACAAATCGCATCGGTCATGCCATCCTCATACCAACGATTTGTGCTCAATCTGGCAATAGCTATACAGGTTGGTTAGCGCTTCACCCACTTTGAATGCTCTTCTCCTTCATATCTAATCGCGGGTTCTGATCTAGACTCAAAGGCAGGGCTATGACGGATGAAGACTTGACCTTGAGGAGGCTCGCTGCAATTTGAGCCACATCCCAAAAAGGATGAGAGATATTTGCCATAACAAAAAGTGTGGATTTGGGGATTCCTACTTCTCTCACTCAATCTCACCAAAGAAGATTTCCTGAGAAAAGTATGAAAACGACATTTGTTTATATAAAAAAAATATATGCACATGTCCTAATCCTTAAGAAATTAAAATCTAAATAAAATTTAAATCTTAAGTTTTGATTGATTTGAGATTTCTATGAGCCAAATAAATAAAATTTAAATATGTCCAAATTGATTTAGGATTTTTATGAGATTACTTGGTTATATCCCGGGCAAAGAAACAAATCCCCAGACAAGGCAAGAACATAAATTCCAAGATAGCCCGAGAACACATATCTCGAGGTGATCTTAAATTCCAAGATGGCCCAAGAACACATATCTCGAGGCGATCTCAAATTCCAAGATGGCCTGAGAACAAATCTCGAGGCAATATCAAATTCTAAGATAGGCCGAGAACGTATATCTTGAGGCGATCTCAAATTCTAAGATATCCCGAGAACGTATATCTCGAGGTGATCTCAAATTCGAAGATAGCCCGAGAATATAAATTTGGAGGCAATTTAAAAAAAAAAAAATGCAAATCCTAAGATAATCCACGGGCACAGATTCTTAGGCAAATCCAAGGTAATCCAAGGGAACAAATCCAAAGGCAAATCCAAAACAAAATATATTTTAAGAAAAGTGAAACCATAAAATAATAAAATAAAGGGTTAAAGCCATTTTTGGTCCCTAAAAACGGGACCAATGTTCATTTCCATCCCAAAATTCAAAATTTGTTCAATACGGTCCCTATGTATTGCATATTTTGACATTTTGGGTCCCTATATATTTCATATTTTGGCATTTTTTGTCCCTATTGCTGACGTGGCAGTCATGTGGAATACTAATGAAATGCATATAATCTTTTTATTATTATGTTTAGGTCGTTATTTTGCTGATGTGGAGTAATAAGTGACAGTATATGCTGATGTGGACCGTATTGAACAAATTTTAAATTTTTGGGATGGAAATGAACATTGGCCCTGTTTTCAGGGACCAAAAATGGCTTTAACCCTAAAATAGAAAAGGGCAGTGATCTTATCCATAACAAATGACCTGATTTATTTTCATATATATTAAAGTAAATTAAAATAAATTAAATTAAAATGTTTGATTTTATTCGCGACCATTGGGGATAAGATCAAATCGGGGGATGTTAATTTAATTTAAAATATATATGAACTTATCCGCTTGACCTAGTTTGGATAAGAACTCCCTACGTTCCTGTCGTTGTGGTGTTACCTTAGATATTGTAAACGGTTGGGTTGTCTGGGAGTCAATAAAAGGAGGAAGACTGAATGAACAACGGGAGGACTTTTTCACTCAGACAAAAAAAAGGAAGAGGTCTTTTGTCTTTTTGAGAAGCGGCGATCATCCATTATCAGAGAAAAAAGTTCTTGAAAGGTGATACTTTTATTATTATTAGATATTATATAGATAAGAGCCTTAGAACCCCCACCCTTTTGATTGTCTTGGAGATTAAGGGGACATAAATAACCATAGCATCGAGGGAGAGTGAGGATGGGGGGTCATATGCAGGAAATAAAAAAAATGAAAAAAAGAGAGTGATATATGTTATATAATAATAATAATAATAATAATAATAATAATAATAATAATAATAATAATAATAATAATAATAACAACAACAATCTTCTTCTCTGCGTGTCTTAACCGTAAAAAAAAAACCCTCTTTGCACCTATGCTCCGCTGAGCGACTGGAGAAGTCTTCTCCGCTGGGTCTCTACGCCGCCAAGCCTGATGAGAATTCTGGCCAATCTGGGGCTAGCCTCCACATCCCGACGATTGCCGCTGCCACCACACCTTGATGCCGCCACTACTACTTCTATGGAGGCTGATGCCAAAGCCGTCATCGAAGGGAAACCTCATCGCCGTTGGTCTTTCTCAGAAGCCCTCAGCTACTGTTATAGGAGAACTCCACTGCCGTCACCCCTACCATGGTTAAGAAGCTCCCAACCGTCGTTGGAGGACACCATCGCTGCCCTTATCGTGGTTGGTCAGCCTTTGAATCCCTAGCCACTGTCTCCGCTGCCTCAGGTTGATATTCCTCTGGACTGCTTGACAGATCGCCAACAAGACCCCTGAGATCATCCCCTCCACCGTTGAGTTTCTGAAGATTTTTGTACTGCTTCCTACTGCCTTTCGCCACCGTCCGGTTCGACAAAGATGTTTCGGTGGCTAGTCTGCCTCAAAAGCCTGTAGCTGCCATCGGAGAAGAATAGCCATGTCTCGTGGCCGCTACAAATTGATGCAGGAGAGCCCGAGTCAGATGATGCCGAGCTGTCTGATTGCATCATGAGAGCTTTGGCATACCATGACTTGGCGGACCGACGTAAAGGCGGAAGGTGATCGAGCCAAATCCGGAATTGGGGAGCACTTTGGACACGTTTCGGTATTTTGGCCATAACTTTGGCCATAGCTTTGCTCGTTGTCCCTTCCTTCATCCTCAAATTCCACTGTTTTCCCCGTTATTTCTTCGTTTCTCAGTGTTTTTTTTTCCATTTTTGGCAATATTTCGTATGCCAATTTAGGATAGGATATGAATCCGATTTGAACTCGGATTTTTAGGAGTTATCTGTTTTGTTTAGTTATTTTAGAATTAGATAAGTTTTTCTATTAGACCAAAATTTGCCGATTTGGGCAAATCTGAATAAGAAGATAGAATTTCTAGGTTATCTAGGTTAGTTTTTTTTAGCTATTTAAACCCGGCTTGTGGGTTGAATTTTATTCATTGATTATTGAGTTATTTTCTTTTAAAGTTTCAGAGACTTTTCTTCTCTGTTTGTCCTCCCTTTTTCTTGTTCTTCTATCAATCCCCCTTGTTTACCACCGCCCGCAGGTTAATCACTACCCTGCCCGGCGTCACAAATGGAGCTTGTCGGATCTGATCCGTCGATGAGTTACATGAAGCAATGAAGAGATAAAAAATCAGTGAATTGCTAGTTCTGATCCCAACCTCCTCTCTGATCTTGTATGCTCCGAGGTGACGCTCCCCATGTTTGATTCATATGTCTTTCTCTGTGGATTCTCCTTCAACTATACCAAATTCATCTCATATTTTGAAGATGAAGGCTCCCTATTTTCCCTCATTGATGAGCTATAGTGGTCACAAACAGCGCCTCCAAGCTCCATCAAGCTTCCCATAGCTACTGATCTCCGATTTCTTGCCAGGAATTGCAAGTAAAGAGATGTTTTGATGGAATTGAAGCAGATACAGTGGCTCAAGAGTGGAAGAGTTTGCACACTGAAAAGGCACCAAGAAACACAGGATAATTTCAAAGCAACATAACCTTCTGAATAAGAAATTAGCAATTTGTATCCTGATAATTTAAGGAGGTCAACGACTGAAGAGAGAAGGGAACTTGGGTGGCTAGATGCACCCATGAAAAAGTTCACGAGCAGAGTTTAATAAAGGACAATGGTTTGCAAGTAACCATTGTCTTTCCAATAGGATACCCCTTAACTTGGAATGCGATGCTATAATGTTGCTATGTTGTTGAAAAGAAAATAAAGAGGAAAGAGATGATTCAAAGATTGCTAACCAGTTGGTCACGCCTTTACGATGTTTGATAAAATTCCTCAAAGAGGTTACAACCCCAATTGATACCATCTGCAACTCGTCAAGATCCTTAGACTCCACAATTGCACAAGCAAACTGATGTACCTAAGATTAATCACCTTATCACTAAAACTAAGGAGATCTTCATTAATCCAACTCTTGCAGAACCCTTTTGGTCTCACTCTCATAGAAGCTGCTTTTTTTTATTCCCTCGGTTGTAACCAAGAATGGAGAGCTTATAGAAATTATCAAAACTTGGTGGACCAGCATGACCATAAGGACATATCTGCTGCAACTAGTAGATATTGGATAAAGTATTGAAATCATAGGTTCATTAATCTGCAAAAGTCTCAATTATCTAAAAAGTCATGATATGTATCATCATTCAAACTCGTGACTACGCCTTGTAGAAAGATTTTAGAAATAGGAAAAATGCCTAAGAGGAAACTGTTGCTGCCATTATGGAGATGAAGAAGCTGCTACTGTTATTATGCAATCACAAGCTTCGTAATGCCATGTAAATGAATGATTGTAGACTCCAATGAAAAGACATTCCAGTTGTATGTTAACTGTTTAGTTATATAAAATACCCTTGAGATGTTTGGTGGAATGCCTCAAAGAAGTATCTTGGCTCTATAATTACAATTCCCAGTACCAAGCTATTGTGAATGAATGTGAAAAAGATGTTGAATAGATAAAAAATGTGGAGAAGGAGAAAAAGGAAGAGGGAAAATCTATTCATATACTAGTTGGATCCTAATATTCTAGATATGAAGGCAAAGTTATTCCCCAAGTCAAAGGGTTGCAAAGTCATGATTTTGAAAGCTGAGAGGATGAATATATATATTCATTCTTGTGGCAGGTTCTCATTGAGTTACCATTTACATGTGTTGCCATTGGAGCCATGAAATCATGGTCCTGTTGCAATTTCATATTGGCCAAACAAGCTATACAAATAAAGAATGAGGCAAATAATGCAAATGAACAAAATACATAATTCAAGGTGAATCGAGTTTTGTAGTCGAGTTTTCTGGTTAGGTGTCATCTTTTAGGCTTGGGAAATAAAAATAATAATAATGATAATATAATTATTATTATTTATCCATCCTTCATTGAATGGCCATTCGTGTGAATTATCAGAATGATGGGGCATTTAATTCGTTCAATCATGTTTTGAATAAGAATGATATATGTACATTCAAACATCATTCAAACATCATGTATAGATACAAAAAGCTATAGAAAATGGATAACTCCTTTCTTATTAAAAAATGGATGATGATATAAGTGATGTGATGGAGAACCAATAATGCATACTCAGGAGGAGGCAAATTGACCTAATTAGCACTTGAATTGGAGTCGAATCTCACATGTTTGCCAATATTACTATGAAATCATTTCTAATGTGCACCTGCATTTTCAATTTTAATGCAGAATATTATAAAAAGATATATTTCTTTCTTGCTTTAAAGAATGATGATGCTTGACCAGTCTTGAAGATAGGATGCACCAATTTAAAAGCTCATATATGTCCCAAATATAAATAATAATAAAAAAGGGAAAGAAGTGTTGCTATAATGGTTGGAGGTATAGGCACCATACTTATAAAATTCAAATCTCAAGAGCGCGATGAAATAATTATCTCTGGAATGTCGATAAAATACAAATCTTGAAACAACGCATATCTTGAGGTAGAGAAGGAAGCATATCCCGAGGGGATAGTGGAACACTCACTTTAAAGCGTCTGATACAATCCAAATTCTAAAACGTTAGATCTCAATGTGCTAATGGAACATGCATCTCGAGATAGTTGATACAACTCTAGAGATGGTAATGAAACATTCATCTCAAGGCGGTTGATAAGACATAAATACTAAAAGTGGCATGAGTCTCGAAGCGATGATGAGCACGCATCCTGAGACGGCTAATATATATAATTTCAAAATGACATGCACCCTGAAGAGACAATGAAACGTTTAGTTTGAGGCTGTCATTAAAAATCCTAAGGTGGCACGAATCTCAAGGTGGCGGCAAAATAAGCATCTTGAGGAAACCAAAGCCGCACAAATCCTAAAGTGGCGAGGCATACGTCCCATGGCGGAAGGAAGCATCATTTATATAAATAAATAAACAAAATATATTCATACGTATAATTTATTTATGTATAATAAATTATTCCGATATGCAATAAATGAATTATTTTTCATTGTCTCTACGTATACTTTTGCCCTTAATCGGAGGTTCCCAAGACTCTTTTTGGGGTAATTAATAATAGAGGCTTGTCTTTAGTAGGAATGGAAGAACCCATAAAATCAAAATAAATATGACATTTGTGATTCGATGTGTCGCCTGGTGTCTTATTCACAGACATGATGCTAGGCGAGTATTTTTGATCTCATAATTATCTGTATTAAAAACCATAAAAAGAAAATTGAAACAAAGTGATCTCATTAAATAGGTCATTGGCATTAAAGATATCAATAGTGTGCACATTTACAATAGTGAAGAAACTATGACTGTAAGACCAGTTCCAAGGCACATTCCTTGGGTGTCTTTTTTCGAGATGGAAGGCACATTCTATCAAACTTGATTCGTTCATGATTAACAAGATAATGTTCCAAAATACCATGATGCATTAAATCCGCAAGTGCACGGGTCGGATCAAGTAGTAGAGTGGATTATTGAAAAGTCGGGTATCAAATCCTCAGGGAGAAAGAAAGTACTAGTAGTAGCTATTTGTCTATTATCTAGTCAATCAGGTTTGGTTGATGATACTAAAACCTAATTCTAAAACTAACAATACAAATTAACAAGTATAATTGATCTTGAAGATGTTCAATTGATGAAGGGGATACTTGGGCGATTGAATCCCCTTTGGATTTCCTTAGATGTGGATGATGCTCTCTATGTTGAGTCTTGGTAAATCATTGGCCAAGGGTTTCTAATATGATTTCATCCCCTCGCTCGAGGGTGATTACTCAACCTAGTACCCTCACTAGTTAAGTTCTAGGGAACCTATCTCTTGGAAGGACTAAGGGAATAGGACATCTAAAGGAGTTGCTCGCCTTAGTACCCCGGCTCCCGGTGTACTCCTAGCCCTCTCTATTGAAGTTTGTCTACACGCGGGGAGTGCGCTCGCTTCTTCCCCCACATGGACTAGAGAAACCTCTCCTGGCTCTCGCAACGTAGAGAGGTTAATACTTTCACCATACAATACATTCAATAGACTACAATGCATTCAACCAAGTAATCAACATAGAAGAGATAATATCAATTGACCATAATCCAAAGGTTCATCAACACCCAAGTATCAAGAGTTTAGTTCTCCATCAATGGAGAGTAACAACCAATGCCAAGAGAGAAATCAAACATAGAGTTCATGAGATAAAAACCCCTTGATGATGACCATTGGTGGATCTCTTGCTTCTCTCTAGCCCCTTCTTCTTCTTCTCGAGCCCTCTTGATGGGGAAACTCCTCAAGCCCTCTCCTCCTTGGCGATGGAGAAGATGATGATAGCTTCCTCCCCTCTTGATGCTTTGGCTTCAACCTCCTCCAAGATGCCCCCAAAACCCTCATTAACATTTCTATTTATACCCCCCTCTAGGGTTTTGGGTGTATTTCCCAACTTTACCCTCGAATCGGCCGAAATCACAGCTGCAGTTTTACGATATATGACCCAGTATGTGTTCCATACGACCCCATATGGCCCGTATACGGACTCCCATACGGCCTATCATACGGGGTCATATACTTCTCAGGTCCTCGTGTACGGGGTTACATCGGTCACATTCATGTGTATTATAAATCTCGAGTCCATACGGGTCCGTGTATGAGACTTCGTATGGGATCTTCTTTCGATTTAAGCTTACTTTGGCCCGCATTCTCTTGAAAACACTTCCTTTCTCTTGAGATTGCTGTTTTCTGCCCTGTTTACAAAAACAAAGCCTTTTTGAGCATCGGTGGGCCAACATTCCTCCAAAACATAAAGTAATATGCATGAATTCCATATATAAACAATGCTCATTTGAACACTTATCATACCACTAAGACCAGTTCCAAAAGACAAACTAATTTAAGAGAAAAGAAATGAACAAAAGCCTTGATTGAGGCATCTAGTTTTAGTCAGTCATCGATCCTTCTGTCAACATATGTTAACATTTCATGAGTCAACTCCTAAACTATAGCAGGAAAGAGTAGAGAATTGTAACAAATTTATCAATTAATCTTACACCCATATAATCAGTGTGGCTTCAATAAATCTGACATATTATAACTAACATCCTCAAAGAGTTTATGTCAATAAACCATATAGATTATTAGAATCATCACTAGCAATGGAAAACATTAACATAAAACTTCAAAAAAATTGTATAGAGGAGTAAAGGAACCACAGTTGATGAAAACATTCATTAGTAAGAAGGAAATCAGAGAGGTTAACTATCATTATAGCTCTATAAACAATTGTTGTTTCACATGATTTGTTACAAAAAAAACTATTTTTTTTTTTTTTTAAAAAATGCTTAATGAGGTTTAGAAAGACGAATATTTGTTATAGAAAACTGTTAACTATCAGAACTTTGGTCATTGTTTAACATGATTTCCCACAAATGAGAAAGACCAGAGAAAAGTATCCTCACGTGTAATATGATTTCTCGCAAAAAAAATAAAAATAAAAAAAGATTCAGCTAAGATAATGTTTTGATAATTTGCTCCCTTACACTCAATGGAAGACCTCATAGTGAGCTAGGATAAAAAACAATATCATTAAATCCCATCAAGTAAATGAAATGAAGATCATGATTTGGAAAATGAGGGTATCAAATGAAGAATAATTAGCCAAAAGAAAACCAATTCAAGGATTATATGCATAATTAACTAGTTGCTTATACATAGCATGTTCATGGGTTTCTATTAGCCAAATCTATCCTTTGCCATATCCAAATTATGGCATCAATGTTACAATTAGGAGTACTTGTCCCTACATTATCATTTCAGTTATACATGAAATTTAGATAAGTTACACCAAGGAAACACAACAGAAAAAAAAAACACATAGAGTTATAGAAAACATGCCAAAACAAAAACCTAAATTCAAAGCTTAACCTTGAATCAAATGGATTTAGAGGAAAAATCAACATTAGCATAAGAGAAATAAACAACAATACAAAATACTCATAGACCTAGCTAATCTATAATATTCAAAAATACACTTCGAAGAGTAAACATGAAGTTGACTGATTATATAGAGGACAACATTTTCATAGGGTGGTGGTGACAAAGATTAAATAACAATGCCATGGAAGATGCATTGAGAAAATGACCCACATATGAGTTTTGGTCAAGACTAGCATGAATCCCTAGACAAGATCACAAGCTAGAACAGAATGGGTTCAGGTAAGGGAACAATGGACCTAACTAGCAATTTCATACAGGGAATACCAAGAAACAAGTTTCATTTTCCTTAAAATTGGATCTAGTGCAACAGATGAGCAAAACAGCTCAAAGAAGTATGAGAGGCAGTAATCTCAACAAAAAAAAAAAAAAAAACAAACAAGCAACCGAGAATCAAAATGGAAGCTTTCATACCTGCAAAGTTGGAGCAAGAGTAGGAGCTGACACCGCCGGGTACCTTGCCGAAGTAGGAGCTGACACTGGGAACGGGAGCAAGGCGATTAAACTCACTGGACAGGGGCGCTGGGGGGGAGAGAGATCGAGTAAGATGAGAGGGGCACTGGAAACTGAGAACTCAGAAGAGAGATTGAATTGATTTGGAGTTTGGTTTATTTACGTCTTATGCCACCGCCTTTTCCAAATGTTTTCCAAACCTAGAAAACGACTTTCTAGTGTTTTCCATTTTTCTGTTTTCCAACCAGTTTTGTTTTCCATCTTTTCCAGAAAACGGCCCAACCAAATGCGTTTTCTGCGTTTTTCGCGTTTTCCAGGAAATGGAAAACATAAAAACCGTAGAAAAGGCAGAAAATGGCCAAACCAAATAGGCGTTTATTCATTCATGGAAATATATATAGGGAGTGAGAGAGTAAGACAGAGGGGTAGATGGTTGCTTTTGCTATAGTATTAAATATGCTATATTATTAAATATTAATTGTTAAATGGTAGGAAACCTCATTTGCTTGCATTGATTTCTAGAGGGTCATTATGAAGCTCTAACTATTCAAAGATGAATTGCATGCTTCTAATAGTTTCTAGAAAACCAATTTATTATTATTATATTCATGGAATTTATTAAGAGAGATTGATAATAGGTGTGGATTATACCACCTGCCATGTGTCTGTGGTAATGCATACCTTTAGGATGAAATGCATAATCAAGTAATATTGGTAGTTGTTAGAAAATGGATTGAAGAAGCTTTCCATTCATACCTAGATGTAATTTAATATTTCATACTTTGAATCAGGAAGTCAAATGAAATCCTATTAGAGCTACTGTATATAGATACATATATTATGATTACTTGTAATAACCGAATATTATATGTGTAGCCTAAATAAAGAAATTATTAAAAATAATTAATTGTTTATATATACATATGGAAGTTATATATATCTTAATTACTAAAATTACTCATTTTCTTTTTAGATCCTATTATTGATATGATAGAGGTTTGAGTTGTTGTAGATTAAACTTGGAATTTGGAGGTAAGTATCCCACACTTAAATTAGGTAAATTTTTTCATATATATAGATATGAACTTTATTTTTCCCTATAAAAGTCTTGTTTATGTTTTTTTTTTTATTAACAGTTCATGAAAACATAAGTGATCTATTTTCTCTACAATCAAACCATGCATGTATGTTGTGTTTGGTGCTATAGTTGATTGTTTATTGTGTTCGTTTGGACATAGCTATTTTGGAATTACTGAGCTTTTCGTATATGTCTCCAAACGGTCTATGTTTTGACCCATGCCAATGGGGGTTATACATTAGCCATGTCGACACGTTTTGCTTGTGAACTAGTTTAACTCAAGCTGTCGAGAATAATAACAGCCTTTTGATTTCGACTCGGGCCACCGAGGTAAAACAAATCGTAGAGACGGCTTCTTTTGAGGGATGTCTTATTTCGACTCGGGTTACCGAGGTAACATATATGAAATTTTGACCCGCACCATTGGGGTAAATAGTGGTCATAGTACGCTTGGGAGACATTATAATATTTTCGAATATGAATGCAAATTCTATGATTTTACGACTTGGCGTTATCTTTCGATGATAATATCATTGAAGATATTATAGCTTGGTATCTTTTCTTTAAATTAAATATGTCTTCGATTCTCTTATTGTTATATCTCATGTTTCATTACTAAATTTTGCATGGTTCATTTTTATTTTAGTGGATGCTTACTGAGCTCCTAAGCACACTAATCTCTGGACATGTTTTTCAGATCTTGAGGAATAGCTAATTGGTGGGTTGATAGGATATTGTAAAACCCAAGAATTTTAGGGATTAAAATTTCTTTTTGGGTTTTATTTAATTGGAAAATGAGGAAAACCCCCAAGGTTTGATCAAAAAGAAATTTTGATGGAGAAACAAATTTCTAAATTATCTTTATTAAAGAAAATTCCCCAAACTTTGAATACATGGATTTGTATTTACTCCCTTTAATTAGTTGGTAATTAAACCAAGTAATAAGTTAAAACCCTAATTAGGGTTAGTTGGGAGTCAGAGGGACCTATTTATAATTATGGAAAATACTGAGGACTTGAAGGAAATTGTCTTCTCTCATAGGGGAGGGACCTGGATATGACCTAGAAAAAGGAAGGGACTTAAGAGGAATTGTCCCCTCTCACAAGATTGGACTAAATTGTAACCTAAAAGGTAATGGAGGACTTCTGGAAAGTTTTCCAGAGAAAACTCTTATAAGGGAAGAAGGAACGGTGGAGATTAGATGATCTCAGATCGGTCGATCGCAAAGCATTATAACGGTTCATATGATGCCACGTGTTGGTCCTCAAATAAATCCATCTTATAGTGGTATAGATCCGAGGCAAGGAGAAGGGGTTGGGTGAGGTTGACCCTACAGTGAGGGTTGATTATAACCGTTCATCATTTGATTGTATACGGGTTCGAGGCACTGTAATAGAATCAGGCCGTTGATTTGTTTTAAATCCCGGCCGTTAATCAAGACTGTGCTAGATCCGAGGATTTTCCAATGTAATCCTAGCCGTGGAAAACCAACACCCGATCCTCACCACCCATCTTTGAGACCAGATCCCGAGGCACGGTCACCCCTTCCCCTGCCACCAGAAACCGCCGCCGCGAGGTCTGCCGTCTTCCTCCGGCCGTTTCGCGCGAGTAACCCGGCCGTCGCCGGCGAAGCATTTACTCCGCGAGCTGCCGGTTCATCTAGCCGCCTAGGGCTATAAAAGGGGACCGCGATCTCTCTGTTTCGGCACCCTTCAAACGAGTTCTGTTGCTCCGGCGAGAGATGGTCGGAGAAAGGGAAAGACAGCCCCGGGAGACCTCTGTCGCCATTATCACCGCCAGATGGACCGGAGCCAAGGTAGGATCCTATTCCCGGGTTCAATTTTAGGTTTCGTGCATGAAGGGTGAGGTTTAGGGATCGCCGGAGTTGAAAACCAAACCGCGAGTGGGGAGGTTCTGAGAGAGAGGGATAGGGACAGTGGATGTGCGAAAGATGTTGGCGCGGCCGAGACGAAGCTTGGTGTGCTGATGGCCGGCGACAAAAACCTCCAGACGGAGAAAATGATTTTCCGGTGAGCATCTCCGGTAAGGCTCGGCCGCGAACAGGAGGAGGAAGACGGTGAGGAAAAAAAAATATGTATATATATATATACATATATAAATAAATAAAGAAATAAATGAAATAAATAAATGATTTATTTACTTACTGGTTTAATCAGTTAATGAAACTATACAAAGTGTGACAATATTTGTTG
This sequence comes from Dioscorea zingiberensis, assembly GCA_026586065.1. Taxonomy (NCBI): domain Eukaryota; kingdom Viridiplantae; phylum Streptophyta; class Magnoliopsida; order Dioscoreales; family Dioscoreaceae; genus Dioscorea; species Dioscorea zingiberensis. The sequence goes on from CM048824.1 coordinate 32,149,874, forward strand.
GTTAATCAGTAAATAGTTCTATAGAACTTTATGCTTTGTGACAATTATTTTGATTAATTGTTAGTATAGTTTTAAATATTTTTGAAGCTTGGAAAGTGTGACAAAATCAAATTGATTAATTAACTATCTAGTATGGTGAATAATAGTTTCATAAAACTATGGTGGTGTGACAATAATTTGGTTAGTAGTTTGTATAGTTGTAAATACTATATGGAACTAAGGTAATGTGACAAAAATTAAAAAGGTTGATCAACTAGTTTGATTAAAAAGATCCAATCTTAAAACCTAGGTGATGTGACAAATATTTGATTAATCAAGTTGGATTAATGGACCCACCTAGGAATTTGGATTAGATGAATTTGGTTAAGGTTAACCAAGCTTGGATGTAAGTTGGGATAGACCAACCTAGTAGCCAAGTTTAATTAATTTAAATGGACTTGGGCTAGTCCAACTTGTCAAATTTGACCTAGGTTAGGTTAGTCAAACTACATAAATGGACTTTGGTTAGTTGGGTGGAACTAACTTAAGATTTGAGTTGGTAAATTGAACTAATCAAGTTAATTGGCTAAGGTTAGTCAAGTAACAAAGAGGGATCGGGTTGAATCCAAGCTAGTTAAATTAATTTGATTGAATCGAATGACTTGGGTTGGTCCAGTAGCAAAGTGGTTTAATCCAAATTTAAGTTAATCAATGACTTGATTAAGCTTGACATTGGATTTGAATAGATGGGTTAGGTTAACCCATTAATTGGATTAATTGGTGAATTAGTTAAATGAAACTTGGTCAAGTTAATTTAGTTATGAAGTTGAAAGGTTGGAAATATTTGGGTGTTGTCTTTGGGGTTTATGAGGGAGGTTTGGAATGGGAAGGGTGCCATGGGGTTATGAATTTGAAAGGTTGGAATTATTTGGGTCTTATCTTGGGATTTATGGGGGAGGTTTAGAATGTGAAGAGTTGTAGAGGTTACACTTGTGAGGCCTATATAAAGCATGTAATATTGAAGCTTGGCATAGAGCAATAGCAAGTTTGAGAAAGTTTATGGGCCATTGGGAATCAAGAAGAGAGGTGAGAGGAAGGAAGAAAAGAGAAGAAAGCTTGAGAGACTAGGATCTTCTGTTCAAAGGAGTGATGAGCATGCTCTATTTTTATTGCCATTCCGACCATTTTCACCGTTGGATCGTGCTGATTTTTGGTGAGATTGTTCTCGACTCCTTATTCTTCAATTTGAACGGTTAAGATTGTTTTTGGTGTCCGGTAGAGTAGGTTTCTGGGGTGTGAAACAGAACCTATCACTGCTGATTTCCTGCACCGACCAGTTTCATCATCTGCTTCAATCGGATGATCATTTCTAGTCTGATCGAGCTGATTTTTCGTGAGCATAGTGAAGACTTGTCCTGACCCAATCTGAATGGTGGAAATCTAGTTTGGACGGTCGGTTTGTCTTCAGTGTTTGTCGACATCTAACTCGGTGAGTTTCTTTAAATTCCTGCATCTCACTTATGTGTGGTGATAAATATGAGGATTCATATATGCATTAATGCATGGGTTATAAGGATAGATGGGGGAATGAATGAGTAAAGAATTGGTCCAAGGGTTGGAGTTTGATCTCCATGGGTGGTTTCATGAATTGAATTTATATACATGATCATGAAAAGTGTAAATCCAATCTATCCCTATCTTTGAAGGTTCATGAAAGCATAAACATGGGTAACTTGAGGTTGCTGGTTTATGGGAATGATTTAAGGATTAGTATAGGTGTTGTTTGATAAGAAGGCTAGAGAACTTAGTGAGGCTTGTGAGTGGGCCCAAATTGTCAAAGTTACCAAGCATGATCGAGCTATATGTTAGGCTCACGAATAATAGATTGTCAAGTTGAACAATGGACTTGTTAACCAGGTGAAAAGTTGAGGGTCGAATAAAAGACAAGACAAGGTTAAGCTAAACTACTGGGCTTGGTAGATGGGCCCAATTTAGCTAAGAAGACTAGAAACGGCCAATGAGGGTGCGTGCCATGAAAGTAAGGCGAGAATGATTGACCAAAGTTGACTAGAGTTGACCAAGAGTTGAAAGTCAACTAAAGGACTTGGAAATGAGGGAAAATGGTCGGTAGCCACGTAAATGGTTTTAAGGACCCGTTTAATTGAGTTTAGGACCACCGAAAGCGAGAGAGTTATTCATGTGCATCTAGGATGTAGGGTTGTTGCTATTTTGACACTGATAAAGACTTTGCTATCAGATATCGACGTGGAGGCTTAGAGACACGTCAGGAGGAAACTAGGGGAGTTTCCAGCTCTTATTAGAGGTAAGTACTTTTGCCTACTACCCCACTCTACGGAGTGTTCTTGACTTTTGTTATGTCTGTTCTTGTAAGTGCTCTTGCCTAGTTTCCTTATTTATTGGCTTGTTGTTTTCTTGATTTAATGTATGCTATCTGTTAGCATGTCTTTTGTTTGGTACCTGATATTCTTGGATGCATGCACATACATATTCTTTTGATGTCTTTCCTGGTATGTGTGTGATTGGTGTGCTAGAGGTAGTGTTAACTGATCACGAGGATCCGTTGATCGGCACGTGGCCGTGGAAACACGTGAGCACGTACTTTCCGTCCGGATAGAGTACGTGGTTTCACTATCTCGCCGTTGATGCTCACCGAGCATACCAACCTATGACCGAGGCGTCTCGTGGAGGTTCGTGGTGCTTGTGTGCGCAGGCGGTATCGCGTCCGGAGTATGCGTACTCATTGAGCATAGCCTCCTATTATGCGGCACTTGACCATAGAGACACCGCGGTGCTTGTGTTGGTGGTGGGTGTGTGTAGGTTGAGTTTGTTCTCTGCGGGACTTAGTGGAGCTAGGGGAGTTCCGATAGGGGAATGTTAGGGGGCGGGACCCCGGCGTTTACATGCGCCTTGCCAGAGAGGCAATTCTCTGGTGGTCTTACCTGTCAGTGGGCATGGTACACTGACCGTGTTAACACGTAGGAGAGGTAGTTCTACCGAATTGTGACTGGAGGGTCGAACGACCAAAAGGTCGTGCTTACAGCAAATAGTTGGACATACTGGCCGGGGGTGATCCTTGAGTTTTCTTGAAACTCATCGCAGGGGCTCGAGGGCTTCTGTTACCAGGGGTCGTACCTTTTGATTGTTTCTGGTAGACTCCTAGAGTTGTGTTTCTTGGTGTTATGACCTTATTATTTGACATATTGCTCATTTATGTCTTGTGACCCCACGGGGGTACTTACTGAGCTTTCCTTTCGAAAGCTCATGCGCTTGCTTCCCTTCTTTCTTTTTCAGGTCCCTAGGAGTAGGTGACTCGGACTCAGGAGTTGAGCGAGGGGTTGGGTTGATTTTGTAGAGGTTCGAGAACCTCAGGTCACACTTGTTCTTGAGGTGGTGTTATTGTAGGACCCTTATAGGGCCTTGACCATGTGTAGGGTATGTAAACCCTTATTGATTTAGATTTTTGTTGTGACTCTGATATTATCTGATTATTAAATTTTGAGGTATTTGTTATCTGCTATGATTTCCTTAGGCCTTGTATCCGAGTGGGGTTCGCCTCTACTTAGGTACGGCCGGTCTGTGCGCGCGCTCGAGGTCCCGGGATCCGGGTCGGGGCGTGACAGATATCTAGAGACAGACTCAACCATTAGTGTCTTACGAACTCCATTTCTTGTTTTGAATAAGTTTGATTATTTTAGTTGATTTCTATAGACTTTTCCCTTTGTTATGTGGTCTCTTGGATATTGAATTTAGGACTTGATTTTTAAAGACAATAAAATCTATGTTATTTGGGTTACATAATAATTGCGAACAGGTTATGAGGCCTTGCGTACACAGTGGGGCCCATCACCACAGCTATGCGGCTGGTCTACCGATGTCCCGCTTGAGTTTGGGGCGTGATAGTATTTCATCTACAACCCCATCGAGCCAGAGGCTGCCCAAAGCGAGAGAAGCTTTCTACGGTGGTCTCGGAGACAGATAGTGTCTTGGAGTCACCAATCCAAGTCAATCTCTATCAACTACTAAACACTATTAGGTTAGTGAAAGAATTTTACTCATCCCAACTCTTGTTTATTCAAGTGTCAATGAATGGCAAGGTTGTAGAGGCCATGGTAGACATTGGTGTCACCCACAGATTTGTGATGGAGAAGGTGGTGTTTGCGCTTAGGTTGTCCATTAAGAAGGATCCAAGTCAGATCAAGGCAGTGAACTCCAAGGCGCAACCAGTAATTAGAATGACACTCGTAGTGCCTGTGAAGATTGGGGATTGGGAAAGGCACATAAACCTTCTTGTTGTGTCCATGGTGATAGGAATCCGACGTTATTCCTACAGTTTGTGAGAAATAAAGAGAACAATGGAAAGATTCAAAGAAGAAAGTAGACAGATTTTACGTGACTTACTCCGGCAAGAATAAGGCTATATCCACGGCCGCTAGTATGTTTCACTATATTCTTATAATGATAGAAGCTTATAAGAATAGAATAATGCAAAGGGAAATATAACCCTCATACAATGGAAATACCCGAAATACTCACAAATTTTCACCTGTGGTTGGGTGTTCAATATGATTAGGCTCCACACAACTCAACAATCTGCTACTTAGAGACTGATCCCATCCAAGTTGTCAAGCTTCAAATCCTTAATGACAAAGATCCTAATCTATGAGTGCCCAAACCAACTGAAGCTCTACATAGCTTCAGTTTGTCAACAATGCTTGTTTTGGTTAATATATCAGTTGGATTTTCACTTCCTAGAATCTTGTCAAGAGCCAATACTTTATCTTCTAATAAATATCGAATGAAATGGTACCTCAACTGTATGTGCTTGGTTCTTGAATAAAATATTGGATTTTTAGCAAGATGGATGGTACTTTGATTGTCAAAGTATAAAATACTATTCTCCTGCCACATTCCTAATTCAGTTAAGAAACCTTGTAACCAAGTCATCTCCTTGCTAGCTTCTGTAATTGCAACATACTCTGCTTCTGTTGTAGAAGGAGCTACAATTTTCTGCAATTAAGAGATCCAACTAACTCCAGTACCATTCAAGGTATAAATATACCATGTAGTACTCTTCCTGTTATTAGCATCTCCGGCTAGATCAAAATCAACATAACCTTGCAATTTTAAGCCTCCTCCTTTAAAGCACAATGTTGTATCCATGGTACTATATAAATACCGAAAGATCTATTTTCATTGTCTCCCAATGTTGCTTTCCTAGATTACTCATATACATACTTACTGCTCCCACTGCATGTGTTATGTCTGATCTGGTACACACCATTGCATATAGAAGATTGTCAACTGCTGAAGCATAAGGGATTCTTTTCCATGAAGGCATGCTACACCTTGGTTATAGGTGACTATTCTTTAGTTAATATGAAATGACTAGTAAAAGGATTGATCACTAGCTTCACATTTTGCATATTGAACTTTTTGTAGACTTTTCTGACATAGTCAGCCTGTGACAGCTTCAATGTACCGGTTACTTTATCTCTTATAATCTGCATTCTAAGAATCCGATTTGCAGCTCCCAAGTCCTTCTTTATAAATTGCTTAGACTATAGTTTCTTTACATTATTTACCTCTTGAATGCAAGACCCTATAATCAACATATCATCCACATACAAAAGTAAAATAATGAAACTATTGTCCAATCTTTTCACATAACAACAATGATCTACTTGACATTGTAAGAAGCCAATCTTATGCATGAATCCATCAAATTCCTTGTACCACTGTCTTGGGGCATGTTTCAAACCATATAAGCTCTTTCGCATCTTACACACTAGCCCGCTTTTGCTTTCAACTACAAAACCCTGAGGTTGCTTCATGTAAATCTCTTTCTCTAGATCACTATAGAGGAACTCCGTCTTTACATCCATTTGCTCCAGATACAAATTCTAACCAACCACAATTCCTAGAACCATTTTGATAATAGTTAGCTTCACCACATGTGAAAAGATTTTTATGTAATCAACACATTACTTTTGTTGAAAACCTTTCACAATAATTCTGGCCTTAAACTGTTTGTTGCCATCAGTTTCTTCTTTTATCCTGTAAACCCACTTATTATGTAAGACCTTTTTACCTTTAGGGAGCCCTGTTAATTCCCTGGTCCTGTTTGACATTAGAGAATCCATTTCATCTTGCATCGACAACTCCCACTTGATTGCATCCTCTGTCTACAAAGCTTCATCATAACTCTTAGGTTCACCGCCATTTGTTAACAACAGATAATGAAGTGATAATGAATATCTTTGTAGAGCTCTGCGTTGTTTGGTTGACCTTCTAGGTTCAGTAACTGGTGTGTTGGATTCTGCATATAGACTTGTTACCACTTGACTATTTTGAGTACTTCCCTTTGTATCTGACTCAGTAATATCTTCTAACTTTACATACTTAGTGTCTTTAACCTAGGCACTTGCCATGTCATAATCTACTGCTTCGAATATGTCTTTGTACATAGCCTACTCATTGAAATGACATCTTTACTTTGAATTATCTTCCAATTCTGATAATCTCAAAATTGATACCCGAATTCATCACCACTATACCCAATGAAAGTGTACTTCATAGACTTAGCATCAAGCTTATTTCTATCAGTAGAATTTATGTGCATATAAGAAATAAAACCAAAGACTTTTAGAAAGGAAATATTTACCTCTTTTCTACTCCAAACCTCCTATACTATAAGTTCATCCAAAGGTACAAAAGGTCCTTGGTTAATTAGAAAGGATGTAGTATTAACTACATCAGCCAAGGTAACTTTACATGAATCTTCAAACATCTAGCCCTCTTATTAATATATGTTCTGCAACTCCATTCTGTTGAGGGGTTCCCTTGATGGTTCTCCACCTAATTCCATGACAACAAAGTATTCCTTGAATTATGTAAGATTGTTTTCTCCACCATTGTCAGATCTTAAGCACTTCAACTTGAAACATGTTTCATTTTCTACCAAGGATTTCCATTTCTTGAAAGCATCAAAAGCATTAGATTTATTTTTTAGAAAATAAACTCATACCTTGTTGAATCATCAATAAAGGTAATATAGTATAATGAGCCACCAAAGGATGAAACTGGAACAGGCCCCTATAAATAAGTGTAAACAAGCTCTAACTTTTCTGTCTTCAGTGCTATGTAACTCTTTGAGAATCCCATCTTTATTGTTAACCATAAATACAGTCTTCACAAAGACCAATATCGTCTGATTTAAGTTACAGTAGTTTTCCTTTTGAACAGAGTATCTTCATTTCTTTCTCACTAATGTGGCAAAGTCTGCAATGTCATAAATTTGAATTTGCTTCTTTGTTTGCAACTGTAATAGTATCTCGGATGCTAGTAGTCATATAGAGTGTACCTGCCTTTCTCCCACGAACCACTGCTATTGTAACTTTGGTGATATTCCATAATCCACCCATGAAGGATGATACTGCATACCCATCAACATCAAGTTGCCCAATATAAATTATATGTCTTTTCAAACCAGGAATATGTCTCACATTCTACAATAGCCATACACCTCTGCTAAGGGTCTTGATCCATACATCTCCTTTTTCCACCATACTCAAAGATTTATCATCAGCCAAGTAAACCTTTCCAAAATCACCACTAACATAGTTTTCCATGATTTCCCTATGTGGGCAAGAATGAAACGATGCTCTTAAATCCAATACCCAAGATTCAAATAGATTTTCCATACTGAGAATAAAAGCATCACTATTCTCTTTGGTAATATTCACAGATTGCTTGTCTTCACCTTTGTTAAACTTTTTCTTGGGTGCCCGACACTCATAATTGAAATGTCCTTGTTTTCCATGGTTCCAACATCCTAATGAACCCCTGGATTTTGACTTGCTTCCGTGTTTGGATTTTGATATAGCATGACCATTTTTTTTTGTCTATTATCCTGCCTTTGCTCTTTGGTTCAAAGTTGATCATAATATTTGGCTCAGTTATCTTATACGAACATTCTTACTTAGAATCAGATCTCGCACATCATTGAAATTTAATTTCATTTTTCCTGCAAAATTCCTCACTGCTATCATAGTGTCATTCCAACTTTCTAGCAGAGATAAAAGGAGAATCAAAGCCCTGACTTCATCTTCAAACTTAATATCCACAAGACATAACTAAGTTGTGAAAATATTGAACTCATTTAGATGTTATGTCATAGAGGCACCTTCTTCCATTCTTCACTTAAGTATACGTCGCATTAGATATACCTTATTACAGGTAGAGGGTTTCTCGTACATATATGTGGGGTTTTTATGAGAGATGCTGTACTTGTCTCTTTCACAATGTTGAGTGCAACTTTGTGAGTTAACAATAGACGAATAATCCTTAAGGATTTTCTCTCCAGAACTACCTAATCTGCATCACTCATCTTTTTCGGGTTCTCCTGTGAGAGGTAGATATAGATCCTTGCCATACAAGTAATCTTCAAGCTGCATCTTCTAGAATCCAAAGTCTAAACCATCAAACTTCTCGATCTTGATCTTTCCATCTTCTGTGGCTATTACTCCCACTCAAACCAAAGTGGGGGTAAATTACAAAGAAACCCCTCAACTTAAGCGTCTTCCCAATTGGGTCCCTCATATTCAATTTGTAACACAAACTCCCCCAAACTTTAAAACCGTAACTTAATAGTCCCTCGGGCCGGTTGCCAGTTACAAAGAATCTGACGTGGCGGTGAAGATGCTGACTCACTCAAACTTATGGATTATTTTATAATTATTTTTTTTAAAAAATAAGTTTTATTATTTTATAATTATTTCCTCATCTCCTTCTTCTCCCTTTTCCTCCCTTTCCCTCTTCTTCGTCGTCGAATCCCTCACCGGTGTCCTTTCCAATCACAACCGCCTTTTCCTCTCCTCCCCTCATCCTCACCCTTCCTCCTACCCCCTCCACCCCCTCACTCTCCACCGTCGGTTTAGGTTTTAAAATCCATAATTATCATAGTTGTCATGCCCCCTTGCTCTTCGCTATATCGTCGTTCCGCCCCCTCGTACGAAAATTTCTTTCCTTCTTTAGACGACGATCAACACATGAAAAAGTAGCAAAAAATGAAGGTTTCTTTTGTGAGATCTGACCGATCTCTGGTTGTTTATTGAGAAATCGAGCAAAGGAAGGACGAAAGCTTTGATCATTGGTGCTTGATCTTGGAAAAAGCTTGCCCTTTTAGGAATTATTGTTGCTTTGTTTTATTGATTGCTGGAGTTTTGAAGCTGCTCGAGATCTCGAACTGATTGTGCATAAAAATGCTTTGGATCTTTTGTCTTGGTCTTGGATTTCAGTGTTTCTTCAAAGCAGTTTTGTTGATCCGCGAATTGTGAAATGTTAATTATCTGTAAATCCTTTATATAATGGGAATTGTAAAGCATACAATCCTCAGCAATCCTCTGTATCCATGTGATATGTTCACTATCTCATTTGCGGATTCTTTGTTTTCATTGATAAAATTGTGAAAAGAAGCAAAGAAATTGTATAGGAAGCTTTGGTAGCATTCATTTTTAGATTATTATTATTTTTTGCATATTAGTTGTAGTGTTTATATGTAAATGCAAATACAGAGAACTATTGTTACAAATAGAGGTTGGATTGATGTTCTTTATTCTCTTAAGATGACTTCAAATACAATACCAAAACAATGAAAAATTTGGGGTAATCGAGTTTCATTGTTAGAGGAGAGAAGGAATTAGAGGCCGGAGAAAGAAACAGAGATCGATTCATATCAAGAAACCCTAATCAAGGACCGAAACAAAAACCCTAGAGAGCGAAACCAGAGGATTTGGGGACCGATCTAGAGGGAAAAAGAATGAAGTGTTTAGAACGAAACATGAAAAGGGTTGGTTTCGAGGAGGGAGTAGGAGGGGAGGAGGCGGTGGGAGGAGAGAAAAAGGGAAGGGATGCCAGTGAGGGTTCGGGGGCGACAGAGAGGGAGAGAGAGGGGCAAGAGATGAGGGAAATAATAATAAAATAATCATGAAACTTATTTTTATTTAAAAATAATCATAAACAATCTATAAGTTGAAGTAAGTCAGCCTTATAACCGCCACGCCAACTTCTCTTTAACAGGAAACCGACCCGAGGGACTTTTAAGTTACGGTTTCAAAGTTGGAGGGGTTTTGTGTTACAAATTGAAGACGAGGGACCCAAGTGGGAGAGAGAGTATAGTTGAGGGACTATCTGTGTAATTTACCCAAGAAAGTAGACATCTATTTTACGTGGTTCACCCCAATATAGGGCTATATCTATGGCTTCCGATACTCTTTCACTATATTATCAAAATGATCAAAGCTTGACCCGCCAAAACTGTGGCATGGTGTTAGTGAGATTAGGCTCCACTCAACTCACACATGGATGATTTTGATATCATCCTCAGTAATGATTTACTTACACTTTTGAAGTGTGCAATGTTGCCTAATTTAGGTGGGACCAACTTCGTTGTCTGCGTAAAAAGACCGAAGAAATAAAAGGAGAGCGAGACAGTTGTGATGCTATATATCATGCAGTTGGAGCATGGTTTGAGAAGGGACTGTTCCCCTTACTGATCTTTTGGAGAAGGATCAGCATGGTGATAAGTGCATTATTATACATATTTTCATATCATATTTGCATGCATTTTGTCAATATTTCTACATGGATTCCTTTATTTTTGTGCTTTGTTGGGTATTTTTTATCAATGAATAAGTAAACAGGGCCTCGGGACAGTAGAAGTGAAAAATGAAACAATTCAGAGCCAAATGAGCTGCAGAAGTCAAGAATTTATTACAAGATCTACATAACTCTAAAAGTGCTCCACTGCTCAAATTGGAGAAAAAGAAGTTAGAAATACCCTTTTAAAATTTCAAATCAACCAAAGGTTAATTGGTCATTCGATCAAGCGTTTGATGAAGACCGCGCAGAGCTAGAAAAGCCACACAACCACAGAGCTCTTAACACGGCCGTATTATATGCATACCGATTTGTGCGTGCCTGTGTGAAGGCCGTGTGCATCTTAGGATAAACCAAAAATGCATCGATGCGATTTAAGATGATTTCAAAATCACACATGGGGTCAACAGGGCCCAAACATGGCCGTGTGGCGTAAAATTGAAGCCTATAAAAAGTCGTCAGACCTAATTTGAATGGGATTTTTGCCGGATCAACTTCAGAGGGCTCTTTGGCCATAGGCTAGGGTTTTAGAGAGGAAATTGAAGGTGGTGGAGTCATCGAGCAAGGGAGTTTGATTTGTTTTATTATATCTCTCTCTTTAGATCTTGTTAGGGTTTCTCATAGTTAAAGCTCTTGTGTTATCTCTGGTCCTTGAACCCTTAGATGAACTTGTGACTCTTTTTCCTTATTTAATACTGAGCGTTTCTTTTTGATTATTCATGTGGATTATCTATGTGTGCTTAATGCTTGTGGTCTGTTAGTGCGAAAGCCCAGATCACATAATTAGAGTTGCTTGATGCATGTAGAGAGATCTCAGTCAAGTTAGATCCTTGCATAGATAATAGGGGATGCGTCCATTCTAAGAGATCGGGTGATTGCGGTGATTTACAACACACTCTCTGGTTTAGGCTAAAACTCAATAATAGGACCCACAAAACCCATGCTAATTGTTAACATAATGCAGACGTATGACAAAGTCTCTGTAAGGGACTAGGGTTTGGTTGCCTAGAGAACGGGATCAAACTAATTTGGGGTTTCTCATTGCTCAAGAACATCAACTAGTTAGCCAGTATTAGGAATTGAGTTGAGCAAGGGATTCTTAGGGGGATAGAGATTCGGGGTGCCATGTCCTCCTGATTGATAAAACCCTAGACTTGCCAACTGTCACTTTAGTTTTAGTTCTGCTTTAGATTGCATAGTTAGGATCACAAAAACACAAAAAAATATTTTAGGCTAGATAATAGAAGATAAATGAGTACTAGTTTTGTTGTTCCTTGTGGATTCGACTACCCTATCCTCAGGGTACTTTACTACTTAAGCGACCCCGTGTACTTGCGGGTGAGCATAGGACATCAAGTTTTTACCGCCGTTGCTAGGGAATATTAATTCTAGGAATATTAAGATTCTGTTCTCTAATCAAATTAGGATTAGTTTTTAGTCTATTATTTTTCTTTTTAAATTTTTAGATCCGATCATTGACTCCCTTCTCTCTGTTGCAAGAATTGGTGTATGACCAGGAGTTCTTCCTAATCAATAGAAACACCATATTTGGACTTTGAGCATCAACTTCCCAAGAAGATTAGGAAAATTGCTCTTGAACTGACCGCAACAGTGGATAGCAGTAAGGAAGTTAATCAACCGTAAGAAATGGCAACGCCAACCCGGTCTATCTCCGATTTTGCCAGGCCAAATCTCGATGGGATGGGGTCAAGCATCAACGCACCTCCAATCACGGTAATCAACTTCCAACTAAAACCTAACATCATCCAGATGGTTCAATAGACATGCCAGTTTGACGGTTTCCAAGATGAGGACTCATACGCACATTTGGCAAGCTTCTTGGAGATATGTAGAACGATCAAAGTAGGAAGAGGTTTCAACGAAATTCGCCTCAGACGATTTCCCTTCGTAGTCAAAGGCAGAGCCAAACAGTGGTTGAACTCACTACCTTAGGGTTCTATCACCATGTCGGCTCAATTGGGCGAAAAGTTTCTAATGCCCTTTTTCCTACCGGCCAAGATCACAAAACTCTAGATAGACATCTCCTCCTATAGACAGCTGGACTCAAACACTTTATGACACATGGGAGAGATACAAGGAGCTGCTTAGGAAGTGCCCACAATATGGAATAGTGGACTGGATACAAGTCCAAATCTTCTATAATGGATTGAATGTAGCCACCAAACAGATGCTAGATGCAACAGTTGGTGGTTCTCTGTACAGCAAGCAACCCGAAGCAACCCAACACTAATTGAAGAGATGGCAACCAATAGATATCAGTGGAGCGCTGACATAAACATAAATAAAGCTAATTGAGCCATAGGAATTTACGAAGTGGACATACTAACAACCTTAGCGACCAAGATGGATGCGATTAGCGAGTGCTTGGATAGCCTATCTATTTAGCAACAGGCACCAGTAATGAATTGCAAGGTATATAAGGAGTAGTCACATACCGTGTATCCATCTACAGAAGGGCTTGTTGAGCAAGTTGACTTTATGGGTGGTTAGAACAAATATCAGAACAATCCATATAGTTTCACCTACAAGCCTAGGTGGAGGAGTCACCCAAATTTTTCATGGAGCACCCCGGGACATGATCAAGGCTAATCCCGACCAAGTCATCCACCAGGTTTCTAGTCACACGCACACGAAAAGAAAGGTTCGGATTTGGAGAGCATCATGGCACAATTTGTCTATACCACCGATGAACGCTTTAAAAGTCACGAAGAGAAGATGAGAAACAACCATGCGTTATTGTAGAATCTAGAACATCAAGTTGCTCAGATCGCCAAAATACTGGTTGAATAACTGCCAGGCACCCTTCCTAGTAACACTAAGGTCAATCCAAGGGGAATCTGTAAAGGCCATCACCCTCAAGAGTGGGATCGAGTTGTCTTCACCTTAAGCTAAGGCTCAAGAGACTGCAGCATACGAAGGGAAAGAGGATGAGAAACCTGAGGAGGAGAAATCAGATATAACAGAGGACTCGAGCAAGGGTAAGGATAAGAAAACTCCAAAGTTACGCGAATATCAATCGAAACTATCTTACCCGGCAAAAATCAAGAATGACCATCAGGATGAGTAGTTCAGAAAGTTCTTGGAGATGTTCAAGGCATTACACATCAATGTCCCGTTCGTGGAGGCTCTCTCACAAATGCGAAGGTATACCAAGTTTCTGAAGGAGATACTCACCGAGGAAGTGTCCATAGTGACGCTAAGTGAAGAGTGCTTAATGATGCATGAGGATCTGAGCTAGATGATATATTTAAGTTATTTTGGCCATAACTTTGACTATGGTGTCGAAATCGAGCATATGACCCTAATCTGGAAGGCTCTTTTTGGCGCGCACACCATAGTCACCAAGATAGGCTCAGTGGATATCATCTTCAAACTCAAATCCCACTCTTTTCCCACCAGATCACCGTTTAGATATTTTTAGCTAATTTTAGTAATAAATCCTTTGTCAAATTAGGAAGTGATTTGAATAAGATTTTGTCAAGATTTGTGGCTGATTAGTTATCTTATTTAGAGATTTTCTTATTTAGAATTTTCATTTTGAATAATTTTTGGACTCATGACTTTTGGCGAAATTTTCAAAATAGTTGGATTCTAGAGTTTCAAGCTATTTAGTCCAACTTGTGGACTAGATTTGATTTTGGAGTCTTTGTTTTAATGAAATTTGATTGAATTTCAGAGATATTCTCTGGTTCTTCTTGGTTCTTTGTCGTCTTCCTTGAGATCCCCTTTGTTCTGGCGAGCCCGCGGGTTAATCACTTCCCTGCCCGACGTCACTCAACAGTTCTCACCAACAAACTACCTAGGAAGGAGAAATATCCATGGAGTTTTATAATTCCCTACACCATTGGAGGTTTGGTTGAGAAGAAAGCATTGGCCGACATTGGAGGAAATATGAACCTCGTGCCGTACAAGATTGTTTATATAGGAAAAATAATATATTTCCAATTTTTATAGAATTTGAAATTCCAATCTTAACAAATCTGATATCCTAATCTTACTTGAATTAAGATTTTATTAGATAAATAAATAAATAAATAAATAAACAAAGCCTATCTAGTCATATCCCAAGGTAGCCTACGATAAAGCAGGCTAAAGGTATAAATCTCAAGATAGCCCAAGAATACGGATCTCGAGGCAATCTCAAATCCTATGGTAACTCAGGAACACATATCTTGAGGCAATCTCAAAGTAGCTTAAGAACAAATCTCGAGGTAATCTTAAATCCCAAAATAGTCCAAGAACAAATCTCGATGTGGAAAAATAATAAAAATAAAATAAAATAAAATAAAATAGAAATCTCAAATAAAATAAAATAGAAATCTCCAGATAGCCCGAGAACAGATCTCGAGGCAATCTTGGGAAACAACAATCCCAAGGCAATTTAAAGAATATGAATCCCGAGGCAAAATAATAATAAATAAATTAGATAAATCAAATAAATTAAATAAATCAGATTAGATGAGATACAATCAAAATTTAAAATTTTGATCTCATCTCCCTTGCGGTTGTTTGTGAGGTTAGTTTAAATAAAAAAAAGAGAAAAAGATTTTGATCTTATCGTGAGGTGGTTGTGAGGTTACAAATGGCTCAGCGTTACAATCTCTTGAGCGGATGAGATCCTCTCACAAGATAAAGAGAAAGAGTTTTATTTTTATAAAAGGGGAGAGGAGATTAAGACAAAGCAGAGAAAAAAAGGTAAGTCAAGGTATGTCTATTCTGTTTTCTTATAATAAGATTATCTAAGAAAATCCTTTTCACCGTCGTCCTCACTCCTGATTTGCCTTCGCATCCCTGCCACCTCTAGTTGCTGCCGCTACCAAGATAGATACCATCCAGGTGCATATCAGATCTGTTAGCTTGGTCGCCTCCCTTCACTAGCGTCGCCATCCTCATCGCTGAGGCACCTTCGTACCGCTGCCACCTCCGGTTGAGGCTGCTACCAGGATGGATACGATCCTGGTGCGTGGTGGCTCCGTTATCAGATCTGTTAGCCTAGTCGCTTCCCTTCACTGGTGCCGCCATCATCATCGCTGAGCCATCTTCGTACCGCTGCCGCCTCCGGTAGCCGCTGTTACTAGGATGGATACCATCCTGGTGCGCGGTGGCTCCACCATAAGAACTGCTAGCTCGGTCCCCTCCCTTCACTTATGTCGCTGCTTTCATCACTATGTCGTTGATGCCCGCCATCACCAGAGAAGAAGCAAAGGCTGTACAATAGCTTCCCTGCGGCCTGTTGTCACCGGAGAAGAAGCAAAGGCTATACAATAGCTTCCCTACTGCCCGCTGTTACCGGAGAAGAAGCAAACACTATACAATAGCCTCCCTGCTACCTTGTTGTCACTGGATCAACGACAGTAACACTCCAGATAGAAGCTTTCACTCTAGATCAGTGCAAATCGAAGTAAAGCTGCCTCTAAAATGGGTTGTATACTGCTTCAATAACAAATCAAGGTTTAGTTGCACTCGGAACCTGATAAATAGGTGATGATAGTAGATTTTCAATTAGAAGGCAATCTTTATAAGGCTAGCTAAGAGACATTGGATCAAGGAAAGGTTTGCATTGGTGATATTTTGAATAGGGACCCACCGAAGAAAATTGATGAAGCCTCTTCAAATCTTGATATGGTGATGAGGTTCATAAGCTCTGTGATTGTTCTTCCAGCCTTGGATAATTCAATTTTATGTTAGGAATACATGAATCCCTATGTAAACATGATGAGTCATGTTCAGTAAGCTATAGAATTGTTGCTATGACATTGTTCTACTTGTGTAAAGATGGAATGTATGAGGAGATGATGATAAATGTAATTATCAAAATATTCTTTTGTAATATCTGTTGACAAAACATTCTCAAGATATGCTAAATGTTTGGTTATATAAGACACCCCATAGGTGTTCGATAGAATGTTTGAAAGAGAATTATGATGGAATAGAATAAGAGAATTTAGATTGCTGATAGTATCAAATTCAAATTCCATATCAAATAATAAAAAATTACAAATGTTGCCTTGGCAAAACAGAAATGTGATGCAACAGGGCTTTGTGTACGCCCTAGTCATACCAGACACTCAACTAGCTGCTCAACCTCCTAATGCCCATCTGTTGATTTACAAGGCAATGAACAGTAAAGCTATTCAGATAAATAAGGTCACCTATCCTCATATATAGCAGCATTATCAGAAATAAATTTTTTGCAAAGACTCACAAGCAAACAAAACTCAGCAACAAAACAGTTGCAACAAATGCAAAATATTCAATTATAACAACAACATTAGTACTTGTTCTAAGTATTTTGTTAAGGTGTTTATTAATGCAAAAGACTTTTAAAATGATAAAGATATGCTAGATATTTTGAAGTTAGAGCAAATTCCAAGCAAGGAGGGAGGCAATCAAATTTGAATATAATAAGAAGCCATACAAGGTGAGCATGTGTGTTACACATTGCGCCCTTTTGATAAGTGTTCAAATGAGCATTATTTATATGTAAAATTTATGCATATTAATATAAGTCTTGGAGGAATATTGGCCCGCTTGTACTCAAAATGGCTTTGTTTCTGTAAATAGGGCAGAAAATAGCTTTTCCAAGTGAAAGGAAGCGTTTTCAAGAGAATGCAGGCCAAAACAGGGGAAACAGAGCAAAAGTACCATCCATACGGAGTCCCATAGGAACCCGTATGGACCTGGAGATTTCTACGGACCCCCAAACGGGCTGACAGGACCCCGTATACAGAACCCTGAGAAGCGTACGACCCCGTATGTGAGTCCGTATATTGGGTCGTATGGGCCATATACGGGGTCATATGATATGTATACTGGGTCGTATATCGTAAATCTGTAGCTGCGGTTTTAGTCGGACCGAGGGTAAAATCGGGAAATAAACCCAAAACCCTAGGGGGGGATATAAATACAAAGCTTAGTGAGGGTTTTGGGTCATCTTGGAGTACCTTGGAGAAAAAGAATCAAGGTTTGGGGGAGATTTTCATCATCTTCTTCACCATCAAGGAGGAGGAGATCTGATGCATTCTAACGGCAAGTGTACGGGTCAAATCAAGTAATAAAGTGGACTAGAAGTCGGGTTATCGATCCTCAGGGAGAAGGAAATACTAGTACTGTCTATTTGTCTATTATCTAATCGATCGGAAATTGGGTGACTATCAACTAAATCTAAACCTAGAACTTAGAAATTGAAATTGCACAATCGCTTAGTACTTGGAGAAATTCAATCAAGAAAGGGATACTTGGGTGTTCGAATCCCCTTTGGATTTGATGATATTAATTAGTGTGAACTATGTCAATGCTTGATAATTCATTGGCCAAAGGTGCCTAATGTGCTTTCACTCTCTCCACCAGAGATGAGTTACTAATCTAATGTTCTCACCGATGATGTCTCGACCTAATTTGGGAAGATTAGGGGAATAAACAATATGAAAGAATCGCCCTCCTTAGTACCCGGGCTCCCGTGTACTACTAATCCTCTCTATTGGAGAAAGTCTACACGTGGGGAGGCATTCACATCTTCCCCCACATGGACGACAATATCTTTCCCGGCTCTCACAACGTAGAGAGACTAATACCTCAATACAAATCATCCAAAGACCTAATGGAACCATACAAGCAATTAACATGGAAACACTAATTTAATTAAAATAGCATCCAAAGGTTCATCTACACCCAAGCATCAAGAAATTAGCCCTCCATCAATGGAGGGCAACAATCCACAATAATGAAGGAAGATGAAAACATGAATCTCAAATAAGAAAAACTCCCTATTGATGAAAGTAGGTGGATCCTTCGCTTGCTCACCCTTCCTTCTTGCCTTCTAGAGCTTCGAGGTGAGGAACCCCTCCGGTGCCCTCTCCTCCAAGTTAGGGAAGAAGATGATGATGAGGCTCCTCCTCTAGCTCTCTCTTTCTCTCCAAGGTCTTCTAATCAAGTGGCAAGCTCCCCAAAACCTAATTAGGCTTTCTCTTTTATAGTTGACACTAGTGTTTTTGGGTTCTTTTCCGTTTCTGCCCCTGGGCGGATCAAATCGTCGCTGGAGACTTACGCCATACGGACTTCCATACGGACTCCCATACAGGTCCGTATGACTTCACAGGTCATGGTATACGGGGCTCTGTCAGTCCGTATGGGACCCCGTATGAACTCATACGAGGTCTCATACGAGGTTGGAGTGGAGGTCATCTCTGCCCAGGTTCATACGGGTTCGTATTGTACCCCGTATGACCTGGTCTTCACTCTCTTTTGTACTGTTTTGGCCCGAAATTTTCTCAAAATGCTTCCTTTTCTTCGGAGTGTCCATACTTTGCCCTGTTCACAAAAATAAACCCTTTTTTAAGTATCGGTGGGCTGAAACTCCTCTAAAACTCATAATGAACATGCATAATATGATACGAAATATAGGTTAAATGAACACTTATCAAGATTGGAGGAGTCCCCCCCACCAAAAGGCTCAAGAAGAAGAAGAAGGGGCAATAGAGAAGCAAGGAATCCATCATCAATCGCCATTAGGGTTTTTTCTCTCATGAACTTTATGTTTCCTTCTCTTTTAGCATGGATTGTTACTCTCCATTGATGGAGAGCTAATTTCTTGATACTTGGGTGTTGATGAACCCTTGGATGATGTTTAAATGATATTGTTTTCTATGTTAATTGCTTGGTTGAATGCATTGTGATCTATTGAATGTTATGTATGGTGGTATTAACCCCTCTACGCTGCGAGAGCCCAAAGAGGTTTCTATTGTCCATGTGGGGGAAGATGCGAGTGCCTCCCCACGTGTAGACTAACTTCAATAGAAAGGGCTATGAGTACATCGGGAGCCCGGGTGCTAAGGCGAGCAACTCCTTTAGATGTCTTATTCACTTAGCTCTTCCAAGAGATAGGTTCCCTAGAGCATAACTAGTAAGGGCACTACGTTGAGTAATCACCCTCGAGCAAGGGGATGAAATCACATTAGGTTCACTTAGCCAATGATTCACCAAGAATTAGCATAGGTATCATTATCTATCTCTAAGAACATCCAAGGGGGATTCAATAACCCGAGTATCCCCTTCATCGATTGATTGTCTTCAAGGTCAATTTTACTTGTTAATTTGCACTATTAATTTTAGAATTAGGTTTAGTCACCACCAACCAATCTTGATCGACTAGATAATAGACGAATAGTCACTACTAGTACTTCCTTTCTCCCTGAGGATCGATAACTTGACATTAGTCCACTTTATTACTTGATTTGACCCGTTCACTTGCGGATTTAGCGCATCACCTTTCACCTCATTAAAACCATAACGCCGACCCCTCTTCTCTTCTACTTCGATCCGGGCATCCTCCACACCGATGCGACCACTCTCGTTGCATTTGGACTTCCCTCATCCCTAGGTATGTGTATATTTGTTTGATTTCTCGATGAAATCCCTCTTTTTCGTGTTTAGAAACCTAGGGCTTACATAGAGTTTAGGATGAGAAAGGGATGTATTAAGCCAAGAACAAGCAGTGCCTATAAGCACCCATGCGGCCCAACGTGTACGGCTTATATGATATCCCATCTGGCTCACAGTCGGGGTCATACAACCTACTATACGGCCTGTATGAGTGCCCGTGTGGAGCCATTTATGAGCCACAGTGCATGTTTTCATTCTATTTCCTAATATTTTCAAATGCACTGACATTCTTTTCAATTGTTTTGTAGAGATGCCTCAGAAGAAGACCGCCTCTGAGCCTAAAAAGCACAAATAGGAGAGGGTTCATCCTTTAGTGATCCTTAGTTCATAGAGGAGCTTTTCCTCCACCGGTACACACGCCTCGCCGCCCGACCCTTCTGACGCACACACATTATTGACTTGGGGTCCTCAGTCAGCTTGGGATCACCGACCGCGTTTGAGAGTTGGCCTCTTTTGGTGGTTGGGACAGGGTGTTCTCCCTCAACCACAAGGTATTTATGGAGCCTATATTGGAGGTGTTGAGTACATTCGAGGCCGACCGGAGCGTCGTGTTGGAGCAGGTCCTCACTGCCATCACATTCCAGCTCTACGGGAAGTAGGAGACTATGAGTTACACAGTTCGCCATCTATATGGGATTTTACGATCGCGATTTTATTTTCACTCCCGAGTACAACGAGCTCCTTACTGCCTTCCCAGTGCACACCATCTCCTCCACCCATTATTGGCTGCAGTTCGGCGGGCTCCATGGCATCAACAAGGCATTCCTTATGGTCGATCTATTTCATGGCTACATCCATTCCCTAATTAGTCGCACGATCGTAGGGCAAGATGATAACACCGGCGTAGTCACCGTTATCGACCGATTCGTGCTCTACAGTATCCTTAGTGAGTACCGATCCATCTGAGATATGTGCTCGCTGATTATTTGGCACACCAGGGACAGAGCTTGTGTCTCAAGGCCATCAATGCGGGACCCTATATCATCCGTCGATCATCGGGATGGGCTTTAAGACGAGGACGGACGGTGCACCCTGGCTGCAGCTCATTACTACGCTTGGGATGAGCATCCTTTGTCAGATGGGGCTCATGTAGCACTCAGGCAGACACTACACTCTCGTGGGACTGGTGTTAGAGAGTTCCGATGACCATGAGTTTGGATACGAGGATTCCGACCAACCATCGCTTGATGACCGACTCTCCTCCGCCTCCATGAGCCACCTTGCGAGATTGGAGGAACAGATTACAGAGGTTCGCAGTCCACGATACTATCCTTGATGAACAGCCTCAGATGAGGGCTCAATTCTTCGAGGAGCAGTGTTAGCTAAGGGAACAGTTCACCGAGCTCTCCCTCTTTATTTGATGATAGGCACCTTTTGCACCGCCACCTCCTTCATCTTAGGCATCCACCGCTGCATCACCCAAGTCACCAGCAGATGATCGGCCCCTCAAGGAGGACTGAGACATATTTCTTTACTTGTTTTTATGTGTCGTTTTACTTGTTCTGTGTTATGTGTACTTGTCTCTTTTATTGGTGCACCGTTGTACTAGTTAACAAGGGCACCACCCTGCTAAACTTATCTTTAATTTCACTTTTTGTGGTTTCTATTGATTCCCTATTTTGTGAGTTATAATGATATCTCCTCTCTTGCAGATATGGAACAAAAATCCACATTCCCTAGTATCATCCCAAGTGATCAATTCAACACCAAATTAACAGGGGAAGTTTTAGTTTACCTTTCTCAATGCTAATTTTCTATTCGATTTCTTAAGTACATTGAGGACAATGGATGTTTTTAAGTGTGGAGAAAGCTCACTACCTAATTATTTATGCATCTATTGAAAAATCTTAAGTGTGGAGATAGGTAGCTTGTAGTGAAATTCATTGAAAATCTTTATACAATAGCTCATGTATAGTATACACCGATGAAGGCCTTGTTAGGAAAAACTTTGACATGATTCTATTCATAGTACACTATCTTAGCACTCAAATTTTAAATTTTTCCTATTAAACACCATGGGCACCTAGAGACCATCCTTGTGACACTCATAATCTTTAGAGACAATAGATAACTAATTGTCATCTTCTCTTGACTTTGATAGCTAAGCATCACTTTCAATGACTCCAAGAGACTTCGTGGCACTAATTCAAACCTTTAAACCCCCACCCGCTCCTCTCCCAATAATATAATCTAGTAGACAAGTAAGAGGAGAATAAAGTAGTTTTGTACATATTAGTTATAAAGCAATAAAGCCAGTATTCCGCTACTTGTTGTGATGAAGTAGTTTGGAGTTTTGGCTCCTAATCAGAGTGCTCTTCAACTCGAAAAGTCACTACTTAGCATGAACATATTTAGGTAGAGTTGTAACCACTTGAGTAGCTAACTGTTGTGGTGCCTAATCAGCATGAGCACCTTGCAAAAGGGCGGAACTACACTCTATATTCATTTTTAGCACGGGAAAGTCGGATCCATTAGACATGCCCTACCCGAAAAAAATAAAAATAAAATAAAAAACTTAGTTTCTCTCAAGCTTGTCCACCATTCATCTAATAGGGGGTAGTTCTCTTGATCTTAGGGCCTCAAGGATTTTCTCGAGTCCATTGAGAGCATGCTTGTCTTGCTAAGATTTTAGAACATGGCATGTGGAGTGAACAAGCTTTGTCTAAAGCTATATTTGACAATCACGAGATCAATCTAAGCCTTGGTGTGGAAATAAGAGAATATACACTTTGATTGTGAACTTAGAATAGAGTCGGCTTATGATTTCCATGGCCTGAGGTTGAACACTTATCTTTTTTTGTTAATTTCTTTTGTTTGCTTGAGGACAAGAAAACCTTTAAGTGTGGAGATATGTGATAAGTGTTAAATTGAGCTTAATTTTATATCATATTTGTAACGCCCCGATTTTTTTTTTAAATGCATAAATAAATAAATTATTCGGTAATTAATGAGATTAATTAACACGGAAAACAAATTAAGCATTATTAGTCTAAGTAAAGGGAAAATCGAGGAGTATTAAATTTTAAAACCAACCTCGCAACTAGTGGGCCAAGGAAGGCCTTATTGGGCCAGGCTGCTAATACTCGAAATGGTTGGAGGCGGATGGTAAAGATAACCACAACTATTTAATCGAGAAAATTCATAAAGGTTAATTGATCATGAGTAACGAAGTGGGAGAATCGGACAAATATTAGAGTTCCGATAAAGTGAATCGGGCGAGTCAAAAGCCGGTATTCAAGGATCCGGTCTGACGAGAGGCAGGCCCCGTGAGGCTACAGTGCACTCGTGATGATTGATATTAATGACCCGAGATTCCCGGATCTGGGTCGGGACATTAATAAAGAAGATATTACTTTAGACGAGACATGACATAAAGTGGAAGGGTGGTATCATCTACATTATTGAATAATAGTAGAGGAATAATTGAGGTGCTAACTTAGGGATAACCTAAAATAAAGAAAGGCATGTGACAATATGATACTAGCTTTTACTATTGAATTCTTAAATAGGGAGATCAATTATTTAGGCCTCTATAAGAGGTAAACTTTTAGAGAAAAAGAGGAAAGAGCTTTCCTCTCGTTGCCCTCTCCTTCTCCCGAACTCAAGGCCATCGCGATCTCGCGCGCCGGGCCGGATCCCGAACTTGACCGCCTTTGACACGCTCAGACTCCACGCCGCCGTTGAGCCGCCGACCGCCATCGGGTCCCTGCGCCCCGGTTCCTGCGATCGACCACCGCCCGGACGGTTCGAAGGTCGTGAAGCGCCCGTCGGGGCCCTGCCGTGCCGTTGCCTCACCATAGTTCTGTGGTGCTACGCGTCCAGCACCTTGCGCCGCTACATCATCGGCCCTGGAACCTTTGATCGCTTGATTTTGAAGAACGGTAGGCTTGGAGGTGGTGAACTCTAAAATAATGACATGAATTAGGGCATGGATATGAGAGGTTAACCATGGGATCTAAGGGGATTGTGGGCTGCTAAGGTTATGCCATGGATTTCATGAGTAGGATTAATGTTAGTTTTATGATAATGATTTAGTTTAACAATAGTTTGGTGCTTGGTTGTAGTCATTCGGGGCCCTATAAATAGGGGAGGTGCGGCCGAATTTTTCTGAAAATGTTAAGGTAGAATGCTTTAATAGTAAGCATGTTAAGGTGCTTAAGTGTAACTAGCTTCCACGATTAACATGTTTCTTCGTCATGCTTCATGTTGAACTAGTTTACCAATTAAGCATGCTTAGAGATCATATTAGAGGTGAAAGAGACATGTAAATCCATTAAGAATGAAAAGCATGATCTTAAGAGTTTAATGCCTCGTATGTGCTTCTTGAAGCTTAAATGGGATCTTAATTCAAGAATACGAAACTCCGTATTTTTAAAATTCGTATTCTTAAGTTATAGGACTAAATCTGGAAGTTATAGATTTCGTACTTATTTGGTATTCTCATTGATTCTAGGAAGGGGAAAGGGTTCAGCGGAAGCCGCCGAAGGACTCAGCGATTCTTACCGTAGATATGAATTTAAATTGTGTATTCATCGAGATTTTTGTTATACCGTATTCTACGAGTTTTGATTTGGTTGTGAATGCCGAAGGGTTTATTGCTATACTTGTACAATGTTGTTTCTTTATGTTTGTATAATGAAATTAAAATCCAAATGCATGAGCTACAGGGTAAATATATGATTTAGGGAAAACCGAAGGGGTAGTTAAAGACTATTGCATGTATCGTAAGCTGCACCGTAGCTAGTTAATGTATGGGGGATCCAGCAGGGGCTCAGGATAGAGCCCGGGCATTACTAGTAGACGGGACCAGTGAGGAAGGGGTTTTGGTTTTCAACCGTTTTCTTTAAAAACTAAAAAAAAAAAAAAAAGAATGTTTGCGAAAGTCGTGTTTTTCATAAAAACCCCCTTCCTGTCTCTGATACGGAAAGTTACCGGACTTATGTAGCGCCGGTTATCAGGATCATGTAGAGGCATACCGCTGTTCCTGATGGTTGCTGGAGTCCTTTCGGAGACATTTTAGCTAGGGGTGCACGCCCTTATGATCTGAAGCCATGGCATGAATATATACCCACTTTATGCTTGATATGTTTGGGGATTTCCCATGAGTTTTTCATTGGATTTACGATCGCATGGCATAGTCATCAAGATTGAAGATAATTAAACTGACTTTCATGAGTTTTACATGCACCAATTATGTTTAAATGTTGAATACATATCATAGGTCGGTATAAGACCTGGCGTGGTAGTCCATACTCACTGAGCTCGTATAGCTCAGCCCTCCTCTACACGTGTGTTTTCTGTTACAGGATCTAAACCCGGAGCGAGTTAGTGTTTCATGCCCCGAGCAGGGATTGAGGATTTAGCTGGCTCTGGCGTA
The DNA here is from genome assembly GCA_026586065.1 of Dioscorea zingiberensis. Lineage (NCBI taxonomy): Eukaryota > Viridiplantae > Streptophyta > Magnoliopsida > Dioscoreales > Dioscoreaceae > Dioscorea > Dioscorea zingiberensis. Next base: position 32,175,369 of record CM048824.1, read on the forward strand.
CCTGTTGTTTCAGTTTGCTATTATTGAATTGTATTAAACCTTAAGCATGTTATCTTTTGTTGTATTTGGGGCCGAAGTGCCCATGACTCTGTGTGTTGTACCTTATATGACTTTTATTTGAGCATGACTTCCGGTGTGTAACCGGTTATAATATGTCATATGCATCTCAATTAAAGTACATGACTATGGAATTTAGGTTTGACGGCACAGCTTATGGGCTGGGTGCACTCCCGGCCCAGCTGGTGTGACATCTATTTCATTAGCGAAATGGGTGTTACATTTAGTGGTATCAGAGCGAAGGGTTTGCTCCTTGACCTTAGAGTTCTAGAGGTAGTCAGAGCCTTAGGGTGGGAGTCAGAGTCAATTAACATAAGGAGTTAGCTATTAATTGCTAAGTAGGGTTATTTACATAGCTGACATGTATTGGATGTTGCAGAATGCCGCCAAAGAGAGGACGTGGAAGACCACCAAGGGTACCACGCGAGGAAGCTCAGGAGGAGCCGCACGTGGATGCCCCTACACCTGAAGGGTATGGCGATGCGTCACATGCACATCCTGCCCCGGAATACAACCCGGGTGTACAACAGTTTCCAGGGATGCAACAATTCTTTGAACAGATGGCCCAGACGTTTGCTGCTTTCCCAAACTTCCAACAACAACCGCAACAGTACCAACAACAACAACAATCTAGGGGTCAGGACTATGTGACTCGGGCCCGACAGATGGGGCTTAATCACTTCCTCGGAACACAGGATCCGACCGAGGCGGAGGCTTGGATCCGACAGCTGGAGATGGTGTTCGAGGCTATGAGGATTCCAGAAAATGAAAAGGTCATAACAGTAAAGCTGTTGCTGGGACAAGACGCACTAATGTGGTGGGTGTCGGCTCGGGTGTGTCTCCCCAGGTCGGGCGTTTGGACATGGCCAGAGTTCAAGAAGGCATTCGAGGCAGAGTACTCACCCCGAGTATACCGGGACGCCAAGAGAGCTGAGTTTATCTATCTGACTCAAGGAAGTTCCACTGTGGCTGAGTATCAGGCAAAATTCACTGCCCTGAGCCGTTATGCACCAGAGATGGTGGAAGACCCCTATAACCGATGCAGGAAATTTGAAGATGGACTTAGTGATGAGATCAAAATTCCAGTTATGGCTTCTGGTTATGTAGAATTCCGAGGAGTGGTTGAGGCTGCACTTCGAGTTGAGAGGGGTCTTAACAAGCAAAAGCAAAGACTTGAGAGGTTGAACAAAAGGAGTAGCCCAAGCTCCCAAGGAGGTGGCGATACGAGGCCCAGTAAGAAGAGCAACAGTAGCAGCAGCGGTGGTTCCTCAACAAGTGGGAATCAGAGGGGGAAACCATAGTGTTCCACTTGCGGCAAATATCATTTTGGAGTTTGCATTACTGATGGATGTTTTTACTGTAAACAACCGGGACACTTCAAGAGGGAATGCCCGCTACTGACCCGAGAGAGTGGAGCTGCTCCACAGGCTATTACGGGTGACCACACCGCGCATCAGACGCAGGGATTTTCTGTCACGGGTGGCGCAGGAGGCAGCCTAAGAGGGTCTACAGGTGGACAGTCTCGTGGGGGAGGCCGCGGAGCACCATCTCAGCTGCAAGCTCAGGCATTTGCAATGACACAGCAGCAAGCGGTGAACACTCCTGATATGATTGCAGGTACGGTACTAATCTTTAATACCGAGGCCTGCGTGTTGATTGATCCTGGTTCTACACATTCGTACATTGCTGTTACTTTCCCTGTACCTGAAAATGTGTATGCAACTAGATTAGCAGAACCCATGACTGTAGCATCTCCTATAGGTAGTTCAATGATTGTTAAATTAGTCTATGAGGGATGTGATGTAAAGATAGGAGAACAGGAACTGATAGCTAATCTAATCCCGATGAGGATTTTAGAATTTGATGCGATCCTAGGGATGGATTGGTTAGCGTTCCACCATGCCCACGTGGATTTCTACTAGAAGATGGTGCGTTTCCAACGTCCGGGAGAGGCGGAGATACTAGAAGTGGGAGCCGCGAAGACGGAGGTTCAGGACATAGCTGTGGCGTGTGAATATCCGGATGTGTTCCAAGACTTACCCGGATTACCACCGCACCGAGGCGTGGAGTTTTCGATCGAGTTAGTTCCAGGAACAACTCCGATTTCCAAGGCGCCCTACAGGATGGCTCCGGTGGAGTTACAAGAATTGAAGACTCAGATAGATGAACTTCTAGGGAAGGGGTTTATTAGACCTAGTGTCTTCCCCTGGGGTGCGCCTGTACTATTCGTGAAGAAGAAAGATGGCTCCATGCGGATGTGTGTCGACTATAGAGAATTAAATGAGGTGACCATCCGGAACCAGTACCCGCTACCACGCATTGATGACCTGTTCGATCAACCGAGGGGAGCTTGTGTGTTCTCCAAGATTGATCTCAGATCGGGCTATCATCAACTGCGAGTACGAGAGGAGGACGTGCCAAAGACGACGTTCCGAACTCGATACGGACATTACGAGTTTCTAGTAATGCCGTTCGGGTTGATGAATGGACCAGCAGCGTTCATGGGGATGATGAACAGGGTGTTCGCACCCTACTTAGACCGGTTCGTTGTGGTCTTCATTGACGACATTCTGGTGTACTCACGGAACGTGGAGGAGCACATCAATCACTTGAGAATAGTTTTACAAACTCTACGGGAGCAACAGCTGTATGCCAAACTCAGTAAATGTGAGTTTTGGTTGGAGCAAGTCAACTTCTTGGGACATGTCGTCTCAGCGGCGGGAATATATGTGGACCCCCAGAAGATCGAGGCAGTGGTGAACTGGCAAGGTCCTACTAATATTAAAGAGATTAGGAGTTTTCTAGGATTAGCCGGATATTACTGAAGATTTGTAGAGGGCTTTTCTGCGATTGCTCTACCGATGACAAAGCTTCTGAGGAAGAACATAAAGTTTGAATGGACTGAGGATTGTGAACGAAGTTTCCAGGAGCTGAAAAATCGATTGGTGTCTGCTCCAGTTCTAACCTTACCTGCACCCGGAGTAGGATTCGATATATATAGTGACGCTTCATATCAGGGTTTGGGGTGTGTCTTGATGCAACAGGGCAGAGTTATTGCCTATGCTTCCAGACAACTCAAAACCCATGAAGTAAACTATCCAGTGCATGATTTGGAGCTGGCTGCGGTGGTCTTTACATTGAAGATATGGCGACACTATCTGTATGGTGAAGCCTGTAAAATCTTCACCGATCACAAAAGTTTGAAGTACTTGATGACGCAGAGGGAGCTCAACATGCGTCAGCGAAGATGGATGGAGTTATTGAAGGATTACGATTGCTCATTTGAGTACCACCCTGGGAAGGCGAACGTGGTGGCTGATGCTTTGAGTCGGAAGACGATGGCGCGATTGGGGACCACCCACCTTGCTCAACTTCACGATCTGAGATCCACGGGAGCGCGGCTTTCTGTGGATGAGTTGGGGGTGTTATTGGCGAGTTTCCATCTTCGACCGCTACTGATTTCGCAGATCAAAGAAGCTCAACTCCGGGACTTAAAGTTAATGAAGCTAGCGAGTGAACTACAAAAAGGAAGACTTTGGGGGCGAAAGGATGGTCAGTGTAATTACTCTCTATCTCCAGATGGAACAATAATGGTAGGTGCTCGTATCTATGTACCACGCAACGAGACGGCCCTTAAGGTGAAGATTATGGAGGAAGCGCATAGCTCCGCTTATACTATGCATCCGGGGAGCACCAAGATGTACAGGAACATCAAAGAGAACTATGTCTGGAGAAGAATGAAGAAGGACATAGCGGAGTACGTAGCTCATTGTATGATTTGTCAACAAATCAAAGCGGAACACAAGAAACCACCAGGGTTATTGGTACCCTTGGAAATTCCGGAATGGAAGTGGGAAAGGATAGCGATGGATGTCGTGAGCGGTTTACCACGAACCAGTCAGGGTAAAGATGCTATCTGGGTGATCATCGACAGATTGACCAAGTCAGCCCACTTCAATCCAATCAAGATGACTTATTCTCTGGGCAAATTGGCACGGCTGTACGTGGATCAAATAGTACGGTTGCATGGAGTACCAGTGTCGATTGTATCCGACAGGGACCCGAGATTTACTTCTTATTTCTGGAAAAGTTTGCACAAGGCTCTGGGGACAGGACTGGACCTTACCTCGGCATTCCATCCAGAGTCCGATGGACAGTCCGAAAGGACAATTCAGATACTCGAAGACCTACTTCGGGCTAGCATCATGGAATTGCCCGGTAGCTGGGATGAAAATTTGGGACTCCTGGAGTTTGCCTACAACAACAGCTACCAGAGCAGTATCGGTATGCCACCATATGAAGCATTATACGGTCGAAGGTGCCGAACCCCCTTGTGTTGGGATGAAGAGGGCGAACGGAAGATACTCGGCCCAGAGCTGGTGCAACAAACCGCGGAGAAGATAAAGCTCATTAGAGAGAGGTTGAAGAAGGCCTAAGACAGGCAAAGAGGTTATGCTAATAATCGCCGTCGATTTCTTGAATTTGAAGTGGGAGACAGGGTATTTTTGAAGCTATCTCCTTGGAAGGGCTTGTTTAGGTTCCGCAAGCGTGAAAAGTTAAATCCACGGTATATCGGGCCCTATGAGATAGTGGACCGAGTAGGCCCAGTGGCTTACCGACTCAACCTACCAGAAGAACTGTCAAGGATACACAACGTGTTTCACATATCAGTTCTACGGAAATGCCTCGGAGATCAACATTAGATTTTGTCAGGACCAACCGTGGAGCTAGCACCAGATTTGACATACGTAGAAGGACCGGTGCGTATACTTGACAAGAGAGAGCAAGATCTGCGGAACAAGACAATACCGTTGGTAAAGGTATTGTGGAGTCATCATCAAGTGGAGGAGGCTACTTGGGAAAGAGAAGACCAGATAAGGGAACAGTACCCTCATCTATTCTAGATCGACATGTATGAAATTTCGGGGACGAAATTTCTTAAGGGTGGGAGATCTGTAACGCCCCGAATTTTTTTTATTAAAATGCATAAATAAATAAATTATTCGGTAATTAATGAGATTAATTAACACGGAAAACAAATTAAGTATTATTAGTCTAAGTAAAGGGAAAATCGAGGAGTATTAAATTTTAAAACCAACCTCGCAACTAGTGGGCCAAGGAAGGCCTTATTGGGCCAGGCTGCTAATACTCGAAATGGTTGGAGGCGGATGGTAAAGATAACCACAACTATTTAATCGGGAAAATTCATAAAGGTTAATTGATCATGAGTAACGAAGTGGGAGAATCGGACAAATATTAGAGTTCCGATAAAGTGAATCGGGCGAGTCAAAAGCCGGTATTCACGGATCCGGTCTGACGAGAGGCAGGCCCCGTGAGGCTACAGTGCACTCGTGATGATTGATATTAATGACCCGAGATTCCCGGATCTGGGTCGGGACATTAATAAAGAAGATATTACTTTAGACAAGACATGACATAAAGTGGAAGGGTGGTATCATCTACATTATTGAATAATAGTAGAGGAATAATTGAGGTGCTAACTTAGGGATAACCTAAAATAAAGAAAGGCATGTGACAATATGATACTAGCTTTTACTATTGAATTCTTAAATAGGGAGATCAATTATTTAGGCCTCTATAAGAGGTAAACTTTCAGAGAAAAAGAGGAAAGAGCTTTCCTCTCGTTGCCCTCTCCTTCTCCCGAACCTGCGCTCGCGATCTCTGCGCGTGCTGCCGGCCGGATCCCGGCGAACTCGACCGCCTTGCCACGTCTGTACTCCACGCCGCCGTTGGAGCTGAGCGCGACTGCCACTGGTCCCTGCTGCCCCCGGTTCCTGCGCGCGATCTGACCGCGCCGACGGTCTGAAGGTCAGCGCGCCGCCGTCGGGGCCCTGCCGTGCCGTTGCCTCACCGGAGTTCTGTGGTGCTACGCGTCCAGCACCTTGCGCCGCTACATCATCGGCCCTGGCACCTTTGATCGCTTGATTTTGAAGAACGGTAGGCTTGGAGGTGGTGAACTCTAAAATAATGACATGAATTAGGGCATGGATATGAGAGGTTAACCATGGGATCTAAGGGGATTGTGGGCTGCTAAGGTTATGCCATGGATTTCATGAGTAGGATTAATGTTAGTTTTATGATAATGATTTAGTTTAACAATAGTTTGGTGCTTGGTTGTAGTCATTCGGGGCCCTATAAATAGGGGAGGTGCGGCCGAATTTTTCTGAAAATGTTAAGGTAGAATGCTTTAATAGTAAGCATGTTAAGGTGCTTAAGTGTAACTAGCTTCCACGATTAACATGTTTCTTCGTCATGCTTCATGTTGAACTCGTTTACCAATTAAGCATGCTTAGAGATCATATTAGAGGTGAAAGAGACATGTAAATCCATTAAGAATGAAAAGCATGATCTTAAGAGTTTAATGCCTCGTATGTGCTTCTTGAAGCTTAAATGGGATCTTAATTCAAGAATACGAAACTCCGTATTTTTAAAATTCGTATTCTTAAGTTATAGGACTAAATCTGGAAGTTATAGATTTCGTACTTATTTGGTATTCTCATTGATTCTAGGAAGGGGAAAGGGTTCAGCGGAAGCCGCCGAAGGACTCAGCGATTCTTAGAAAATTGCAAGGACGTGAGGTGAGGGGACTCTACCGTAGATATGAATTTAAATTGTGTATTCATCGAGATTTTTGTTATATCGTATTCTACGAGTTTTGATTCGGTTGTGAATGCCGAAGGGTTTATTGCTATACTTGTACAATGTTGTTTCTTTATGTTTGTATAATGAAATTAAAATCCAAATGCATGAGTTATGATCAAGAAAACCCTACAGGGTAAATATATGATTTAGGGAAAACCGAAGGGGTAGTTAAAGACTATTGCATGTATCGTAAGCTGCACCGTAGCTAGTTAATGTATGGGGGATCCAGCAGGGGCTCAGGATAGAGCCCGGGCATTACTAGTAGACGGGACCAGTGAGGAAGGGGTTTTGGTTTTCAACCGTTTTCTTTAAAAACTAAAAAAAAAAAGAGAATGTTTGCGAAAGTCGTGTTTTTCATAAAAAACCCTTCACATCTCGTCACGAGGAAAGTTACGGACTTATGTAGCGCGGTTATCGAGGATCATGTAGAGGCATACTGCATTCTGATGGTTCTTTGGAGTCTTTTCGGAGACATTTTAGCTAGGGGTGCACGCCCTTATGATCTGAAGCCATGGCATAAATATATACCCACTTTATGCTTGATATGTTTGGGGATTTCCCATGAGTTTTTCGTTGGATTTACGATCGCATGGCATAGTCATCAAGATTGAAGATAATTAAACTGACTTTCATGAGTTTTACATGCACCAATTATGTTTAAATGTTGAATACATATCATAGGTCGGTATAAGACCTGGCGGGGTAGTCCATACTCACTGAGCTCGTATAGCTCAGCCCTCCTCTACACTTGTGTTTTCTGTTACAGGATCTAGACCCGGAGCGAGTTAGTGTTTCATGCCCCAAGCAGGGATTGAGGATTTAGCTGGCTCTGGAATACCTGTTGTTTCAGTTTGCTAGTATTGAATTGTATTAAACCTTAAGCATGTTATCTTTTGTTGTATTTGGGGCCGAAGTGCCCATGACTCTGTGTGTTGTACCTTATATGACTTTTATTTGAGCATGACTTCCGGTGTGTAACCGGTTATAATATGTCATATGCATCTCAATTAAAGTACATGACTATGGAATTTAGGTTTGACGGCACAGCTTATGGGCTGGGTGCACTCCCGGCCCAGCTGGTGTGACATCTATTTCATTAGCGAAATGGGTGTTACAATATTGATGTATACTTTACATGCTATTTTGGTAAAATTATAGGCCGCAAGTACTTAAAAAGTGTTAATCTTGATAAACAGGACAAAATATCGAGATACCAGGAGAAAGGAAGCTTTTAAAAGGGAAATTGAGACCAAAATAAAGCGTTTCTTTAGAAAGCACAATGGCATGCTGGTCTTCATACTGCCCGTATGAACTTGGAGAAGTGGAGGTCTCTGCAGTCAATCTGCCAAGGCCTACAATACCTCGTATGAAGCCATACGGGACGTTATACGGTCTAATATATGATCATACAAATCGAGCAACAATCTATACGGGCCCATATATGGCCCGTATGAACCCCCGTATGTAGTAAGTTTCCAGCAGTCTACTGACTCAGGTAAGGGCAGAAGGGTAAATAGCACTATAAAACCATAAAGGGGCGGTATATAATCCGACTAATTAGGGCTTTAGAGGAGAAAGCCAGTTTGGGGGAGAAGAAACATTAATTAAGGATTGGGGTTTTTTCATTATCAACCCTTGGAGGAAGAGAAGGGCAAGAGATTAGAGGATGAATCAAGAGATCTACCAACGGTGTATATAATAGCGTTATTTATCATGAATCTTTTGATTTGCTTTATCATTGTATTGGATTGTTGTTCTCCATTCATGGAGAACTAATTTTGTAGATACTTGGTTATTATGAATCCTTGGATTATGGATTAATTGATATTGTTTTCTATGTTTGAATGCTTGGTTGAATCTATTGAGTCTATTGGATGTTTTAATGTATGTTAATCCCTCTACGTTGCGAGAGTCCGGAGAGATTTTTGTAGTCAAGATGAGGGAAGAAGCGAGCGCCTCCCCATGTGTAGACAATCTCTAATAGAGGAGATTGTGAGTACACCAAGAGCTCGGGTACTAAGGAGGGTGTGTCTTTAAGATGTCTTATTCCCACAATCTTTCCAAGAATTAGGTTCCCTAGAACATCATCGGTAAGAGCACTAGGATTAGTAATTCGTCTCGAGAGAGGGAGTGAAAGCACCTTAGGAACCCTTGGCCAAGATTCTACCAAGTATCAACATAGACTTCATCCATCTTTTAGAATATAAATCCAATGGGGATTCATTACCCAAGTATTCCCTTTTCCTGATTGATTGCCATCAAGATTGATTTATCCCATCGCTTGTGTTTTCAATTTCTTAATTTTAGGTTTAGATTACAATCACTCATCTTTGGATCGACTAGATAATAGATGAATAGTGGATACTAGTACTTCCTTCTCCCTAAGGATCGATACCCTACTTCTTAGTCCACTTTATTACTTGATACGACCTGTACACTTGCGGATTTTGCGCATCAATGAGCATGAGGGCCCGACCATCGTAGTAAAGGGACTTTGAGAATAATGAGCGTGACAGCTTAATCCTCACAACCAATGGACTTTACAAATAATAAGCGTGATTGCACCACACTCATAGTGGAGAGACTTTGTATACGAGAACAAGTTCGAGGGCTTGGCCCTCATGGTAGAGGGACTTCGCAGACGAGAACTAGCGCGAGGGCTTAATCCTTATAGTAAAGGGACTTTTAGAATAATGAGAGCATGAGCTCGACCCTCATAATAGAGGGACTTTACGAATAACGAGCATGAAGGTTTGACCCTCATAGCGGAGGAACTTTACGAACTCCAATGCTAGGCCCTCACGTGGGACTTTAGTTCAGTTGTTATCGACATAACTTTTTGATCTGTCCCTACGAATGACGCCAAACTATTAGTGCAAAAATCGGTATCACCTAGGGATCGACACTGATCTCGACCAACGGTTATGATTTGTATTTGAGGACCAAATCGTAGAAGAAGAAATAAGCATCCAAGCATAAATGAAGGAACACACCCGATTTACGTGGAAAACACTGTAAAAACCATGAGGCCCTATCAAGGGGGAATCCATTATGCGTAGGTCAAAAAAAAGACCAGAGACAAGGATCTCTTTGTGAGGAATACAATATCTACCAATAAGCTCAGTGGCATGAAAGTAATCCATCAGAAATCAAAATTTATATTTGAGGGACAAGATCGAAGAAGAAAAAGTAAGCATCAATTCTAGAAAAAAAGCACATGCTTGATCTACGTGGAAAACTATGTGAATCTAAGGAAAAACCACGGTGCCCCTACCGAGGGGGCAATCCACTATGTAGAGGTTGAATACAAGGCTCTCGACCCTCTTGGAGAGGAGTACAACAATCTCAAATACATGAAGATGAAGGAGTATCCAAGGGATGGACAAGGCCATCTTGGATATGAAGAGCAATTACAAGGACTTCATAGAAAGTGTCTCACAAAGATGACCTCCTTGACAAGAGAAAGAACTAAGCTTCATCATAAGAACCTCCTTACAGCCAAAAAGGGAGAGAGAACTTCATTCCATACTCATGTTGTCAGGTGGAGAACACCTTGAAGCGAATACAATGAAGAGGTGGAAAACATTAGCACCATGATAGATGGAATCCTTATGGTCCTTGAATGAAGAATAAGACGTCTCCATGCTCTTTGAGAGATCAAGCCCCATGAATAAAGAAAAGTCCTCATACTCCTTTGAAGCTCCTCAATCCCAACGACTCACCCAAGACCCATGCATCTTAGTGGTTGAGCTTCATAAGAGCATAAGAGAAGGGCAACAATATAGCTTGGTCCTTGGACCATCATGGAGGGAGAATAGAAAATCGAAGAGGAATATAACCGGAAAAACATGCAGCCAGGGAGATAACCATAGAGAGAGTGGTGTGGCTTACAGGAAAAGGGGAGAAAGCTTACCCAAGAGGAAGAGCAGCTCCATCTGAGCTTACACGGGCAACAAAGAGAGATGATATCTCACCGGTACCACTTGGTGAAGGTGAGTGGAGCTTGCCGGAGAGGGATAGTGAAGCTCGTCGGTGGGAGCTAGTCGGAGAAGGAAAAGGAGAGGGCTCACGAAGTCCATACAACCAAGAGAGGAAAAATAGAAACTCAGCTCACTAGAGCCGGTCTCGTGCAACCGGAGAAGAAGATAGAAGCTCAACTCACCGGAGTTGTTCTCGTGCAACTGGAGTAGGAGATAGAAGCTCAACTCACCGGGTTCAGTCTTCTGGAGAGAGAGGGCTCACCGATCTCATAGGGAGAGAAGGTTCACGACCTCGTGGGGAGAGAGGACACACGGTGTTGGTCTCGTGCAGCCGAAAGAGAGAGAAAAAGAAGCTCCCCCACAGGCTCACCTTCTTACCACTCAAAGATGCTTCTTTTTTTCCCTCCTCCTTTTCCCCCACAAGGGAGAGAGCGAGCCCATGCTCCCTCTTGGGCCCTGTGCCAGCTGGTGGGCCATGTGTCATGTTCTTTATCCAAAAAATCCTATGACATATTATTTAATAAAATAAAATGTTTAATTTAATTATCAAATCATTTAAAAAAATGATGGCAAAAATGATGATCATGACATAAGAAATAACACATTTTTGTGATTATTCCACCAAGCATCCTTTAAATTTCATTCCACAAACCTCTCCTTTCACACTATCTAGCTAATTCATACTAGTTTCGACGGGTTGCCACCAGCTTCCAATCCCTCTCTTCGTTTAATCTTTTTTAAAAAAAATTTCAACAATTCTTAGTCTTTGTTGGAAGCTTCTTCCGTAGTGGTCCATTGGACTGCCTGCGCCATGTAAGTCCCCGTTTAGGTCTTTTTTCCACACGCTGACGAGTGACCAAACACCAGCGTGGAAAACTTTAACAGATTCTCATTGTATATTTTTTATATAGTTTTTTCAAAGACCATTTTTTAAAATTTGACTATTTTTGGGTTTCTTGGGTTATTTGGTCACGTGGAATGTGGGATTATCTACACTTTACACCACAGAAACTATGCGAAGGTAAGTTTTATAAACTAAATAAAAAAAAATTAAAAATTGAATGTTTTTAACAAATAAAATATTTTATTCGATAAATATAAAAAAAATAAATTTTGGAGAAATTTACAAGTATATTATTTCATTTAAAAAATAAATCTCAACTAAAAAGAGGGGCTTTTAACGACCAAAAGGGGAAAAAAGTTGCAAAGAAAATTAAGTATATTTTTTTATTTTAAATAGGACAGGCATTCTTTAAAAAAAATGTAAAATAGAATATCTTTTTTTTTACCAGGTTGAGTTTTTGTCAAAAAAATTCTCAATTTTTTTTTTTTGAGTCTTTGTATTTGTAAATATATTTCAATTCAATAATAATTGAGAATTTGAGGAAGAACTAGATATAGTCCCAAAAAAATCATTTTATTAATTCAAAACACAAAAAAATTAAATTATTGTCATGGTCAATATTTAAAAATAAAACCAAATCCAAGGAAGCATTATGTTTTTCCGGACATCAAAGGGACTGCAAACTATTTGTGAGATTGGTGATCATGTATTCATCATCATTTTTGGATTCCATATTTCTCTTTGCTTGAGTTCAAGCAAATGTTTAAGTATGCCGGTATTTATGATGAGCGCATAAATATACATATTTTCATATCTCGATTACATGCACTTTGCATATCTTTTTGGATTAAAACCATTTTCGGTCCTTGTATTTTGACCCAATGTTCATTTTTCATCCTTGTACTATAAAAAACTTTGATATGGTTACTGTACTCTGAGGTTTTTGTTCAAATATGTTCCTGATGCTGACGTGGCCGCACATGTGGCATACGAATTGAATACAATTAATTTTTTATTCCGGGAGGCATGCCACGTCAACATACCACGTCATCATTTACAAAATTAGTTTATTTGAAATCTTATCATGCCATGTCAACATGCCACATCTTTCTAGCCTTGTCACGTAAATCACCACGTAAGAAATACTAACCACATGTGCTGCCATATCAGCATTAGGGACGCATTCGAACAAAAACCCCAATGTAAAGTGACTGTATCGAAGATTTTTAAAGTACATGGGCAGAAATAAACATTAGGTCAAAGTACAGGGACCAAAACTGGGGTTTATCCTATCTTTTTCCATGGTTTCTTCCACTTTTGTGCTCTGTTGAATTGTTTTGTGTGGTTGGATAGATAATTGGGCACCCACAAGAAAAGAAGCAATTTCTAACTATTCGGATAAAAAAGGGGCGAAAAAGAGAGTAACACGGTCATCCACACGGACGTGTCCATGGGCGTGTGGATTCAAACGAATACAACTTTGAGATCATGCTCGATTTTCAGTGACACGGGCATGTACCAAATAGCACGGCTGTGTATCATATGAGATGGGCGTGTGCAAGACCGTGTACGCGTTGAAACTGCGTTTTCAGAAGAATTCAGAGAGATACACATTCACTCACACACCCTTAGACAAGGTCGTGTGGCATAAAATCAAAGCCTATAAAAGGCCATTGGATTTATTTTGTAGGGGAACTTTTGGCATATCTTTAGAATGACGGTTAGGGTTTCGGAGAAAGGTTGAACGTGGAGAAGACATAGGGCTAGGATATTTTTGATTATTATTTTGTTTTCCTTCTTTTTTCCATGTTGTTTATTTCTAGTATGAGAGGCTAAACCTTTTGTGGTGCCTCGGGTTCTTGAACTTCAGAATGAACTTGTGACTTTTTCCTATTTTTAATACTATGTTTCCTTTTCGATTATTTCTGTGAATTATCTGTCTGTGTTGAATTATTGTGGTTTGTTGGTGTGAAAGTGCCGACCACATAATTAGAATTACAAGATACATAGTGAGGAATTGCGGTCAAGCATAGGTCCAAGCATAGATAGAGGAGTGGGGAGAGGGCACTTTGAGAGATCGCTTTTTTTCACAATGTTGTTTACGCAACACCAACTCACTCTCAAGATTAGGGTAAAACCTAATAGTCAGAACCATAGAACCTACGCATATCATTAGTATAATGCAGTCGTATAGCAAAGTCGCTGTATAGGACTAGGGTTTGGCTGTCACGAGAGATTGCGGTCAAGCTAATTTAGGCTTCTCCACAGTCCAGAAATACATCAACTAGGTAGCCTATAACACCTCAAATATTTCTAAATAAATATTCAGTAAATTTTTGAATTTTAAATGAGGTTAATTAGCACATAAAACAGATTAGTTATTTTAACCTCAAAGTTAAAGAAAATCGGGAATTATTGGACCCGAAATCCTGCCTCGCAACTATAAGGCCGAGAGAAGGCCTTAATGGGTCAGGCCACTTTTACATAGAATAGTTTTAGGTGGATAGTTACTAGAGTCAGATTAATTAAATAAGAAATTAATTAAATGTTAATTAATCCAGATTAATTAAGTGGGGATACCGGTGATGCGATGCAATCGCAAGTGTACGGGTTGTAACAAGTAATAGAGTGGACTTGAAAGTCGGGTTATCGATCCTCAGGAAGATGGAGTATTAGTACCCACTATTCATCTACTATCTAGTCTATTCAAAGATGGTTGGTTATGCTAATTCTAAACTAATTAATTAAAAACACAAACAAGAGAATTGAGTTGCTCTTAATGTTAAACAATCATAAAAGGGGGATGCTCGGACAATTGAATCCCCCTTGGACTTCTACAAGATGAATGCTACTCTCTATCTCAACATTTGGTTGATCCTTGGCCAAGGGTTCTTATGGTGCTTTCACTCCCTCTCTCGAGGCGGGTTACTAATCCTAGTGCCCTTATCTATAATGTTCTAGGGAACCTAATTCTTGGAGAGATTATGAGAATAATACATCTAAAGGACTCGCTCTCCTTAGTACCCGGGTTTCCGGTATACTCACAATCCCCTCTATTGGAGGTGATCTACACACAGGGAGGCCTTCGCTTCTTCCCCCATATGGACTACGAAAATCCCTCCGGGCACTCGTAACTTATAGGGATTAACTTACATTAAAACATCTAATAGACTCAATAAGATTCAACGAAACAATTAAAGATAGAGAGATAACATTAATTAAAACATGTTCAAGGGTTCATCAATCATCCAAGCATCTACAAGATTAGCCCTCCATAAAAGGGAGGCAACAATACAAGATTAAGATGAAGACAAACAAGGAAATCATAATGAATAACAATAAAGAATGCATTATTGATGGCTTCCTTGATCCTCTTCCAACGATTTCCCCTCTTCTTGCTCCAATAGCTTAAAGTAAAGAATCTCCAAGCTGCTTCCTCCCCTCCTAAACCGTCATTAGTCGGATTTTATACCTCTAGGGTTTTAGGGGTGAGATTTACAAATTTGCCCCCCTTCTAAAACTGCAGATTCGTTGAGATTTACGACGTACGGGCCCATATACGGGAGTATATCAACTCGTATATGGGCCAGCCACCTCCATACAACCTATCATACGGGCTGTATATCAGCCCGTATGTGGGCTAGCCACCTCCATACAACCTATCATATGGGCCGTATGATGGCTCGTATTCCCTTCAGGTGTCAGTATATGGCCGTATGTCATCCCGTATAAATGCCCGTATGGGCCCTTCAGGGTGTTCTAAGGTCTCGGTTTCTTTCGAAATGCTTTCTTTCTTCCAGGGTCCTGGAATTCTGCCCTATTTATCAGAATGAATACATTTTAAGTATCGGTGGGCAAAAGGTCTTCAAAATTACATGCCAAGCATATAGGAATATGATATAAAATTATGCTCAAATAAACACTTATCAACCGGACAAAAGTTAGAGTCCCGATAAAGTAGATCTGGCCTAGTCAAAAACCGAGTAAAATAGATCTTGGTCGGGAGAGGAGACAACCCGTGATGCTACAGTAAGCTCATGTCACTAGGGTTGCCTGACCGGGATTCCCGAATCTGGGTCGGGGAGAGAGACGAGTCAGATAATTATATTAGTCGCTCTCGTGACAGCACAGTAACAAAATAAGATCAAATAAAGTTGTCCAGCCTTTTGTATGAGATATTTTAGAAGATACCATAGTTTAATCAAATACTTTTTAAAAGATAAGATATAAATGATTACATTTAAATATTAGGAATATAATATTTAAATATAATCTATTTATTTTATAAATAAGAGAAGAGAGAGAGAGAATGAATTTTTAATCTCTCTCTCTCTCGATTTAAGCCAGCAAGCCTCTTCTCATTTTCCATTTCTCTCTTGGATTCATCTCTCACTCGTGCCCTAATCCTTGCCTACGAGTTGCCTGCCGCCAGGCCGTCCTGCGCTACCTTCCACCAGCGTGAGCCACAAAAAAACCCCAACGTCCCTTCGCCGCGTGCCTCGAGCCGCTTGGAGCTGCACCGCCCACAGTCCGTCTCCCTCCGAGCCAAGACGCGCCGCCCGGCCGCACCGCAGGCCGCCCCATAGCCGGCTCGCATGCCGCCTCCCGTGCCGCCTCCGCCCTGCAACCATCTGTGCAGCCATGGGCTCCGCCCCACATCTACCCAGAGTTGCGCCCAGCTCGGTTGCCGGCAACCTCCTGAGCGCGCCAGCGGCCACAGCTCCAGCAAGCCTCTTCTTCGACTTGCAGCGCCTTCTCTTCATTATTCTTGCAAGTGTGAGCCCAAATTGGGATTAACCCTACTTTTAATTAGTTAATTGAAGGTTAATATTGGGTAAAAACCTAAATGAAATTATGATTATAGTTTAGACTTAAATGATTTATGTGCAAGTGTATAGGCTCTGAAAGGATTGGGGATAGAGAGAATTTTTGCAAGTATTAGAATTGTAGAGTGGAATGATTTAACTCATGATGTTAATGTGTGTATGTTTGTATAATTTCGGGAGCCTAAAAGTAGAGTAGATGCTGCCCGATTTTTTATGAAAATTTATAGAGTTAAGAATCTATTTGATCTCTAATTGCATGTCTTCATGCTTAGTTAATTATTCCCTCTCATGCTTAATGTGCTAGTTATGAAATTATAAAGGTGATAATTAAAAATAAGTAAAGAATAGTTAATGGTATGTAGAGATACGAGTATGTGGTAGTTCTTCATATTTTTCACCCTGATTTTTATTACCGAACTATCTGTTTTAAAACCTTCTATTTTTATGAAATTAAAACACCCTTTCCATACTCTCGAAGTGCCTAGTGTACGTATATAAGTTGATCCCGTGTAGTGTGGATAGATTTACCTGTTGGTCGTTGTTCTTGCAGTATTGAAGTAGATATGTAGTTAGTGATGTTAGTACTGCGATGATCAGATGATTCCATATTACCTACCTCTCGGTAGCGATTAGAGATCCACTGCAGAAGCGATTGGTACAGATTACTAGGGGTAATTTCAGAAATCATTCATAGTACAAAGGAACAGATTATAAGATATGCATACATGAGATTTCTATACATTTGACATGATTTAAATAGATTGAAGATAATGCATTGACCAGCATCTCTAGTTGCTCAGCATTAATTTCAGATTTCAGTATTTATTTTCAGTTACTTATATATGCATAGTTTGATGCTTTAGCTTTTACAGTTTTATTTTATTATACAGGTATAGTTTTATACCCAACAATACTGTTCCCAATTCATTGAGCTCCAGTAACTCAGCCCCTTTTTCTTGATATTTTTATACAGGCGATAGACAGGAGACCAGTTAGAGGGCTTTGTCTAATCGCGAGATCATATGGAGATTACCTATAGCTGGCTCTGACTCCATGTGTCTTAGTTATGATTATGTACTGTTATGAGTGTATTTGACAAAATTAAATCTAAGACAATATTTTTATTTGGAGCTGTATTAAACAGTATCTTAAGTTTGAGTTTATGATATGTTTTGTGTGCTTAATTAGCTTTTGCAATTATTTGATTTATTTTGATTACCAATTTTACAGCCTTAGGTTTAGGGTTCATTCCCTTGACATGGCTGGTGTGACACGTGTTCCCTGATTTGGAGATGGGTGTTACATAGCCACCATTAGGAAAGTAGTTACAATAGATTCCTGGGGGGACAGTGATCCAGGGTGTCATGCTCTCTACATTGATAAATCCTAGATTGCCAACTGTTAATCGTAGTCTCTTGGATTTATTTCATTAGGATAAGGTCATAATCTATTCTTTTTAGGCTAGGTAATAGAGTTCTAGTTAGTACTAGTTTCTGGTCCCTATGGATTGGACTATCCTACCTTTGGGGTACTTTACTACTTGAGCAACCCCATGCACTTGCAGGCTAGCAACACATCAAGTTTTTGGCACCGTTGCTAGTGATCAACGTTCTAGAAATATTAGGGTTTTGTTATTCTAGCTACTTAGTATTAGTTTTATTTTTTATTTTTGTTATCTTATCTTTTTGGGTTGATCTTGTTTTCTCTTTATGTGGAAGGTACCAGTGCATGACTAAAAGCAAGGTTTCATACCCAATAGAAGTACCAGATCAAGACTTCAAGCATTACCTTCGTCGCCAGATTAGAGAAACCCTTCTTAAAAAGAAAGAAATAAAGGAAAGTAGTACAAAAGTGAACGACCTATAAGCGATGGCGGCACTGACCGGATCCATTGTTGATTTTGCCGGACCGAGCCCTAATGGTATTGGCTCAAGCATGAACCCTCCACCGATCGATGGGTATGACTTTGAATTGAAACATTATATCAATCAGATGATTCAAAAATCAATGCCAATTTGATGGTTTCTAAGATGAGGACTCATGTGCACCTAATAATCTTCTTGGAGATCAGCAACACTACCACAGGGAGAGGAGTACCTGCTGCCACAGTCCATCTCAGGCTATTCCCATTTTCGCTTAGAGGCCGAGCCAAATAGTGGTTGAACTCTCTACCTCCTGGATCGACCACCTCGTCTGCACAGTTGATTGAAAATTTCTTAACGAGATACTTCCCACCGGCTAAAACCATAAAGCAGAGGAGATATATCTTATCTTTGAGACAGCTAGAGCCAAAGATATTGTATGATACATAGAAAAGATATAAATATTTTCTCAAGAAGTGTCCACAGTACGAGATAGTAGATTGGATGCAAGTCCAGACCTTCTATAATGGACTTAATGTGGCCACCAAGCAAATGCTAGACACAACGACCAATGGATCCCTATACAACAAGGAAACTGAAGCAGCAAAGTAATTGATTGAAGAGATAACTGTCAATGGATACAAATGAAGTTCTGAAAAAAACTACAATAAACCAAGTTGGGCTGCAAGAATTTATGATATGGATGTGGGGACAACCTTGGTAGCAAAAGTGGACGAAGTTAGCAAACGATTGGACAACATATCTATTCAACAACAGGGAATAATAATGAACTGCTGGATGTATGGCAATCCATCAGGTACTATGTTCCCGACTATAGAAGCCAGTGCGATGCCAGTCGAGCTGGTTAACTTTGTGGATGGCCAGAATAAATATCAGAACAATCCATACAGTTCTACCTACAACTCCAGATGGAGGAGTCACCCGAATTTTTCATGGAGCACCCGAGGCAAAGTCAAGGTCAACCAAGGCCAAATCAATTACCAGGTTTCCAGCAACCCACAAGAAAAGAAAGGGTCAAATTTGGAAGGCATCATCGCATACTACATTCATACCAATGATGAATGCCTAAACAGAAACAAGGAGTTCATGTGAAATCAATAGGCATCATTACAGAACCTTAAACAATAGGTGTCTCAAATAGAGAAGTCTTGGCGAACGATCACTTGGTACCCTTCCCAACAACATTGAGGTGAATCTAAGAGAATTAGTAAAAGCCATCACCCTCAGGTGTGGAACTAAGTTATCCTCACACCCAACCAAAAATCAAGAAGACACCACAGATGAGGAGGAGGAAAGGGAGAAACCCGAAGAAAAATCATAGGATTTGAGCAAGGGTAAGGACGGGCAAGCTCCAAAGGTGCGTGAGTACCAACCAAAATTACATTATCCTGCCAAGGTGAAGAAGGACCAACAAGATGAGCAATTTAGAAAGTTCCTGGAGATATTCAAGGCATTGCATATCAAGGTTTCGTTTATGAAAGCTCTTTCACAAATACTAAGGTATGCCAAGTTTTTTAAAGGAACTACTCACCAACAAGAGGAAATTGGAGGAAGTGTCCACAACAAACGTTAAGTGAAGAGTGCTCAGCAATTCTCACCAACAAACTACCAAGAAAAGAGAAGGATCTAGGGAGTTTCATAATCCCTTGCATTATTGGAGGTTTGGTTGATGAGAAGGCCTTGGCAGACATTGGAGCGAGTATCAACCTCATGCCGTACAAAATACTCCAAAAGTTAGGGCTTAGGAAGCGGAAGCCAACCAAAGTAACACTTTAGATGGGTGAACGATCCATTCGCCACCCTCGAGGAATCATTAAAGATGTGTTGGTAAAGGTGGATAAGTTTCTCTGCCTAATGGACTTTATCATATTGGACATGGACGATCAAGTGGAAGTACCCCTAATCCTCGGGAGACCATTCTTGAAGACAACACCACCAATATTTGATATAAAGGATCTCCATATAGTTCTCAGAGTTGGGGAAGAGAAAGCTATCGAGTTTGATGACTTATGCTACTTTGTTGATCAAATTGATGACTGTGCTTCCAATTTTGTGCAGGATGAATTATTCAAGGAACAATTGGAAGATCTATTCGTGAATGAACCACCTTCTTGGGGAAACAACGAAGAAAGGGGAAAGCCTTAAAAATGTAGAATTGATAATCCCTATAAAGAAAAGGAAGAAGGGGCAGAAGAAATTAACGTCAAGAAAGAAGAGTGACACCCCCCTCCCATTTGCCGTCCACCATTGGGCCCATCTGAGAGCAAATCTTGTGAGTATGAACTCATTTCCTATCTAAGTATGCAGGTGTTGGGTATTGTGTCTCCCAGTAAGGAAGCTAAGAGATACCACTTGTTTGAACTACCATGAGCGTTATAGGTACGTCAAACTAGCTTCTTGGGAGGTAACCTAAGTTTAGTTAGTCTCTAGTTAGGTTTCATTGTTGATTTTATTTCTAGGTTTAGGTCTAGGTATACATTAGTGGTGATAATATTTCTTTTAATTTGGTTGATGATAACACGATTTCCATTATGATTAACAACTCATTTTTATCTCTGGAGTGCATAACACTTTGGTGCAGGTAAAAATAGGGCAAAAAATATGAAAGTGGGAGTTTACAGAGAGATACACGCCCCAACACATGAGCTTGTATGATTCCATGTAACTCTCGGGAAAACATAGAGAACCGAGCAGGAGAAAATAGAGAGTTATATGCTCAAGAACACAGGCGTGTGGCAGGACGTGTAACCATATACACGGCCGCGTAAGGAGCACTCTGAATTGTGTGAACCGTGCCCTTGACTTCATTGAAAGGACACGATCTTCCACACGCCCACATACACGCATGTGTCCACCAACACGGCCATACCCACGCCCGTGTATGGTTCGTGTCCGGCAAGACGAGTCAAAATCAAGAGTTTTATAAACGGAATTTGGGTCGCCGCTCTCCACCCCTTCGATTCCTATCCCTCAACCTACACTCCGACGTCCAGATTTGGCGATTCCTAGCCCAATTTTGCCTCACCTCGCTACCCAAAGCCAAATGCCACCATCCGTTCATCACTTTCCTTACCAATACCGCTGTGTCCGCGCCCATACACCTATGTTCATCTTCTTCTCCATCGAGATCATGAGGTTGAAGAGGTAGTGCATTACCAAGCCACTTAAGAAAAAGAGATGAGAGTGAAGCTCGCGAGATCCACCAGCACGTGTCTTCGAGATGGAGGCTGGAACAACAGCTATGCTCTCTTGAGGCCGAAGAGGTCCATAGGCTACTATCAGTGGGAGGATAGGAGCAATTGCTTACCATTGAAGAGATGACGTACCAAGAGTTGACATTAGAGGTTCTCACCACCATCACGATCATCATAGGAGTGACCTCCTGGCATAGACTCGATCAGATTCAGTTCCAATTGGGGGGCACGATGCACATGAAGAGTTACACTCAGTTCGCCCTCCACTTGGGACTATACGACGAGGTGACTAACAAGACTCTTTAGTATAACACCATCGACATCCACAGAGCCTCTGAGAAGACCCTAGAGGACAATTTGAGTTGCATCAGAACCGATCCGATTTATGACCCGATAAGGTCGAAGGCCACCACACTCTGATCCCCCGCCATACATACACTACGTCCTTAGCCACTCTATCACAGAGCGGGGCGATAACACAGGAGTGGTTAGCACTAGAGATTTTTAATTTCTATCGAGCATGGCTTGAGGGGCTTTCAATTCACTTAGGATAAATAGTTGCACATTTTCTACTCCACCACGCCACCTATGCTCGGATCCAGTTCATCTTCGCCAATCCATACATTTGGAGACTCACCAAGGGATGTATGGGTCTATCAGCAGGAGGCGTTACGGTTGGAATGAGAACGGTAGGAGGCTCGCTAGAGATCAGAGTAGAGACCCTCCGAGTGATGGGGATAGTACGGTCGATCCATACCTTACAGGGTATCATATATCGAGCCGTCATCCCTGAAGAGATCCAAGAGCCCCAAGAGCTAGAGGATGCAGCAGCAGGAGCGGGACTGAGTACCGCACCATCACCACCACCGGCAACAGACGCACCAGCTTCGGGCTGCATTCAGCTGGGCGAGATACGCTTCTAGATTTGCTGGCAAGGATGGTTCATCTTCACCTGCAGCGCGATGACATCTAGTACCACACCCACCACTAGCTCCGATGCATACCACAAGGGATGTTGCAGTTGATGCCAGCGACGAGTTCGAGACCATCGACTATGAAAAGGAGGAGCACGACGGCTGATTATCAGCATCATTAGATCTTTTTATGTTTCACCACTTTTGTACTTTTCTTTTGTTTTCAAATGTTGATGGGCTCATGGTATAGCTCTCCTTATCTATCTTTCTTACTTTTTGAGCTTCACTTATGTATCTCCCGTATTTATAGGATACTTAGAAATTAATGGCTTCGTAACTAGTCATGAAACATCACACGGGCACTACACCACACAGTTATACTCAGTAATCCCTTCCCTTTTGTTTTTGATCTTTCACGTTATATTATTTTTAATTGCATACATTGAGTACATTGGGGACAATATACAATCTAAGTGTAGGGGAGGGATTATCTATGCTTAATATTTATAATGAATGCTGATTTAAGTCAATTTATGATAGTTAATGTTTCGGAGTTCTCTTTGATTGTAGGTTTACATTAGCATTAGGTGTCAAAATTTTGAATATATATATATATATATATATATATATATATATATATATATATATATATATATATACATGCATTCAAAATTTAAGCATATATATATGTAGTCTTGCCTTTACTTGACATATCACAAAAAAAATTTGAGCACAAGTACCCCTGATTTTGTTGTTACTTGCCTACTTAGGTTTGTACTGAAATTAGTTTAACCATTAGGGAAGTGTTTATATTTTCTGATTCTTTAAAATAGATAGAAAAGTAGAAAAAGAAAAATAAAAAGAAAAAGGTAAATATGTTGGAATTGCTTGATTAACCGGATAGTCGGATCCATTAAGGATGCCCTACCGATAAATGGTGAAAAGATGGTAGAAAAAGCTATCACCTTTGAAGATTGAAAGCCGCTCTTGAGTAGTCATACTTTGGGCATCACAAATGTTTACTAGATGACCTACTAGGGGAAAATGCTACCTCATTGGATGTATGAAGCTACTACCCCTAGTTGAAAGAGTGGAGAAAGGTAGTTCCATAAATAAGGTTTAGACTAGCTGGGACGGGCTTGAGTCAGTAAGCGGTACCATAGGAAGGGTTATACACACACACCCGTGGGGAGTCTAAGTGTAAGGTAAGACCTATTTTCTATAAAAACCTTTATGGCACTTAGCACTATGTTTTCTCAGACACTAGAGGCACTCCCAACTATTTGTGAGATTGGAGATCATGCACTCATCATCCATCTTGGATTCCATATTTCTCTTTTCTTAAGGACAAACAAACGTTTAAGTGTGGCAGTATTTATGATGAGTGCATAAATACACATTTTTTCGTATCTCGATTACATGCACTTTGCATATCCTTTTCCATCGTTTCTTCCATTTTTGTGCTCTGTTAGGTTGTTTTGTGTGGTTGGACAGATAATTGGTCACTCAGGACAAAAGAAGCAATTTCTGGAGCTATTCGGAACAAAAAAGGGCGAAACAGAGAGTAACATTATCATCCACATGGACGTAACAATGGGTGTGTGGATTGAAATGAAGACAACTTTGAGATCGCCCTCGATTTTCCGTGACAAAGGCGTGTACCAAATAAAACGACCGTGTATCATATGATATGGGCGCGTGCAAGACTGTCTACATGGCAAAATTGTATTTTTAGTAGAATTCAGAAAGATAAATGTTCACTCACATGCCCTCAGACACGACTGTGTGGCATAAAATCAAAGCCTATAAAAGGTCATCTGATTTATTTTGAAGGGGGACCTTTGGCATAACTTGAGATGGATGGCTAGGGTTTCGGAGAGATGCTGAGGCGGAGGAGATATAGGTCCAGGAAGTTTATCATTATCATTATGTTTTCCTCCTTATTTTTTGTGATGTTTATTTCTAGTATGAGAGGCTAAACCTTCTATGATACCTCAGGTCCTTAAACTTTAGGATGAACTTGTGACTATTTCCTATTTTAATACTAGTTTTCCTCTTTGATTATTTCTTTGAATTATCTATGTGTTAGTGTAAAAGTGTCAACCACATAATTATAATTTCTTGATGCATGAAGAGAAATCACGGTTAAACTAGGTCCGAGCATAGATATTAGGGGGGCGCACCGAGAGATCGGGTATTTTTGCAGTGTTGTTAACGCAATACTAACTAACTCTCTATATTAGGGTAAAACCTAATAGTTAGAGCCATAGAATCTACACTAATCATTAGTATAATACAGTTGTATGGCAAAGTCGCTATATGGGACTGGGGTTTGGCCGTCAATAGAGATCATGGTCAAACTAATTTAGGGTTCTCCACGGTTCAGAAATACATCAACTAGGTAGCCAGTATTAGGAAATTAGTTAAAAGGGATTCCCGTGGGATATGATAGTGATCCAGGGTGCCATGCTCTCTGCATTAATAAACCCTATTGCCAACTATTAACCGTAGTCTCTTGGATTTCTTTAGTTAGGATAAGATCATTATCTACAATTTTTAGGCTAGGTAATAGAGTTCCAGTTAGTACTAGTTGCCAATCCTTGTGGATTCGATTACTGATAAGTGTCCACTTTACTATATTTTATTATCATATTTGTAAACATTTAGAATGTGATACTGATAAATTGTAGCACACCAGTACTTAAAATGTGTTATTTTTGTGAAACAGGATATACCGAGGCAATTTAATGGAAACTTCAGTATTAGGAACAAATTCGAGAAAAGAAAGCTGAAAAGATGAACAAGACGATTCTGTCTAGTAGCAGGCGGTCCTGTCTGGAACACAAGACACACGAGGGCTTCTCCAATCAAACCAAACCGATGATGAAAACAACCATCTCATGAATCGTCTGAAGCTACTTACAGAGGTAGACGGACCCAACCAAAGTGTGGATGTGGCCATCCATATAGAAGGAAATCAGGTGTGAACAGAGGGTGGACCTGTTCAAAGCATGGGTGAGACCTTCCATCTCAAAGGAAGATTGAGTTGGACCAATGACGGACCCATTCGAGCCTAAGATGAGGCCATCTATCTCAAGAGAAAGCAATCCGCAATGTCAGATGAGCTCGTCTGTTAGCCAACGGTCATGTCTGTATCATGCTCTAATTCAGTAATGTTGATTTGATTAAACCTAAGCACCTCAAAAACTATATTTTGATCTCTGATGGCGTTTAGGTTAATAAATTTTAAAGATTAGGGTTATGGAGGGGAGCTTCTAATTCCATTCACCACCCTTGGAGGTTCCCATAACTCTCACCCATCCTTCCATTCATCCAGGGCACAACAGTGGAGAAAAGAGCATCACTAGGCGACGGAGCAGTGGGGGAGTATATGTGAATGGTCCTCGCCAACAATGGAGGGAACAACGTATTCTTTTCATATGCTTCATTTTGTACTGAGTTTTGTATTCTCTCTATGTTCCTCTTTAATGAGGAACTAACACTTTAGATACTTGGGCATTAATGAACTCTTGGGTTAGGTTTAATGTATGATAGTATCTTTTGCTTGTTTGACTAATTGATGTTGGATTGAGATCTATTGAGTGTATTCATTGCATTGAATACTTACATTGCGACAGTCCTAGTATTCAATAGGTTCATATAAGGAAATAATTAAACACCTCCTTGTATTAGAACAACCTCAATAGAAGGGATTGTGAGTGTACCAAGAGATTGGGCATTAAGGAGAGCGACTCTTTCACATGTCTTATTCCCATAATCTTTCCAAGCCGCAGATTCCCTAGAGTATATTACAGTGTTATCACTAGGTTAGTAATTCACCTTGAGAGAGGATTTGAAAGCAAATTTGGATCCATGGTCCAATCATAATCAAATAGCAAGTAGAAGGTATTATTTGTATCTTGTATTGAGAACTCAAGAGGGATTCATGCCCGAGTATCTTTTCTCTTGATTCATTGTCCTGTAATTTTACGCCATTCTTCACTTAACTATGATTCGAATTCCCTTCTTTAAATTCAGTAATTAGGTTAGTAAAATATCAAATCTCTGGTTAGGTTAGATAGTAGATGAAAAACCAATATTAGTATAACATCTTATAGTCTCTGAGGATTCGATACCCGACTTCTTAGTCAATTATATTACTTGTATGACCTGTGCACTTGCAATAGTATTAGTCCCAATCAAGTTAGTTACAAGGGATTCCTGTAAGATAGTGATCCGGGGTGTCATGCTCTTTGTATTGATAAACCGTATTTTCAACTATTAACCGTAATCTCTTGAATTTCTTTAGTTAGGTAAGATCATCATCTATTCTTTTTAGGCTAGGTAATAGATTTCTAGTTAGTACTGGTTGCCAGTCCCTATGGATTCAACTACCCTATCTTCAGGGTACTTTACTACATGAGCGACTCCGTGTACTTGCGGGATAGCAGCACATCACACTATGTCTCCCTTTCTGAAGACTCTTTGAGGGTTCTTGTGTGGGCGCTTTCTATCTTCCTTGTTGGTGTTTCCGGAGAGCCCCGATCTCCTTCAAAACAACCCTTTCCTTGTCTTTATACCGAGGTAATAGAAGTCTCTCCTCTTTACTCTAGGGATCCCGCTGATAAGGTTAAGTCCTATAGAAACAATGTAACTTGCTTTAAACTTTATCAACTCCTCGAGACGTATGCCATTATCCCCTCTACCGGTATAGACCGCCATTTCCTGATGAGCGCGCTGACCATTTCAATCCTGGGAAGATAAGGTTTTATATAGTCTTTTAGAGCAAGCCTCAAACTCCCTATTCTACCAATGTTCAAAGATATCCTGAGTTTCCACTACCTTTTTCCTTCTAAGCTGTCTCCAAATTCGTCGAGGATTCTCTATGGGCTTGTTATAGGCTTTAGGGAGAACAACATGTAACCTAACTTTCAGTGGCTTTGACATCTCTTCTACTTAGAAATTCTGCGATGGTTGTTGTTGTTGCCATTACTTCTCCTCCACCTACTAGTATAATTGGGAAAGGGTGTGTGGCTGTGTGTGGGTGTGTGTGTGTGTGTGGGTGTGTGTGTGTGGGGGGGGGGGGAGCGAGAGGTTTTCTCGGGATCGCAAGGTTTGGTCTCTTAAAGTTTTTCATAGGGTATACGAGAGTGAGAAAATCAAGACTATTAGCTTTCATTGTATTGAAATTACTACACAGCACCGTGGTGGGTGTTGTGGGACAAACGATGGTCATGAAGATACCCAACTGCTTATGCACATCGATTAACCGGCTGCTTTGTAGTAGGCTGCGTGCCATGAGCACACAACTTAGGTCCATGAATACACTGGGCTCTATCCGGAAAAAGTTATGTGCACGACTAGGATGGCCTTGAAGCACATCCATCACTAATGCATAATCCGTGAAACGCCGGGTGTGCTGATTACTACAATATCCATGAAGACGTCAAACCAGAGAATCTCGCAGTAGACGTAGCACTAAGCCAAACACTTCTTCATTCTTTGTGAAGATTTCATGCTATATTTTTCCTATAAAGTATGTAAATATTTTTGTTCGAGTGTGCATTTCATTGCTCTAGGTTAAAATGTCATTATATAGTGGAGGTTGAAGATGAGTACGAGAGTCACCTACCTGATCAAATTTGATGTAATGGCCATTAAGCAATCCGCCCAAGTATGTACTTTAAAAAGCATCGTCAATTATAAAGACTATCATTTTTACTTCAAGGAGATGTTTTTTGTCCATGCACTAACCTAGGTTCGCCACATTCATTACCTGCTGCCTGATGTAACCCCAGGTATGACGCACATTGGGAGGAAAAAAATACGCAACCAAATTTATGCATCAATTCAACTGGTGCCCAAATGGCAAATTATTGGCAGCATCGATAGAAATGTTTCCTATCAGTTCTAGTTCAAACTTGTAAACTTTACCAGTCTATATCTAAAGCACATGATACATATATGATTAGGATTATAAGATATAATAGTTACATAGAAATCATACCACATACATTTTAGGTTTACATGTTTAGAAATATATAACTTAAGCATAAAAGACACAAGATACTCTAACTTAAACAACATAATGCAACAACTAAGTTTATACTCTGATATTCTACAACCACTGGTTTGTTTATCTTTCGCATTTCATTATTTCCACTGTAGGATATATACTCGAGTTAGAGTCTAGTGTTATTTCACATGAGCTTCGGTGGTGGAGATATTATTAAAATGAGGCATCCAGATCTTAACTTACCATACCTGATGTTGGAACTCGCGCTAATGAATCAAAGGTATGCCAGGGATAACAGGCTAATAACTCCCAAGAGCTCTTATCGAAGGATGATGTCGTTCGTCCTTTTCCTTATTGTTCACGCTCGATTGGGCTACCTCTTTCTTACCGCTGGGACTTGGATTGATTGGTCCTATCTCTATACTGCTTACCTCGCTTTCAAACATAAGCCAGAATGCAACTGCCATTATTAGGATGGTAAGGAAGAAAATGCACTCCTCCCACTGCTTGAACGCTTGCCCACCTATAAATATCTCATCATCAGTGATATTAGGCAATGTGGTTAGTCTCTCCATGCATAACATTTAGGAGAAGCTTTCATCATCATCTTTATA
Organism: Dioscorea zingiberensis; assembly: GCA_026586065.1. NCBI lineage: Eukaryota > Viridiplantae > Streptophyta > Magnoliopsida > Dioscoreales > Dioscoreaceae > Dioscorea > Dioscorea zingiberensis. Next base: position 32,204,360 of record CM048824.1, read on the forward strand.
TTACTCAACAATTTTGCTCCTCTGGTCACTAAGCTCCACGAGATGGTCCAGCGCCTCCAGCATATGGTTTGTAGACTTTTACATAATTAGGTACTAGCTATTTGGGTATTTTTTTTTTTTCTCTTCATCCCTACTATAAGAACATCAACATCATCTTTCTCATTGCCTTTCAACGCAACGCCACTTCCATCGAATGGCTGTTGTGTTTCAGGGTTGTCAGAGTAACCAAATCCTTCATCGATACCTACCACCGTCTTCTCATCTGTCGAACCCAATGTATATCGAGATGTTGTAGTAGATCTACCGACAAGCTCATGCATTGCACAATAAAGAGGGAAGCAGCGTTCCCTTTTGCTCTTGTATGTTTTATTAACTTGAAGAATAAAGTGGTGAATCAAGGTATGGCAATTACAGGGGAAGAGGAATAAGGTATCATGATCACCTTGACAACATTGTCCCACACTTCCAGGTTATCCGATGTTGGAAGGTGTTGGACATAATCCCATGTCCACCAACTTTTGTTGACAAGGCTAAAGTAAAGCCTATAGTTTTTTTTCAATCTCTTCCATCTATTCTTCAGCTGAGAGATAGTGACATCCTCCTATGTATTTTGTGCATAGGCAAACCATACTTTAGTCCAAACCTCATTCTTGAAGGAGCTTGCAAAGCTATTGTAGGCTGAATGTTCCTCTTATAAGAGCATGAAAAGGCATTTGTTACCCTCGAGTCCTTACTTCTGCTTTCAGGGAAGTCATAACCCTTCTCGCAGGTTTGTTGTATCACTAGGTCCCATGTTGACATGGTGGATGATGTACTTTACAAGTGCAATGATATACCCAACTGCAGAGGGTTATACATAGTAGGAAGAAAAGGGAAAAATCTTTGATTATGGACCAACCAAACTAATGCGCAAATAGGGAGTAAGGGAGAACCAAAACCACAATACAAAACAGACATGACAAGCGAGTCCTTCTTTAGTATGCAACCCCAACACCACATGTAGATGGTATATCTCTCACAACAGACAATCTAATAATTTTCAATTAGGGACAAAGAAGAATACATACCTTTACCTCAGATCACTTTAGTCCGCCCAATGAACCCGAGTCCTTTAACAAGCTTCAATTCTTTGCCTCATTGTAGCGCTTGATCCGCGATTCTCAACCTGTTGACCTGCACAATGTCGTGATTCTGAAGTTGTCTAGGATCTTCTCGGCTTGGCCGTGGTGTAGCATGTCATTGGCTACCTAGTGGATTGTAAGGCATGGCTGCGATGTAGCTTCACGAAAGGGCAAAAGTGGAGCTTTACTACCAGGGACCGACTTTCGAAAGACGCTAAACATTGTTCATTAATGATTAGCATTAATCAATTGTAATTAGTTATATTAATAACACCCATTTCATTTGCAAACTTAGTTTTTTTTTTTTTTTGAAAAAGGTGAATAAACCACATTTATTTATGATAGATAATAGTTCCCATAAAGTATTACAATTAGCAGTGGCGGAGTCAGGAAGTATATAATATGGGGTCAATATTTTACAATTATGTGGAGTTTAAAAACCAAAAATTTCTACAATAAGTCTCTTAACATATTATCATCATCTATAATACAAGCAAATCACGTATATATTTAGAAATATAGTTAAAACATTATAAAAAAGTTAAAAATCAAATAGATCCGCCACGACCCACTGGGAGAGAGTAAAGTTAATAAAATGTTATTTTTTCAGTTTTTTTAAAATCATATTTATATTATATTATTATAATGTTAATATTATATATATATATATATATATATATATATATATATATATATATATTAAAAAGAAAACTTGGGATTTGAGAAAAAGTAAAGCGGTTACTTTTTCCAAAATCAGCTTTTATATTATATTATTATATATATTATGTTGGACGGATGATGAAACTTATTGACCAAGATTTCAAAAAAATGGGGGTCATCTACTATTTTAAATAACATGTGTATATATATATTTAAAAAAGTGGGAAATTTTTGTGGGTCATCCGACCCCACAAAAATACATATAGATCTGCCACTAACAATTAGCCTATTGCTAATAAAGGTTTATGAGGAATGTAGTAGCATACTCGACTCATTTTTTTCTCCCATCTACTTGCTCCTCTATCCCTAACCTCCCTCCTCAGCCTAGTCGCCGCTGGATCCTAGGGTTGTTTATCGAGAAGTATAGATTTCTTTTGACTATATTTTGTTCTTCCTAGAGCATCGGCTTCTTTGCTTGCAAGGTTGTATCAAACTAGGACAAAAAGAAAAAGTTAATATTTCTAATGAGTTGCCATAAAACGTGTTATTTGTCTTGGAAACATCGAATATTTCTTTCCCCCCAAAGCGTCCAGATGACCGCCATTGTCAACAACTCCCATCCCTTTTTAAGTTCGGTTGGCACCCAAGCTGAGGAGGACACAAGATCACTGATTTGTTCAGTATTGCTAGTGGTTGTGTGGATATTGAAGAGTCTCCCAATGTTCCCATATATTCCTTGCTAGGGGGCCAAAAGATGTGATCTATCGTCTCGTCTTCCACTAAAAGAAACACCACCAATGGGGGTATTTTTAGCACATGTGTTGGTTGGTGGTATATCAATTCGGCCATTATTAATAATATAAGAAATGCTTTAATCTCTTAAATCTTCATTACCGTTTGGACGGGATTCACTGTTCATTGGGGCCATGTTATTCCAATTACACATGAGATATCTTTTTACCAAACAAGTGGAATTTGATCATAATGGAGATGCTCATCTAATATGAGGGATATGTTTATAAAAAGAATTTTGTAAAATGGCCTTTCAAATTCAAATTTATCAAAAAAATTAAAAAAAAAGTCTTTAAAGATATAATAATTTAAATTGAAAAAACATCAGATATTAAAAAAAATATATATCAATGACAATTGACAAATACAATCTTAGCCGAGGTTCTGAGAAAAAGCATAATTGAAAAGAGAGACCTGGAGTCTTTTGTCTATTCTTGACCGCTATGTCTCCAAGTCAACCTTGTCGTAGCTGCAATGGAGAGATATATATCTATCAGCACTACTGAAAGATAAGATGGAGAGACAGGAAGAAGGAAGAGAAAACCAAGCCAAGCCAAGCCAAGCCAAGCCAAGCCAATAAAGCAATGGCAATGGCCGCATTCCTCTCCATCCAAGTTCTCCTCCTCCTCTCCCACCTCTTCACAGCCTCAGCGGCGAACTTCACCTGCAGCGCCACAGCAACAGCCAAATGCACCGCTCTCATCGGCTTCGTTTCCTCCAACGCCACCACCCTCGCCGCCATCCAATCCCTCTTCCAAATCAAATCCACTGTCTCCCTTCTGGGCGCAAACTCCCTCCCCCTCTCCACGACCTCCTCTTTCCCCGTCGCCGCCGGAAAGCCCTTCCGTATCCCCATCCCCTGCAGCTGCGTCAACGGCATCGGCGCCTCCGATGGCATCCCTAAATACACCGTGAAGTCCGGCGATATTCTCGACGACATCGCGACTAAAAAGTTCGAAAGATTTGTCACTATCGACGAGATTGCGGCGGCAAATGGGATCCCGAACCCTAACTTGATTCAGCCCGGGCAGTCACTGCGGATCCCGCTGCCGTGTAGCTGCGATCCGGTGGATGGCGCAGAGAGGGTGCATCTGGCGCATAAGGTTGCGTCCGGGAGCTCGTTTGATCAAATTGCGGCTGACTTTGGGGTGAATAAGAGCACGCTGATGGCCATCAATCGCATCGATGACCCCACGACGCTTCAGGCCGCTCAGATTCTCGATGTTCCCCTCCGAGGTACCAGCAAGCTCCCCTCCCCTCTTCTATTGTTTTCTACATCCTATTTCCATCTTTTCTCTGATTGATTCTTCATTTTTTAAATACAACTAACCAGGTAATTTGGTATGTTCATTTAATTATGCGCAGCTTTTGTGATCAATCTGTGCATAATTAGGAATTTAAATTACAATTGTTTATCTTTTTATAATATTATACATACATAAATATAGTTTATTTTATTTTATTTTTTGTTTTTCAACTGCTGACCTATTATTTAACCAATTTTTGTATTTGCTCAATCAATATGTTTAATTTAATAATTATTTAATTATTCTATATAAAATTATTAAGATATGAAAAGGCTAAAAAACGTGTTGATAGTGTTGAAATGGAAAGAAATAAAAGATAAGATCAGAATGTTAGTTTTAACTTAAAGTTGAGAAAATGAAACACAGGAACATGTATTCTGTTATTGATGTTATTATTGTTATTATTATTATTATTATTTTCATAAATATGGAGAAACCATTATAAGCACGGCAAACCTCCAGATGAATGCCTTTAAAATTTTTTGATAGTGAATATGCTAGTTAACTTCTTCTCGTGGAAGGTTGTATTGATTTTGTTATTTTGAAAACAATTTTCATGTCTTGGGCGCAAACTCTGTAGAAATGCATTTTGTTTAGAAAGACTGTTATGTGTGCTTTTAAGAAATTGAACCTTAACCAAGGTTGACTTTGTTTAATTTTATATATAATCTACGTTTGACTTCTCAAACAATAAACATTGCTGACAATTGGTGTGTATCTGTGTGTTGTTTTCTTTTTGTTTGAACTCTTTGGCACAGCCTGTTCTTCTTCAATAAGCAAAGATTCCATGGATTTCGGCCTGCGTCTCTCTAATGGCAGCTATGCAGTCACTGCAAACGGTTGCGTCTTATGCAACTGCACCTCCTCTTTTAGGTGATATTTTTCAGGAAGAAAACTTCTAAAATTACATACTATGCCGATCATTTTTACTAATTTAAATTTATATGGGACAGGTTGAGCTGCCAAGTGGCACAAGGTCCATATGCAAATGCATCATCAACCTGTCCTGCTGCTAAAAACTGTGGAAATCTCAACTTTGGTGAATCAACCTCCTCTGGTTGTGAACAAACTACTTGTGAGTATGCTGGGTACACTAATAGCACCGGTACCAGTAGCTGGAGCATTTTGACAACCAGCTACAATGGCTCTTCCTCCTCGTGCACCAACGGTGACCATCTGCTTAAATTACATGAATCTCTGGTGTTATATAGTCTCTATCTATTAGGAAAGATTACTTGTGGGAGGATCTTATTGGTTTTTATCAATTGTAGGTGAACCGACTTCCAGTCCCAGCAGCCATGCTCATAGTTTCAAGATGAACTTCTCCAAGGCTCTCATCTTCATTCAGATGCTTCTCGTTTTCTTGGCTTTCTGTTAGTAGATTGTTTGTGCACGCATTATTGCATTACTTCTGCTCTGAGAAATAAAAGAGATGACCGACTCCTTCAGCAGTGTATTTTGTAAGGGTGATTTTATAGTTTAAGCCGGACTCTGTTTGTGGTGGGGGTAAAATTCCATTTACTTTGAGAAAGGATGTATTCCTGAGAAATTAAATTTTTGAACTTATATAAAACCATGTTCTTTCTGCTTGGAAATTTACATAAATATCTAATTACAATCAATGTTTCTTTACACTAGGGGTGGTCTTTGGTTGGTTGTAGTAATGAAAAATAATTAAAAATTTAGTATATTGTCCTACTCATTCCCAAAATCTCACATTTTTAAACTAAATTGGCAATTGGATTTAATGTATTCTACCGAAATCTCTCCCAATAAACATGAAATTTTGGTGCATTTTGAAACTTAAATCCTAAACTCGGCTTATCAAAAACTATAGAATAGATGAGGGAGAAAACACTATTGAATATGTTGAAGTTCAAAATCAGCGGGACCTCGGGATCCGCACTCCGTTCGAAGAACAAGTGAGAATATAAAAAGTAATATGGTTGGATTAGGGACTTCGAGAGCTTGATGGTTGCCTTAGGAGGTCGCCATTCTGGGAGGGAGCGAGACACCGGTCAACGAGGGCTCCTTTCCTGCAATGGAAGTTCGGGGGCTTCTCGCTAAACCCTGCGACACTCAAGTCACTGAAGGATTAATGGAGTAAGAGTGGGAGAAGAGTCAATAAAAATGGAGTTGTAGAGGAGATGAGAGAGTTAGAGAGGAGAAGTCTAGAGGTAGGAGATGAATCCCCTCTGTGAGAAGGTGAAGCCAGAGAAGAAGTCCCCTTCTTTCTCATTTCAACTTCTTTTATACCTCACGAGTCGCCATTAGGCGGTTAGTCATGGGGTGTCTATAACGCCCCGACCCGGTTCCTGGGACCTTGGGAATGTCGACAGATCGGCCGTACCCGAAAGGAGACAAGCACCAATCGGTTACAAGGCCTAATAATGATAAGCAGATAATACTTTAATCAGAAAATAACCAATAAATAATCTATAAAATCCCAGCGGAAACAATATGAAATCAAATAAGGGTCTACACGCCCTCTAGATAATCCAGGCCCTACAAGGGTCCTAATAAAATAAATGACAATGTTCTCTCACACAAAAGAAAAACAACTTAGGGAGGTCCTCCAACCTTAGCAATATCCCGTCCCAACTCTCGCCGTCTTTGAGCTCGAGTCTACCTACTCCTCAGGACCTGAAATGAGAGAAGAGAAAAGTCGTGAGCTTTCGAATGGAAAGCTTCGGTAAGTACCACTAGGGGAATCACAATGGTCAATTTGGAGCGGATATCAAAATATAGGATCATCAAACAAAGGGGCTACACCCCATACAAACAAACAGATCCTAACATCCAGCTACGGCCCTCAAAGCCCTGGATGAGAAGTCCAAGAAACCAAAGAACACTTCCCGGACACCTCGGTCAATAAGGAAACGCTAGCCTCGATCGCAACAACAAAATTTCTGTGAGCGATGGACCTTTCGCGGTCGGTAGCGCCACCTCTACGTGTCAACACGGCCAGCAAATCAACCCCACTGACAGGGATACGGAGTCTCGGACTCCACTACAACCGGGCGGAAGATCAGAACTCAGTTGGCACATACCTCCCGGCCAGCACACAAGACCATGTGCCCATGATCAAGTGTCGGCCCACGGGTGGGTAGTCCAACTAAGTATATCAACAAACGGTAGTCCTAAACTACCACAAGCAATTCAACCATGCACATAATAGGAAAGATATCAATCAAATTATCTATGTGCATGTATCACAAGAGTAAATACAAAACAAGATCATGCTAACAGATAGCATCCAACAAAGTAAGAAAACCCATGCAAGGGTGGAAACAAGGCAAGAGTAACTTACCTCTAAACGCAATCCAATCACTGCACCGTATCTGTCCCGACGAAGATCAACACTCCACGTCGATATCTGGTAAACGCAGATCCCGTCTCAAACAATGCACAAGTGCTCGATAATCCACTAACACTACGGTGCATGTTCATTAAATGGGCCCGACCCATTTCTAGACCCAATTTATTCTTTTAATATCACCATTTAAATAATTAGCTTAATTTTCCTAATTGAGCCCACAAGTCTGGCCCAAAGCCGATCTAAATCAAACCCAAAACTCCAATCTTACAATCTTTAAAATCCCTTTAACCACTTAATTAAATACAATAATTATTTTAATTGGGCCCATGACTCCCAAAAGAAACCCAACATCAACTTAGCTTGATCAATTTTAAAAAAATCCAACTCATCTCATATATACAAAATAAAAGAAACCGGCTCCCTGAATGCATAAAAAAATATGAAAATAAGCTCACCTCTTTATAATCCTTAACTTGAATTCAGAAACAATTAAACAGCCTCTTACTGATCCTCTCTCTCACTCAGCCATACCATGGAACCCTGCCAGCACTCATGTCCACACTCAAGAAGCCCTTTAAAAACTCTCACCACCGTAGTTATCAACAAACACTCCACACAAACATAGCTTCCAAACACCAAGCAAGGTCTCATCAAGCCTTTAACCACAATGTTATAAAAGCTTCAAACCCTCAAGCTAACTATGATCATAACCAAACACATCAAAAACTCTCAGATTCAAATCAGAAGTGGATTGGAATCAAGCCCATCTCTACCAGGATTTACACCTACAACCTTTCATTACTGGGTTTGTCCAACTCTACCTATACTTTCATCTATTACACACTCCAAACTTGCAAACGAGATTATCAAGGCTCAGCAACTACACTAAGTAATACCAATATTATTAATTTGTTTTCTTTGTTGTGGAGTTCAAACCTGAATATATATATACATGAGTGTCTTAAGGATTCTAGTCCATATAAACGTACAAGTAGCTTTGTTAATCGTGTAAACTAACTCATAGTCTCAACATGAGTACCAACACCAAAAAGACATTTTACTATCATATCTTTGTCTCTAACCTAAGGTCTCGACTCTCATAGATTTCATCTATGCAATACTTCAAATAACAGACATATGCATTAACCCTGGCCTACCCTTGCATGTTCATAAGCCATCCATGATTGTCAACCAAGACTCAGTCCTCTATCCATGCTAGTGTCCATGCACGTTTGAAGTATGTCTTAATATCTAGATTCCAATGATATTCTATTCCTTCTTTCATGTGTGCAGAGGTTCCAAATGAGTTTGAAAGAAGGAGAAGGCTCACATAATGACAGCCGTGACAGAGAACAGAAGGGCGCTCCTCCCCTCTCGATCGCACAAACGTGATGATGGCGGCGTCGGAGATGAGAGCAAGGCTAGGGTTTAGAGAGCCCCGAACTGTTTTTATAGCCTATCTCCACGCGGTTGGGATGATCGCAGTCCCCCTTTTAATCACGCAAGCTCCAACCAATTTTCTAACTGTTTTTATCCTTTTGTTTTTTGAAAAGTAATGCTTGGTCGTCCATGTGGTGGCGTGCGTGGCTCACCGGCGGAGGAGAACGCCCAGCCACGTACCTCCCTCAGGCCATCCCCACCGTTCATATGTCTAGCGATACCATTTGATCTCACTCTACCCGTCCAAACCAAAGAGATAGCTCACGTGCTTGCATGAATTTGCCTCATTTGTGAAAACGCCCCTCTATTTCCATATTTTAGCTCTCAGGTCGTTTTTATCTTAAACTAGTGAGAGAGGAAAATTCTTTTCTAGTCATATTTTTTTTCAAATTCCCCTTTTTGTCCTTGGCAACCTCAAACATAGTAAAAATTATTAAATAAGATTAAACCAAATTAATTCCCACTAATCCTCAAAAATGTAATTTCCATTCATTCATCCTTTTCTCCAATTAAGCCAAATTAGAGGATTTTTTTTCCAATTAATAAAAATAAACAAAACAAAAATAAGAAAATTCCAAATTTACCCATAAAACTTTGGGTTTTACAGTGTCCTTTCTGGCACGAGGACGGGAGAATTACTCGAAGACACCCCTACCAAGCCATTGATCTTCGACCTTCTTTGTACGGACGCCCGCCCCTGCATAGGCGGGGTGCTGTCTCCGATGCCAACACAGACGAGCGTTCCCCTACTAATGAGTCATGGGAGAATCTCCACATGGCTTTCCTGAAGAGGGTCGGCTTGTTAGTGTGGTCTAATTAGCCTTGGCCAGTCGAATTATGCCACGCGTAAAGTTTATTTTCCCCCAATAATTACACTTGGGCCCCAACTTGCTAGGCCGACGAGCTCCCAACATCAATCGGCCAAGGAAGTTAGATCAGTAGTTGGGGAGCTAGATCGGACGAGACGAGGGATTCACATCTCCTGACTTCAATCCCTAGGCCCAGCCTGATCCGTGGGTAAGGCATTGACAATGTTTACTTAGCTCCCTCAAGCTAGAGAGATTGTGGCCTCTGATGCTTATTGCTAAGGTTTCCTAGCCGCTTCCCGACCTCTAATCATGTACCCGATGTACATTCCTTACTTCCAGATTTTCTAACTGGGTTTTGGGGTATGACTTGATTTAGCATTTGCCACCTTGGAGGAGCCCCGTTGTCTATGTGGGAGTATATGCGTTAGGCCAGGCTCGGCTTCCAAGTATATATTGATGGGTTGCTTTTCATAATGGGATGCGACGTGCAGTGTGAGGGACGTTGTCCCCTGGGCAAGCCTTTTGAAGAACTAGAGGAGGCCAGGGTCCACACATCAGTTACCCAACGGGTGTCCTTTTATAAAACGACACATATCACCAGGTTCGACTGCTAGGGTATGGGGATATGACATTAACCCTGTTTGCCCCCTTTCTCCGAATTCTATGAGTGTCCACACCTTGTCATTCTTTTTACCTCACAGTCCTTAAAGAGATTTCATTCGCATGAAATTTTCAGTGTGCCCTTCTTCTAATTGGGGACGATGGACGCGAAGCGCTCATCTATCAGAAGATTCTCTCTTGTTTCTGAGTCCTTCGCTAGTGAGAGTATAGATCTCAGTCTCCTTCGTCGAGCGGTGGGTTTCGATATCTTTCTTCATTTCGATCACAGGCTCTATTCATCTTCAAAGACGATTGAGAGGGTTAATCACCCTAGAACGAGGGAGATCACCGTATACCTGGAGTCCTTAAGGGCAAGTTGATAAGTGCATAAATATACATTTTTTTGTATCACATTTACATGAACTTTGTGCATCTTTTTGCATGCTTTCCTCCACTTTTGTGCTTGGTTGGGTATTGTGTTGTCATTAAACAGGAAAATAGGTACCTGAAACAAAAGAAGTGAAAGCAAATCATTTCAGATCAAATGAAACTAAAAAGGCAACTCCAGCTAAGAGGTTTATCAACCGGTAATGTGAAGCGGTGTTCTATAACAAAGGATCAAATAAAGAGAGGAGGAAATAGGGCCGTGAGTATTATGAATGAGTTTAAGAGGTCAAGAATTTATTATAAGAGTTACAAGACCCTAAAGCAAATATCCAACGTTCTGATTGAAGAACAAGGAGAATAGAACATCCAGTTAAAATTTCAAGTCAATTTATTACCGAAAAAAATTTTAAAGGTCATCGAAACAAACGTTTAATGAAGACTGGGAAAACCTGGAAAAGGACACGGGCTTGTTTACTGGCATCTATACGGCCGTGTCACTCTCTATATCTCATAATCCGGTTAGAATTTACCCAAAACCTATCCAAGCATACACACGAGCGTTTACACCTCAAAATCATCCAAAACCGCGTGTATTCAAATCCACAGTAATCGAGAGACGCACATGGGCTCTACTCGCCCCTTAGAAGCCCGTGTGGCGTCAAATTGAAGTCTACAAAAGGCCGTCAAATCTGAATAGGAGGGGGCATCTTTGGGCTAAGGCCCGTTGGAGTTTTCGTATCTTTGGATTGACGATTGGGGTTTCGGAGAGAGACTAAAGGCAGAGGAGACATTAGGTCAGGAAATTTATGATTAGCATTATGTTTTCCTCCTTATTTTCAGTGATGTTTACTTCTAGTATGAGAGGCTAAACCTTCCGTGGTGCCTCGAGTCCTTGAACTTTAGAATGAACTTGTTACTTTTTCCTATTTTTAATACTAGGTTTCCTTTTCGATTAATTCTATTGAATTCTATTTGTTAGTGCAAAAGCACCCACCATATAATTAGAATTTCTTGATGCATGACGATAAATTGCTGTTAAGCTAGGTCTAAGCATTGATATTAAGGGGGGGAGGGGATGGACGGCGAGAGATGGGGTGGTTTCGCCATGTTGTTAACGCAACACAAACTCACTCTCCGGAATAGGGCAAAACCAAATAGTGGAAACCATATATAGAACCTATACTATTCATTAGTATAATGTAATCGTATGGCAAAGTCGCTGTATGGGACTAGGGTTTGGTTATGAGGAGAGATCGAGGTCAAGCTAATTGTTACGCCCCGACCCGAATCTCGGGACCTCAGGCACGTGCACAGACCGGCCGTATCCAAGTAAAGACGGGCCCCGCTCGGATATAAGGCCTAAGTAATTAGAAACAGATAACAAAATATCAAAATAACTCATAATTTATTAATCAGAGTTATAACAGAATAAAAAAAAAAAAAAAAAAACAGGACTTATATAGCCTACAATAACCATGCACTATAGGGTTCCTACAAATCAGAATTAGTTGGAATCTTCCAACCTCGGCAAGCTATGTTCTGACCCCTCACGCCGCTCCTGAACCAACCCATCTAATCCCTCAATCTTGAAAGAGAGGAAAAAGAAAGTGGAGTCATGAGCTTTCGAAATGAAAGCTCAGTAAGTTCCCAACAGGGATCACAACGAAATCAAAACATCAAAATTCAATAGTCAACAAGCCAAACAACTAGGGCCACGCCCCGCACAAAATTCTAGGAGACTAGGAAAAAAATCCTAGTCTAAAAAACAACCCTCAGGCTCAACACACTTCTCCGGTTAGCACCCAACCTCATCTGGAATCGACCTTGGTCTCTCATACGTGTCGACACGGTCAGTATATCATCCCACTGACAGGTTGGACTGCCAGGGTGTCCTCAGCCCTGAACGCTCCACTTGAGCATCTGCTCCACTGAACCGGCAGAATAATAAACCATCTTGCACACACCTGCCTAGCCAGCACATAAGACCATGGGTCCATGATCAAATGTCGGTCACAGGGTGGTGTACCCAACAAACAACCAAACAACAGGCAATGAAACATCAACCATGTAAATACAAAGAAGGAAAACAAACAGCAAGCATGTGCACATATTCCAATAAACAGAAAGGCAACAGATTTGCTAAAAAAAATAGCAACAGTAAAATCAAGAAACCCAATGATGGGTGGAAACTAGGCAGAGGTAACTTACCTTAACAGCTATATCTTGAATCCCCACGAGACTTCTTCTTGACGTGTCTCTACATCGAATCTGGTAAATATAATAATTGTATCTTAGCATCTGTTTAAATATCCAATAGTTCATTATCTTCATTATTATCCTTATTGGGCTGAGGGCCCATTAACCTTTTAAGTTGATAAACCTCATCATTCTATCAACTACGTTGTTGTACCCTAGTGGTCAAGAGACCCTAGGGTGGTTGTGAGGTCTTGGGTTCCAATCTCATCTCCGATACATGTTTTATTCTTTTCTGTTTGAATCTTAGTAATCTGGTTCAAGACTAAATTGGACCCAACCCACTTATTTGGTCTTGACTGAACCCAGTCACTTATCTTAAAATCAAATCTGACTCAACCTGTTTAGATTAAACTATCTTTATTTAATTTAATCTAACTTAACCCAACCCAACCACTTGCTAACCTACTTGACCCAACCGGCTTAAAGAGAACCGCATTCAACTCACATTAAATTGACCCATTAAGCTAACCTACTTGATTGCATCTGTTTAAACCAACTCAACCCAAGCACTTGTCTAAACTCAACTGGCTAACCTTTTAACACAACGTAAAATTCCTGAAGTAAATACACAGTCTCAAAGAACTGCTCATAACTTTTGATCCAGGAACCCGATCGAGTAAATCTAAAGCTCATTGAAAGAGCTTTTCCTTATCTTTCCAATGGTATATGTCCCGATCAGAATAATATAACTAGCTAAAACTATACTTGAAACTGGCAGCTCAGAACTGCATAATTTCAATAGCGTGTTATGCGCCGTCTGAAATAATTGCTCATATCTCTTAATCCGTAAGTAGTATTTTAATGATCTAGGATTCTTTAGAAATATATTTCCTAAATTTTTTAACGGTGTATTATGCACCCAAATCGGAGAACAATTAGAGATTAAAATATCCCTTGAAACTGACAGCCAAACTGCAGGTATGAAACTATCATCTAAAAAAAAAAATCCTAGGTTGTATCTACAGGTTGTCTCAAGTTTATCCCTTCCTAATCTATGCATAAATTAAAGGGAGGGAGAGTGAATGTATTTACCTTTATCGAGGATGTCTCGAATCATGCAAGACTCCCTCCTGGCATGTCCCCACACTATACGCTGATATTCCATAGCAAATCCCTCACTGAATTGTATCTCAATTCTCTCACTATATCCCCTTTATATAGATGAGAGAATTCTAATGTTACACAAATTTTAAATTTGAGATAGTGATAAATCGTGATTGAATTGTGATTTATCTCTACGGGATAGATCTTCATCGAGTTTACCTTAGTTATATTAAATTTAAATTCTAGATAAGGATCAATTATAAACGAATTATAATTATCTCTAAGAGATAAATCTAATTCAACTCAAATATTATCTCCTAATCAATTTACAATTCCTTATTGTAGATTATTTCTACTAGATAATCCTGATTCAACTCAAATACTAAATTCTGATTATATCATAATTCGTATTTGAAAAGTCATGGAGACAAAAGATTCATATAGCCGACCCCGCCTAGTATAGGATTTCCGATAAGTCGGCTAAAAGGTTTTCCTCCATTAGCTTAGCTTTGTTTGTAGGGATATTGTTCTGCTTCTAACATCTCAATCTTTCATAGAATTATTTGTTGTTATTATTATTTATTTATGTTTTTTTTATCTTTAATTTTATTTTATTTATTTTATTTTTATTTCATATTTTAGAGCGACATGAAAACAAAGAATCCATATAGCCGACCCCATCTAGTATGGGATAAAGGCTTAGTTGTTGTTGTTGTTGTTGTTGTTGTTGTTGTTGTTGTTGTTACTGCTTCTCATAAGCATTCATGATCATCACTTTTATTTGTTTAATTTTTATTCTTATGTTTATTCTTTATGTGCAATTAGATTGAAGATGGATGTTCCAATGATTAAACGACTTTTCTTTGTATTGTTGATGTTTGGACTTGTTTTATTTATGCTGAGTTTTATCAGTGGTGAGTTTATTTATTTATTTAGATTGATTATTTTGATAGTATTTTTTGTTATAATTTAATAATAATTATAAAAAATAATTTAATTTATATAATGATCACAGATGGAGGATACTGTAAATCTGATGGTCCTCATGCGAGCGAGGGCCATGAGGGTGAAGATTTAATCCTTTATGTTTTGTTTATTATGAATATCAATTTTGGATTATATACGCACACATATATATAGTTTTTGAAAATTAAAAAAAATCTACTTTTTTATTTAAAATATATTTATTTGTTATTGCAGGAAAATCAAAATCTCTGTTCGTTAAAGCTGTTTGTCCAGTTTGGGTGCTATTTCAGGCGAAATTGTTTTGGTTTATTAGTTTTATTATACTTATCATTCTGATTATTATTTATGTGTGTTTTAGGCATAGATTTGAAATGGTTAGTAGGCGTGGTCTAGAAAATAGGGGTATAGAATTAAATCCCCTTAACGATATTGAATTAATTCCCCTTGCGTATAGCATGGGTGACCTGAATGACATGGAATGTATCATTTGTCTTGATACCTATCATGACAATGATAACATTCGCAGACTTCCTTCGTGTCGTCATTTCTTTCACGATGCTTGCATTCGGGAATGGAGTAGACATAGTAGAACCTGTCCTACTTGTTGTAGGCCGTTCTAGTCATTTCATACTACATGTTTGTTGTATATGTTGTATTTTGTGCACTGTTACTGTCAGATGGACCTTATTAATATGTAAGACTATTTGGAACCCAATTTTACTATGATTTACTATTGTCTTCTTGCATGTGGTGATCTATATGGCTATGATAAAAGCACATAAGGCACATTGAGGCATAGTTTCCTTCCTAGTTGCATGGTTTCCATATTTGGTTTCTCATTCAAGGAGTGCGGCAAGGTAGTTGGGAGGCCGCATTAGACAGCCAGTGCAACCCATTTCCTCTAATGACTTTATCGTTTTAATACATGCTTCCTTCTTTCCTTCATAGTTGCATTTTTTCAAACAAACTTTGTCGTTGAAAGAATGCGGTGGGGCAGTTTGGGTGGCCACAGTAGGCAACCACTGTAGCCCATATCTTATGATGACTTTACTGTTTTTTTTTTGTAGTTTTCTACATTTTGGTGGCTAATATTTCATTCGTTTCGGTTTTTTTTTTCTTTATTTTTTTTAACTGGTGGTTGGAAATCTTTTAACCGTTTTAATGGTGGGAAGTAAGCAAATTTTGGAAACTAAAGCCGATGATAGTGCCTCATTCTGAAATGAGCCACGGAGTTATGAATTTATTATATTTTTTTATGAATTTATTTTTATTTTTTGACAGATGGGCCTCTCTCGCGTCTCCCTCTCCTCTCCCCCTTTGTATCTCTCCCCTCTCTCCTTCCTTTGTCTTGAGAGTGAGAGAGAGGTTCTGAGAGAAGAGATGAATCCCTCTTGTGTCAATTTTCTTTTGCCTGATTTGCAGGGGAACCGGAGGTGGTCGGAGGTGACCAGGAAGATCTAGGGTTTGTAATAATTTTTTTGCTTTTTTTATGAATTTTTTTTATTGGTATATGAATTTTTTTTATTCATCTGTAGTGCCTTCCAGATTGGTTTGTTTAATCTTATTTCAGTAATTAAAGTTCTTAGCTTAATCCCATTATATTTTTTCTTTTATGGTATTTGACAAGTGGAAAGGAGAAGATACTTACATAGTTTTCTTTCTAATTGCCTTATCTTTTTGTGCCTTATCTTTTTCTTGCCGAACTGACTTAGTTTCATTTGGCTGTCTTTTTTTACTTATGTGCACTGTTACTGTCGGATGGACCTTATTAATGTGTAAGACTATTTGGAACCATATTTTGCTATGATTTACTATTGTCTTCTTGCAGTTGGTGATCTATATGGCTATGATTAAAGCACATAAGGCACATTGAGGCATAGTTTCCTTCCTAGTTGCATGGTTTCCATATTTGGTTTGTCAAGGAGTGGGGCGATGCAGCTGGGAGGCCGCATTAGGCAGCCACTACAGCCCATTTCCTCTAATGACTTTATTGTTTTATTACATTCTTCCTTCCTTCCTTCATAGTTGCATATTTTTCAAACAAACTTTGTGGTTAAAAGAATGCGGCGGGGCAGTCTGGGTGGCCACAGTAGGCAACCACTGCAGCCCATATCTGATAAGCATACATGAATATTAAAAAAATTTGATTTAAAAGGATTTGGTCCTGATATCTGATTTGATCTGTATTTGTTTGTGTAGTATTGTTTCTTTAAACCATAGGTGGCTGCAAAAAAATGCCACTTACTGATTTTTTATTTTGCTGGTTTGTAATTTGATAGATTATAGTAAGACTTGAAGTACTTTTGATTAATTCATCACTTTTATTCCTTGTGTTTGTGCTTCTGATAAACATACATGAATATTAGAAAAATTTAATTCAAAAGGATTTGGTCCTGATATCTTATTTGGTCTGTTTTTGTATGTGTAGTATTGTTTGTTTAAACCATAGGCTATTGCCAAAAATGCTACTTACTGATTTTTTATTTGGCTGGTTTATAAGTTGATATGAATTCTAATAAGACTTGAAGTACTTGTGATGAATTCATCACATTTATTACTTGTTGGTTATTTCATATGTATAAGATGATTAATTCATCACTTTTATTTAGCTTTAAATGGTTCATGGCTCATCTTATTTTGATTCTTTGTCCTTCATTTGTTATACTCTTAACAACTCATTTTTTATACTCTACAATTCATTTATTTAATTTTTCAACTGATGTTGATTCCTTATGTGCGGTTAGATTGAAGATGGATGTTCCAATGATTAAACAAATATTCTTTGTTATGATCTGCCTTTTATTTTCTTTTTGTGCCTTATCTTTTTCCTGCCAAACTGACTTAGTTTCATTTGGCTGTCTTTTTTTACTTTTGTGCACTGTTACTGTCGAATGGACCTTATTAATGTGTAAGACTATTTGGAACCTAATTTTGCTATGATTTACTATTGTCTTCTTGCAGTTGGCCGTGATCTATATGGCTATGATGAAAGCTCATGAGGCACATTGAGGCGTAGTTTCCTTCCTAGTTGCATGGTTTCCATATTTGGTTTGTCATTCAAGGAGAGCGGTGATGCAGTTGGGAGGCCGCATTAGGCAGCCACTGCAGCCCATATCCTCTAATGACTTTATTGTTTTATTACATGCTTCCTTCCTTCCTTCATAGTTGCATATTTTCAAACGAACTTTGTCGTTAAAAGAATGCGGCGGGGCAGTCTGGGTGGCCACAGTAGGCAACCACTGCAGCCCATATCTTATAATGACTTCACTGTTTTTTTATTGTAGTTTTCTACATTTTGCTGGCAAATATTTCATCTTTTTCTGGTTTTTTTTTATATTGGTGTTGTGAAATCTTTTAACAGTTTTAATGGTGGAAAGCAAACAAATTATGGAAACTAACGCCGATGATAGTGCCTCATTGTCAACTGAGCCATGGGGTTATGAATTTATTATATATTTTTTTATAATTTTTTTTTATTTTTTGACAGTGGAGCCTCTGTTGTCTCTCTCTCCTCTCCCCCTCTGTATCTCTCCCCGCTCTCCTTCCTCTGTTTTGAGAGTGAGAGAGAAGTTCAGAGAAAAGAGATGAATCCCTCCTCTGTCAATTTTCTTTTGCCTGATTTTCAGTGGAGCCGGACGTGGTCGGATGTGGCCGGATAGATCTAGGGTTTGTAGTAATTTTTATTTTATTTTATTTTTTCTTTTTAGTATTTTTTATGAATTTATTTTATTAGTATATGATTTTCTTTTATTCATCTGTAGTGCCTTCAATGTAGGTTTATTTAATCTTATTTTAGAATTTAAACTTCTTAGCTTAATCCCATTATATTTTTCGTTTGATGGTATGTGGCAGATGGAAAGGAGAAGGTACTCACATAGTTTTCGTTTTAATTGCCCAATTTCTTATTATTTGAACTTACTTGGTTTTCTCCATATTTAAGCTTGATCTACATTAATAAGCCCAATATTTTTCTTTTAAGATATTTGACAAGTGGAAAGGAGGTACTTACATAGTTTTCTTTCTAATTGTCCATTTTCTTATTAATTGAACTTGGTTTTCTCTATATTTAAGTTTTTATCTATATTAATAAGCACAATATTTTCCTTTTAAGGTATTTGACAAGTGGAAAGCAGAAGGTACTTCCTTGGTTTTCTGTCTATTTGTCCAATTTCTTATTATTTGAACTTACTTGGTTTTCTCTATATTTAAGTTTGATCTACCTTTGTAAGCCCAATATTTTCCTTTTAAGGTATTTGACAAGTGGAAAGGAGAAGGTACTTACATAGTTTTCTTTCTAATTTTCAAATTTCTTATTAATTGAACTTACTTGGTTTTTCTTTATATTGAAGCTTTCTCTACTTTGTTTGATCAACATCCTATTTATCTTCATCCCCTTGAATATCTTTCACTGGTTCCCATCCCAGACCTTCCCGGCTCTTTTATGAGGTAAGGCCGATTCAATGTTTTGAATATTAGGTAAATGCTATTGTATTGAAATGTTATGTCATTGGGCCAAACTAGTAGAATGTTATTCTACTGATTGGTTTTCTTGTTGTTTGATTGGTTTCTCCTATTTGATTTGCAATTAGGCTCATTAATATTTGTTTGTAAGTTGATAGATTCTAGTAAGACTTGAAGTACTTTTGATTGATTCATCACTTTTATTCCTGGTGTTACTACATCTAATAAGCATTCATGATCATCCTGAATTTTATTTTGAAGGTTTTAATGCTTTCCTGTCAAAAGCTTGAATTGTTGAGACAAACAAGTAGAATGTTATTATACAGCTTTAATGCCTTCATGATTAACATTTTTATTCCTTGTGTTTGTGCTTCTGATAAGCATTCATGAATATTGAAAAAATTTCATTCAAAAGGATTTGGTCCTGGTATCTGATTTGATCTGTATTTGTTTGTGTAGTATTGTTTGTTTAAACCATAGGTGGTTGCAGAAAATGCTACTTATTGATTTTTTATTTGGCTGGTTTATAATTTGATAGATTATATTAAGACTTGATGTGCTCTTGATTAATTCATCACTTTTATTCCTTGTGTTTTTGCTTCTGATAAACATTCATGAATATTAGAAAAATTTCATTCAAAAGGATTTGGTCCTGATATCTTATTTGGTCTATTTTTGTTTGTGTACTATTGTTTCTTTAAACCATAGGCTGTTGCCAAAAATTCTACTTACTGATTTTTTATTTGGCTGGTTTATAAGTTGATATAATTCTAATAAGACTTGAAGTACTTGTGATTAATTCATCACTTTTATTCCTTGTTGATTCTTTCATATTTATAAGATGATTAATTCATCACTTTTAGTTGGCTTTAAATGGTTCTTGGTTCATCGTATTTTGATTCTTTGTCCTTCATTTGTTATACTCTTGACAACTCATTTGTTATACTCTACAATTCATTTGTTTAATTTTTCAACTGATGTTGATTCCTTATGTGCGGTTAGATTGAAGATGGATGTTCCAAGGATTAAACGAATATTCTTTGTTATGATCTGCCGTTTATTTTCTTTTTGTGCCTTATCTTTTTCCTGCCGATCTGACTCAGTTTCATTTTGGCTGTGTCTGTTTTTTACTTTTGTGAACTGTTACTGTCGGATGGACCTTATTAATATGTAAGACTATTTGGTACCCCATTTTGCTATGATTTACTATTGTCTTCTTGGATGTGGTGATCTATATGGCTATGATGAAAGCACACGATGCACATTAAGGCATAGTTTCCTTCCTAGTTGCATGGTTTCCATATTTGGTTTGTCATTCAAGGAGTGCGGTGAGGCAGTTGGGAGGCCGCATTAGGCATCCACTGCAGCCCATTTCCTCTAATGACTTTATTGTTTCATTACATGCTTCCTTTCTTCCTTCATAGTTGTATATTTTTCAAACATATTTTGTCATTGAAAGATTGCGGTGAGGCAGTATGGTGGCGACAGTATGCAGCCACTGAAGACCATATCTTATAATGGCATCACTATTTTTTTTTTGTTGTTTTCTACATTTTGGGGGCAAATATTTCATTCATTTCGGTTTTTTTTTTGTACTGGTGGGGGGAAATCTTTTAACAGTTTTAGTGGTGGGAAGTAAGTAAATTATTGAAACTAAAGCCGATAATAGTGCCTCATTCTGAACTGAGCCAGCCATGGAGTTATGAATTTATTATATTCTTTTTACGAATTTATTTTTATTTTTTGACAGAGGGGCCTCTCTCGTCTCTCTCTCCTCTCCCCTTTCTATCTCTCCCCTGTCCTCTTCCTCTGTTTTGAGAGAGAGATGGGTTCAGAGAGAAGAGATGAATCCCTCCTTGTCAATTTTGTTTTGCCTGATTTGCAGTGAAGCCGGAGGTGGTCGGAGGTTGCCGGATAGATCTAGTGTTTGTAGTAATTTTTTTTATTTTTTTTTTATTTTTAATATTTTTTATGAATTTATTTTATTAGTATATGAATTTTTTTTATTCATTTGTAGTGCCTTCAATGTAGTTTTATTTAGTCTTATTTTAGTAATTAAATTTCATAGCTTAATCCCATTATATTTTTCCTTTTAAGGTATTTGACAAGTGGAAAGCAGAAGGTACTTACATAGTTTCTTTCTAATTGTCCAATTTCTTATTAGTTGAGCTTACTTTGTTTTCTCTATATTTAAGCTTGATCTAGATTAATAAGCACAATATTTTCCTTTTAAGGTATTTGTCAAGTGGAAAAGCGGTACTTAAATAGTGTTCTTTCTAATTGTCCAATTTCTTATTAATTGAACTTACTTGGTTTTCTCTATATTTAAGTTTGGTCTACATTAATAAGCCCAAGATTTTCCTTTTAAGGTATTTGACAAGTGCAAAGCAAAAGGTACTTACATAGTTTTCTTTCTAATTGTCCAATTTCTTATTAATTCAACCTACTTGGTTTTCTCTATATTTAAGGTAGATCTACATTAAGAAGCCCAATATTTCCTTTGAAGGTATTTGACAAGTGGAAAGCAGTAGGTACTTAGTTTTCTTTTGAATTGTCCAATTTCTTATTAATTGAACTTACTTGGTTTTCTCCATGTTTAAGTTTTCTCTTCATTGTTTGATCTACATCCTATTATTCTTCTTCTCCTTGAATATCTTTCATTGGTTCCCCATTCCAGACCTTCCCGACTCATTTGTAAGGTAAGGCCGATTCAATGTTTTGATTTTTAGATAAATGCTATGCTATTGAAATGTAATGTCATTGATTATAGTAAGACTTGAAGTGCTTTTGATTAATTCATCACCTTTCTTGTTGTTTGATTGGTTTCTCCTATTTGATTTTCATTTAGGCTATTAATTATTTGTTTATTAGTTGATAGATTCTAGAAAGAGTTGCAATACTTTTGTAACACCCATCTCGCTAATGAGACAGATGTCACACCAGCTGGGCCGGGAGTGCACCCAACCCATATGCTGTGTACATTAAACCTGAAAATAAGCATGTACTCTAAAAACACAATCTATATGAGATAACATAACCGGTTACACACCGGAAGTCAGTTTTAAACCAAGTCAGAAATAGAGTACACACACACAGAGTTATGGGCAACTACGGCCCCAAATACAGCGGAAGAAAATATAGAACCAAGGTCTAGTACAACCAAATAAAAAGAAACATGAGATAGGTACGCCAGAGTCAGCTAGACTTCGATCCCTGCTCGAGACACGAACTATTATCCTGATCCTAGTCTAGATCACATGTAAAAAAAAGCGATGTCGAGAGAATTTGAGCTATGCAAGCTCAATGAATTAAAACTTCTCCGCCAGGTATTATACATACCTGTCATCTGTACTACAGTAGTAATACTAAAACAATGCAAGTAAAAATCATGAAGATCAATAAAATTATTTTAAATCTTGTTAAGCATGTTATACGATCAGAAATCCGAAGAATCATATAATCAATCTCATGTCATATCCTGTATATAGTAAACCTACGTATGCAATAACCTCGTATCGTAATCAACATGCAACCCTAGTTCAATACTCTGAAAGAAACCAGCTGTCATCAGCTAGTTAACAGGATCCTGATGATCGAGAGACAGGGAAATAATCCGATCCAGTACTCGAGGCCTGACGACCAGTGGTATAGGCAACCAACTGTATCAATCGTCACGCGTACATCTCGTATCTTATTATTCCAATCCTGTACCCAAGGCCTGACGACCAGTGATGTAATCAACCAACTGTATCAATCGTCACGCATCTCATATCCGAGACCTGACGACAAGTGGTATGATCAACCAAGCTGTATTCTCGTATTCGATTCGGGCACCCAAAAGAGTTCGGAATGGGTTTTATATAAAAAATGATTTCGCAAACAGTTTTGTTAAGATAAAACGATAAACGAAAAACAAATCCCCTCCATAACCCGAGATCATCAACAATTCGTTATAGGCTCTATCCTGAGCCTCACTGGATCAATCATCTATGTCTACCTAGGGAGCAGTCACGATACGGTGATTATCATTCTGTATTAGATGGTGATTCATCATATATTAATCATGCTGATTTAGTTCATAGTAGATAACAAGCATTAAAATCACTATATAGCTATCGCGATGAAATCCATCGACAAACCACAAACCAATATAAATCGCATAAGAATAAGAGAAATAAGGAAATCATGGTAAATACTTGTGTAACGTCCCGACCCGGATCCCGGGACCTCGAGCACGTCAACAGACCGGCCGTATTAAAGAAGAGGTAATCTCAACTCCAATACAAGGCCAAAAAAAAATGTGATAAGCAGATAACAATCCATAAATAAACACAAACTCAAGTTCATGAGAACATAGAGTCATTAGGGTCCATAGGCCCTAAAGAAGTCTGGTCCCTATACGGGTCCTACAAATAACAAAGTTCATAGAAAATAAAGATAACTGAGACTCCTATAAACCTTGGTCTCCTGGAGTCCTTCTCCTCAGGCTTCTCCCCTTTCTAAACCTCGGAATCTGTAAAAGGAGGAAAAGAGAAAACACGTGAGCTTTCGAAGGGAAAGCCCAGTAAGTACCCCTGCAGGTCACAGTGTCATCAAATAAAAATGACAGTCAATAGGATCATAGAAACAACAACAAAGTCCTAGGAGTCTACCACAAACAAGCCAAGGGTACGACTCCTGCTACAAAAGCCCTCGGGCTCTGTAGTGAGTTCTAAGAGAACTCAGAGTTTACTCCCGGTCAGTATGTCCAGCTTTTATGGTTATAATTACGACCTAGATGGTCGTTTGACTCTCCAGTCAAGAGATCGGTAGAACTACCTCTTCTTCGTGTTAACTGCGATTGAGTGTACCATGCCCAGCGACAGTGAGACCTCCAGAGATTTGTTTCTCTGGTAGAACATCGAGGGAAAGTCGGGGGTCCTATCCACGAACATTCCTTAAATTGGAGCTTCCCTAGCTCCACCGAGTCGAGCAAGAGAACATAGCAAGCGGGGACACCAACGTCAGGAAACAAACATACATGCTCAACAGGATTCAAAAACAGGTATGAATAGCATGTATGGCATCAGCAGTGCATGTATTAAGATTACATAGTAAATCCAAGAAATCCCGTTACCGGGTGGAAACTAGGCAAGTGAACTTACCTCTAAAGAGACTAACTGTCTTCTTGGTCTTCTTGGAAATGCCTTACGTCTCCCCTGAGAGTATCTGGCATACAATGGTTCGTTAGAGTTATTGTCCAATAATTTCCGTCTCTCTATATGACCATGCATGCCTATCGTCCCTGTTGGGCTTAGGCCCACTAACGGGTCCTAAGGACCATCTCTCGGGTTACCAGTCCTTATCCCTGGTTCAGTGGCCCTTAGTTGACTTGTAGATTCATTTGGGCCTTACCGGGTCAACTCTAGATAAGTTGGTCCCATTTCAAGCCCATTGCACTGTTTATGTTGACCTTAGTCCCCTAAAGGGCTTTTTGGTCATTTAGTTTCTTTACTAAATATTTTATATCACTCACCGATTTATCCGAATTTAAGAAATTAGTTAATTTCTAATTATCCCATTTCATATTTCATAATAATAATTATTCAATTATCATGTCACATAGTCATAGTTCCATATAGTTACCGAAAACTATATAACTATTTGATTAATAGTGTTAACACTATTAATAAAAATATTACTAAGGTTTTAATCTTTTATTAAAACCTTATATTTCCAAACTTAATAATAACCTTCAATCTTAGACACCTTTAATCGGTTAATTGAACATATGTCATACCCTTGGTATCTACCTTTAATCAATTTCATTGATTAATTAACTTTTCAACTATAGTTTTCAAATTATTAATCATGTTAATAATTTGTCACACTCTATGGTTTCTACTAGAAATATTTGTGACATATCAATAGTTCTTCAACAACTATCTCAACTAATTAGTTATTATTTGTCACAATAATCAACTAATATTTCAATAAGCTTGTCACACTAAGTTAATATTTTCATTAACTTTTATGTGTTGTCACACTACCTTAGTTCCCCATTTTAATACTCTACTTAGCATTTTTTTATATTAACAATTATAACCAACCAATGTTCTCATTAAAAGAGAGTATAAGAGAGAAAAATAATTATTTAAATTAATGTCACACCCCTATGTGTATAATTGTTTAATTAAAACTTTATATTATTATTATTATTTTTTTTTTATTTACTTCATCTTCAACCTCACTCTCACTCTCTCTCTCTCTCTCATGACGAGCAGCGTCACCTTCGACCATCATCGCGGTGAGCTCCGAGCACCGCCTGCTTTCGGTCTCCGAGCCGAAAGTTCCTCGACCACGGCCGGCCCCTCCGGTCGCCACCGGCCTTCTCTTTCAAGCGAAGAACTAACAATTTCTCGTAGGGACTTCCCTTCCCCGGCGAAGCTCTCACCGTCGGCGGACATGAATGCGAGAACGCCCCAAAACTACTCTGAGTTTTTGGATGCTTACCGAGGTTTTGTCGATGCCGGGAGTGTCGGTATGTCGCCCGATAGCGGCGTCTGTTTCTACTCCGACGAGCTCGGCCGGCGGACTCCTTCTCTTCTTTGCGTCGTCACCGGTAGCCGCCCTCCCTCCTCTCCCGTGAGCCGCGGCTTCGGTCCCTCTGTCTCGCACTGATCCCCGAGAGCTTCCAGCAAGAGCTCCTTCTCTTCCTCCGCCCGTCACCTCACCGGAGAAGACAATGCTCGTTGCGTTGGGACGTCGAGACAGAGAAGTAAGGCCCTCCTTTTATAGGCCTCCGGCATCCAGCGAAAGCGTCGGCTCAAGGTAGCGTCAGCGGCGGCGGCGGTGGCGTTCTCGCGAAGCGGTGGGGCCGGTACCCGGCCGGGCCTCAGCGGAGACGTTGCGGCGGAGGAGTGGCGGTGGTGCCTCGGGATCGGTTCTCCGATGAAAGGCCGGGATTACTTGATCTACTTCAGCGGTCTAGATCAAATCTCCAAGTCTCGGTTCAAGCACGCCGATCTACGGCGTAGATCCAATCTCATTCAACGGCTTGATGTCAACTCTACGCCGAGATCTAGCGCACCTAGATCAACGATCGTGATTTTGTAAAGGTTTATCGGTTGGATATTAATCCTTTGCCTCGGATCAAAACCATCGGAGGATGAAGCGATCGACAACGAGCCGCACCGTGAGGTCACCTCTAAGTTGTACACTTCTCTTGCCTCGTGCTCGATCCACGCATCGGATGGATTAAACTTAGGCTCGCCACGTGGCTCTCTGTAAGCCTTGCGCTTCACATTAAGATCGACACACTTTCGAGAGATGGCTTGATCTCGTTAAACCATCTCATTATCACGAAAATTTTCCGAAGTCCCTGAACCTATTAATTTTACAAATGGGTCCTTGTTCTGTGAGAGGGAGAATTTCCTTAAGATCCCTCTATCTTCATAAAATTACCATTAGGTCCCTGCAGACCCCATTTTTTTTTGTTTTAATTTCCATTTAATTTAAATAAATTATTTAATCCCACTTTAACACTCATCGGGGGTAATAACTTAATTATTTTCTTCAAGGAAGTAACTAAATATTCATGGATTTTACAATCCTCCCCCCTTACAAAAATTTCGTCCTCGAAATTTCTACACCGTTCACATTTCACACAAACAACTCAGATACTTTTGCCTCATATCCTCCTCACGTTCCCAGGTAGCTTCTCGCTCGGTGTGGTTACTCCACTTCACCTTAATAAAAGGAATAGTTCTATTCCTTAATTGCTTGTCCTCTCGGCCCAAGATAGCTACTGGGCGTTCCTCGTAGGACATATCATCTTGGACTTCCA
The DNA here is from genome assembly GCA_026586065.1 of Dioscorea zingiberensis. Taxonomy (NCBI): domain Eukaryota; kingdom Viridiplantae; phylum Streptophyta; class Magnoliopsida; order Dioscoreales; family Dioscoreaceae; genus Dioscorea; species Dioscorea zingiberensis. The sequence goes on from CM048824.1 coordinate 32,231,347, forward strand.
CCGGGTCCTGAGGAATCCCCCTGGTGGGATCACGAATGCACTTCTTCAACATTGAGATGTGGAAGACATCGTGAACCTGAGCGAGATCCTGAGGTAAAGCCAATCTATATGCCACCACTCCTATGCGCTCCAATATCTCAAAAGGTCCGATATATCGTGGAGCAAGTTTTCCACGTCGTCCAAACCGTACTACCCCTTTCATAGGAGATACTTTTAGGAATACCAAGTCTCCCACTTGAAACTCTGATTGGACCTCTTTTGATCGGCATAACTCTTTTATGCCTCTGGGCAGACTGGAGTCGTTCACGATCATTTTGACATGTTCCTCCGTACTGTCTTACAAAATCAGGTTGCTTAAGTGTAAGCCTCGGCTACCCGACTTCCTTTCTCCCACATCTCCCCAACAAATGGGAGTTCGGCACTTCCTCCCATAGAGTGCCTCATCACGGGGCCATCTTAATGCTTGCACAGTAAGCTGTTATTATAGGCAAATTCTATCAAACTTAGGCGTTCATCCCAAGACCTGTAAAGTCAATCGTGACATGCCCTCGGCATGTCTTCTAGCACTGGATGGTCCTTTCGGTTGTCCATCGGTTACGTGGGTGAAAAGTCTTTGAAAGCTAAACATGTGCCCAAAGCGGTGTGCAAACTCTCCCAGAATCTAGAGACGAACCGTGTGTCTCGATCAGAGGTGATCGCATCTTGGTACTCCATGTAATCGGCGATCGATCAATATATAGGCGGGCCAACTTTTCGGAGATGCTCCGTCCCTTAGCGGTATAAAGTGGGCCGACTTAGTCAGCCGATCCACTATAACCCAGATCGATTCATGGCCTCTTTGAGTACGTGGCAATCCCGTCACAAAATCCATGTTAATGTGTTCCCATTTCCACTCCGGAATGGGTAAGGGTTGTAACATCCCTGCCGGCTTCTGGTGTTCCGCCTTCACCATCTGACAGGTGATGCATTTAGCCACGAACTCCGCAACATCTCGCTTCATCCCCTTCCACCAGAAGTGGTCCTTCAACCCTCTGTACATCTTGGTACCTCCAGGGTGAATATTGTAGCCCGAATAGTGGGCTTCTTCCAGAATCTCCCTTCTAATCTCAGGGACATTTGGTATACAAATCCTTTCATCGAATCTAAGAGTGCCATCATCATGGACTCTAAACCGTGTTGGTTCTTCCTTACCTATGTGTTCCTTGATCTCCTCCAGTTCAAGATCTTGACCCTGAGCAACCTTAATTCTTTCTAATAACGAGGGTCGGATATGCAGACTGGCCAATGTGACATCCATTGTAGGCAATACGACCTCTAAGTTGAGCCTCCTCATATCCTCTAGTAACGGCGTCTGAGTCGTTAACATAGCGGCAACTCCATATCCGGACTTCCTACTCAGTGCATCTGCCACCACGTTAAGCCTTGCCGGATGGTAATGGACATTTGAGATCATAGTCTTTGATTAGCTCTAACCATCGCCGCTGTCTCATATTCAAATCCTTCTGTGTGAATATATATTTGAGGCTCTTGTGATCGGTGTAAATCTCGCATGGTACACCGTAGAGGAAATGTCGCCAGATCTTTAGGGCAAACACGATCGGCCAACTCAAGATGCGTGTGTAGGGTAGTTCTCCTCGAAGGTTTTAATTGTCGTGATGCATAAGCAATCACGCAGCGCCCATCTTGCATCAACACACATCCAAGACCGGTCTTGCAAGCGTCATTTGTAGATCATTATACCCACGATTGCTTTGTGATAAGCGCCAATACCGGTCGATATCAACCTATGTTTCAACTCACGGAAACTCTTTTCACGGGAGTCGGTCCAAATAAATTTGGTACCCTTTACGGTCAACTTGGTTAGCGGTCTTTGCTATTCTTGAGAAACCCTCAGCGAATCTCCGGTAATAACCAGCTAATCCCAAGAAACTCCGTATCTCCCGTACTGTTGTTGGTCTTTTCCATTCCACAACGGCTTCTATTTTCTTAGGATCTACTGAAACTCCAGCTCCACTTACCACATGGCCCAAGAAAGCTACACTTTCCAACCAAAAGTCACACTTGGAGAACTTTGCGTAAAGCTGATGTTCCCTCAAGGTCTCTAGCACTATTCTTAAGTGCTCCTCATGGGCTTGGTGGCTTTTTGAGTAAACCAAGATGTCATCGATAAATACCACCACAAACTGGTCCAAATACTGATGGAATACCCGGTTCATCATGTCCATAAAAACTGCCGGGGCATTGGTAAGCCCAAACGGCATTACCAGAAACTCATAGTGCCCGTATCTAGTACGGAAAGCACTCTTCGGGATATCCGTCTCTTTGATCCTTACTTGGTGATACCCAGATCTCAAGTCGATCTTAGAAAAGACTTGAGCTCCCTGTAACTGATCCAGTAAGTCGTCAATTCTTGGTAGAGGATACTTATTCTTTACAGTCACCTTGTTCAACTCTCGATAATCAATACACAACCTTAGCGACCCGTCTTTCTTCTTGACAAAAAGAACAGGTGCCCCCCAAGGTGACATACTAGGTCTAATAAAACCCTTGTCTAACAATTCCTCTAGTTGGGTCTTCAATTCCTTAAGCTCCGCAGGCGCCATCCGATAAGGAGCCTTAGACACAGGAGCTGTTCCCGGTACCAAATCAATGGAAAACTCCAATTCCCTTTCCGGGGGTAGTCCCGGTAACTCTTCTGGAAACACGTCAGGATACTCCCTTACTACCGGTACATCTGAGACTACAATCTCCTTATCCTTCTTCACCACGGAAACAGAAGCCAAGTAGCCTATACACCCGCCCCTTAGGAGCTTCCGAACCTGGAGAGCTGAAATCTCCTGTACTAAGGAACAGTTGTGGCTGCCTTTAAAAGTAAATTCCTCTCCTCCCGGTATCTTAAATACAACTCTCTTCCCTCGACAGTCTACCACCGCGTAGGACCTAAGAGAGCTGATCCATCCCGAGGATCACATCGTAATCCTTCAGGTCCATTACATGCAGATTTGCAAGTAATCTCCGCCCCTCAATCCTTATAGGGCATGCCGGTACCATCCTTCTTACTATCATGGCAGTTCCTACCGGGGTGTCTACACACAAATCCTGGGGTAGATCTATAGTAGGCAAAGTATGCTTTCGTGCAAACCGTGCAGATACGAAAGAGTGTGTGGCTCCAGGATCAAATAAAGTGCAGGCATAGAAAGAACTAACTGAAATGGTACCTGCCACGACATCTGCTGATGCCTGAGCTTCCTCAGTTGTCAGATGGTAGACCCGACCATGGGTCATTGGCCTCTCTTCTTCTTTGGGGTTGGTTTTGGTGTAGAAGGCATCACGAGGTCGCCTTCCCTTTCTTATCTCCACCTTGAGGTCTTGGTGGCGGTCCAATGCAGTTGTCGGGAAGCTTGTTGTGATCCACGGTTTCCCCTACCACACTTTGTCACGATTGTGGCTGGGACACTGGGCCTTTTGGTGATCCAAGGCCAAGCAGAAATAACACCCTCCAGTTATCCTTGGGCATTGGGACCTCTTATGCGGTCCCTTGCATTCAAAGCACTTAATGTTCTGAGTCACACTGGCAGAAGACCCTTTACCTCCAGATGAGGCTGTAGACCTGGTCGGCTTCCCATAGGGTCGATACTTGTTGTCAGACCTACGTTTACCAGAGCTCTTACCAGATGATTGGCCCTGGCTATTTGTCCCCTTATCCTTTTTGTCCTTCTGAGACGACCCCTGGGCGTCCCCTTGACAAGAAGCCTCAGTATATTTAGCTCTAGCCACAACCTCTGTATAGGTCTTGCACATGTGGCTAGTCACGATCTTTTGATGATGGCGCGGTCCAGGCCTCAAATTTCAACACTCGACTTTCTTCCGTCGGAACCATGTCAGGAAGGAAGCGAGCCAACCGATCAAACTCAGTTTCATAATGCTCCACCGTGGAGCCTCCTTGAACAAGCTGGGAGAATTGTTGTCCAAGGCTGTACGGATGTCCTCTCGAGAAGTACTTGGCGAAGAACGCGGTCAGAATTCTTCCCAAGTGCGGAAGGCCTCACCCTTCCTCGGTCTTATTTCTCCAAAGTACCAATCTTGGCCGGGTCCTTGGAGCATGTACCTGGCGGTCCTAATCTTCTCCGCCTCGAGAGGTTTGGAAGACCTCGAAGGTCTTCTCCATCTCGGATCCATTGTTCGGCAACATGGGGATGGCACCCCTTGAAAGGTCGGGGAGAGGGTCTCTTGATCTCCCCAAGTAATCCTCTACTTGGCGTGGGGGTAGGCGGCGGAGGTGGTACGTTCTTTGTCGGGTCTCTGGATTAAACCCAACATCTCCTCATTAGTTCCATCATGCTCATGGGGGTACCTCCCCTTGGGTTTTGGCCCTCCGCACGAGGCGCTGAAAGATTAGATTGAGCGTGCACCTCCTCGCTCGACTTCCATTTCATCCACAGTGGGGGTACCTCCCCACCCTGCGGTTGAGGGACTTCTTCCTCCATAGGAGGCTGTGGTACTTCAGTACGACGAGGTCGCCCTCGCCTACCTCTTCCTCTTCCCCTACCACCTCGTCCTCCACGCAAGTGTTCCATTGTTTAAACTGTATAAGGATTATATGGTTACTTTTATTTCCAGCAAAACAGGTGATGATAAAAACAGACTTTTATTCATTTCAAAAGCAACAACTAGAGTCAACATGGTAAAACAAAAGACACTAAGAGACATAATAAAGGTAGTTCATACAACACATAAGTTTGTAAGACTACGGTTATTCTAGAAACTATAACTAGAACTTCGATCCGGTGATGCTGCGTCGGTGTGATGGGGTGTAGTCAGGGCAGGGTCGATGTCCTCCAGTCCCCTGCGGTCCTCTGCTAGGTCCTGGCGCACCGGATGGACAGTAAAAAGCTAGATGCTCCCTACTGCCACAGCTACGGCACCAGAGGGCAGGGCGCCTACACTCCGTCATACAGTGCCCATATACTCCACATCGACGGCAGTGTGAGATCACGAGAGCGGCGGAGATGGACTGCTTACTCTCTCTAATCCCGAACCCCTAATGCTCGGCGGTAATCACGGGCTCTACACACGCGCGTGGTGGAATACTAGGGCTCACGATCTCCTGTGCTAAAGGAACCCTGGGTCCTACAGGCCTCTGCATAGCAATGTGGTTCCTAAGTCCCTGGACCAACATGGTAACTGTAGTCTGAAGCCTGTCAACCTTTCGGTTGGTGGCTTCCAGCGTCCTCCTCATCTCGGCGAGGACCTCAGCGGGCTCAGACGAATCAGCTCTCGGCGGTGGAGTGTTCTCTCGGATAGACTCCACCTCATCTTCAGACGAATCACGGTACGATGGTCCCGACATCCTGTAAATAAACCGGGTGTCAATCTAATGTACCACTATCTATACTACCCCAGTCCCGCACTCAGTCTATGCAACTGGCTAAGGGCATCTAGGGTCTGCTATCTGCTCTATCTAGAGAACTCTCTCTGATACCACTTTAATCTGTAACGTCCCGACCCGGATCCCGGGACCTCGAGCACGTCAACAGACCGGCCGTATTAAAGAAGAGGTAATCTCAACTCCAATACAAGGCCAAAAAAAAATGTGATAAGCAGATAACAATCCATAAATAAACACAAACTCAAGTTCATGAGAACATAGAGTCATTAGGGTCCATAGGCCCTAAAGAAGTCTGGTCCCTATACGGGTCCTACAAATAACAAAGTTCATAGAAAATAAAGATAACTGAGACTCCTATAAACCTTGGTCTCCTGGAGTCCTTCTCCTCAGGCTTCTCCCCTTTCTAAACCTCGGAATCTGTAAAAGGAGGAAAAAAGAAAACCCGTGAGCTTTCGAAGGGAAAGCTCAGTAAGTACCCCTGCAGGTCACAGTGTCATCAAAATAAAAATGACAGTCAACAGGATCATAGAAACAACAACAAAGTCCTAGGAGTCTACCACAACAAGTCAAAGGTACGACTCCTGCTACAAAAGCCCTCGGGCTCTGTAGTGAGTTCTAAGAGAACTCAGAGTTTACTCCCGGTCAGTATGTCCAGCTTTTTTGGTTATAATTACGACCTAGATGGTCGTTTGACTCTCCAGTCAAAAGATCGGTAGAACTACCTCTTCTTCGTGTTAACGATTGATGTACCATGCCCATCGGCCAATTGAGACCTCCGTAGATTTGTTTCTCTGGTAGAACGTCGAGGAAAGTCGAGGGGGTCCTATCCACGAACATTCCTTAAATTGGAGCTTCCCTAGCTCCCGAGTCGAGCGTTAGAACATAGCAAGCGGGGACACCAACGTCCGAGGAAACAAACATACATGCTCAGCGGGATTCAAAAGCGAGGTATGAATAGCATGTATGGCATGTGATGCATGTATTAAGATTACATAGTAAATCCAAGAAATCCTATTAGGGTGGAAACTAGGCAAGTGAACTTACCTCTAAAGAGACTAAGCTGTCTTCTTGGTCTTCTTGGAAATGCCTTACGTCTCCCACGAGTATCGGCATACAATGGTTAGATTAGAGTTATTGTCCAATAATTTCCGTCTCTCTATATGACCATGCATGCCTATCGTCCTGTTGGGCTTAGGCCCACTAACGGGTCCTAAGGACCATCTCTCGGGTTACCGGTCCTTATCCACAGTTCAAGGCCCTTAGTTGACTTGTAGATTCATTTGGGCCTTAGGGTCAACTCTAGATAAGTTGGTCCCATTTCAAGCCCATTTACCTTTGTTTATGTTGACCTTAGTCCCCTAAAGGGCTTTTTGGTCATTTAGTTTCTTTACTAAATATTTTATATCACTCACCGATTTATCCAATTTAAGAAATTAGTTAATTTCTAATTATCCCATTTCATATTTCATAATAATAATTATTCAATTATCATGTCACATAGTCATAGTTCCATATAGTTACGAAAACTATATAACTATTTGATTAATAGTGTTAACACTATTAATAAAATATTACTAAGGTTTTAATCTTTTATTAAAACCTTATATTTCAAACTTAATAATAACCTTCAATCTTAGACACCTTTAATCGGTTAATTGAACATATGTCATACCCTTGGTATCTACCTTTAATCAATTTCATTGATTAATTAACTTTTCAACTATAGTTTTCAAATTATTAATCATGTTAATAATTTGTCACACTCTATGGTTTCTACTAGAAATATTTGTGACATATCAATAGTTCTTCAACAACTATCTCAACTAATTAGTTATTATTTGTCACAATAATCAACTAATATTTCAATAAGCTTGTCACACTAAGTTAATATTTTCATTAACTTTTATGTGTTGTCACACTACCTTAGTTCCCCATTTTAATACTCTACTTAGCATTTTTTTTATATTAACAATTATAACCAACCAATGTTCTCATTAAAAGAGAGTATAAGAGAGAAAAATAATTATTTAAATTAATGTCACACCCCTATGTGTATAATTGTTTAATTAAAACTTTATATTATTATTATTATTATTATTTTTTTTTTTTATTTACTTCATCTTCAACCTCACTCTCACTCTCTCTCTCTCGCGACCGAACGCCGTCACCTTCGACCATCATCGCCGGTGAGCTCCGAGCACCTGCCCGTGCTCGGTCTCCGACGCTGAAAGTTCCTCGACCACGGCCGGCCCCCCTCCGGTGCGCCACCAGCCTTCTCTTTCAACGAAGAACTAACAATTTCTCGGCCGGGACTTCCCCTTCGTGAAGCTCTCACCGTCGACAGCATGAATGCGAGAACGCCCCAAAACTACTCTACAGAGTTTTTGGATGCTTACCGAGGTTTTGTCGATGCCGGGAGTGTCGGTGTCGCCGGTAAACGCGTCCTGTTTCTACTCCGACGAGCTCGGCCGGCAGCGGCTCCTTCTCTTCTTTGCGTCGTCTCAGCGCCGCCCTCCTCCTCTCCCGTGAGCCGCGGCTTCGGTCCCTCTGTCTCGCACTGATCCCCGAGAGCTTCCAGCAAGAGCTCCTTCTCTTCCTCCGCCCGTCACCTCACCGGAGAAGACAATGCTCGTTGCGTTGGGACGTCGAGACAGAGAAGTAAGGCCCTCCTTTTATAGGCCTCCGGCATCCAGGCGTCGGCTCAAGGTAGCGCCGCGTACGGCGGCGGTCAGCGTTCTCGCGAAGCGGTGGGGTACGGCGGGCCTCGCGCGGAGACGTTGCAGGCGGCGGAGGAGTGGCGGTGGTGCCTCGGGATCGGTTCTCCGATGAAAGGCCAGGATTACTTGATCTACTTCAACGGTCTAGATCAAATCTCCAAGTCTCGGTTCAAGCACACTTCTGATCTACGGCGTAGATCCAATCTCATTCAACGGCTTGATGTCAACTCTACGCTTCGAGATCTAGCGCACCTAGATCAACGATCGTGATTTTGTAAAGGTTTATCGGTTGGATATTAATCCTTTGCCTCGGATCAAAACCATCGGAGGATGAGCGACTGACAACGAGCCGCACCGTGAGGTCACCTCTAAGTTGTACACTTCTCTTGCCTCGTATCTGATCCACGATCAGATGGATTAAACTTGGGCTCGCCACGTGGCTCTCTGTAAGCCTTGCGCTTCACATTAAGATCAGCACACTCAGAGATGGCTTGATCTCAGCCGTTAAACCATCTCATTATACGAAAATTTTCCGGAAGTCCCTGAACCTATTAATTTTACAAATGGGTCCTTGTTCTGTGAGAGGGAGAATTTCCTTAAGATCCCTCTATCTTCATAAAATTACCATTAGGTCCCTGCAGACCCCATTTTTTTTTTTGTTTTAATTTCCATTTAATTTAAATAAATTATTTAATCCCACTTTAACACTCATCGGGGGTAATAACTTAATTATTTTCTTCAAGGAAGTAACTAAATATTCATGGATTTTACAACTTGAATAAATCTTGATTTACGGTGAAGTCCCCTCACCTCAAGTCCTTCGTAAATTCCTAGGAATCGCTCGGTCCTTCGGCAGCTTCTGCTGAACCTTTTTCCTTTCCTGGAATCGAAATACGAATCTATAAATACAAAGTTTGTATTCTTGACTCGTATTCTAATTTAAACCAAATAAGATACGGTAAAGAACTATGAGATCAATCCTTCTTAACAATTTGGGCTTCATGATTAAGAAGGTTAAGCATGGAATTTCAAGAAAAATTGGGCAACACCTCTTCTGTTTTCAGGGCTCCCGAAATTCTACAACCATTCACCAAAATTACTCATGGAATTTAAATCACAGCTATTCATGCATCGCTACCCCTCCAATTCATAGTTTCATGCATGTTAATATCCCTTATCCCCCACCTTAATCCTTCTTAAATTCCATAACACCAACCTTAATAATCCAATCAAATCCATGCCCTAAATTAAGAAACCAATTAAGATTTCTCTTCCAAGTTCCACTCACAAGAGCAAGATGCGCTCGTCGGAGAGGAGAAATTTGAACCACGAGAAAGGGGAGCTGTGTCTTTGCCTGAGCTCGAGGCTGGGAGGTTGCTCGTGGGGGCAAGCCGGCGTGAGGCTGGCGTGGGTGGCTGAGGGGTCGCCGTAAGACGAGAATCGGGGGCAAAGACGGCGGCGACACGGCGGCGGCAAGAAGGGCGGACAGCCGGCGGGGGCACGTCGGGCTAGGGCACGGCCAAGAAGAAGAAGGAGATGAAATGGAGAAGAGGGGGCTCAACACGATCTCTCTCTTCACTTAGATCTTTTTATTTATTTTTTTTGTAACCTAAGTCCTTATATGAAGACATGTATATATACATATATATTACCTTTTTTGTTTTCTTAATTTATACAACTCCATCATCATCCATTATCCCTTCCCCTTTAATTATTTACACCTTATCCTCTAAATTATTGTCACATGGCTTCCTTTGATTTAGATTATTTTTAGCTTATCCTCTCCATCATTTCCCCCTACTATTCAAATAATTTATTTAATACTATTCTTCCACTTTATGTCATGTCACTCTTTAGTTAATGTCATCGTTCTAATAATGTCCCGACCAAGATCCGAAAATCCCGGGTCAATGATCTCAGTCATCACAGGCGCATTGTAGCCTCACGAGGTCTGCCTCTCGTCGGACCAGATCCGCGAATATCGGCTTTTGACTAGTCCGATCTACTTTATCGGGACTCTAACCTTGTTCGATTCTCATATTTGATTAATCCTACTTAATTAACACTTACAAAATTGTCACTCCCCGACCCGGATTCCTGGACCTTGGGCACGTCAACAGACCGGCCGTACCCAAGTAGAGACGAGCCCCACTCAAGTACAAGGCCTAAATAAACAGTAGCAGATAACAAAAGTTTATTAATCATATAATAAACAAATACAAATACAAATCAGAGTGCTAATGCGGAAAATAAAGTACAAGGGTCCAAAGCCCTAACGAATCCAGGCCCTACATAGGTCCTAAGCCAAGTATCCACACTCAAAAACAAAAGTCAGGGAGATCCTCCGACCTCGACAAGTATCACACCTCGACTCTCGCACGTCCCTGGGCTAGAGTCAACCCACTCCTCAGGACATGAAATGAGAGAAGGGAAAAAGTGATGAGCTTTCAAAAAGAAAGCCCAGTAAGTACCCTGCAAGGATCTCAAAGACATAAGATGAAACATGATATCAAAAATCAAAGAATCATCAAGCAATGGGGATACACCCCGCACAATCAAAACCCTAGGAGTCTACCACAAACATTAGCAACGGTATGACTCCTATCCAATGGCAGCCCTCGGGCTCAAGAAGGAACTCAAAGAAACTCAGCGAACATCCCGTCGGCCAACACACGACATCTGGCGCCAAATGACTAACATGTAAGCCCCTTGGTAGCGCCACCTCTCTCTCATGTCGACATGGTGGGTGATCGACCCCTTGTGGCGGGGACAAAGTATCGTCCCTCCGGCGGGTGAATGCCGGAACGCCAGGGTGTCCCGTCCCCAACACTCTCGCAAAATCCGGAGCTCACCTGCTCCACTGAATCCGGGCGGAAGACAAACACAAGCTAGGGATGCCAACATCCCGAAAACAAACATACATGCACCAGAATGCAAGCAACTCATAAAAGACATGCATGTATCTAAAACATATCAAAAATGATATCAAGAATCATAAACCGAAAATCAAATCCAAGAAAACCCGAAGCCGGGTGGGAACGAGGCAAGTGTACTTACTAAAAATCATGCAAAAGCAAAGTCAACAAAACCCATATCTAGGGTGGAAGCAAGGCAAGAGTAACTTACCTCTAAACGCAATCTAATAACTGCTCCGTAACTATCTCGACGAAGCTCAGCACTCGCTCCAGGTCGATATCTGGTAGCCACAAGTCTATCCTCAATATAGGCACGTGTATTTAAGGATAATTACTCTATAATGCATGTTTAACTAATGTGCTCGACCCATTAACAAACCCTAATATGTAACTTGTTCACACAACTATGATTGAACCCAACTCCTTTTGATCTCACCAATCTAACTTAGGTCCAATGGCTAGGTACCAACTACTAGCCAACTTCAACCAATCCAAGACATAAATTAATAGAGAATCAAATAAAACTTTCAATCAAAACCTCATCCAACTAAACCACACTTTGGTCATATCCGCAACCAAGCCTTGAAAATCAACACACCTAAAGATCAGGTCCAACTAGCAGAAATTCAAGTATTAATCTATACGACCCTTTAACCTTCTCACAAACATGTTCATACCCCAAATCAACTCATGGGTTCGTGAGGAATTCTCCCCTTCATAATGACAACACAAATCCCGGAGAGCACCATGAATGCGTACACCCTCACAGGAAAGCTAAGAAAGTTTAGATCTACAAATCACCTCCGCTAATTATCTTACGGTAAGAGCAATCACAGTGTCTCTCACAAGCTTAATTTAAGTTTAAAACCAACCCTTCATCTCAGCCTTTAATAAATCCTGAAACCTCTACCCTTGGAAGTCAAATGCAACTAAACACCACCAACCATCAAAACCCAGAAACCAAGCTTCTAAACTTCCAAACTAACCCACAACCTCATTATCCAAGCCCTTACTGAATAGACTCTGCCCAAATCCAAATCACAGAAGCAACCCACCTTTAGCTTTTATTACACAGGGCCTCATGGCATTCACAATTAATGGAAGAACTGGAAACTAAACTCCATCTACCAACAACCATCAAAGTAAACCAAAGCTCCAACCTTCATGTTATTGAACCTCAAACACAAAAATACCGACCACTAATCCATGCACATATATAAAACCAACCCCAAAAACAAGGGCACAAGGACCTTCACAAACACTATCCTAAACATCCACATCAACTGAAACCTCTCCTTCAAAACCATCCGAACTGAAATCATTTATTGAAAGCTTAACACACATGGATACCACTCATCCTCTAACAACCTTAATCATCCAACACTCCTGCTGTTTTAAGAAACCAAACATCCCACACAACCTTTCTATAGCTTAATATTTCATGAACCCATCTAGTTACAAAGCTTCTTCCTAGAATCTCATGCATTATAACTATCTCAGAAGGGTAGATATGCTCACTGTGTGTGAAGCCCAGGGTATTTTTTATCATTTCATGATATTAGTTTTTATTTAATTTCAATAATTGTTAGAAAATAAAGGAGAGTCTCCCATGGATGGCTTATTTGAATCTTATTTGGAATAAAAGTCTTTTTATTATTCTTCGATATTAATAGTGTTCCCAATCCTAAATTTTAAGATATTTAAAATTTATATTGGTGGTTAAGAATAAGAGTCTTATTAAATCTTAAGTTGATAAGAGATATGAGCAAGACTGAAAAAGAGATTTAATATTGTTTAAATATATTCTTATGGATAAAAACCGTGATTAGGGTTAATTTGGGTTGTTAAAGACCTTTTGGTAAATTCAGGGAAAAGTGAGGGTTTAGAGGGAAAAGTGTCTCTCATCTATAATGAAAATTGGAAATAAAAGGGCTTAAACAAAAAAAAAAGATATGATTTGATAAATATGTGCAGGAATAAATATTTAGATTATAGATGAGATTCTGTTAACATATCATATGAAATCAAATATATATATTGATAGGGTGGTTATAAACAAAGACACGTGGCACACGGATATTTAAGCATGTGCAAGTCACGTGACAGTCCTTACAGTGCAAGGCTTACTTCCTCTCTGTGGCCGAGCTCCTCCACCTCGGAATTCATTATAATTTCCGAGGTCCTCATGGAGGAGCTCGGAAACTTACATGAAGGCGAGCCACTTTCAAATCCTCTTCCAGCAGTTCCCAATACAGCATATCTTGAGATCTTCTAGAAGCTCAATCAGTTACAGAAACAGTTAGACAGTTGGAGAACGCCTGGGGTCTAGAAACTTCTAGAACCATGCTGAGCTGGATTTACTAAGTTGGCATGGCACCCACGTGCTAGAATTCAGTGGCTTCTTCTCCAAGCATCACCCCAGTCTCTGTGTCCTATAAATACCCCCGCCCCCAAGAGAGAGGTATCCGATTCCCCATCCAAATAAGCCCCTGCTCTCCGGGCGATTGGAGCTTCATTCCATCTCCTCCTTCTTCTCTTCTTGAATTTTATCTCTTCCAAGCTCATCAATGGAGCTTCATCTTGTAATCATGAAGGAAGATCTAGTGAATTTCATCTCCCATGGAGATGACCGTGGTTTTTTCCCCATTTTTGGGGTTTTCCACGTTATTTGCTGAGTCTCCTTTACTTTCTGAGTCTTTCTCTTTGATCTCTTGATTTTCTCCTTTCCATTTCAATATAAATTCAAAGTGTCGGTCAAAATTGGAGTTTGATCCAATTTTCGCACCAACATTTTTGGCGCCGTCTGTGGGGACAAGGAGCAAGAAGCCATGCCTGCAACCAGAAGATCAAGGCAGAACCAGACTCCAGAACAGAGGATTCCAGTTCCAGAGATATCCATGGTGGGAGAAGTGAACACCCCAGCAGCTCCTAATGGAGCCCCCACAGTTGGTGAGAATCCACTAGCTCAATCAAATTTGGTGACCATTCCAGAAGAGCGATTCATTGCTGTGGAGAGACAGTTGGCAGCACTCACTACCACGATCATGGCTGTTGAATGCCATGTCTCACAGGCTACTGTACCACCCCCACCACTACATCAAGATAGTCCAGCCCGTCAAAGGCGCTCTTCCAGGGAACAGAGGAGCCCTGCATCATCTTCAGAGAGTTCTGATCCCCCCCGTCGAAGAAGAATAAATCGGCGGCATCACTCCTCTGGAGGGCATGAGAGGAGAAGCCGACCTCCTTCGAGATCACCACCTCGTCCTCACTCACAGAGACCTCGGTCGCCGGTTCAGTATGGAGTGCGACCTTATTCTCCGAGGTACTCTCCCCCGAGGCGCTACACGCCTCCTCGTCCCCGTTCCAGAAGTCGTTCACCTCGCGACATATCTCCCCAGCGACATGGGTCGAGACATCATTCCCCTGTACACCCCCAGGAGTATGAAAGAGGACGTCGGGGATATCTTTCCGACAGAGAGCGCGTCTTAAAGAACGTACCACGTTTCCGCTCTCCCTTTATCAGAGCCATTTGGGAAGCCCCCTTCCCAGAGAAATACATTCCCCCAAACATCAGATATTATGATGGTACCTCAGATCCAAATGAGCACGTGGAGAGATACTGCTCTGAGATGACGGTGAATGGCACTTCCGAGGTGGTCTTATGTCGCGGTTTCTCGAAGACTTTATCCGGAACCGCATATGACTGGTTTCGAAGCCTACCTGAAGGCAGCATTGCCTACTTCGATCAGCTCATTGATCGTTTTCTTCGCCGTTTTGCCAATTGCAGACGGCATAAGAGGAACCCAGTTATGTTGCTGAGATGCAAACAGAAAGAGGGAGAATCTCTCAGGAACTACCTTGATAGATTCAATGAAGAAACTCATGGGATGTCTGATTTGGATTCTATCATGGTAGTTGGAGCAGTACTAGATGGGTGCTGGAATGCCCATTCCTTGATTCAGCGACTCGAGATGTTAGAGGATGCGTAGAAGTGATGGCGAGCTTCGGAAGTACATTGCCTCTGACGAGTTCAAGGCAGGAAGGAAAGAACAAGCCCTTCAGCGAGCAGAGGAATTCCGCAGAGAGGAGAGTCGAAGAAGTGAACGGGCACCGCGGAGAGATATGGAGCAAACCCGGTACCGACCTCCTCGTGCTGATGATAGAGGCGCTCGGGACCAAAACAAACCCCGTATTCGTCCCAGGTATGACAATTATACCCCCTTGAATACTTCAAGAGAACATATCATGATGCAGATCCAAGATAAGAAGATACTCAAGCGTGGAGTCTGGCCAAGGAGACCTCCTCGGCAAAAAAGAAGCGGCAAGTTCTCGTGATTTACCACAAAGTCCGAGGTCATACCACAGAAAATTGCATCCACCTCAAAGATGCAATAGAGGATCTCGTTAGAGAAGGGAAGCTGAGCGAATTCCTCAAACAAGAAACCAGTAAGAAGGAGGAACAGCACACCCAGTCAGAACCTCCTCGGAAGAAGATAGACCTCACTGTCATAGCCGGCGGGCCAGGATGTGGAGGAGAAACTTCATCCTCCAGAAGGAGTTATGCCCGCATGGTGGGTACGATGCAGGAGCTTGCACCACAGAAGAAGAGCCGAACTACTCTCTCAATTGAATTTTCTGAAGAAGATTTGAAGGGAATTTGTCAACCACAAGATGACGCCCTTGTTGTGGTCCTTGATATTGGGATCTATAGGATGCACAGGGTGCTAGTTGACACTGGGAGCTCGGCTGACATAATTTTCTGGGATGTGTTTGACAGAATGAAAATCGGAGCTGAGAATCTTAAACCATGCAAGACTCCTTTAGCTGGATTTACCGGAGATCCTATTTACCCAGAAGGTATCATAACTCTTCCTGTTACTCTTGGTACTCCTCCACGAACTGTTACGGCTCCAATCAACTTTCTCATGTAGTGCATCCCTCAAGTTACAAGCGCAATTATGGGAAGACCTTCTCTCAACAAACTTCGGGCTGTGCCCTCGACATACCATTTGAAACTAAAATTTCGTGACCGATCACTACCGTGGAGAAGTGAAGGGGATCAACCTCTTCCGTGCGGTGTTACCTTGCCACAATCAAGAGACAACTTCGTGATACAAGTAAGACTTCCGAGTCTCTAGCCATAGAAGATTTCAGAGGAAGATGAAAGAGAGAAGCCCGCAGCCTACCCCTACCGAAAGCAACTCGCAGCCTTACCCCTCGACGAGGCCTTACCGGAGCGAACTGTGCAGCTTGGAGTTGGACTCAGTGCTGATCAGCAGAACCAACTCCTCGAATTGATCAAGGCCAACTCGGATGTTTTTGCATGGACAGCCGAGGACATGCCGGGAGTACCAAGGGAGGTGATGGAACACCATTTAAATGCTGATCCAAATTGCCAAGCGGTGTCTGATACGTAAGAGAAGAAATTATGTCACGGTGGAAGTCAGCCAAGAGGAGGTCGAAGTTGCTTAAGGCGAGTTCATTTGGGAGGTCCAATACCGAATGGCTCTCCAATGTTGTCCTTGTAAAGAAAGCCAACGGAAAATGGCGTATGTGTGTTGATTTCCAGATCTCAATAAAGCTTGCCCCAAGGATTGCTACCCCGCCTATGATAGACAATCCGGTAGATTCCACATCGGGGATATGAGATGCTCAGTTTTCTCGACGCATATTCTGGTTATAACCAAGTTAAAATGGCTAGAAAAGATGAAGAAAAGACAGCCTTCATTACTTCCCGAGGGACTTACTGCTACAAGGTGATGGCGTTTGGCTTGAAAAATGCGGGAGCAACCTTCCAAAGACTAGTGAATAAGGTCTTTAAGAAACAAATGGGGAGAAATGTCGAGGCCTACGTCGATGACATCCTCGTGAAGAGCACCTCTGCTGAACATCATACTGCCGACCTCCAAGAAACATTTGAAACACTGAGAGCTCATGGAATGAGTCTCAACCCAACCAAATGTGCATTTGGTGTCCGCTCAGGAAAGTTCTTGGGCTTTATGCTCACAGAGAGAGGGATTGAGGCCAACCCAGAACAAATCCGAGCTATCTTGGAGATGAGGTCCCCCAGGACCATTAAGGAAATACAAAGTTTGAATGGGAAGCTGGCAGCGATTGGAAGATTCATTTCGAGGTCCGGGGAGAAAAATCTTCCATTTTTCCGAGCACTTCGGAAAGCACCAAAGGTAGAATGGACCGAAGAGTGTGAAAAAGCCCTCACACAGTTGAAGGAATATTTACAGTCACCTACCTTACTTTCCAAACCAAAGCCAGGAGAGGAACTCAGTATTTACTTGGCAGTTTCTGATATGGTGGTGAGCTCGGTTCTCACTAAAGAGGAAGACAGAATCCAAAAACCGGTCTATTATACTAGCAAGGTTCTCAATGATGCGGAATCCAAATATCATCCTCTCGAGAAGTTGGCCTATGCACTAGTCACAGCAGCTCGGAAACTTCGTCCTTACTTCCAGTCACATAAAGTTAAGGTGCTGACAGACCAGCCTTTAAAGCAAATCCTCCATCGCCCAGATGCCTCGGGACGATTGACGAAGTGGGTTATTGAACTTGGTGAGTATGACATCACTTACGAGCCTCGCACAGCCATCAAAGGTCAGGTCATGGCTGACTTCATCGTCGAGCTCACAATCACTGATTCTGGAGAAGCTATTCTTATGGATCCCTCTGAACCGAGTTCCTCTTCTAGGGCACAATGGGTGTTACATACCGACGGCTCGGCTCGTGAATGCCGAAATTCGGAGCGGCATTGTCTTGCAATCCCGCCGAGGATGGAACACCTCGGCAATCTTAAAGTTTGGGTTCAAGGCGACCAACAACGAAGCTGAGTATGAGGCCATGATTGCAGGCTTACAGTTAGCAAGAGGCCTTGGAGTCCAGCATTTGTTGGCAAACACGGACTCCCAACTAATTGTTGGTCACATGAGCGAGGAATTCGGGGCGAAAGAAGAAAACATGGTGAGATACAAAACCTTGGTGCAAAAACTAGCTGCTAGCTTCCAGAAACTATCCATTGCAAAGATTCCGAGGGCAGAAAATCAAGAGGCCGACCTCCTCTCAAAACTTGCTTCCTCCAAAATTGAAGTAACGTCCCACGTCAATGTTCAGTACTTGCCGGCGAGGACGATTGATTGCCGACCTGAAGATGAATTATTTGAGGTGACGAATGAACCATGCTGGATTGATCCAATCTTAAATTACCTCCAAGATGGGTCTCTACCTTCAGATCCGAAGCTAGCACGCCAGATCAAGGTTAGGGCCAACCGCTTCACTATTCTGGATGGACGCCTTTATAAAAGATCATTTACTCTCCCGTTGTTGAGATGTTTGCGTCCGAGTGAAGCAAATTATATCCTTCAAGAGATCCATGAAGGTATTGCAGGAGATCACACAGGGGGAAAAGCACTTTGTCATAAAATTCTAAGACAAGGTTATTACTGGCCCACTTTGCTGAAGGATGCAAAGGCATTTGTCCAGAAATGCGATGCGTGTCGGTAGCTATTCAAATATCCAGCGACGTCCGGCTTCTCAACTCACCCCCATAGTGAGTACCAGGCCATTCGCGCTTTGGGGAGTAGATCTCCTTGGCCCTTTTCCGAAAGCAGCTCGGCAGATGAAGTTCTTGATTGTTGCCATTGATTATTTCACCAAATGGGTAGAAGCAGAGCCTCTCTCCTCCATCACTGAAAAGGTGTGTCGGAAATTTCTGTGGAAGTCAGTGATTTGTCGATTTGGGCTTCCAGTAGCATTCATCACAGACAATGGGAGACAGTTTGCGAATGCTGCGTTCGGAAATTTCTGCGAGGAGCTCGGAATTGAGCACAGGCTTACTTCGGTTACTCACCCTCAAGCAAATGGGCAGGTGGAAGTAACGAATAGGACCTTGCTTCACACCCTCAAGACTAGAGTGCTCCGGAATCAATCTAATTGGGTAGATGAGGTGCCAGGGGCACTCTGGGCCTACAGAACTACTTGCCGGACTCCTACTGGAGAGACTCCATTTGCCCTTGCATTTGGAGTAGATGCAGTCCTCCCTGCCGAGATTGAGGTCCCAACTCCACGAATCCAGGCCTTTGATCCGACAAGCAACGAAGAAGTACTTCGAGCTGAACTCGATTTGCTGGAAGAAAGAAGGGAAGAAGCTGCCCTCCGAGCTGCTGCATATCGCCAGAAGGTCAAACGTCACTACGACGTCAAGGCGAAAGAGGTAACATTCCAAGTAGGAGACTTGGTCTTGAGGGAGAACATTTTTGAAGGCAACAAAAGTAGAACAGGGAAGCTTAATCCTAATTGGGAAGGCCCTTATGTTGTAACCAAGGTTGTAAGGCCTGGCACCTATTGGCTCTCCAAGATGGACGGAAAAAGACTCAAACGCCCTTATAATTCCGAACATCTTAGGCGATATTATCAATAAAGCTTCCTGTTCTACCATGTGACTAAGCATAACACAAAGAACTTCTTGCTAACTCACACAACAGCGGGTCAAGGCTCGAGCAGTGATGAAAATAGCAAACAACCTAGAAAATCCCCACAAAGTACTTGGTTGCTACACAGCAGCGGGTCTAGGCTCGAGCTGTGACACAATAGCAACTAGCCAGTGAGAACAGTTCCGTTAACGAGCCAACTGATCAAAGATCCCCTCGGCAATTAGTCCAACAAATCCGAACTCCTTCTGGTGAACCTCGGAAACCAAAGTCAAAGAATTCTTGTGTGATTCTCCAAATAAGATGATAGCGGGTCTAGGCTCGAATCATCTTAAGTGAGGACGCACGCTAAGAAAATCAAATGACAAACACATTTCTCCAAACAAGGTGGTAGCGGGTCTAGGCTCGAATCACCTTGAGAGAGAACACACAACAAAAAACTTGATCGTTGGCAACTAAGGGACGGAAGAACAAGCGCGGAATACAAGCATGACAAAGAATTCAAAATGCTTTCGCTCCATAGGTAAAAGTGAATTTCCTTTATCAAAATAATACTAACATTTGTAACAGGAAAGGACAAACAAAGTTACACGCTTTCAACAAGGGGCAAGTATAAAGCGAACAAAACACATCAAAAATTGAGTTACTCGCTCCCTTTCAGAAAAGTTGTAGTGACACCATCATTGTTTCCGAGCTCCTCCTCCTCCATGTTGGCATCCCGCGCCCCACCAGCAAGAGCTTCAAGTGCCTCAATATATGTAAGATTGGCGAAATCTGCATTCGGAAATTTCAGAACAAACTCTTTCAAAACAGGAAAACTTTCCTCCCTCCCTTCGTCGCGCGCCTCCTCAAGAGCAGATTCAGTCACTTGACGAGCTTCAGAGCAAACCATTTCCAGCTCCTCCACTTTTTGTTTGCTCTCAGACAAAGACTTCCGACAAGCTTCAACCTCCTTGGAAATACTCTCGTGATTATTCCTTAAAGCATCCCTTTCCGAAGTAATAGTGACCAAGGTGGAGTTACTGTCTTTTAATTGCTTGAGAAGCTCGCCATTCTCCTTCTCCAAAAACTCCGCGACGCCTCGCAAGGAAGTGATTTCCAAAGATACAGCTTTAACTTCCTCCTTGGCCTCTGAAAGTTTTTTCTCTGCAAAGGAACGCTCCGACTCGGCAGACTTCGAATTCTTGAGGAGCTCGGAATTGTTTGCATTCAAAGCAGCAATCTCTTTCTCCAAGGATGAAATCTTCTCCTTGGCCTTAAGCTCTTTCTCCAAATGTCTCTGGGCCTTCTCATTGGATTGTTTCAATATTGCATCTAACTTACTCTTCCCAACCAGAGCCAGGTTCTTCTCTTCGGAAGCCTTCTTCAATGCCGTGTTCAAACGACCGACCTCCGCTTCCAAGTCTCTGTTCCTCCGGATATATTCAGTTAACAAGGACATCCGGCTCTCCTCTTCTTCTTCCAAAATACTTGCGGCGCGATGGCTAAGAAACAAGTTCTGCAAACAAAGATATAATGAGTTCGAAATTGGCCTGATTCAGGAATGGGTTCAAGATAAAGAAACACTTACTGAAAGCCCTTGGAGGCGAAGGAGCTCGGCAAGATCAAGCCGTGATAAACGTCCAAGTCTAGATTCGATTTCTTCTGGCAAAGCCGACTTAATTACAGAAGCAGCAACTTTAGGATCGTCGACCAGGATCCCTTCCCTTGGGTCCACGTGAGATGATCCCTTAGAACCCTCAGAAAAACTTGGGCCACAAGCTCGGAAACTTGAGGAAGGGCGGGTTGGTCGAGTAACTCGAATCCGGACTGGATCAAAGCTGATAGTAGGGTCAGTATTCACCCTTTCAGAGGTCCCAATGATCTCAACCTCATCTTCCGCAAAATCTCTGAGGATCTCTGGAAGATCTGGAATGTGCCCAAAAATATCTTCTTCAGTGGGAACAGAAGGGAAAGGATCGCCCGAATTCCTCTGTCCATGTGAATCTCCTCCCTCACTACCGCGATGAAATTCCGTATTAACGTCGCTCGCGGAAGTGTCATTTTCAGTAGGAACACGCGCGGATAAGGGAGAAATGGCCAACGCCCTCTCGGTGTTAGGAGGATGAGATGGCTCAGGCTGTCTCTTCTTTCCTTTGGAGACCACCTGTTTCTTCCTGCTAGCCATCTTCCGAGCTGGTTCATCTTCGACAACCTCTTCAGAATCCCGGACTCTCTTTCTTGAAACAGTTTCAGAATGTGTAGGCGGTTCAACCTCAACTTCTTGTGAAGGATGGAGTTCGTCATTTCCTTGTGGTCTAGATGATTCTTCAACAGCTGCAGGTTCATTAGTACTCCCATTTCCGGGCTCCTCTGCAGCCACTTTCTTCCGGAGCTCAGCCTTTTTCTGCTTCTCGGGCGTCTTTGTATTGAGCTTTTCGGCACGAGCTCGGGCTTTATCCAACAATGACTTGGCGCACTTAGAAGCTTCCATACCTTCACCTGGAAAGAAAAGAGATTTGGTTAACGACAGAAAGAAGCAATTCGAAAAAGAATAACGAAAGTATAACAGTTCCTACCCTTCACTACAAAAAGTCCACTCCTCCGTAAGATTTTGTTGGTCAGGAAGAGGTCAGGAGGGATCTGGGAGCACTCACGCAACCTTTTCAGATGACGTGTCTCTTTTTTGGAGAGCTTCTCTCTACTTAACACTTGAGTCCGAGGTGCTCCCCAATCAGTCCGAACTCCGAAACCCCCTTCTAAAGAAACAAAGAAAAACCTCTCCTTCCATCTCTTAATGGAGGTCGGAACAGGACCTAAGAAACGTCTGTCAGGCCTCGCACCAAAGAAGTACCAATCTGTATTGGACTCCCTATTGAGGCAAAATAATGCCTCAAACAGAGACAATATGGGAGTAACTCGGCGATCAAGGCACACAGTTACAAACCCACAAAGACATCTCCAAGAATTTGGGGTTAATTGAGATGGACAGATATTGAAAGATTGAAAGATTTCGAGGAAAAGAGGAGGAAAGGGGAGTCGAAGTCCTCCTAGAAATGCATCTACATAAATAACAAGTTCTCCATCCCTACGGAACCCAGCTCTATCGGAAGGAAGGATGGGGCTGACTACGGGTTGGAAGTTCTTATATCTAATTTTATAATATTTGGTTCTGACATCAACTTCATCCTGATGAAGAATGCTAGGGTATGAATTGGAACAAGGAAACTGCCTTTTGCTACGTTTTGCACCTACGTTGCTAGTCAAAGGAACAGTATGAGAAGAAGAGGCCATACCTTGGGGAGTTTCAGAAAAAAGAACAAGAGAATTGCAGGTGAAAGTGAGTTGCAGTTTCCGCCGTCAGGGTTTGGAAAAGGAGAAGAAGAAGATAAGCAGTTGCGTCGCAAAGTTCAACGCAATATTTGATAAAGCTTAAAGAGCGCGTGAAATATCCAACGGTTCAGAAAGACTCATTTGAAAGCGAAATGATCTCCAAGGGACACCTGTCCACTTCATCTAACGGACAGGGATCGCTACTTACGGAGCCACCGTAGATGGATGCCACGTATACCATGAAGAACGAGCCCATCATTGCACATTGTCGCACGCCATACCGTCACTAGAGAAAAAGTTATAGAAAACCGTGCGGCCGGCTAGCAATAAATGCAGTCACTGTTCATCGAAAGTAACGCTTACTACTCTTTCGCCTAGAGCACCTCGGAAAACATCAACAGAAAAGAATAGATCCTCCAGCAAATTCAGTATGCTTAGCTAACTTCGCCGAAAGATTCGCAAAGGCATTGGCATTCGCTCATCTTCCGAGCTCAACGCAAGCATACTTAAGGGGGGACTGATGATAGGGTGGTTATAAACAAAGACACGTGGCACACAGATATCTAAGCATGTGCAAGTCACGTGACAGTCCTTACAGCGCAAGGCTTACTTCCTCTCTGTGGCCGAGCTCCTCCACCTCGGAATTCATTATAATTTCCGAGGTCCTCATGGAGGAGCTCGGAAACTTACATGAAGGCGAGCCACCTTCAAATCCTCTTCCAGCAGTTCTCAATACAGCATATCTCGAGATCTTCTAGAAGCTCAATCAGTTACAGAAACAGTTAGACAGTTGGAGAACGCCTGGGGTCTAGAAACTTCTAGAACCGTGCTGAGCTGGATTTACTGAGTTGGCATGGCACCCACGTGCTAGAATTCAGTGGCTTCTTCTCCAAGCATCACCCCAGTCTCCAGGCCCTATAAATACCCCTGCTCCCCAGTAGAGAGGCATCTGATTCCTGATCCGGCGAAGCCCTGTCTCTCTGGCGATTGGAGCTTCATTCCATCTCCTCCTTCTTCTCTTCTTGAATTTTATCTCTTCCAAGCTCATCAATGGAGCTTCATCTTGTAATCATGGAGGAAGATCTAGTGAATTTCATCTCCCATGGAGATGACCGTGGTTTTTTCCCCATTTTTGGGGTTTTCCACGTTATTTGCTGAGTCTCCTTTACTTTCTGAGTCTTTCTCTTTGATCTCTTGATTTTCTCCTTTCCATTTCAATATAAATTCAAAGTATCGGTCGAAATTGGGGTTTGATCCAATTTTCGCACCAACATATATATATATATATATATATATATATATATATATATATATATATATATATATATATATATATTCATGTAAAAGGGTAAAGATAAGGAGAGGGATTAAATTAGTTATAATTCTAATTATATTAATTGGGACTTGCATGTGAGTAAATGCACTTGTGGGGTGTTCTTTGCAAAAGAACAAACCTTTCAAAAAGAAGTATTAAAGGGAATAAAACAATAATAATAATAATAATAATAAAATATATTAATTTGGAATCCATTAATGGGCAGAAGCTTGGTTTTGGTCAAAAACGCGTGAGGGATAAAAAAAATAAAAAAAAATCATGAGGGAGAGAAAGCTACAACTAGGAGTATAAACAATGAAATAATAAGGTGGTTGATTCAAAGTTTCAAAAACCATTCGTGCACGTGGATGGTTGCATTATAATTGTTTAGATATATACGTATACAGATATTTAGAGAAAGATCAGATATCTCAGCCTTATCTAGTCCGACGATCATGGACGATCAGCAGTACAAATCTCACAGAATAACTATATCTATTGGAGTAGAGATTATCCACGGGGTTATAAATAGAGGAGACGGACCCCTAACCTAGAAGCAGTGGTCTTTCATCTAGGAGTGACGCCGCCATCATCAGCCAGGAGGAGGGAAGGTGGACGCAAACCAGGGAGGGAGTCGTCGTTGTGTTCTCAAAGACCTCCAAGCCGTCGTCCACGATCTTGGTGAGTCCTTCTGCCCTTGGTGTTATGGAAATCTCTTTGAGCATAGACATGGCATGTATGATGACTGTAGCCAGGGGGGCATGTAGAGTTTTCAACATAAGATGCATGCTGGAGATTAGAAGTTGATACCCTGCTAGTTGTTAAAGGATTGTGGCCTTCAGATGGGATGGTTGTTAAGTAATGAATCTGTTCACAAGCATGTGTAGATTAATGTAAGTTTATGCACTTTGTTTTTTCATGTGTGTTGGGTGTGTAAATACTAGGAAAGTTGAAAGGTTTTTGTTTGATATTAAAGTGTGGTAATGGTGGGATTCAGGTTTAATTCTATTTGGTGTGTGTGTTGAGGTTTTAAGACTCATGTGTGTTTGTTGATGCACTGTGTGGTTAGTGGGTTTTAAGAGGTTGTTTTGGAGGTGGTAGAGAGAGGTTTAGAGTGTGGACTGGAGGTTTCCAGTTCTTTTATTGTTGTATATCGATGCTGGCTGATTTTCTGAGATGATAATATAGGTTGATGCTGAGTATCAAGATAATTAGAGAAGGGTTTAATCATTCAGTGGTTTGTGTTTAATTCAAGTGGTATTGATATAGTGGATGTGATGTATGAGAGTGGTGTTTGAGGTCTGTTGTGGTCGCGAACTGGTGGAAGTTTAAGGTGGGTTTCGTAAATCTCTTGGAGTTGATACATGGTTGTTATTTGGTACATGGTTGTTACAAGTGAAGGTTGAAAGATAGATGGAATAATATTCTTTTATATATATATATATATATAGATATATATATATATATATAGATATATATAGAAGGTATTAAATATAGCAAAGGTGGAGTTAAGGTTCAGTTCTGGGTGCTGCGTGTTTGAAGATTTCTGATTTTTGTTTAGGGTTGACAATGAGTTGAGTTTGAAATGAGTGAATTATTTAAAATTTGTGTTGGTTTAATTAGGTCTTGTTTGTAAGGTTTAAGAGATGGGTATATTAGTGGGTTGGACCCATTGGAGCGAATGCTCAAGTGAGAGTGGAGCGTTCAGGGCTGAGGACACCCTGGCGTCTCTGATGGTTCCGTGCCGGGGGGAGGATACTCTGGTGGTCCAACCTGTCAGTGGGACGATAAACTGACCGTGTTAATACGTAAGAGAGAGGTGGCGCTACCGAGGTATGACCGGAGGGTCGATTTCCAGCGGAGGCTGGGGGCTGACGGAAAAGCTTTGGTGTCATCGAATCTATTTTTTGAAATTCCACTTCAGGCCCGAGGGCCAGTGTTTGGCTAGGAGTCTTGCTCTAAATATTCCTGATAGACTCCTAGGTTCTTGATCGTGCGGGTGTAGTCTCGGTTGCTTGTTTTTATATTTATCGCTTATGTTGCTTATTATCTGGCTTTGTTGAGATCCCTGCGAGGAACTTACTGAGCTTTCCTTTCGAAAGCTCATTCTCCTTGATTTCCTTTTCTTTTCAGGGTTAAGAGATTAGTGATTACAAGCTTAGGAGCTGCGCGTTGAGGTTCGGAGATCACAGACCTTTTGAGAGAGAGAAAATGTAAATTTTTTTAGGACCCCAGTAGGGCCCATTGTGTACCTTTGAACTTAAATTTTCCGATGTGTAACTCTTGTTATTAATGGAAAAATGTTATCTGTTCTTTATCATTTAGGCCTTGTATCCGAGCGGAGCCCGTCTCCACTTGGGTACGGCGGCGCGGAACGTGCTTTCGAGGTCCCGGGATCCGAGTCGGGCCGTTACACTGTGCCTTGTCGCCGTTGGCTCTCGGTGCTTCCGAGAGAGATCCCAGCGACCGGCATCGCTTCGAGCTCCGCTACGCTCGTCTTCGCGTTGTCTCCGGCGAGCTTCCTCGGTGGGGATAGCTCGGCTCCGTGTCCTCTCACTCTCAACCCTCCATGAAGACAGAGGGCTTGGCCACCATTCGTAAGGATGCTTCTAGGGTTCCTCTGATCTGCACTCTTATAGGGGCTCGTGGGAAGGCCACAAGGAAATCACGATCCCCTCTAATCTCGGCTGGGTGCGTATTCATATCTCTTCCTTGACTGGCCAGAGCGGTGATTGCGGAGGAGTGGCTGGCATCCGTTTCCAATCTCATCTTCACGCGCGGTTAAAAGTCAATCCGGCCATGCATGCCATCGTCTCTCTCTCTCTCTCTCTCTCTCTCTCTCTCTCTCTCTATAACTATAACCATTCATATTTAAACATAAATATAAAACATCTCAATGCATGACTATTAATTGTTAGCACTATTGCAATTACCCCCTTATTCCTTTTACATGTGACATGCCAACCCTCCATCATTTGACTTATGAGAGAGTGAAATTTTATACTTTGGTCCAACCCAATTGAGAAAAGCCATGTGCACGCCTACTCATTTGTCTTTACTTTATCCAAAACATATTTATATATAAAAATAATTATATCCGATCATCCATCATACATTCAAATCATGCTTGCACTGATTTCTCACCATAATCATGATCAATATTCATCCCATCTATCATAGCATGATGATTAGTCTCTTACCATTAAGGTATATTCATCCATATCTAAATATTATATCTCTATATAAATCATATATATTTATTCCCTAAATCATATATATATATATATATATATATATATATATATATATATATATATATATATATATATATATATATATATACAACACAAGATACCAATTCTCAATCAAGTCTATGATTTTTCCCCAAAATTACAAACAAGTCCTTGATGCCTTATTTAACCCGATGTATGGAATTTACCAATTAAATCCCTCTTTTCCAAATAAAACCAAGTTTGGGGAAAATTCCATCAATCAACAATTAACTAAATAAGTTTATTCCTTGAAATTTTCCAATCAAGTTTAATTAATTCCAAACTTTGGGTACTTCCATAATTAATTAAATCAAGTATTAAACAATCAAATAAATTTCACTCCACAGAAATTATTCATTCGCTTCAAATTCTTCAATCTAAAAAAAAATTACCAAAATGCCCTTGGAATTTTATTTAAATCCCCAAAATGCCCCTTCACTTTAATTTTCTAAAAAAATTAAATTAGAAGAAAGTTTTAACCCTTTTATTATACTAAAATCTTGGATCTTACAGAAATCTCCCAATTAATTAATCGAGGTTATCTATATCGTCCACCTCTAACTATTCCAACTGTAAGCAGCCTGGCCCAAGAAGGCCTTCCCACGGCCCATTAGTTGCGAGGCTGGATTTAGTTTATTATTCCTCGATTTTGTTTCCTTAAATTGGGCTTTTTAAAATAATTAATTTATATTTCGTGTTAATTTATCACATTAATTATCGAAAGACTCTGATTTATTTACCCTGAAAATCCGGGGCGTTACTGATTGATTCATCACTTTTATTCCTGCTGTTAATGCTTCTCATAAGCATTCATGATCATTCTTAATTTTATTCAGAAGGGTTTAATTGTCAAATTTCTTATTAACTGAACTTACTTGGTTTTCTCTATATTCAAGTTTTCTCTACTTTGTTTGATCTACATCCTATTTATCTTCATCTCCTTCAATATCTTTCCCTGGTTGCTCATCCCAGACCTTCCCGGCTCTTTTATAAGGTAATTCCGATTCAATGTTTTGAATTTTAGGTAAATGCTATGGTATTGAAATGTTATGTCATTGAGACAAACTAGTAGAATGTTATTCTACGGATTGCTTTTTTTGTTGTTTGATTGGTTTCTCCTATGTGATTTGCAATTACGCTCATTAATTATTTTTTTATAAATTGATTGATTCTAGTAAGACTTGAAGTACTTTTGATTGATTCAACAATTTTATTTCTGCCGTTACTGCTTCTCTTAAGCATTCAAGATCATCCTGAATTTTATTCAAATGGTTTTAATTGTCAAATTTCTTATTAATTGAACTTACTTGGTTTTCTCTATATTCAAGCTTTCTCTACTTTGTTTGATCTACATCCTATTTATCTTCATCTCCTTGGATATCTTTCGGTGGTTTCTCATCCCAGACCTTCCCGGCTCTTTTTATAAGGTAAGGCCGATTCAATGGTTTGAATTTTAGGTAAATGCTTTGCTATTGAAATGTAATGTCATTGATTATAGTAAGACTTGATGTGCTTTTGATTAATTCATCACTTTTCTTGTTGTTTGCTTGGTTTCTTCTATTTGATTTGCAATTAGGCTCATTAATTATTTGTTTATAAATTGATAGATTCAAGTAAGACTTGAAGTACTTTTGATTGATTAATCACTTTTATTCCTGCTGCTACTGCTTCTCATAATCATTCATGATCACCCTAAATTTTATTCAGATGGTTTTAATTGTCAAATTTCTTATTAATTGAACTTACTTGGTTTTCTCTATATTCAAGTTTTCTCTAGTTTGTTTGATCTACATCCTATTTATCTTTATCTCCTTCAATATCTTTCCCTGGTTCCTCATCCCAGACCTTCCCGGCTCTTTTATAAGGTAATTCCAATTCAATATTTTGAATTATAGGTAATTGCTATGGTATTGAAATGTTATGTCATTGAGACAAACAGATTGCTTTTCTTGTTGTTTGATTGGTTTCTCCTATTTGATTTACAATTAGGCTCATTAATTATTTGTGTATAAGTTGATAGATTCTAGTAAGACTTGAAGTACTTTTGATTTATTCATCACTTTTATTCCTGCTGTTACTGCTTCTCATAAGCATTCATGATCATCCTTAATTTTATTCAGAAGGTTTTAATTGTCAAATTTCTTATTAACTGAACTTACTTGGTGTAAAACCCAAGGGTATTTTCGTCTTTTGAACAAGTGAGAAATTTTATTATGTTAATTATTTTCATGGGTAATAATGGATACAAAAAAAATAATAATTGGAAAGATTGAGGATTTAATTGATAAAATCTAATAATTGGGATTTGTAAAAAAAAAAAATAATAATAAGAGAAAAGTCTGCTAAGGACCAAAGTATGAAGCTAAATTTTTAGGACGGGACAGTAATTTGCCACACTCTCAGGATGAAGGACCGGGACGTGGTTTAGAATCTTTTGAGGGACTAGAAAGAAGTCTCCCTCTCTCACTAGTTGAACTGAGTTAAATACAGAAAAGTCCAAGGGGTTTTCAGCAAAGGGATGCATGAATACATCATGCATGCACGTGAGCTATAACCTGAAATCTCAACGGCGGGGATATGATCAAATACCATCACAAGGCAGATGTGTGGCGGTGGAGTGGCCTGAGGATTGGTTTGTGGCTGAGCTCCTTCTTCCGCGGATGAGCCGCTAAGCAACACACCCCAATGCATCGACGAAAGGCCCTTAGTTTGTTTAAAATAAAAAGAAAAGATAAAAACGGTTAGTATGGCTGCTGGAGATCGCGATCAAAGTGCATGGAGGATCGGATATATTTATATACGAAGGGATTCTAGAGAAAACCCTAAACGCCGTCGCTTCTTCCCACCTTCTCCTTCCCTGCCGGTTGAAGCCTTGATCGAGGATAGTTGAGGGGGAGAAACACCGGCTGAATGAGGCAGGAGACCGAGGGAAAGGGGTATTGTTGATCCCGGTGTCGTCTCCAGACCACGACGAGGAGACAGGCCGGCTTCAGAGGACCTCCGGGAAGGCACTGTTGATCGCCGGTAAGCCTCCCCATCCTCTGCCTTTATCTCCTTCCGTTACTGCATGTTTGGGCCGGGACCAAGTGTGCAAGCGTTTGTAGCTTACTGTGTTTCATAAAAAGAAATGAGAAATATTATAGTGTTAGTGCTGGAGAGGTTCTAGAATTGTAGTGTTATTTTATGTGTGGTGAAGGATTATATAATGGGCTGTCATCTAATATGGCATTTGGATCTAGTCTTTAGGGGTTGATATTATAAGCGGGAGAGGTTATGATTTCATGTGATAGTTTTGTGGGCATGAAGATAGGCCATGGGGACTAATGTCTTGGCTGGGAATCAGAGAGAAGAATTGAGGCTGTAAACTTTGTGATTCTATGTGAGTGGGATCAGTTAGTGTATGAGTGTGATATCTAGTGGTTTTGGGTGATGGTTTTAATTATTTTTGATCCCTTGTTAGCGTCTGGATTGTTAATGAAAGGCTTGAAGTGTTGTTCTTTTTAAGATCTGGGATCTGGACATGTGATTGTGTGCTGGTTCTCATTGAGGATGAGATGGGGTTTTGATTAGAGGGAGAATAGATGCTCTTGTGAGATGATGATTGTATAGTCTCTTATCTTTATGCATGCAGTTTTATAGTTTCCTTTTTATGCTGCTATGTGTGGGTATAGTTTTATCAGATGAGGCTATTGTGTTTAATCTATGGACATTAGTGTAGAGATAAAGTTTTCTTGAGATTAAAGCACAAGTATAAATGGTTCTGGATTCTTTAATGTTTACAAGGTGGTTCATGAACTGGGTTATGAAGGATGAATGGTTTCTCTGCTTGAGGTTCTTTAGACTTGAGTGATATGAACCTGTTTTAAACCTTGGCATGCTTGGTAATTTAAATCACCTGGATATGATCGTGCTTCTGATCTCATGGGCAAGGTAGAAGGGATTTAGAAACATGAAAAATGAGGGTCTGACTTGTTGTTCTCCAACAAGGATAGAATTGGAATGGCATGGATAAGGTCTGTTGGTTTGTGTGAGACTAATTCTATCATTTTATGAGGCTAGATAATGATTTGGCACGGATGGAAATTGGGTTTAAGTTGATTTGAATGCCATGAGGAGGACCTGTAGATTTGAAAGTTTTGCTTGAGATTTATAAGAATCATGTTGAGGATTGTAATTGTGATTAAGAATAAATAATGGGTTTACATAACCTGATCTTTAATTAGTTAAGTGTGGAATCAGGAGATGCTTCTACAAAGTTGTATATATATAGATCTGGAAGAAAAGAAAGAAAGAGAGAGAATAGTGTTTTGAGGAGTTTCACTATTTATGAAACTACTATTCATGCTATAGTTGACTTTTATTTTATTAAAGAACAGAATGGGCCTGTTTGATGGGCTTTTGGGCCAATTTGGGGAAATAGTGGATTTTTCCTATTTAAGTAGGTATATGTGATTAATTAAAGGTTTGATTGAAGATTATGGGTCATGCCCATTAAATAGTGTGTTTAATATGGAAATTATTGTTTCGAGCACCAGTACGAGTATTGAGTTGAGACTCGTGGCTGACAGATATTGTCGAGGAGCGTGGTGCTTCGTCGGAGCAGATTGGGGGCAATCAGTTGGATTGCGTTAGAGGTAAGTCACTCTTGCCTTGCTACTACCCTTGTATGGGTTTTTCTTGATTTTGTTCGATGCTATTTGTTAGCATATCCTTGTATAGTACCTGCTGTTTGATTCCATGCGCATACATGTTTGATCGTTTCTTTCCTGGTATGTGCTTGGTTGCTCTGTTTGGTAGTGTTCGATCTACCATTTGTTGAAATGCTTAGTTGGACTACCCACCCGTGGGCCGACACTTGATCATGGGCACATGGTCTTGTGTGCTGGCCGGGAGGTACGTGCCAACTGAGTTCTGATCTTCCGCCCGGTTGCAGTGGGGTCCGAGACTCCGTATCCCTGTCAGTGGGGTTGATTTGCTGGCCGTGTCGAC
Source organism: Dioscorea zingiberensis (assembly GCA_026586065.1). NCBI lineage: Eukaryota > Viridiplantae > Streptophyta > Magnoliopsida > Dioscoreales > Dioscoreaceae > Dioscorea > Dioscorea zingiberensis. Next base: position 32,263,694 of record CM048824.1, read on the forward strand.
ACGTAGAGGTGGCGCTACCGACCGCGACAAGTTCGTCGCTCACAGCCCGAGGCTGTTGTTGCAGTCCGAGACTGCGTTTCTTTATTCTGACTGAGAATTTGGATGTCCGGAAGTGTTTCTTGAAATTTGTTTTGGACTTCTCATCCTAGGCCCCGAGGGGCCGTAGTTGGATGTTAGGATCATTTGTATGGGGTGTAGCCCCTTTGTTTGATGATCCTATGTTATTTGATATCATTCGGTGACCATTGTGATTCTTGCAGGGGGTACTTGCATCGGGATTTCCATTGAAAGCTCACGACTTTTCCCTTCTCTCATTTGAGGTCCCGAGGAGTAGGTAGACTCGAGCTTCGGGGGCGAGAGTTGGGGCCGGGATATTGCTGAGGTTGGAGGACCTCCCTAGTTATTTTATTCTTGTGTGTGAGGACACTGTTTTTATTTTGTTAGGACCCTTATAGGGCCTGGATTATGTTGAGGGTGTGTAGACCCTTATTTGATTTCATATTGTTTCTGCTGAGATTCTTATGGATTAGTATTGATGATCTCTTGATTAAATGTATTATCTGCTTATCATTTTAGGCCTTGTATTCGAATGGGGCTCGTCTCCTTTCGGATACGGCCGATCTGTCGACGTGCCCGAGGTCCCTAGAACCGGGTCGGGGCGTTACACTTGGTTTTCTCTATATTCAAGTTTTCTCTACTTTGTTTGATCTACATCCTATTTATCTTCATCTCCTTCAATATCTTTCCATGGTTGCTCATCCCAGACCTTCCCGGCTCTTTTAGAAGGTAATTCCGATTCAATGTTTTGAATTTTAGGTAAATGCTATGGTATTGAAATGTCATGTCATTGAGACAAACTAGTAGAATGTTATTCTACGGATTGCTTTTCTTGTTGTTTGTTTGGATTCTCCTATTTGATTTGCAATTACGCTCATTAATTATTTTTTTTTATAAATTGATTGATTCTAGTAAGACTTGAAGTACTTTTGATTGATTCAACAATTTTATTTCTGCCATTACTGCTTCTCTTAAGCATTCAGGATCATCCTGAATTTTATTCAAATGGTTTTAATTATCAAATTTCTTATTAATTGAACTTACTTGGTTTTCTTTATATTCAAGCTTTCTCTACTTTGTTTGATCGACATCCTATTTATCTTCATCTCCTTGGATATCTTTCGGTGGTTCCTCATCCCAGACCTTCCCGGCTCTTTTTATAAGGTAAGGCCGATTCAGTGGTTTGAATTTTAGGTAAATGCTTTGCTATTGAAATGTAATGTGTTTGATTATAGTAAGACTTGAAGTGCTTTTGATTAATTCATCACTTTTCTTGTTGTTTGCTTGGTTTCTTCTATTTGATTTGCAATTAAGCTCATTAATTATTTGTTTATAAGTTGATAGATTCTAAAAAGACTTGAAGTACTTTTGATTGATTCATCACTTTTAATCCTGTTGTTTCTGCTTCTCATAAGCATTCATGATAATCCTGAATTTTATTCAGATGGTTTTCATTGTCAAATTTCTTATTAAATGAACTAACTTGGTTTTCTCTATATTCAAGTTTTCTCTACTTTGTTTGATCTACATCCTATTTATCTTCGTCTCCTTCAATATCTTTTCCTAGTTCCTCATCTCAGACCTTCCCGGCTCTTTTATAATTTAATTTCGATTCAATGTTTTGAATTTTAGGTAAATGTTATGGTATTGAAATGTTATGTCATTGAGACAAACTTTGTTTATGTAGTATTGTTTCTTTAAACCATAGGTTGTTACAGAAAATGCTACTTACTAATTTTTTATTTGGCTGGTTTATAATTTGATTGATTATTGTAAGACTTGAAGTGCTTTTTATTAATTCATCACTTTTCTTCTTGTTTTCGTGGTTTGGCCTATTTGATTTGCAATTAGGCTCATTAATTATTTGTTTATAAGTTGATAGTTTGTAGTAAGACCTGAAGTACTTTTGATTGATTCATCAATTTTATTCATGGTGTTACTACTTCTCATAAGCATTCATGATCATCACTTTTATTTGTTTAATTTTTATTCTTATGTTTATTCTTTATGTGCAATTAGATTGAAGATTGATGTTCCAATGATTAAACGACTTTTCTTTGTATTTTTGATGTTTGGACTTGTTTTATTTATGCTGAGTTTTATCAGTGGTGAGTTTATTTATTTATTTATTTATATTATTTTGATAGTATTTTTTGTTATAATTTAATAATAATTATAAAATATAATTTAATTTATATAATGATCACAGATGGAGGATACTGTAAATCTGATGGTCCTCATGCGAGCGAGGGCCATGAGGGTGAAGATTTAATCCTTTATGTTTTGTTTATTATTAATATCAATTTTGGATTATATACGCACACATATATATAGTTTTTGAAAATTAAAAAAAATCTATTTTTTTATTTAAAATATATTTATTTGTTATTACAGGAAAATCAAAATCTCTGTTCGTTAAAGTTGTTTGTCCAGTTTCGGTGCTATTTCAGGCGAAATTGTTTTGGTTTATTAGTTTTATTATACTTATCACTCCGATTATTATTTATGTATGTTTTAGGCATAGATTTGAAATGGTTAGTAGGCATGGTCTAGAAAATAGGTGTATAGAATTAAATCCCTTTAACGATATTGAATTAAGTCCCCTTGCGTAGATTTGAAATGGTTAGTAGGCATGGTCTAGACATAGTAGAACCTGTCCTACTTGTTGTAGGCCGTTCTAGTCATTTCATACTACATTTCATACGACATGTTTGTTGTATATGTTGTATTTTGTGCACTGTTACTGTCAGATGGACCTTATTAATATGTAAGACTATTTGGAACCCAATTTTACTATGATTTACTATTGTCTTCTTGCATGTGGTGATCTATATGGCTATGATGAAAGCACATAAGGCACATTGAGGCATAGTTTCCTTCCTAGTTGCATGGTTTCCATATTTGGTTTCTCATTCAAGGAGTGCGGCAAGGTAGTTGGGAGGCCGCATTAGACAGCCAGTGCAACCCATTTCCTCTAATGACTTTATCGTTTTAATACATGCTTCCTTCTTTCCATCATAGTTGCATTTTTTCAAACAAACTTTGTCGTTGAAAGAATGCGGTGGGGCAGTTTGGGTGGCCACAGTAGGCAACCACTGTAGCCCATATTTTATGATGACTTTATTGTTTTTTTTTTTTTTTTGTTTTCTACATTTTGGTGGCTAATATTTCATTCGTTTCGGTTTTTTTTTTCTTTATTTTTTTTAACTGGTGGTTGGAAATCTTTTAACCGTTTTAATGGTGGGAAGTAAGCAAATTTTGGAAACTAAAGCCGATGATAGTGCCTCATTCTGAAATGAGCCATGGAGTTATGAATTTATTATATTTTTTTATGAATTTATTTTTATTTTTTGACAGATGGGCCTCTCTCGCGTCCCCCTCTCCTCTCCCCCTTTGTATCTCTCCCCTCTCTCCTTCCTTTGTCTTGAGAGTGAGAGAGAGGTTCTGAGAGATGAGATGAATCCCTCTTGTGTCAATTTTCTTTTGCCTGATTTGCAGGGGAACCGGAGGTGGTCGGAGGTGACCAGGAAGATCTAGGGTTTGTAATAATTTTTTTGCTTTTTTTATGATTTTTTTTATTGGTATATAATTTTTTTTTATTCATCTGTAGTGCCTTCCAGATTGGTTTGTTTAATCTTATTTCAGTAATTAAAGTTCTTAGCTTAATCCCATTATATTTTTTCTTTTATGGTATTTGACAAGTGGAAAGGAGAAGATACTTACATAGTTTTCTTTCTAATTGCCTTATCTTTTTGTGCCTTATCTTTTTCTTGCCGAACTGACTTAGTTTCATTTGGCTGTCTTTTTTTACTTATGTGCACTGTTACTATCGGATGGACCTTATTAATGTGTAAGACTATTTGGAACCATATTTTGCTATGATTTACTATTGTCTTCTTGCAGTTGGTGATCTATATGGCTATGATTAAAGCACATAAGGCACATTGAGGCATAGTTTCCTTCCTAGTTGCATGGTTTCCATATTTGGTTTGTCAAGGAGTGGGGCGATGCAGCTGGGAGGCCGCATTAGGCAGCCACTACAGCCCATTTCCTCTAATGACTTTATTGTTTTATTACATTCTTCCTTCCTTCCTTCATAGTTGCATATTTTTCAAACAAACTTTGTGGTTAAAAGGATTTGATAAGCATACATGAATATTAAAAAATATTAAAAAAATTTGATTTAAAAAATATTAAAAAAATTTGATTTAAAAGGATTTGATAAGCATACATGAATATTAACAAACTTTGCGGGGCAGTCTAGGTGGCCCAGTAGGCAACCACTGTAGCCCATATCTGATAAGCATACATGAATATTAAAAAAATTTGATTTAAAAGGATTTGGTCCTGATATCTGATTTGATCTGTATTTGTTTGTGTAGTATTGTTTCTTTAAACCATAGGTGGCTGCAAAAAAATGCCACTTACTGATTTTTTATTTTGCTGGTTTGTAATTTGATAGATTATAGTAAGACTTGAAGTACTTTTGATTAATTCATCACTTTTATTCCTTGTGTTTGTGCTTCTGATAAACATACATGAATATTAGAAAAATTTAATTCAAAAGGATTTGGTCCTGATATCTTATTTGGTCTGTTTTTGTATGTGTAGTATTGTTTGTTTAAACCATAGGCTATTGCCAAAAATGCTACTTACTGATTTTTTATTTGGCTGGTTTATAAGTTGATATGAATTCTAATAAGACTTGAAGTACTTGTGATGAATTCATCACTTTTATTACTTGTTGGTTATTTCATATGTATAAGATGATTAATTCATCACTTTTATTTGGCTTTAAATGGTTCATGGCTCATCTTATTTTGATTCTTTGTCCTTCATTTGTTATACTCTTAACAACTCATTTTTTATACTCTACAATTCATTTATTTAATTTTTCAACTGATGTTGATTCCTTATGTGCGGTTAGATTGAAGATGGATGTTCCAATGATTAAACAAATATTCTTTGTTATGATCTGCCTTTTATTTTCTTTTTGTGCCTTATCTTTTTCCTGCCAAACTGACTTAGTTTCATTTGGCTGTCTTTTTTTACTTTTGTGCACTGTTACTGTCGAATGGACCTTATTAATGTGTAAGACTATTTGTGTAACACCCCCTTTCCACAAGAGACCAGTGTCACACCAGCTGGGCCGGAAATGCATCCAACCCATGAGCTGTGAAATCTAGATTCGTAATATCAGGAAATACTCTAAATAAAGTCATAAACATAACATAACTTGCTCCCTATTGGGAGTCCAGACATGACCGAGATTATGTCATAACACAATACACAACAAGTCTGGGCGGCAAGGCCCCAAATACAACCATATTCCAAATTACATAACAAGTTCTCAAGACTAGAACATAAAGATAAAACAGGTAGTCAAGCCAGAGCCATCTAGGTCTTGACCCTCGCCCGTAGCACGACCTACTGTGCGGGCCCTTACCTAGGTCCTGCAATGAAAAAAAATACAACCGAGAAGCTGAGCTATGCGGCTCAGTGAATTGTGAACAATTCTGCCAGGTATTCGCATACCTGTCCCATATGTCCAAATCTCAAACTAAAGCAAGATACTAGCATGTAAGCAATTCAAAACATGGGAATCTGTATGTTATCTTGAATTGAGTTAACATGTCGATGTACTCGGAACAGGAAAAACCAACGTAAACACATATGCTGATCACAACCATCCTTTGCATGATACATGCACTAAATAGATATGCAATACCTCCTGAAACAGTAGTCTGCACCCCTAGGTTCGATTTCCCCGGAAGAAACAACTATCCTAGGGCGTAGAGCACCCGTCCTCGACGATCAGAGGTATGTCTCACCGTGCCTGAATCGTCATACAAAATGCACCTCGCACTGAGATGGGCTTCTCGGAGTCGGGATGAAAGTTTATGCTAAAACAGTTGAAAGTATGAATTTTTAGAAAAACCATTTGAAAACCTCTCCATCCCTAACCCAATATCAATGCTCCTAATTCTATCCTCGCTGAATCTTCCGGCCTGTCTAGCTAGGGTGCAGCTTATCTTACTAACTCCTCATTCTCCAGTTTAAGGTATTTCTTTATAAGAGAATATGCTAGTTCACCTTCTTAATCAGTGCAGCTTGAAGCCCAAAATACTAATATAGAAGCGAAAAACCATCGGCAACACAATTCAATTCAAAACTCGTAAAAAAGTCACGAGAAAAATCAAATGCGATGAAATTCTTGAACAAAGCATAATGTGCAGAAAGTCCACTCACCTAAGTCTGACAAGGATCCTAGGAATGGCTTGGTCCTTCTTCCGCGTCCGCGGGATCTCTTCCTCTTTCTACCATATATAGAATAACCAAATAAATCCAAAATTCGCGTTCTCCCTAATTTAGGTCTATAGTTATATAAAAGACATACGGAGATTTGAGAACATGAATTTCGTATTTTTAACTTAACTTTGATTTCACTCAAAGGAGCATATGAAAATATTAAGTTCATAAGAACATACTTCTTAAAGCCACAAGCATTACTCACCTTCCAACCCCTTAGAATGCCCTTGATGATGCTCGACTAACCAACTTAGCTAATCTAGAACATGAACATTAAACATGATCATCATGAAAGCCCTGGTTACTTAGCAAGTTAATTAACATGCTTTCTAGTAACACCTACATCCACTTAACCCTTACATACGAAAGCATGAACATAATAGTTAAGAGTATGCACTCATATGGTTTTCTACAACAACAATCGGGCAGAACCTCCCCTATATTACGGGCCCCTGAATTATACAAACAATCTCCCAGTATTAACATAATTATCACATATAACCATGGTATTACCATCTAGCATTCTACCACCCATCATCTAACATCTTACCATTCATAATTATCACATACAACACTAATCCTTAACATTACCCAACCTAATCTTCCAATTAAATAGTCAAAAAATAAGAAAATTTCCCAAGGTTCACAGCTCACAAGGATGCAAGATGGAGGCTGCCCCTGTCTTGCTTGCTTGTCCACCGGAGAGGGAGGAATTGAGAGGGAGAGGCACTGGTGGTGCTCGGCTGGCCAGAGGTGGTGATTGCAGCGTGGCTCGCCGGAAGGGGGTTCACCGCTCGCAACTAGGTCGAGGGCATCGGCCGGTGAGGAGTCTTGAGACGGCCATGAGCTGCCAGCAGTGGAGACGCTGGCGGTGGATCAAGGCCGGGCGTGCTCCGGGCGCGAAAGCAAGCGGGGAGATCATGGAGAGGGAGAGAGAGGGGGCAAGGGGCTGAGGTGTATATGAAGCCCATTTCCTTTCATCTACCTATAATGCCCTATGTATTATTATGTCACATTACTTTACTTTGCTTTATTTGATTACTTTGACTAGATTCTTATTCCTTTTCCCTTTTTATTTTCTTTATCTTAATTATTCTTTCTTTTCACTTTATGCCCCGTCATCTTTCACTAGTCTCTTCTTTTAATGAACCATCGATCTGGATCCGGGAATCCCGGGTCATTGACCCAATTATCACGTACAGATCAGTACCCTCACTACCGCCTCCCCACGTCGGACCAGATCCGCTGACACGGCTTTTGACTCGCCCGATCTACTTTATCGGAACTCTAATGTTCGTCTGTTTCTCTTAATTACTCTTGATTAATCAACACTTATTAATTTATGAACTAATTAATCCGGCTTCCTCTATTATCCACTTCCAATTATCTTGAATCGGAATGGCCCAACCCCATAGTTGCGAAGTTGGATTTCTAGCCGCCCTTTAATTTCTGACTTTTCTCTAATCGAAGTTTGAACCCAACGAATCGTTATAAATTTTCTAATTCATCTCATTATTTATTAGGAAATCAACCAAAAGATAACTCAGAATTTTCGGGGCGTTACAATTTGGAACCTAATTTTGCTATGATTTACTATTGTCTTCTTGCAGTTGGCCGTGATCTATATGGCTATGATGAAAGCTCATGAGGCACATTGAGGCGTAGTTTCCTTCCTAGTTGCATGGTTTCCATATTTGGTTTGTCATTCATGGAGAGCGGTGATGCAGTTGGGAGGCCGCATTAGGCAACCACTGCAGCCCATATCCTCTAATGACTTTATTGTTTTATTACATGCTTCCTTCCTTCCTTCATAGTTGCATATTTTCAAACGAACTTTGTCGTTAAAAGAATGCGGTGGGGCAGTCTGGGTGGCCACAGTAGGCAACCACTGCAGCCCATATCTTATAATGACTTCACTGTTTTTTTATTGTAGTTTTCTACATTTTGCTGGCAAATATTTCATCTTTTTCGGGTTTTTTTTTTATATTGGTGGTGTGAAATCTTTTAACAGTTTTAATGGTGGGAAGCAAACAAATTATGGAAACTAAAGCCGATGATAGTGCCTCATTGTCAACTGAGCCATGGGGTTATGAATTTATTATATATTTTTTTATAATTTTTTTTTTATTTTTTGACAGTGGAGCCTCTGTTGTCTCTCTCTCCTCTCCCCCTCTGTATCTCTCCCCGCTCTCCTTCCTCTGTTTTGAGAGTGAGAGAGAAGTTCAGAGAAAAGAGATGAATCCCTCCTCTGTCAATTTTCTTTTGCCTAATTTTCAGTGGAGCCGGACGTGGTCGGATGTGGCCGGATAGATCTAGGGTTTGCAGTAATTTTTATTTTATTTTATTTTTTCTTTTTAGTATTTTTTATGAATTATTTTATTAGTATATGATTTTCTTTTATTCATCTGTAGTGCCTTCAATATAGGTTTATTTAATCTTATTTTAGTATTTAAACTTCTTAGGTTAATCCCATTATATTTTTCGTTTGATGGTATGTGGCAGATGGAAAGGAGAAGGTACTCACATAGTTTTCGTTTTAATTGCCCAATTTCTTATTAATTGAACTTACTTGGTTTTCTCCATATTTAAGCTTGATCTACATTAATAAGCCCAATATTTTTCTTTTAAGATATTTGACAAGTGGAAAGGAGGTACTTACATAGTTTTCTTTCTAATTGTCCATTTTCTTATTAATTGAACTTACTTGGTTTCCTCTATATTTAAGTTTTATCTATATTAATAAGCACAATATTTTCCTTTTAAGGTATTTGACAAGTGGAAAGCAGAAGGTACTTCCTTGGTTTTCTGTCTATTTGTCCAATTTCTTATTATTTGAACTTACTAGGTTTTCTCTATATTTAAGTTTGATCTACCTTTGTAAGCCCAATATTTTCCTTTTAAGGTATTTGACAAGTGGAAAAGAGAAGGTACTTACATAGTTTTCTTTCTAATTTTCAAATTTCTTATTAATTGAACTTACTTGGTTTTTCTTTATATTGAAGCTTTCTCTACTTTGTTTGATCCACATCCTATTTATCTTCATCCCCTTGAATATCTTTCACTGGTTCCCATCCCAGACCTTCCCGGCTCTTTTACGAGGTAAGGCCGATTCAATGTTTTGAATATTAGGTAAATGCTATTGTATTGAAATGTTATGTCATTGGGACAAACTAGTAGAATGTTATTCTACTGATTGGTTTTCTTGTTGTTTGATTGGTTTCTCCTATTTGATTTGCAATTAGGCTCATTAATATTTGTTTGTAAGTTGATAGATTCTAGTAAGACTTGAAGTACTTTTGATTGATTCATCACTTTTATTCCTGGTGTTACTACATCTAATAAGCATTCATGATCATCCTGAATTTTATTTTGAAGGTTTTAATGCTTTCCTGTCAAAAGCTTGAATTGTTGAGACAAACAAGTAGAATGTTATTATACAGCTTTAATGCCTTCATGATTAACATTTTTATTCCTTGTGTTTGTGCTTCTGATAAGCATTCATGAATATTAAAAAAATTTCATTCAAAAGGATTTGTTCATGGTATCTGATTTGATCTGTATTTGTTTGTGTAGTATTGTTTCTTTAAACAATAGGTGGTTGCAGAAAATGCTACTTATTGAGTTTTTTATTTGGCTGGTTTATAATTTGATAGATTATATTAAGACTTGATGTGCTCTTGATTAATTCATCAATTTTATTCCTTGCGTTTTTGCTTCTGATAAACATTCATGAATATTAGAAAAATTTCATTCAAAAGGATTTGGTCCTCATATCTTATTTTGTCTGTTTTTGTTTGTGTACTATTGTTTCTTTAAACCATAGGCTGTTGCCAAAAATTCTACTTACTGATTTTTTATTTGGCTGGTTTATAAGTTGATATAATTCTAATAAGACTTGAAGTACTTGTGATTAATTCATCACTTTTATTCCTTGTTGATTCTTTCATATTTATAAGATGATTAATTCATCACTTTTAGTTGGCTTTAAATGGTTCTTGGTTCATCGTATTTTGATTCTTTGTCCTTCATTTGTTATACTCTTGACAACTCATTTGTTATACTCTACAATTCATTTGTTTAATTTTTCAACTGATGTTGATTCCTTATGTGCGGTTAGATTGAAGATGGATGTTCCAAGGATTAAACGAATATTCTTTGTTATGATCTGCCGTTTATTTTCTTTTTGTGCCTTATCTTTTTCCACTACCATTTCGGTTTCATTTTGGTGGTTCTGTTTTTTACTTTTGTGAACTGTTACTGTCGGATGGACCTTATTAATATGTAAGACTATTTGGTACCCCATTTTGCTATGATTTACTATTGTCTTCTTGCATGTGGTGATCTATATGGCTATGATGAAAGCACACGAGGCACATTAAGGCATAGTTTCCTTCCTAGTTGCATGGTTTCCATATTTGGTTTGTCATTCAAGGAGTGCGGTGAGGCAGTTGGGAGGCCGCATTAGGCATCCACTGCAGCCCATTTCCTCTAATGACTTTATTGTTTCATTACATGCTTCCTTTCTTGTAAAACCCAGGGGTTTTATGTATTATATGAATAAATTAATTTTTAATCTTTTTGATTATTTTGTTACATGGAAGAAATTAGTTGGTCCTAGACTTAAGTGCAAGATGGATCAATTTTGAACTAATGAGAGGACTGATATGCAAAATTGATAATTAAGGGGTTGAAAATGCAAAATGGTCCTTACAAAATTGTTTGCAAAACGCGTGGTTTCTAGAAGGTCAAGCTAATGAAGTGTATTCAAATTTCAAAATATTATCAGGTAATATTTATATTGGATATATATATATATATATATATATAAAAGATTAGATTTGGGATGGTTTGAATTTAATTAGTAACACGTGATAACATGCATGGCTGGAAAAAAAAAAATAAATGCCATCTTAGAGCTCTCCAATTAATTAAATGAATAAATATTTTATTAAAAATATGAACCATGGTTAAAGATAAACATCAGATTTGGTATATATAAATTAAATTTATATATATGATAAAGGATAAATAGAGATCATATAAAAGGTGTAGATAGAGAGAGAAACATCCAACCGATTCTTCCCTTCTCCTCATCACTGGCCGGCTTAATAGGAAAGAAGGGGATTTGGTTGTTGCATGATATCCCCTATCAACGGGATTGGATTCTCATCTCGCCATGGACGTCTATAAGAGAAGTCACTCAGAAACCTAGCCGCCTACGTTATAGAGAGAGAGAGAGAGAGAGAGAGAGAGAGAGAGAGAGAGAGAGGACTGAAGGGGAGGAGAGGCGTCCGGGTGCTGTGAGCAATACCCTGCAGTCGAGCTCACCAGACTACCATGGAGGCACACCGGGTTTCCTTCCGGAGAAGCCGCAACCTCTAAACGCTTGTAAGTGTAAGCCACCCCATCGTTTGTTTTGGATTAGCTTCATACAATGACATGTACAAACCTAGTTCATATGCATGAATAGCAACCCATGAGAATGGCATTCATAAGCATGATAGGCTTATAGAGAAAAGCCAAGTTTGTGAAGGCTGGTAAGAACCTCCTAAAAAACTCTGTCTACAACCAAGTTATATATGTTGAAACTAGGTGCAGATTAAGAGAATTAATGAAGTCCTAGTTATGTTAATTCTTTGCTAAGTGTTATGCTGGTTTAGAGTTGATCTAAACATTATTAGCTTGGTTCTCTGATTCTTAGTGAGAGTGTTTTCTTTAGTGTTAATTGTTTGTCTTTGATTGGATTTTCATGCCTATGCTTACTGGAGAAATAGGAGGTTGAGAGGTTGGTTCATGTGGAGGTTGAAATTTGGGATGGTGTGCATGTTGTGTGAGCTAGATCTGTATGTGTGAGTCTCTAGTTTGAGTCTTGGATTGTTGTTTGGTTTGGATGTTTATTGTGGGCTTCTTGATGACAACAAAGGATGTGGACTAGTGGATTGGTTAGTGACCAGTGTTGGAGATGTTGTGAATGTGCTGGTGGAGGCATTCAAGAGATTGGCATGCATGGTTTTGAACATGTTCTTCACTGTGGTTTACTTAGAGTGACAGTGGTGGTTGGATAGGCTCTAATGGGTGTGTAAATACTGTGATAGTTGAGAGATTATTGCTTGGAATTACTGTATGGTGATGGTGAAGTCCAGGTTCAGTTCTAGTTACTGTTGTGTTTTGAGGTTTTGAATAACTACAGTGGTGTTTGATGATGGATAGAAACTGGAAATTTTATGTTTAAGCATGCAAACATAGACTCTTGTGGCTTGAGGTTTGGGTTGGTGAACTTTGAGGAGTTTAGGTGCTGTTGAAGATTATTTGTGTTTGACTGTTGTGTTAATCATGCTCAGGTGCATGTGTGTTAAGTAAGTAAATGAATTATTAGAGGCTTTTGAACTCTAGTTAACGGATTGATTGATAGTGTTGGCAGTGTGTGACTTGGTGTGTTGGATTTAGGATTGGGATTTTGTTTTATGGAACCTGTTCAGAGTATATGATTATATTAGAATTGATATATATGTATATATATGGGATGGGTTAATTGAACAGTGAGTTTGGCTTGGATCTATTTTAATAATTGGTCAAGCTAGGTTGATAAGGATTAAAAGGACTGGGTTTGTTGATGAATTTAGGTAGTAAAAATATCTTGAAAGGAGATGGTTTATTGGTTGAGGTTTATACTAATTATCTGGAGATTAACATGTACAGGTTGAGTTGGTGCTAATTAATTAAGAGGGTGATTTATTAAGTTGGGTTGAATTATTTCAAATATAACTCGGGCTAGTCAAGTTAAGTCAGTAAGTTAAAGAAATGGATTTATTAATGGGTCGAGCCTATTATTTAAACATGCATTATAGGAGAAATTACTCTTAAGTACACGTGCGTATGTTAAGGATAGTTTTTGTGAATACCAGACATCGACGAGGATTGTGGAGCTTCGTTGGGATAGGTACCGAGCGTGCGGTTGGATTGCGTTTGGAGGTAAGTATCTTTGCCTAGTACCCGCCCAGTGATGGGCGTTCTTGACTTTTGATTCATGTTTCTTGTAAGTACACTTGCCTACTACCCCACTCTACGGAGTGTTCTTGACTTTTGTTGATTTCCATGTTTTTGTAAGTGTTTCTGCCTAGTTCCCACCCAGCAATGGGTTTCCTTGGCTTTTGATGATGCCTTGTTTTAAGCATGTTCACGATTCACGACTTCCTTGATTTCATACTTATACATGTTTCTTCATGTTTGGGACCTTTGTTTGTTGATCTCATGCTTGTTTGGGGCATTGTTTTATTATTACTACGACTTGGTATTCTATTACTTTGATTTGCATATACATTTTGTGCTCCTGCTTTATTGAGTTCCCATGTGGTGTATGCAAGTTGTTTTGTTAAGCTTCGTTTGTGATCGCTGAACATGTCTACCTGTTGACCGGCACAAGGCCGTGGCAACGCGTGAGCCTATGCTAAGTCCGGGTAGACTTGCGTCAGTACTCTCGTGTGAAGATTCTCCCATTTAGTGCAGATTGTGATAAGTTAAGGGATCTCCTCTGGAGGTTCACCCGTCAGTGGGATGATACGCTGACCGTGTACGTGCACGTTAGAGCGCTCTCAGACTCTAGGGTCTGACTTAAGATAAGATAAGATGCTGCCTGGGAGATGACAAGAATTCTTTGGAATCCGTATTGTGTGCTTGTAGGATAGTGAACCATATGTGTATGACTTGACCTTGTTTTCTGTGATATGATATGTTCGAGTGGTTCACTATTTCTTGATATCTGTGTCAAGTTCATTGCTTCCCTTGCAGGTATACTTACTGAGCTTTCCTTTCGAAAGCTCATTCCTTTCTGTTTCCCTTCTTTCAGGTTTGAGGATTAGTCGACTCAAGTTCGGAAAGATACGAGGGAATGGGATACTTTGCTGAGGATCAGACACCTTAAGAATTTTGTATGTGTGTGTGAGTTTTTACACAACCCTGTATTGACCCTTGTAGGGTATTTTGAGACATGTAATTGTATCCGCTGTAAAACTCAATAAGTATTTTATAGTTATTTTTATTAAGTATGTTATCTGCTTTTGAACTATTAGGCCTTGTATCCGAGTGGGACCCGTTTCCACTTGGGTACGGCCGGTCTGTAAACGTTCCCGAGGTCCCGGAATCCGGGTCGGGGCGTTACATTTCTTCCTTCATAGTTGCATATTTTTCAAACATATTTTGTCATTGAAAGATTGCGGTGAGGCAGTATGGTGGCGACAGTATGCAGCCACTGAAGCCCATATCTTATAATGGCATCACTATTTTTTTTGTTGTTTTCTACATTTTGGGGGCAAATATTTCATTCATTTCGGTTTTTTTTTGTACTGGTGGGGGGAAATCTTTTAACAGTTTTAGTGGTGGGAAGCAAGTAAATTATTGACACTAAAGCCGATAATAGTGCCTCATTCTGAACTGAGCCAGCCATGGAGTTATGAATTTATTATATTCTTTTTACGAATTTATTTTTATTTTTTGACAGAGGGGCCTCTCTCGTCTCTCTCTCCTCTCCCCTTTCTATCTCTCCCCTGTCCTCTTCCTCTGTTTTGAGAGAGAGAGAGGGGTTCGGAGAGAAGAGATGAATCCCTCCTTGTCAATTTTGTTTTGCCTGATTTGCAGTGAAGCCGGAGGTGGTCGGAGGTTGCCAGATAGATCTAGTGTTTGTAGTAATTTTTTTTATTTTTTTTATTTTTAATATTTTTTATGAATTTATTTTATTAGTATATGAAGTTTTTTTATTCATTTGTAGTGCCTTCAATGTAGTTTTATTTAGTCTTATTTTGGTAATTAAATTTCATAGCTTAATCCCATTATATTTTTCCTTTTAAGGTATTTGACAAGTGGAAAGCAGAAGGTACTTACATAGTTTCTTTCTAATTGTCCAATTTCTTATTAGTTGAGCTTACTTTGTTTTCTCTATATTTAAGCTTGATCTACATTAATAAGCACAATATTTTCCTTTTAAGGTATTTGTCAAGTGGAAAAGAGGTACTTAAATAGTGTTCTTTCTAATTGTCCAATTTCTTATTAATTGAACTTACTTGGTTTTCTCTATATTTAAGTTTGGTCTACATTAATAAGCCCAAGATTTTCCTTTTAAGGTATTTGACAAGTGCAAAGCAAAAGGTACTTACATAGTTTTCTTTCTAATTGTCCAATTTCTTATTAATTCAACCTACTTGGTTTTCTCTATATTTAAGGTAGATCTACATTAAGAAGCCCAATATTTCCTTTGAAGGTATTTGACAAGTGGAAAGCAGTAGGTACTTAGTTTTCTTTTGAATTGTCCAATTTCTTATTAATTGAACTTACTTGGTTTTCTCTATGTTTAAGTTTTCTCTTCATTGTTTGATCTACATCCTATTATTCTTCTTCTCCTTGAATATCTTTCATTGGTTCCCCATTCCAGACCTTCCTGACTCATTTGTAAGGTAAGGCCGATTCAATGTTTTGATTTTTAGATAAATGCTATGCTATTGAAATGTAATGTCATTGATTATAGTAAGACTTGAAGTGCTTTTGATTAATTCATCACCTTTCTTGTTGTTTGATTGGTTTCTCCTATTTGATTTCCATTTAGGCTCATTAATTATTTGTTTATTAGTTGATAGATTCTAGAAAGAGTTGCAATACTTTTGTAACACCCATCTCGCTAATGAGACAGATGTCACACCAGCTGGGCCGGGAGTGCACCCAACCCATATGCTGTGTACTTTAAACCTGAAAATAAGCATATACTCTAAAAACACAATCCATATGACATAACATAACCGGTTACACACCGGAAGTCATTTTTAAACCAAGTCAGAAATAGAGTACACACAAAGAGTTATGGGCAACTACGGCCCCAAATACAGCGGAAGAAAATACATAACCAAGGTCTAGTACAACCAAATAAAAAGAAACATGAGATAGGTCGCCAGAGCCAGCTAGACTTCGATCCCTGCTCGAGACAGGAACTATTATCCTGATCCGAGTCTAGATCCTGTAACAGAAAAACAGTAATCGAGAGGGCTGAGCTATGCAAGCTCAATGAATTAAAACTTCTCCGCCAGGTATTATACATACCTGTCATCTGTACTACAGTACTAATACTAAAACAATGCAAGTAAAAATCATGAAGATCAATAAAATTATCTTAAATCTTGTTAAGCATGTTATACGATCAGAAATCCGAAGAATCATATAATCAATCTCATGTCATATCCTGTATATAGTAAACTTACGTATGCAATAACCTCGTATCGTAATCAACATGCAACCCTAGTTCAATACTCTGAAAGAAACTAGCTGTCATCAGCTAGATAACAGGATCCTGATGATCGAGAGACAGGGAAATAATTCGATCCAGTACTCGAGGCCTGACGACCAGTGGTATAGTCAACCAACTGTATCAATCGTCACGCGTACATCTCGTATCTTATTATTCCAATCGTGTACCCAAGGCCTGACGACCAGTGATGTAATCAACCAACTGTATCAATCGTCATGCATCTCATATCCGAGACCTGACGACCAGTGGTATGATCAACCAAGCTGTATCAATCGTTACGCATACATCCTCGTATTCGATTCGGGCACCCAAAAGAGTTCGGAAGGGGTTTTATATAAAAAATGATTTCGCAAACAGTTTTGTTAAGATAAAACGATAAACGAAAAACAAATCCCCTCCATAACCCGAGATCATCAACAATTCGTTATAGGCTCTATCCTGAGCCTCACTGGATCAATCATCTATGTCTACCTAGGGAGCAGTCACGATACGGTGATTATCATTCTGTATTAGATGGTGATTCATCATATATTAATCATGCTGATTTAGTTCATAGTAGATAACAAGCATTAAAATCACTATATAGCTATCGCGATGAAATCCATCGACAAACCACAAACCAATATAAATCGCATAAGAATAAGAGAAATAAGGAAATCATGGTAAATACTTGAATAAATCTTGATTTACGGTGAAGTCCCCTCACCTCAAGTCCTTCGTAAATTCCTAGGAATCGCTCGGTCCTTCGGCAGCTTCTGCTGAACCTTTTTCCTTTCCTGGAATCGAAATACGAATCTATAAATACAAAGTTTGTATTCTTGACTCGTATTCTAATTTAAACCAAATAAGATACGGTAAAGAACTATGAGATCAATCCTTCTTAACAATTTGGGCTTCATGATTAAGAAGGTTAAGCATGGAATTTCAAGAAAAATTGGGCAACACCTCCTCTGTTTTCAGGGCTCCCGAAATTCTACAACCATTCACCAAAATTACTCATGGAATTTAAATCACAGCTATTCATGCATCGCTACCCCTCCAATTCATAGTTTCATGCATGTTAATATCCCTTATCCCCCACCTTAATCCTTCTTAAATTCCATAACACCAACCTTAATAATCCAATCAAATTCATGCCCTAAATTATGAAACCAATTAAGATTTCTCTTCCAAGTTCCACTCACAAGAGCAAGATGCGCTCGTCGGAGAGGAGGCTGAACCGCGAGAAAAGGGGGAGACTGTGTGCTGGCTGCCTGAGCTCCGAGGAGCTGCTGGGAGGTTGCTCGTGGGGGCAAGCCGGCGTGCGAGGCGGCGGGTGGCCTGCAGGGGGGGTCGCCGGACAGAAGACAGGACGACGCGGGGGCAGCACCGGACGGCGGCGACGGCGGCAAGAAGGGCGGACAGCCGGCGGGCGCACGTCGGGCTAGGGCACGACCAAGGAGAAGAAGGAGATGAAATGGAGAAGAGGGGGCTCAGCACGATCTCTCTCTTCACTTAGATCTTTTTTTTTTTTTTTTTGTAACCTAAGTCCTTATATGAAGACATGTATATATATACATATATATTACCCTTTTTTTTCTTTATTTATTCAACTCCATCATCATCCATTATCCCTTCCCCTTTAATTATTTACACCTTATCCTCTAAATTATTGTCACATGGCTTCCTTTGATTTAGATTATTTTTAGCTTATCCTCTCCATCATTTCCCCCTACTATTCAAATAATTTATTTAATACTATTCTTCCACTTTATGTCATGTCGCTCTTTAGTTAATGTCATCGTTCTAATAATGTCCCGACCAAGATCCGGAAATCCCGAGTCAATGATCTCAGTCATCACAGGCGCATTATAGCCTCACGAGGTCTGCCTCTCGTCGGACCAGATCCACGAATATCGGCTTTTGACCAGTCCGATCTACTTTATCGGGACTCTAACCTTGTTCGATACTCATATTTGATTAATCCTACTTAATTAACACTTACAAAATTGTCACTCCCCGACCCGGATTCCTGGACCTTGGGCACGTCAACAGACCGGCCGTACCCAAGTAGAGACGAGCCCCACTCAAGTACAAGGCCTAAATAAATAGTAGCAGATAACAAAAGTTTATTAATCCGATAATAAACAAATACAAATACAAATCAGAGTGCTAATGCGGAAAATAAAGTACAAGGGTCCAAAGCCCTAACGAATCCAGGCCCTACATAGGTCCTAAGCCAAGTATCCACACTCAGAAACAAAAGTCAGGGAGATCCTCCGACCTCGACAAGTATCACACCTCGACTATCGCACGTCCCTGGGCTCGAGTCAACCCACTCCTCAGGACATTAAATGAGAGAAGGGAAAAAGTGATGAGCTTTCGAAAAGAAAGCCCAGTAAGTACCCTGCAAGGATCTCAAAGACATAAGATGAAACATGATATCAAAAATGAAAGAATCATCAAGCAATGGGGATACACCCCGCACAATCAAAACCCTAGGAGTCTACCACAAACATTAGCAACGGTACGACTCCTATCCAATGGTAGCCCTCGGGCTCAAGAAGGAACTCAAAGAAACTCAGCGAACATCCCCCGGTCAGCAACACACAGCATCTGCTCCCAGCAACTAACCTGTCGCTCCTTGGTAGCGCCACCTCTCTCTCATGTCGACATGGTTAGTGATCGACCCCACTGACTGGCAGGGACAACCAGAGTATCATCCCTCTGGCCAAGAATGCCGGAATGCCAGGGTGTCCCGTCCCCAACACTCTCGCAAAATCCGGAGCTCACCTGCTCCACTGAATCCGGGCGGAAGACAAACACAAGCTAGGGATGCCAACATCCCGAAAACAAACATACATGCACCAGAATGCAAGCAACTCATAAAAGACATGCATGTATCTAAAACATATCAAAAATGATATCAAGAATCATAAACCGAAAACCAAATCCAAGAAAACCCGAAGCCGGGTGGGAACGAGGCAAGTGTACTTACTAAAAATCATGCAAAAGCAAAGTCAACAAAACCCATATCTAGGGTGGAAGCAAGGCAAGAGTAACTTACCTCTAAACGCAATCTAATAACTGCTCCATAACTATCTCGACGAAGCTCAGCACTCGCTCCAGGTCGATATCTGGTAGCCACAAGTCTATCCTCAATATACGCACGTGTATTTAAGGATAATTACTCTATAATGCATGTTTAACTAATGTGCTCGACCCATTAACAAACCCAAATAAGTAACTTGTTCACACAACTATGATTGAACCCAACTCCTTTTGATCTCACCAATCTAACTTGGGTCCAATGGCTAGGTACCAACTACTAGCCAACTTCAACCAATCCAAGACATAAATTAATAGAGAATCAAATAAAACTTTCAATCAAAACCTCATCCAACTAAACCACACTTTGGTCATATCCGCAACCAAGCCTTGAAAATCAACACACCTAAAGATCAGGTCCAACTAGCAGAAATTCAAGTATTAATCTATACGAACCTTTAACCTTCTCACAAACATGTTCATACCCCAAATCAACTCATGGGTTCGTGAGGAATTCTCCCCTTCATAATGACAACACAAATCCCTGAGAACACCATGAATGCGTACACCCTCACAGGAAAGCTAAGCAATTTTAGATCTACAAATCACCTCCGCTAATTATCTTACGGTAAGAGCAATCACAGTGTCTTTCACAAGCTTAATTTAAGTTTAAAACCAACCCTTCATCTCAGCCTTTAATAAATCCTGAAACCTCTACCCTTGGAAGTCAAATGCAACTAAACACCACCAACCATCAAAACCCAGAAACCAAGCTTCTAAACTTCCAAACTAACCCACAACCTCATTATCCAAGCCCCATCAATAGACTACGCCCAAATCCAAATCACAGAAGCAACCCACCTTTAGCTTTTATTACACAGGGCCTCATGGCATTCACAATTAATGGAAGAACTGGAAACTAAACTCCATCTACCAACAACCATCAAAGTAAACCAAAGCTCCAACCTTCATGTTATTGAACCTCAAACACAAATATACCGACCACTAATCCATGCACATATATAAAACCAACCCCAAAAACAAGGGCACAAGGACCTTCACAAACACTATCCTAAACATTCACATCAACTGAAACCTCTCCTTCAAAACCATCCGAACTGAAATCATTTATTGAAAGCTTAACACACATGGATACCACTCATCCTCTAACAACCTTAATCATCCAACACTCCTGCTGTTTTAAGAAACCAAACATCCCACACAACCTTTCTATAGCTTAATATTTCATGAACCCATCTAGTTACAAAGCTTCTTCTTAGAATCTCATGCATTATAACTATCTCAGAACGGTAGATATGCTCACTGTGTGTGAAGCCCAGGGTATTTTTTAGCATTTCATGATATTAGTTTTTATTTAATTTCAATAATTGTTAGAAAATAAAGGAGAGTCTCCCATGGATGGCTTATTTGAATCTTATTTGGAATAAAAGTCTTTTTATTATTCTTCGATATTAATAGTGTTCCCAATCCTAAATTTTAAGATATTTAAAATTTATATTGGTGGTTAAGAATAAGAGTCTTATTAAATCTTAAGTTGATAAGAGATATGAGCAAGACTGAAAAAGAGATTTAATATTGTTTAAATATATTCTTATGGATAAAAACCGTGATTAGGGTTAATTTGGGTTGTTAAAGACCTTTTGGTAAATTCAGGGAAAAGTGAGGGTTTAGAGGGAAAAGTGTCTCTCATCTATAATGAAAATTGGAAATAAAAGGGCTTAAACAAAAAAAAAAGATATGATTTGATAAATATGTGCAGGAATAAATATTTAGATTATAGATGAGATTCTGTTAACATATCATATGAAATCAAATATATATATATATATATATATATATATATATATATATATTCATGTAAAAGGGTAAAGATAAGGAGAGGGATTAAATTAGTTATAATTCTAATTATATTAATTGGGACTTGCATGTGAGTAAATGCACTTGTGGGGTGTTCTTTGCAAAAGAACAAACCTTTCAAAAAGAAGTATTAAAGGGAATAAAACAATAATAATAATAATAATAATAATAATAATAAAATATATTAATTTGGAATCCATTAATGGGCAGAAGCTTGGTTTTGGTCAAAAACGCGTGAGGGATAAAAAAAATAAAAAAAAATCATGAGGGAGAGAAAGCTACAACTGGGAGTATAAACAATGAAATAATAAGGTGGTTGATTCAAAGTTTCAAAAACCATTCGTGCACGTGGATGGTTGCATTATAATTGTTTAGATATATACGTATACAGATATTTAGAGAAAGATCAGATATCTCAGCCTTATCTAGTCTGACGATCATGGACGGCCAGCAGTACAAATCTCACAGAATAACTCTATCTATTGGAGTAGAGATTATCCACGGGTTAATAAATAGAGGAGACGGACCCCCAACCCTAGAAGCAGTGGTCTTTCATCTAGGAGTGACGCCGCCGTCATCAGCCAGGAGGAGGGAAGGTGGACGCAAACCAGGGAGGGAGTCGTCGTTGTGTTCTCAAAGACCTCCAAGCCGTCGTCCACGATCTTGGTGAGTCCTTCTGCCCTTGGTGTTATGGAAATCTCTTTGAGCATAGACATGGCATGTATGATGACTGTAGCCAGGGGGGCATGTGGAGTTTTCAACATAAGATGCATGCTGGAGATTAGAAGTTGATACCCTGCTAGTTGTTAAAGGATTGTGGCCTTCAGATGGGATGGTTGTTAAGTAATGAATCTGTTCACAAGCATGTGTAGATTAATGTAAGTTTATGCACTTTGTTTTTTCATGTGTGTTGGGTGTGTAAATACTAGGAAAGTTGAAAGGTTTTTGTTTGATATTAAAGTGTGGTAATGGTGGGATTCAGGTTTAATTCTATTTGGTGTGTGTGTTGAGGTTTTAAGACTCATGTGTGTTTGTTGATGCACTGTGTGGTTAGTGGGTTTTAAAAGGTTGTTTTGGAGGTGGTAGAGAGAGGTTTAGAGTGTGGACTGGAGGTTTCCAGTTCTTTTATTGTTGTATATCGATGCTGGATGATTTTCTGAGATGATAATATAGGTTGATGCTAAGTATCAAGATAATTAGAGAAGGGTTTAATCATTCAGTGGTTTGTGTTTAATTCAAGTGGTATTGATATAGTGGATGTGATGTATGAGAGTGGTGTTTGAGGTCTGTTGTGGTCGCGAACCAGGTGGAAGTTTGGCAGGGGTTTCGTAAATCTCTTGGAGTTGATACATGGTTGTTATTTGGTGCATGGTTGTTACAAGTGAAGGTTGAAAGATAGATGGAATAATATTCTTATATATATATATATATATATATATATAGAAGGTATTAAATATAGCAAAGGTGGAGTTAAGGTTCAGTTCTGGGTGCTGTGTGTTTGAAGATTTCTGATTTGTGTTTAGGGTTGACAATGAGTTGAGTTTGAAATGAGTGAATTATTTAAAATTTGTGTTGGTTTAATTAGGTCTTGTTTGTAAGGTTTAAGAGATGGGTATATTAGTGGGTTGGACCCATTGGTGGTTGTAGTTATTCTTAAACACGTACATTATTGAAAGTGGACCTATGGTTGCCAGATATCGGCGTGGATGCGTCAGGAGGATATTCAGTGGAACACCAGACTACGGGATTTTAAAGGTAAGTTACCTACGCCTCGATTCCCACCCATCCTTGGGTTTTCCTTGTTTTTGTTATTGCTATTTATTTTAGCATGTTCCGTTGAGCTTCTGTTATTGGATGCATGCACGTACCTGCAAGTTGTTTGTTTTTCCTTCTTTTTGTATGTGCATGGTTGAAAAACTAGAGATAGAGTATTGTTTGTTGCTTGTCTTGCTCGTTGGACATGCTGTCCTGTGACCGACACTTGACCATGGGCACATGGTCTTGTGTGCTGGCCGGGTAAGCATGTTCCGAACGGGTTCATTTTTCGGTTCAGTGGAGCGAATGCTCAAGTGAGAGTGGAGCGTTCAGGGCTGAGGACACCCTAGCGTCTCTGATGGTTCCGTGCCGGGGAGAGGATACTCTGGCGGTCCAACCTGTCAGCGGGACGATACACTGACCGTGTTAATACGTAAGAGAGAGGTGGCGCTACCGAGGTATGACCGGAGGGTCGATTTCCAGCGGAGGCTGGGGGCTGACGGAAAAGCTTTGGTGTCATCGAATCTATTTTTTGAAATTCCACTTCAGGCCCGAGGGCCAATGTTTGGCTAGGAGTCTTGCTCTAAATATTCCTGATAGACTCCTAGGTTCTTGATCGTGCGGGCGTAGTCCCGGTTGCTTGTTTTTATATTTATCGCTTATGTTGCTTATTATCTGGCTTTGTTGAGATCCCTGCGAGGAACTTACTGAGCTTTCCTTTCGAAAGCTCATTCTCCTTGATTTCCTTTTCTTTTCAGGGTTAAGAGAGTAGTGATTACAAGCTTAGGAGCTGCGCGTTGAGGTTCGGAGATCACAGACCTTTTGAGAGAGAGAAAATGTAAATTTTTTTAGGACCCCAGTAGGGCCCATTGTGTACCTTTGAACTTAAATTTTCCGATGTGTAACTCTTGTTATTAATGGAAAAATGTTATCTGTTCTTTATCATTTAGGCCTTGTATCCGAGCGGAGCCCGTCTCCACTTGGGTACGGCCGGTCTGTGAACGTGCTCGAGGTCCCGGGATCCGAGTCGGGGCGTTACACTGTGCCTTGTCGCCGTTGGCTCTCGGTGCTTCCGAGAGAGATCCCAGCGACCGACATCGCTTCGAGCTCCGCTACGCTCGTCTTTGCGTTGTCTCCGGCGAGCTTCCTCGGTGGGGATAGCTCGGCTCCGTGTCCTCTCACTCTCAACCCTCCATGAAGACAAAGGGCCTGGCCACCATTCGTAAGGATGCTTCTAGGGTTCCTCTGATCTGCACTCTTATAGGGGCTCGTGGGAAGGCCACAAGGAAATCACGATCCCCTCTAATCTCGGCTGGGTGCGTATTCATATCTCTTCCTTGACTGGCCAGAGCGGTGATTGCGGAGGAGTGGCTGGCATCCGTTTCCAATCTCATCTTCACGCGCGGTTAAAAGTCAATCCGGCCATGCATGCCATCGTCTCTCTCTCTCTCTCTCTCTCTAACTATAACCATTCATATTTAAACATAAATATAAAACATCTCGATGCATGACTATTAATTGTTAGCACTATTGTAATTACCCCCTTATTCCTTTTACATGTGACATGCCAACCCTTCATCATTTGACTTATGAGAGAGTGAAATTTTATACTTTGGTCCAACCCAATTGAGAAAAGCCATGTGCACGCCTACCCATTTGTCTTTACTTTATCCAAAACATATTTATATATAAAAATAATTATATCCGATCATCCATCATACATTCAAATCATGCTTGCACTGATTTCTCACCATAATCATGATCAATATTCATCCCATCTATCATAGCATGATGATTAGTCTCTTACCATTAAGGTATATTCATCCATATCTAAATATTATATCTCTATATAAATCATATATATTTTGTCACGCCCCGAACCACGGCTCAGGCACGTAGACAACCGGCCGCACCCAAACAGGGGCTAGTCCCCATTCAGGCGCAAGGCCTTAAGAACTCTTATACGATAAGTATTCAGAGTTAATAATCACAGCGGAATCATAATTAAGAGATGAAGGGAGTTAGTACAACTCCATACAGTATAATGTCGGGTTTACGCAACCCAAGACTAGGATCTAGTCCAGTCACCCCTAGAAATCCATACAACAAAGAAATCTAAATTACAAGTCTCACACAGAATAAAAGAGGTACGCAGACCTCAAGACAAATAGAAGTAACCGAGTCGGCAGCTCGGTATATCCCCTCCTAAGCTCGATCCTACTCCTCCTCGTCCGAACCTGAGTAATACACGAATCAAGTGCATGAGCCTAAGAATAGGCCCAGTAGGGTCGCAAGTAAATCAATAAAGGTGGCGAAAGCCACTAGGAAAGAACAGAAATATAAGAAGTACAAATATGCAATAATAACATCACAAGCAAATAACAAATCTCAGGAAAGTGGATAAATCCACAGATGTACTCAATCTCTGGCATATGTGATACTGAGATGTCTACGACATCTACGACACCATCGGTATCGTCTTCGCCGGCCGGGCTAAGCTATAGCATACATGTGCACATGGTCAAGATGCCGCTCTCGACCGAGCCAAGTGGCGGATATTATACACCCTCCGCCAGTGGTCTCCGTCCAGATGGAGCACCAAGTGCTCGTGGCCGGATATTATACGCCCTCTGCGGGCTGGTGGCTGATATTATACACCCTCTCGCTAGGGTCTCCGTCCATGTATCATGCCTAAAAGTAAGAGATTGAAAGTACTAATACCTAACAATGTATAAATATACATATATCCAAGGCAAAGAACATCCTGAATATACAATGGTCGGTGATCTCATCGAGATCGGGAGTCAATACGTATTTAAGAAGTAAACTCTACTTAAATACGCATAAGAAGAAAAATGATAACAACAATCCCCTCGAGATATAAAACCAACACATATGAGGAAAACCATCTCAACTATATGTTGGGAACCTCTCGAGGAAATAAGAGTACAAAAATCAAAGCAAGGTAGAAGGAAGGAATACTCACAAACCTCCCGTGCGAGAGCCTACCTGATCTGGAGAAAAATCTCCTAATCCCCGCTGGCCTCAAAGGCCAGGACCAAGATCTAGTAAATATAACACAACCTAGTTAATTATACTTGATCATCACGGTCATGCATAATTAAATGGTTTAAAGGCACACAAGGCCTCAGCAGGACTTAGTATTTTCACTCTAGAGCTGATTACCTAGAACTGCTAACAACTTGTAATACGCGAAGTCGGAATTCCCGATCCGACCTCCGTTGGAAAGTTCTCTTCCCCCCCTTTCCAACGACGTGCTAATCGTGCCGATCAGGGTACAACTGCTATCCCGTGCGGCACCCTGAAGGTGCAGCCCGGGCCAAATTTTATGTGAAAATCGGACAGCACTTCCCCTGATTATGGGGCTCCGATATGGGTACAAACATTCACACATTTCAGTCCAATACACTTGGACTTTATAAACTTTACATACAATGAGTTCATCCCTTTCTTTCAATTCCATTAACACTCGTTAATTAGCCCTAATCTAAGGTGTAGATGTTCACCGTCGCGGGAGAGGGTGGTGGCGTGTGGGCTGCAGGTGGCCGGCCGGAATCAGGCCGGAAAAGCTGGGCCGCGTGATCAAGAGAGGGGCGTGTGGTCCGCGTGGCCGGGAAGGATCAAGGGCGCGCGTAGCTCGGCGGCCGAGGCGAGGGAGGCCGAGCGTGGGCCGCGCTGCAGGGGGCGCGCAGGCCGCGCTGCGGCGGCGAGCACGCTGCCGCGCAGGGTCGCTTGTGGGTCGCGCTAGGGCTGCGCTGCTGCCGCAAGGCTGCGCTGCGCTGCTAGGGCTGTGTACTGCCGGGGGGGCCGTGGGAGCGGGATGGGCTGAGCGGGGGAGCGGCCAGGGCTGGGGCCGGGGCGCTGGGTGCGCTTGAAGCGCCAGGTGGCGGGCACGCTGGGTGGGGGTGGGGTCTGGCAGCCGAGAGAGAGAGAGATTTGAGTCAATTCTCAGATCTGAGAATTTGGGGAGAGAGAGAGAGAAATGTCTTTCTCTCTCTCCTTTGTCATGACATAAGTAATGAATTTTTTTTTTATTATTATTTCCTAGAAAAGATAAAACCCTCACATGTCTACTATTCCTCCACATGAGCACTATGCATTCACGGGTAAATGATCTATTTCTTGCCGGGGCCCACTGCGATAATTCTCTCGTCCTCCTGCCCTACCCAGATCCACGAATCTCGGGTCGATGGGCCTCAGTGGTACGAGTGCCCCATAATATCTCGGGATATATCTTTCGTCAGACCAGATCCGGGAATACCGGCTTTCGGTCAAATCCTTCGTCACGGGAGTACTGTGGCATCACGGAGTTGTCTCAGTCCCCGACCAGATTCACTTTTCCCGGGAAATGAATATTTATTCATTTTCTCTTCTTGATAATTAATCCGAATGAATTAACATACCATTAATCTCGGTAAATTAACAAATGATTATTTCGATTAATTAACGTTTAATTAAATCTGGATCATTCGTGACATGTGATTTTCTTTTCAAAACTTCACCAAGCCATCATTTTGAATTGCCATTTAAAATTTCTGGTAAATAAATCTTTATTTATTTCGGGGCGGGTTTTACAATCTCCCCCCCTTATAGGAGTTTAGTCCCTAAACTCACAACAAGCTCATTTACTCAAACAGATCTGGGTAACGCTTCTTCATGTCGGCTTCGCGTTCCCAGGTAGCTTCACCACCAGTGTGGTTGTTCCATCTTACCTTGACTAAAGGAATAGTTCGATTCCTCAGTTTTTGTTCCTTGTAGTCAAGTACTTCTACCGGCCACTCCTCATAAGATAAGTCATGTTGAAGCTCCACCGGTTCATATTCGATGATCTTATTCGGGTCAGTCAAGCATTTTCTCAACATGGAGACGTGGAAGACGTTATGGACCTGAGCCAAGTCTGGAGGCAAGGCCAAACGATACGCCACTGTTCCAACCCGTTCTAATATCTCGAAGGGTCCAATGTACCGCGGGCTAAGCTTCCCGCGCTTTCCAAATCTCCATACACCCTTCATAGGTGATACCTTCAGGAGTACCTTGTCGCCCACCTGAAATTCCACTGCTCTGCGTTTCTTATCAGCATAGCTCTTCTGTCGGCTCTGAGCTACCCTCAGCCTTTCTCTGATGAGCTTCACTTGTTCTTCAGCTTTCTGTACTTCCTCAGGCCCTTCAAACTTGCGATCTCCCACATCGTTCCAAAATATAGGAGATCGGCACGGCCGCCCATACAGAGCCTCATAGGGCGCCATCCCGAATGCTTGCCCGGTAGCCGCTTGTTGTAGGCGAACTCGCCTTAGCCAAATGCTCATCCCAAGAACCGGTGAAGTCAAGAGTACACGCTCGCAAAGATATCTTCTAATATCTGAATTGTCCTCTCCGATTGACCATCCGTCTCCGTGATGAAAGGCATGCTAAAAGGTCAATCGGGTACCCAGTGCTGCATGTAGGCTCTCCCAAAATTCCGAGACAAATCTGGGGTCTCGATCGGATATGATCGTTACCGGTATACCATGTAGACAAACGATCTTGTCCATGTATAACTGGGCTAGTCGCGCCAGGCTCATCTTACGTCTCAATGCCAAGAAGTGTGCCGACTTGGTCAGTCGGTCAACGATCACCCAAATGGCTTCATTCCCCTTTTTGGAACGAGGTAAGCCTCTCACAAAATCCATCGCTATATGTTCCCACTTCCACACTGGTATAGGCAGGGGTTGCAATAGTCCAGCTGGCTTCTGGTGCTCTGCCTTCACCCGTTGGCAGGTAAGGCAGTGGGCCACAAACTCGGCTATCTCCCGCTTCATATCGACCCACCAGAAGGTGGTCTTTAGCCCCCTGTACATCTTCGTGCCTCCAGGGTGGATGGTATAACTAGAGTAATGGGCCTCCTCTAAAATGTCTCTCTTGAGCTCAGGGACGTCTGCAATACGTATTACCACGATCTCCTCGCCTCGTGGTACCATCCTCATGTACCCGGAATTCAAGCATGGATGCCGGTGGATCTTCTCCCGGTGCTTTAATAATTGTGATCTTGTAATCGGACTGCCTTGATCCTTTCCAATAAATTGGCCGGATACACAGGCTAGCCAAGCTCACCTCCGAAGTTCGCTCGATCACTTCGACTCCAAATTTCTCCTCATTTCTTCTAGAAGGTTTACTTGATCAATGAGATTTGCAGCTGTCCCATAGTTGACCTTTCTACTTAATGCATCGGCCACCACATTAGCCTTGCCCGGGTGGTAGTGGATGTTGAGGTCGTAGTCCTTGATTAGCTCCAACCAGCGTCTTTGCCTCATGTTCAGCTCTTTCTGCGTGAATATGTATTTCAGACTTTGTGGTGCAGATACACTTCACATGGCACAATCAGAGAAAGTGGCGCCAAATCTTCAAGGCAAAGACTACATACCGCCAATTCCAAGTCATGTGTGGGGTAGTTCTCCTCATGCGACTTGATTGCCTTGAAGCGTAGGCAATGACCGCCCATTACGCATGAGTACGCATCCTGTGCCCTGTCTTGCAAGCATCACTATAGATTACGTATCCACACCCACTCTACGGTAGGGCTGTGACAAAGTGCATACACCAATCGGCTCTTGAGTTCCATGAAACTACGCCATGATCCTCCGTCCAGATGAAAGGAGTACCCTTCCGGGTCAGCCGGGTCATGGGTAATGCCAGACGTGAAAACCCCTCTACAAACCTCCTGTAGTAGCCAGCTAACCCCAGGAAGCTCCTGATCTCTCTTACGGTGCTCGGTCTACTCCAATCCACTACCGCTTCAATCTTCTTAGGGTCCACAGATACTCGCTCTCTCCACTGATGACGTGCCCCAAGAAGGCCACACTGCTCAGCCAGAAATCACACTTGGAAAATTTAGCATATAACTCCTGATCTCTCAGGGCCTCCAGTACCAGCCTCAAGTGCTTCGCATGCAACTTCTTACTCTTGGAGTAGATCAGGATGTCGTCGATGAAGACGACTACAAACCGATCCAAGTATCGTCTGAATACCCGATTCATCAAATCCATGAACACCGCTGGGGCGTTGGTAAGCCCAAACGGCATTACTAGGAACTCATAGTGCCCATACCTCGTACGAAAGGCACTCTTCGGTATATCCTCGCCCCGGATCCGCACCTGATGGTACCCAGATCTCAAATCTATCTTGGAGAACACCTGTGCTCCCTGAAGCTGGTCCATCAGATCATCTATCCTCGGTAGAGGATACTTGTTCTTGATCGCCACCTTGTTGAGCTCCCGGTAGTCAATGCACAGCCTCATCGATCCGTCTTTCTTCTTGACAAATAATACTGGGGCTCCCCAAGGTGACATGCTAGGCCGGATGAAACCTTTATCCAGAAGTTCTTCAAGTTGTTGCTTCAACTCTTTCAGCTCGGCAGGTGCCATCCTGTATGGGGCTCTGGATATGGACGCGGTTCCTGGAGCCAGGTCGATGCCAAATTCCACTTCCCTCTCTGGGGGTAGTCCTGGCAAATCGTCTGGAAACACATCCGGAAAATCACGAACAACAGGGATTTGTTCCACCGTATACTGAGCGTCTTTTGCTTCTGAGATAGACGCCAGGAACCCTATACATCCCCTGTTGATC
Source organism: Dioscorea zingiberensis (assembly GCA_026586065.1). Classification (NCBI taxonomy): domain Eukaryota; kingdom Viridiplantae; phylum Streptophyta; class Magnoliopsida; order Dioscoreales; family Dioscoreaceae; genus Dioscorea; species Dioscorea zingiberensis. The sequence goes on from CM048824.1 coordinate 32,294,631, forward strand.
AGTTTCCTGGCCCGAAGTGCAGATATCTCCCGAGCCATAGAATAGCTTTTGCTGCCCTCGAAGATGAATTCTTCGTAGCCTGGAAATCGGAAATGCACCCTCTTCCTTCTACAGTCTAGCACTGCATATGCTGAGGAGAGCCAGTCCATGCCGAGGATGACATCGTAGTCGCGCAACTCCATCAGGTGTAGATCGGCAGTAAGTTCGTAACCTTCAATTACTACTAAGCACTTTGGTGCCAATCTATCCACGATCTTCGTCGCTCCCACCGGAGTATCGACGCACAAGTCGTGGGGTAGTGTAATTACATACAAGTTATTTCTCCGGGCAAATGAAGTAGACACGAAAGAATGTGTCGCCGGGATCAAACAAAGGTGTACAAGCATAGTAAGAAAGCGCATGGTAATAGTACTGCAACCACCTCATGAGAGGCTCGGCATCCTCCCCGAGTCAGGTTGTAAACCCGACCTCGAAAGCAAATCGGGTCGACTAGAGGAAGAAGGGGAACCTCGCCGCTTCCTTTCCCCTTCCGCCTCTGGATCCTCCTCTCTCGACCTCCTCTCGTGGCTCGCTGCCGTGAACCTCCAGTGTGTCTGGGGGGTCTGCATGCCGTTGGGACCCATCTCCTCTGGGCGACCCTACCGCCGAGGGGGCAACTGGCTCTGTAATGCTCGGTGCTACCACATCGGAAGCACATATCTGCCTGGTGTCAACACTGCTCACTAGTGTGTGGGCCCCCACAACAGGTGCAATGAGGTCGTGGGCTCCTCCCTGACGATCCCCTGCCTCTAGGCGGACGACGCAGGAAGATGCAGTGTAAGGATTTGGGACTGCGCTCACTCGAGCGCCTCGAATCGCCGGAAGACTCACTCTTCCTGGAGCTCTTTCCTTTGTCCCGCTTCCGCCTCGTTTGCGTGGCTCTTGTGTTTCTGCCAGCTAGCTCGGCGTCCTTAGCTATCTCTACCAACTCGTGAAAAGGACATCTCAAGGATGGCGCCATCAACGCCGGAGGTTAGGCCTCAAGCCACTAACAAACCGGGCGGGCCTTGAGCAGGTGTCACCTACAAGGGTAGAGGCAAACCCGGATAGCCGCCAAACTCGGCCTCATACTCGCCGACGGTCCTAGTCCCCTCGCAAGGTCAAAAGCTGGCTGAGTCATCAAAGCCATGCGTCGCCATTGAAAAGTACTTGTCGAAGAAGGCGGTTCTCAACTCTTTCCGGGACTCAAAGCCTTTTTCACCTCTCGCTCTTTCTTCGGGCCTTGTACCAACTTCTCGGCGCGACCCTTCAAAGATGTAGGCACCGGGCCTCACCATGTCTTCTTCCTGCTCGCATAGCCTCGGAAGGTAGCCTCAATCTCGTCTATCCATCGCTCGCCACGCCCGGCCTGCATCTCCCTCAAAGGGTGGGGTCCATGCCCAAACTCGCTAGAGAACTACTACCACGGCGCCAAGACTCAAAGACTACCGCCTCCGTGAGCCGCGGGAGGGTGTAGCGGGTCTCGCCATCGCCGCCGCCATCGCCACGCCATCGCTTCCCGCCATCGCCGCCGCCGCCGCTACCGGTCGCAGATCATCCTCGCCATCTCTCGCACTGTGCCCGACATCGCGGCCGGATCTGGATAGGCCCCTGGTGCAGGACTGTGGTGTCCTCTGGCGGGACCGTGATACGCCCGGTAGACGGGCTGTGGTACCCACCGGCCGCTAGTCCGTGATATCCCCCTACCGGGAAACCGGGTATCTTCACGTAGCGGCCGGGGTAGCCGGGGTAGCCGGGGTAACCGTGGTAGCTGGGGTAGCCTCCGGTGTGATAGCCAGGATGACCCCCTGTCATGGGGTCTGTACCGGTCTCAGGGGCACCAGTCTCAGGGGCCGGCGCCTGCGGGGCCTCCGTATCTAAACCGACTGGGGCCTCCTCCTGCCAATGCATGGGCTCCGGGGGTGGGCTCACTGCCCGCTTGCTTGGTCGCCCTCGTCTCGGAGGCATGACTTCTGCAAGATAGAAAGGTTCCAGTAGTCAGTACACTACCCAACCCACTCTCTCAACAAGATAAAGACTCGACTCCTAAGTTGCTGAGACAACTAGGGTGACTTGAATTGTACCGCTCTGATACCATATTAATTGTCACGCCCCGAACCACGGCTCAGGCACGTAGACAACCGGCCGCACCCAAACAGGGGCTAGTCCCCATTCAAAGTAGGCCTTAAGCAGAACTCTTATACGATAAGTATTCAGAGTTAATAATCACAGCGGAATCATAATTAAGAGATGAAGGGAGTTAGTACAACTCCATACAGTATAATGTCGGGTTTACGCAACCCAAGACTAGGATCTAGTCCAGTCACACCTAGAAATCCATACAACAAAGAAATCTAAATTACAAGTCTCACACAGAATAAAAGAGGTACGCAGACCTCAAGACAAATAGAAGTAACCGAGTCAGCAGAAATTTCTAAGATATCCCCTCCTAAGCTCGATCCTACTCCTCCTCGTCCGAACCTGAGTAATACACGAATCAAGTGCATGAGCCTAAGAATAGGCCCAGTAGGGTCGCAAGTAAATCAATAAAGGTGGCGAAAGCCACTAGGAAAGAACAGAAATATAAGAAGTACAAATATGCAATAATAACATCACAAGCAAATAACAAATCTCAGGAAAGTGGATAAATCCACAGATGTACTCAATCTCTGGCATATGTGATACTGAGATGTCTACGACATCTACGACACCATCGGTATCGTCTTCGGCCGAAGCCGGGCTAAGCTATAGCATACATGTGCACATGGTCAGAAGATGCCGCTCTCTGACTGAGCCAAGTGGCCAGATATTATACACCCTCTGCCAGGGTCTCCGTCCGATGGAGCACCAAGTGCTCGTGGCCAGATATTATACGCCCTCTGCCGGGGCCTGGTGGCCAGATATTATACACCCTCTGCCAGGGTCTCCGTCCGATGTATCATGCCTAAAAGTAAGAGATTGAAAGTACTAATACCTAACAACAGGTATAAATATACATATATCCAAGGCAGCAACATCCTGAATATACAATGGTCGGTGATCTCATCGAGATCGGGAGTCAATACGTATTTAAGAAGTAAACTCTACTTAAATACGCATAAGAAGAAAAATGATAACAACAATCCCCTCGAGATATAAAACCAACACATATGAGGAAAACCATCTCAACTATATGTTGGGAACCTCTCGAGGAAATAAGAGTACAAAAATCAAAGCAAGGTAGAAGGAAGGAATACTCACAAACCTCCCGCGGCGAGAGCCTACGACCGGAGAAAAATCTCCTAATCCCCGCCGCTGCCTCAAAGGCCCCACCAAGATCTAGTAAATATAACACAACCTAGTTAATTATACTTGATCATCACGCCATGCATAATTAAATGGTTTAAAGGCACACAAGGCCTCAACAGGACTTCGTGATTTTCACTCTAGAGCGCAGCTTACCTAGAGCTGCTAACAACTTGTAATACATGAAGTCGGAATTCCCCGATCCAGCCTCCGTTGGAAAGTTCTCTTCCCCCCCTTTCCAACGACGTGCTAATCGTGCCGATCAGGGTACAACTGCTATCCCGTGCGGCACCCTGAAGGTGCAGCCCGGGCCAAATTTTATGTGAAAATCGGACAGCACTTCCCCTGATTATGGGGCTCCGATATGGGTACAAACATTCACACATTTCAGTCCAATACACTTGGACTTTATAAACTTTACATACAATGAGTTCATCCCTTTCTTTCAATTCCATTAACACTCGTTAATTAGCCCTAATCTAAGGTGTAGATGTTCACCGTCGCGGGAGAGGGTGGTGGCGTGTGGGCTGCAGGTGGCCGGCCGGAATCAGGCCGGAAAAGCCGCCATGGTGATCAAGAGAGGCGGTGGTCCGCGGTGGTGGTGGCCGGGAAGGATCGGGGCGCTGTGGCGTAGTTCCGTGGCCGAGGCGTGGGAGGCCGAAGCGCAGTGGCCGCTGCAGGGGTCGCGCTGCAGGGGCCGCGCTTGAAGGCCGAGCACGCTGCCGCTGGCAGGGTCGCTTGTGGGTCGCTGTAGGCTGAGGGCGCTGCTGTGTAGGGCCTGTGAGGCTGCTTGTGGCAGGGGGTTCTGAGTGTGGGCCGGGAGCTGGGGTGGCAGGGTGGCTGGTGTGGCCGGTGAGGCGGGCCGGGTCTTGTGGGTGGGGGGCCAAGACGTCTCCGGTGTTGGCCGGCGGGGTTCGCCGGTGGGGTGGCCGGTGCGCTGTCGTCGAGAGAGAGAGAGATTTGAGTCAATTCTCAGATCTGAGAATTTGGGGAGAGAGAGAGAGAAATGTCTTTCTCTCTCTCCTTTGTCATGACATAAGTAATGAATTTTTTTTTTTATTATTATTTCCTAGAAAAGATAAAACCCTCACATGTCTACTATTCCTCCACATGAGCACTATGCATTCACGGGTAAATTATCTATTTCTTGCCGGGGCCCACTGCGATAATTCTCTCGTCCTCATGCCCTACCCAGATCCACGAATCTCGGGTCGATGGGCCTCAGTGGTACGAGTGCCCCATAATATCTCGGGATATATCTTTCGGCCGCACTGATCCGGAATACCGGCTTCGGTCAACTCCTTCGCCACGGAGTACCTGTGGCATCACGGAGTTGTCTGGGTCCCACTGCATTCACTTTTCCCGGGAAATGAATATTTATTCATTTTCTCTTCTTGATAATTAATCCGAATGAATTAACATACCATTAATCTCGGTAAATTAACAAATGATTATTTCGATTAATTAACGTTTAATTAAATCTGGATCATTCAGACATGTGATTTTCTTTTCAAAACTTCACTGCTCATCATTTTGAATTGCCATTTAAAATTTCTGGTAAATAAATCTTTATTTATTTCGGGGCGGGTTTTACATATTTATTCCCTAAATCATATATATATATATATATATATATATATATATATACAACAAAAGAATACCGATTCTCAATCAAGTCTATGATTTTTCCCCAAAATTACAAACAAGTCCTTGATGCCTTATTTAACCCGACTTATGGAATTTACCAATTAAATCCCTCTTTTCCAAATAAAACCAAGTTTGGGGAAAATTCCATCAATCAACAATTAACTAAATAAGTTTATTCCTTGAAATTTTCCAATCAAGTTTAATTAATTCCAAACTTTGGGTACTTCCATAATTAATTAAATCAAGTATTAAGCAATCAAATAAATTTCACTCCACAGAAATTATTCATTCGCTTCAAATTCTTCGATCTCAAATAATTACCAAAATGCCCTTGGAATTTTATTTAAATCCCCAAAATGCCCCTTCACTTTAATTTTCTAAAAATTAAATTAGAAGAAAGTTTTAACCCTTTTATTATACTAAAATCTTGGATCTTACAGAAATCTCCCAATTAATTAATCGAGGTTATCTATATCGTCCACCTCTAACTATTCCAACTGTAAGCAGCCTGGCCCAAGAAGGCCTTCCCACGGCCCATTAGTTGCGAGGCTGGATTTAGTTTTTATTCCTCGATTTTGTTTCCTTAAATTGGGATTTTTAAAATAATTAATTTATATTTCGTGTTAATTTATCACATTAATTATCGAAAGACTCTGATTTATTTACCCTGAAAATCCGGGCCGTTACTGATTGATTCATCACTTTTATTCCTGCTGTTAATGCTTCTCATAAGCATTCATGATCATTCTTAATTTTATTTAGAAGGGTTTAATTGTCAAATTTCTTATTAACTGAACTTACTTGGTTTTCTCTATATTCAAGTTTCTCTACTTTGTTTGATCAAATCTTATTTATCTTCATCTCCTTCAATATCTTTCCCTGGTTGCTCATCCCAGACCTTCCCGGCTCTTTTATAAGGTAATTCCGATTCAATGTTTTGAATTTTAGGTAAATGTTATGGTTTTGAAATGTTATGTCATTGAGACAAACTAGTAGAATGTTATTCTACGGATTGCTTGTTTTGTTGTTTGATTGGTTTCTCCTATGTGATTTGCAATTACGCTCATTAATTATTTTTTTTATAAATTGATTGATTCTAGTAAGACTTGAAGTACTTTTGATTGATTCAACAATTTTATTTCTACCGTTACTGCTTCTCTTAAGCATTCAGGATCATCCTAAATTTTATTCAAATGGTTTTAATTGTCAAATTTCTTATTAATTGAACTTACTTGGTTTTCTCTATATTCAAGCTTTCTCTACTTTGTTTGATCTACATCCTATTTATCTTCATCTCCTTGGATATCTTTCGGTGGTTTCTCATCCCAGACCTTCCCGGCTCTTTTTATAAGGTAAGGCCGATTCAATGGTTTGAATTTTAGGTAAATGCTTTGCTATTGAAATGTAATGTCATTGATTATAGTAAGACTTGATGTGCTTTTGATTAATTCATCACTTTTCTTGTTGTTTGCTTGGTTTCTTCTATTTGATTTGCAATTAGGCTCATTAATTATTTGTTTATAAGTTGATAGATTCAAGTAAGACTTGAAGTACTTTTGATTGATTCATCACTTTTATTCCTGCTGTTACTGCTTCTCATAAGCATTCATGATCACCCTAAATTTTATTCAGATGGTTTTAATTGTCAAATTTCTTATTAATTGAACTTACTTGGTTTTCTTTATATTCAAGTTTTCTCTAGTTTGTTTGATCTGCATCCTATTTATCTTTATCTCCTTCAATATCTTTCCCTGGTTCCTCATCCCAGACCTTCCCTGCTCTTTTATAAGGTAATTCCGATTCAATCTTTTGAATTATAGGTAATTGCTATGGTATTGAAATGTTATGTCATTGAGACAAACAGATTGCTTTTCTTGTTGTTTGATTGGTTTCTCCTATTTGATTTACAATTAGGCTCATTAATTATTTGTTTATAAGTTGATAGATTCTAGTAAGACTTGAAGTACTTTTGATTTATTCATCACTTTTATTCCTGCTGTTATTGCTTCTCATAAGCATTCATGATCATCCTTAATTTTATTCAGAAGGTTTTAATTGTCAAATTTCATATTAACTGAACTTACTTGGTTTTCTCTATATTCAAGTTTTCTCTACTTTGTTTGATCTACATCCTATTTATCTTCATCTCCTTCAATATCTTTCCCTGGTTGCTCATCCCAGACCTTCCCGGCTCTTTTATAAGGTAATTCCGATTCAATGTTTTGAATTTTAGGTAAATGCTATGGTATTGAAATGTTATGTCATTGAGACAAACTAGTAGAATGTTATTCTACGGATTGCTTTTCTTGTTGTTTGTTTGGATTCTCCTATTTGATTTGCAATTACGCTCATTAATTATTTTTTTTATAAATTGATTGATTCTAGTAAGACTTGAAGTACTTTTGATTGATTCAACAATTTTATTTCTGCCATTACTGCTTCTCTTAAGCATTCAGGATCATCCTGAATTTTATTCAAATGGTTTTAATTGTCAAATTTCTTGTTAATTGAACTTACTTGGTTTTCTCTATATTCAAGCTTTCTCTACTTTGTTTGATCTACATCCTATTTATCTTCATCTCCTTGGATATCTTTCGGTGGTTCCTCATCCCAGACCTTCCCGGCTCTTTTTATAAGTTAAGGCCAATTCAGTGGTTTGAATTTTAGGTAAATGCTTTGCTATTGAAATGTAATGTGTTTGATTATAGTAAGACTTGAAGTGCTTTTGATTAATTCGTCACTTTTCTTGTTGTTTGCTTGGTTTCTTCTATTTGATTTGCAATTAAGCTCATTAATTATTTGTTTATAAGTTGATAGATTCTAAAAAGACTTGAAGTACTTTTGATTGATTTATCACTTTTATTCATGCTGTTTCTGCTTCTCATAAGCATTCATGATAATCCTGAATTTTATTGAGATGGTTTTCATTGTCAAATTTCTTATTAATTGAACTAACTTGGTTTTCTCTATATTCAAGTTTTCTCTACTTTGTTTGATCTACATCCTATTTATCTTCGTCTCCTTCAATATCTTTTCCTAGTTCCTCATCTCAGACCTTCCCGGCTCTTTTATAATTTAATTCCGATTCAATGTTTTGAATTTTAGGTAAATGTTATGGTATTGAAATGTTATGTCATTGAGACAAACTTTGTTTATGTAGTATTGTTTCTTTAAACCACAGGTTGTTACAGAAAATGCTATTTACTAATTTTTTATTTGGCTGGTTTATAATTTGATTGATTATTGTAAGACTTGAAGTGCTTTTTATTAATTCATCACTTTTCTTCTTGTTTTCGTGGTTTGGCCTATTTGATTTGCAATTACGCTCATTAATTATTTGTTTATAAGTTGATAGTTTGTAGTAAGACCTGAAGCACTTTTGATTGATTCATCAATTTTATTCATGGTGTTACTGCTTCTCATAAGCATTCATGATCATCACTTTTATTTGTTTAATTTTTATTCTTATGTTTATTCTTTATGTGCAATTAGATTGAAGATTGATGTTCCAATGATTAAACGACTTTTCTTTGTATTTTTGATGTTTGGATTTGTTTTATTTATGCTGAGTTTTATCAGTGGTGAGTTTATTTATTTATTTATTTAGATTATTTTGATAGTATTTTTTGTTATAATTTAATAATAATTATAAAATATAATTTAATTTATATAATGATCAAAGATGGAGGATACTTTAAATCTGATGGTCCTCATGCGAGCGAGGGCCATGAGGGTGAAGATTTAATCCTTTATGTTTTGTTTATTATTAATATCAATTTTGGATTATATACGCACACATATATATAGTTTTTGAAAATTAAAAAAAATCTATTTTTTTATTTAAAATATATTTATTTGTTATTACAGGAAAATAAAAATCTCTGTTCGTTAAAGTTGTTTGTCCAGTTTCGGTGCTATTTCAGGCGAAATTGTTTTGGTTTATTAGTTTTATTATACTTATCATTCCGATTATTATTTATGTGTGTTTTAGGCATAGATTTGAAATGGTTAGTAGGCATGGTTTAGAAAATAGGTGTATAGAATTAAATCCCTTTAACGATATTGAATTAATTCCCCTTGCGTATAGCATGGGTGACCTGAATGACATGGAATGCATCATTTGTCTTGATTCCTATCATGACAATGATAACATTCGCAGACTTCCTTCGTGTCGTCATTTCTTTCACGATGCTTGCATTCGGGAATGGAGTAGACATAGTAGAACCTGTCCTACTTGTCGTAGGCCGTTCTAGTCATTTCATACTACATTTCATACTACATGTTTGTTGTGTATGTTGTATTTTGTGCACTGTTATTGTCAGATGGACCTTATTAATATGTAAGACTATTTGGAACCCAATTTTACTATGATTTACTATTGTCTTCTTGTATGTGGTGATCTATATGGCATAGTTTCTGTAAAATCCATGAATTTTATTGGGAAATAAATATTTAGAAAAATATTTAAATTATTTTTCCGCGATTAGTGTTATTGTGGGATTAAATGAATTATTTGAATTTAATGGAAATTAAAAGTTATTATGGGGTCCGCAGGGACCTAATGGTAATTTTGAAAGCATTGAGGACCTTAAAGAAGTTTTCCCCTCTCACAGTCTTGGACCTATGCGTAATTTTAAAAGTATCAGGGACTCCTCATAAAATTTTGTGAGAGAGAATCCTAATAGAGAGAATGAACGGCCGAGATTAAAAGATCTCAGACTGTAGTAAATTTCGAGGCATTATAAGGGCTTACAAAGAGCCACGTGGCGAACATAGATTTAAACCATCTGGTCGTGGATCGGATACGAGGCGGAGGAGAGGGTTTTTATGGGAGTAAACCCATGGTGCAGGCAAGTATGAACCGTTCATCTTGTGGTTAACAGTATCGCGAGACAAGAGGCTGACATCTGACCGTCGATCTCAAAGATATCTCGACGGTTAATCTAAAAGAACGCTGGATACGAGGAAACCAGATTAAATCGTAGCCTTTGATCAGAGTTAAACGATCACAGCCCTTTATCCTCGAGACCAGATCCCGAGGCAGAGCCCACCCTTCTCCTTCAGCCGGTTGGAACGGACGCGCGAACACCGCCCCTCGCCGGCCGTTGTGCGCATGAAGTTCGGACGACGCGCGGCGCAATAAAGGTGGCGTTTTCGACGTTTGGGCTGGCCTCCCGAGCCCTATAAAAGGGGCGTGACACCCTCTGTCTCGACTCACAGCAGTCGAGCTCTTTCTCTTCTCCGGGGAGGTGACGGACGGTGAAGGTGAAAGCGCTCTCGGAGGAAGCTGTTCCTTTGCGGTCTCCGGGGAGGGAGGAAGCTTTGCGCCAGGTTTTGGTGACAGTGAGGTTTGCTTCTGAAAGCTCGCCGGAGAAGAAGTAAGAAGCGGTCGGCGCGGGGGAGTTTCACCGTAGACACCGTTGTCGCCCCTCAACTATCCGGTAAGTGCTCGCACCTCTCTTCTTCCGACGTAGAACCATGTTCATGCATTCATGGCGTTAGAAGAGGGACCAAGGTGCCAGTTGTCAGCTGAGGGATTCGTAGTCTCCGCCGAGAGCAACGGAGGAAGGTGGCGCCATGGAGGAGTCGGCCGAGGTCGTGCGGACGACGGCGACGAGTTCCGATCGCGGGCAGGCGTCTAGGGTGGCCGGAGAGGGTAGAAGGCACCGACGTCTCCCGGGCAATCGCGATAGAGAGAGAGATTGAAGAAGAAGATAGATTTTTTTTTTTTAAAAAAAAAATATATAATCGTTTATAATATCTCAGAACTTAGGTGAGATATTTAAATAAAAATTAAAGATGAGTATGGTTTTTAACGTAGGAAAAATCATAATGATTAATCGGTAATAGTTTTTATTTGAAAGTCATAACTTGGATAGTGTGACATCTATTTAATGAAAAATATAGGATGGTTGATATGTTGGTTGATTGGTAGACGGTTAATGTTTTAATTAAAATATTAACTTAGGAAGTGTGACAGAGATTTAGTCAATATTAATGATTAATTATTTTTCCTCTCTTTTAATGAGAACTTAGTTGATTATTATTATAAATAATAATTGACTAGGTATGGTATTAGAATGGGAAACTTTGGACTTGTGACATTAAATAAAAGTTAATAAATTATTAACTTAGTGTGACGAAATAAATCCTTTTATTTTTCCTCACATGGACTAAAATACTAGTTAAATGGTTGTGACAAATAACTAGTAGAGATAATGAATTTGGAAAATATAGAGTGTGACCATTAAATTGGTGGTGTCTCTAATGATAGAATGGATACTATTAATCAAATGGTTATATAGTTCGGTAACTATATGGAACGGTGAGTATGTGACATAATAATTAATTAATAATTATTATGAAATATTGAAATGGGGTAAATAGAAATTAATTAATTTCTTAAATTTTGGATAATTGGTTGAGTGATAAGAATTATTTAGTAGGGAAGCTAAATAAATTCAAAAAGGACTAATAAACCCTAAGCAAGGTGGAACCTAAAACCTTAGGGTCAAAAGGTTGCCAAATGACCAAAATGCCCTTCTAGGGTAAAAGGGACTATGATCAATTTAACGAGGCTCAACTCAACTAAAGTGACATAATGAAAGTCGACTTCGACAAATAGACTAAAGTTGACTAGGTTTGACCTAGGAAGGACCAAAAGTCAACTAGGGGACTCTGAAACAGGAATAAGTGCCGGTAACCCGAGAGATGGTCCCTAGGACCCGTTAGTGGGCCTAAGCCCAACAAGGACGTTAGGCATGCATGGACATTTAGAGAGATGGAAATTATTGGAACAATAATTCTAATAAACCGTTATATGCCAGATACTCTCAGGGGAGACGTAAGGCATTTCAAAGGAGACCAGGAAGACATTTAGTCTCTCTAGAGGTAAGTTTACCTGCCTAGTTTCCACCCGGTAACGGGATTTCTTGAACTTGCTATGTAATCTTTATACATGCACTACTGAAGCCATACATGCTGTACATATCTGTTTTTGAATCCTGTTGAGCATGTATGTTTGTTTTGGGACGTTGGTGTCCCTGTTTGCCATGTTCTACTGCCCGGACTCAGTGGAGCTAGGGAAGCTCCAATTTAGGAATGTTCAGGGTTAGGACCCCCTGACCTTCCTGACAGCCTCACCAGAGAAGTAAATCTCTGGAGGTCTTACCCGCCGCTGGAATGGTACACCCACCGTGTTAACACGTAGGGAGAGGTAGTTCTACCAGGCACTGCTGACTGGAGGGTCAAACGACCATCTAGGTCGTATTTATATCCAAAAGTCGGACTTCATCGCCGGGAGTAAACCTTGAGTTCTCTTAGAACTCACTCTGAGCTTGAGGGTTTTACGTATCGTGGGTCGCATTACCTTTGACTTGCTTGTGGTAGACTCCGAGGACTTTATTGTTGATACTATGATCCTGTTGACTGTCATTTTTCCTATTGATGACACTGTGACCTGTAGGGATACTTACTGAGCTTTCCCTTCGAAAGCTCATGTGTTTTCTCTTTTCCTCTTTACAGATTCCGAGGTGTAGGAGGGGAGAGGTGCCTGGGGAGAGGACTCCGGAGGACCAGAGGTTATAGGAGTCTTCTTTATCTTTAACTCTATCTTTGTGAGCATTACTACTGTTGTAGGACCCGTATAGGGACCAGACTTCTATAGGGCCTACGGACCCTAATGACTCTATGTTCTTATGAACTTGAGTTTATGTTTATTTATGGATTGTTATCTGCTTATCACAGTATTAGGCATTGTATTGGAGTTGAGTTTATCTCTTCTTTAATACGGCCGGTCTGTTGACGTGCTCGAGGTCCCTGGATCCGGGTCGGGGCGTTACAGTTTCCTTCCTAGTTGCATGGTTTCCATATTTGGTTTGTCATTCAAGGAGTACGGCGAGGTACTTGGGAGGCCGCATTAGGCAGCCACTGCAGCCCATTTCCTCTAATTACTTTATCGTTTTGTTACATGCTTCCTTCCTTCCTTCATAGTTGCATTTTTACAAACAAACTTTGTCGTTGAAAGAATGCGGTGGGGGAGTTTGGGTGGCCACAGTAGGCAGCCACTGCAGCCCAAATCTTATGACGACTTCACTGTTTTTTTTTGTAGTTTTCTACATTTTGGTGGCAAATATTTCATTCTTTTTTGTTTTTTTTTTTATTTTTTTATTTTTTTTTAACTGGTGGTTGGAAATCATTTAACCGTTTTAATGGTAGGAAGTAAGCAAATTTTGGAAACTAAAGCCGATGATAGTTCCTCATTCTGAAATGAGCCATGGAGTTATGAATTTATTATATTTTTTTACGAATTTATTTTTATTTTTTTGACAGATGGGCCTCTCTCGCGTCTCTTTTTCCTCTCCCCCTTTGTATTTGTAACACCCCGGTTTTTATGTAAATATTATATCAGCAATAAAATAATGTCGGGGGTTTGATAAAATAGTAGTTGGTGGTATGTTTATATTATTAAGAGAGGGAGTTAACTAAACTAATGAAGATGAGTTATTACCTAGGTTTAAAAATAAGTAAAAATTACTAATGTTGAATATAAACCAAGGTGTGACAAATAATCGATTTAATGGGCCTAAGCTTGGTACAAAGGCCAGCAGATATTGGGCTAGGCCCAAAGGGAGAGAAGACTCAATAGAAAAGTGTGGAGCTTCTCCGTTGAAGCAGGGAGGAGGTGGACGAGTGAAGCAGCGTTGGAGATCAAAGGTGGAGGTGGCGCCTCGCATGCTTCGAAGGAGGAGATGCTTCCGCGTGGCTCACCCGGTGTCAATGCTCAGAGGCAAGAGGAAGGGAGGCTGGTACTCTCTCGACAAAAGGCGTTGGTGGGTTCCGGTCGAAGGACAACCTCATCTTCACCGTTCCGGCGTGCCCTTGTGCTCTGTCTCCATCCCGGTCGTTGCTCCTGCGAGGCGTGTGCTGCTCCTCCACTCCTTCTTCCTCTGACCAGTGTGTGGTACCGGTGAGCCCACTGTGCTGCAACGCCAGCCAGACCGGGCGCCTGGTCTTTGTTTCCCTGCAGTCCCGGCCAGCAGTAGCGTGCGTCCAGCGTTCAGGTTTCGATCAGCGTCGGTCAACAGCCCAACGAGCAAGCTTCTACAAAGGTATCCAATTAGTTGGGAGAGGAGGCTCAGCGAAGTATTTAGTTGCTGAATATATGTTGCATGGGTGCCTGTGAGCTCCATGTTGTTGCTGCTGTGCTTGTATGGTTTGCATTGTATGTGCGATGGTTGTGGTTTGTGCTGAAGGAGGTCGTGTTGTTGTTGTTGTGACTGCTGTCCCTGTAGAGTAGAGTTGTGGTTTGCTTTACTTTGTATTCACTGGAATTAAGAACTCAAGAGGGAGATGTTCTTTTGAATTTAGATTATGCCCTGCATGTGTTCGTTGAATTGTCAATGGAAAGAGTTATTTGAGACTGCTTTGCTATTGATGTGTTTTAGAGGAGACATTGATTAGTTTCATACCATGGGGGGGGGGGATGAGTAGTTCCCTCCATAGAGTAGTTCCTCCCTGGCTATCTATTGGTTGAAATGTGTGTATTCAATTGTAGCTTAGAAGAGCAACGATGTGGAGGGAATTCATTTAAAGGTTGTTGAGAAAGTGTCAGGTGACTGTAAAACTACTGGGTTGTTGTATTTAGATAGGGTGTCTAACAGAAGAAGAAGTGTTGAATCTTATTCATGCTTATGCTATGTTTGATGATGCAATGTTTTTTTTATTGTGTAGTCATTTGATTAATTGCTAATACAATGCTAGGTGAACAACCTGGTGTTTGATGAGGGTTGGAATTCATATTTGAGTAGTGGGCCCATGAACTATTAATAGGAAATTGGTAGTAATGAAGTCATGAAGTTAGGGATGAGAACTTAGGAGATGAGATGCTTGTGGACAGTTGAGCAGAAACGTGTTCAAGTTGTTTTGTCTCCTCGAGTGGTTATAAACTTTCGAAATTAAGACCTAACCCCAAGTCTTGAATATAGTTAACTTCATGTGAAATATATAATGAGTGTTTATGGTATTGCCATGCTTATTGTTGGGCCTTAAGTTGGTTGGACTTAGGCCCATAAATATATTGTTAGATGGAAATAATAATAAGGATGTAGACTCTCTGAGCTAATAGTTTAGATGATGATAGTGACCTAGAATCTAATTTAAATACGGTTCTGATTGCAAGGTAAAGGGAAGACCAAGTCGGGATCCCTAGGAGGTTCTAGACAGGCTTGACTTACTTAGGACTACAGGTGAGTGGACCTACTGTATATTCTTTTGTTTTATCGGGATTTATCGGGTTTTCAGCTTATGTTCCTCAGCTATGACTTGTTCCCGGTTTTGGAGAATGCTTTCGATTATTTACAGCTATTGTAAATTGATGTTTTCTGCATATGACTAGCTGTAGATCCTTGAGATAGACATGAGATAGATATAGGACGTGAACATCGATCTTTGCATCCTGTATAGATGATCCTTGCTATGCAGATGCGGCTCCGTTGAGCTAAGACCAACGTGATACCGAGTAGGGGAAAGGTTTTCTTGTTTTCAAAATGAATTTCTAGCATCAAAACCTTGTTTTAAAAAGGAATTTATCTTAAAACCCTTTCCCAACTCTTTGGGGTGCTCGGTACCACGAGTGAAGACCCAGATCGGGGGAAACCTCGCGGCTTCACATACAGCCCAGATCAGGGGATACCTCGCGGCTTCACATACAACCCAGATCGGGGGATACCTCGCGGCTATTTATCTGAGATCTTAGCAAATTGATCCTACAGAGTTGCAATCTTATCGATAGACGCTCACATATCTAGACATCTCATGAGACATAGACAGGCATGTTAGTGACTGATGACTTTTCGGATTTTCATCGGACATTGCATTAGACGATCTTCCTGATTAGATAGATAATGCATAGACGTCCATGCTTTACTGTATTTTCTACATGTACGGGAGTAGAGATTACTTTCCGTATACAAGATTATATTTTCAGATGCACAGGCCTCATTCGACCTGACAGTAGGGGTCACATATCACTGAGCTCTGTAGCTCAGTCCCTTTTTCTTACTCACCTTGTGCAGGTAGCAGACCGAGGTCCGGATAGATGCTAGATCCGGTGAGATGAGATGACCTAGTTGGCTCTGGCGTCCCATAGTTATCTCTTCTGTTGTGTACTCTGTAGACATATGACTTTTACTTATGGAAACTAGACCCAGACGTGTAGTCTGTGGGGTTCTGTATCAGATATGACTTTGCTCTTTGATGAGTTCCAGACTTAATATGTTTTATTATCACTGTCTCCAGATTATTCCGCAGGTTTTTGTTTCAGTATTGGACAGCCTTGAGCTCAGGGAACTCACCTGAGCTGGCTGGTGTGACACGTGTCCCTATTTGGGATTAGGGTGTTACAGTATCTCTCGCCTCTCTCCTTTCTTTGTCTTGAGAGTGAGAGAGAGGTTCTGAGAGTAGAGATGAATCCCTCTTGTGTCAATTTTTTTTTGCCTGATTTGCAGGGGAACCGAAGGTGGTCGGAGGTGGCCAGTAGGATCTAGGGTTTGTAATAATTTTTTTGATTTTTTTATGAATTTGTTTTTATTGGTATATGAATTTTTTTTTATTCATCTGTAGTGCCTTCCAGATTGGTTTGTTTAATCTTATTTTAGTAATTAAAGTTCTTAGCTTAATCCCATTATATTTTTACTTTTATGGTATTTGACAAGTGGAAAGGAGAAGATACTTATATTGAACGCCCCGAACCCGGATCCCGGGCCTTGGCGCACGCGACAAACGACGTGTGCTTATAGGGTCGCCCCTAGAAGCACGCAAGGCTAAGTAACACAAGCAGATAATTAACACAGAGTTTAAATTATTAATCAGCGGAAGAAATATATAAGGTTAATACAAAACCCTAACAGGTCCTGAATGACACAAGAAATCCTCACTCAGAAAGGAATAGAGGCCCACAGACCTCAGCTCAACATATCCCTGACGCTGCTAGGCTATCCCGCGGAAGTTCCCTCTTGAGTCCCGCTCCTAGCTACTCGTCGTCACCTGGGAAAAACATCAAGCAACCAAGTGCATGAGCCAAAGAAAGGCCCAATAGGATTGCACATAAATCAATACAGGTGGCGAAAGCCATAAGCAAAGAACAGAATAAAGCAAGTGCAAATATGCAAGTGAAACAACATCACGAGCAAATAACAAGTCTCTGGAATGCGGATAAATCCACAGATGTATTCAATCTCTGGCATATGTGATACTAAGATGTCTACGACATCAACGATCCCATCAGCATCGTCTTCGGCCTAAGCCGGATAGTGCTATAATAATCATGTGCACATTGCCAGAAAATACCGCTCTCTGACTGAGCCAGGTGGCCAGATATTATACACCCTCTGCCGGGGCCTCCGTCCGATGGAGCACCAAGTGCTCGTGGCCAGATATTATACACCCTCTGCCGGGGTCTCATGGCCAGATATTATACACCCTCTACCGGGGCATCCGTCAGATGTATCATGCCTGTACGTAAGAGATTGCTTGTAACGCCCCGACCCGGATTCCGGGGCTTCGAGCACGTCAACAGACAGGCCGTATTAAAGTAGAGATAGACTCAACTCGAATACAAGGCCTAATAGTGTGATAAGCAGATAACAATTCATAAAATTAAATAAACTCGAGTTCCAAGGAACAAAGAGTCAACAGGGTCCATAGGCCCTAAAACAGTCTGGTCCCTATACGGGTCCTACAAACAACAATGCTCATAAAGTAAAAGATAAAGGAGTCTCCTAAAACCTCTGGTCTCCGGTGTTCTCCCTCAGGCTCCTCGCCCTCCTATACCTCAGAATCTGTAAAAGAGGAAAAGTGAAACACATGAGCTTTCGAATGGAAAGCCCAGTAAGTACCCCTGCAGGTCACAATGACATAAATAGAAAAATATGTCAACCAACGAGATCATAATACCAACAAAGTAGTCCTGGGAGTCTACCACAAACAAATCAAAGGTACAACCCCTGATACAAAAGCCCTTGGGCACTGTAATGAGTTTTAAGAGAACTCAAGGTTCACTTTCGGCCAGTATGTCCAGCTATTTGCTGTAAATACGACCTTGATGGTCGTTTGACACTCCGGTCACAGGTCGGTAGAACTACCTCTTCTACGTGTTAACACGGTCAGTGTACCATGCCCGCTGATAGGTAAGACCTCCAGAGATTCGCCTCTCTGGCAAGGCAGGCAGAAATGCCAGGGGGTCCTGTCCCTGAACACTTCCCTATCGGAGCCCCCACGCTCCACTGAGTCCGGGCAGTAGACCACAACAGACAGGGATACCAACATCCCGTAAACAAATCATACATGCTTAATAGGAATCTAGAAATAGACAGGGATGCATGTATGTCATCATTAAAATAAAAGTAACATCAAGTCCAAATAAAGCCCGAAATAGGGTAGGAACAAGGCAAGTGTACTTACCTCCTGGTGAGACTAAATGTCTTTCTAGAATCCTTTGGAATGCCCTACGTCTCCCCCGAGAGTATCTGGCATACATAGACCCTTATTAGAATCAAGTTTTCAACAAGCTTCTAGTTTTACATGCATGTTCATCGTTCTTGTTGGGCTTAGGCCAACTAACGGGTTCTAAGGACCATCTCTCGGGTTATTGGTCCTTATCCCTTGTTTCCATGTCCTTTAGTTGACCTTGAACCCATCTTGGTCAAAGTTGGGCAACTTTAGTCTACTTGTCGTGTCCAAACTTTATTTAGTCATTTCAAGTCACTCTGGTTGAGTTGGGCCCGTTCCAAGACCATTGCACCATTTTACTTGACCTTAGTCCCTTGAAGGGCATTTTGGTCATTTGAGTCGCTATGACCCTAAGGTTTAAGACCCGACCTTATTACTAGGATCCCTTGCCCTGGTCCTGTATTTTATTATTAGTTAATAATAAGATTCGCTCTAGTGTATCATTTGAGCCCAACCCATTGGGCCTCAAAACCATTGGACTCAATTCTTTAATTATTGGTTCTTTAAAATAATTCTCATTAAAATGTTTGGTAACCTTACCAAATCTTGCTAAACAATCAACTTAATCTTATTTCTTTAGTCATGATGATAAATCCAACTTGACAATTAGGTTAGATCCAAGCCCAAAGTGGTTTAGTCTAACCCGAAACCATTTACTAACACCAATATCCAACTAATCTATTTAGCTTGATTAGTTTAATTAGATCAATTTCACGTTGCCATAAGAATCTATCATCTACCATTACCATAGCTAAATTTCCTTTCATAATTATCTTGATTATTTTAAATAAACAATTGGATTTTTTTGTTACACTAACAATACTTCAAAAATCATTCTACTATGGTAAACAATTAAATACTTTAATTGTCACAAAACTATACTAACAATTATCCAAAAATAATTGTCACTTTGCTATAGTTTCAAATTTTATTATCTCATCTAGCTAATTACTATTTGTCACAATGATTAGCTAATATTTTAACCCAAGAGAAAATTATAAATATTATGTCACACTAGCTAATTAAACCAAATAATTTTTAAGCTAATGTCACACTTATAAGTTATTCTATTTGATTAATCAAAACCCCTAAGTTATTGTTTTAATTAAAACAATAACTTTATTTATTATTTTATTTTATTTTTATTTTTTATTTACCCTTCTTCTTCTTCTTCGTTACTTTCTCTCTCTCTATCGCGCGCGTCTGAACTCCGCCGGTAGCTCAGTTGGCGAGCGGGCGGAGCTCTTTCAGAGCCAAGAGCTCGGCGTTGGATCCACACACCTGTTTGGCATCTCCGGAAGCTACCGCTCCCGCTATCTGGAGATTTTCGGCCAAGCTCCCGCTCCCCCCCATCCTCCCCGACGATTTCTTCACGTCGACAAGGTGCATGCAACACTATTTTATTAACTACGAAGGAAAGAGGAGCTTACCGCGTAGTCGTGGACGAGGGACTGTCGGATCAGTCCTCCCAGCTAGCTCACCGGAACCTGGTGAGTCCTTTGCTGACTTCCGACGAGCTGGCCCGGCGGTAAACGAAACACGGCTTCCTTCTACTTCCTCTGTCTCGCCAGTCCTCTTCACCACGGCCTTCACTGTCTGAAATCCGCGAGCCGGCCTGGTCAAGTCGCTGCTGCAGCTGCGAGAGCTTCTTCTCCTCCACGGTGCTGTGAGCTGTAGGAACAGGAACTCCCTTTTTATAGAGCTCGGGGTGGGAGGAGGCTCTTCGGCTGCTCGCAGTGATGATGGCCGTGAGACGATGCACCTTCCTCGCTACCGTTATGAAACGCCGGCGACGATCGCGCGGCGGCAGGTCGGCTGAGAGGCTGGCGTTTCTCAGCCGCCTGAGATTCACCCTCGGGATCACACTTCCCTTCGTGATCAACGGCCTTGCTTGCATCTGGAAATCCACCCCTTCATTTAGCCTCGAATACATTCACATCTCCAGATCAAAGGCCACGATTTATTTAGCGTTAACGGCTGGGATTTATTCCCATGCTCCGAGTTTGAGCGAGAGATCTCGATGAACGATCGAGATCATTTTACGTTCGTGTGGCCCAGATTACTACTTCTCCTTCTCGAGATCAGGCCATCTCAATTGATGATTCTCTCTGAGCACGACACTTGGCTCCACCGTGTCTCCACCGTGGCTCTCCTTCTCTTCTCGCGATCTGCTCCCACAGAGATCAGGCGATCACAGCTGCTCAACTATCACTTATTAGAGCAATTTTCTTGAAGTCCCTGAATTTATTTATTTTACAGCTGTATCCTTATGCTAAGAGAGGGGAAAACTTCTTTAAGGTCCCTTCATCTTACGGAAATTACCATTAGGTCCCTCTAGACCCCATTTTAATTTAATTTCCATTTAAATTAACTAAATCATTTAATCCCCCATCAACACTAATCACGGGAGTTTAATATGTTAATATATTTCTCAATAAAATATTTATTTCCGAAAAAAAAAAAAATTCATTGATTTTACATTGCTAGTACGAATACCTAACAACAGGTATATCTATATATCCAAGGTAGCAACATCTCGAATATATAATAATCAGTGATCTCCTCGAGATCGGAAGCCAATACGTATTTAAGGAACGTCTCAACTCAAATACGTATATAAAAGCACGAAAACAAATATCTCCTCGAGGCGTAAAGCCGATACATATAAGGAAACCCATCTCGAATATGTATTGGTAACATCCCAAGGAAATAAGAGTACGAAATCAAAAGCAAGGTAGAAGGAAGGAATAATCAATGCAAAGAATAGAAAATCAACAAAACTGCTATGGAGTACCATCCCCCGCAGACCATCCCAGGTGTAAGTAGGATGCCAGAGGGTACTCCACTGGCCATATGCCATGGAGTATCACTCCCACTGGGCATATGCCATGGAGTACCACCTCCTGGCCATCCCACAACAACACAAGAAGAATGTCAAGGGGTACTCCCTCAAAGCAGATCATATCGAAACATACAAGTTCAGACAAATGCAACAAGCATAACATGTCAACAGACAAAGCAGGAATCAAAAGATGGATTCCAACCTCCATCTAACACAATAACAACAGAAATCAATAGAATACTATGAGTTAGAAATACTCACAGTACCCGTGCGACATCCTACCTTATTCGCTTCTAGGACCTACCCAGGTCTGAGCTTTCCACCCAGGTCCTCGACCACCTCACCATGTCCTAAACATGGTAAATGTTCATCACATAACATTTCATAACAATCTGAATGCATTACATGCATTTAATTACCCAAGTCGTGAGTTTACCGAAATGTCGGCTTTTAATATATAATCGATAGATCCGGGCTCTTAGACACCTGTCCGCACCATTTTTATTTATTTAAATATACACCCGAACTATCGGGACGATAAGAATCAAATTCCGAGTCTTTTTTTGAAAATATTTGAGTTATAGTTCACTCTCCATTCGGTAGGTACAGTAACCACATAAAACATGAACTTGGAACTTCAAATTGAAGCTCCAAACCTTCACCATTCCATTCCAATCTCCCGGTATATTATATTCATAATATTGCCTTTCATTTCCATCATAATTGGGTTCATTATCATCTCTTATACGGCCCTAAAAAAATGAACAAAATCCATGTTCTGTAGTGCTACAGTAATTCCTGCAAATTCCTTTCACATGGAGTTCAATTCGGTTCAATAAATTTCTAAACTTGGAACCCAATACTTGCAATTAATTACACATTTGTTTGATCCACTTTGACATAATACATGCCTTCATTAACACCCCTCAAGAACAAAATAATCACAACCAATTTGGCTTTATTCATGAAAGTCATACAACTCGAGAATAATCATACCCTTAAAACAAGTAACACAAGGTACCCTTAATCATTCCCATGTTTATATCCAATGTTTATCCCGAACTAAATTCATGTTTAGTAAAGGTTTACTCTTCAAAAATCCTAGAAGCATAAAATCATGATATCTAGGAGTTAATTAGGGTATTAACTCCTATAATTTTTCATGAAAATTTGGCGGCACCTCCCCTAATTATCTGGCCCCGAAATTAATACAACCATGCATTCATCAATACTTCTATTCATCAATACATCTCTTATCATCAATTAAGATCATTCCACAACCTTTAATACCTCCCTGACTCTCCGGTAACCATACACAGAATCGTACATGTATCTATCCACACAAGTCCCCTGCTCAGCCCTTCCGGACAGTCAAAATTTCCAATTGAATCATCCAAATCAATTTTTACACCTCTCTGAGTTTCAATCCACAATACCTTGCTATACGAGTGTCTAGTTTTTCGCCGGAGTCGAAGGAGAGGAGTTGGTGACCAATCCTCGCCAAAGAGAGAGAGAGATGGCCGGTCGGAGGTGAGCAGAGGCTGCTGGCCTCGATGTGGAGCCGTGCTGGCCGGAGTGGGGCGTTTGAGCGGCGGCCAGTGGAGCTCGCGGCGGATCTGGCTGCTGGCCAGAGAGCACCAGCGCAGGGCGGCTGGGGTGCTACAGCGGCCTGCAGGGCGGCGACGGGGAGACCTCGCGGCGAGGGTGGCTGTTGGCGGAGGGCTCGCGAGGCGCGGTGGCTGCCGGACGGAGATCGCGGCCAAGGAGGGCGGGCCGACGGCGGGGCAGCCGGGTGGTCCAGGCCGTGGCAGGGGAACCCTCCGACGGGGCTGCGGCGGCGGTAGGCGGCGAGCGCAGGGTCAGGCCGGCAGCGGGCGCAAGTAAGGGCACAGGCAGAAGAAGAAGAAAGAAAGGGGGAGGGGGCGTCTGAGCTCTAACACGAGAGAGAGAGAGAGAGAGAGAGAGAGAGAGAGAGAGAGAGAGAGATCTAAATCTCTCTCTTTTACTATTCTTATAACTTAGAAAGAATCTTTAAAATAAATAATTCATTTTAATAAAATATTATTCTTCAAAATATCTCGAACTAAAATTGACAATTTTATTTGGTCTTATCTCTTCACTGTGCCGTCACGAGGGCGACTAATCAATCACGGGACTCGTCCCCATCCCCGACCCAGATCTAGAAATTCCGGGTCAGACAACCCTAGTATCATGGGTACACTATGACATCACGAGGTTGTAGCAGTCCCCGACAAGACCCATCTTTCCTGGGATTCAAATTTTTGTCTGTTTTCCTCAATAATTAATCTGATTTAATTAGTACTTAATTAAATCTGGATTAATTAAACCTTTATAATTTTTCCCAAATTTCATCGCTTACCGTATTAAATTATTATTTAATAAATTCTCGAAATAAATTCTTATTCATTTCGGGGCGGGTTTTACATACATAGTTTTCTTTCTAATTGCCTTATCTTTTTGTGCCTTATCTTTTTCCTGCCGAACTTACTTAGTTTCATTTGGCTGTCTTTTTTTACTTATGTGTACTGTTACTGTCGGATGGACCTTATTAATGTGTAAGACTATTTGGAACCCAATTTTGCTATGATTTACTATTGTCTTCTTGTGGTTGGTGATCTATATGGCTATGATGAAAGCACATGAGGCACATTGAGGCATAGTTTCCTTCCTAGTTGCATGGTTTCCATATTTGGTTTGTCATTCAAGGAGTGGGGCGATGCTGCTGGGAGGCCGCATTAGGCAGCCACTGCAGCCCATTTCCTCTAATGACTTTACTGTTTTATTACATGCTTCCTTCCTTCCTTCATAGTTGCATATTTTGAAACAAACTTTGTGGTTAAAAGAATGCGGCGGGGCAGTCTGGGTGGCCACAGTAGGCAACCACTGCAGCCCATATCGGATAAGCATACATGAATATTAAAAAAATTTCATTTAAAAGGATTTAGTCCTTATATCTGATTTGATCTGTATTTGTTTGTGTAGTATTGTTTCTTTAAACCAAAGGTGGCTGCAGAAAATGCCACTTACTGATTTTTTATTTTGCTGGTTGTAATTTGATAGATTATAGTAAGACTTGAAGTACTTTTGATTAATTCATCACTTTTATTCCTTGTGTTTGTGCTTCTGATAAACATACATGAATATTAGAAAAATTTAATTCAAAAGGATTTGGTCCTGATATCTAATTTGGTATGTTTTTGTATGTGTAGTATTGTTTGTTTAAACCATAGCCTGTTGCCAAAAATGCTACTTACTAATTTTTTATTTGGCTGGTTTATAAGTTGATATTAATTCTAATAAGACTCGAAGTACTTGTGATGAATTCATCACTTTTATTACTTGTTGATTCTTTCATATTTATAAGATGATTAATTCATCACTTTTATTTGGCTTTAAATGGTTCATGGCTCATCTTATTTTGATTCTTTGTCCTTCATTTGTTATACTCTTAACAACTCATTTTTTATACTCTACAATTCATTTATTTAATTTTTCAACTGATGTTGATTCCT
Organism: Dioscorea zingiberensis; assembly: GCA_026586065.1. Taxonomy (NCBI): domain Eukaryota; kingdom Viridiplantae; phylum Streptophyta; class Magnoliopsida; order Dioscoreales; family Dioscoreaceae; genus Dioscorea; species Dioscorea zingiberensis. The sequence goes on from CM048824.1 coordinate 32,319,465, forward strand.
TATGTGTGGTTAGATTGAAGATGGATGTTCCGATGATTAAACAAATATTCTTTGTTATGATCTGCCTTTTATTTTCTTTTTGTGCCTTATTTTTTTCCTGCCAAACTGACTTAGTTTCATTTGGCTGTCTTTTTTTACTTTTGTGTAGTGTTACTTTCGATGGACCTTATTAATGTGTAAGACTATTTGGAACCCAATTTTGCTATGATTTACTATTGTCTTCCTGCAGTTGGTGATCTATTTGGCTATGATGAAAGCTCATGAGGCACATTGAGGCGTAGTTTCCTTCCTAGTTGCATGGTTTCCATATTTGGTTTGTCATTCAAGGAGAGCAGTGATGCAGTTAGGAGGCCGCATTAGGCAGCCACTGCAGCCCATATCCTCTAATGACTTTATTGTTTTATTACATGCTTCCTTCCTTCCTTCATAGTTGCATATTTTCAAACGAACTTTGTTGTTAAAAGAATGCGGCGGGGCAGTCTGGGTGGCCACAGTAGGTAACCACTGCAGCCTATATCTTATAATGACTTCATTGTTTTTTTTTTTTTTTGTTGTTTTCTACATTTTGGTGGCAAATATTTCATTCATTTCGGGTTTTTTTTGTACTGGTGTTGTGAAATCTTTTAACAGTTTTAATGGTGGGAAGCAAACAAATTATGGAAACTAAAGCCGATGATAGTGCCTCATTGTCATTTGAGCCATGGGTTATGAATTTATTATTCTTTTTTTTATAAATTTTTTTTTATTTTTTGACAGTGGAGCCTCTGTTGTCTCTCTCTCCTCTCCCCCTTTGTATCTCTCCCGCTCTCCTTCCTCTGTGTTGAGAGTGAGAGAGAAGTTTAGAGAAAAGAGATGAATCCCTCCTCTGTCAATTTACTTTTGCCTGATTTTCAGTGGAGCCGGACGTGGTCGGATGTGGCCGGCTAGATCTAGGGTTTGTAGTAATTTTTTTAAATTTTTTTTTTCTTTTTAGTATTTTTTATGAATTTATTTTATTAGTATATGATTTTCTTTTATTCATCTGTAGTGCCTTCAAGGTAGGTTTATTTAATCTTATTTTAGTAATTAAACTTCTTAGCTTAATCCCATTATATTTTTCCTTTGAAGGTCTTTGGCAAATGGAAAGGAGAAGGTACTCACATAGTTTTCTTTTTAATTGCCCAATTTCTTATTAATTGAACTCAATTGGTTTTCTTCATATTTAAGCTTGATCTACATTAATAAGCCCAATATTTTTCTTTTAAGATGTCTGACAAGTGGAAAGGAGGTACTTACATAGTTTTCTTTATAATTGTCCATTTTCTTATTAATTGAACTTACTTGGTTTTCTCTATATTTAAGTTTTATCTATATTAATAAGCACAATATTTTCCTTTTAAGGTATTTGACAAGTGGAAAGCAGAAGGTACTTCCTTGGTTTTCTGTCTATTTGTCCAATTTCTTATTATTTGAACTTACTTGGTTTTCTCTATATTTAAGTTTGATCTACCTTTGTAAGCCCAATATTTTCCTTTTAAGGTATTTGACAAGTGGAAAGGAGAAGGTACTTACATAGTTTTCTTTGTAATTTTCAAATTTCTTATTCATTGAACTTACTTGGTTTTTCTTTATATTGAAGCTTTCTCTACTTTGTTTGATCTACATCCTATTTATCTTCATCCCCTTGAATATCTTTCACTGGTTCCCATCCCAGACCTTCCCGGCTCTTTTATGAGGTAAGGCCGATTCAATGTTTTGAATATTAGGTAAATGCTATTGTATTGAAATGTTATGTCATTGGGACAAACTAGTAGAATGTTATTCTACTGATTGGTTTTCTTGTTGTTTGATTGGTTTCTCCTATTTGATTTGCAATTAGGCTCATTAATATTTGTTTGTAAGTTGATAGATTCTAGTGAGACTTGAAGTACTTTTGATTGATTCATCACTTTTATTCCTGGTGTTACTACATCTGATAAGCATTCATGATCATCCTGAATTTTATTTTGAAGGTTTTAATGCTTTCTTGTCAAACGCTTGAATTATTGAGACAAACAAGTAGAATGTTATTATACAGCTTTAATGCCTTCATGATTAACATTTTTATTCCTTGTGTTTGTGCTTCTGATAAGCATTCATGAATATTAAAAAAATTTCACTCAAAATGATTTGGTCCTGGTATCTGATTTGATCTGTATTTGTTTTTCTAGTATTGTTTCTTTAAACCATAGGTGGTTGCAGAAAATGCTACTTATTGATTTTTTATTTGGCTGGTTTATAATTTGATAGATTATATTAAGACTTGATGTGCTCTTGATTAATTCATCACTTTTATTCCTTGTGTGTTTGCTTCTAATAAACATTCATGAATATTAGAAAAATTTCATTCAAAAGGATTTGGTCCTGATATCTTATTTTGTCTGTTTTTGTTTGTGTACTATTGTTTCTTTAAACCATAGGCTGTTGCCAAAAATTCTACTTACTGATTTTTTATTTGGCTGGTTTATAAGTTGATATAATTCTAATAAGACTTGAAGTACTTGTGATTAATTCATCGCTTTTATTCCTTGTTGATTCTTTTATATTTATAAGATGATTAATTCATCACTTTTAGTTGCCTTTAAATGGTTCTTGGTTCATCGTATTTTGATTCTTTGTCCTTTATTTGTTATACTGTTGACAACTCATTTGTTATACTCTACAATTCATCTGTTTAATTTTTCAACTGATCTTGATTCCTTATGTGCGGTTAGATTGAAGATGGATGTTCCAATGATTAAATGAATATTCTTTGTTATGATTTGCCGTTTATTTTCTTTTTGTGCCTTATCTTTTTCCTGCTGATCTGACTTAGTTTCATTTGGCTGTGTCTGTTTTTTATTTTTGTTAACTGTTAATGTCGGATGGACCTTATTAATATGTAAGACTATTTGGTACCCTATTTTGCTATGATTTACTATTGTCTTCTTGCATGTGGTGATCTATATGGCTATGATGAAAGCACACGAGCCACATTGAGGCATAGTTTCCTTCCTAGTTGCATGGTTTCCATATTTGGTTTGTCATTCAAGGAGTGCGGTGAGGTTGGTGGGAGGCCGCATTAGGCATGCACCGCAGCCCATTTCCTATAATGACTTTATTGTTTTATTACATGCTTCCTTTCTTCCTTCATAGTTGCATATTTTTCAAACATACTTTGTCATTGAAAGATTGCGGCGAGGAAGTTTGGGTGGCGACAGTATGCAGCCACTGCAGCCCATATCTTATAATGACTTCACTGTTTTTTTTTTTTGTTGTTTTCTACATTTTGGTGGCAAATATTTCATTCATTTCGGGTTTTTTTTGTACTGGTGGTCGGAAATCTTTTAACAGTTTTAATGGTGGGAAGCAAGTAAATTATTGAAACTAAAGCCGACGATAGTGCCTCATTCTGAACTGAGCCAACCTTGGAGTTATGAATTTATTATATTCTTTTTACGAATTTATTTTTATTTTTTGACAAAGGGGTCTCTCTCGTCTCTCTCTCCTCTCCCCTTTCTATCTCTCCCCTGTCCTCTTCCTCTGTTTTGAGAGAGAGAGGTGTTCAGAGAGAAGAGATGAATCCCTCCGTGTCAATTTATTTTGCCTGATTTGCAGTAGAGCCGGAGGTGGTCGGAGGTTGCCGAATAGATCTAGTGTTTGTAGTATTTTTTTTTGATTTTTTTCTTTTTAATATTTTTTATGAATTTATTTTATTAGTATATGAATTTTTTTTATTCATCTGTAGTGCCTTCAATGTAGTTTTATTTAGTCTTATTTTAGTAATTAAATTTCATAGCTTAATCGCATTATATTATTCCTTTTAAGGTATTTGACAAATGGAAAGCAGAAGGTACTTACGTAGTTTCTTTCTAATTGTCCAATTTCTTATTAGTTGAGTTTACTTTGTTTTCTCTATATTTAAGCTTGATCTACATTAATAAGCACAATATTTTCCTTTTAAGGTATTTGTTAAGTGGAAAAGCGGTACTTAAATAGTGTTCCTTCTAATTGTCCAATTTCTTATTAATTGAACTTACTTGGTTTTCTCTATATTTAAGTTTGGTCTATATTAATAAGCACAAGATTTTCCTTTTAAGGTATTTGACAAGTGGAAAGCAAAAGGTACTTACATAGTTTTCTTTCTAATTGTCCAATTTCTTATTAATTCAACCTACTTGGTTTTCTCTATATTTAAGGTAGATCTACATTAAGAAGCCCAATATTTCTTTTTAAGGTATTTGACTAGTGGAAAGCAGCAGGTACTTATATAGTTTTCTTTTGAATTGTCCAATTTCTTATTAATTGAACTTACTTGGTTTTCTCTATGTTTAAGTTTTCTCTTCATTGTTTGATCTACATCCTATTATTCTTCTTCTCCTTGAATATCTTTCATTGGTTGCCCATTCCAGACCTTCCCGGCTCTTTTGTAAGGTAAGGCCGATTCAATGTTTTGATTTTTAGATAAATGCTATGCTATTGAAATGTAATGTCATTGATTATAGTAAGACTTGAAGTGCTTTTGATTAATTCATCACTTTTCTTGTTGTTTGATTGGTTTCTCCTATTTGATTTGCAATTAGGCTCATTAATTATTTGTTTATTAGTTGATAGATTCTAGTAAGACTTGCAGTACTTTTGATTGATTCATCACTTTTATTCCTGCTGTTACTGCTTCTCATAAGCATTCATGATCATCCTGAATTTTATTCAGATGGTTTTAATTGTCAAATTGCTTATTAATTGAACCTACTTGGTTTTCTCTATATTCAAGTTTTCTCTACTTTGTTTGATCTACATCGTATTTATCTTCATCTCCTTTAATATCTTTCCCTGGTTCCTCATTCCAGACCTTCCTGGCTCTTTTATAAGGTAATTCCAATTCAATGTTTTAGAGTAGATCAACGTTACCTTCCTCGCAAATGCAAGTGGCTTCTTATGTGGTTGTTTTCTCTCTTGAGCTCTGAGATCGCTCTGGAGACTGCTTACAACCTTCAACCAGGGTTTCCCCCGCTCGTGATGGTGGGTGGGGGAGGCATTCCTGCGACCCGAGGAATTGTTTCACGGGATCTAGAACCCCATAGTGACAACACTGAAGCGAGGAACATCTTCTCCGTCCTTAGGGATCAGGAGGACGCACCGGTGCTGGGGACCCACAAAAAGGTACCACATAAGCAAAATGGAAACACTAAAACCTGGGCCAAAGTGGTTGGAGGAAGGATTGAAAGAAATCCAGACATAAATGCTCTCATGCAGGACCTACCTTAGAGAAGCTGAAGGCAACGGTGACTGATTCGGTATGGATCAATGATGAAATCCTCAACAGAATTACTGATAACATGAGAGGAGTGCTGTATGGGAAGATATATGGGTGGCTTCCCCCACTGGAATTAATCCGAGAAAGTCTGTCACGCCAGTGGGCAGACCTAGGAGAATGTACTATGGCTGATATGCCAAATGGCTTCTACATGATCAGATGTTCGTATGAACAGATGCTGGAAGAGGTACTGATAGAAGGCCCATGGTCGGTAAACGGGATGAGTATCCATTTAATCAAATGGAGGCCAAACTTTCAGCTAGCATTTGAGGAGCTTTCAACAGCAACAATCTGGATTCTTCTACACAACTTGCCCTCTGAATACTGGGACATGGAAGCTCTTGAAATCGTTGCTTCGAATTTTGGAACGATGAAGAAGGCAGATCAAACAACTCTGATTACAAACAGAGGAAAATTTGCCCGTGTTTGTATCGAATTAGACCTCAGCCAACCACTCAAGAGGGGGGGTTGGGTCCGCTCTACACGCGGAGACAAGTTTGTCACGGTTGAGTATGAAAAGCTCCCTATTTTTTGCTTCAAATGTGGTATAATTGGCCATTATCTCCAAGCCTGCACAACCGAGCTGAATGCTCACTGTCAAGGAACTAGGGAGGCCAAACAACAAGATACGAAGATAAATGGGGAGACTAACATGGATTCACAACCTTCTGTTTGAATCAATCATCAATAGAGTCGCTGGAGATGGCACAGAGAAGTTCAACGGCGACAGAGATAACAGAGGATGAACAAAAATATGGTAAATGGATGGATGCCAATCAAAGAAGACCCGGCCGTGGCCTGGGAACTGCCACCGGTGGCCGAGGAGATGGCGACCTGACCAAAGAGCCGTTGGAACATTACAGAAGAATGGCGCAGCATGAGGTCAATGACCATTCACTGGAAGTCACGGATGATGACCACGTGTCAGCACGGAAAACTAACCAACGGCCCTTGAACACAACCAATGAAGTCAACCATGGAGTCAATATCAGAGGAGGATGGTCCCATGGCCGCTACCATGATGGCAACCGTGGACCACGGAGTCAAACAATGAATACCCTTGGAGATTACATGGAGCGAGATGCACTGTCGATCTTCAATCAAATTGAACAACCTGATCCAGAAGCAAACACTAAATGGGAGATAGCATTAATGAAAGGGAAGGGACCAGATCGAGTCAGCACCGGGAGCCACCAGATTCGGCGGAAACTCAAACCAAACAACACTTAATCACTTCTATCGCTGACACAAACATGGCCGAACCAAGTCAAGATGATTCAGGTCAGGAATGGAGAAATTGGGACTCGGATCCACCCAAATCCCACTCATCACTTGTATCCCAGGTTACTGTGCTCCTGAAATCACAAGAAGGAGAACAGATAGAAGAGACAGTGAGGGAAAAGCACAGTGGAGCGCATAGAACTGTGAATCCACCAAATCTAGATCTCGAAATGGAATTGGCTGATGGTGAGACCTCTCGAGGTGAATCCAGCGACAAAAGATGCTTCGAAGGGCCAGGAAAGTGGCAGAAGAAAGGTAGAATGGAGAGAAGAGAAGACCAACACTACAATTTCTCATGATCAGAGTCCTTACTTGGAATTGTACAGGGATAAGTGGAAGAGACACGATAAATCGAATCAGATTTATGATGAAAGATATAACAGTGTCCATGATGTGCCTTGTGGAAACTAGGGCAAATGAAGATAGGATCGTGAGATTTGGTCGAAAATTCAGTGCAGCTTAGAACTGGGCGGCGGTCCTAGCTACTGGCTTCTCGGGGGGAATCATCGCAATGTGGAACAAAGGCTTTGGGAGAGTCACACCAATTTCACACTCTAAGTACTCCATTCATCTTATTGTATCTATGGTGAACAGGAAGACATGGCTGGTTTCAATTATATACAATGGCCAATCTCCTCTGGAGCAACGACAGACATGGCGGGAACTTGGAAAATTGGCAAGGATTCAGGAGCCCTGGCTACTGGCAGGGGATTTCAACTCGGTAAGAAATAATGATGAAAGGCTTGGTGGTCCAAGTACGCAAATTAATGATATTAAAACCAGAATGTTTAACAATTTCATCTCTGATAATGGCCTGGCTGAGCTCAGATATCTTGACTCCCCCTTTACATGGTGTAATAACCAAAGTGGGGGAGCAACAAGATGGGCAAGACTTGACCGGTACCTGGCTAATGAACAATGGCAGGAAGTTGCTATTTCTTATCATATTAAACATCTGCCACGCTACCAATCTGACCACTCTCCTATGCTTTTGGCATGTAAATTGGATAGAGAAGGGGGGTAAAAGACCTTTTAGATTTGAAAATGTTTGGATACAAACTGCAGAATGCCAAAATGCTGTAAAAAATATTTGGCAATCTGACATTAGAGGCAATCCAATGCATAATCTTAGTCATAAGTTTGCCAAATTAAAACAGAACCTCATTAACAACTGCAGCCATAACATGAAACACTTGCAATTTAGGATTAAGCACATAGAGAATGAAATAACAAGAATCAAACAAGGAAATTGGACTACTGATCAAGGAAACATACAAATGGATAGATTGAGATCACTTCATAACCTACACCAAGCTTTAATGAGGCAAAATGCAACAATGTGGGCCCAGAGGTCTAGATTCCAGTGGATGCAAAATGGGGACCACAATATAATGTTTTTTCATCAAACCACAAGAACTCATAGAACACATAATAGAATTAATCAAATTAAAGATGATAGAAATAACATCATAGATAATCCTAAAGACATTGAAAATGAGTTCATTAATTTCTACTCTAAGATGTGGCAACAACAAGACAGGATGAACCTGGAAGACCTGATCATGGCAATGCCAGATGACTATCCATAATTAACTAGGGAACAAAAAGACAGCTTGATTGTACCAATTACAAGGTATGAAATTTTCAATGCACTCAAAGAAATGCCAAAAGGTAAGGCCCCAGGCCCAAATGGCCTAAATTCTGAATTTTTTACTTCATTCTGGAATACCATTAATCAGTCACTGATTACAGCAATTTTACACTTCTTTGAACATGCCAAAATGCCTAAAACTTGGAACCAAACTCACATTTGTTTGATCCCTAAGACAAACACCCCCAAGACTGTTAAAGACTATAGACCCATCTCATATGTAATGTAAATTACAAGATAATAACAAGAATACTTGTTGACAGAATTAGGGTAGTATTAGACCATGTCATTAGTGGGAACAAAATGCCTTCATTAAGGGTAGAAATATCACTGATAGTATCCTGTTAGCCCAAGAATTAACCCACACTCTTGAAAAAGACAGGACACACCCAATGATGATGGTTAGAATGGAATGCTATCTATGCTGTTATGACCAAAATGGGCTTCCCTCTCATGTGGATAAAATGGATCAAAGAATGTGTTGAAACCTCATCTATGGCTTTCATAATTAATGGAAGAGTTGGAAGTTGGTTCAAGCCTATGGCTGGGGTGAGACAAGGTGACCCCATTTCACCTTATCTCTTCATCCTAGTTTCACAAACTTTAACCAATCTTCTAAACAAAGCTGGTCAAATGAATATGATCAGAGGCATTAAGGTCAATAACAATAGGCAACTCAACCACTTATTATATGCTGATGATTTGTTAGTATACTGTGATGCCTCTAGAAAAAGTGCTAGAAACCTGATTTTATGCATGAAGATATATAGAGAACTTACTGGCCAACATGTAAACCTTGCCAAATCTGAAATGTTTTTCCCAACATGGTTCAACTTTAATGTAACACCCCCTTTCCACAAGGAGACCAATGTCACACCAACTGGGTCGGGAGTGCACCCAACCCATAAGCTGTGAAATCTAGATACATAATATAAGGAAATACTCTAAACAGAGTCATAATCATAACATAACCTGCTCCCTATTGGGAGTCCAAACATGACCGAGATCATGTCATAACACAATACACAACAAGTCTGGGCGGCAAGGCCCCAAATACAACCATAATCCAAATTACATAACAAGTTCTCAAGACTATAACATAAATGTAAAACAGGTAGTCAAGCCAGAGCCATCTAGACCTCGACCCTCGTTCGTAGCACGACCTACTGGGCAGGCCCCTGCCTAGGTCCTGCAATGTAAAACAACAATCGAGAAGCTGAGCTATGCTAGCTCAGTGAATTGTGAACAATTCTGCCAGGTATTTGCGTACCTGTCCCATATATCCAAATCTCAAACTCAAGTAAGATACTAGCATGCAAGCAATTCAAACATGGAGATCTGTATGTTATCTTGAATCGATATAATATGCCTTTGTACTCGGAAACAGGACCCAAAAACCCATGCAAATACAAATGCTAATCATTATCATCCTTTGCATAGTATATGCAACTATATAGATATGCAAGACCTCCTGAAGCACTAGCCTGCACCCCTAGTTTCGATTTCCCCGGAAGAAACAACTATCAGGGGTTGTGTCCTGTCACACCTGATCCTTGAGCGCGGAGCGCCCATCCTCGACGATCAGAGGGAAGTCTCACCGTGCCTGAAACGTCATGCAAAATGCACCTCGCACTGATATGGGCTTCTCGAAGTCGGGATGAAATTTCATGATAAAACAGTTGAAGATATGAGTTTTCTTTTTTTAGAAACCATTTTTTTCTTTTTTTTTAAAAAAAAGACCTCTCCATCCCTAACCCAATATCAGTGCTCATAATTCTATCCTCGCTGAGTCTTCAGGCATGTCTAGCTAGGGTGCAGCTTTCCTTACTGACTCCTCCTTCTACCAAATTAAGGTGTTTCTTTATAAGAGAATATACTAGTACAACTTTGTAATATGTACAAGAGTGAAATCCCCAATACTTATATAAAACAACAAAAGAAAATAAAAGCCATCGGCAAACACATTTCAAGTCAAAACTCGCATAAATCATGAGAAATTCAAATGCGAATAAATTCTTGCACACAGTGTAATGTACAGAAAGTCCACTCACAGAGTCTGTCAAGGATCCTGAGAATGGCTTGGTCCTCCTTCCGCGTCCGCGGGATCTTTTCCTCTTCCTAACATTATTAAAACAACTAAATAAATGCATGATTCGTGTTCTCCATAATTTGGATACATAGCTAGGAAATACGGAGCTTTAAGAACACGGATTTCATATTCTTAACTTAAATTTAGATTTTTACTCAAAGGGGCATACGAAAAGTATTAGACACATAAGAACATGCTTCCTTATTCAACTAACATTATTTGTTTTCCAACCTCTTAGAATGCCCTTGATCATGATCGACAAGTAACATAGTTAATCTAAAGCATGGACATTAAGCATGGCTATCATGGAAGCTATTCTTACTTAAGCAAGTTTAACTAGCATGCTTCCAAGTACCACAAGCTTTCATTCATCTCTTACTATGAAGACATGAGCATAGAAGTTAATAGCATGAATTCATATGATTTCCTACAAAGAAAATCGGGCAGCACCTCCCCTATATTTCGGACCCCGAAAAATACAACCAATCTCTCAACATTAACAAAATTATCATGGCATCCTCATCTAATATCTCACAACTCATAATTGACACATATACTCCTACTATCTCCCATTCCCCAACTTAATTTTCTTTCCAATCAAAGCATTAGTAGTAGGGTTATTCCCCAAGATCTCACAGTTCGCAATAGTGGGGCTGCAGGTCGACGATGGCGGCTGTCGAGCGCCGTTAACTTGCCGATCAGTCCACCAGAGGAAGAGGAGAGTAAGAGGAGGTGGTGGTGCTCGGCCGGCCTGAAGGCGGCGCTCGCGTCACAGCTCGCCGGACAGGCTCAGCCGAGTTGTCGTGGGGCGTCAGGTGGTGTCCGGTGGGGGCGGACAGAGCGCGGGCTGCGCTGGAGGAGACACGGGCGGTGACCGGCGGCCGGCGGTGAGCTCCTGACGGCCGTGAGCGTGGGTGGGGTGTTCGTGAGCGCGAGGGAGAGAGGGGCAAGGGTTGAGAAGAGTATGAAATCTCATTTCATTTCATCTCTTCCTTGATGCCCTAAGTATCAAAATGTCACATTTACTTTATATTAAATTATTTGATTTCTTTTCCCCTTTATTTCCTTTTCTTTAACTTTAATTATTTTTCCTTTGTGTCGTATCAACTTTAATCAGTGAAAGTTGCCCCCTCACTTTATGTCTCGTCACCTTTTACCAGTCTCTCCTTTTTATGAACCATCGATCTAGATCCGAGAATCCCGGGTCGTTGACTTCGATCATCACGCGGCGTCTTTGTATCCTCACAGATACGCCTCCGTCGGCCGGATCCGCGATTGTCGGAACTCTATCGTTTGTATGCTTCCCCTTAATTAATCTTGATTAATTGGCACTTAAGTAATTCATCAACTAATTAATCTGGCTTCCACTATTATCCACTTCGATCTAATTCGAATCGGAATGGACTGACCCCATAGTTGCGAAGTTGGATTCCTAGCCCCCCTTTAACTTCCGTTTATTATTAATTGGAGTTTTAAACAAACAAATCATTATAAATTTTCAATCCATCTCATTATTTATTAGGAAACCAACCAAAAGATAACTCAGAATTTTCGGGGCTTTACATTTAAAGTCAGAAAAGCTATTGAACAGATTATGCATATCAAAAGGAGTCAATTTCCTTTCAAATACTTAGGAAGCTGGATCTCACCCTCTAGACTACCAATGAGAACTTTCACTCCATTGGTAGAAAAGATTGAGAAGAAATTATCCAGCTGGAAGGGGCTCTGCCTCTCTATGGCTGGTAGAATTACACTTGCAAACTCTGTCCTGATGTCAGTACCTATTTATATCATGAGTACTTACCATATACCTGACACTATATTGGAAAATATCAACAAAAGGGTGAGAAAATTCTTATGGCCACACAATCACTCAGGTAGAGGCCTTCATTTGATCAATTGGGCTACCATCACTAGCCCCAATTCTGAGGGTGGATTAGGACTACGAAACTTAAAACATATGAGAACAACCCTTTTTGCTAAACATGCCATTGAAGTTATGAATGGAACTGACAAGACATGAACTAAACTAATGGAAAATAAATATGGTAAATTGGAACCTTGGGAACAGAAAAGGGAAACAAATGAATCCTAGACATATAGCACAATTAGAAGTGTAATTAATGAAATTAGATGTCATATGGTATTAACCAAGGTAGAGAACCATGACTCCATCCTTTTCCAACCTTGGCTGTTTGAAATGCCTATTCAATACAAACCAACATTCATAAATACTAACATGCTGCTAGATGAAGTGCAGATAGGTGATCTGAGAAATGTACAAGGATGGGACAATCAGCTCTTGCAAGAAATATTTCCTGAACACATGATCGATCACATCAAAGCCATCGGAGTGGATGATAGAAATGAAACTCAGAAATGGACATGGAGACAAGAATCTGCAGGAACTACACTAACAACTGCAATTTATGATAAAATCGGAACATGTTCTGAGGAGCAGTGGATAGGATTGAAAAACCTCTGGAAATTAAAAGCAACCCCAAAGATCAAGACATTCTTATGGAAATTGTATCATGGGAGATTACCTACAAAAGAATAGTTATACTGTAACGCCCTGAAATTTTTAAAGTGAATAAATAAGGAAATTATTGGGTAATTAATGAGATTAATTAACACAAAAAATAAATTAATTATTGTTAGTCTAAGTAAAGGGAAAATCGAGGAATATTAAATTTTAAAACCAACCTCGCAACTAGTGGGCCAAGGGAAGGCCTTATTGGGCCAGGCCGTTTGCACTCGAAGTAGTTGGAGGTGGATGGTAAAGATAACCTCGATTATTTAATCGGGAAAATTCGTAAGTATTAATTGATCTAGAGTAACGAAGTGGGAGAATCGGACAAATATTAGAGTTCCGATAAAGTGAATCGGGCGAGTCAAAGCCGGTATTCACGGATCTGGTCTGACGAGAGGCAGGCCCCGTGAGGATACAGTGCGCCCGTGATAACGGATATTATTGACCCGGTATTCCTGGATCTGGGTCGGGACATTATTAAAACGAAGATATTACTTTATGAGAGACATGACATAAAGTGGAAGGGTTGTATCATCTACATTATTGAATAGTAGTAGAGGAATAACTGAGGTGATAACTTAGGGATAATCTAAAATAAAGGAAGGCATGTGACAATATGATACTATCTTTTACTATTTGATTTTTAAATAGGGAGATCAATTATTGAGGCTTTTATAAGAGGTAAACCTTCAGAGAGAAAGAGGAAAGGGCTTTCTTCTCTCGTTGCCTTCTCCTTCTCCCGAACCTGCGCTCGCGATCTACTTGCGCGTGCTGCCGGTCGGATCCCGGCTAGCTCAACCGCCCTTGCCACGTCTGCGCCCCAAGCTGAGCCGAGCGAGCTGACCATCGGTCCCCGCCCCCTGTTCACAGACACGATCCGACCGAGCCGGCGCACGAAGGTCAACGCGCCGCCATCGGGACCCTGCCGTGCTGCTGCCTCGTCGGAGTTCTGCTATCCTGTGTGTCCAGCACCTTCCGCTGCTACCTCATCGGCCATGTCACCTTTGATCGCCCAATTCTGAAGAACAGTAGGCTTGGAGGTGGTGAAACTCTAAACTAATGGCATGATTTAGGGCATGGATATGAGAGATTAACTATGAGATTTAAGGGGACTGTGGGCTGCTAAGGTTATGCCATGTATTTCATGAGTAGGATTAATGTTAGTTGTATGATAATAAATTAAGTTTAATGATAGTTTGGTGCTTGGTTGTAGTTATTTCGGGGCCCTATAAATAGGGGAGGTGCCGCCGAATTTTCATGAAAATTTTAAGGTAGAATGCCCTAGTAGTAAGCATGTTAATGTGCCTAAGTGTAACTAGCCTCCATGATTAACATGTTTATTCGTCATGCTTTATGTTGAACTAGTTACTAATTAAGCATGCTTAGGGATCATATTGGAAGTGAAAAAGGCATGTAAAACCCATTAAGAATGAAAAACATGATCTTAAGAGTTTAATGCCTCGTATGTGCTTCTTGAAGCTTAAATGGGATTCTAAATCAAGAATACGAATCTCCGTACTTTTAAAATTCGTATTCTTAAGTTATAGGACTAAATTCTGGAAGTTATAGACTTTGTACTTATTTGGTATTCTCATTGATTCTAGGGAGGGGAAAAGGTCCAGCGGAAGCCGCCGAAGGACCCAGCGATTCTTAGGAAATTGCAAGGACGTGAGGTGAGGGGACTTTACCGTAAATATGGATTTAAATTGTGCATTTATCGGGATTTTTGTTATATCGTATTCTTACGAGTTTTGATTCGGTTTGTGTATGCCGAAGGGTTTACTGCTATACTTGTACAGTGTTTATCATGCTTGTATAATGAAATTAAAATCCAATGCATGAGACATGATCAAGGAAACCCTACAGGGTAATGATATGATTTAGGGAAACCAGAAGGGGTAGTTAAAGATTTTTGCGTGTATCGTACGCTGCACCTTAGTTAGTTAATGTATGGGGGATCCAGCAGGGGCTCAGGATAGAGCCCGGGCATTGTTAGTAGACGAGACCCGCGAGGAAGGGGTTTTGTTTTCAGCCGTTTTCTTAAAACTAAAAATGTTTGCGAAGGTCGTGTTTTTATAAAAACCCCATTCCTATCTCTGATACGGAATTTACCGGATTTATGTAGTACCGGTTATCAGGATCATGTAGAGGCATACCGCTGTTCCTGATGGTTGCTGGAGTCCTTCAGGAGACATTTTAGCTAGGGGTGCATGCTTTTATGATCTGAGGTCATGGCATGAATATACACCCACTTTATGCTTGATATGATTGGGGATTGCTCATGAGTTTTCTTTGGATTTAGGATCGCATGGCATTCTTATCAAGATTGAAGATAATTAAGCTGACTTTCATGAGTTTTACATGCACCAATTATGTTTAAATGTTTAGTACAAATCATAGGTCGATGTAAGACCTGGCGAGGTGGTCCATAGTCACAGAGCTCGCATAGCTCAGCCCTCTTCTACACTTGTGTTTTCTGTTACAGGATCTAGACCTGGAGTGGGTTAACGATCATGCCTCGAGCAGGGATCGAGGATTTAGCTGGCTCTTGCGTACCTGTTCTCAATTTATTAGTATTGAGTTGTATTGAACCTTGATTATGTTATCTTTCATTGTATTTGGGGACGAAGTGCCCATGACTCTGTGTGATGTACCTTATTACGACTTTTATTTGAGCATGACCTCCGGTGTGTAACCGGTTATAATATGTCATATGCAACTTGATTAAAGTACATGACCATGGATTTTAGGTTTGACGGCACAGCTTATGGGCTGGGTGCACTCCCGGCCCAGCTGGTGTGACATCTATTTCATTAGCGAAATGGGTGTTGCATTTAGTGGTATCAGAGCGGTTCGCTCCTTGACCTTAGAGTTCTAGAGGTAGTCAGAGCCTTAGGGTGGGAGTCAGAGTCAGTTAACATAAGGAGTTAGCTGTTTAATTTCTAAGTAGGGTTATTTACTTAACTGACATGTATTGGATGTTGCAGAATGCCACCAAAGAGAGGACGTGGAAGACCACCATAGGTGCCACGTGAGAAAGCCCAGGAGGAGCCACACGTGGATGCCCCTACACCTGAAGAGTATGGCGATGCGTCACATGCACATCCTGGCCCGGAATACAACTCGGGTGTACAACAGTTTCCAGGGATGCAACAATTTTTTGAACAGATTGCTCAGATGTTTGCTGCGTTTCCAAACTTTCAACAACAACCGCAACAGTACCAACAACAACAACAATCTAAGGGCCAGGACTATGTGACCCGGGCCCGACAGATGGGGCTTAATTACTTCCTCGGAACACAAAATCCGACCGAGGCGGAGGCTTGGATCCAAAAGCTGGAGATGGTGTTCGAGGCTATGGGGATTCCAGAAAATGAAAAGGTCATAACAGTACAGCTGTTGCTGGGAGAAGACGCACTAATGTGGTGGGAGTCGGCTCGGGCGTGGCTCCCCAGGTCGGGTGTTTGGACATGGCCAGAGTTCAAGAAGGCATTCGAGGCAGAGTACTCACCCTGAGTATACCGGGACGCCAAGAGAGCTGAGTTTATTTATCTGACTCAAGGGAGTTCCACTGTGGCTGAGTATTAGGAAAAATTCACTGCCCTGAGTCGTTATGCACCAGAGATGGTAGAAGACCCCTATAACAGATGCCGGAAATTTAAAGATGGACTTAGAGATGAAATCAAAATTCCAGTTATGGCTTCTGGTTATGTAGAATTCCGAGGAGTGGTTGAGGCTGCACTCTGAGTTGAGAGTGGTCTTAACAAGCAAAAGCAAAGACTTGAAAGGTTTAACAAAAGGAGTAGCCCAAGCTCCCAAGGAGGTGGTGATACGTGGCCCAGTAACAAGAGCAACACTAGCAGCAGCGGTGGTTCCTCAACAAGTGGGAATCAGAGGGGGAAACCACGGTGTTCCACTTGGGGCAAATATCATTTCAGAGTTTGCATTATTGATGAATGTTTTTACTGCAAACAACCGGGACATTTCAAGAGGGAATGCCCACTACTGACCCAAGAGAGTGGAGCTGTTCCACAGGCTATTACGGGTGACCACACCGTGCATCAGACGTAGGGATTTTCTGTCATGGGTGGCGCGGGAGACAGGCGAGGAGGGTCTACAGGTGGACGGTCTCGAGGGGGAGGCCGTGGAGCATCATCTCAGCTGCAAGCCCAGGCGTTTGCAATGACACAACAGCAAGCTGTGAACACTCCTGATGTGATAGCAGGTACGGTGCTAATCTTTAATACCGATGCCCGCGTATTGATTGATCCCAGTTCTACACATTCGTACATTGCTGTTACTTTTCATGTACCCGAAAATGTGTATGCAACTAGATTAGTAGAACCCATGACTGTAGCATCTCCCATAGGTAGTTCAATGATTGTTAAATTAGTCTATGAGGGATGTGAGATAAAGATAGGAGAACAGGAACTGATAGCTAATCTAATCCCGATGAGGATCCTAGAATTTGATGCGATCCTAGGGATGGATTGGTTAGCGTTCCACCATGCCCACATGGATTGCTACAAGAAGTTGGTGCGTTTCCAGCGTCCTGGAGAGGCGGAGATACTGTTCTATGGGCGGCGACCTGAGATGGAAGAATCTTATTTGGCGAATGTGGAAGAAGTGGAAGCCTCGAAGACGGAGGTTCAGAATATAGCTGTGGCGTGTGAATATCCGGATGTGTTCCAAGACTTAGCCGGATTACCACCGCACCGAGGCGTGGAGTTTTCGATCGAGTTGGTTCCAGGAACAACTCCGATTTCCAAGGCGCCCTACAGGATGGCTCCGGTAGAGTTAAAAGAATTGAAGACTCAGATAGATGAACTGCTGGAGAAGGGGTTTATTAGACCTAGTGTCTCCCCCTAGGGTGCGCCTGTACTATTCGTGAAGAAGAAAGATAGCTTCATGCGGATGTGAGTCGACTATAGAGAATTAAATGAGGTGACCATCCGGAACCAGTACCCGCTACCACGCATTGATGACCTATTCGATCAACTGAGGGGAGCTTGTATGTTCTCCAAGATTGATCTGAGGTCGGGCTATCATCAACTGCGAGTACGCGAGGAGGACGTGCCAAAGACGGCGTTCCGAACTCGATACGGACATTACGAGTTTCTAGTAATGCCGTTCGGGTTGATGAATGGACCAGCGGCGTTCATGGGGATGATGAACAGGGTGTTCGCACCCTACTTAGACCAGTTCGTTGTGGTCTTCATTGACGACATTCTGGTGTACTCACGGAACGTGGAGGAGTACATCAATCATTTGAGAATAGTTCTACAAACTCTATGGGAGCAACAGCTGTATGCCAAACTCAGTAAATGTGAGTTTTGGTTGGAGCAAGTCAACTTCTTGGGACATGTCGTCTCAGCGGTGGGAATATATGTGGACCCCAAGAAAATCGAAGCAGTGGTGAACTGGCAAGCTCCTACTAATGTTAAAGAGGTTAGGAGTTTTCTGGGATTAGCCGGTTATTACCGAAGATTTGTAGAGGGCTTTTCTGCGATTGCTCTACCGATGACAAAGCTACTGAGGAAGAACGTAAAGTTTGAATGGACCGAGGATTGTGAACAAAGTTTCCAGGAGCTGAAAAATCGATTGGTGTATGCTCCTGTTCTAACTTTACCTGCACCCGGAGTAGGATTCGATATATATAGTAACGCTTCATACAAGGTTTGGGGTGTGTCTTGATGCAACAGGGAAGAGTTATTGCCTATGCTTCCAGACAACTCAAAACCCATGAAGTAAACTATCCAGTGCATTATTTGGAGCTGGCCGCGGTAGTCTTTGCATTGAAGATATGGCGATACTATCTCTATGGTGAAGCCTGTAAGATCTTCACCGATCACAAAAGTTTGAAGTACTTGATGACTCAGAGGGAGCTCAACATGCGTCAGCGAAGATGGATGGAGTTATTGAAGGATTACAGTTGCTTATTTGAGTACCACCCTAGGAAGACGAACGTGGTGGCCGATGCTTTGAGTCGGAAGACGATGGCGCGATTGGGGACCACCATCCTTGCCCAACTTCACGACCAGAGATCCACGGGAGCGTAACTTTCTGTGGATGAGTTGGCGGTGTTATTGGCGAGTTTCCACCTTCGGCCGCTACTGATTTCGCAGATCAAAGAAGCTCAACTCCGGGACCTAAAGTTAATGAAGCTAGCGAGTGAACTACAAAATGGAAGACTTTGGGGGCCAAAGAATGGCCAGTGTAATTACTCTCTATCTTCAGATGGAACAATAATGGTAGGTGCTCGGATTTATGTGCCACGCAACGAGACGGCCCTCAAGCTGAAGATTATGGAGGAAGCGCATAGCTCCGCTTATACTATGCATCCGGGGAGCACCAAGATGTACCAGAATATCAAAGAGAACTATGTCTGGAGAAGAATGAAGAAGGACATTGCGGAGTACGTGGCCAGGTGTATGATTTGTCAACAAATCAAAGCGGAACACAAGAAACCACCAGGGTTATTGGTACCCTTGGAAATTCCGGAATGGAAGTGGGAAAGGATAGCGATGGATTTCGTGAGCGGTTTACCACGAACCAGTAAGGGTAAAGATGTTATCTGGGTGATCATCGACAGATTGACCAAGTCAGCCCACTTCATTCTAATCAAGATGACTTATTCTCGGGGTAAATTGGCACGGCTGTACGTGGACAAAATAGTGCGGTTGCATGGAGTACCAGTGTCGATTGTATCCGACAGGGACCCGAGATTTACTTCTTATTTCTGGGGACAGGACTGGACCTTACCTCGGCATACCATCCAGAGTTCGATGGACAGTCCGAAAGGACAATTCAGATACTCGAAGACCTACTTCGGGCTAGCATCATCGAACTGCCCGGTAGCTGGGATGAAAATTTGGGACTCCTGGAGATCGCCTACAACAACAGCTACCAGAGCAGTATCGGGTCTGTTGACATGCTCGAGGTCCCGGGACTCCTGGAGTTCGCCTACAACAACAGCTACCCAGCCGGTCTGTTGACGTGCTCGAGGTCCCGGGATCCGGGTCGGGGCGTTACAAGTAGGCTTGGAGGTGGTGAAACTCTAAACTAATGGCATTTTAGGGCATGGATATGAGAGATTAACTGTGAGATTTAAGGGGACTGTGGGCTGCTACGGTTATGCCATGGATTTCATGAGTAGGATTAATGTTAGTTGTATGATAATGAATTAAGTTTAATGATTGTTTGGTGTTTGGTTGTAGTTATTTCGGGGCCCTATAAATAGGGAAGGTGCCGCCGAATTTTCATGGAAATTTTAAGGTAGAATGCCCTAGTAGTAAGCATGTTAATGTGCCTAAGTGTAACTAGCCTCCATGATTAACATGTTTATTCGTCATGCTTTATGTTGAACTAGTTACTAATTAAGCATGCTTAGGGATCATATTGGAAGTGAAAAAGGCATGTAAAACCCATTAAGAATGAAAAACATGATCTTAAGAGTTTAATGCCTTGTATGTGCTTCTTGAAGCTTAAATGGGATTCTAAATCAAGAATACGAATCTCCGTACTTTTAAAATTCGTATTCTTAAGTTATAGGACTAAATTCTGGAAGTTACAGACTTTGTACTTATTTGGTATTCTCATTGATTCTAGGAAGGGGAAAAGGTCCAGCGGAAGCCGCCGAAGGACCCAGCGATTCTTAGGAAATTGCAAGGACGCGAGGTGAGGGGACTTTACCGTAAATATGGATTTAAATTGTGCATTCATCGGGATTTTTGTTATATCGTATTCTTACGAGTTTTGATTCGGTTTGTGTATGCCGAAGGGTTTACTGCTATACTTGTACAGTGTTTTTTATGCTTGTATAATGAAATTAAAATCCAATGCATGAGACATGATCAAAGAAACCCTACAGGGTAATGATATGATTTAGGGAAACCTGAAGTGGTAGTTAAAGATTTTTTCATGTATCGTAGGCTGCACCTTAGTTAGTTAATGTATGGGGGATCCAGCAGGGGCTCAGGGTAGAGCCCGGGCATTGTTAGTAGACGGGACCAATGAGGAAGGGGTTTTGTTTTCAGCCGTTTTCATAAACTAAAAATGTTTGCGAAGGTCGTGTTTTTATAAAAACCCCTTCCTGTCTCTGATACGGAATTTACCGGATTTATGTAGTGCCGGTTATCAGGATCATGTAGAGGCATACCGCTATTCCTGATGGTTGCTGGAGTCCTTCCGGAGACATTTTAGCTAGGGGTGCATGCTTTTATGATCTGAGGCCATGGCATGAATATACACCCACTTTATGCTTGATATGATTGGGGATTGCTTATGAGTTTTCTTTGGATTTACGATCGCATGGCATTCTTATCAAGATTGAAGATAATTAAGCTGACTTTCATGAGTTTTACATGCACCAATTATGTTTAAATGTTTAGTACAAATCATAGGTCGGTGTAAGACCTGGCGGGGTAGTCCATACTCACTGAGCTCGCATAGCTTAGCCCTCTTCTACACTTGTGTTTTCTGTTATAGGATCTAGACCCGGAGCGGGTTAGCGATTCATGCCTCGACCAGGGATCGAGGATTTAGCTGGCTCTGGCGTACCCGTTCTCAATTTATCGGTATTGAGTTGTATTAAACCTTGATTATGTTATCTTTCGTTGTAGTTGGGGCCGAAGTGCCCATGACTCTGTGTGATGTACCTTATTATGACTTTTATTTGAGCATGACATCCGGTGTGTAACCGGTTATAATATGTCATATGCATCTTGATTAAAGTACATGACCATGGAATTTAGGTTTGACGGCACAGCTTATGGGCTGGGTGCACTCCCGGCCCAGCTGGTGTGACATCTATTTCATTAGCGAAATGTGTAACACCCCATTTCCACATAAGTACCTGTGTCACACCAGCTGGGCCGGAAATACATCCAACCCATAAGCTGTGAAATCTAGATTCATAATATCAGGAAATACTCTAAATAAAGTCATAAACATAACATAACTTGCTCCCTATTGGGAGACCAGACATGGTCGAGATTATGTCATAACACGATACACAACAAGCCTGGGCGGCAAGGCCCCAAATACAACCATATTCCAAATTTACATAACAAGTCCTCAAGACTAAAACATAAATATAAAACAGGTAGTCAAGCCAGAGCCATCTAGACCTTGACCCTCGCCCGTGGCACGACCTACTGTGCGGGCCCCTGCCTAGGTCCTGCAATGAAAAATAACAACCGAGAAGCTGAGCTATGCGAGCTCAGTGAATTGTGAATACCCCGCTGTGTATTCGCATACCTGTCCCATATATCCAAATCTCAACAAAAGTAAGATACTAGCATGTAAGCAATTCAAAACATGGAAATCTGTATGTTATCTAGAATCGGGTTAACATGCCAATGTACTCGGAAACAAGGAAAACCCGTGTAAACCTAATATTAATCATAATCATCCTTTGCATAGAATATGCAACTATATAGGTATGCAAGACCTCCTGAAGCACTAGCCTGCACCCCTAGTTTCGATTCCCCCGGGAGAAACAACTATCAGGGGGTATGTTCTGCCGCGCCTGATCCTAGGGCGCCGAGCACCCATCCTCGACGATCAGAGGTATGTCTCACCATACCTGAGTCGTCATGCAAAAATGCACCTCGCACTGATAAGGGCTTCTCGGAGTCGGGATGAAATTTCATGATAAAACAGTTGAAAGCATGAGTTTGTTTAAAACCATTTTTTAAAACCTCTCCATCCCTAACCCAATATCAACGCTCCTAATTCTATCCTCGCTGTATCTTCCGGTACGTCTAGCTAGGGTGCAGCTTAGCTTGCCAACTCCTCATTCTACCAATTTGGGGCATTCCTTTATAAGAGAATATATTAGTTCCACTTTGTAATCTATGCAAGCGTGAAATTCTCAACGTTAATATAAAAACGAAAAACCATCGGTAAGCACAACTCAAATCAAGACTCGCATAAGTCACAAGAAATTCAAAATGCGATAAGATTCTTGCTTACAACATAATGTACAGAAAGTCCACTCACATTAGTCCTTGCGAGTTCCTAGGAATCGCTGGGTCCTTCAGCGGCTTCCGCTGAACCTTTTCCCCTCCCTAGAATCAATGAGAGTACTGAATAAATACAAACTCCATATTTCTCTTAACTTCGTCTTATAGTTTAAGAATACGGAGTTTTAAAGACATGGTTCCGTATTCTTAACTTAGACTTCTAATCATTTCAAAGTTAGCTTATAAGAGACATTAACCTCTTAAGACCATGTTTTCATACTTAATGAACATCACATGCCCTTAAATCCTTATATTACCCTTAAGCATGTTTAGCTAGCCGACATTAAACACTCTAGAGCATGAATACCCGAAGCATGGCAATTATGGGCATTGAGCCTACATAAGCATGTGAATTACAAAAGCTAACATACTAAAGCAAGCTAACATGGTCACTAATCGGCATTAATGCCTTAGGACTTTCATGAAAATTTTGGCGGCACCTTCCCTGTTTATAGGGCCCCGAAACATTATACAATCAATCACATATATCATAATGCATGATAAGCCATGGTTCTACATTATCATTCAAGCATTCAAACTCTCTATTCTTCCCTTGATCTTCCTCTAATCCTAGCCTAATTACAAACTTAGCATCAAGCAATACTCATCACCACAAGTTCCTTCAAACATGCATCTAACTTAGGGGTTTTCCCCAAATCCAAATTACTAGGGCTTTACTTGGAAGAAGAGATTGCTCGTCGGCGTAGGGCTGTGAACTATCCACCGGTGAGGGAGATCGCGACGGGAGAGCTGGCGGCGCTGGTGGTCGTGATCAAGGGTGGCCGGCCGGCTCCATGACTCGGGCGGAGGAGCGTGAGGGAGGGGTCCGGCGAACTGGTCAGCCGTGCAGGGGGGGGAAGCGCCGGCCGGTGACTCGTGCACTCGCGCGCGGGCGCTGGCCGGAGGCGGTGAGGTTCCGGCGTGGCCGAGGAGATGGCCGCGACTCGAGCGTGAATCGGCCCACCCTCGTGCACGAGAGAGATGGTGAGGGGAAAGAGAGAGAGAGTGATGAATTTTTCTCTCATCTCTAAGACTTACCTTATAGCCCCTTTCATGATGAATTTAATTTCACTATTCTAATATTAAATTGTCACATGGCTCTAATAGTATATATTATCATGGTCACATGGCTCCAATGACCACTTTAATCAACCTTCTCTCCTTCCATTATTATTATCCTCAATTAACTTTACTATTCAAACATTAAATGGTCACATGGCTCCAATATTGTATATTATCATTGTCACATGGCTCCAATGACCACTTAATCAACCCTATCTCCTTCTTTTATTTAGCTACCCTTCATTTAAAATAATATAATTATTGAAGTTCCTGTAGCATCACATGACTTAGTGTAGCTTCACTTGTCCCAACTCAATTATTCACCCATCTGTCTGTCTGGACCCAGACCCACCAATTCCGGGTCAATGATCCCAGACATCACTGCGTACTGTACCCTCACGAGTCTGCCTCTTGTCAGACCAGATCCGCGATTTCCGGCTTTTGACTCGCCCGATCTACTTTATCGGAACTCTAATGTTTGTCTGTTTCTCTTAATTACTCTTGATTAATTAACACTTAATAATTTATGAACTAATTAATCCAGCTTCCACTATTATCCACTTCCAACTATTTCGAATCAGAATGGCCCGACCCCATAGTTGCTAAGTTGGATTTCTAGTCGCCCCTTAATTTCCGACTTTTCTCTAATCGAAGTTTTAAACCAACGAATAATTATAAATTTTCCAATCCCTCACATTATTTATTGGGAAATCAACCAAAAGATAACTCAGAATTTTCGGGGCGTTACAAAATGGGTGCTACATATACAGATTACATATTGGTCCACAAGATGTACGCTCTATGTGTAACCTCACAAGTGAAAATCTCTGTCACCTTTTCGCTGAATGTAGGATGCAACGGGAGGTTTGGCATGAAATCCAAAATTTGGGCTTTCTAACAACAGTGAATATGGTTGACAGCAATCTCCTAGATGGAGAATGGTTGCAAACAGGTACCTCAGGAAACTACAAATTCACAGATATTGAATTAACTGTTATATCTTATACCTTGTGGCAGATCTGGACCAACCGTTGCAACAAGATCTTCAATGATTCAAGCTGGGACCCAAAAAAGATTGCAAATAATACCTTGGTGTTGGCACATGAATATAGTCAAAAAGAAACACAAGAGGAAGAACTAGAAGCTCAACAAACGTGGACATGGAAAAGAGAGAACTACACTCATATCCTTTATACTGATGGCTCATGGCTCCCTGGTGAATCTAAAGCAGATTTTGGCTATGTTATTTTTAATACTGATGGAAGGCTCTGTTTTGTTGGCACAGGAAGCAGGGAGGCCACATCAGCGCTGGAGGATGAAGCACTTGCTCTCAGAGAAGGTCTGCTGATGCTCATCCAGCTTAGAAGCAATGGAGTGATTGTCCAAACAGATAATTTAATGTTCAGAGATATATGATCCAAGAGAGACAAGACCAAAATCACAGAACCAATGGCACATTGAAGAAATGCAAAGAGGCGAAGAAAGTGACACGCTAGAATATCTGAGAAAATTAATAGAGACAACAACCATATTGCAGATCAACTTGCCAAGAGGGCAAATAGATGTGGATTTGAAATTGCAACAAACGATGCACAAAACATGCCATTATGGCTTAAAACTAGTTTCTGTAACTTTGATTTGAAGTTTTAAATATAATCTAGCCCAAGGGCTCTAATTTACCAAAAAAAAAAAAAAAAATTCTGATTCAATGTTTTGAATTTTAGGTACTTGCTATGGTATTGAAATGTTATGCCATGGAGACAAACTAGTAGAATGTTATTCTACAAATTGCTTTTCTTGCTGTTTGATTGGTTTCTCCTATTTGATTTGTAATTAGGCTCATTAATTATTTGTTTATAAGTTGATTGATTCTAGTAAGACTTGAAGTACTTTTGATTGATTCATCACTTTTATTCCTGCTGTTACTACTTCTCTTAAGCATTCATGATCATCCTGAATTTTATTCAAATGGTTTTAGTTGTCAAATTTCTTATTAATACAACTTACATGGTTTTCTCTATATTCAAGCTTTCTCAACTTTGTTTGATCTACATCCTATTTATCTTCATCTCCTTGAATATCTTTCAGTGGTACCTCATCCCAGACCTTCCCGACTCTTTTATAAGGTAATGCCGAATCAATGTTTTGGATTTTAGGTAAATGCTATGCTATTGAAATGTAATGTTATTGATTATAGTAAGACTTGATGTGCTTTTGATTAATTCATCACTTTTCTTGTTGTTTGCTTGATTTCTTCTATTTGATTTGCAATTAGGCTCATTAATTATTTGTTTATAAGTTGATAGATTCTAGTAAGACTTGAAGTACTTTTGATTGATTCATCACTTTTATTCCTGCTATTACTGCTTCTCATAAGCATTCATGATCACCCTGAATTTTATTCAGATGGTTTTAATTGTCAAATTTCTTATTAATTGAACTTACTTGGTTTTCTCTATATTCAAGTTTTCTCTAGTTTGTTTGATCTAATCCTATTTATCTTTATCTCCTTCTGTATCTTTCCCTGGTTCGTCATCCCAGACGTTCCCGGCTCTTTTATAAGGTAATTCTGATTCAATTATTTGAATTTTAGGTAATTGCTATGGTATTGAAATGTTAGGTCATTGAGACAACCAGATTGCTTTTCTTGTTGTTTGCTTTGTTTCTTCTATTTGATTTGCAATTAGGCTCATTAATTATTTGTTTATAAGTTGATAGATTCTAGTAAGATTGAAGTACGTTTGATTGATTCATCACTTTTATTCCTGCTGTTACTGCTTATCATAAGCATTCATGATCATCCTTAATTTTATTCAGATGGTTTTAATTGTTAAATGTCTTATTAATTGAACTTACTTGGTTTCTCTATATTCAAGTTTTCTCTACTTTGTTTGATCAAATCCTATTTATCTTCATCTCCTTCAATATCTTTCCTTGGTTGCTCATCCCAGACCTTCCTAGCTCTTTTATAAGGTAATTCCGATTCAATGTTTTGAATTTTAGGTAAATGCTATGGTAATGAAATGTTATGTCATTGAGACAAACTAGTCGAATGTTATTCTACGGATTGCTTTTCTTGTTGTTTGATTGGTTTGTCCTATTTGATTTGCAATTAGGCTCATTAATTATTTGTTTATAAATTGATTGATTCTAGTAATGCTTGAAGTAATTTTGATTGATTCATTTATTTCTGCTGTTACTGCTTCTCTTAAGCATTCATGATCATCCTGAATTTTATTCAGATGATTTTAATTGTCAAATTTCTTATTAATTGAACTTACTTGGTTTTCTCTATATTCAAGCTTTCTCTACTTTGTTTGATCTACATCCTATTTATCTTCATCTCCTTGGATATCTTTCGGTGGTTCCTCATCCAGACCTTCCCGGCTCTTTTTATATGGTAAGGCCGATTCAATGGTTTGAATTTTAGGTAAATGCTTTGCTATTGAAATGTAATGTCATTGATTATAGTAAGACTTGAAGTGCTTTTGATTAATTCATCACTTTTCTTGTTGTTTGCTTTGTTTCTTCTATTTGATTTGCAATTAGGCTCATTAATTATTTGTTTATAAGTTGATAGATTCTAGTAAGACTTGAAGTACTTTTGATTGATTCATCACTTTTATTCCTGCATTTTCTGCATCTCATAAGCATTCATGATAATCCTGAATTTTATTCAGATGGTTTTAATTGTCAAATTTCTTATTAATTGAACTTACTTGGTTTTCTCTATATTCACGTTTTCTCTACTTTGTTTGATCTACTTCCTATTCATCTTCGTCTCCTTCAATATGTTTCCTTGAGACCTTCCCGGCTCTTTTATAAGGTAATTCCGATTCAATGTTTTGAATTTTAGGTAAATGCTATGGTATTGAAATGTTATGTCATTGAGACAAACTTTGTTTGTGTGGTATTGTTTCTTTAAACCATAGGTTGTTACAGAAAATGCTACTTACTAATTTTTTATTTGGTTGGTTTATAATTTGATTGATTATTATAAGACTTGAAGTGCTTTTTATTAATTCATCACTTTTCTTCTTGTTTTCATGGTTTGGCCTATTTGATTTGCAATTAGGCTCATTAATTATTTGTTTATAAGTTGATAATTTCTAGTAAGACCTGAAGTACTTTTGATTGATTCATAAATTTTATTCGTGGTGTTACTGCTTCTCATAAGCATTCATGATCATCACTTTTATTTGTTTAATTTTTATTCTTATGTTTATTCTTTATGTGCAATTAGATTGAAGATTGATGTTCCAATAAATAAACGACTTTTCTTTGTACTTTTGATGTTTGGACTTGTTTTATTTATGCATTGTTTTATCAGTGGTGAGTTTATTTATTTATTTAGATTGATTATTTTGATAGTATTTTTTGTTATAATTTAATACTAATTATAAAAAATAATTTAATTTATATAATGATCGCAGATGGAGGATACTGTAAATCTGATGGTCCTCATGCCAGCGAGGGCCATGAGGGTGAAGATTTAATCCTTTATGTTTTGTTTATTATGAATATCAATTTTGGATTATATAAGCACACACATATATATAGTTTTTGAAAATTTAAAAAAATCTATTTTTTTATTTAAAATATATTTATTTGTTATTGCAGGAAAATCAAAATCTCTGTTCGTTAAAGCTGTTTGTCCAATTTGGGTGCTATTTCAGGCCAAATTGTTTTGGTTTATTAGTTTTATTATACTTATCATTCCGATTATTATTTATGTGTGTTTTTGGCATAGATGTGAAATGGTTAGTAGGCGTTGTCTAGAAAATAGGGGTATAGAATTAATTCCCTTTAACGTTATTGAATTAATTCCCCTTGCTTATAGCATGGGTGACCTGAATGGCATGGAATGTATCATTTGTCTTGATACCTATCATGACAATGATAACATTCGCAGACTTCCTTCGTGTCGTCATTTCATTCACGATGCTTGCATTTGGGAATGGAGTAGACATAGTAGAACCTGTCCTACTTGTCGTAGGCCGTTCTAGTCATTTCATACTACATTTCATACTACATGTTTGTTGTGTATGTTGTATTTTGTGCACTGTTACTGTCAGGTGGACCTTATTAATATGTAAGGCTATTTGGAACCCAATTTTACTATGATTTACTATTGTCTTCTTGCATGTGGTGATCTATATGGATATGATGAAAGCACATAAGGCGCATTGAGGCATAGTTTCCTTCCTAGTTGCATGGTTTCCATATTTGGTTTGTCATTCAAGGAGTACGGCGAGGTAGTTGGGAGGCAGCATTAGGCAGCCTCTGCAGTCCATTTCCTCAATGACTTTATCGTTTTGTTACATGCTTCCTTCCTTCCTTCATAGTTGCATTTTTACAAACAAATTTTGTCGTTGAAAGACTGTGGCGGGGCAGTTTGGGTGGCCACAGTAGGCAGCCACTGCAGCCCATATCTTATGATGACTTCACTGTTTTTTTTTTTGTAGTTTTCTACATTTTGGTGGCAAATATTTCATTCTTTTCGGTTTTTTTTTTATTTTTTTATTTTTTATTTTAACTGGTTGTTGGAAATCTTTTAACCGTTTTAATGGTGGGAAGTAAGCAAATTTTGGAAACTAAAGCCGATGATAGTGCCTCATTCCGAAATGAGCCATAGAGTCATCAATTTATTATATTTTTTTATGAATTTATTTTTATTTTTTGACAGATGGGCCTCTCTCGCGTCTCCTTCTCCTCTCCCCCTTTGTATCTCTCACCTCTCTCCTTCCTTTGTCTTGAGAGTGAGAGAGAGGTTCCGAGAAAAGAGATGAATCCCTCTCGTGTCAATTTCTTTTGCCTGATTTGCAGGGGAACCAAAGGTGGTCGGAAGTGGCCAGGAAGATCTAGGGTTTGTAATAATTTTTTTGATTTTTTATGAATTTTTTTTATTGGTATATGAATTTTTTTATTCATCTGTAGTGCCTTCCAGATTGGTTTGTTTAATCTTATTTCAGTAATTAAAGTTCTTAGCTTAATCCCATTATATTTTTTCTTTTATGGTACTTGACAAGTGGAAAGGAGAAGATACTTACATAGTTTTCTTTCTAATTGCCTTATCTTTTTGTGCCTTATCTTTTTCCTGCCGAACTGACTTAGTTTCATTTGGCTGTCTTTTTTTACTTATGTGCACTGTTACTGCCGGATGGACCTTATTAATGAATAAGACTATTTGGAACCCAATTTTGCTATGATTTACTATTGTCTTCTTGCGGTTGGTGATCTATATGGCTATGATGAAAGCACATGAGGCACATTGAGGCATAGTTTCCTTCCTAGTTGCATGGTTTCCATATTTGGTTTGTCATTCAAGGAGTGGGGCGATATAGCTGGGAGGCCGCATTAGGCAGCCACTGTAGCCCATTTCCTCTAATGACTTTACTGTTTTATTACATGCTTCCTTCCTTCCTTGATAGTTGCATATTTTTCAATCAAATTTTGTAGTTAAAAGAATGCGGCGGGGCAGTCTGGGTGGCCACAGTAGGCAACCACTGCAGCCCATATCTGATAAGCATACATGAATATTCAAAAAATTCATTTAAAAAGATTTGGTCGTGATATCTTATTTGATCTGTATTTGTTTGTATAGTATTGTTTCTTTAAACCATAGGTGGCTGCAGAAAATGCCACTTACTGATTTTTTATTTTGCTGGTTTGTAATTTGATAGATTATAGTAAGACTTGAAGTACTTTTGATTAATTCATCACTTTTATTCCATGTGTTTGTGCTTCTGATAAACATACATGAATATGAAAAAAATTTAATTAAAAAGGATTTGGTCCTAATATCTTATTTGGTCTGTTTTTGTATGTATAGTATTGTTTATTTAAACCATGGGCTGTTGCCAAAAATGCTACTTACTGATTTTTTATTTGGTTGGTTTATAAGTTGATATTAATTCTAATAAGACATGAAGTACTTGTGATGAATTCATCACTTTTATTACTTGTTGATTCTTTCATATTTATAAGATGATTAATTCACCACTTTTATTTGGCTTTAAATGGTTCATTTCTCATCTTATTTTGATTCTTTGTCCTTCATTTGTTATACTCTTAACAACTCATTTTTTTATACTCTACAATTCATTTATTTAATTTTTCAACTGATGTTGATTCCTTATGTGCGGTTAGATTGAAGATGGATGTTCCAATGATTAAACAAATATTCTTTTTTATGATCTGCCTTTTATTTTCTTTTTGTGCCTTATCTTTTTCCTGCGAAACTGACTTAGTTTCATTTGGCTGTCTTTTTTTACTTTGGTGCACTGTTACTGTCGGATGGACCTTATTAATGTGTAAGACTATTTGGAACCCAATTTTGCTATGATTTACTATTGTCTTCTTACAGTTGGTGATCTATATGGCTATGATGAAAGCTCATGAGGCACATTGAGGCGTAGTTTCCTTTCTAGTTGCATGGTTTCCATATTTGGTTTGTCATTCAAGGAGAGAGGTGATGCAGTTGGGAGGCCGCATTAGGCAGCCACTGCAGCCCATATCCTCAAATGACTTTATTGTTTTATTACATGCTTCCTTCCTTCCTTCATAGTTGCATATTTTCAAACGAACTTTGTCGTTAAAAAAATGCGGCGGGGCAGTCTGGGTGGCCATAGTAGGCAACCACTGCAACCCATATTTTATAATGACTTCACTGTTTTTTTTATTGTAGTTTTCTACATTTTGCTGGCAAATATTTCATCTTTTTCGGGTTTTTTTTTTTGTACTGGTAGTGTGAAATCTTTTAACAGTTTTAATGGTGGGAAGCAAACAAATTATGGAAACTAAAGCCGATGTTAGTGCCTCATTGTCAACTGAGCCATGGGGTTATGAATTTATTATATTGTTTTTTATAATTTTTTTTTTATTTTTTGACAGTGGAGCCTCTGTTGTCTCTCTCTCCTCCCCCTTTATATCTCTTCCCGCTCTCTTTCCTCTGTTTTGAGAGTGAAAAAGAGGTTCAGAGAAAAGAGATGAATCCCTCCTCCGTCAATTTTCTTTTGCCTGATTTTCAGTGGAGCCGGACGTGGTCGGATGTGGCCGGATGGATCTAGGGTTTGTAGTAATTTTTTTAAATTTTTTTTTTCATTTTAGTATTTTTTTTATGAATTTATTTTATCAGTATATGATTTTCTTTTATTCATCTGTAGTGCCTTCAGTGTAGGTTTATTTAATCTTATTTTAGTAATTAAACTTAGCTTAATCCCATTATATTTTTCCTTTGAAGGTATTTGGCAAATGGAAAGGAGAAGGTACTCACATAGTTTTCTTTTTAATTGCCCAATTTCTTATTAATTGAACTCAATTGGTTTTCTCCATATTTAAGCTTGATCTACATTAATAAGCCCAATATTTTTCTTTTAAGATATTTGACAAGTGGAAAGGAGGTACTTACATAGTTTTCTATCTAATTGTCCATTTTCTTATTAATTGAACTTACTTGGTTTTCTCTATATTTAAGTTTTATCTACATTAATAAGCCCAATATTTTGCTTTTAAGGTATTTGACAAGTGGAAAGCAGAAGGTACTTCCTTAGTTTTCTGTCTATTTGTCCAATTTCTTATTATTTGAACATACTTGGTTTTCTCTATATTTAAGTTTGATCTACCTTTATAAGCCCAATATTTTCCTTTTAAGGTATTTGACAAGTGGAAAGGAGAAGGTACTTACATAGTTTTCTTTTTAATTGTCAAATTTCTTATTAATTTAACTTACTTGGTTTTCTCTATATTGAAGCTTTCTCTACTTTGTTTGATCTACATCCTATTTATCTTCATCACCTTGAATACCTTTCACTGGTTCCCATCCCAGACCTTCCCTGCTCTTTTATGAGGTAAGGCCGATTCAATGTTTTGAATATTAGGTAAATGCTATGGTATTGAAATGTTATGTCATTGGGACAAACTAGTAGAATGTTATTCTGCGGATTGGTTTTCTTGTTGTTTGATTGGTTTCTCCTATTTGATTTGCAATTAGGCTCATTAATATTTGTTTGTAAGTTGATAGATTCTAGTAAGACTTGAAGTACTTTTGATTGATTCATCACTTTTATTCCTGGTCTTACTACTTCTGTAACGCCCCGACCCGGATTCCGGGACCTCGAGTACGTCAACAGACCGGCCGTATTAAAGTAGAGATAAACTCAACTCGAATACAAGGCCTAATAATGTGATAAGCAGATAACAATCCATAACAAAAAAAAAAAAAAAAACTCGAGTCCATAAGAACAAAGAGTCATCACGGTCCGTAGGCCCTATAATAGTCTGGTCCCTATACGGGTCCTACAAATAACATTGCGCATAAAATAATAGATAAAGGACAAAGTAGGCTCCTAAAACCTCTGGTCTCCCTGTGTCCTCCCCTCGGGCTCCTCTCCCTCTTAAACCTCGGAATGCAGAAAAGAGGAAAAGAGAAAAACACATGAGCTTTCGAATGGAAAGCTCAGTAAGTACCCCTGCAGGTCACAATGACATAAATAGGAAATATGTCAACCAATGAGCTCATAATACCAACAAAATAGTCCTGGGAGTCTACCATAACAAAGCAAAGGTACGACCCCCGATACAGAAGCCCTCGGGCTCTGTAATGAGTTTTTTTAAGAGAACTCAAAGTTTGCTCCCTACCAAGATGTCCAAATTTATTTTGTAAATCACGACCTAGATGGTCGTTTGACCCTCGGTCCGCAGGTCGGTAGAACTACCTCTCCTACGTGTTAACACGGTCAGTGTACCACGCCCACTGACAGGTAAGACCTCTAGAGATTTGCCTCTCACGGCAAGGCGCATGTAAACGCTAGGGGTCTGCCATTTGAACATTCCTCTATCGGAGCTTCCCTAGCTCCACCGAGTCCCGCAAAGAGAACATAGCAAACAGGGACACCAACGTCCCGAAAACAAACATACATGCTCAACAGGAGTCTAAAACAGATACGAATAGCATGTATGTCATCAGCAGGGCATGTAGTAAGAATACATAGCAAGTCCAAGAAATCCCGTCACCGGGTGGAAAACTAGGCAAGTGAACTTATCTCTGGAGAGACTAAATGTCTTCCTGGACTCCTTTGGAATGCCTTACGTCTCCCCTGAGAGTATCTGGCATACATAGACTCTTATTAAAGTCAAGTTTTCTACAAGGTTCTAGTTTCACATGCATGTCCTACGTCTTGTTGGGCTTAGGCCCACTAACGGGTCCTAAGGACCATCTCTCGAGTTATCAGCCCTTATTCCCGTTTCTATGTCCTTTAGTTGACTTTTAGACCTACTTTGTGGTCAAAACTAGTCAACCCTAGTCTATTTGTCGAGTCTGACTCTTATTTAGTCATTTTGGTTGAGTTGGGCCTATTCAAATTGATCTTAATCCCCCTTTTTACCCTGGAAAGGCATTTTGGTCATTTGGCAACTTTTGACCCTAAAGTTTAAGGTTCCATCTTGCTTAAGGCTTAATAGTCCTTTTTGAATTTATTTAGCTTCCCTTCTAAGTAATTTCCATTATTTAACCCGTTGTCCAAATTTAAGAAATTAATTGATTAATTTCTATTTACCCCATTTCAATATTTTATTTTTTTTAATTAATTATCATGTTCGCAAACTCATAGTTCCATATAGTTACCGAGCTATACAACTATTTGATTAATAGTATCATTACTATTAATAGAAACACTACATTATTTAGTTTGTCACACTAAGGTTTTAATCTTTTATTAAAACTTTAAGTTTTCAAATTTGTTATTTAACTGTCACAACTCTTAGGTTAATATTTTAATTAAAATATTAACCCATTATTATCCGATTACCACAACAAACCATACTATAGTTTCAATTAAATGTCACATATAGTTAGTGCGACTATATTTATTTATCTATTGTCACACTACTAATGTTATGAAAATAACTATACTAACAATTATTTAAAAAATAATTGTCACTTCCCTAAGTTTCAAAATGATTAATAACCAACATTCCCTAAGTTAGCATTACCCAAATAGTAAAAATTCTTTTATTATTTCAATGTCACACACCTAAGTTTTAAATGCTTAATAATCCATAGTTTTGATTAATGTCACAGCCCCTAAGTTATAACATTAATAAAATTCATTCTATAATTAAAACTTTAATTATATATATATATATATATATCTATATATATATATATATATATATATATATATATATATATATATATATATATATATATATATATATATATATTTTTATTTATTATCTTCTCCTTCCTTAGCGAGACC
Organism: Dioscorea zingiberensis; assembly: GCA_026586065.1. NCBI lineage: Eukaryota > Viridiplantae > Streptophyta > Magnoliopsida > Dioscoreales > Dioscoreaceae > Dioscorea > Dioscorea zingiberensis. Next base: position 32,354,678 of record CM048824.1, read on the forward strand.
GAGAGCCACCGGCGTCCCGGTTCCCTCTCCGGCCACCATTCACGCTGCCCGTGCTCGGGCCTCGTCGCCGACGGCCTCGCGATCCAGGCCGAGCCCTCCGCTGCGACGCCGGAGCACGTCCCCCTACCGAGCACCAACAACGCTCTCAGCCTCGAGAAATAATTCTCCGGCGAGCTCACTACGTCGGTTATATGCGTGTGAGAACTATCTCTACGTGTTCTACAGAATTTTTAAACACTCACCGTGGGTTTGCTGTAGGCGAAGAATGCTGAAGACGCCGGTAAATCCCTACTGTTCTTTCTCCGGCGAGCTTGGTCTTGCAACGACCAGCTTCACATCTTCCTTTGCTGTCCCCGTCCCCTCCTTCTCCTGGAAATGGGCGCGACAATCCCACGCTCCAACGTAACTCAAACCCAGGTGTGACTGGCTCCCTCAATCCTCCCTTCTCCGACTGTCACCACGCCGGAACTTGGAGAAACTTGGCTAGTTGTGTGTCGAGACAGTGGAGGAGGTACCCCTTTTTATAGGGCTCGGGAGGCTAGATGAGGAGACGCCCACTCGAACGGCCTCGTCTTCAATCGGCCGACGTCCACGCTAACCGGCGGAGAAGAGAGCGGGGCTCGCGCAGGCGTTGGGCTGGGAGAGATGATGGAGTTGCCTCGGGATCGGTTCTCTGATGAAGGGCCAGGATTATTTGATCGCGATCAAAGGCCACAGTTTAATCTGGTTTCCTCGTATCCGGCGTTCTTTTAGATCAACCGTCGAGATAACTTTGAGATCGACGGTCAGATCTCAGTCCCTTGTCTCACGATATTGTTAGCCATAAGATGAACTGTTCACGGTTGCCCGCACCATGGAACCACTCTCACCTTAACGTTTTTCTCTTGCCTCACATCTGATCCACGATCAGATGGATCCCTTCTAGTGCCGACACGTGGCTCCATGTGAGCCGTTATAATGCCTCGCGATTTAACGCGGCATGAGATAATTTAATCTCAGCCGTTCATTCTTTCTGTTAGGGTTCTCTCTCACGAAAATTTATGAGAGGTCCCTGACACTTTTAAAATTACGCATAGGTCCAAGACTGTGAGAGGGGAAAACTTCTTTAAGGTCCTCAATTCTTTCAAAATTACTATTGGGTCCCTACAGACCCCATAATAATTTTATTTCCATTTAATAAATCATTTATTCCCACACCAACACCAATCGGGGGAAATAAATAATTTTATATTTTTATCTTTATTTTTATTTTTTTTCTTTCAAGGAAATATCAATATATTTATTTCCAAAAATTTATGGATTTTACAACTTCTGATAAGCATTCATGATCATCCCGAATTTTATTTTGAAGGTTTTAATGTTTTCCTGTCAAAAGCTTGAATTGTTGAGACAAACAAGTAGAATGTTATTATACAGCTTTAATGCCTTCATGATTAACATTTTTATTCCTTGTGTTTGTGCTTCTGATAAGCATTCATGAATATTAAAAAAATTTTATTCAAAAGGATTTGGTCCTGGTATCTGATTTGATCTGTATTTATTTGGTTGGTTTATAATTTGATAGATTATATTAAGACTTGATGTGCTCTTGATTAATTCATCACTTTTATTCCTTGTGTTTTTGCTTCTGATAAACATTCATGAATATTAGAAAAATTTTATTCAAAAGGATTTGGTCCTGATATCTTATTTTGTCTGTTTTTGTTTGTGTACTATTGTTTCTTTAAACCATAGGCTGTTGCCAAAAATTCTAAGTTCAGATTTTTTATTTGGCTGGTTTATATGTTGATATAATTCTAATAAGACTTGAAGTACTTGTGTTTGATTCATCACTTTTATTCCTTGTTGATTCTTTCATATTTATAAGATGATTAATTCATCAATTTTAGTTGGCATTAAATGGTTCTTGGTTCATCGTATTTTGATTATTTGTCCTTCATTTGTTATACTCTTGACAACTCATTTGTTATACTCTACAATTCATTGTTTAATTTTTCAACTGATGTTGATTCCTTATGTGCAGTTAGATTGAAGATGGATGTTCCAATGATTAAACGGATATTCTTTGTTATGATATGCCGTTTATTTTCTTTTTGTGCCTTATCTTTTTCCTGCCGATCTGACATAGTTTCATTTGGCTGTGTCTGTTTTTTCTTTTTGTGAACTGTTACTGTCGGATGGACCTTATTAATATGTAAGACTATTTGGTACCCTATTTTGCTATGATTTACTATTGTCTTCTTGCATGTGGTGATCTATATGGCTATGATGAAAGCACACGAGGCACATTGAGGCATAGTTTCCTTCGTAGTTGCATGGTTTCCATATTTGGTTTGTCATTCAAGGAGTGCGGTGAGGCAGTTGGGAGACCGCATTAGGCAGCCATTGCAGCCCATTTCCTCTAATGACTTTATTGTTTTATTACATGCTTCCTTTCTTCCTTCATAGTTGCATATTTTTCAAACATACTTTGTCATTGAAAGATTAAGTGAGGAAGTTTGGGTGTAAAGTATCGACCACCGCACCTATATCTTATAATGACATCCCGTTTTTTTTTTTGTTTTCTACATTTTGGTGGCAAATATTTCATTCATTTCGGGTTTTTTTGTACTGGTGGTGGGAAATCGTTTAACCGTTTTAATGGTGGGAAGCAAGTAAATTATTGAAACTAACGCCGATGATAGTGCCTCATTACGGTAGAGCCCGACCATGGAGTTATGAATTTATTATATTCTTTTTACGAATTTATTTTTATTTTTTGACAAAGGGGCCTCTCTTGTCTCTCTCTCCTCTCCCCTTTCTATCTCTCCCCTGTCCTCTTCCTCTGTTTTGAGAGAGAGAGGGGTTCAGAGAGAAGAGATGAATCCCTACTTGTCAATTTTGTTTTGCCTGATTTGCAGTGGAGCCGGAGGTGGTCGGAGGTTGCCGGATAGATCTAGTGTTTGTAGTAATTTTTTTTTTGATTTTTTTTCTTTTTAATATTTTTTTTGAATTTATTTTATTAGTATATTATTTTTTTTATTCATTTGTAGTGCCTTCAATGTAGTTTTATTTAGTCTTATTTTAGTAATTAAATTTCATAGCTTAATCCCATTATATTTTTCCTTTTAAGGCATTTGACAAGTGGAAAGCAGAAGGTACTTACTTAGTTTCTTTCTAATTGTCCAATTTCTTATTAGTTGAGCTTACTTTGTTTTCTCTATATTTAAGCTTGATCTACATTAATAAGCACAATATTTTCCTTTTAAGGTATTTGTCAAGTGGAAAAGCGGTACTTAAATAGTGTTCCTTCTAATTGTCCAATTTCTTATTAATTGAACTTACTTGGTTTTCTCTATATTTAAGTTTGGTCTATATTAATAAGCACAAGATTTTCCTTTTAAGGTATTTGACAAGTGGAAAGCAAAAGGTACTTACATAGTTTTCTTTCTAATTGTCCAATTTCTTATTAATTCAACCTACTTGGTTTTCTCTATATTTAAGGTAGATCTACATTAAGAAGCCCAATACTTCCTTTTAAGGTATTTGACAAGTGGAAAGCAGTAGGTACTTACATAGTTTTCTTTTGAATTGTCCAATTTCTTATTTATTGAACTTACTTGGTTTTCTCTATGTTTAAGTTTTCTCTTCATTGTTTGATCTACATCCTATTATTCATCTTCTCCTTGAATATCTTTCATTGGTTCCCCATTCCAGACCTTCCCGACTCTTTTGTAAGGTAAGGCCGATTCAATGTTTTGGTTTTTAGATAAATGCTATGCTATTTAAATGTAATGTCATTGATTATAGTAAGACTTGAAGTGCTTTGATTAATTAATCAATTTTCTTGTTGTTTAATTTGTTTCTCCTATTTGATTTGCAATTAGGCTCATTAATTATTTGTTTATTAGTTGATAGATTCTACTAAGACTTGCAGTACTTTTGATTGATTCATCACTTTTAGTCCTGCAGTTACTGCTTCTCATAAGCATTCATGATCATCCTGAATTTTATTCAGATGATTTTAAATGTAAAATTTCTTATTAATTGAACCTACTTGGTTTTCTCTATATTCAAGTTTTCTCTACTTTGTTTGATCTACATCCTATTTATCTTCATCTCCTTTAATATCTTTCCCTGGTTCCTCATTCCAGACGTTCCCAGCTGTTTTATAAGGTAATTCAGATTCAATGTTTTGAATTTTAGGTAAATGCTATGGTATTGAAATGTTATGCCATGGAGACAAACTAGTAGAATGTTATTCTACAGATTGCTTTTCGTGTGGTTTGATTGGTTTCTCCTATTTCATTTGCAATTAGGCTCATTAATTATTTGTTTATAAGTTGATTGATTTTAGTAAGACTTGAAGTACTTTTGATTGATTTATAAGTTTTATTCCTGCTGTTACTGCTTCTCTTAAGCATTCATGATCATACTGAATTTTATTCAGATGGTTTTAATTGTCAGATTTTTTATTAATTGAACTTACTTGGTTTTCTCTATATTCAAGCTTTCTCTACTTTGTTTGATCTACATCCTATTTATCTTTGTAACGCCCCGACCCGGATCCCGGGACCTCGAGCACGTCAACAGACCGGCCCTATTAAAGAAGAGATAAACTCAACTCGAATACAAGGCCTAATAATGTGATAAGCAGATAACAATCCATACATAAACATAAACTCGAGTCCATAAGAACATAGAGTCATTAGGGTCCGTAGGCCCTATAGTAGTCTGGCCCCTATACGGGTCCTACAAACAACAATACGCATAAAAGACTAAGATAAAGATAAGGTAGGCTCCTAAAACCTCTGGTCTCCCTGAGTCCTCTCCTCAGGCTCCTCTCCCTCCTAAACCTCGGAATCTGTAAAAGAGGAAAAGAGAAAACACATGAGCTTTCGAATGGAAAGCTCGATGAAGTACCCCCAGAGGTCACAAATGTCATAGATGTAAAAATATGACGGCCAACGAGATCATAATATCAACAATATAGTCCTAGGAGTCTACCGCAAAACAAGTCAAAGGTACGACCCACGTCTGCACCCTCGGGCTCAGAGTGAGTCTCTAAGAGAACTCTAGGTTTACTCCCTACGGTATGTCCAAATTTTGGATGTAAATACGACCTAGTTGGTCGCTTGACCCTCCTGGTCACGAGGTTCGTAGAACTACCTCTCCTACGATGTTAACACCTGTGTACCATGCCCAGCGGCGGGTAAGACCTCCGTGAGATTTGCTATTACGGTAAGGTCATTAGGAAGGTCGGGAGGTCCTAACCTCAACATCTCTAAATTGGAGCTTCCCTAGCTCCAATCGAGTCCCAAAGAGAACATAGCAAACAGGGACACCAACGTCCCGAAAACAAATACACATGCTCAACAGGATTCAAAAACAGATATGAACAGCATGTATGGCTTCAGCAGTGCATGTAACAAGAATACATAGCAAGTCCAAGAAATCCTGTTACCGAGCGGAAACTAGGCAAGTGAACTTACCTCTTGTTGGTACTAGATGTCCTTCTAGTCTTCCTTAGTATGCCAACAACTCCTCGAGAGTATCTGGCATGCAGAGGTCCTATTAGAAATAGTGTTCCAATAATATTTCTATGTCCTTAGGTGTACATGCATGCCTTACATTCTTATTGGGCTTAGGCCCACTAACGGGTTCTAGGGACCTTCTCTGCAGTTATCGGCCCTTATTTCCGTTTCAGTGTCCCTTAGTTGACTTGTAGATTTACTTTGGTCTAACCTAGTCAACTCTAGTTGAGTTGGGCCCATTTCAAGCCCATTGCACCATTTATGTTGACCTTAGTCCCTTGAAGGGCTTTTTGGTCATTTGATAGTTTATGACCCTAAGGTCTATCTCGTTTAGGGCTTAATAGTCCTTTTTGAATTTATTTAGCTTCCTTACTAAATATTTTCCATCACATAGCCAATTTATCCTAATTTAAGAAATTAACTAATTAATTTCTATTTATCCCATTTCAATATTTAATAATAATTATTAATTAATTATTATGTCACATATTCTCTTTTCCATATAGTTGTCTAATTTTTCAACTATTTGATTAATAGTTTCAATACTATTAATAGAGACAATACTAATTTAATTGTCGAACCAAGGTTTTAATCTCCTATCAAAACCTTATGTTTCCTAATTATTAAATTATGAATAAAAATTTCATAACCTAATAATCATCACAAAACCTAAGTTTTATTATCAATGGAACTAAACACTTTATTCGATTAATTGAGCATGTGTCGCACTTTCCAAACTTTAATCAGTTTCATTAACCGATTAACTTTTCAACTATGTCTCACTATAGTTTTCAAATTATTAATCATGCTAATAATTTGTCACACTCTATAGTTTCAAAATCATTTGAGACTATATCCATAGTTAAATAATTATGGATGTGTCACACTATCTAAATTTCATAACTAATTTATCACTAAATAAATCAATTATATGTCACATACCATAGTTTTCAAATAAATATTTCATTTATCTAATTATCACTTGTCACTCTAAGTTAATTTTTCATTAACTTTAATATATGGTCACAAGTCCATAAGTTCCGCATTTTAATACCATGTCTAGCTAATTATTACTTATAATAATTAACTAATGTTTTTAATTAAAATGAGAGGAAAATAATTATTAACAATATTGCTGTCACACCCCTAAGTTACTAACTAAAATAACTAAATTAATACTTTTATTTATTTTGTTTTTATTTCCTCTCCTTCTTCAACCTTCGTTTCTCTCTCTCTCTATCGCGACTGAGCAACGCCGGTGCCATCGTCTCCATCTCCGGCCACCGTGCACGCCTGCCCGGGCTTGGAGCTCGTCGCCGATGGCCTCCCGCTCTCGGCCGAGCCCTCTGTTGCACCGCCGGGCCACGTCTCCCCACTGAGCATCGGTAATGCTCTCGGCCGCGAGAAAGATTTCGCCGGCGAGCTCACACCGCCGATGGTATGCATGCAGAAACTATCTCTACGTGTTCTACAGGGTTTTTGAATACTCACCGTGGGTTTTTCTGATGGGGAGGAATGCTGGAGACGCCGGTAAAACCCTACTGTTCTTTCTCCGGCGAGCTCGGTCTCGGCAACGACCAGTTTCTCGTCTTCCCTTGCTGTCCCGGTTCCCTCCTTCTCCTGGAGAATGGACGCGACGATCTCACGCTCCAACGTAACTCGATCTCAGGCGCGACTGGCTCCCTCTTCCCTTCCTTCTCCGACTGACACCTCGCCGGAACTTGGAGGAACCGTGCTTGTTGCATGCTGAGACAGTGGAGAAGGTACCAGTTTTTATAGGGCTCGGGAGGCCAGACGAGGAGACGCTCACTCGAACGGCCTCGTCTTCAATCGGCCGACGTCCACGCGTAACCGGCGGAGAAGAGAGCGGGGCTCGTGCAGGCGTTGAGCTGGTAGAGATGATGGAGTTGCCTCAGGATCGGTTCTCCGATGAAAGGCCAGGATTGCTTGATCTACTTCAACGGTTTAGATCAAATCTCCAAGTCTCGGTTCAAACACACTCCAGATCTACGGCGTAGATCTAATTACATTCAACGGCTTAATGTCAACTCTACGCTTCGAGATCTAGCGCATCTAGATCAACGATCGTGATCTTGTAATGGTTTAACGGTTGGATTTTAATCCATCGCCTCGGATCAAAACAATCAGAGGATGAGCGACTGACCACGAGCCGCACCATGGGGTCACCTCCAGGTTATCCACTTCTCTTGCCTCGTATCCAACTACGATCAGATGAATTCAATCTGATCTCACCACGTCTCGAGATGAAGCATAGTTCGAGATGTTTTAATCTCAGCCGTTCATTCTCTCTAATAGCGTTTTCTCTCACAAAATTTTATGAGAGGTCTCTGACACTTTTAAAATTGCACATAGGTCCAAGATTGTGAGAGGGGAAAACTTCTTTAAGGTCCTCAATTCTTTCAAAATTACTATTAGGTCCCTACAAACCCCATATTACTTTTTAATTTCCATTAAATTTAAATAAATCATTTAATCCCACAATAACGCTAATCGCGGGAAATAAATATTTTAAATATTTTTCTCAAGAAAAATAACAAAATATTTATTTTCCAAAACTTCATGGATTTTACAATCCTCCCCCCTTACAAAAATTTCGTCCCCGAAATTTCTACGCCGTTTATACTTCATACAAACAACTCTGGGTAACGCTGCCTCATATCCTCCTCACGTTCCCAGGTAGCTTCCCGCTCGGTGTGGTTACTCCACTTCACCTTAATAAAAGGGATAGTTCTATTCCTTAACTTTTTGTCCTCTTGGCCCAAAATAGCCACTAGGCGTTCCTAGTAGGACATATCCTCTTGGACTTCCACCGGAACCTGAGGAATCACTCTGGTGGGATCACGAATACACTTCTTCAAGATTGAAATGTGGAAGACATTGTGAACCTAAGCGAGGTCCTGTGGTAGAGCCAATCTATATGCCACCACTCCTATGCGCTCTAATATCTCAAAAGGTCCGATATAACGCGGAGCAAGTTTTCCACGTCGTCCAAACCTTACTACCCCTTTCATAGGAGATACTTTTAGGAATACCAATTCCCCCACTTGAAACTCCTGATTGGATCTCTTTCGATCGGCATAACTCTTTGGTCTACTCTGGGCAGCCTGGAGTCGCTCCCTGATCACCTTGACATGTTCCTCCGTTTGTCTTACAAAATCAGGTTGCTTAAGCTACCAGCTTCCTTTCTCCCACATCTCCCCAACAAATGGGAGTTCGGCACTTCCTTCCATAGAGTGCCGACATACATGCGATTCGTATCTGTTTTAGACTCCTGTTGAGCATGTATGTTTGTTTTCGGGACGTTGGTGTCCCTGTTTGCTATGTTCTACTGCCCGGACTCAGTGGAGCTAGGGAAGCTCCGATAGAGGAATGTTCAGTGACAGGACCCCCTAGCGTTTCTGTCTGCCTTGCCAGAGAGGCAAATCTCTAGAGGTCTTACCTGTCAGTGGGCGTGGTACACTGACCGTGTTAACACGTAGGAGAGGTAGTTCTACCGACCTGTGACCGGAGGGTCAAACGACCATCTAGGTCGTATTTACAGCAAATAGCTGGACATACTGGCCGGGAGTAAACTTTGAGTTCTCTTAAAAAAACTCATTACAGAGCCCGAGGGCTTCTGTATCGGGGGTCGTACCTTTGCTTTGTTATGGTAGACTCCCAGGACTATTTTGTTGGTATTATGATCTCATTGGTTGACATATTTCCTATTTATGTCATTGTGACCTGCAGGGGTACTTACTGAGCTTTCCATTCGAAAGCTCATGTGTTTTTCTCTTTTCCTCTTTTACAGATTCCGAGGTTTAAGAGGGAGAGGAGCCCGAGGGGAGGACACAGGGAGACCAGAGGTTTTAGGAGCCTACTTTGTCCTTTATCTATTATTTTATGCGCAATGTTATTTGTAGGACCCGTATAGGGACCAGACTATTATAGGGCCTAGGGACCCTGATGACTCTATCTTCTTATGGACTCGAGTTTATTTATTTTTTTTTGTTATGGATTGTTATCTGCTTATCACATTATTAGGCCTTGTATTCGAGTTGAGTTTATCTCTACTTTAATACGGCCGGTCTGTTGACGTACTCGAGGTCCCTAATCTGGCCTGGGCGCATGAAGTAGTAAGACCAGGAATAAAAGTGATGAATCAATCAAAAGTACTTCAAGTCTTACTAGAATCTATCAACTTACAAACAAATATTAATGAGCCCAATTGCAAATCAAATAGGAGAAACCAATCAAACAACAAGAAAACAAATCCGCAGAATAACATTCTACTAGTTTGTCCCAATGACATAACATTTCAATACCATAGCATTTACCTAATATTCAAAACATTGAATCGGCCTTACCTCATAAAAGAGCAGGGAAGGTCTGGGATGGGAACCAGTGAAAGATATTCAAGGGGATGAAGATAAATAGGATGTAGATCAAACAAAGTAGAGAAAGCTTCAATATAGAGAAAACCAAGTAAGTTAAATTAATAAGAAATTTGACAATTAGAAAGAAAACTATGTAAGTACCTTCTCCTTTCCACTTGTCAAATACCTTAAAAGGAAAATATTGGGCTTATAAAGGTAGATCAAACTTAAATATAGAGAAAACCAAGTAAGTTCAAATAATAAGAAATTGGACAAATAGACAGAAAACTAAGGAAGTACCTTCTGCTTTCCACTTGTCAAATACCTTAAAAGCAAAATATTGGGCTTATTAATGTAGATAAAACTTAAATATAGAGAAAATCAAGTAAGTTCAATTAATAAGAAAATGGACAATTAGATAGAAAACTATGTAAGTACCTCCTTTCCACTTGTCAAATATCTTAAAAAAAAAATATTGGGCTTATTAATGTAGATCAAGCTTAAATATGGAGAAAACCAATTGAGTTCAATTAATAAGAAATTGGGCAATTAAAAGGAAAACTATGTGAGTACCTTCTCCTTTCCATTTGCCAAATACCTTCAAAGGAAAAATATAATGGGATTAAGCTAAGTTTAATTACTAAAATAAGATTAAATAAACCTACACTGAAGGCACTACAGATGAATAAAAGAAAATCATATACTGATAAAATAAATTCATAAAAAAATACTAAAATGAAAAAAAATTAAAGAAAAAATTATTACAAACCCTAGATCCATCCGACCACGTTCGGCTCCACTGAAAATCAGGCAAAAGAAAATTGACAGAGGAGGGATTCATCTCTTTTCTCTGAACCTCTTTTTCACTCTCAAAACAGAGGAAAGAGAGCGGGAAGAGATATAAAAGGGGAGAGGAGAGAGAGACAACAGAGGCTCCACTGTCAAAAAATAAAAAAAAAAATTATAAAAAAAATATAATAAATTCATAACCCCATTGCTCAGTTGACAATGAGGCACTAACATGGGCTTTAGTTTCCATAATTTGTTTGCTTCCCACCATTAAAACTGTTAAAAGATTTCACACTAAAAGTACAAAAAAGAAAACCCGAAAAATATGAAATATTTGCCAGCAAAATGTAGAAAACTACAATAAAAAAAACAGTGAAGTCATTATAAAATATGGGTCAGTATTGGTTGCCTACCGTGGGCCACCAGGCCTTGCCGCATTTTTTAACGACAAAGTTCGTTTGAAAATATGCAACTATGAAGGAAGGAAGGAAGCATGTAATAAAACAATAAAGTCATTTGAGGATATGGGCTGCAGTGGCTGCCTAATGCGACCTCCCAACTGCATCACTGCTCTCCTTGAATGACAAACCAAATATGGAAACCATGCAACTAGGAAGGAAACTACACCTCAATGTGCCTCATGAGCTTTCATCATAGCCATATAGATCAACAACTGTAAGAAAACAATAGTAAATCATAGCAAAATTGGGTTCCAAATAGTCTTACACATTAATAAGGTCCATCCGACAGTAACAGTGCACAAAAGTAAAAAAAGACGGCCAAATGAAACTAAGTCAGTTCGGCAGGAAAAAGATAAGGCACAAAAAGATAAGGCAATTAGAAAGAAAACTATGTAAGTATCTTCTCCTTTCCACTTGTCAAATAATATAAAAGAAAAAAATATAATGGGATTAAGCTAAGAACTTTAATTACTAAAATAAGATTAAACAAACAAATCTATAAGGCACTACAGATGATTAAAAAAAATTCATATACAAATAAAAAAAATTAATAAAAAAATCAAAAAAATTATTACAAACCCTAGATCTTCCTGGCCACCTCCGATCACCTCCGGTTCCACTGCAAATCAGGCAAAAGAAAATTGACACAAGAGGGATTCATCTCTTCTCTCAGAACCTCTCTCTCACTCTCAAGACAAAGGAAGGAGAGAGGCGAGAGATACAAAGGGGGAGAGGAGAGGGAGACGAGAGAGGCCCATCTGTCAAAAAATAAAAATAAATTCATAAAAAATATAATAAATTGATAACTCCATGGCTCAGTTCAGAATGAGGCACTATCATCGGCTTTAGTTTCCAAAATTTGCTTACTTCCCACCATTAAAGCGGTTAAAAGATTTCCAACCACCAGTTAAAAAAAAAACCCCAAAAAGAATGAAATATTTGCCACCAAAATGTAGAAAACTACAAAAAAACAGTGAAGTCATCATAAGATATGGGCTGCAGTGGCTGCCTACTGTGGCCACCCAAACTGCCCCGCCGCATTCTTTCAACGACAAAGTTTGTTTGAAAAAATGCAACTATGAAGGAAGGAAGGAAGCATGTAATAAAACGATAAAGTCATTAGAGGAAATGGGCTGCAGTGGCTGCCTAATGCGGCCTCCCAACTACCTCGCCGCACTCCTTGAATGACAAACCAAATATGGAAACCATGCAACTAGGAAGGAAACTATGCCTCAATGTGCCTTATGTGCTTTCATCATAGCCATATAGATCACCACATGCAAGAAGACAATAGTAAATCATAGTAAAATTGGGTTCCAAATAGTCTTACATATTAATAAGGTCCATCTGACAGTGACAGTGCACAAAATACAACATACAAAACAAACATGTAGTATGAAATGTAGTATGAAATGACTAGAACGACCTACGACAAGTAGGACAGGTTCTACTATGTCTACTGCAATATTCCCGAATGCAAGCATCGTGAAAGAAATGACGACACGAAGGAAGTCTGCGAATGCTATCATTGTCATGATAGGTATCAAGACAAATGATACATTCCATGTCATTCAGGTCACCCATGCTATACGCAAGGGGAATTAATTCAATATCGCTAAGGGGATTTAATTCTATACCCCTATTTTCTAGACCATGCTTAATAAATATTTCAAATCTACACCTAAAAGACACATAAATAATAGTCAGAATAATAAGTATAATAAAACTAATAAACCAAAACAATTTCGCATGAAATAGCACCCAATCGGGACAAACAGCTTTAACAAACAGAGATTTTGATTTTCCTGCAATAACAAATAAATATATTTTAAATAAAAAGTAGATTTTTTTTTAATTTTCAAAAACTATATATGTGTGTTCGTATATAATCCAAAATTGATATTTATAATAAACAAAACATAAAGGATTAAATCTTTACCCTTATGGCCCTCACCCTCATGAGGACCATCAGATTTATAGTATCCTCCATCTGTGATCATTATATAAATTAAATTATTTTTTATAATTATTATTTAATTATAACAAAAAATACTATCAAAATAATCAATCTAAATGAATAAATAAACTCACCACTGATAAAACTCAGCATAAATAAAACAAGTCCAAACATTAACAGAACAAAGAAAAGTCGTTTAATCATTGGAACATACATCTTCAATCTAATTGCACATAAAGAATAAACATAAGAATAAAAATTAAACCAATAAAAGTGATGATCATGAATGCTTATGAGAAGCAGTAACACCATGAATAAAATTGATTAATCAATCAAAAGTACTTCAGGTCTTACTAGAAACTATCAACTTATAAACAAATAATTAATGAGCCTAATTGCAAATCAAATAGGCCAAACCACGAAAACAAGAAGAAAAGTGATGAAATAATAAAAAGCACTTCAAGTCTTACAATAATCAATCAAATTATAAACCAGCCAAATAAAAAAAAGTAAGTAGCATTTTCTGTAACAACCTATGGTTTAAAGTAACAATACTACACAAACAAAGTTTGTCTCAATTACATAACATTTCAATACCATAGCATTGACCTAAAATTCAAAACATTGAATCGGAACTACCTTATAAAAGAGCCGGGAAGGTATGAGATTAGGAACTAGGGAAAGATATTGAAGGAGATGAAGATGAATAGGATGTAGATCAAACAAAGTAGAGAAAACATGAATATAGAGAAAACTAAGTTCAATTAATAAGAAATTTGACAATTAAAACCATCTGAATAAAATTCGGGATTATCATGAATGCTTATGAGAAGCAGAAACAGCAGGAATAAAAGTGATGAGTCAATCAAAAGTACTAAAGCCCTTACTAGAATCTATCAACTTATAAACAAATAATTAATGAGCCTAATTGCAAATCAAATAGATAAAACCAAGCAAACAACAAGTTATGAATTAATCAAAAGCACTTCAAGTCTTACTATAATCAATGACATTACATTTCAATAGCAAAGCATTTACCTAAAATTCAAACCATTGAATCGGGCTTACCTTATAAAAAGAGCCGGGAAGGTCTGGGATGAGGAACCACCGAAAGATATCCAAGAAGATGAAGATAAATAGGATATAGATCAAACAAAGTAGAGAAAGCTTGAATATAGAGAAAACCAAGTAAGTTCAATTAATAAGAAATTTGACAATTAAAACCATCTGAATAAAATTCAGGATGATCATGAATGCTTAAGAGAAGCAGTAACAGCAGAAATAAAAGTGATGAATCAATCAAAAGTACTTCAAGTCTTACAAGAATCAATCAATTTATAAACAAATAATTAATGAGCCTAATTGCAAATAAAATAGGAGAAACCAATCAAACAACAAGAAAAGCAATCCGTAGAATAACATTCTACTAGTTTGTCTCAATGACATAACATTTCAATACCATAGCATTTACCTAAAATTCAAAACATTGAATCGGAATTACCTTATAAAAGAGCCGGGAAGGTCTGGGATGAGCAACCAGGGAAAGATATTGAAGGAGATGAAGATAAATAGGATGTAGATGAAACAAAGTAGAGAAAACTTGAATATAGAGAAAACCATGTAAGTTAAATTAATAAGAAATTTGACAATTAAAACCATCTGAATAAAATTAAGGATGATCATGAACGCTTATGAGAAGCAGTAACAGCAGGAATAAAATTGATGAATCAATCAAAAGTACTTCAAGTCTTACTAGAATCTATCAACTTATAAACAAATAATTAATGAGCCTAATTGCAAATCAAATAGGAGAAACCAATCAAACAGCAAGAAAAGCAATCTGTTTGTCTCAATGACATAACATTTCAATACCATAGCAATTACCTAAAATTCAAGTAATTGAATAGGAATTACCTTATAAAAGAGCCGGGAACGTCTGGGATGATGAACCAGGGAAAGATATTGAAGTAGATAAAGATAAATAGGATGTAGATCAAACAAACTCGAGAAAACTTGAATATAAAGAAAACCAAGTAAGTTCAATTAATAAGAAATTTGACAATTAAAACCATCTGAATAAAATTAAGGATGATCATGAATGCTTATAAGAAGCAGTAACAGCAGGAATAAAAGTGATTAATCAATCAAAAGTACTTCAAGTCTTACTAGAATCTATCAACTTATAAACAAATAATTAATGAGCCTAATTGCAAATCAAATAGAAGGAACCAATCAAACAACAAGAAAAGCAATCCGTAGAATAACATTCTACTAGTTTGTCTCAATGACATAACATTTCAATACCATAGCATTTACCTAAAATTCAAAACATTGAATCGGAATTACCTTATAAAAGAGCCGGGAAGGTCTGGGATGAGCAACCAGGGAAAGATATTGAAGGAGATGAAGATAAATAGGATGTAGATGAAACAAAGTAGAGAAAACTTGAATATAGAGAAAACCATGTAAGTTAAATTAATAAGAAATTTGACAATTAAAACCATCTGAATAAAATTAAGGATGATCATGAACGCTTATGAGAAGCAGTAACAGCAGGAATAAAATTGATGAATCAATCAAAAGTACTTCAAGTCTTACTAGAATCTATCAACTTATAAACAAATAATTAATGAGCCTAATTGCAAATCAAATTGGAGAAACCAATCAAACAGCAAGAAAAGCAATCACATTTTGTCTCAATGACATAACATTTCAATACCATAGCAATTACCTAAAATTCAAATAATTGAATCGGAATTACCTTATAAAAGAGCCGGGAACGTCTGGGATGATGAACCAGGGAAAGATATTGAAGTAGATAAAGATAAATAGGATGTAGATCAAACAAACTAGAGAAAACTTGAATATAGAGAAAACCAAGTAAGTTCAATTAATAAGAAATTTGACAATTAAAACCATCTGAATAAAATTCAGGGTGATCATGAATGCTTATGAGAAGCAGTAACAACATTAATAAAAGTGATTAATCCATCAAAAGTACTTCAAGTCTTACTAGAATCTATCAACTTATAAACAAATAATTAATGAGCCTAATTGCAAATCAAATAGAAGGAACCAATCAAACAACAAGAAAAGCAATCCGTAGAATAACATTCTACTAGTTTGTCTCAATGACATAACATTTCAATACCATAGCATTTACCTAAAATTCAAAACATTGAATCGGAATTACCTTATAAAAGAGCCGGGAAGGTCTGGGATGAGCGACCAGGGAAAGATATTGAAGGAGATGAAGATAAATAGGATGTAGATGAAACAAAGTAGAGAAAACTTGAATATAGAGAAAACCATGTAAGTTAAATTAATAAGAAATTTGACAATTAAAACCATCTGAATAAAATTAAGGATGATCATGAACGCTTATGAGAAGCAGTAACAGCAGGAATAAAATTGATGAATCAATCAAAAGTACTTCAAGTCTTACTAGAATCTATCAACTTATAAACAAATAATTAATGAGCCTAATTGCAAATCAAATAGGAGAAACCAATCAAACAGCAAGAAAAGCAATCTGTTTGTCTCAATGACATAACATTTCAATACCATAGCAATTACCTAAAATTCAAATAATTGAATCGGAATTACCTTATAAAAGAGCCGGGAACGTCTGGGATGATGAACCAGGGAAAGATATTGAAGTAGATAAAGATAAATAGGATGTAGATCAAACAAACTAGAGAAAACTTGAATATAGAGAAAACCAAGTAAGTTCAATTAATAAGAAATTTGACAATTAAAACCATCTGAATAAAATTCAGGGTGATCATGAATGCTTATGAGAAGCAGTAACAACATTAATAAAAGTGATTAATCCATCAAAAGTACTTCAAGTCTTACTAGAATCTATCAACTTATAAACAAATAATTAATGAGCCTAATTGCAAATCAAATAGAAGGAACCAAGCAAACAACAAGAAAAGTGATGAATTAATCAAAAGCACATCAAGTCTTACTATAATCAATGACATTACATTTCAATAGCATAGCATTTACCTAAAATCCAAAACATTGAATCGGCATTACCTTATAAAAGAGCCGGGAAGGTCTGGGATGAGGTACCACTGAAAGATATTCAAGGAGATGAAGATTGTAAAATCCATGAATTTTTGGAAAATAAATATTTTGTTATTTTTCTTGGGAAAAATATTTAAAATATTTATTTCTCGCGATTAGCGTTATTGTGGGATTAAATGATTTATTTAAATTTAATGGGAATTAAAAATTAATATGGGGTCTGTAGGGACCTAATAGTAATTTTGAAAGAATTGAGGACCTTAAAGAAGTTTTCCCCTCTCACAGTCTTGGACCTATGTGCAATTTTAAAAGTGTCAGGGACCTCTCATAAAATTTCGTGAGAGAAAACCCTATTCGAGAGAATGAACAGCTGAGATTAAAACATCTCGAACTATGCTTCATCTCGAGACGTTATAACGGACAGGGAGGAGCCACGTGGTAAGATCAGATTGAATTCATCTGATCGTAGTTGGATACGAGGCAAGAGAAGTGGATAACCTGGAGGTGACCCTACGGTGCGGCTCGTGGTCAGTCGCTCATCCTCTGATGGTTTTGATCCGAGGCGATGGATTAAAATCCAACCGTTAAACCTTTACAAGATCACGATCGTTGATCTAGATGCGCTAGATCTCGAAGCGTAGAGTTGACATCAAGCCGTTGAATGTAATTAGATCTACGCCGTAGATCTGGAGTGTGTTTAAACCGAGACTTGGAGATTTGATCCAAACCGTTGAAGTAGATCAAACAATCCTGGCCTTTCATCGGAGAACCGATCCCGAGGCAACTCCATCATCTCTCCCAGCTCAACGCCTGCACGAGCCCCGCTCTCTTCTCCGCCTGTTACGCGTGGACGTCGGCCGATTGAAGACGAGGCCGTTCGAGTGAGCGTCTCCTCGTCTGGCCTCCCGAGCCCTATAAAAACTGGTACCTTCTCCACTGTCTCAGCATGCAACAAGCACGGTTCCTCCAAGTTCCGGCGAGGTGTCAGTCGGAGAAGGAAGGGAAGAGGGAGCCAGTCGCGCCTGAGAGCCAGTTACGTTGGAGCGTGAGATCGTCGCGTCCATTCTCCAGGAGAAGGAGGGAACCGGGACAGCAAGGGAAGACGAGAAACTGGTCATTGCCGAGACCGAGCTCGCCGGAGAAAGAACAGTAGGGTTTTACCGGTGTCTCCAGCATTCCTCCCCATCAGAAAAAACCCACGGTGAGTATTCAAAAACCCTGTAGAACACGTAGAGATAGTTTCTACATGCATACCATCGGCGGTGTGAGCTCGCCGGCGAAATCTTTCTCGCGGCCGAGAGCATTACCGATGCTCAGTGGGGAGACGTGGCCCGGCGGTGCAACAGAGGGCTCGGCCGAGAGCGGGAGGCCATCGGCGATGAGCTCCAAGCCCGGGCAGGCGTGCACGGTGGACGGAGATAGAGACGATGGCACCGGCGTTGCTTAGTCGCGATAGAGAGAGGGAGAAACGAAGGTTGAAGAAGGAGAGGAAATAAAAACAAAATAAATAAAAGTATTAATTTAGTTATTTTAGTTAGTAACTTAGGGGTGTGACAGCAATATTGTTAATAATTATTTTCCTCTCATTTTAATTAAAAACATTAGTTAATTATTATAAGTAATAATTAGCTAGACATGGTATTAAAATGCGGAACTATGGACTTGTGACCATAGATTAAAGTTAATGAAAAATTAACTTAGAGTGACAAGTGATAATTAGATAAATGAAATATTTATTTGAAAACTATGGTATGTGACATATAATTGATTTATTTAGTGATAAATTAGTTATGAAATTTAGATAGTGTGACACATCCATAATTATTTAACAATGGATATAGTCTCAAATGATTTTGAAACTATAGAGTGTGACAAATTATTAGCATGATTAATAATTTGAAAACTATAGTGAGACATAGTTGAAAAGTTAATCGGTTAATGAAATTGATTAAAGTTTGGAAAGTGCGACACATGCTCAATTAATCGAATGAAGTGTTTAGTTCCATTGATAATAAAACTTAGGTTTTGTGATGATTATTAGGTTATGAAATTTTTATTCATAATTTAATAATTAGGAAACATAAGGTTTTGATAGGAGATTAAAACCTTGGTTCGACAATTAAATTAGTATTGTCTCTATTAATAGTATTGAAACTATTAATCAAACAGTTGAAAAATTAGACAACTATATGGAACTGTGAATATGTGACATAATAATTAATTAATAATTATTATGAAATATTGAAATGGGATAAATAGAAATTAATTAGTTAATTTCTTAAATTCGGATAAATTGGCTATGTGATGGAAAATATTTAGTAAGGAAGCTAAATAAATTCAAAAAGGACTATTAAGCCCTAAACGAGATAGACCTTAGGGTCATAAACTATCAAATGACCAAAAAGCCCTTCAAGGGACTAAGGTCAACATAAATGGTGCAATGGGCTTGAAATGGGCCCAACTCAACTAGAGTTGACTAGGTTAGACCAAAGTAAATCTACAAGTCAACTAAGGGACACTGAAACGGAAATAAGGGCCTGTAACCCGAGAGAAGGTCCCTAGAACCCGTTGGTGGGCCTAAGCCCAATAAGAATGTAAGGCATGCATGTACACCTAAGGACATAGAAATATTATTGGAACATTATTTCTAATAGGACCTCTGCATGCCAGATACTCTCGGGGAGTTGTTGGCATACTAAGGAAGACTAGAACGACATCTAGTACCAACAAGAGGTAAGTTCACTTGCCTAGTTTCCGATAGCAGGATTTCTTAGACTTGCTATGTATTCTTGTTACATACCTGCTTTGAAGCCATACATGCTGTTCATATCTGTTTTTGAATCCTGTTGAGCATGTGTATTTGTTTTCGGGACGTTGGTGTCCCTGTTTGCTATGTTCTACTGCCCGGACTCAGTGAAGCTAGGGAAGCTCCAATTTAGGGATGTTCAGGGTTAGGACCCCCCTGACCTTCCTGACAGCCTTACCAGAGAAGCAAATCTCTGGAGGTCTTACCTGTCAGTGGGCATGGTACACTGACCGTGTTAACACGTAGGAGAGGTAATTCTACCAATCTGTGACCGGAGGGTCAAACGACCAACTAGGTCGTATTTACATCCAAAAGCTGGACATACTGGCCAGGAGTAAACCTAGAGTTCTCTTAGAACTCACTACAGAGCCCGAGGGTTTCTGTATCAAGGGTCGTACCTTTGACTTGTTTGTGGTAGACTCCTAGGACTATATTGTTGATATTATGATCTCGTTGACCGTCATATTTTTCTGTCTATGATATTGTGACCTGCAGGGGTACTTACTGAGCTTTCCATTCGAAAGCTCATGTGTTTTCTCTTTTCCTCTTTTACAGATTCCGAGGTTTAGGAGGGAGAGGAGCCTGAGGAGAGGACTCAGGGAGACCAGAGGTTTTAGGAGCCTACCTTATCTTTATCTTAGTCTTTTATGCGTATTGTTGTTTGTAGGACCCGTATAGGGGCCAGACTACTATAGGGCCTACGGACCCTAATGACTCTATGTTCTTATGGACTCGAGTTTATGTTTATGTATGGATTGTTATCTGCTTATCACATTATTAGGCCTTGTATTCGAGTTGAGTTTATCTCATCTTTATCTACGGTGCGATTGGCGTGCTTTCGAGGTCCCGGGATCCGGGTCGGGGCGTTACAGATTAAAGTGGTATCAGAGCCAGGTTCTCTAGATAGAGCAGATAGCAGACCCTAGATGCCCTTAGCCAATTGCATAGATTGAGTGCGGGACTGGGGTAGTATAGATACTGGTACGTTAGATTGACACCTGGTTTACTTGCAGGATGTCGGGACCGTCGTATAGTGATTCGTCTGACGATGAGGTGGAGTCTGTCCGGGAGAACACTCCACCGCCAAGAGCTGATTCGTCTGAGCCCGCTGAGGTCCTCGCCGAGATGAGGAGGACGCTGGAAGCCACCAACCGAAAGGTTGATAGGCTTCAGACTACAGTTACCATGTTGGTCCAGGGACTTAGGGACCACATCGCTATGCAGAGGCCAGTAGGACCCAGGGTTCCGTTAGCACAGGAGATCGTGAGCCCTAGTATTCCTCCACGACGCGTGTGTAGAGCCCGTGACTACCGCCGTGCATTGGGGGTTCAGATTCGGGAGAGAGCTGCAGGTCCATCTCCTGCCGTTCTCAGGATCTCATGGTGCCGTCGATGTGGAGTATACGGGCACCGTATGACAGAGTGTAGGCGCCCTGCCCTCTGGTGCCGTAGTTGTGGCAGTCGGGAGCACCTAGCTTTCTACTGTCCGTCTGGGGCGCCAGGACCTAGCAGGGGACCCCAGGGGTCTGGAGGACATCGACCTTGCCCTGACTACACTCCACTGTCGCCCGACGAGCATCATCTGGACTGAGTTCTAGTTTTAGTTGCTAGAATAACCGTAGTCTTACGAACTTATGTGTTGTATGAACTACTTTTATTATGTCCTTTAGTGTCTTTTGTTTTAGCATGTTGACTCTAGTTGTTGCATTTGAAATGAATAAAAGTATGTTTTATCATCATCTGTCTTGCTGGAAATAAAAGTAACCTTGTAATCCTTATACAGTTAAACTATGGATCACTTGCGTGGAGGTCGAGGTGGTAGGGGAAGAGGAAGGGGTAGGCGAGGGCGACCTCGTCGTACCGAAATGCCACAGCCTCCTATGGAGGAAGAAGTCCCTCAACCGCAGGGTGGGGAGGTACCCCCGTTGGTGGATGAAATGGAAGTCGGCGGGGAGGTGCACGCTCAATCCAATGCTCAGGCGCCTCAGGCAGAGGGCCAAAACCCAAGGGGGGAGGTACCCCCCATGAGCATGATGGAATTAATGAGAGAGATGTTGGGACTAATCCAGGAGACCCGACAACAACGTGCACCACCTCCGTCATCTACCCCCACGTCAAGTAGAGGATTACTTGGGGAGATCAAGAGACCCTCTCCCCGACCATTCGAAGGCCGCACCCCCATCTTTGTGAACAATGGATACGGGAGATGGAGAAGACCTTCGAGGTCTTCCAGACTACTGAGCCGGAGAAGATTAGGACCGCCGTGTATATGCTCCAAGGACTCGCAGAAGATTGGTACTTTGGAGAAATCAGGCTGAGGAAGGGTGAGGCCTTCCAGACTTGGGAAGAATTCAGGACTGCATTCTTCGCCAAGTATTTCTCGAGAGGATATCTGGTACAGCTGGGACAACAATTCTCCCAGCTTGTTCAGGGAGGCTCCACGGTGGAGCAATATGAAACTGAATTTGATCGGTTGGCTCGCTTCTTGCCTGATATGGTTCCCACGGAAGAGAGTCGAGTGATGAAATTTGAGGCCGGACTGCGGCCATCGCTGAAAAAGATTGTGACCAGCCACATGTGCAAGACTTACACCGAAGTTGTGGCTAGGGCCAAACACACTGAGGCTTCTTGCCAAGGGGACGCCCAGGGGTCGTCCCAGAAAGAGAAAAAGGATAAAGGGGCAAATAGCCAGGGCCAATCATCTGGAAAGAGCTCTGGAAAGCGTAGGCCTGACAACAAGTATCGACCTTATGGGAAGCCAGGCCGTGTCCAGCGGCCTCATGCGGAGGTAAAGGGTCTTGATTGGTGTGACCCAGAACATTAAGTGCTATGAATGCAAGGGACCACATAAGAGGTCCCAGTGCCCTAGGATAACTGGAGGGTGTTATTTCTGCTTGGGCTTGGATAACCAAAAGGCCCAATGTCCTCAGCGTCAACAAGGACAGAGTGTGGTGGGGGGAACCCAGGGATCTCAACAAGCTTCCCGACAATCTGTTGGACCACCACCAAGATCACAAGGTGGGGATAAGAAAGGGAAGGCGACCTCAGGACAGCCTTCTACTCCAAACCAACCCCAGCAGCAGCAGAGGCCAATGACCCATGGTCGGGTCTACCATTTGACAACCGAGGAAGCACAGGCATCAGCAGATGTCGTGGCAGGTACCATTTCAGTTAGTTCTTTCTATGCCTGCACTTTATTTGATCCTGGAGCCACACACTCTTTCGTGTCTGCACGGTTTGCACGAAAGCATACATTGCCTACTATAGATCTACCCCAGGACTTGTGTGTAGAAACCCCGGTAGGAGCTGCCATGATGGTAAGGAGAATTGTACCGGCATGCCCTATAATGATTGAGGGGCGGAGATTACTTGCAAACCTGCATGTAATGGACCTGAAGGATTATGATGTGCTCCTCGGGATGGACTGGCTCTCTTCAGTTTACGCAGTGGTAGACTGTCGAGGGAAGAGAGTTGTATTTAAGATGCCGGGAGGAGAGGAATTTACTTTTAAAGGCAGCCACACTTGTTCCTTAGTACAGGAAATCTCAGCTCTCCAAGTTCGGAAGCTCCTTAGGGGTGGATGTATAGGCTACTGGGCTACTATTTCCGAGGTGAAGAAGGATAAGGAGATTGTAGTCTCAGAAGTACCGGTAGTAAGGGAGTACCCTGACGTGTTTTCGGAAGAGTTACCGGGATTACCCCCGGAAAGGGAATTGGAGTTCTCTATTGATTTGAGTGCAGGAGCGGCTCACGTGTCTAAGACTCCTTATCGGATGGCGCTGCTTGAGCTTAAGGAATTGAAGACCCAACTAGAGGAATTGCTGGACAAAGATTTCATCAGACCTAGCATGTCACCCTGGGGAGCACCTGTTCTTTTCGTCAAGAAGAAAGACGGGTCGCTAAGGTTGTGCATTGATTATCGGGAGTTGAACAAGGTGACTGTAAAGAACAAATATCCTCTACCAAGAATTGATGACTTACTGGACCAGCTACAGGGAGCTCAAGTTTTCTCCAAGATCGATTTGAGATCTGGATATTATCAAGTGAGGATTAAGGAGACGGATATCCCGAAGAGTGCTTTCCGTACTAGATACGGGCACTACGAGTTTCTGGTAATGCCGTTTGGGCTTACCAATGCCCCGGCAGTCTTTATGGACATGATGAACCGGGTATTCCGTCAATATTTGGACCAGTTTGTGGTGGTATTCATCGACGACATCTTGGTTTACTCAAGAAGCCACCAGGCCCACGAGGAGCACTTAAGAATAGTGCTAGAGACCTTGAGGGAACATCAGCTTTACGCAAAGTTCTCCAAGTGTGATTTTTGGTTGGAAAGTGTAGCTTTCTTGGGCCACGTGGTAAGTGGAGCTGGAGTTTCAGTCGATCCCAAGAAAATTGAAGCCGTTGTGGAATGGAAAAGACCAACAACGATGCAGGAGATCTGAGTTTCATGGGATTATTTGGTTATTACAGGAGATTCGTTGAGGGTTTCTCGGTAATAGCGGCAAGTTAACTCAAAACGACGGGGAAGGGTACCAAATTCTTTTAGACCGACTCCTGTGAAAAGAGTTACCAGGAGCTGAAACAGAGGTTGATATCGGCACCAGTACTGGCGTTGCCACAAAGTAATCAAGGGTATACGATCTATAGTGACGCCTGTAGGACTGGTCTTGGATGTGTGTTGATGTAGGATGGGCGCGTGATTTCTTATGCATCACGACAGTTAAAGCCCTACGAAGAGAATTACCCTACGCACGATCTTGAGTTGGCAGCGATCGTGTTTGCCTTAAAGATCTGGCGACACTTCCTCTATGGTGTATCTTGCGAGATCTACACCGATCATAAGAGCCTCAAGTACATATTCACACAGAAGGAATTGAATATGAGACAGCGGCGATGGTTAGAGCTAATCAAGGACTATGATCTCAGTGTCCATTACCACCCGGGCAAGGCGAACGTGGTGGATGATGCACTGAGCAGAAAGTCTGGATATAGTATTGCCGCTATGTTAACGACTCAGAGGCCGCTATTGGAGGACATGAGAAGGCTCAACCTAGAGGTCGTTTTGCCTACGATGGATGTCTCAATGGCCAGCTTGCATATCCGACCCTCGTTATTGGAGAAAATTAGAGTTGCTCAGGGACAAGATCCTGAACTAGAGGAGATCAAGGAACACGTAGGCCAGGAAGAACCAACACGGTTCAGAGTCCATGAAGATGGCACCCTTAGATTTGATGAAAGGATTTGTATAACTAATGTCCCTGAGATAAGAAGGGAGATTCTAGAGGAAGCTCACTATTTGAGCTACACTATTCACCCTGGAGGTACCAGGATGTACAGAGGGTTGAAGGACCGCTTCTGGTGGAAGGGGATGAAGCGAGATGTTGCGGAGTTCGTGGGTAAATGCATCACCTGTCAGATGGTAAAGGCGGAACACCGGAAGCCGGTAGGGATGTTACACCCCTTACCCATTCCGGAGTGGAAATGGGAGCACATTAACATGGATTTTGTAACGGGGTTGCCACGCACTCAAAGAGGCCATGAATCGATCTGGGTTATAGTGGATCGGCTGACAAAGTCGGCCCACTTTATACCGTTAAGGACGGGAGCATCCTTGGAAAAGTTGGCCTAATTGTACATAGATCAGATCGTCAGATTACATGGAGTGCCGGTGACTATCACCTCTGATCGAGACACTCGATTTGTCTATAGATTCTGGGAGAGCTTGCACACCGCTCTAGGTACGGGATTGTCATTCAGCACAGCTTTCCACCCACAGACCGATAGACAATCTGAAAGGACCATCGAGGTGCTAGAGGACATGTTGAGGGCATGTGCAATAGATTTTACGGGGTCTTGGGATGAACGCCTAAGTTTGATAGAATTTGCCTATAACAACAGTTACCAGGCAAGCATCAAGATGGCACCGTCAGGGCATGTAGTAAGAATACATAGCAAGTCCAAGAAATCCCGTCACCGGGTGGAAAACTAGGCAAGTGAACTTATCTCTGGAGAGACTAAATGTCTTCCTGGACTCCTTTGGAATGCCTTACGTCTCCCCTGAGAGTATCTGGCATACATAGACTCTTATTAAAGTCAAGTTTTCTACAAGGTTCTAGTTTCACATGCATGTCCTACGTCTTGTTGGGCTTAGGCCCACTAACGGGTCCTAAGGACCATCTCTCGAGTTATCAGCCCTTATTCCCGTTTCTATGTCCTTTAGTTGACTTTTAGACCTACTTTGTGGTCAAAAGTCAACCCTAGTCTAATTGTCGAGTCTGACTCTTATTTAGTCATTTTGGTTGAGTTGGGCCTATTCAAATTGATCTTAATCCCCCTTTTTACCCTGGAAGGGCATTTTGGTCATTTGGCAACTTTTGACCTTAAAGTTTAAGGTTCCATCTTGCTTAAGGCTTAATTGTCCTTTTTGAATTTATTTAGCTTCCCTTCTAAATAATTTCCATTATTTAACCCGTTGTCCAAATTTAAGAAATTAATTGATTAATTTCTATTTACCCCATTTCAATATTTCATTTTTTTTTAATTAATTATCATGTCGCAAACTCATAGTTCCATATAGTTACCGAGCTATACAACTATTTGATTAATAGTATCATTACTATTAATAGAAACACTACATTATTTAGTTTGTCACACTAAGGTTATAATCTTTTATTAAAACCTTAAGTTTTCAAATTTGTTATTTAACTGTCACAACTCTTAGGTTAATATTTTAATTAAAATATTAACCCATTATTATCCGATTACCACAACAAACCATACTATAGTTTCAATTAAATGTCACATATAGTTAGTTCGACTATATTTATTTATCTATTGTCACACTACTAATGCTATGAAAATAACTATACTAACAATTATTTAAAAAATAATTGTCACTTCCCTAAGTTTCAAAATGATTAATAACCAACATTCCCTAAGTTAGCATTACCCAAATAGTAAAAATTCTTTTATTATTTCAATGTCACACACCTAAGTTTTAAATGCTTAATAATCCATAGTTTTGATTAATGTCACAGCCCCTAAGTTATAACATTAATAAAATTCATTCTATAATTAAAACTTTAATTATATATATATTTTTTTATTTATTATCTTCTCCTTCCTTAGCGAGACCGAGAGCCACCGGCGTCCCGGCTCCTTCTCCGGCCACCATTCACGCCTGCCCGTGCTCGGGCCTCGTCGCCGATGGCCTCGCGATCCCGGCTGAGCCCTCCGCTGCGCCGCCGGAGCACGTCCCCCTACCGAGCACCAACAACGCTCTCGGCCGCGAGAAAGAATTCTCCGGCGAGCTCACTACGTCGGTTATATGCGTGTGAGAACTATCTCTACGTGTTCTACAGAGTTTTTAAACACTCACCGTGGGTTTCTTTGTCGTGAAGAATCTTTGAAACGCCGGTAAATCCCTCTTGTTCTTTCTCCGTGAAGCTTGGTCTCATAGCGACCCGACTTCACGTCTTCCTTTGCTGTCCCCGTCCCCTCCTTCTCCTTGAAATGGGCGCGACGATCCCACGCTCCAAAGTAACTCAAACCCAGGTACGACTGGCTCCCTCAATCCTCCCTTCTCCCACTGTCACCACGCCGGAACTTGGAGAAACTTGGCTAGTTGTGTGTCGAGACAGTGGAGGAGGTACCCCTTTTTATAAGGCTCGGGAGGCTAGACGAGGAGACTCCCACTCGAACGGCCTCGTCTTCAATCGGCCGATGTCCACGCGTAACCGGCGGAGAAGAGAGCGGGGCTCGCGCAGGCGTTGGGCTGGGAGAGATGATGGAGTTGCCTCGCGATCGGTTCTCCGATGAAGGGCCAGGATTATTTGATCGCGATCAAAGGCCACGGTTTAATCTGGTTTCCTCGTATCCTGCGTTCTTTTAGATCAACCGTCGAGATAACTTTGAGATCGACGGTCAGATCTCAGTCCCTTGTCTCGCGATATTGTTAGCCACAAGATGAACGGTTCACGGTTGCCCGCACCATGGAACCACTCTCACCTTAACGTTTTTCTCTTGCCTCGCATCTGATCCACGATCAGATGGATCCCTTCTAGTGCCGACACGTGGCTCCATGTGAGCCGTTATAATGCCTCGTGATTTAACGCGGCATGAGATAATTTAATCTCAGTCGTTCATTCTTTCTGTTAGGGTTCTCTCTCACGAAAATTTATAAGAGGTCCCTGACACTTTTAAAATTACGCATAGGTCCAAGACTGTGAGAGGGGAAAACTTCTTTAAGGTCCTCAATTCTTTCAAAATTACTATTAGGTCCCTACAGACCCCATAATAATTTGATTTCCATTTAGTAAATCATTTATTCCCACACCAACATTAATCGGGGGAAATAAATAATTTTATATTTTTATCTTTATTTTTATTTTTTTTTCTTTCAAGGAAATATCAATATATTTATTTCCAAAAATTCATGGATTTTACAATCGTCCCCCCTTACAAAAATTTCGTCCTCGAAATTTATACGCCGTTTACACTTCATACAAACAACTCCAGGTAACGCTGCCTCATATCCTCCTCGCGTTCCCACGTAGCTTCTCGCACGGTGTGATTACTCCACTTCACCTTTATAAAGGGAATAGTCCTTGTAACACCCGCCCCGAAATAAATAAGGATTTTTATTTATTTATTTATTTCCAGAATTTATTAAATAGTAATTTAATATGGTAAACGATGAAATTTGAGAAAAATTTCAAAGGGGCTGATTAACCCAGATTTAATTAAGTACTAATTAAATCAGCTTAATTATCGAGGAAAGGAAATAGACAATTTAAAATGGAGAATTGTAACGCCCCGATTTTTCTTAATAATTATTAGTTAGTTCTCAAAGAATAAATCGAGCTGATTTAAAATGTAAATAAAGATTTAAGTATTTAAAATAATACAAATGAAATGAAAAGTAAATTAAATGGGTCCATATTTCCGTCTCATTGGGCCAAGCCCAACCCAACCATTTAAATTGGTAACCAAGTAGTAAAGTGTGACAATAATGAGAATTAATGGAGACAAATGGTTGGCATGTGACAAATAGTATAGTAACAAGTTAAAATAATGCAAGGTTTAAAGATAGGAAAAATAAGGTAATGGAACTAAATAATATGAGCTATTGTTATTAGAAATGGGAATTTCAATATGATTAAATAACTAAGGTTAAGGTGACAAATAAGAGGGTTGGAGAATTCAAGTTTAATGAAGGAAATAAAACATTAGGAGGTGTGACATGATTTACTATTAAATCAAGAAATCATGGGATAAAAGAAAAGAATAAAGTGAGGGGCTAAATGGTAAAAAGGGGTAACACTCAAATCTAAATCCCTTTTAATCCCTCTTCTCTCTCTCTCTATCACTCCCTTTTCTTCTTCTTCTTCTTCTCACCCACGCCTTCACCCACGCCCGCGCTAGGCGCTCCACCGTGAGCCCCGCAAGGCAACCCCACTGCGGCCCCGATCTCCACCCGCTTGGCCTACCTCCTCGCCGCCCGGCGGCCCTTGTTCGCCGCCCGGAGCCGCCACCGCCGGCCTTCTTCTCCGGCGAGGTCATCTTCCAGCTGCGATCTACTCCGGCGAGCGTGGATTATCGTCGAACGACAAAGTGAGAACCCTAACTATGAGTGTATGGAGGGATGATTAAGATTAATGCTTAATTGGGGTTGATAGCTTGGAATTGATGTTGTTTTGAATGTGGTTACCAAGTTCAATAAGGTTAATCCATTGAATGTTGTAAATTTTGGGTTTGAATTGATACAAACCTTAGCTATCCATTGATGCTTTTAACATGCCCATTACATGTTTGATAAAATGTCACAATGAACCCTTGAGCATAACTTCATATTTAATAGACTTAGAGTATGCTAAAACTTAGCTCATTGATCATGTTTATGATGCTTGTTTGTTCAATTGGAAGATAGGATTTGCAAATACCCATTGTTGTGGTTTTGAGAATAAACATGCCCATGAAATATTTGATGAAATGCCACATGGAGTTTGTGAATATAATGGCATGTTTTATATACTTGGATCATGCTATGAAGAAGTTCATCGTTACATGTTTGTATAATGAAATTAAAGCCTAGAAAGAGAGAAGATGCTTCCCAATGTTTTTATTGAAATTACATGAACAATCTCCAAGTTTATGAATAGCTTTTGATTAACCTTAAGAGCATGATAGATCCTTCAAATGATGCTAAGGATGAAGAATGTAAAATCTTTGTATCCGAGTAAATTTTGTATTTACTTCATGCTCTTAGTTTAAGCAAAATACATATTGATTTAAAGCATGCTCTAGCTAAGTTAATGAAGTTATGGTATTCTCATGCCTTGTTGGCATGCAGACATGTTTAAGTATAACATCGATTAACCTTTAAGAGCATGTTAAACCCTCTTTAGAGACATTAATTATTAGACTATAAGAACCATTAAGAGAAAACATGCTCATCAAGTGTTTGATGTTTTGCCACATAGAACCATGAGACAATTAGAGGGCTATGTGGTTTAATTGAGCTTGAACTATTAATAACCTTGTTGTTGTTAAAGAAAAAAAAAAGGGGATTGAAGCAAGTAAATACTAAACCACATTTTCTAATTATGATTTTTGGTTAGATTATGATAAGAAGAATACATGGATGATGGAGTTAAAACTTTAGAAATTTTGTAATGCTATAGATATACGAATATGAGAAACCATCCTTGGATAGATTAAGCATTAAGCACTAAGTCATAGTAGGAGGATTAGAAGGGATGGAAATCACTATTGGAAAATAGGTGAGTAATACAAGTACTTGATTTTCGAAGATTGGAGTTTAATTGAAGAGGGTTAAGCTTCAAGGAGAAGGAATTGTGCAGGAAACACTGTAGCACCTGCAGAACACCCTTTTTATTTCATTTTATTATGGGCTCTATAGACCTTATAACAAGCCCAATTCTTAGGGAAATGGAAGATGATATTGGAAATATAATGTACAAGAAGATTGGGAAGGAATGAGGATGTTCTTCAGCGTCAATTTAATGTTTTACATCCGGGATTTTCCTCAGTTACTGTAGCAGTAGAATAAAGAGTGAACTAAAACTTCAATATTTTCAAAAAGACTCGGAATTCGATTCCGATCTCCCCGATAGTTCGGGTGTATATTTAAACTAGTAAAAATGGTGCGGGCAGGTATCTAAGAGCCCGGATCTATCGGTTATAAATTTAAAAGCCGACATTTCGGTAAATTCACGATTTGGGTAACTAAATACATGTAATGTATTCAGATTGTTATGAAATGTTATGTGACGAAAATTTACCATGTTTAGGACGTGATGAGGTGGTCTAAGACCTGAGTGGAAGGCTCGGACCTGGGTAGGTCCTGGAAGCGAATAAGGTAGGATGTCGCACGGGTACTGTGAGTAATTCTAACTCATAGTATTCTCTTGATTCTTGTCGTTGCTGTGCTAAATGGATGTTGGAGTCCATCTTTTGATACATGCTCTGTCTGTTGACATGTTATGCTTGCTGCATTTGTTTGAGCTTGTATGTTTTGATATGATCTGCTTTGAGGGAGTACCCCTTGACATCCTTCTTGTGCTGTTGTGGGATGGCTAGGAGGTGGTACTCCATGGCATATGGCCAGTGGGAGTGATACTCCATGGCATATGGCCAGTGGAGTACCCTCTGGCATCCTACTTGCACCTGGGATGGTCGAGGGGGGTGGTACTCTATAGCAGTCTGTCGATATTCTATTCTTTGCATTAAATATTCTCTCCTTCTACCCTACTTTGATTTTGTACTCTTATTTCCTCGAGAGGTTCCCAATACATATTCGAGATGGGTTTCCTCATATGTATCAGTTTTATATCTCGAGGAGATTGTTGCTTTCATGTTTTTTTTTCGTATGCGTATTTGAGTAGAGTTACTCCTTAAATACGTATTGGCTTCCGATCTCGAGGAGATCACTGATTATTATATATTCGAGATATTCTTTGCCTTGAATATATATTTATACCTATTTGTTAGGTATTAGCACTATCAATCTCTTACTTCGGGCATGATACATGGGACGGAGACCACAGGCGAGAGGGTGTATAATATCTGGCCACCAGACCCTGGCAGAGGGTGTATAATATCTGGCCATGAGTATTTGATGCTCCATCGGACGGAGACCCCGGCAGAGGGTGTATAATATCTGGCCACTTGGCTCAGTCAGAGAGCGGCATTTTCTGACCATGTGCACATGTATGCTATAAGCGTAGCGGCTTAGGCGAAGGCGATACCGATGGTGTCGTAGATGTAAATGAGACATCTTAGTATCACATATGCGAGGTTGAGTACATCCGTGGATTTATCCACTTTCACGAGATTTGTTATTTGCTTGTGATGTTATTATTGCATATTTGTACTTCTTTTATTTACATTTCTTTCCTAGTGGCTTCCGCCACCTTTATTGATTTATTTGCGATCCTCTTTGGGCCTTTCTTTGGCTCATGCACTTGATGGATGTTTTCTCGGTGTGACAATGAGGAGTAGGAGTCGGGGACTAGATGAGGACCTTGCGAGTAGCTAGAAGCGGAATTCGTGAGAGAGCTTCCAGCGGAGTCAACCTACTGTGATGGGGATATGTTGGCTGAGGTTTGCGTGCCTCTATTCCTTTACGAGTGAGAGTTGTCATTCGGGACTGCTAGGGTTTTATAAAAACCTTATATATCTTTCTTCCAGCTGATTTATAATTTAAACTTCGATTTAATTATACGCTTATGTTACTTAGCCTTGCGTGCTTCTAGGGCGACCCTATAAGCACGCTTGGCGCTTGTCGCGTCTTGTAGAGGCGGGATCCGGGTTGAGCGTGTGATCCTATTCCTCGATTGCTTGTCCTCTCGGCCCAAAATAGCTACTGGGCGTTCCTCGTAGGACATATTCTCTTGGACTTCCACCGAAACCTGAGGTATTACCCGTGTTGGATCACGAATACACTTCTTCAACATTGAAATGTGGAAGACATCGTGAACCTGAGCGAGGTCCTGAGGTAAGGCCAATCTATATGCCACCTCTCCTATGCGCTCCAATATCTCAAAAGGTCCGATATATCGTGGAGCGAGTTTTCCACGTCGTCCAAACCTTACTACCCCTTTCATAGGAGATACTTTTAGGAATACCAAGTCTCTCACTTGAAACTCCTGATCAAATCTTTTTCGGTCTGCATAGCTCTTTTGTCTATTCTGGGCAGCCTGAAGTCGCTCCCTGATCATCTTGACATGTTCCTCTGTTTGCTTCAAAAAAACGGGTTGCTTAAGTGTTGCCTCAGCTACCAGCTTCCTTTCTCCCACATCTCCCCAACAAATGGGAGTTCGGCACTTCCTCCCATAGAGTGCCTCGTATGGAGCCATCTTAATGCTTGCCTGATAACTGTTGTTATAGGAAAATTCTATCAAACTTAGACGTTCATCCCAAGACCCCGTAAAATCTATCGCACATGCCCTCAACATGTCCTCTAACACCTGGATGGTCCTTTCAGATTGTCCATCGGTCTGTGGGTGGAAAGCTGTGCTGAATGCCAATCTTGTGCCCAGAGCGGTGTGCAAGCTCTCCCAGAATCTAGAGACAAACCGAGTGTCTCGATCAGAGGTGATAGTTACTGGTACTCCATGTAATCTGACGATCTGATCTACATACAGCTGGACCAACTTTTCCATGGATGCTTCCGTCCTCAATGGTATAAAATGGGCCGATTTAGTCAGTCGGTCCACGATAACCCAGATCGATTCATGGCCTCTTTGAGTACGTGGCAACCCCATTACAAAATCCATGTTAATGTGTTCCCACTTCCACTCCGGAATGGGTAAGGGTTATAACATCCCTGCCGGCTTCTGGTGTTCTGCCTTTACCATCTGATAGGTGATGCATTTAGCCACGAACTCCGCAACATCTCGCTTCATCCCCTTCCACCAGAAGTGGTCCTTCAACCCTCTGTACATTTTGGTACCTCCAGGGTGAATAGTATAGCTCGAATAGTGAGCTTCCTCCAGAATCTCCCTTTTTATTTCAGGGACATTTGGTACACATATCCTTTCATCATATCTTAGAGTGCCATCTTCATGGACTCTGAACCGTGTTGGTTCTTCTTGGCCTATGTGTCCTTTGATCTCCTCCAGTTCAAGATCTTGCCCCTGTGCAACCCGAATTCTTTCCAATAATGAGGGTCGAATATGCAAGCTGGCCAATGAGACATCCATTGTAGGCATAACGACCTCTAGGTTGAGTCTTCTCATGTCCTCCAATAGTGGCCTCTGAGTCGTTAACATAGCGGAAACTCCATTTCAGACTTCCTGCTCAGTGCATCAGCCACCACGTTCGCCTTGCCCGAGTGGTAATGGACACTGAGATCATAGTCCTTGATTAGCTCTAACCATCGCCGCTGTCTCATATTCAATTCCTTCTGTGTGAATATGTACTTGAGGCTCTTATGATCGGTGTAAATCTCGCAAGGTACACCGTAGAGGAAGTGTCGCCAGATCTTTAGGGCAAACACGATCGCTGCCAGCTCAAGATCATGTGTGGGGTAGTTTTCTTCGAAAGGTTTTAACTGTCGTGATGCATAAGCTATCACGCGCCCATCTTGCATCAGTACACATCCAAGACCAGTCTTGTAGGCGTCACTGTAGATAGTATACCCACGATTACTTTGTGGTAACGCCAACACTGGTGCTGAAATCAACCTCTGTTTAAACTCCTGGAAACTCTTTTCACAAGAGTCAGTCCAAATAAATTTGCTACCCTTCCTGGTCAGCTTAGTTAACGGTGCTGCTATAACCGAGAAACCCTCAACGAATCTTCGGTAATAGCCAGCTAATCCCAAGAAACTCCGTATCTCCCGTACCGTAGTTGGTCTTTTCCATTCCACAACAGCTTTAATTTTCTTGGGATCAACCGAAACTCCAACTCCACTTACCACATGGCCCAAGAAAGCAACCTTGTCCAACCAGAATTCGCACTTGGAGAACTTCGCATAGAGCTGATGTTCCCTCAAGGTCTCTAACACTATTCTTAAGTGATCCTCGTGGGCCTGGTAGCTTCTTGAGTAAACAAGTATGTCATCGATGAATACCACCACAAACTGGTCCAAAAATTGATGGAATACCCGGTTCATCATGTCCATAAAAACTGCCGGAGCATTGGTAAGCCCAAACGGCATTACCAGAAACTTATAGTGCCTGTATGTAATACGGAAAGCACTCTTCGAGATATCCGTCTCTTTAATCCTTACTTGGTGATACCCAGATCTCAAGTCAATCTTGGAGAAGACTTGTACTCCCTGAAGCTGATCCAGTAGGTCATCAATTCTTGGTAGAGGATATTTATTCTTTACAGTCACCTTGTTCAACTCCCGATAATTAATACACAACCTTAGCGACCCGTCTTTCTTCTTGACGAAAAGAACAGGTGCACCCCAAGGTGCCATGCTAGGTCTGATGAATCCTTTGTCCAACAATTCCTCTAGTTGGGTCTTCAATTCCTTAAGCTCCGCAGGCGCCATCCGATAAGGAGCCTTAGACACAGGAGCTGTTCCACGTACGAAATCAATAGAGAACTCTAGTTCTCTTTCCGGGGGTAACCCCGGTAACTCTTCCGCAAACACGTCAGAGTACTCCCTTACTACCGGTACGTCTGAGACCACAGTCTCCCTATCCTTCTTTACCTCAGAAATAGAAGCCAAATAGCCTATACATCCACCCCTAAGTAACTTCCGAACCTGGAGAGCTGAGATCTCCTGTACTAGGGAACAAGTTTGGCTGCCTTTAAAAGTAAATTCTTCTTCTCCCGGCATCTTAAACACAACCCTCTTCCCACGACAGTCTACCATTGCGTAAACCGAAGAGAGCCAGTCCATCCCGAGGATCACATCGTAATCCTTCAGGTCCATTGCATGCAAGTTTGTAAGTAATCTTCGCCCCTCAATCACATCCTGGCATGCCGGTACCATCCTCCTTACCATCATGGCAGCTCCTAGCGGGGTGTCTACACACAAGTCCTGGGGTAGATCTATTATAGGCAATGTGTGCTTTCGTGCAAACCGCGCAGATACGAAAGAGTGTGTGGCTCCAGGATCAAATAAAGTGCAGGCATAGAAAGAACTAACTGAAATGGTACCTGCCACGACATCTGCGGATGCCTGTGCTTTCTCGGTTGTCAAATGGTAGACCCGTCCATGGGTCATTGGCCTCTGCTTCTGTTGGGATTGATTTGGAGTAGAAGGCTGTCCTGAAGTCGCCTTCCCTTTCTTATCTCCACCTTGTGGTCTTGGTGGTGGTCCAACAGATTGTCGGGAAGCTTGTTGAGATCCCTCGGTTCCCCCCACCACACTCTGTCCTTGTTGATGCTGGGGACATTGGGCCTTATGGTGATCCAAGGCTAAACAGAAATAACACCCTCCAGTTATTCTTGGGCATTGGGACCTCTTATGCGGTCCCTTGCATTCGTAACACCTAATGTTCTAGGTCACACTGGCTGACGACCCTTTGCCTCCAGATGAGGCTGAGGATCTGGTTGGCTTCCCATAAGGCTGATCCTTATTATCTGGCCTACGCTTTCCAAAGCTCTTTCCAGATGATTGGCCCTGGCCATTTACCCCTTTATCCTTTTTCTCTTTCTGGGACGACCCCTGGGCGTCCCCTTGGCAAGAAGCCTCAGTGTATTTAGCTCTAGCCACAACTTCGGTGTAGGTCTTACACATGTGGCTGGTCACAATCTTTTTCAACGATGGGCGTGATCAGGCCTCAAATTTCATTACCGGCTTTCTTCCGTTGGAACCATATCCGCAAGAAGCGAGCCAACCGATCGAATTGGGTTTCATCTTGCTCCACCGTGGAGCCTCCACGAACAAAATTTGGGAGAATTGCTGTCCGAGCTGTACTAGATGTCCCCTCGAGAAATACTTGGCGAAGAATGCAGTTCTGAATTCTTCCCAAGTCTGGAAGGCCTCTCCCTTCCTCAGTCGTATCTCTCCAAAGTACAAGTCTTCTGCGGGTCCTTGGAGCATGTACACGGCGGTCCTGATCTTCTCCGCCTCAGTAGTCTGGAAAACCTCGAAGGTCTTCTCCATCTCCCTTATCCATTGTTCGGCTGCATGGGGATCTGCAGCCTCATCGAAAGGTCGGGGAGAAGGTCTCTTGATCTCCCCAAGTAATCCTCTACTTGACGTGGGGGTGGTTGATGGGGGTGGTGCACGTTGTTGTCTGGTCTCTTGAATTAGTCCCAACATTTCCCTCATTAGTTCCATCATGCTCATGGGGGGTACCTCCCCCCTTGGGTTTTGGCCCTGCACGAGGCGCTGAGGCATTGGATTGGCGAGGCACCTCACCTTTCGACTTCCATCTCGTCCACAGGTGGGGGTACCTCCCCACCCTGCGGTTGAGGAACTTCTTCCACAGGAGGCTGTGGCATCTCATACGACGAGGTCGCCCTCGCCTACCTCTTCCTCTACCCCTACCACCTCGACCTCCACGCAAGTGATCCATAGTTCAGCTGTATAAGGATTACAAGGTTACTTTTATTTCCAGCAAGACAGGTGATGATAAAAGCATACTTTTTTTTTTTATTCATTTCAAAAGCAACGACTAGAGACAACATGTTATAACAAAAAACACTAAAGGACACAATAAAAGTAGTTCATACAACACATAAATTTGTAAGACTATGGTTATTCTAGCAACTAAAACTAGAACTCAGTCCAAGTGATGCTCGTCCGGAGACAGTGGAGTGTAGTCAGCGCAGGGTCGATGTCCTCCAGACCCCTGTGGTCCCCTGCTAGGTCCTGGCGCACTAGATGGACAGCAGAAAGCTAGGTGCTCCCAACTACCACAGCTGCGGCACCAGAGGGCAGGGTGCCTACACTCCGTCATACGGTGCCCGTATACTCCACATCGTCGGCACCAAGAGATCCTGAGAACGGTAGGAGATGGTCCCTCTGACTCTCTCCCGAATCGAACACCCACCCACTGGCGGTAATCTCGGGCTCGACACACACGCGCGTGGAGAATACTAGGACACACGCATCCTCCTCGCATAAGTGGAACCCTCGGTCCCTCGCCCAGACCTCTGCGTAGCCGCCGTGGTCCCTAAGTCCCTGTGGACCAACATGGTAGCGTGGTGCCAAGCACATGCCAAGCTTCGGTTGGTGGCTTCAGGCGTCCTCCTCATCTGTGAGGACCTCGGTAAATGAGCTCCGATGAATCGGATTACGGTAGGTGGAGTGTTCTCCTAACGAGCGGACTTCCACCTTATTGTCATATCGAATCCGCATGCGGCCGGTCCCGGAGCATCACGCAAATAAACCCGGCGTCAATCTAGCGTACCACCATCTATACTACCCCAATACTTTTCGCTGCAAGCGGCTAAGGGCATCTGGGAATACGCTATACGCTCTGCATCTAGAAGAACTCGCTCGATACCACTTTAATCATTCAGACCAGTTCAGGGACCTCGAGCACATCAACAGACCGGCCGTATTAAAGTAGAGATAAGCTCAACTTGAATACAAGGCCTAATAATGTGATAAGCAGACAAAAATCCATAATATAAGCATAAACTCGAGTTCATAAGAATATAGAGTCATTAGGGTCGATAGGACCTATAACAGTCTGGTCCCTATACGGGTCCTACAATAAAAATACTCATTAAAGATAAAGATAAAGATAGAGTAGGCTCCTAAAACATCTGGTCTCCCTGTGACTTCCGCTCATGCTCCTTTCTCTCCTAAACTTCGGAATCTGTAAAAGAGGAAAAGAGAAAACAAATGAGCTTTCGAATGGAAAGCCCAGTAAGTACCCCTGCAGGTCACAATGTCATAGATAGGAAATATGACAGCCAATGAGATCATAATATCAACAATATAGTCCTAGAAGTCTACCACAAGCAAGTCAAAGGTACGACCCCTGATACAGAAACCCTCGGGCTCTGTAGTAAGTTCTAAGAGAACTCAAAGTTTACCCCCGGCCAGTATGTCCAGCTTTCGGATATAGATACGACCTAGATAGTCGTTTAACCCTCGATTCAGCGGTCGGTAGAACTACCTCTCCTACGTGTTAACACGGTGGGTGTACCATTACTTGATAGGTAAGACCTCCGGAGATTTAGCTTCCTGGTAGAACATCGGGGAAGGTCAGGGGGTCCTGTCCCTGAACATCCCTAAATTGGAGCTTCCCTAGCTCCACTGAGTCCGTGCAGTAGAACATAGCAAACAAGGACACCAACGTCCCGAAAACAAACATACATGCTCAACAGGATTCATAAAAATAGATATGAACAGCATGTATGGCATCAGTAATGCACGTAACAAGAATACATAGCAAGTCCAAGAAATCCCGTTACCGGGTGGAAACTAGGCAAGCGAACTTACCTCTGGTTCGTTGAAACTAGATGTCCTTCTAGTCTTCTTTAGCTAGTGTGCCAACAACTTCCCGTGAGTATTTGGCATACATAGACCCTTATTAGAGTCAAGATTTCGATAAGTTTCTAGTTACTCATGAACATCTACCGTCTCTGTTGGGCCCAGGCCCACTAACGGGTCCTAAAGACCAACTCTCGGGTTACCAGCCCTTATTTCTTGTTTTAATGTCCTTTAGTGGACCTTGGACCCTTTCTTGGTCAAACCGAGTCAACTTTGCTCTATTTGTCGAGTCCAGACCCTATTTAGTCATTTCTAGGCACTCTAATTGAGTTAGGCCCGTTTCAAGCCCATTACATAGTTTAACTTGACCTTAGCCCCCTTTTTTTTAGCGAAGAAAGGGCATTTTGGTCATTTGGGTAATTTATGACCCTTAGGGTGTAGGGTCTTACCCTACTTAGGGTTTAGTTTCCTTCCCAGTACCCTAAATTCTCATTCTTATTAACTTAATAATAAACTTGATTCAAAGGGTTACTTTAGCCCGGCCCTTTGAGCCCCCCCCCAAGTAATGGGCCCCATTCCCTCTTTAATCGGCCATGTATTATCTTGAATACCTTAGACTAATTAACTTGTCACACATATAGAATAATTTAATTGTTCCATATAATCGATTATTCTAATAACTTGCCACATTACTAAAGAGAATATTTAGTAACCTTACTAAATAATCATACTATGTAACAAGTTAAATTTTTGGTCACGTTATTATAGTCTCATACAGTCATTGCAACTATTCGAAAATCCATCAATTTAATTATCCCACATATGAAAATATCACTTCAATATTTTGTCACACTCCAAGGAATTATTAACCTTTCCTAGGTTTTACATTTTGTCTAATTACCAAGGTTCCACGATTAATCAAAATAATTGTCACATTTCTATAGTTTCCAAATTTATTATTTCAACTAGCTATTTACCATTTGTCACAATAACTAGCTAGTATTTCAGCCCAAGAGAGAAATATACATAATATGTCACACTAAATAATTAAATCATACCATTCTATTAATGTGTCACACCCCTATAGTCATTATATTTTAATTAAAACATTACCCTTTTAATATTTATTATTATTATTATTATTATTATTTAAAAAAAAAAAACCTTCTTCTTCTTCTCTTACTTCACTATTCTCTCTCTCTCGCGCGCGCGACCGAGTGCCAACGCCACCGGCCTTCCCCTCCGGCGCTTTCCGGGGTCCTGCCAGTGCTCAGTCCCCGTCACTGAGGGCCTCGCGACCACGACCAGCCCCTCTAGTGCGCCGCCAACCTCGTCTCCAACACCGGAGTTCTTAAAGTGCTCGGCCGCGAGAACATTCTCCGGCGAGCTCCCCATCGAGTTAACACACATTCTAACGTTCCTAATGACATAAACGAGGGTGTAGGTTAGTTACCAGGTGTCTTCCGTCGTCGAGCGGCGCTGTTGAGGCTGAAATGAGCCTTGGTCACGCTTTTCCGGCGAGCTCTGTCTCACTGCGTAGCTCCTTCGTTTCCACCGCTTTCTCTGTTTCCCTCTTCGCCTGGCAATGTTTTGGACACCGTCGAGCTTGGCGACTGAGCGCTCCTCGCTAACCACTCTCTCCTTCACGTTCCCCACCTCACCGGAGAAGAGCTTCACTCCCTTTGGTTGTGGTGCGGAGACAGAGAGGGATTTCCCCCCTTTTTATAGCCTCGCTCGAAGTCAGACGAAAGGTCGGCCGTTCAAAACCGTCGCGCCGGCCGGTGGCCGGCCTTCCCGCGCGTAACGGCCGGGACAGGCGGCGGGCCTCGCGCGAGGACGTTGCAGGCGGCTGGGGGTGGTGGTGGTGCCTCGGGATGAGATCGCGCAGATGGACGGAGGAGATCTCATGATCAGTATCCAACGGCCGCGATTATCTCTTATTGTCTTGGATCTGGC
Organism: Dioscorea zingiberensis; assembly: GCA_026586065.1. Classification (NCBI taxonomy): domain Eukaryota; kingdom Viridiplantae; phylum Streptophyta; class Magnoliopsida; order Dioscoreales; family Dioscoreaceae; genus Dioscorea; species Dioscorea zingiberensis. The sequence goes on from CM048824.1 coordinate 32,395,951, forward strand.
ACCCATCAGATCAACGGTTCTGATCCAAAGCGAGGATCCAGCGGCTTGATCACCATCAGCGGCCTCGTATCAATCGCTAGCCTTGATTGGCGATACGATCACACCACGTGGTTCCTTTAGATTCCTTTATAATCGCCTCGCGATCAACTACGATCTGGAGCGCATCTTAGCGCGCCACGTGTTGTTGCTACCTCCCTCCGTCTCTTCTCAAGATCATCTCTATCTGGGATGATCAAATCTTAGCCGTCCAACCAACACATTATAGGACAATTTTCCGGAAATCCCTGAACATATTAATTTCACAGATAGGTCCTTGTTATGTGAGAGGGAAAAATTTCCTTAAGATCCCTTGATCTTCCGGAAATTACCATTTGGTCCCCGCAAACCCATATTAACTTAATTTCCATTTTAAACTAAATAAAGCACTTTTAAATTATTTAATCCCATATCAACACTAATCAAGGGACTTAAATAATTTAATAAATTTCTCAAGGGGAATATTTTTAAATATTTATTGAAAAAATTTCATGGATCTTACAGGAACCCTTGGTCCTACGCCCACTGACCTCTGCATAGCCATATGGTCTCTAAGTCCATGGACCAACGTGGTAACTGTGGTCTGAAGCCTGTCAACCTTCCGGTTGGTGGCTTCGAGCGTCCTCCTCATCTCCGCGAGGACCTCAGCGGGCTCCGATGAATCGGCTCCGGGTGGTGGAGTGTTCTCCCGGACAGACTCCACCTCATCGTCAGACGAATCACGGTATGTCGGTCCCGACATCCTGCAAGTAAACTAGGTGTCAATCTAACGTACCACTATCTATACTACCCCAGTCCCACACTCAGTCTATGCAACTGGCTAAGGGCATCTAGGGTCTGCTATCTGCTCTAAGTAGAGAACTCTCTCTGATACCACTTTAATGCATAGCGCCCGACCGGATTAGGGACCTCGAGTGCGATCAGCGGGGCCGGCCGTATTAAAGTAGAGATAAACTCAACTCGAATACAAGGCCTAATAATGTGATAAGCAGATAACAATCCATAACAAAAAAAAAAAAAAACTCGAGTCCATAAGAACATAGAGTCATCAGGGTCCGTAGGCCCTATAATAGTCTGGTCCCTATACGGGTCCTACAAATAACATTGCGCATAAAATAATAGATAAAGGACAAAGTAGGCTCCTAAAACCTCTGGTCTCCCTGTGTCCTCCCCTCGGGCTCCTCTCCCTCTTAAACCTCGGAATCTGTAAAAGAGGAAAAGAGAAAAACACATGAGCTTTCGAATGGAAAGCTCAGTAAGTACCCCTGCAGGTCACAATGACATAAATAGGAAATATGTCAACCAATGAGATCATAATACCAACATAATAGTCCTGGGAGTCTACCATAACAAAGCAAAGGTACGACCCCCGATACAGAAGCCCTCGGGCTCTGTAATGAGTTTTTTTAAGAGAACTCAGAGTTTACTCGGACCCGGTATGTCGGCTATTTCTTTGTAAATACGACCTAGATGGTCGTTTGACCCTCCTGGCCGGAGTGCGGTCGAACTACCTCTCCTACGTGTTAACTGCGGTCGATGTACCACGCCAGCGGCAGTAAGACCTCCGAGAGATTTGCCTCTCGGCAAGGCGCGAAAGCGCCGGGGGTCACGTCATTGAACATTCCTCTATCGGAGCTTCCCTAGCTCCACTGCGTCCGGGCAGTAGAACATAGCAAACAGGGACACCAACGTCCCGAAAACAAACATACATGCTCAACAGGAGTCTAAAACAGATACGAATAGCATGTATGTCATCAGCAGGGTATGTAGTAAGAATACATAGCAAGTTCAAGAAATCCCGTCACCGGGTGGAAAACTAGGCAAGTGAACTTACCTCGGGAGAGACTAAATGTCTTCCTGGACTCCTTTGGAATGCCTTACGTCTCCCCTGAGAGTATCTGGCATACATAGACTCTTATTAGAGTCAAGTTTTCTACAAGGTTCTAGTTTCACATGCATGTCCTACGTCTTGTTGGGCTTAGGCCCCCTAACGGGTCCTAAGGACCATCTCTTGAGTTATCAGCCCTTATAACCGTTTCTATGTCCTTTAGTTGACTTTTAGACCTACTTTGGTCAAAACTAGTCAACCCTAGTCTATTTGTCGAGTCTGACTCTTATTTAGTCATTTTGGTTGAGTTGGGCCTATTCAAATTGATCTTAATCCCCCTTTTTACCCTGGAAGGGCATTTTGGTCATTTGGCAACTTTTGACCCTAAAGTTTAAGGTTCCATCTTGCTTAAGGCTTAATAGTCCTTTTTGAATTTATTTAGCTTCCCTTCTAAATAATTTCCATTATTTAACCCGTTGTCCAAATTTAAGAAATTAATTGATTAATTTCTATTTACCCCATTTCAATATTTCATTTTTTTAAATTAATTATCATGTCGCAAACTCATAGTTCCATATAGTTACCGAGCTATACAACTATTTGATTAATAGTATCATTACTATTAATAGAAACACTACATTATTTAGTTTGTCACACTAAGGTTTTAATCTTTTATTAAAACCTTAAGTTTTCAAATTTGTTATTTAACTGTCACAACTCTTAGGTTAATATTTTAATTAAAATATTAACCCATTATTATCCGATTACCACAACAAACCATACTATAGTTTCAATTAAATGTCACATATAGTTAGTGCGACTATATTTATTTATCTATTGTCACACTACTAATGTTATGAAAATAACTATACTAACAATTATTTAAAAAATAATTGTCACTTCCCTAAGTTTCAAAATGATTAATAACCAACATTCCCTAAGTTAGCATTACCCAAATAGTAAAAATTCTTTTATTATTTCAATGTCACACACCTAAGTTTTAAATGCTTAATAATCCATAGTTTTGATTAATGTCACAGCCCCTAAGTTATAACATTAATAAAATTCATTCTATAATTAAAACTTTAATTATATATATTTTTTTATTTATTATCTTCTCCTTCCTTAGCGAGACCGAGAGCCACCGGCGTCCCGGCTCCTTCTCCGGCCACCATTCACGCCTGCCCGTGCTCGGGCCTCGTCGCCGACGGCCTCGCGATAACGGCCGAGCCCTCCGCTGCGCCGCCGGAGCACGTCCCCCTACCGAGCACCAACAACGCTCTCGGCCGCGAGAAAGAATTCTCCGGCGAGCTCACTACGTCGGTTATATGCGTGTGAGAACTATCTCTACGTGTTCTACAGAGTTTTTAAACACTCACCGTGGGTTTGCTGTCGGCGAAGAATGCTGAAGACGCCGGTAAATCCCTACTGTTCTTTCTCCGGCAAGCTTGGTCTCGTAACGACCAGCTTCACGTCTTCCTTTGCTGTCCCCGTCCCCTCCTTCTCCTGGAACTGGGCGCGACGATCCCACGCTCCAACGTAACTCAAACCCAGGTGCGACTGGCTCCCTCAATCCTCCCTTCTCCGACTGTCACCACGCCGGAACTTGGAGAAACTTGGCTAGTTGTGTGTCGAGACAGTGGAGGAGGTACCCCTTTTTATAGGGCTCGGGAGGCTAGACGAGGAGACGCCCACTCGAACGGCCTCGTCTTCAATCGGCCGACGTCCACGCGTAACCGGCGGAGAAGAGAGCGGGGCTCGCGTAGGCGTTGGGCTGGGAGAGATGATGGAGTTGCCTCTGGATTGGTTCTCCGATGAAGGGCCAGGATTATTTGATCGCGATCAAAGGCCACGGTTTAATCTGGTTTCCTCGTATCCGGCGTTCTTTTAGATCAACCGTCGAGATAACTTTGAGATCGACGGTCTGATCTCAGTCCCTTGTTTCGCGATATTGTTAGCCACAAGATGAACGGTTCACGGTTGCACGCACCATGGAACCACTCTCACCTTAACGTTTTTTTCTTGCCTCGCATCTGATCCACGATCAGATGGATCCCTTCTAGTATCGACACGTGGCTCCATGTGAGCCGTTATAATGCCTCGCGATTTAACGCGGCATGAGATAATTTAATCTCAGCCGTTCATTCTTTCTGTTAGGGTTCTCTCTCACGAAAATTTATGAGAGGTCCCTGACACTTTTAAAATTACGCATAGGTCCAAGACTGTGAGAGGGGAAAACTTCTTTAAGGTCCTCAATTCTTTCAAAATTACTATTAGGTCCCTACAGACCCCATAATAATTTGATTTTTATTTAATAAATCATTTATTCCCACACCAACACCAATCGTTGGAAATAAATAATTTTATATTATTATCTTTATTTTTATTTTTTTTTTTCTTTCAAGGAAATATCAATATATTTATTTCCAAAAATTCATGGATTTTACAACTTCTGATAAGCATTCATGATCATCCTGAATTTTATTTTGAAGGTTTTAATGTTTTCCTGTCAAAAGCTTGAATTGTTGAGACAAACAAGTAGAATGTTATTATACAGCTTTAATGCCTTCATGATTAACATTTTTATTCCTTGTGTTTGTGCTTCTGATAAGCATTCATGAATATTAAAAAAATTTCATTCAAAAGGATTTGGTCCTGGTATCTAATTTGATCTGTATTTATTTGGTTGGTTTATAATTTGATAGATTATATTAAGTCTTGATGTGCTCTTGATTAATTCATCACTTTTAGTCCTTGTGTTTTTGCTTCTGATAAATATTCGTGAATATTAGAAAAATTTTATTCAAAAGGATTTGGTCCTGATATCTTATTTTGTGTGTTTTTGTTTGTGTACTATTGTTTCTTTAAACCATAGGCTGTTGCCAAAAATTCTAAGTTCTGATTTTTTATTTGGCTGGTTTATATGTTGATTTAATTCTAATAAGACTTGAAGTACTTGTGATTAATTCATCACTTTTATTCCTTGTTGATTCTTTCATATTTATAAGATGATTAATTCATCAATTTTAGTTGGCTTTAAATGGTTCTTGGTTCATCGTATTTTGATTCTTTGTCCTTCATTTGTTATACTCTTGACAACTCATTTGTTATACTCTACAATTCATTGTTTAATTTTTCAACTGATGTTGATTCCTTATGTGCAGTTAGATTGAAGATGGATGTTCCAATGATTAAACGGATATTCTTTGTTATGATCTCCCGTTTATTTTCTTTTTGTGCCTTATCTTTTTCTTGCCGATCTGACTTAGTTTCATTTGGTTGTGTCTGTTTTTTCCTTTTGTGAACTGTTACTGTCGGATGGACCTTATTAATATGTAAGACTATTTGGTACCCTATTTTGCTATGATTTACTATTGTCTTCTTGCATGTGGTGATCTATATGGCTATGATGAAAGCACACGAGGCACATTGAGGCATAGTTTCCTTCCTAGTTGCATGGTTTCCATATTTGGTTTGTCATTCAAGGAGTGTGGTGAGGCAGTTTGGAGACCGCATTAGGCAGCCATTACAGCCCATTTCCTCTAATGACTTTATTGTTTTATTACATGCTTCCTTTCTTCCTTCATAGTTGCATATTTTTCAAACATACTTGTCATTGAAAGATTGCGGCGAGGAAGTTTGGGTGGCGACAGTATGCAGCCACTACAGCCCATATCTTATAATGACTTCATTGTTTTTTTTTGTTGTTTTCTACATTTTGGTGGCAAATATTTCATTCATTTCGGGTTTTTTTTTATACTGGTGGTGGGAAATCTTTTAACAGTTTTAATGGTGGGAAGCAAGTAAATTATTGAAACTAAAGCCGATGATAGTGCCTCATTCTGAACTGAGCCAGCCATGGAGTTATGAATTTATTATATTCTTTTTACGAATTTATTTTTATTTTTTGACAAAGGGGCCTCTCTTGTCTCTCTCTCCTCTCCCCTTTCTATCTCTCCCTTGTCCTCTTCCTCTGTTTTGAGAGAGAGAGGGGTTCAGAGAGAAGAGATGAATCCCTACTTGTCAATTTTGTTTTGCCTGATTTGCAGTGGAGCCGGAGGTGGTCGGAGGTTGCCGGATAGATCTAGTGTTTGTAGTAATTTTTTTTTGATTTTTTTTCTTTTTAATATTTTTTATGAATTTATTTTATTAGTATATTATTTTTTTTTTTATTCATTTGTAGTGCCTTCAATGTAGTTTTATTTAGTCTTATTTTAGTAATTAAATTTCATAGCTTAATCCCATTATATTTTTCCTTTTAAGGCATTTGACAAGTGGAAAGCAGAAGGTACTTACATAGTTTCTTTCTAATTGTCCAATTTCTTATAAGTTGAGCTTACTTTGTTTTCTCTATATTTAAGCTTGATCTACATTAATAAGCACAATATTTTCCTTTTAAGGTATTTGTCAAGTGGAAAAGCGGTACTTAAATAGTGTTCCTTCTAATTGTCCAATTTCTTATTAATTGAACTTACTTGGTTTTCTCTATATTTAAGTTTGGTCTATATTAATAAGCACAAGATTTTCCTTTTAAGGTATTTGACAAGTGGAAAGCAAAAGGTACTTACATAGTTTTCTTTCTAATTGTCCAATTTCTTATTAATTCAACCTACTTGGTTTTCTCTATATTTAAGGTAGATCTACATTAAGAAGCCCAATACTTCCTTTTAAGGTATTTGACAAGTGGAAAGCAGTAGGTACTTACATAGTTTTCTTTTGAATTGTCCAATTTCTTATTTATTGAACTTACTTGGTTTTCTCTATGTTTAAGTTTTCTCTTCATTGTTTGATCTACATCCTATTATTCTTCTTCTCCTTGAATATCTTTCATTGGTTCCCCATTCCAGACCTTCCCGACTCTTTTGTAAGGTAAGGCCGATTCAATGTTTTGGTTTTTAGATAAATGCTATGCTATTGAATTGTAATGTCATTGATTATAGTAAGACTTGAAGTGCTTTTGATTAATTAATCAATTTTCTTGTTGTTTGATTTGTTTCTCCTATTTGAATTGCAATTAGGCTCATTAATTATTTGTTTATTAGTTGATAGATTCTACTAAGACTTGCAGTACTTTTGATTGATTCATCACTTTTATTCCTGCAATTACTGCTTCTCATAAGCATTCATGATCATCCTGAATTTTATACAGATGATTTTAAATGTAAAATTTCTTATTAATTGAACCTACTTGGTTTTCTCTATATTCAAGTTTTCTCTACTTTGTTTGATCTACATCCTATTTATCTTCATCTCCTTTAATATCTTTCCCTGGTTCCTCATTCCAGACCTTCCCGGCTGTTTTATAAGGTAATTCCGATTCAATGTTTTGAATTTTAGGTAATTGCTATGGTATTGAAATGTTATGCCATGGAGACAAACTAGTAGAATGTTATTCTACAGATTGCTTTTCGTGTGGTTTGATTGGTTTCTCCTATTTGATTTGCAATTAGGCTCATTAATTATTTGTTTATAAGTTGATTGATTCTAGTAAGACTTGAAGTACTTTTGATTGATTTATCAGTTTTATTCCTGCTGTTACTGCTTCTCTTAAGCATTCATGATCATACTGAATTTTATTCAGATGGTTTTAATTGTCAGATTTTTTATTAATTGAACTTACTTGGTTTTCTCTATATTCAAGCTTTATCTACTTTGTTTGATCTACATCCTATTTATCTTCATCTCCTTGAATATCTTTCAGTGGTACCTCATCCCAGACCTTCCCGGCTCTTTTATAAGGTAATGCCGATTCAATGTTTTGGATTTTAGGTAAATGCTATGCTATTGAAATGTAATGTCATTGATTATAGTAAGACTTGAAGTGCTTTTGATTAATTCATAACTTTTCTTGTTGTTTGCTTGGTTTCATCTATTTGATTTGCAATTAGGCTCATTAATTATTTGTTTATAAGTTGATAGATTCTAGTAAGGGTTGAAGTACTTTTGATTGATTCATCACTTTTATTCCTGCTATTTCTGCTTCTCATAAGCATTCATGATAATCCTGAATTTTATTCAGATGGTTTTAATTGTCAAATTTCTTATTAATTGAACTTACTTGGTTTTCTCTATATTCAAGTTTTCTCTAGTTTGTTTGATCTACATCCTATTTGTCTTTATCTACTTCAATATCTTTCCCTGGTTCATCATCCCAGATGTTCCCGGCTCTTTTATAAGGTAATTCCGATTCAATTATTTGAATTTTAGGTAATTGCTATGGTATTGAAATGTTATGTTATTGAGACAAACAGATTGCTTTTCTTGCTGTTTGATTGGTTTCTCTTATTTGATTTGCAATTAGGCTCATTAATTATTTGTTTATAAGTTGATAGATTCTAGTAAGACTTGAAGTACTTTTGATTGATTCATCAATTTTATTCCTGCTGTTACTGCTTCTCATAAGCGTTCATGATCATCCTTAATTTTATTCAGATGGTTTTAATTGTCAAATTTCTTATTAATTTAACTTACATGGTTTTCTCTATATTCAAGTTTTCTCTACTTTGTTTCATCTTCATCCTATTTCTCTTCATCTCCTTCAATATCTTTCCCTGGTTGCTCATCCCAGACCTTCCCGGCTCTTTTATAAGGTAATTCCGATTCAATGTTTTGAATTTTAGGTAAATGCTATGGTATTGAAATGTTATGTCATTGAGACAAACTAGTAGAATGTTATTCTACGGATTGCTTTTCTTGTTGTTTGATTGGTTTCTCCTATTTTATTTGCAATTAGGCTAATTAATTATTTGTTTATAAATTGATTGATTCTTGTAAGACTTGAAGTACTTTTGATTGATTCATCACTTTTATTTCTGTTGTTACTGCTTCTCTTAAGCATTCATGATCATCCTGAATTTTATTCTGATGGTTTTAATTGTCAAATTTCTTATTAATTGAACTTACTTGGTTTTCTCTATATTCAAGCTTTCTCTACTTTGTTTGATCTATATCCTATTTATCTTCATCTTCTTGGATATCTTTCGGTGGTTCCTCATCCCAGACCTTCCCGGCTCTTTTTATAAGGTAAGCCCGATTCAATGGTTTGAATTTTAGGTAAATGCTTTGCTATTGAAATGTAATGTCATTGATTATAGTAAGACTTGAAGTGCTTTTGATTAATTCATAACTTTTCTTGTTGTTTGCTTGGTTTCATCTATTTGATTTGCAATTAGGCTCATTAATTGAAGTACTTTTGATTGATTCATCACTTTTATTCCTGCTGTTTCTGCTTCTCGTAAGCATTCATGATAATCCTGAATTTTATTCAGATGGTTTTAATTGTCAAATTTCTTATTAATTGAACTTGGTTTTCTCTATATTCAAGTTTTCTCTACTTTGTTTGATCTACATCCTATTCATCTTCATCTCCTTCAATATCTTTCTCTGGTTCCTCATCTCAGACCTTCCCGGCTCTTTTATAAGGTAATTCCGATTCAATGTTTTTAAGTTTTAGGTAAATGCTATGGTTTTGAAATGTTATGTAATTGAGACAAACTTTGTTTGTGTAGTATTGTTTCTTTAAACCATAGGTTGTTACAAAAAATGCTACTTACTTATTTTTTATTTGGCTGGTTTATTATTTGATTGATTATTGTAAGACTTGAAGTGCTTTTTATTAATTCATCACTTTTCTTCTTGTTTTCGTGGTTTGGCCTATTTGATTTTCAATTAGGCTCATTAATTATTTGTTTATAAGTTGATAGTTTCTAGTAAGACCTGAAGTACTTTTGATTGATTAATCAATTTTATTCTTGGTGTTACTGCTTCTCATAAGCATTCATGATCATCACTTTTATTGGTTTAATTTTTATTCTTATGTTTATTCTTTATGTGCAATTAGATTGAAGATGGATGTTCCAATGATTAAACGACTTTTCTTTGTTCTGTTAATGTTTGGACTTGTTTTATTTATGCTGAGTTTTATCAGTGGTGAGTTTATTTATTCATTTAGATGGATTATTTTGATTGTATTTTTTGTTATAATTAAATAATAATTATAAAAAATAATTTAATTTATATAATGATCACAGATGGAGGATACTGTAAATTTGATGGTCCTCATGAGGGTGAGGGCCATAAGGGTGAAGATTTAATCCTTTATGTTTTGTTTATTATAAATATCAATTTTGGATTATATACGAACACACATATATAGTTTTTGAAAATTAGAAAAAAAATCTACTTTTTATTTAAAATATATTTATTTGTTATTGTAGGAAAATCAAAATCTCTGTTTGTTAAAGTTGTTTGTCCCGATTGGGAGCTATTTCATGCGAAATTGTTTTTGTTTATTAGTTTTATTATACTTATTATTCTGATTATTATTTATGTGTCTTTTAGGTGTAGATTTGAAATATTTATTAAGCATGGTCTAGAAAATAGGGGTATAGAATTAAATCCCCTTAGCGATATTGAATTAATTCCCCTTGCGTATAGCATGGGTGACCTGAATGACATGGAATATACATTTGTCTTGATACCTATCATGACAATGATAACATTCGCAGACTTCCTTTGTGCCGTCATTTCTTTCACGATGCTTGCATTCGGGAATGGAGTAGACATAGTAGACCCTGTCCTACTATTCGTAGGCCGTTCTAGTCATTTCATACTACATTTCATACTACATGTTTGTTTTGTATGTTGTATTTTGTGCACTGTCACTGTCAGATGGACCTTATTAATATGTAAGACTATTTGGAACCCAATTTTACTATGATTGACTATTGTCTTCTTGCATGTGGTGATCTATATGGCTATGATGAAAGCACATAAGGCACATTGAGGCATAGTTTCCTTTCTAGTTGCATGGTTTCCATATTTGGTTTGTCATTCAAGGAGTGCGGCGAGGTAGTTGGGAGGCCGCATTAGGCAGCCACTGCAGCCCATTTCCTCTAATGACTTTATCATTTTATTACATGCTTCCTTCCTTCCTCCATAGTTGCATTTTTTAAAACAAACTTTGTCATTGAAAGAATCTTGGTAGGCGGTTTGGGTAGCTATGGCTGACCAGCGGCCCATATCTTATGATGACTTCACTGTTTTTTTTTTTTGTAGTTTTCTACATTTTAGTGGCAAATATTTCATTCTTTTTGGGGTTTTTTTTTTAACTGGTGGTTGGAAATCTTTTAACCGATTTAATGGTGGGAAGTAAGCAAATTTTGGAAACTAAAGCCGATGATAGTGCCTCATTCTGAACTGAGCCATGGAGTTATCAATTTATTATATTTTTTTATGAATTTATTTTTATTTTTTGACAGATGGGCCTCTCTCGTCTCCCTCTCCTCTCCCCCTTTGTATCTCTCGCCTCTCTCTTTCCTTTGTCTTGAGAGTGAGAGAGAGGTTCTGAGAGAAGAGATGAATCCCTCTTGTGTCAATTTTCTTTTGCCTGATTTGCAGTGGAACCGGAGGTGATCGGAGGTGGCCAGGAAGATCTAGGGTTTGTAATAATTTTTTTGATTTTTTTATTAATTTTTTTTATTTGTATATGAATTTTTTTTATTCATCTGTAGTGCCTTCCAGATTTGTTTGTTTAATCTTATTTTAGTAACTAAAGTTCTTAGCTTAATCCCATTATATTTTTTTCTTTTATAGGAGAAGATACTTACATAGTTTTCTTTCTAATTGCCTTATCTTTTTCCTGCCGAACTGACTTGGTTTCATTTGGCTGTCTTTTATTACTTTTGTGCACTCTTACTGTCAGATGGACCTTATTAATGTGTAAGACTATTTGGAACCCAATTTTGCTATGATTTACTATTGTCTTCTTGCAGTTGGTGATCTATATGGCTATGATGAAAGCACATGAGGCACATTGAGGCATAGTTTCCTTCCTAGTTGCATGGTTTCCATATTTGGTTTATCGTTCAAGGAGTAGGGCGATACAGCTGGGAGGCCGCATTAGGCAGCCAGTGTAGCCCATTTCCTCTAATGACTTTACTGTTTTATTACATGCTTCCTTCCTTCCTTGATAGTTGCATATTTTTCAATCAAACTTTGTAGTTAAAAGAATGCGGTGGGCGGTGATGCGAGTGGCCATGAGGCAACCACTGCGGCCCCATATGTCACTCCCTCAACCACGCCTGTGCACGTAGACAACCGTAGCACCCAAAGCAGGGACTAGTCCCCATTCGGTATAAAAGCCTTAGAAACTCTTATGCGATAAGTATCTGAGAGGTAATGATATGGAATTATAAGATAAAAGAAGAAGGGAGTTTATACAACTCCGTACAAGTACAATACCGGGTTTACGCAACCCAAGACCAGGATCTGGTCCAATCACCCCTAGAAATCCATACAACAAGGAATACATAATACAAGTCTCACACAAGATAAAAGAGGTACGCAGACCTCGAGACAAGTACAAATAGCCGAGTCAACCACTCGGTATATCCCCGCCTAAGCTCGACCCTACTCCTCCTCGTCTGAACCTGATAACACACAAGTCAAGTGCATGAGCCTAAAGAATAGGCCCAGTAGGATCGCATAAACAATAAAAGAGGCGGAAGCCATAAACAAGGAACAGAACATAGTAAGTAACAACATGCAAGTGTAACAACACCACAAGCAAGTAACAAGTAACTGAAATGTGGATAAATCCACGGATGTACTAAATCTCTGGAATATATGATACTAAGATGTCTACGACATCCACGACGCCATCAGTATCGTCTTCGGCCTAAGTCGGATAATGCTATAGCTAACATGTGCACATGGTCAGAAGATGCCGCTCTCTGACTAAGCCAAGTGGCCAGATATTATACGCCCTCTGCTGGGGCATCCGTCCGATGGAGCATCACGTGCTCGTGGCCAGATATTATGCTCCCTCTGCCGGGGCATCCGTCCGATGGAGCACCAAGTGCTCGTGGCCAGATATTATACGCCCTCTGTCGGGGCCTCCGTCCGATGTATCATGCCTGAAAGTAAGAGATTCTAGTATAAATACCTAACAACAGGTATGCATATATATCCAAGGCTGCAACATCTTTAATATATATATAAAGATTAGAGACCTCATCGAGATCGGAAGCCAATATGTATCTAAGGTGTAAACTCTACTCAAATATGCATACGAAAACATGAAAGCAACAATCTCCTCGAGATATAAAACCGATACATATGAGGAATACCATCTCGAATATGTATTAGGAACCTCTCGAGGAATTAAGAGTACGAAATCAAAGTAGGGTAGGAGGAAGGAATACTCACAAACCTCCCGTGCGAGAGCCTACCTGCTAGAAGGCAAATCCCTGATCCTCGTCGCGTCTCACGCGTCCAAATCGGGATCTAGTAAATAGATAGAATTTCAGTATCTACACACTTAAGTATTTCCTATCTAAATACGAATCACGTTTACCCATAAATCTCTAAGCTTAATTATATCCTTAAGACCCTTTGAATGCCACTAAACATGCTTAAATTCGTCAAAGTCCGTTAATCTAAAGCATGGACAATTAGGCATGTTAATTATGAAAGCTAATCACAATTAGACATGTTAACATGAACCCTAATGGGGCATTTATACTTAGGGATTTTTCACAGAAATTCGGCGTCACCTCCCCTATTTATAGGGCCCCGAAATTATACATTCATTCACCATAACTACACAATTAACTTAATCATACTTTCCATCTCATCATACAAGAATGTTTTAGTGTTTCTAATAATCTTAATTTCTCCCTAAGCATTTTCATTTCACAGCCTAACGAACCCAACAGACGATCATGCAATTTAACCCCAAACCGACACCGGGATACTCATGATTGTTGGTCGGAGATCTGAGGCGGCAGGGAGGAGTCAGGCCCGGCCTGAAGCAAGCTATTGCTCTCCGAAGAAGGGCAGGCCAACAGATCGAACAAAAGAGGAAACACTGGTGTTGACCGTAGATCGCCGTAGGGGAGCTGGCTAGGGCGGTGAGGCCTGCAGATAGCCTTGGTGGCAGCAGGCGGTCTTGTGGCGGGCGTGGTTATTTGTCTGAGTGGCTCCATGGCTGCTCAAGCGTGGGATCTGGGCATAGGTGCGCACGCACCGGCCGGGCTGGTCGGGGAGGCGAAGGTCTTGAGGGGTACCGGGCAGCGATGGTTGTCTTGTGGTGGCGTACAGCAGGCCTTGAGTCTGGCCGGGGGCGACTGGGGCTGGCCGGAGCACCGGTTGGTAGCTCGCCGGAGGTGAGGCGGGCGCAGGTAGGGGTTCGGCGGCGTGGAGAAGAGAAGTGGAGAAATTTAGGGATTTAGATGTTTTTCCAAATCGAGAGAGAGAGGGGTGATGACATTTCATCCTCTCTCTCCTTATGTTTATAATACCCCATGGTTTTCTTTTATTAAAATATCATTAAAATTATCACATGCCCACTGTAGCCTCACATGTGCACTATGCGCTCACATGATCACTGTACATTCACTTGGTCACTGTTAAATCACGGGTCTTTAAATTAATTCGTACTGGGGCTCCCCGTGATAGTTTACCGTCCTCGTGACCCGATCCAGATCCACGAATTTCGGGACAATGGTCCGAGCGGCACGGGTGCACTCTAATGTCACGAGGTCTGTCTCTCTTCAGACCAGATCCGAGAATATCGGCTTTTAATCAAATCCTCCGTCACGGGCTTACTGTGGTATCACGGGGCTGTCTCCGTCCCCGACCGGATCCACGTTTCCCGGGATTTGAATATCTGTTAATCTTCTTTTCTCGATAATTAATCCGAATTAATTAATATATAATTAATGTGGATTAATTAACAAATAGACAATTTGATTAATTAACGTTTAATTAATCGGGATTATTCAGACATATGATTTCTCCCAAAATTTCATTGCTCATCATATTAAATCGCCATTTAATAATAATGGGATAAATAAATTAAAATTTTTATTTATTTCAGGGCGGGTTTTACACCATATCTGAAAAGCATACATGAATATTAAAAAAATTTCATTTAAAAGGATTTGGTCCTGATATCTGATTTGATCTACATCCTATTTATCTTCATCTCAAATATCTTTCATTGGTTCCGCATCCCTGACCTTCCGGTCTCTTTTGTAAGGTAAGGCCGATTCAATGTTTTGAATTTTAGGTAAATGCTTTGCTATTGAAATGTAATGTCATTGATTATAGTAAGACTTGAAGTGCTTTTGATTAATTCATCACTTTTCTTGTTGTTTGCTTGGTTTCTTCTATTGATTTGCAATCAGGCTCATTAATTATTTGTTTATAAGTTGATAGATTCTAGTAAGACTTGAAGTACTTTTGATTGATTCGTCCCTTTTATTCAAATGGATTTGGTCATGATTTCTGATTTGATTTGTACTTGTTTGTGTAGTATGGTTTCTTTAAACTATAGGTTGTTACAGAAAATGCTACTTACTAATTTTTTATTTGGCTTGTTTATAATTTGATAGATTATTGTAAGACTTGAAGTGCTTTTTATTAATTCATCAATTTTCTTGTTGTTTTCTTTGTTTCTCCTATTTGATTTGGAATTAGGCTTATTAATTATCTGTTTATAAGTTGACAGATTCTAGTAAGACCTGAAGTACTTTTGATTGATTAATCAATTTTATTATTGGTGTGACTGCTTCTCATAAGCATTCATGATCATCACTTTTCTTTGTTTTATTTTTATTCTTATGTTTATTCTTTATGTGCAATTAGATTGAAGATGGATGTTCCAATGATTAAACGACTTTTCTTTGTTCTTTTGATGTTCGGATTTGTTTTATTTATGTTGAGTTTTATCAGTGGTAAGTTTATTTATTTATTTATATTAATTATTTTTATAGTATTCAAATTATTTTTTATAATGATCACAGATGGAGGATACTGTAAGTCTGATTGTCCTCATATTGGCGAGGGCCATAAGGGTTAAGATTTAATTCTTTATGTTTTGTTTATTATGAATATCAATTTTGGATTGTACACGCACACATATATATAGTTTTTGGAAATTAAAAAAATCTATATTTTTATTTAAAATATATTTATTTGTTATTGCAGGAAAATCAAAATCTCTGTGCGTTAAATCTGTTTGTCCAGATTCGATGCTATTTCAAGCAAAATTGTTTTGGTTTATTAGTTTTATTATACTTATTATTCCAATTATTATTTATGTTGGTTTTAGTTATAGATTTGAAATATTTAGTAAGCGTGGTATAGAAAATAGGGGTATAGAATTAAATCCCCTTAACGATATTGAATTAATTCCCCTTGCATATAGCATGGGTGACCTGAATGACATGGAATGTATCATTTGTCTTGATACCACTCATGACAATGATGACATTTGCAAATTATTTGGAACCCAATTTTACTACGATTTTACTATTGTCTTCTTGTATATGGTGATCTATATGGCTATGATGAAAGCACAAGAGGTACATTGAGGCATAGTTTCCTTCCTAGTTGCATGGTTTCCATATTTGGTTTGTCCTTCAAGGAGTGAGGCGAGGCAGTTGGGAGGCCACATTAGGCAGCCACTGCAGCCGAATTCCTCTAATGACTTTATCATTTTATTATATGCTTCGTTCCTTCTTTCTTAGTTGCGTATTGTAAAATTCATGATTTTTATTGAATAAAAAGGGACTTAAAATTTTCCTCTATTTAAATTGCTAAATATTTTAGCAAAAAGGTATTTTAGGAATAATTAAAAGTTCCAGGGGTGTTTTAGTAAAGATGGGCATGAGTAAATTGTTTCATAATTTACATAAAATACTTGGTGATTGATTTAAATAAATTTGGTAGTTATCAGTTTATTTAAATATAGGGATCAGTTAAATTGTCCATGATTGGATTAAAAATGGAAGAGGGAGAATAAAATTCAAATTAAGATTTATTTAATTAATCGGGAAACTCCCAGGTTGGTGTAATCAAGTTAATTAAGGAAGGAGAAGAAAAGGAAAATGAATTCAAATTATAAACTTAAATTGATATGAGGCGGCCAAGGACTAATTGGTAATATTCGGGGAAATGAGGACCATGAAATAAAAGTGTTCTCTCTCAGTGGAAGGACCTATGAATAATTTTTGAAAAGAGACGAGGGGACATTTATAAAGCGCCATGAGAGAACCGTGCCTGATTTGTATTAGAAAGATGAACGGTTGATATCACCAAATCATTGAGTAATCAGATCACGAAGAGGAGATACAGTGGTCCCACCGAAGGAGGCAGAATAGTACGGGCGCCCTCACCGTGCGGACATCTCCTAGCCGCTCATCTAAGCGATCGGTTCAAGATCAAGGCAAGAAGAGGGATCTCAGCCCCTCATCTGTTCTCTGCTCCGGTCTAATCTGGACCACCCATCAGGGCTGGCCGCTTGATCCGAGGCAACGATGGGAGATCGCCGTTCATCAGAGAAGAGACTCAATCCCGAGGCAGACGCCTGTCTCCTTCCTCCCGTCAGCGATCGCGCGCCGTGGTTGCCAAATGGAGATGCATGGATTGACGTTAGGAAAGGAAAGTGGGGGGAGATGATTGGCGCATGATCTCCTCTCCAGCGCAACCCGATCTCGTGGAGATCACCTTCGAGACCTATAAAAGGAAGGTCGACGACGAGCTCTGAAGGCACACAACACCGCTGCCTTCTCCACCCCACTGCTAGAAAGTGAGTGACAGAGAGAGCCTTGGGCTTGCCGCATCGGAGACCGAGAGAAAGAAACCCTGCGGTGATCCCTGCCTGACCGGAGCGCGGTAACTGTCTCCAAGGAGCTCCGGTGACGAGCTAGGGCTTCAACGGCCGTCTCCTCCGGTGAGTTTTCTCCTTCTGTTACTCGTAGTGTCTTCCGGTCATGCATGCACATAGAAGAGTGGGTATAGACGGCCGGAACGCCACCAACTATCGGCTGGGTCTCGGTTCGGAGGAAGAAGACGATAGAGAAAATTGTTATTATTGTTTTAATATTTATTTATTTATTCGTTTTTACTTGAAGAAGTATAGTTTTATATAAATATATATAACGGGTTAGAGAGATTAGTTGGTTTAATTAACAAGAATAGTTTAATTAAACAAATTAATCAACTGACAAATCAATTGATTGGTAAGTTAGTTAAGATCTAATTAATTGATTAATTAATCAAAGAGTGAGATATAATGTAATTAATCAATTGATAACGATAGTTGATTGAGATTAATCAACTAAGTCAGGGTCTAACGAATTAAGGAGAAGACTTTGGTTTTGAGCAGTTAAGCAAGCTATTAATCGAATTATCTAAGAGACCCAACGAGTAAGTGGCTAGTTTTAACCAAGTTGAGATTGGGTTGGGCCAAACGACTTGGGTTTGGTTAAGTAGCTTTGATTAATAGATTAATCAAATTAAAAAGGTGAGGTCATGTATGGTGGGAATTAATCAAAAAGAAATAAATTTATATTCGATCAACCGGATTAGTTAATTAACTAAATTAACTAACAACTCCTTAGTTGGAGAACTAACTAATAATTAATTAATTAATTAGGAGATTAATTAATTAATAAAAATGGTTGAGCCAACTAGTTAAAGAAGATTGAGTCCAACCAATCTAAGGTCGGGTCCGGATTTAGTATGTTGGTTTATGGAGGATCATTGGGAGATTAATTAATTAGTTAAGTTATTAACTAATTAAGGGACCAGTTTAATAATCAATTAGTAGATTAATTAACTTGGTTAGTTAATTAAATGGCTAATTGTATTAATTGAGAAGATGAATTGATTTAATAAATCAATAAGTTGAGTTAGCTAAGAAGATGAGCTCAAGGTTGATTCGAACCAATTCTAAAGGGGTTGAACAAAGGTGAAATGACACTGGAACACGAGGGAAGGCCCACAAGTCCTTATAGACACGTACTTTTTTGAGAGTATACATGTCCTTGGCAGATTTTTGACTTGGATGCGTCGAGAAGTCCCGTGGAGCACGAGACTTTGTGACTTTAGGTAAGTACACTCGCCTTGGTCCACTCTTCGGAGTTTCCTTGATATGTCTTTATTGTGACATGCTGCTTGTATACTTTCATGCTTCTTGATTTATTGAAATTCTTGTTTTAGCATGATTGATTGTTTTAGGATATTGGTATCCCTACTTGTTCTGTTCTTCTTCCCGTATTCAGTGGAGCAGATGAGCTCCGGATTTTGCGAGAGCGTTGGGGATGGGACACCTTGACGTTCCGGCACTCCTGGCCAGAGGGAGAGTGTTCTGGTTGTCCCTGCCAGTCAGTGGGGTTGATCACTGATCGTGTCGACACGTAGAGAGGTGGCGCTACCGACATACGACCCGAGGGCCGTAGCGACCGGATGGTCGTTTTCTCTGCAGGTTCGCTGATGGGACTGACCGGGTGAGACGTTTGTGGAGCTTCCTTTGGAACTCATAGCTAGGAGTCGTTATCTTGATTATTTTTTTGTGATAGACTCCTAGGGTTTGTTATGAGGGGCGTGCCCCGAGCTTGATTTTGATATTCATGTTTTATTGATATCATATTTTCTTGAACCCCGCAGGGGTACTTACTAGGCTTTCCATTCGAAAGCTCATGCACTTGTTTTCTTCATGTTTACAGATCCTGAGGTGTAGGACTCTAGTTCGCAGGAGCCGATCGTGGGTCAGGTGGATTGCTGAGGTCCGAGGACCTGGTTTATTTTCTTGTTCTGAGTAAGACTTTTTATTTGTAGGTCCCTTATAGGGCCTAGTGTTTGTAGGGTATATGAACCCTTGTTATTATTATTTCCGCTGAACTCTGTTATTTCGAATAATTAAGTTGTTTTATTTGCATTATCTGCTTTACTCACTTAGGCTTGTATCCGTGTGGGGCCCGTCTCTACACAGCTACGGCCGGTCTGCACACGTGCCCGAGGTCCCGGATTCGGGTAGGGGCGTTACATATTTTTCAAACAAACTTTGTCGTTGAAAGAATGCGGCGTGGAAGTTTAGGTGGAGACAGTAGGCAACCACTGCAGCACATATCTTATAATGACTTTATTGTTTATTTTGTAGTTTTCTACATTTTGGTGGCAAATATTTCATTCTTTTCTTGTTTTTTTTTACTGGTGGTTGGAAATCTTTTAACCGTTTTAATTGTGGGAAGTAAGCAAATTTTGGAAACTAAATCCGATGATAGTGCCTCTTTCTGAACTGAGCCATGAAGTTTTGAATTTATTGTATTTTTTTACGAATTTATATTTATTTTTTCACAGAGGGGCCTCTCTCGCCTCCCTCTCCTCTCCCCCTTTGTACCTCTCGCCTCTCTCCTTCCTTTGTCTTGCGAGTGAGAGAGAGGTTCTGAGAGAAGAGATGAATTCCTCTTCTTTCAATTTTCTTTTGCCTGATTTGCAGTGCTACTTGAGGTGTTCGGAGGTGGCCAGGTAGATCTAGGTTTTGTAATATTTTTTTTTTTGAATTTTTTTTATTGGCATAAGAATTTTTTTTATTCATCTGTTGTGTCTTCCAGTTTTGTTTGTTTAATCTTATTTTAGTAATTAAAGTTCTTAGCTTAATCCCATTATATTTTTCCTTTTATGGTATTTGAGAAGTGGAAAGGAGAAGATACTTACATAGTTTTCTTTCTAATTGCCCAATTTCTTATAAATTGAACTTACCTTGCTTTCTCTATATTTATGTTTGATCTACATTAATAAGCCCAATATTATCCTTTTAAGGTATTTGATTAGTGGAAAGGAGGTACTTGCCTAGTTTTCTTTGTAATTGTCCATTTTCCTATTAATCAAACTTACTTGGTTTTCTCTATATTTAAGTTTTCTCTACATTAATAAGCCCAATATTTTCCTTTTAAGGTATTTGACAAGTGGAAAGTAGATGGTACTTACATAGTTTTCTTTCTAATTGTCCAATTTCTTATTAATTGAACTTACTTGGTTTTCTCTATATTCAAGCTTTCTCTACTTTGTTTGACTTACATCCTATTTATCTTCATCTCCTTCAATATCTTTTACTGGTTCCCCATGCCAGACCTTCCCAGCTCTTTTATAAGGTAAGGCCGATTCAATGTTTTGAATTTTAGGTAAATGCTATGCTATTGAAATGTAATGTCATTGATTATAGTAAGACTTGAAGTGCTTTTGATTAATTCATCACTTTTCTTGTTGTTTGCTTGGTTTCTTCTATTTGATTTGCAATTAGGCTCATTAGTAATTTGTTTATAAGTTGATAGATTCTAGTAAGACTTGAAGTACTTTTGTTTGATTCATCACTTTTATTCCTGCTGTTACTACTTCTGACAAGCATTCCTGATCATCCTGAATTTTATTTTGAAGGTTTTAATGCTTTCCTATCAAAGCTTGAATTGTTGATATAAACAAGTAGAATTTTATTATACATTTTTAATGCCTTCATGATCTGCACTTTTATTCCTTGTGTTTGTGCTTCTGATAAACATTCATGAATATTAAAAAAACTTCATTCAAAAGGATTTGGTCTTGATATCTGATTTCATCTTTATTTGTTTGTGTAGTATTGTTTCTTTAAACCATAGGTGGTTGCAGAAAATGTCACTTACTGAGTTTTTATTTTGCTGGTTTATAATTTGCTCGATTATAGTAAGACTTAAAGTACCATTGATTAATTCATCACTTTTATTCCTTGTGTTTGTGCTTCTGATAAGCATTGATGAATATTAAAAAAATATCATTCAGAAGGATTTGGTCATGATATCTTATTTGGTCTGTATTTGTTTGGGTAGTATTGTTTCTTTAAACCATAGGTTGTTGCAAAAAATGATAATTACTGATTTTTTATTTGGCTGGTTTATAAGTTGATATAATTCTAATGAGACTTGAAGTACTTGTGATTAACTCATCACTTTTATTACTTGTTGATTCTTTCATATCAATAAGATAATTATTTCATCACTTTTATTTGGCTTTAAATGGTTCATGGCTCATCTTACTTTGATTCGTTGTACTTCTTTTGTTATTCTCTAACTCATTTGTTATACTCTACAATTCCTTTGTTTAATTTTCGACTGATTTTCCAATGATTAAACCAATATTCTTTGTTATGATCTGCCTTTTATTTTCCTTTTGTGCCTTATCTTTTTCCTGCTGAACTGACTTAGTTTCATTTGGCTGTCTTTTTTTACTTTTGTGCATTGTTACTGTCCGGTGGAGCTTATTAATATGTAAGACTATTTGGAACCCCATTTTGCTGTGATTTACTATTGTCTTCTTGCAGGTTGCGATCTATATGGCTATGATGAAAGCACATGAGGCACATTGAGGCATAGTTTCCTTCCTAGTTGCATGGTTTCCATATTTGGTTTGTCATTGAAGGAGTGCGGCGAGGCAGTTGGGAGGCCGCATTAGGCAGCCACTGCAGCCCATTTCCTCCAATGACTTTATTGTTTTTTAACATGCTTTCTTCCTTCCTTCATAGTTGCATATTTTTCAAACATATTTTGTCGTTGAAAGAGTGCGGCAAGGCAGTTTGGGTAGCCAAAGTAGGCAACCACTGCAGCCCATATCTTATAATGACTTCACTGTTGTTTTTTTCTTTCGTAGTTTTCTACATTTTGCTGGCAAATATTTCATCTTTTTTCGGGTTTTTTTTTGTACTGGTGGTGGGAAATCTTTTAACAGTTTTAATGGTGGGAAGCAAAGAAATTATGGAAACTAAATCCGATGATGGTTCCTCATTCTGAACTGAGCCATGGAGTTATTATTTTATTATATTTTTTTAAAATTTATTTTTATTTTTTGACAGAGGGTTTCTCTTGTCTTTTTCTCTTTTCCCCCGTTGTATCTCTCCCCTCTCTACTTCCTTTGTTTTGAGAGTGAGAGAGAGGTTCAGAGAGAAGAGATGAATCCCTCCTCTGTAAATTTTCTTTTGCCTGATTTGCAGTGAAGCCGGAGGTGGTCGGATGTGTCTGTATAGATCTAGGGATTGTAGTAATTTTTTTTGAAATTTTTTTCCTTTTAAGATTTTTTTATGAATTTATTTTATTAGTATATGAATTTTTTTTATTCATTTGTAGTGCCTTCATTGCTAGTTTATTTAGTCTTATTTTAGTAATTAAATTTCTTAGCGTAATCCCATTATATTTTAGGAGTATAGACTTGAAGTGCTTTTGATTAATTCATCACTTTTCTTGTTGTTTGCTTGGTTTCTTCTATTTGATTTGCAATTAGTCTCATTAATTATTTGTTTATAAGTTAATAGATTCTAGTAAGACTTGAAGTACTTTTGATTGATTCATCACTTTTATTCCTGCTGTTTCTGCTTCTCATAAGCGTTCATGATAATCCTGAATTTTATTCAGATGGTTTTAATTGTCAAATTTCTTATTAATTGAACTTACTTGGTTTTCTCTATATTCAAGTTTTCTCTACTTTATTTGATGTACATCCTATTTATCTTCATCTCCTTCAATATCTTTCCTTGGTTCCTCATCTCAGACCTTCCCGGCTCTTTTATAAGGTAATTCCGATTCAATGTTTTGAATTTTAGGTAAATGCTTTGATATTGAAATGTTATGTCATTGAGACAAACTTTGTTTGTGTAGTATTGTTTCTTTAAACCATAGGTTGTTACAGAAAATGCTACTTACTAATTTTTTATTTGGCTGGTTTATAATTTGATTGATTATTGTAAGACTTGAAGTGCTTTTTGTTAATTCATCACTTTTCTTGTAACGCCCATCTCTTCACCGAGACAGGTGTCACACCAGCTGGGCCGGGAGTGCACCCAACCCATGAGCTGTAGTCTTAATCATTTAAAATCAGGGTGTTCAGACATGAAACATATAAATAGGCAAACCCTGTTACCCACCGGTAGTCATATAACATCAGAGTATGGAAATCACACATCAAGTCCGGGCAACTGCGGCCCCAAATAAAACAGGAAGCAAATTTACTTATTGTCTAATACAACATAAAAGGGAAAGCATAAGATAGGTCCGCCAGAGCTAGCTACGCTTCGATCTCCGCTCGAACCCTGAGGTACTACTCGGATCCATGTCTAGACCCTGAAAGGGGAAACAGTAACTAGAGGGACTGAGCTATACGAGCTCAGTGAGTGAATAATACTCCTCCAGGCATTATACACACCTGTGCTTGACAAGAACTGAACAATCTACTTTTGCAAAATAGTGTACATAGAAAATCATGAGGATCACATATTTATCTTGAATCAACTTAAGTATGCCATTTCAATCAGAAAACTCGCATAAAAACAATGTGCAGTTCAATCAACAATATCATGACCCATTTACATCCATGGATAAAAGAAATGAAAATATCCTTGCGTCATGTAAATCTGCAATCCTTAGTTCAATACACTGAAAGCGCCACCATCCATCAGCCGGGTAACCGGATCCTGATAAACGGGAGACTCCGGAATAATCCGGTCTAGTTCCCGTGGCCTGACGACCAGTGGCATAATCAGCCAGACTGTATCAATTGTCACGCGAGTGTCTTGTATCCGACTCGGGCACCCAAAAGAGTCGAGAAGGGGTTTTATAGAAAAAGAAATCATTTCACAAACTTTATATTTTGAAAACAACGTATTAAAACAAATCCATTCCCTAACCCGATATCATCAACCATCCTATATGGGCACTAACCCGTGCCCTGCTAGTCAATCGTCTATGTCTACCTAAGGTCTACGACTCGGTAAATTAATCAATCCCAACCATCTATGGTTTAACTTAATAATTATTCCCGCTGTTTCAATCCATAGCATATTGCAAGCATAAAATCTATCATACATGCATGGCGATAAAACCATCGGCAATCACAAACCAATAAGAAGCTTATGAAAATACACAAAAACAATACACGGTGAACACATGTAATATAATCAAAAGAAATAGATCTACGGAGTCGATCCCTCACCTGCGTCCTTCGCAAATTTCTAGGAGTGGCTTGGTCCTGCTTCGTCCTCCGCGGGACCCTTGTCTCTCCCTAGAATCAGTAATAGTAACTAAGTGAGAATACGAAATACGGATTAGGTTCCGTATTCTAAAAATCAAAATTTGAAATCTAACTTGTAATTCGAAATCGCCAGTTAGAGTAGTCAGCTTGGACCTCTCATAACTTTTGATCCGGAAGCCTGATAGCAACGATCAAGCTCTCATTACGAAGGTCTCTTGATGATCTTCCTAATGGTCGCTAATACTCCCCGATTGGGGAAAGTATCGTGGGCTAAATCTGTCCGTCAAAGGGGCAGCCCGGAATCGCCTCTAATGAGATTTCGACGGAGCTTCCCCCATTTCTAGGGCTCCGAAACTTATACAAACATTCACCATAATCATAATTAATCTAGATCTTTCTTTATTACCCTCATTCAAGCAATTAATCCCATCATTTCCCCCCCTTAATCCATTCTAATTTCAGCCCGACAACATTAGCCTTAATGATCCTCCATCCATTCATAGGTATAGTTGTCACGCCCCGAACCATGGCCCAGACACGTAGACAACCGGCCGCACCTAAACAGGGACTAGTCCCCATTCAGGCGCAAGGCCTTAAGAACTCTTATACAATAAGTATTCAGAGTTATTGATAACAGCGAAATCATAGATAAAAAGATAAAGGGAGTTTGTACAACTCCATACAAGTACAATATCGGGTTTACACAACCCAAGACTAGGATCCAGTCCAGTCACCCCTAGAAATCCATACAACAAAGAAATCTAAAATACAAGTCTCACATAGAATAAAAGAGGTACGTAGACCTCGAGACAAATAGAAGTAGCCGAGACAGCAACTCGTTATATCCCCACCTAAGCTCAACCCTACTCCTCCTCGTCTGAACCTAAGAAATACACGAACCAAGAGCATGAGCCTAAAGAATAGGCCCAGTAGGGTCGCATAAACAATAAAAGAGGCGGAGGCCATAGAAAAAGAACAAAATAAAGCAAGTACAATTATACAAGTGCAACAACAACACAAGTAAGCAACAAGTAACTGGAATGCAGATAAATCCACAGATGTACTCAATCTCTGGCATATGTGATACTAAGATGTCTACGACATCCACGACACCGTCGGTATCGTCTTCGGCCTAAGCCGGACTATGCTATAGCATACATGTGCACATGGTCAGAAAATGCCGCTCTCGACCGAGCGGTGGCGGATATTATACACCCTCTGCCGGGGTCTCCGTCTGATAGAGCATCAAGTGCTCGTGGCCAGATATTATACACCCTCTGCCAGGGTCTACGTCCGATGGAGCACCTAGTGCCAGTGGCCAGATATTATACGCCCTCTGCCGGGGCCTGGTGGCCAGATATTATACACCCTCGGCCAGGGTCTCCGCCCGATGTATCATGCCTGAAAGTAAGAGATTGATAATACTAATACCTGACAACAGGTATAAATATATATCCAAGGCAACAACATCCTGAATATACAATGATCGACGACCTCATCGAGATCGAGAGTCAATACGTATCTAAGGAGTAAACTCTACTCAAATACGCATAAGAAAACATGATAGCAATAATCCCCTCGTGATATAAAACCAATACATATGAGGATAACCATCTCGAATATATATTGGGAACCTCTCGAGGAAATAAGAGTACAAAATCAAAGCGGGGGTAGGAGGAAGGAATACTCACCAACTTCCCGGGCGAGAGCCTACCTGACTAGAAGTAAATCCTTGATCCTTGTCGTACCTCATGCGTCCGAATCCGGACCTAGTAAATAGATAGAAACTCTCAATACCTCTACACTTATGAAATCTCCTATTAAAATACGAAACACGATTACACGTGGATCCTGAAACTCAATCATGCTCGGAAGACATAAAACTTAATTGAAATATGGTTCCTTACTTAGCAAGCATATCATGCCTTAAAGATTCTTAGAATGCCCCTATGTATGCTTAATTATCCATTATTAACTAGTCTAACACATGAAATCGTCAAGCATATTATTAATCATGGAAATAAACCACAATTAAGCATGTTATCATGGATACTAATGGGACATTTATACTTAGGGATTTTCATGAAATTTCGGCGGCACCTCCCCTATTTATAGTGCCCCGAAATTATACAATCATTCATTAACGTACCCATTACATATGGGTTTCATAAATCCATTCATAACATACAATAATTCTCCTCAAATCCTCCTTCCTAAACACAACATGTAATTAATCCTTTAATTACTTAAGCTAGGCTCATGTTCATCTCTTAATTTTTCATTATGAATCCACAATCTCTTAATCATAAGCAATTAGTTCTTAATCCCACCACTTACCCAAGGTTATGAATGCTCACTGTCTCCAGGAAGGGAGATGACAAAATGCAGGGCTGCAGTCTTGCGATGCCGGCGAGCTAATAACGAGGACAGATCTGGCCGGCGAGGTCGTTGTTGTGCGTGCGCAGGCGGCTGGGACGCAGCAGCATGATCCGCCAGAGCGGCGCAGAAGATCAGCCGGGCGATGCGCGTGAGTCGGGTAGCTGCGGCGTGGGCGGCGCGGCGCATGGCCGGTAGCTTTGATTGGTGGCGCTGCTTGCCCGGCTGCTGGCCGGTGGCGTTGCTGCCAAGGCTTCGCGCGGCGCTGGCTTGTGCCGGCCATTGCGCTACAAGACGGTTATGACGCTGGCTTGCACCGCTGGCCGGTGGCTTCGCCACTGCCCCGCGCAAGGGGGTTGACCGCCGAGATAGGGTGGCGGCCGGCGTACTTGGTCGCGTGAGTGACGGACGAGAGAGAGGGAGAGATATGAATTTCAGATCTGAAGATGAATGGGAGAGAGAGAGAGAAATTTTTCTTCTCTCTCTCTTTCTCATTCTTTATATAATGAAAGTATTATATTATTTATTAAATTAATAATCTAATTATTTACACCACCTCTCCAAACCTTTATATTTTAAAATTCTGAAAATGGTCACATGTTTACAAGTTATTTCGCGTCGGGGTCTACTGGGAAACTTCTCTCGTCTTCAGGCCCGACCCAAATCCGTGAATCTCTGGTCAATGGTCCCTGTGGCACGGGTACACTGTGTCATCACGGGTCTGTCTCTCGTCAGACCAGATCCGAGAATATCGGCTTTTAGTCGAATCCTTCATCACGGGTTTACTGTGGCATCACGAGGCTGTCTCAGTCCCCGACCAGATCCACTTTTCCCGGGCTTGAATATTTGTCTATTTTCTTTTCTCGTTAATTAATCCGAATTAATAAATCTATATTTAATCTGATTAATTAACACATAAATAACCTTGATTAATTAACTCATAATTAATATGGATTATTCCGACCCGTGGTTTTTCCGCCAAACTCCCACTGTTTATCATTATTAAATTGTCACATAATAATTTGGAAAAATAAATCTTTATTTATTTTGGGGCGGGTTTTACAATAGTTTTCACTTGCCGTTCGTCGGTGATCCAAGCTTGCCGGAGTTGTGGCTGGCCGGATCTACAAGAAGCTCGCCGGACTGGAGTTAGGAGTGGGGCAGTTGGACAAAGGAACAAAAAGGGGGCGGTGGCTTTCAGCGAAGGGCAGCCCCGGCGCCTTGGAAGTGGTGCGCGCAGACAGCCGGCGGTGCTGGTAGGCGGGTGGCGCGGCCCCGGCCGGTGGCTCTCCGGGCGGCGCACGCATGGAAGGGGAGGAGGAGGAGGAGAGAAGGGGCCGGCGGACGAGCGCCAGTGGCGGCCGGCAAAGGGGAGCTCCGGTGGAGAGAGGTTAGGCGCGGGCAAGGGGAGTCGTGGGTATGAACGAACGAGAGAGAGAGGGAGAGGTTTCTAATGTGAGGATTTTCTTTCCTCTCTATCTCTTCAATCATTTCTATTAAAACAAACTAAAATACTTAATTATCATTGAATGTCACATGTTTACTATTCCCTTACTTCATGTCCCATCGACGTCCCATCAAGTCCAATCGACATTATTCCCCTAATAATTCATCGACCTAGATTCGAGAAATCCGGGTTAATGATTCTAAGCATCACAGGCGTACTGTAGTCCCACGGGGTCTGTCCCTCGTCGAACCAGATACGAATACCGGTGCTTTACTTGCCTGATCTATTTCCTCGGAACTCTAACCCTTGTCTGATCCTCCCAGTTGATTAATCGGGTTTATTTAATCTTAAGCAATCCATCAATTAATTAATCGAGCTCTCAATCATTATCCGTTTCCCATTGCATCGCATCACCCTGGCCTGGCCCATTAGGGCCTTCTCTTGGCCCGCTGATTGTGGAGTGGGATTTCCAGCCCATTAGTTTTCGTATTTTGACTTAACTCGAGGTTCTTAATAATAAAATTCATTATCAATACTAATCCATCCCATTATTTAATTGTAAATAAACCAAAAGATAACTTAGAATTTCCAGGGTGTTACAATTCTCCCACCCTTAAGAAATTTCGTCCCCGAAATTCTAAACATATATATTTAAAATATATGGGGGTACTGTGCCCTCATCTTGTCCTCTCTCTCCCAAGTGGCTTCCTCCACTTGATGATGACTCCAAAGGACCTTCACTAGCGATATCGTCTTGTTCCTCAATACCTGCTCTCTCCAATCGAGAATGTGCACCTGTCCTTCTACATACGTCAGGTTTGGAGCCAGCTCTATGGTCGGCCCGTCAATATCTGATGTTGATCTCCAAGGTACTTTCGCAGGACCGATACGTGAAATACGTTATAAATCCTTGACAACTCCTCAGGTAAGGCCAAATGGTAGGCCACAGTACCTACTCTATCGAGAATCTCATAAGGCCCAATATATCGTAGGCTTAGCTTTCCACGTTTGTGGATTCTCATCACGCCCTTCCAGGGGGACACTTTCAGGAAGACCCAATCCCCTACTGCAAACTCCAGAAATCGACGAAGGTTATTAGCATAACCCCGTTGCTTATCCTGAGCCTTAATCAATCGCTCTCTGATGAGCTTCACCTTCTCCGCAGTCTGTTGCACCAACTCTGGACCCAGCATCTTACGCTCACCTTCTACATCCCAGCACAACGGGGTTCTACATCTCCTGCCATATAGTGCTTCAAAGGGTGGCATGCCGAGGCTACTCTGGTAGCTGTTATTGTAGGCAAATTCGAGCAATCCTAAATTTTCATCCTAACTTCCTAGGAGTTCCATGATGCAAGCCCGGAGCAGATCCTCGAGTATCTGTATCGTTCTTTCGGATTGCCCATCAGTCTCCGGATGGTACGCCGTACCAAGGTTCAACTTTCTCCCCATGGCCTTATGCAGGCTTTCCCAGAAATGAGAGGTGAACCTTGGGTCCCTATCCGATATGATGGATACAAGTACTCCATGCAGCCGTACTATCTGTTCCACGTATAGCCGTGCCAATCTGGCCTGGAATACGTTGTTTTAATCGGAAGAAAGTGAGCTGACTTGGTCAATCTATCGATGATCACCAAGATAGCATCCTTGCCCTGACTGGTCCGCGGTAGACCCATCACAAAATCAATCGCTATTTTCTCCCATTTCTATTCTGGAATATCCAAGGGTACAAGCAACCCCGGTGGCTTCCTGTGCTCTGCCTTGATCTGTTGACAGACCATACATCTCTCCACGTATTCCGCGATATCCTTCTTCATCCCCCTCCAAACGTAGTTCTCCTTGATGTTCCGATACATCTTGGTGCTTCCTGGATGCATCGCATAAGTTGAAGTATGAGCTTCCTCCATGATCTGCATTTTGAGGACTGTCTCGTTGCGGGGTACGTAAATCCGAGTACCCACCATTACAGCTCCGTCTGGAGACAATAAATAGTTACACATGCCTTGTCTCTTCCCCAGTGGCCGTCCTCCCCCTTGTAGCGTCATAGCTAACTTCATTATCTTGGGATCTAATTGTTGCGCCTCCTTAATTTGCGTTGTCAGTGTCGGGCGTAGATGGAAGCTCGCTAGTAACACCCCTAACTCATCCATCGAGAACTGCACTCCAGTGGACCTCAAGTCATATAGTTGGGCAATGTTGGCGGTTCCTAATCGTGCCATGGTCTTCCTGCTTAGGGCGTCCGCCACCACGTTCGCCTTCCTGGGGTGATACTCAAAAGTGCAATCATAATCCTTCAGCAGCTCCATCCACCTCCGTTGTCGCATATTTAACTCCCTTTGGCTCATCAAATACTTTAGGCTTTTGTGGTCGGTGAAGATTTTACAGCCTTCACCGTAGAGTTAGTGTCGCCATATCTTCAGGGCAAAGACCACAGCCACCAACTCCAAATCGTGCACTTGATAGTTAACTTCGTGAGTTTTGAGCTGTCTAGATGTGTAGGCAACACCTCTGCCTTGTTGCATCAAGACATAACCCAATTCTCGGTACGAAGCATCACTATACACCTCAAATCCTATCCCTGGCATAGGTAGAGTGAGAATCGGAGCAGACACCAACCGGCCCTTCAGTTCTTGGAAACTTTGCTTGCACTCCTCCGCCCATACGAACATTGCGTTCTTCCTTAACCGCTTCGTCATTGGCTGGGCGATTGCAGAAAATCTTTCCACAAATCGTCTGTCTTATCCACCTAACCCCAGGAAGCTCCTGATCTCCTTGACCGTGGTTGGGGCTTGCCAATTCACCACTGCTTTTATCTTCTCAGGGTCTACGCTAATTCCCGCCGCTGAGGCGACGTGCTCCAAGAAATTGATCTGCTCCAGCCAAAATCCACATTTGCTGAGTTTGGCATACAGTTGCTGCTCCCTCATCGTCTGCAGAACTATCCTCAAATGGTTGATGTGCTCCTCTACGCTCCGAGAATATACTAAGATGTTGTCGATAAAGACTACAACGAAATGGTCCAGGTAGGGTGCGAACACCTTATTCATCATCTCCATGAACGCCGCTGGACCATTCGTTAACCCAAACGGCAAGACTAAAAACTCGAAATGTCCGTAACGGGTTCCGAATGCTGTCTTCTGCACGTCCTCGTATCGTAATCGCATTTGATGATATCCCGACTTCAAGTCAATCTTGGAGAAGACACAGGCTACTCGCAACTGATCAAACAAGTCATCAATGCGCGGCAGACGGTACCCAAAAGAGTCGGGAAGGGGTTTTAAGAAAAAGAAATCATTTCACAAACTTTGTATTTTGAAAACAACGAATTAAATCAAATCCCTTCCCTAACCCGATATCATCAACCATCCTATATGGGCACTAACCCGTGCCCTGCTGGTCAATCGTCTATGTCTACCTAAGGTACAGTCCACGACGCGGTAAATTAATCAATCGCAACTATCTATGGTTTAACTTAATAATTATTCCAACTATTTCAATCCATAGCATATTGCAAGCATAAAATCTATCATACATGCATGGCGATAAAACCATCGGCAATCACAACCGATAAGAAGCTTATGAAAATACAGGAAAACAATACACGGTGAACACATGTAATATAATCAAAAGAGATAGATCTACGGAGTGGATCCCTCACCTGCGTCCTTCGCAAATTTCTAGGAGTGGCTTGGTCCTGCTTCGTCCTCCGCGGGACCCTTGTCTCTCCCTAGAAGCAGTAATAGTAACTAAGTGAGAATACGAAATACGGATTAGGTTCCGTATTCTGAAAATCAAAATTTGAAATCTAACTAGTAATTTGAAATCGCTAATTAGAGTAGTCAGCTTGGACCTCCATAACTTTCGATCCGGAAGCCCAATCGCAACGATCAAGCTCTCATTACGAAGGTCTCTCGATGACCTTCCTAATGGTCCCTAATACTCCCCGATCGGGGAAAGTATCATGGGCTAAATCTGTCCCTCAAAGGGGCAGCCCGGTATCGCCTCTAATGAGATTTCGACGGAGTTTCCCCTATTTCTAGGGCTCCGAAACTTATACAAACATTCACCATAATCATAGTTAATCTAGATCATGCTTCATTACCCTCATTCAAGCATTTAATCCCATCATTTTACCCGCTTAATCCATTCTAATATCAGCCCTACAACATTAGCCTTAATGATCCTCCATCCATTCATAGGTGTAGTTTTCACTTGTCGTTCGTCAGTGATCCAAGCTTGCCGGAGTTGTGGCTGGCCGGATCTACAAGAAGCTCGCCGGACTGGAGTTACTAGTGGGGCAATTGGACAAAGGAACAAAAGGGGGGCGGTGGTTGTCGGCGAAGGGCAGCCCGGGCGGCCTCTTTTGGTGGTGCTTGTGAATAGTCGGTCTTTGGTAGGCGGTGGTGGCTGCCCCGGCCTGTGGCTCTCCCGGCGGCGAGGCGGAGGTGGGGCAGGCAGCCCAAGGCAGGTCGCGGCGGGGAGAGAAGGGCGGTGCACGCGTGGAAGGGGAGGAGAAGGAGGAAAGAAGGGGGCCGGCGGACGAGCGCCGGTGGCGGTCGGCAAGGGGGAGCTCCGGTGGAGAGAGGTTAGGCGCGGGCAAGGGGAGTCGTGGGTATGAACGAACGAGAGAGAGAGGGAGAGGTTTCTAATGTAAGGATTTTCTTTCCTCTCTCTCTCTTCGATCATTTCTATTAAAACAAACTAAAATACTTAATTATCATGGAATGTCACATGTTTACTATTCCCTTACTTTATGTCCCATCGACGTCCCATCAAGTCCAATCGATATTATTCCCCTAATAATTCATCGACCCAGATCCGAGAAATCCGGGTAAAAGATTGTGATCATCACAGGCGTACTGTAATCCCATGGGGTCTGTCCCTCGTCGGACCAGATCCTCGAATACCGGTGTTGTACTTGCCCGATCTATTTCCTCGGAACTCTAACCCTTGTCTGATCCTCCCGGTTAATTAATTGGGTTTATTTATTCTTAAGCAATCCATCAATTAATTAATCGAGCTCTCAATCATTATCCGTTTCCCATTGCATCGCATCACCCTGGCCTGGCCCATTAGGGCCTTCTCTTGGCCCGCTGATTGTGGAGTGGGATTGCCAGCCCATTAGTTTTCTTATTTTCACTTAACTCGAGGTTCTTAATAATAAAATTCATTATCAGTACTAATCCATCCCATTATTTAATTGCAAATCAACCAAAAGATAACTTAGAATTTCCAGGGCGTTACAGATTAATTAAACCGGTTTTAATTAATTGAATATTAGAATTTGGTCTAGTTTATTTGAGTGAACTAAAATGCAAGAAAATAAAAGGTGCAAGAGGTGGGGATCAAACCCATGACCACCACTTGGGTACTAATAGGTCTTAACCGCTTGGGACATGGCTAACCACGTAATAAAGGACAGTGGTCTTAGCTACAAATTGAAGTGAACCAGTTTTGGAACTAATGGACCGATAGACACTTCGAAAAGGGAATTTAATATTTATTAAAATATTTAAATAAAGTATACTATTGATATAGACACGAATAGTAATTTTACTACCAGATATTGACGTGACGAACTAGTGACACGTCCCGAGGAAGTTAAAGAGCCTTTCAAACTTCCGGATAAGGTAAGATACCTTGCCTTGTTTTACACCCTTTATTTGGGTTTCCTTGCTTAGAATGCTATCTACTGAACATGTCTTGTTGATGCATACACATGATTACTTGTTGTTGTTTTCTTTATGTGTATGTTATTGCTATGTAGAGATAGTGTTGCCACTATCTGTTGTTGGTATACTCTTTGGACCTACCCACCCGTGGGCCGACACTTGATCATAGGCACACGATCTTGTGTGCTGGCCGGTAGGTATGTGACATATGAGTTTCTTATATCTGCCGGGTTCAGCGGAGTGTGAGGACTCCTTTTGAAGAATGATCATGGCCGAGGACACCCTGTCGTTTTGGCATTCCATGCCAGAGGGGTAGTAATACTCTTGTTGTCTTGCTTGCCAGTGGGACTGATTCGCTGGTCGTGTCGACACGTGGAGAGGTGGCGCTACCGATGCACGACCGGAGGGTCATTTCCAGCTATAGACGTTGGAGCTGTACGGGAGATGTTTTGCTTGAGCATTGTTTCATGACTTTTTACATTGTTCTGTCTTTATCTTACTTGTCATGATTATTACTTTGTTATGTTA
Source organism: Dioscorea zingiberensis (assembly GCA_026586065.1). Lineage (NCBI taxonomy): Eukaryota > Viridiplantae > Streptophyta > Magnoliopsida > Dioscoreales > Dioscoreaceae > Dioscorea > Dioscorea zingiberensis. Next base: position 32,430,676 of record CM048824.1, read on the forward strand.
TACCAGTCTGTTTCCCTGCGGCGTACTTACTGGGCTTTCCTTTCGAAAGCTCACCCACATGATTTTGTTCCAGATCCTGCGGAGTAGACTCGACGCATGTACGGTTCGAGAGTCATAGCTGCTGAGGTTCGGGGACCTAGTTTTATGTTTCATGAGTGGGACAGGATTTTGTTTATGTAGGACCCTTGTAGGGCCTTAACACGATGCTACTTTATGTTATGCTACTCTGATTTATGCTTTATACAATTTTGTGGTTACATGTGCTATCTTTTAGGCCTTGTGCCCTTGTGGGGTGCGCCCTTACTTGGGTACGGCCGGTCTGGTGACGTTCCCGGGGTCCCTGGATCCGAGTCGGGGCGTTACAATTGTGAATATCAATTTTGGATTATATACGCACACACATATATAGTTTTTGAAAATTAAAAAAAATCTACTTTTTATTTAAAATATATTTATTTGTTATTGCAGGAAAATCAAAATCTCCGTTTGTTAAAGCTGTTTGTCCCGATTGTGTGCTATTTCATGCGAAATTGTTTTGGTTTATTAGTTTTATTATACTTATTATTCTGATTATTATTTATGTGTGTTTTAGGTATAGATTTGAAATATTTAGTAGGCGTGGTCTAGAAAATAGGGGTATAGAATTAAATCCCCTTAGCGATATTGAATTAATTCCCCTTGCGTATAGCATGGGTGACCTGAATGACATGGAATGTATCATTTGTCTTGATACCTATCATGACAATGATAACATTCGCAGACTTCCTTCGTGCCGTCATTTCTTTCACGATGCTTGCATTCGGGAATGGAGTAGACATAGTAGAACCTGTCCTACTTGTCGTAGGTCGTTCTAGTCATTTCATACTACATTTCATACTACATGTTTGTTGTGTATGTTGTATTTTGTGCACTGTCACTGTCAGATGGACCTTATTAATATGTAAGACTATTTGGAACCCAATTTTACTATGATTTACTATTATTTTCTTGCATGTGGTGATCTATATGGCTATGATGAAAGCACATAAGGCACATTGAGGCATAGTTTCCTTCCTAGTTGCAGGGTTTCCATATTTGGTTTGTCATTCAAGGAGTGCGGCGAGGTAGTTGGGAGGCCGCATTAGGCAGCCACTGCAGCCCATTTCCTCTAATGACTTTATCGTTTTATTACATGCTTCCTGCCTTCCTTCATAGTTGCATTTTTTGAAACAAACTTTGTCGTTGAAAGAATGCTTGAGGCGCTTTAAGGTACGTGAGGCGTACCATCAAGTTCTATATCTTATGATGACTTCATTGTTTTTTTTGTAGTTTTCTACATTTTGGTGGCAAATATTTCATTCTTTTCAGGTTTTTTTTTTTTAACTGGTGGTTGGAAATCTTTTAACCATTTTAATGGTGGGAAGTAAGCAAATTTTGGAAACTAAAGCCGATGATAGTGCCTCATTCTGAACTGAGCCATGGAGTTATGAATTTATTATATTTTTTTATGAATTTATTTTTATTTTTTGACAGATGGGCCTCTCTCGTCTCCCTCTCCTCTCCCCCTTTGTATCTCTCGCCTCTCACCTTCCTTTGTCTTGAGAATGAGAGAGAGGTTCTGAGAGAAGAGATGAATCCCTCATGTGTCAATTTTCTTTTGCCTGATTTGCAGTGGAACCGGAGGTGGTCAGTGGTGGCCAGGAAGATCTATGGTTTGTAATAATTTTTTTGATTTTTTTTTAATATTTTTTATTTGTATATTGTTACGGATATATTTGGTGAAGACAGGTGTCGTTAAGCTAAAGGACCACTTGTTCATGTGGCTATATGGCAGTATCACCATCTTTGCACAAATTCCGCTCGGCAAATAGCGTGATTGACAAGTCCGTCGGAATTGTAACAACCCTCTCATGAAGGGTGTAGGGGCGTAGGGTAGAAAGAAACAGATAGAGAAAATCCAACGCCTCTACAGTGAGTGGGCCTTATCCACTTGCTAGAGTGGGCAGATATTTTCCTACCACCTTCCTACCGCCTTCCCACCGCCTTCCTACCGCCTTAAGAGATATTTTACCTAACTCACCGCCTTACTTCACCTCCTTTCCTGAACCGCCTCTAAGGTACTATAAAAGAAGAGTGCTAATAGAAGAAAAAGGGGATCCCCGAAAAAAACTCATCACACAAAAAACTGCCTAAAACTAAGATTCTCTATTCAAGTTTTCTGACTTAAGCAATTTGAATCCGGGCGGAAAGGCCCAATTCCGATCACCGTCCTCTCCTTTTTACAGGCTCGTTGATGAGTAATTCCGGTAATTCCGAGCGGAGTTTTTATGATGCTCTTCGCACTCCCTGTTCATAGGCAGCAGTAAGCGTCCACATCAACTATAAATTCTAACCGTTGGTCGAGAGCTGAGACCAGATCACGAGGTAACAGTAACCGAAACGTGACGTGGACCAGTTTTTGGCATCAACAGTTTGGCGCCGTCCGTGGGGACCTTACGAAAAGCCAAATGACCACTACCAGAAGATCAAAACGAATTCAAGAACAGGGAGCCCTAAATAATCCCGAAGGATCTGGCGAGGTCCGAAGACATGAAGAAATCCGGTCAGATAATCCGCCCATCTTACCGCCGTCAGAAAATCCTTCCGTTCAACCTCAAGAATCTGTCCCAGAATTTTACCTTAACCTACAACAACAATTGGAACGGTTGACTCAGGCTGTTCATGCTTTGACTCATCCTCCGCCTCCTCCTACACAAGTTCCAACGCCAAACATACCAACAACCCCACTGGATAATTCTGAAAGTAGAGGGAGAACGAGAACTCGCACCCATAAAGCGAAAACAGAGAGGACTGCCTTTTCCGCTAGTTCAGAACCTCCCTCCGTTCGACGTAGGCAGCAGGCCGCCACCAGAACAGAACGGACAAGGACGGAACGGAATAGTCCAACTGTTCAAACAGTTGATAGAAGGACTCAACGACAGAACCTCTCTCGAGGGAACGAAAAGTCCGAACGACACGTTCTCGGCATGTGTTCACCCTTTGTCAAAGAAATAATGGGAGAGCAAGTTCCGGATAGCTTCGGACCGCCAGTTATGACCGCGTATGAAGGCAAAACCGATCCACCCCAACACCTGAAATCTTTTCGGTCGAAGATGCTCCTCACTGGAATCACAGACGGCTTCGCGTAATGCCGAAGCTTTTCCCGCCACCTTAGAGGAAAAGCGCAAGACCGGTTTTGTCGATCTCCCATCTAGTACAATTACTTCTTTTCAGATTTTAGCGGATCGCTTCCTAGTCTATTTTGCCAATTACTCAAAGCAAAAGAAAACCCCTGCCCACCCTTCAGCATTAAGCAAATGAGGGAAAGAAACGCCTCAGCCTATTTAAGCCGTTACATAGACGAGACAGACTAATGTTATGGACCTCCCGCCACGTATGGCTGTGACTTTTTTAATGGAAGGGTTATTAGACTCCCCCTTCCGATTTTCCCTAACACTAGATCCACCAAAAACCATTCCCGCCCTTATGATCCACGCCCAAAAGTATATCAATTCCGAGGAAATTTATATGGGTTGGGAAGAAGAGGCTAGACGTGGACCTGTGGACACCCGGAAGGAAAAAACCCACCATAGCGTCAGCAGAAGGCCCCCAGCGCAAAAGGAAAGGGGATCGCACAGAGAGGGCAAAGGCATAAACAGAGGCTTGGAAACCTCCACACGGCCCCAACAACATACACTACAGCCCAGAGAGCCTTCTAAGGAAGGAAAAATTGTCAGATATGATCACCATACCCCACTGAATCAAACCAGAAGCAACATTCTTATGCAAATCAAAGAACAAAAGCTTCTGACGTGGCCGGAGCCTGCAAGAAACGCCGAACGGCAAAAGAACAGTAAGAAGTATTGCCAGTTTCATCAATCCAGAGGACATGACACAGAAAAGTGTACCCACTTGATGAACGCTATAGAAGATGTCGTTCGAAAAGGACAATTGGAACAATACATCAACCTTGAGATTCAAGGGGAACCTGAGATTTCACAACCTGAAGAAGAAAAAGGAGAAATGGTGGGATTTATCAGTGGTGGTCCTGGCTGCGGTGGTGAAAGTTCCGCCTCTCGGAAAAGTTATGCCCGAATGGTGGGAACCACGCAGGAAATAGAAACGCCACGAAGACGATCTCGACCTACGGCTCCAATCATCTTCTATGACAATGACGTCAGCGGAGTTCGCCACCCACATGATGACGCGTTGGTTGTCGCTATCAAAGTGTCTAATTTCCAGATGAAAAGAGTCTTGATAGACAGTGGAAGTTCAGTTGATATCCTCTTTTGGTGTGCTTTCGAAAGAATGAGATATGGCGCAGATGACTTGCTTCCGGTGAAATCATCCTTGGTAGGGTTCTCCGGAGGGGTAGTACAAATGTAAGGAATGATCTCCTTGCCGATTCTGATGAGGGAACTCGCCAAGGTCATCAACGATGACAAAGAAATTTCTTGGTCGATGCGTTGTGCTTCAAGTTACAACGTAATCACAGGCGGAACCAACCCTCAACACCTTGAAAGTTGTAATCTCTACTTATCACCTTCTCCTCAAATTCCCAACCGAGAGTGGCGGTGAGAGATAAGAGGAGATCAACCACAACGCAAGAATGTTATGTCTCAACCCTCAAAGGGAAAACTCCCAACAACAGCAAGACAAAGGTTTCAGAAGCCATGTTAGTCAGCAGAATGGCCGAACGGGAAAATGAGGAGCTTCGACCCACACCGTCAAGAATTGCTACTTGATTCCCTTAGACATAACCAGAGCGGACCGCACGGTGCGGATTGGGGCAGATTTGACAACAGAACAGCGGGAAGATCTCATGAGAATATTGAGCCCAAATTCCGATCTCTTCGCTTGGTCTTCAGAGGATATGCCGGGCGTAAAACGTAATATCATCGAGCATCGTCTCAACATCGATCAATCGTTTAAACCCACAAAGCAGAAATGGAGAACTTCTGCACCAGAAAGGCAGAAGGCTGCGGAGGAAGAAGTATCTAAACTCCTAAAAGCTAAGTTTATCTGAGAGGTATACTACCCAGACTGGTTAGCCAATGTGGTCCTGGTGAAAAAGCCGTCCGGAAAATGGAGGATTTGCGTTGACTTCACGGACTTAAACAAAGCCTGCCCGAAAGATTCGTTTCCCTTACCATCAATTGATAGTGTAGTGGATTCGACAACAGGGCATGAGATGTTGAGCTTCCTGGATGCCTTTTCAGGTTACAACCAAATCCGAATGGCCAAAGGCGACGAAGAAAAAACGTCTTTCATTATGAGCACAGGAACGTACTGTTATAAGGTGATGCCGTTCGGCCTAAAAATGCCTGAGCCACCTTCTAGAGGCTTATAAATACAGTCTTGAGGAGAGCAAATTGGCGTAAATGTTGAAGCCTATGTGGGCGATATCTTAGTAAAGAGCCGAAAGGCCAATGAACACTGTCGGACTTACAAGAGGCTTTTGGTCTCTTGGATTTATACTATCGCGTTTAAACCCGAACAAATGTTCTTTTCGGCGTTGATCGGGGAAAATTCCCCGGATTTATTCTAACACAAAGAGGGATAGAAGCGAATCCAGATAAAATCAGAGCTATTCTTGACATGGGATCGCCCAAAAGTCTTCAAGAAATTCAGCGGCTTAATCAAGGCCTCGCTGCTTGGCAGATTTATCTCCAAAGCCGGAGAGAAAAATCTCTCACTTTTCCAAGCCCTAAGAAAAGCACCCAAAATGGAGTGGACAGAAGAATGCGAAAAAGCCTTTCAGGGGCTTAAGGACTATCTCCGGTCGCCTCAGTTGCTAGCTAAGCCACAGGTGGGAGAAGAACTCTACGTTTATTTGGCGGTCGCCCCACGCGCGGTCAGTGCAGTTCTTCTAAGAGAAGATAACGGAGTCCAAAAACCTGTCTACTACACAAGTAAAATCCTTAACGATGCAGAATCGAGATATCTACCACTCGAAAAGTTGGCCTTTGCTCTTATCACATCTGCACGGAGGTTGAGGCCGTACTTTCAAGCCCACAAGATCATAGTATTGACTGATCAGCCACTAAAGCAGATTCTCCATAAACCTGAAAACTCCGGACGCCTAGCCAAGTGGGTGATAGAATTGGGCGAGTTTGATCTCACCTACAAACCCCGAACGGCAATAAAGGCTCAAGTGCTAGCAGATTTCGTCGCAGAATTAACCTTCCCAGCAAACAGGGGCGAACCCCCGTCACAAAGTCCAGAAGAAAGCCCTAACATCCCATGGACCTTATATGTTGACGGATCAGCAACGGAAGAAAAAGCAGGGGCAGGGTTCGTCCTCTACTCTCCTTCCAAGTGGAAAATCACAACAGTACTAAAGTTCCAATTCCGAGCAACCAACAATGAGGCCGAATATGAAGCCCTTATCGCAGGATTACACCTGGCCCGGGGGCTCGGAATTCAGCACCTGCACGTATATTCCGACTCACAGCTAATAGTAAGCCACACCTTGGGCAGCTTTGAAGCGAAGGAAGAAAACATGGTCAAGTACCAAGCAGTGGTAAAGAAAATAGTTCCACACTTTGCTCGCTTCCAAATTGAAAAAGTCTGTCGAACGCAAAACGAAGAGGCGGACGCTCTCTCCAAAAAGGCCACAGCATCGAACGGAGACACAGAGCCTTCCTTTAACCTACAATATCTTCCCACAAAAACCATCGACGGATTAGAGGAGGAAGTACAAAGTGCAGCCGAAGAGTCAAGCTGGATGGACCCCATCAGAAATTATCTACAAGGCGGACCTGCACCACCCAGCAAAGCAGAGGCCAGACGGATTTCTTACAAATCCGCTCAGTATACCATCATCGATGAGAACCTATATAGAAGATCCTATACGCAACCCTTCTTGCGATGCTTGCGTCCAACAGAAGCTAGTTATATCCTTCAAGAAATTCACGAAGGCATTGGAGGAGGTCACATAGGGGGCAAAGCCTTAAGTTACAAAGTCCTACGACAAGGTTATTACTGGCCAACGCTAACTCAAGACGCAATAGCATTCGCTCGGAAATGCGATGCCTGCCAGCGGCATTCCAAGATTCAGAGGCGACCATCGGCACAGCTTACACCCATCATTAGCCCTCGACCATTTGCCATCTGGGGAGTCGATCTCCTAGGGCCGTTCCCTACTTCAGTTAGGCAAATGAAGTTTCTAATAGTCGCCATTGACTACTTCACCAAATGGGTGGAAGTCGAACCCTTGGCCAAAATCACGGAGAAAGCCTGTCAGGGATTCTTATGGCGAACGGTTATTTGTCGATTCGGCATTCCGGTCGCCTTCATTTCCGATAATGGACGACAGTTTGATAACAAAGCCTTCAAAAGCTTTTGCTCAGAACTCGGAATTGAATCCAGATTAACGTCTGTGACACATCCCCAAGCCAACGGCCAAGTAGAAGTGACAAACCGCACCCTGCTTCAAACACTGAAAACACGGGTATTCAGAAATGGGACTAACTGGGTAGAAGAAACTCCGAGCTCCCTCTGGGCCTACAGGACAACAACAAGAACTCCTACTGGAGAGACCCATTCTCCCTCACTTATGGGGCAGAGGCTGTCATCCCTGCAGAAATAGGGATGCCTACCTTGCGGACACAGCAAACTTTCTCCTCAGAAGAGAATGAGAAAAAACTCCGAGCGGAACTTGATCTACTCGAAGAACGGAGAGAAGCTGTGGAAACGAGGGCAGCCATCTATCGCCAGAAAGTAAAAAGATTCTATGACACAAGGGTAAAAAGAGTCTTCTTCCAAATCGGCGATCTAGTCCTACGGGAAAATGAGTTTCTTGGAAATAAAAGCCGAACGGGGAAGCTAACTCCTAACTGGGAAGGCCCTTACGTCATACAAAGAATCGTCCGGGCAAGCACCTATTATCTAGTAAATATGGACGGAAAGACACTCAAACGTCCATTCCATGCTGAACATCTACGACGCTACTATCAGTAAATTCTGTAGCTGTTTCTTAAAATTCACGGAATAAAGCTCAAGTCTTTTCTTTCTATTAAGATGCGGTGAAATTCCCATCCTATTAAGATGCGGTGAAATTCCCATCCTACTAAGATGCGGTGAAATTCCCATCCTACAAAAATGCGGTGAAATTCCCTTTCTTGGAAGACGAGTCGGAATTATCCTGTAGGGATAGAACGACAACTCTTACCCAAAAAGCAAGGGGCAAAAATCCCGACCGAAATATGAGGCAACAATCTCATTTAATGAAGACGAGTACCTCATTCAACAACTCAAAATCCCGCGATTGGACTAAGGACTCGTTACGAAGCATCCTACAAAATCAAAGGAAGAGGGAAGAAAGAAGAAATTTACCAAAGACTTCGGAAAATACTTCTCAAATGGTTAAGGATAACCATCACTCGGAAATAAAACTTCATCAAAATAAAGGTTTGTGTTTCATATGAAAAAAACTTACATTCCAAATGATTGAGAATTTACAAGAACATTCATAAAAAAAAGAAAAACGTCCTAAGAGCTAGGGCCCTGAGGGCAACCGCCTGCTTCCGAAGGAGCTTTGGTAGAAGGTTCCGAAGGAGGCGGGGGACGATCGAAGAGGCGGAGGCAGGGAGCCTCGGGGGTCTTGATGACTTGTTGCTCTTTGAGCTCCGTAAATTTCTTCAAGACTCCGGCCCGACCCCATAGACAAAACCTCCTTAGGAGGAATATGATAGCCCACTTGTTGCACCACGTAATATATAATGAGTGGCCCCATCTTTAACTTTAAGCCCTAAGTAGGGCAACCTCCTTCTCTAAATTGTCCGCTCGTTCTATTAAATCCTTAATTTCTTGCGAGTCGGACTTAGGAGCTTTCAAGCGGGAAGCCAAATCGCTTTAAGTGTATCACGCTCCCCTTATTTCCGCCAACTCGGCCTTGAACGGCGGTAAGCTTCAGCTGACCTTGACTTTAGGTCCCATCGAACGGCGGCTCGCTCCTCCTGAGTAGATTGGAGTTCCTTCTTCAACCTGCTGGATTCATCTTGTAACCCTTTGATATCCTCCTCAGCAGTCAGAAGAGAACCTTTGGAAATAGATAGCTGAGCCGCTAGATCGTTTTTCTCCTTCTCCAGGGCAGATAGTTGGTGCAGCCGCTCGGCTTTGTCTCGCTCAAGGGCCTGGATAGCCTCATGCTGTTTCTTCTCCTTCTCTTCCAAGGCCGCCACCCTAGAGCTCAACTGAGCGATATCTACCCTATTCATTTCCATCTTGGCCAAATCTTCTTGGCCAAGAGCACCAACCCGATCCGCCCATTGAGCGGTCTACGAAATAACAAAACGCTCATAAAAACATACCAAATTAAGAAATAAAGGGAAATATGAGAACAACCATTACCAGCATGGCCGAACGGAATAATTGGTAAGTGGCCTCTTCCCTGCTAGCCTCTCGGAGTTTTTTAGAGAGCTGCTCGGGCCGCATGGCCATTAAAACATTCTGTACGGACTTGACATCAAGAAAAGGGGTATCCTCAGAAGATAACTCCTTCGCTTAGCTTGTGAATCCCTTTAAAACGGAATCCACCACTCTTAATTTATCCACGAAGGTCGCTTCTCCTAGCTCCGCCTGCAAAATAAAACCTAAATTAAAGAGTTCTAAGTAAAATATACCTATAGAAAATAGAAATTCTCACCTCTACGAGAAGGATGTCCTCCGGCCGGCTGGAAGAAGGACCCTCAAAAATTGGGGACAACGTTGGGCGGATTTCTTCCGCACAAACCTCTTCCTGAGGCGCCCCCACTAATTCTTCTACAATTCCGGGACCTGATACGTCCTCGGAATTCTTCCTCTTGGTTCTCCTCTCCCGTGAGGACCCTGCACCGGGATCATTCTTAATCCCCTCGGAAGAGCCTGTCTCTTTTCTCTTCCTCTTCTTTCTTTCTTCCTTGGAGGTATCAGCCCCTTGGCCAAGTACCACCTCCTTCTTCTTCCGCCCGCGAGGCAAAGACGGGTGAACTTCGCCCTCGAAAGAGGCCAAAAGACCCTTAACATAACTCAGGTCTTCGTCCTCCATCGGATTTCCTACAAAACAAATGTCAAAAAAAATTATTAGATTCTGTAGTTAAAAATCAGACTAGTAAGGTACACGAATAATTCCTACCAGCGGACACTATTAAACGACATTTAACAAGGTTTTCCTTTGTCAAGAACTCATCCATGTACACTTTGGATAACCCTGTCATTGACTTAAGAAGACCCACCTCTTCACCCGTCATTTCCTCACAAGCGATGTCCGTTCGGGGAACTTCCCACTTTGTTCGGACATCCCACTCGGACTTACTTTTGACAAAGAAAAATTTGCTCTTCCATCGCTTAATGGAAGATGGGACCTTCCCTAAAAATTTCCTCCCAGGACGAGCCGAGAAGTAATACGAATCGGCATTAGACTCTAGACATAGACTAAAAAGCATACGGAACCAACGGACGGTCGGATTTATTTCGTAATGCTTGAAAACGATAACAAAGCCGTTCAAGAGTCTCCGTGAATTGGGGCCAAGCTGAAGGACACAAGTGATACTCCTCTAATACTGCCTTAGCAAAATCAGAAAAAGGGAGTCTAAGGCCACCTAATAGCGCATCTTGATAGATGGCTATCTCCCCTTCCCTGGGAGAGCTTGTCCTCTCCCCAGAACAAGGAACCCTAACCTCAAACAGTTAGAGATTTATCTCATACTTAGTTACCAGGTTATCTACCTCCGACTGTCCAAGAAGACTTATGAACGTATCAGAACCCCTACCCGTTGCCCTAGAGGCAGGATGAACCCGCGAACCACAACTGAACGCCTCCAAGTTCACCCGGGATCGCCGGAATCACAGCAGAAACCGTAGGGTTGGACGACAAAGGAATCGAGGACTCGTGAGAAGAACTAGAGGAAGAAGAAGTAGCACTAGCCATTACCTTAGAGGAGGAAAAAGATAAGAAAAAAAGCACTAAACCAGAGCTCGCCGGGGAAGAGGAAATCTGGAGAAGAGAACTCGATTTTTGAAGCAATCTTTTGCTGCCATTATGGTTCCCCTTATATACAAAAGCAATAAATCCATGGCCATTAGATCTTAGGGTTGTGTTCCGATCTGAACCCTTGAACCAAAGACCCACAAATCTGAACCGTTCAAACAACCATCGTACACCTCCTCGAAACAATTCAAAATTCTGTCCACGTCAGCAATATCAAGCGCCGCCTGGCACACATGGAAAATCGCGCCCCATCGCTCATCATAACGTTGACAAAGCGCACACGCTGCGCATGTCGCACCATTATCCCCCTTTTAATGCTAAATAGTAAAGGAGACACGTGTCGTCTTAGAAAACGAAAAGCGTTACATGGAAGGTAGAGCCGGTATACATGGAAGGCAGAGCCTGTACCACACAAAGACAAAGCGCACACTCCAACATAGGATCATCAACAAAAGCCATAAAAAGGCCAAAAGATTTAAAAACAAAACGACAAAACGTCATTTATTCAAATTACACATGAGGGATGTAAATAAAGCGATATAACAAACTCTAAAACATATTTCCGAACGGATTATCCTAAACGTTCGCGGACCCGTCCGAAGGTACACACGGATAAGACTCAGAGGAGATACACGGACTTCCGCAGCCGTCGCTATCCTCGTTGCTGGGGGAGCTTGGTTCGGCACGAGGACGGAGGTGGGGACCCACCTCTCTACGGCAAGAGTCGTCTCCAAACATCTCAACCTCGAAGCGCATACCCCCTGCATAAGAAAAAACTAAAAGGTCTCCCGCCTCCACACCATGGTCAACATGAAAAGCTTCCCACCCCGCGTCTATGCTCATTTCACCTACCCCCTGTCAATCAGCAAAATAGATGGCCAAACACAGCCATTTGGACTTACCAAATGGATTACCCCAGTCCTTAATTCCGTTAGGTGCTCATAAAAGGAACTGGGAATTCGCAAACGGCGAGAGCACTGAGAAAAAGTGAAAAACTTGTAAAAAGACAAGCGCTGAGCCATGATACAAAAATACAAGGGTGCAAAAGTTTTCTAGTCAAAACACCCTATCCATACAAGCCCTTAAATAGGAGAACCCATCGACACTATAGGCGAGAATTCTGGAATCAAAATCTACCTCGATAACAGCGAGAAGATAACACAGTAAACGTCGGTCGCCTATTAAACCATGTGACCTTTAGGTACAAGCGACTGTATACAGAGCCTACGCCTACATAGACATGCCAACTAAGAATGATACTTGTTCTCGAACCAAGCGAAACGTGCGTTTAGCTCACCCCTCACTTAGATTTTTCGAACAAGTACACTAGGGGAGGGACTAGTGTTACAGATATATTTGGTGAAGACAGGTGTCGTTAAGCTAAAGGACCACTTGTTCATGTGGCTATATGGCAGTATCACCATCTTTGCACAAATTCCGCTCGGCAAATAGCGTGATTGACAAGTCCGTCGGAATTGTAACAACCCTCTCATGAAGGGTGTAGGGGCGTAGGGTAGAAAGAAAGAGATAGAGAAAATCTAACGCCTCTACAGTGAGTGGGCCTTATCCACTTGCTACAGTGGGCAGATATTTTCCTACCACCTTCCTACCGCCTTCCCACCGCCTTCCTACCGCCTTAAGAGATATTTTACCTAACTCACCGCCTTACTTCACCGCCTTTCCTGAACCGCCTCTAAGGTACTATAAAAGAAGAGTGCTAATAGAAGAAAAGGGGATCCCCGAAAAAAACTCATCACACAAAAAACTGCCTAAAACTAAGATTCTCTATTCAAGTTTTCTGACTTAAGCATCGGAGCTGAATCCGGGCGGAAAGGCCCAATTCCGATCACCGTCCTCTCCTTTTTTACAGGCTCGCTGATGAGTAATTCCAGTAATTCCGAGCGGAGTTTTTATGATGCTCTTCGCACTCCCTGTTCATAGGCAGCAGTAAGCGTCCACATCAACTATAAATTCTAACCGTTGGTCGAGAGCTGAGACCAGATCACGAGGTAACAGTAACCGAAACGTGACGTGGACCAGTTTTTGGCATCAACATATATGAATTTTTTTTATTCATCTATAGTACCTTCCAGATTGGTTTGTTTAATCTTATTTTAGTAATTAAAGTTCTTAGCTTAATCCCATTATATTTTTTTTCTTTTATATTATTTGACAAGTGGAAAGGGGAAGATACTTACATAGTTTTCTTTCTAATTTCCCAATTTATTATTAATTGAACTTACTTGGTTTTCTCTATATTTAAATTTGATCCACATTAATAAGCCCAATATTTTCATTTTAAGGTATTTGACAAGTGGAAAAGAGGTACTTACCAAGTTTTCTTTCTAATTGTCCATTTTCTTATTAATCTAACGTACTTGGTTTTCTTTAAATTTAGGTTTTATCTACATTAATAAGCCCAATATTTTCTTTTTAAGGTATTTGACAAGTGGAAAGCAGAAGGTACTTTCATAGTTTTCTTTCTAATTGTCGAATTTCTTATTAATTGAACTTACTTGGTTTTCTCTATATTCAAGTTTTCTTTACTTTGTTTGATCTTTATCCTATTTATCTTTGTCCCCTTGAATATCATTCACTGGTTCCTCATCCCAGACCTTCTCGGCTCTTTTATAAGGTAAGTCCGATTCAATGTTTTGAATTTTAGGTAAATGCTATGGTATTGAAATGTTATGTCATTGAGACAAACTAGTAGAATGTTATTCTACATATTGCTTTTCTTGTTGTTTGATTGGTTTCTCCTATTTGATTTGCAATTAGGCTAATTAATTATTTGTTTATAAGATGATAGATTCTAGTAAGACTTGAAGTACTTTTGATTGATTCATCACTTTAAGGGTTTGTTTGGATTGGCTTTTTTTTTAGACCAGAAGTGCTTTTTTATAAGTTAAGCACTTCCGGGCTCAAAAAAGTTTGTTTGGATTAGCTTTTGAAAAAAAGCAGAAGCAGTAAAAAAAGCTCAAACACAGCTTTTTTTAGAAGCACCACATGAGGTGCTTCTATAAAAAGCAGTTTGGTTGAAGCAGTTTTGAAAAAAGCGCTTAACTTATAAAAAAGCGCTTTTTTCAGAATCCATTTCAAACAAGCCCTTATTCATGGTGTTACTACTTCAAATAAGCATTCATGATCAACTTGAATTTTATTTTGAAGGTTTTAATGCTTTCCTGCCAAAGTTTGAATTGTTGAGACAAACAAGTAGAATGTTATTATACAGTTTTAATGCCTTCATGGTCAGCACTTTTATTCCTTGTGTTTGTGCTTCTGATAAGCATTCATGAATATTAAACAAATTTCATTCAAAAGGATTTGGTCCTGATATCTGATTTGATATGTATTTGTTTGTGTAGTATTGTTTTTTTAAACCATAGGTGTTGCAGAAAATGCCACATACTGATTTTTTCTTTGGCTGGTTTATTATTTGATAGATTATAGTAAGACTTTTAGTACTTTTGATTAATTCATCACTTTTATTCCTTGTGTTTGTGCTTCTGATAAGCATTGATGAATATTAAAAAAATATCATTCAAAAGGATTTGGTCCTGATATCTTATTTGGTCTGTATTTGTTTGTGTAGTATTGTTTGTTTAAACCATAGGCTGTTGCAAAAAAAATGCTATTTACTGATTTTTTATTTGGCTAGTTTATAAGTTGATATTATTCTAATAAGTCTTAAAGTACTTGTGATTAATTTATCACTTTTATTACTTGTTGATTCTTTCATATTTATAAGATGATTAATTCATCACTTTTATTTGACTTTAAATAGTTCTTGGTTTATCGTATTTTGGTTCTCTGTCCTTCATTTGTTATACTCTAACAACTCATTTGTTATACTCTACAATTCATTTGTTTAATTTTTCAACTGATGTTGATTCCTTATGTGCGGTTAGATCGAAGATGGATGTTCCAATGACTAAACGAATATTGTTTGTTATGATCTGCCTTTTACTTTTTTTTGTGCATTATCTTTTTCCTGCGGAACTGACTTAGTTTCATTTGGCTGACTTTTTTTACTTTTGTGTACTGTTACTGTCGGATGGACCTTTGTAATGTGTAAGGCTATTTGGAACCCAATTTTGCTATGATTTACTATTTTCTTCTTACAGGTGGTGATCTATATGGCTATGATGAAAGCACATGAGGAACATTGAGGCATAGTTTCCTCCCTAGTTGCATTGTTTCCATTTTTGGTTTGTCATTCAAGGAGAGCGGCGAGGCAGTTGGGAGGTCGCGTTTGGCAGCCACTGTAGCCCATTTCCTCTAATTTCTTTTTTGTTTTATTACATACTTCGTTCCTTCCTTCATAGTTTCATATTTTTCAAATCAACTTTGTCGTTAAAAGAATGCGGCGGGGCAGTTTGGGTGGCCACAGTAGGCAACTACTGCAGCCCATATCTTATAATGACTTTATTGTTTTTTTATTGTAGTTTTCTACATCCTATTTATCTTCATCTCCTTGAATATCTTTCACTGGTTCCCCATCCCAGACCTTCCGAGCTCTTTTATAAGGAAGGCGGATACAATGTTTTCAATTTTAGGTAAATGCTATGGTATTGTAATGTTATGTCATTGAGACAAACAAGTAGAATGTTATTCTACGGATTGCTTTTCTTGTTGTTTGATTTGTTTCTCCTATTTTATTTGCAATTAGGCTCTTTAATTTTTTTTATATGTTGATAGATTCTAGAAAGACTTGAAGAACTTTTCATTGATTGATCACTTTTATTCCTGGTGTTACTGCTTCTGATAAACATTCTTGATCATTCTGAATTTTATTTTGATGGTTTTAATGCTTTCCTATCAAATGCTTGAATTGTTGAGAAAAACATGTAGAATGTTATTATATAGTTTTAATGCCTTCATGATTAGCACTTTTATTCCTTTTGTTTGTGCTTCTGATAATCATTCATGAATATCAAAAAATTTTCATTCAAAAGGATTTGGTCCTGATATCTTATTTGGTCTGTTTTTGTTTGTGTAGTATTGTTTCTTTAAACCATAGGCTGTTGCAAAAATTCTACTTACTGATTTTTTACTTGGCTGGTTTATAAGTTGATATAATTCTAATAAGACTTAAAGTACTTGTGATTAATTCATCACTTTTATTTGGCATTAAATTGTTCAATGTTCATCTTGTGTTGATTCTTTCTACTTCATTTGTTATACTCTAGAATTCATTTGTTTAATTTTTTATCTGATGTTGATTCCTTATGTGCAGTTAGATTGAAGATGTATGTTTCAATGATTAAACGAATATTCTTTGTTATGTTGATGTTCGGACTTGTTTTATTTATGATGATTTTTATCAGTGTTAACTTTATTTATTTATTTATTTATATTTATTTTTTTTATAGTTTTTTTTATAATTTATTAATAATTATAAAAAATAATTTAATTTGGAAAACTGACGGTCCATGTGAGGGTAAACACCGAGGTGAACATTTAATCCTTAAATGTTTTGTTCATTATCAATATCAATATTCTATTATATATACACACACATATATATAGTTTTTGGAAATTAAAAAAAATCTATATGTAAGACTATTTGGAACTGACTTTCTGATCTGCCTTTTATTTTGTTTTTGTGCCTTATCTTTTTCCTGCGAACTGACTAAGTTTCATTTGGCTGTTTTTTTTTACTTTTGTGAACTGTTACTGTCGGATGGATCTTATTAATATGTAAGACTATTTGGTACCTAAGTTTGCTATGATTTACTATTGTCTTCTTGTAGGTGGTGATCTATATGGCTATGATGAAAGCACACAAGGCACATTGAGGCATAGTTTCCTTCCTAGCTGCATGGTTTCCATATTTGGTTTGTCGTTCAAGGAGTGCTGCGAGGCAGTTAGGTGGCCGCATTAGGCAGCTACTGCAGCCCATTTCCTCTAATGACTTTATTGTTTTATTACATTCTTCCTTCCTTCATAGTCGCATTTTTTTGAAACATACTTTGTCGTTGAAAGAGTGCGGCGAGGCAGTTTTGGTGGCGAGAGTATGCAGCCAAAGCAGCCCATATCTTATAATGCCTGCACTATTTTTTTTTGTTTTCTACATTTTGGTGGCAAATATTTCATTCTTTTTCGGGTTTTTTGTACTGGTGGTGGGAAATCTTTTAACAGTTTTAATAGTGGGAAGCAAGCAAATTATTGAAACTAAAGCCGATGATAGTGCCTCATTTTGAACTGAGCCATGGAGTGAAGAATTTATTATATTCTTTTTATGAATTTATTTTTATTTTTTAGACAGCGGGGCCTCTCTCATCTTGCTCTCCTCTCCCCCATTCTATCTCTCCCGTCTTCTTCCTCTGTTTTGAGAGAGAGAGGGGTTCCGAGAGAAGAGATGAATCCCTCCTCTCTCAATTTTCTTTTGCCTGATTTGCTGTGGAGCCGGAGGTGGTTGGAGGCGGCGGTATAGATCTATGGTTTGTAGTTTTTTTTTTATTTTTATTCTTTTTAATATTTTTTATGAATTTATTTTATTACTATACCAATTTTTTTATTCATTTGCAGTGCCTTCAATATAGGTTTATTTAATGTTATTTTAGTAATTAAACTTTTAGCTTAATCCTATTATATTTTTCCTTTGAAGGTATTTGACAAGTAGAAAGAAGATAGCACTTAGTTTTCTTTTTAATTGCCCAATTTCTTATTAATTGAACTTAGTTTTTTCTATATTTAAGTTTGATCTACATTAATAAGCCCAATATTTTCCTTTTAAGGTATTTGATAAGTGGAAAGGAGGTACTTACATAGTTTTCTATCTAATTGTCCATTTTTTTATTAATTGAAGTTACTTGGTTTCCTTTATATTTAATTTTTATCTACATTAATAAGCACAATATTTTCCTTTTAAGGTATTTGACAAGTGGAAAGGAGAAGGTACATACATAGTTTTTTTTCTTATTAATTGAACTTACTTGGTTTTCTCTATATTCAAGTTTTCTCTGCTTTGTTTGATCTACATCCTATTTATCTTCATCACCTTCAATATCTTTCACTGGTTCCCCTTCCCAGACCTTCCCGACTCCTTTATAAGGTAAGGCCGATTCAATGTTTTGAATTTTAGGTAAATGCTATGGTAGTGAAATGTTATGTCATTGAGACAAACTAGTAGAATGTTATTCTACGTATTGCTTTTCTTGTTGTTTGATTGGTTTCTCCTATTTGATTTGCAATTAGGCTCATTAATTATTTGTTTATAAGTTATTAGATTCTAGTAAGGCTTGAAGTACTTTTGATTGATTCGTCATTTTTTTTTTTCGAGTGTTACTTTTTCTGACAAGCATTCATGATCATCCTGAATTTTATTTTGAAAGTTTAAATGCTCTCCTGTCAAAAGCTTGAATTGTTGAGACAAACAAGTAGAATGTTGGAGGGCTAGAGTGGGAAGATGTGGTAATTACCCCTTCTTCTTGTGCTCTCTTCGAATACTTCTTTAATGCAGGGCAAGGTCTCCTTCTTTTCGTGGCTCTTCCGACTTTAGCATGATTTCTGCTTTGGTGCAGCAGAACTTTCCTAAACTTCTTCTAGCATGTCCTTCTCTTCGTTCAAGTCATCATACAAGGGATCTATCACCAAGTGTTCCTTTATACAATCAGAGGTAAGCAAATCCACATCATCTACACTGTACGATGTATCATCTTCAGCCATAGTGCGTCGCATTGCCTCGGGAATCTTGAATACAACCTCTTAATCCCCTACTCTTAGTGCAAGCTTGCCTTGGATGTGGTCCTCGAGTGCTTGAGCAGTAGCAAGAAAGGGGTGCCCCAAGATGATGTGGATCTCAACATTGTTCTCTACATCCAAGAGTACAAAATCAGCCTGGAATACAAAGTCATTGATCGTGATAAAAACGTCTTCAACTAATCCCCTTGGTCTTTTTACGGATCGACCCTCCAATTGCAAAGTCATCCTAGTCGGCTTTGGGTCTTCAAGCCAACACTTCATGTATAGATTGTAGGGCATTACATTGATGCTTGTACTAGAGTCTTCTAATGCTTTCTTTGTCACTCCTCCCCTGAGTGTGCAAGGGACAATGAAGCTACCCGGATTCTTCAACTTTTTCGGAATATCCTGTTGTACAATGGCCGAGCATTGTGCGTTGAGGGTGACTGCAGCAGCATCCTCTAGCATCTTTTTGAGGTGACTGTAGCTGCAATCGCATACTTTGAAATCTTGGCTAGGACCTCAGTCAGTGGCAAATTTATGTGTAGTTGTTTCAGCATGCTAGAGAATTTGGCAAACTGAGCATCTTCCTTGTCCTGCTTAAGCCTCGCGGGATAAGGAATTTTTGGTTGGTATAGGAGAATAGATGGTGTTTCCTCCCTCTCCTTTGTCTCTCCTTTAGAATTTGGCAATGGTACTAAGTCTTCTTCTTCAACTATCTTCTTCCCTTGAGATCTCTCCACCGGAGAGCTGACCTCCTTCCCACTTCTCAAAGTGATTAACTTACACCGCTCGAGAGGATTTGCCTCAGTGTTACTCGGTAAACTGCCTTGGGATCTTTCTGAAAGGGTCTTGGCCATTTGACCCATTTGGTTCTCTAAATTTTGCACCGTGGCTTGCTAGTTCCAAATAAAGGCCTCATTGTTTTGCAACATCTTCATCATCATTTCCTCCATGGTAACCTTGCGCTCCTGTGGCTTTGGGCGTGTTGGAAACCCATCGGCTACTGCCCCGCTTGAGGATTCCCATAAGATAGAGCGGGATGATTCCACTTTGGTACAAAAGCTCTAGACTGTCCATCCGGTTGCCTCTGATTATTGCCTAAGTATTGTAGTTGCTCCATAGGCATGAAATCTATGCTTGCAATGGGACAATTAGTCATATCGTGTCCTCCTCCACATGTGTTGGAAGACATTACCGGAGTTGGTCTTGAGCTGTTATCTGTAGTTAGTACATCAATTTTCCTTGTTAAGACTTCTAATCTGTCGGCAAGAAACATATCGGTTGCATTGGTTCCATCCAAAGAACCCACTACTTTGACTTGCTTACCACTAGTGGACAAGTGTGCCTCATTGCTTGACATATCTTCAAAGATCTTTTCAACGTCATCGGGATATTTGTTTCCCAAATAGCCTCCGGCGGCCGCATCTACCAATTGTCTCGTAGAATTATCTAAGCCATTATAAAATGTACGGACCTTAGCACAAGGATCCAAACCAGATTGGGTTATTGCCCGAGTAAATCCTTGTATCTTTCATAGTCTTCAAAGAATGTTTCCATATGCCCTTGCTTGAATGAGGAGATGTCTAATCTGAGCTTTGCAGCCTTGCTTGGGGGGAAGTAGTGGCCAAGGAATTTGTCAAGAATCTCGACCCAAGTTCGAATAGACCCTGCCGGAAGAAAGTTCAACCACCTATAGGGTCCATCCCTCAAACTGTACGGAAACAACCTCAATCGAATAGCATCATCGGGAGTCCCATTAATCTTGAACATATTGCAAATCTGAACGAACTTTGCAATGTGGGTATGTGGATCTTCGTCCCGCCTCCCATAAAATTGAGTTGTATTCTGAATCAGTGACAATGTGCTTGGCTTGATCTCAAAGTTGTTCAGGTTGACTTTTGGGGGGTGCACACTGAATTCTTCCCCTATATTGTGAGGCCTTTCATGTTCAGAGAGTGTAAGCCTTCTTTCTGCCATGATAGGTTCCTCTGTAATCTCAACACTGCGCTCGGTAGGCAAATTGTTCTCTGTCCCCGAAGAGGGCCCTGGATTTGATGACTCCACTTCTCTTAACCTCTTGTGGCAGGTTCTGTCGATTTCACTATCCGATTCAACAAGATTCTTAGAATTTTTCCAGGTCATGCAACAACACCTCGCACAAAAATTGTGAGAAAAATTAGTATCCGCGAGATCAAACAATTCTTAAAAACAAGATATAAACTGAAAAATAAATGACTAAATTAATAAACTCCTAGCTTTCTTAGTAGTCCGAAATCTCCCCGGCAACGGCGCCAAAAACTTGATGCGTTGAAACCAAAGTGTACGGGTCGAATCAAGTAATAAAGTGGACAAGAGTCGGGTATCGATCCTCAGAAAGAAAGGAAATAGTAGTAATGACTATTTATTTAATATCTAGTCGATCAGATTTGGTTGGTGATTACTAAAACTAAATTCTAAAATTAATAAAGTAAAGTAGCAAGCAAAATGACCTTGAGGACAAGCAATCAATGAAGGGGATGCTTGGGTTATTGAATCCCCTTTGGATTTCTCTTAAGGATGGGTAATGCTATCTATGCTAATTCTTTTTGAATCATAGGCCAAGGGTTTTTAATGTGTTTTTATCCCCTCACTCGAGGGTGATTACTCAACCTAGTGCCCTTATTGATTATGTTCGAGGGAACCTATCGTTTGGAAGAACTATGGGAATAAGACATCTAAAGGATTCGCCCTCCTCAGTACCCGGGCTTCCGGTGTACATCATAGCTATCTCTATTGGAGATTGTCTACACATGGGGAGTGCGCTCGCTTCTTCCCCATATGGACAATAGAAACCTCTCTAGGCTCTCACAACGTAGAGGGGTTAATACTACTACCATTCAAAACATCCAATAGACCATTATGAATTCAGCCAAGCAATTAACATAGAAAAGCAATATCAATTAAACATCATCCAAGGGTACATCAACAGCCAAGTATCAAGAAAATTAGCTCTCCATCAATTGGGAGCAACAATCCATGCTAATAAGAAAAGAAATCATAAAGTTCATTAGAGAAAAACCCTAATCGTGCTCCGTTGGTGGACCTCTTGCTTCTCCTATTGCCCCTTCTTCTCCTTCTTGAGCTATTGATTGGGAAGACCTCCTCCAATCCTCTCCTCCTTGGTGATGGAGAAGATGATGAAAACTCCTCCCAAGCCTGATTGCCTTTCTCCAAGATGCCCCAAAACACTAATTAAGCTTTGTATTTATACCCCACACTAGGGTTTTGGGGGTCTTTTCCGATTTTACCCTTGGGTCGAGCAAATCACAATTGCAGATTTTTGACATACTTCCCTGTATACGGACTCATATACGGGGTCTTATGGCTCTCTAGAGTACGTATACGGAGTCCTGTCAGTCCATTTAGGGGTCCGTACAGCTGCGCAGGTTGGTTCTGAATTCCCCTGGTCCATACGGGTCCGTATGGGACTCCGTATGGCCTGGTCTTCTTGCTCTGTTTACCCTGTTTTGGCCGGTATTCTCTGGAAAAGTGCTTCCCTTCTCCTGGGACCACTATTTTCTGCCATGTTTTAAAAAACAAAGACATTTTGAGTAAAAGCGGGCCAATACTCTTCCAAAACTTATGACAATATGCATGAATTTTATATATAAATAATGCTCATTTGAACACTTATCACACATTTCCACACATAAAGGTATGCTTGTTGTAAAATCCATGAATATTTAGTTACTTCCTTGAAGAAAATAATTAAGTTATTACCCCCGATGAGTGTTAAAGTGGGATTAAATAATTTATTTAAATTAAATGGAAATTAAAACAAAAAAAAAAAATGGGGTCTGCAGGGACCTAATGGTAATTTTATGAAGATAGAGGGATCTTAAGGAAATTCTCCCTCTCACAGAACAAGGACCCATTTGTAAAATTAATAGGTACAGGGACTTCCGGAAAATTTTCGTATAATGAGATGGTTTAACTTGAGATCAAGCCATCTCCTCGAAAGTGTCTTGATCTTAATGTGAAGCGCAAGGCTTCTGAGAGAGCCACGTGGCGAGCCCAAGTTTAATCCATCCGATGCGTGGATCGGATCACGAGGCAAGAGAAGTGTACAACTTAGAGGTGACCTCACGGTGCGGCTCGTTGTCGATCGCTTCATCCTCCGATGGTTTTGATCCGAGGCAAAGGATTAATATCCAACCGATAAACCTTTACAAAATCACGATCGTTGATCTAGGTGCGCTAGATCTCGAAGCGTAGAGTTGACATCAAGCCGTTGAATGAGATTGGATCTACGCCGTAGATCAGAAGTGTGCTTGAACCGAGACTTGGAGATTTGATCTAGACCGTTGAAGTAGATCAAGTAATCCTGGCCTTTCATCGGAGAACCGATCCCGAGGCACCACCGCCACCTCCGCCGCGCTGCAACGCGTCTCCAGCGAGGCCCGCCGTATCCCGACCGTTTGTAGCGAGAAGCTGACCGCCGCCTTGACGTTACCTTGAGCCGACGCTGGATGCCGGAGGCCTATAAAAGGAGGGCCTTACTTACTGCCTCAACGTCCCAACGCAACGAGCATTGTCTTCTCCGGTGAGGTGACGGGCGGAGGAAGAGAAGGAGCTCTTGCTGGAAGCTCTCGGGGATCAGTGCGAGACAGAGGGACCGAAGCCGCGGCTCACGGGAGAGGAGGAGGGCGGCGTACCGAGACGGCATAAAGAAGAGAAGGAGCTCACCGCCGAGCTTCGTCGGAGTAGAAGCAGGCCAGCGTTCTGGCGACACCGACACTCCCGGCATCGACAAAACCTCGGTAAGCATCCAAAAACTCTGTAGAGTAGTTTTGGGGCGTTCTCGCATTCATGCTGTCGACGGTGAGAGCTCGCCGGGGAAGGGGAAGTCCCGGCCGAGAAATTGTTAGTTCTTCGTTGAAAGAGAAGGCTGGTGGCGCACCGGAGGGGGGCCGGCCGTGGTCGAGGAACTTTCAGCGTCGGAGACCGAGCACGGGCAGGTGCTCGGAGCTCACCGGCGATGATGGTCGAAGGTGACGGCGTTCGGTCGCGAGAGAGAGAGAGTGAGAGTGAGGTTGAAGATGAAGTAAATAAAAAAAAAATAATAATAATAATATAAAGTTTTAATTAAACAATTATACACATAGGGGTGTGACATTAATTTAAATAATTATTTTTCTCTCTTATACTCTCTTTTAATGAGAACATTGGTTGGTTATAATTGTTAATATAAAAAAATGCTAAGTAGAGTATTAAAATGGGGAACTAAGGTAGTGTGACAACACATAAAAGTTAATGAAAATATTAACTTAGTGTGACAAGCTTATTGAAATATTAGTTGATTATTGTGACAAATAATAACTAATTAGTTGAGATAGTTGTTGAAGAACTATTGATATGTCACAAATATTTCTAGTAGAAACCATAGAGTGTGACAAATTATTAACATGATTAATAATTTGAAAACTATAGTTGAAAAGTTAATTAATCAATGAAATTGATTAAAGGTAGATACCAAGGGTATGACATATGTTCAATTAACCGATTAAAGGTGTCTAAGATTGAAGGTTATTATTAAGTTTGGAAATATAAGGTTTTAATAAAAGATTAAAACCTTAGTAATATTTCTATTAATAGTGTTAACACTATTAATCAAATAGTTATATAGTTTTCGGTAACTATATGGAACTATGACTATGTGACATGATAATTGAATAATTATTATTATGAAATATGAAATGGGATAATTAGAAATTAACTAATTTCTTAAATTCGGATAAATCGGTGAGTGATGTAAAATATTTAGTAAAGAAACTAAATGACCAAAAAGCCCTTTAGGGGACTAAGGTCAACATAAACAGTGCAATGGGCTTGAAATGGGACCAACTTATCTAGAGTTGACCCGGTAAGGCCCAAATGAATCTACAAGTCAACTAAGGGCCACTGAACCAGGGATAAGGACTGGTAACCCGAGAGATGGTCCTTAGGACCCGTTAGTGGGCCTAAGCCCAACAGGGACGATAGGCATGCATGGTCATATAGAGGCGGAAATTATTGGACAATAACTCTAACGAACCATTGTATGCGGATACTCTCGGGGAGGCGTAAGGCATTTCCAAGAAGACCAAGAAGGCAGTTAGTCTCTTTAGAGGTAAGTTCACTTGCCTAGTTTCCACCCGGTAACGGGATTTCTTGGATTTACTATGTAATCTTAATACATGCACTGCTGATGCCATACATGCTATTCATACCTGTTTTTGAATCCTGTTGAGCATGTATGTTTGTTTCCGGGACGTTGGTGTCCCTGTTTGCTATGTTCTACTGCCAGGACTCAGTGGAGCTAGGGAAGCTCCAATTTAAGGAATGTTCAGGGATAGGACCCCCTGACTTTCACGGATGACCCTACGGAGAAACAAATCTACGGAGGTCTCACCGCTGTCGGTGGGCATGGTACGGCCGTGTTAACACGTAAGAAGAGGTAGTTCTACCGATCTCTTGACTGGAGAGTCAAGCGACCATCTAGGTCGTAATTATAACCATAAAAATTTGGACATCTTGGCGGGAGTAAACTCGAAGTTCTCTTAGAACTCATTCTGAGCCCGAGGGCTTTTGTAGCGTGAGTCGTACCCTTGGCTTGTTTGTGGTAGACTCCTAGGACTTTGTTGTTGTTTCTATGATCCTATTGACTGGCCATTTTATTTGATGACACTTTGTGACTGCAGGGTACTTCTTGGGCTTTCCCTTGAAAACTCACGTGTTTTCTCTTTTCCTCCTTTTACAGATTCCGAGGTTTAGAAAGGGAGAAGCCTGAGGAGAAGGACTCCAGGAGACCAAGGTTTATAGGAGTCTCAGTTATCTTTATTTTCTATGAACTTTGTTATTTGTAGGACCCGTATAGGGACCAGACTTCTTTAGGGCCTATGGACCCTAATGACTCTATGTTCTCATGAACTTGAGTTTGTGTTTATTTATGGATTGTTATCTGCTTATCACATTTTTTTTTGGCCTTGTATTGGAGTTGAGATTACCTCTTCTTTAATACGGCGGTGCGATGGCGTGCTTTCGAGGTCCCGGGATCCGGGTCGGGACGTTACAGATTAAAGTGGTATCAGAGAGAGTTCTCTAGGTAGAGCAGATAGCAGACCCTAGATGCCCTTAGCCAGTTGCATAGACTGAGTGCGGGACTGGGGTAGTATAGATAGTGGTACATTAGATTGACACCCGGTTTATTTACAGGATGTCGGGACCATCGTACCGTGATTCGTCTGAAGATGAGGTGGAGTCTATCCGAGAGAACACTCCACCGCCGAGAGCTGATTCGTCTGAGCCCGCTGAGGTCCTCGCCGAGATGAGGAGGACGCTGGAAGCCACCAACCGAAAGGTTGACAGGCTTCAGACTACAGTTACCATGTTGGTCCAGGGACTTAGGAACCACATTGCTATGCAGAGGCCTGTAGGACCCAGGGTTCCTTTAGCACAGGAGATCGTGAGCCCTAGTATTCCACCACGGCGCGTGTGTAGAGCCCGTGATTACCGCCGAGCATTAGGGGTTCAGATTAGAGAGAGAGCAGCAGGTCCATCTCCGGCCGTTCTCAGGATCTCACGGTGCCGTCGATGTGGAGTATATGGGCACTGTATGACGGAGTGTAGGCGCCCTGCCCTCTGGTGCCGTAGCTGTGGCAGTAGGGAGCATCTAGCTTTTTACTGTCCATCCGGTGCGCCAGGACCTAGCAGAGGACCGCAGGGGACTGGAGGACATCGACCCTGCCCTGACTACACCCCACTGTCACCTGACGAGCATCACCTGGACTGAGTTCTAGTTATAGTTTCTAGAATAACCGTAGTCTTACAAACTTATGTGTTGTATGAACTACCTTTATTATGTCTCTTAGTGTCTTTGTTTTACCATGTTGACTCTAGTTGTTGCTTATGAAATGAATAAAAGTCCTGCTTTTATCATCACCGCTTTCTTTGGAAATAAAAGTAACCATATAATCCTTATCTGATTTAAACAATGGAACACTTGCGTGGAGGACGAGGTGGTAGGGGAAGAGGAAGAGGTAGGCGAGGCGACCTCGTAAATCTTGAAGTACCATGACCTCCTATGGAGGAAGAAGTCCCTCAACCCATGAGGGTGGGGAGGTACCCCCGCCTGTGGATGAAATGGAAGTCGAGCAGGAGGTGCCTGCTCAATCTAATGCTCAGGCGCCTCAGGCAGAGGGCCAAAACCCAAGGGGGGAGGTACCCCCCATGAGCATGATGGAACTAATGAGGGAGATGTTGGGTTTAATCCAGGAGACCCGACAGCAACGTGCACCACCTCCGTCGTCTACCCCCACGTCAAGTAGAGGATTACTTGGGGAGATCAAGAGACCCTCTCCCCGACCTTTCGAAGGGGCTGCCGATCCCCATGTTGCTGAACAATGGATCCGAGAGATGGAGAAGACCTTCGAGGTCTTCCAAACCTCTGAGGCGGAGAAGATTAGGACCGCCGTGTACATGCTCCAAGGACCCGCTGAAGATTGGTACTTTGGAGAAATAAGACTGAGGAAGGGTGAGGCCTTCCAGACTTGGGAAGAATTCCGGACTGCGTTCTTCGCCAAGTACTTCTCGAGAGGACATCTGGTACAGCTTGGACAACAATTCTCCCAGCTTGTTCAAGGAGGCTCCACGGTGGAGCAATATGAAACTGAGTTTGACGGTTGGCTCGCTTCCTTCCTGACATGGTTCCGACGGAAGAAAGTCGAGTGATGAAATTTGAGGCCGGATTTGCGGCCATCACCGAAAAGATCGTGACTAGCCACATGTGCAAGACCTATACAGAGGTTGTGGCTAGAGCTAAATATACTGAGGCTTCTTGTCAAGGGGACGCCCAGGGGTCGTCTCAGAAGGACAAAAAGGATAAGGGGACAAATAGCCAGGGCCAATCATCTGGTAAGAGCTCTGGTAAACGTAGGTCTGACAACAAGTATCGACCCTATGGGAAGCCGACCAGGTCTACAGCCTCATCTGGAGGTAAAGGGTCTTCTGCCAGTGTGACTCAGAACATTAAGTGCTTTGAATGCAAGGGACCACATAAGAGGTCCCAATGCCCAAGGATAACTGGAGGGTGTTATTTCTGCTTGGCCTTGGATCACCAAAAGGCCCAGTGTCCCCAGCGTCAATCAGGACAAAGTGTGGTAGGGGGAAACCAGGGATCACAACAAGCTTCCCGACAATCTGTTGGACCGCCACCAAGACCTCAAGGTGGAGATAAGAAAGGGAAGGCGACCTCAGGACAGCCTTCTACACCAAACCAACCCCAGCAGCAGCAGAGGCCAATGACCCATGGTCGGGTCTACCATCTGACAACTGAGGAAGCTCAGGCATCAGCAGATGTCGTGGCAGGTACCATTTCAGTTAGTTCTTTCTATGCCTGCACTTTATTTGATCCTGAAGCCACACACTCTTTCATTATGCACTTGCGGTTTGCACGAAAGCATACTTTGCCTACTATAGATCTACCCCGTGATTTGTGTGTAGACACCCGGTAGGAACCGCCATGATAAATAGTAAGAAGGATGGTACGGCATGCCCTATAAGGATTGAGGCGGAGATTACTTGCAAATCTGCATGTAATGGACCTGAAGGATTACGATGTGATCCTCGGGATGGACTGGCTCTCTTCAGTCTACGCGGTGGTAGACTGTCGAGGGAAGAGAGTTGTATTTAAGATACCGGGAGGAGAGGAATTTACTTTTAAAGGCAGCCACAACTGTTCCTTAGTACAGGAGATTTCAGCTCTCCAGGTTCGGAAGCTCCTAAGGGGCGGGTGTATAGGCTACTTGGCTTCTGTTTCCGTGGTGAAGAAGGATAAGGAGATTGTAGTCTCAGATGTACCGGTAGTAAGGGAGTATCCTGACGTGTTTCCAGAAGAGTTACCGGGACTACCCCCGGAAAGGGAATTGGAGTTTTCCATTGATTTGGTACCGGGAACAGCTCCTGTGTCTAAGGCTCCTTATCGGATGGCGCCTGCGGAGCTTAAGGAATTGAAGACCCAACTAGAGGAATTGTTGGACAAGGGTTTTATTAGACCTAGTATGTCACCTTGGGGGGCACCTGTTCTTTTTGTCAAGAAGAAAGACGGGTCGCTAAGGTTGTGTATTGATTATCGAGAGTTGAACAAGGTGACTGTAAAGAATAAGTATCCTCTACCAAGAATTGACGACTTCTTTGGATCGATTCTGAGGAGCTCAAGTCTTTTCTAAGATCGACTTGAGATGCAGGTATCACCAAGTAAGGATCAAAGAGGCGGATATCCCGAAGAGTGCTTTCCATTACTAGATCACGGGCACTATGAGTTTACAGTAATGCCGTTTGGGCTTACCAATGCCGGCGGTTTTATGGACATGATGAACCGGGTATTCCATCGATTATTTGGACCCGGTTTGTGGTGGTATTTATCGATGACATCTTGGTTTTACTCAAAAAGCCACCAAGCCCATGAGGAGCACTTAAGAATAGTGCTAGAGACCTTGAGGGAACATCGACTTTGCATAAAGTTCTCCAAGTGTGACTTTTGGTTGGAAAGTGTAGCTTTCTTGGGCCATGTGGTAAGTGGAGCTGGAGTTTCAGTAGATCCTAAGAAAATAGAAGCCGTTGTGGAATGGAAAAGACCAACAACAGTACGGGAGATACGGAGTTTCTTGGGATTAAATTTGGTTATTACCGGAGATTCGTTTGAGGGTTTCTCAGTAATAGCAGCACCGTTAACCAAGTTGACCAGGAAGGGTACCAAATTTATTTGGACCGACTCCTGTGAAAAGAGTTTCCAGGAGTTGAAACATAGGTTGATATCAGCACCGGTATTGGCGCTACCACAAAGCAATCGTGGGTATACGATCTACAGCGACGCTTGCAAGACTGGTCTTGGATGTGTGTTGATGCAAGATGGGCGCGTGATTGCTTATGCATCACGACAATTAAAACCTTTCGAGGAGAACTACCCTACACACGATCTTGAGTTGGCAGCGATCGTGTTTGCCCTAAAGATCTGGCGACATTTCCTCTACGGTGTACCATGCGAGATTTACACCGATCACAAGAGCCTCAAATATATATTCACACAGAAGGATTTGAATATGAGACAGCGGCGATGGTTAGAGCTAATCAAAGACTATGATCTCAGTGTCCATTACCATCCGGGCAAGGCGAACGTGGTGGCGGTCTTGCTGAGTAGGAAGTCTGGATATGGAGTTGCCGCTATGTTAACGACTCAGACGCCGTTACTAGAGGATATGAGGAGGCTCAACTTAGAGGTCGTATTGCCTACAATGGATGTCACATTGGCCAGTCTGCATATCCGACCCTCGTTATTAGAAAGAATTAAGGTTGCTCAGGGTCAAGATCTTGGCTGGAGGAGATCAAGGAACACATAGGTAAGGAAGAACCAACACGGTTTAGAGTCCATGATGATGGCACTCTTAGATTGATGAAAGGATTTGTATACCAAATGTCCACGAGATTAGAAGGGAGATTACGGAAGAAGCCCACTATTAGGGCTACAATATTCACCACTGGAGGTACCAAGATGTCTGAGAGGGTTGAAGGACCACTTACGGTGGAAAGGGATGAAGCGAGATGTTGCGGAGTTCGTGGCTAAATGCATCACCTGTCAGATGGTGAAGGCGGAACACCAGAAGCCGGCGGGGATGTTACAACCCTTACCCATTCCGGAGTGGAAATGGGAACACATTAACATGGATTTTGTGACGGGATTGCCACGTACTCAAAGAGGCCATGAATCGATCTGGGTTATAGTGGATCGGCTGACTAAGTCGGCCCACTTTATACCGTTAAGGACGGGAGCATCTCTGGAAAAGTTGGCCCGACTATATATTGATCGGATCGCCGGATTACATGGAGTACCATGAACGATCACCTCGATCGAGACACGGTTCGTCTCTAGATTACGGGAGAGTTTGCACACCGCTTTGGGCACGAGTTTAGCTTTCAAAGACTTTTCACCTTACGGCCGATGGGCGGTACGAAAGGACCATCCAGTGCTAGAAGACATGCCGAGGGCATGTCGCATTGACTTTTACTGTGGTCTTGGGATGAACGCCTAAGTTTGATAGAATTTGCCTATAATACTTGATTTACTGTGCAAGCATTAAGATGGCCCCGTATGAGGCACTCTATGGGAGGAAGTGCCGAACTCCCATTTGTTGGGGAGATGTGGGAGAAAGGAAGCTGGTAGCTGAGGCGACACTTAAGCAACCTGATTTTGTAAGACAGACGGAGGAACATGTCAAAATGATCAGGGAACGACTCCAGGCTGCCCAGAGCAGACAAAAGAGTTATGCCGATCAAAAGAGGTCCAATCAGGAGTTTCAAGTGGGAGACTTGGTATTCCTAAAAGTATCTCCTATGAAAGGGGTAGTACGGTTTTGGACGGCGAGGAAAACTTGCTCCACGATATATCGGACCTTTTGAGATATTGGAGCGCATAGGAGTGGTGGCATATAGATTGGCTTTACCTCAGGATCTCGCTCAGGTTCACGATGTCTTCCACATCTCAATGTTGAAGAAGTGCATTCGTGATCCCACCAGGGTGATTCCTCAGGTTCCGGTGGAAGTCCAAGATGATATGTCCTACGAGGAACGTCCAGTAGCTATCTTGGGCCGAGAGGACAAGCAATTAAGGAATAGAACTATTCCTTTTATTAAGGTGAAGTGGAGTAACCACACGGCGAGAAGCTACACAGGAGCGTGAGGAGGATATGAGGCAGCGTTACCAGGAGTTGTTTGTGTGAAATGTGAACGGTGTAGAAATTTCGAGGACGAAATTTTTGTAAGGGGGGAGGATTGTAAAATCCATGAATATTTAGTTACTTCCTTGAAGAAAATAATTAAGTTATTACCCCCGATGAGTGTTAAAGTGGGATTAAATAATTTATTTAAATTAAATGGAAATTAAAACAAAAAAATGGGATTACTTGAGGGGACCTAATGGTAATTTTATGAAGATAGAGGGATCTTAAGGAAATTCTCCCTCTCACGGAGAACAAGGACCCATTTGTAAAATTAATAGGTTCAGTGGACTTAGGAAAATTTTAGAGTATAATGAGATGGTTTTAACGGTGAGATCAAGCCATCTCCTCGAAAGTGTACCGATCTTAATGTGAAGCGCCAAGGCTTACGAGAGCCACGCGTGGCGAGCCCAAGTTTAATCCATCGATGCGTGGATCAGATACGAGGCAAGAGAAGTGGACAATTTAGTGGTGACCTCACGGTGCGGCTCGTTGTCAGTCGCTCATCCACCGATGGTTTTGATCCGAGGCGAAGGATTAATATCCGACTGATAAACCTTTACAGGATCACGATCGTTGATCTAGGTGCGCTAGATCTCGAAGCGCAGCCTTGACATCAAGCCGTTGAATGAGAATAGATCTGCGCCAAAGATCTGGAGGGTGCTTGAACCGAGACTTGGAGATTTGATCTAAACCGTTGAAGTAGATCAAGTAATCCTGGCCTTTCATCGGAGAACCGATCCCGAGGCACCACCGCCACTCCTCCGCCGCCTGCAACGTCTCCGCGCGAGGCCCGCCGGCTGTCCCGACCGTTCGCTGCGAACGCGACCGCCGCCGCGCGGACGCTACCTTTGGAGCCGACGCCGCTGGATGCCGGAGGCCTATAAAAGGAGGGCCTTACTTCTCTGTCTCGACGTCCCAACGCAACGAGCATTGTCTTCTCCGGTGAGGTGACGGGCGGAGGAAGAGAAGGAGCTCTTGCTGGAAGCTCTCGGGGATCAGTGCGAGACAGAGGGACCGAAGCCGCGGCTCACGGGAGAGGAGGAGGGCGGCCGAGGCAGCGCACAGAAGAGAAGGAGCCGCTGCCGGCCGAGCTCGTCGGAGTAGAAACAGGACGCGTTTACCGGCGACACCGACACTCCCGGCATCGACAAAACCTCGGTAAGCATCCAAAAACTCTGTAGAGTAGTTTTGGGGCGTTCTCGCATTCATCTTTGCCGGCGGTGAGAGCTTCGCCGGGGAAGGGAAGTCCCGCCGAGAAATTGTTAGTTCTTCGTTGAAAGAGAATTTGGTGGCGCACCGGAGGGGCGGCCGTGGTCGAGGAACTTTCAGCGTCGGAGACCGAGCACGGGCAGGTGCTCGGAGCTCACCGGCGATGATGGTCGAAGGTGACGGCGTTCGGTCGCGAGAGAGAGAGAGTGAGAGTGAGGTTGAAGATGAAGTAAATAAAAAAAAAAAATAATAATAATAATAATAATATAAAGTTTTAATTAAACAATTATACACATAGGGGTGTGACATTAATTTAAATAATTATTTTTCTCTCTTATACTCTCTTTTAATGAGAACATTGGTTGGTTATAATTGTTAATATAAAAAAATGCTAAGTAGAGTATTAAAATGGGGAACTAAGGTAGTGTGACAACACATAAAAGTTAATGAAAATATTAACTTAGTGTGACAAGCTTATTGAAATATTAGTTGATTATTGTGACAAATAATAACTAATTAGTTGAGATAGTTGTTGAAGAACTATTGATATGTCACAAATATTTCTAGTAGAAACCATAGAGTGTGACAAATTATTAACATGATTAATAATTTGAAAACTATAGTTGAAAAGTTAATTAATCAATGAAATTGATTAAAGGTAGATACCAAGGGTATGACATATGTTCAATTAACGATTAAAGGTGTCTAAGATTGAAGGTTATTATTAAGTTTGGAAATATAAGGTTTTAATAAAAGATTAAAACCTTAGTAATATTTTATTAATAGTGTTAACACTATTAATCAAATAGTTATATAGTTTTAGGTAACTATATGGAACTATGACTATGTGACATGATAATTGAATAATTATTATTATGAAATATGAAATGGGATAATTAGAAATTAACTAATTTCTTAAATTGGATAAATCGGTGAGTGATGTAAAATATTTAGTAAAGAAACTAAATGACCAAAAAGCCCTTTAGGGGACTAAGGTCAACATAAGCGGTCTGATGGGCTTGAAATGGGACCAACTTATCTAGAGTTGACCGGTAAGGCCCAAATGAATCTACAAGTCAACTAAGGGCCACTGAACCAGGGATAAGGACTGGTAACCCGAGAGATGGTCCTTAGGACCCGTTAGTGGGCCTAAGCCCAACAGGGACGATAGGCATGCATGGTCATATAGAGAGACGGAAATTATTGGACAATAACTCTAACGAACCATTGTATGCCAGATACTCTCAGGGGAGACGTAAGGCATTTCCAAGAAGACCAAGAAGACAGTTAGTCTCTTTAGAGGTAAGTTCACTTGCCTAGTTTCCACCCGGTAACGGGATTTCTTGGATTTACTATGTAATCTTAATACATGCACTGCTGATGCCATACATGCTATTCATACCTGTTTTTGAATCCTGTTGAGCATGTATGTTTGTTTCCGGGACGTTGGTGTCCCTGTTTGCTATGTTCTACTGCCCGGACTCAGTGGAGCTAGGGAAGCTCCAATTTAAGGAATGTTCAGGGATAGGACCCCCTGACTTTCCTGACAGCCCTACCAGAGAAACAAATCTCTGGAGGTCTCACCTGTCAGTGGGCATGGTACAGCGGCCAGGTGTTAACACGTAAGAAGAGGTAGTTCTACCGATCTCTTGGTGGAGAGTCAAGCGACCATCTAGGTCGTAATTATAACCATAAAAGCTGGACATCTTGGCCCAGGGAGTAAACTCGAGTTCTCTTAGAACTCACTCTGAGCCCGAGGGCTTTTGTAGCGTGAGTCGTAATTACCCTTGGCTTGTTTGTGGTAGACTCCTAGGACTTTGTTGTTGTTTCTACATGATCCTATTATTTGTCATTTTTATTTGATGACCTTTGTGACTGCAGGGGTACTTACTGGGCTTTCCCTTCGAAAGCTCACGTGTTTTCTCTTTTCCTCCTTTTACAGATTCCGAGGTTTAGAAAGGGGAGAAGCCTGAGGAGAAGGACTCCAGGAGACCAAGGTTTATAGGAGTCTCAGTTATCTTTATTTTCTATGAACTTTGTTATTTGTAGGACCCGTATAGGGACCAGACTTCTTTAGGGCCTATGGACCCTAATGACTCTATGTTCTCATGAACTTGAGTTTGTGTTTATTTATGGATTGTTATCTGCTTATCACATTTTTTTTTGGCCTTGTATTGGAGTTGAGATTACCTCTTCTTTAATACGGCCGGTCTGTTGACGTGCTCGAGGTCCCGGGATCCGGGTCGGGACGTTACACTTGTCCTCAAGCAAAGGAAAGAAACTAACAAAAGAAGATAAGTGTTCAACCTTGGGCTTCACACAGTATACATGAATTCTAATCCAAGTATACCACCTCATTATGCTTTTCCTATCTCCACACTAGGGCTTAGATTGATCCTGTAACTTAATCACATGCTTGTGCGTGTAGTTGCTTCTATCTAGCTTTCCACATGTTGGTTGTTTGTTCCTTGGTTGTTGATGCCATGCATGCTTGTTGATGCCTTAGGTTGTTGTTTCCTTGATCTTATTATCGGGCATACCTACTTTACTTGTTGGAGTATCTCTTTATTGATTCCATGCTCATGCATGTGTGTTGGATTGCTGTGTGTATAATTCCACTCGACTTTTGTGTTCTTGTGGTTTCTTCTGCCCGGTACAGTAGAGCGAGGCTCCGGTGGAACGTTCAGGGCCGAGGAAACCCTGGCGTCCTAGTAGTCCTTGCCGGGGGGGATACTCTGGTTATCCAGCCCGTTCGTGGGACGATTCGCTGATCGTGTCAACATGTATGAAAGATGGCGCTACCGACTTCCGACCTAGGGTCGATACCAACTCAGGCTTACGACTGTCCGAGGGATACTTTGAGAGTCCTTCATTGGATTGCTTTTCCAAGGCCTTGAGGCCGTAGTCGTGATTAGGAGCCCTTGCTGATATTTGTAACGCCTAGATGTTTGGTTTATGCGAGGTGTGGCCCCACTTGCTTGGTTCAGTTATGTTGATTGGTTTGATGTACTTGCTTATCATTTTCTTTTACATGAATTATTTATCATCCCTGCGGGGGTGCTTACCGGGCTTTCCTTCTGAAAGCTCATACACTTGCTCTCACTCTTTCTCAAATCTCGCGGAGTAGCGGACCCAAGCCACTGGAGTGGTGTACGGTGCGCGGGGATTTTTGCTGAGGTTAGCTACCTCTGATCTTATTTGGAACTGAGGACACTTGTGTATAGGTCCTTATGGAACGGTCTAGTTTTATTTGGAAGTGAGGACACTGTAGGGTATCCCTACCGTTAGGATTGGTTTTCCGTTGTTATTATAACTCTGACTTTATGTCTATTTTATTATTTAGCTGCATTTGAGTTTATTGCTTTATAATCACATAGGCCTTGTATCTAAGTGGAGCTCGCCTCTATTTGTTGATTGGTTTGTTGTACTTGCTTATCATTTGCTTTTATATGACTTTTTTATGATCCCTGCGAGCGTGCTTACTGGGCTTTCCTTCCAAAAGCTCATACACTTGTTCTCACTCTTTTTCAGATCCCGCGGAGTAGCGGACCCGAGCCACTGGAGCGGTGTACGGTGCGTGGGGATTTTTGCTGAGGTTGGCTACCTCTGATCTTATTTGGGAGTGAGGACACTTGTGTTTAGGTCCTTATGGAACGGTCTATGTATTTGACACTGTAAGGTATCCCTACCCTTAGGATTGGTTTTCCGTTGTTATTATAACTCTGACTTTGTGTCTATTTTTATTAATCTGCTGCATTTGAGTTTATTGCTTTATGATCACCTAGGTCTTGTATCTGAGTGGAGCTCGCCTCTACTTGGGTACGGCCGGTCTGCACATGTGCCCGAGGCCCGAGATTTTGGGGTCGGGGCGTGTCAATTTTTCTAATGGATTACCTCTATGGAATTACAAAATAATCCTTCCATCATATGGTCCATAGAAAGATTTTAATTAATTAAAAGTTCAAATATTTAAATTGAATTAAAATATATAAAATTCATATAAATATGGAAAACCATGGGGCGTGTTTGGTGCATCGGATTAGATGGGATTGGATTGGATTGTTATCCAAAATCCAACATCCAGTGTTTGGTATGTAAAGGTTCTCCTAGGATTCTAATCTTAGGATTAGGATTTCTTCGCAAATTTTATCCCATGCTTTTGGGGGATTACACCGGATAGCCTCCACCTCCATCTCATTCGACGACCAATAAAAATTAAAAAGATTTTTTTTTTTGAAAATTTATTTATTTTATTAAACCTTTTATTTTCATACCATTTTTTAAAAAACATGTATATAGCATAATTACATTCTACCCCCTGGGTTGTGGAAAATTTATTTGGAAACCCTATGAATATTTGTACATACTTTTAATCAAATTTATTAATTCGTTCATTTCTAAACTTCATCCAAATTTGAATATTAGATTTTAATTTAACTTTCATTTTATGCCAATATATTATTTGCCTTGTTATATATACATTCTAACCCTAGTGTTCGACCTTATTATTTACCTTCTAATTATTTGTTAATATTATATTAAAATATGCTTGCAAAAATATATCAAATTTGCATTGTATTTTAACAATCAAAATTTACATAATTTTTTGCTAATTAAATTTTAATAAATAGTATTTGAATGTGAAAAAGGGGTAATATTTACAAAAAATTTGTATGAATAATTTTTAATATGTATTTATAAAAACTTTTTACAAATTAATTTTTGACACATGATATAAATAATAACTTAAAAAATATTAAAATTTAAATATTAAAATACAAAATTTTTATAAACTAATTTGAAGTATATGATACAAAATTTTTATAAACTAATTTTTATAAACTTAAAAATAAATATTAAATTTAAACAGTAAAATAGTCTTATCTAACATCCACCAAATACAAGATTTTTAATCCAGTTTAATAATCCGGTACTACCACTCATCGTATCCTATCACATCTAATCGAAATATTAATCCTATCCTATCCTGCTTATCAAACACAGCCTTATAGATCTGTATTTTCCATATTTTAATATATTTTTAATTGATTTTGATTAATTTAGGTTTTAAAAGTTTCCTTAGTATATATAATTTATTTTGCATGACGTGATGGAAGGGTAGATTTTGTTTATTCATAATGTTAGTTCATCCTAATTTTTCCTATTAATCTATTTTTGAATTTATTTTTTTGCTTAATGTATATGGGTGTTTGAAGAGATAAAATAAATTATCCTATTTTTTTAACAAATGAAACAATTTTATTTTAAAAACTTTAAATTAGAGGGGTTTATTTTAAAAAAAACCACCACACAAAATAGAAGCCCAATAAAAATGGTAATAAATTCATAATTAATGAAGTCATAAAAGTTGTATAACTACACAATAACTACATAATAACTACATAATTAATGAGGTAATTTAAAATACATCTTAGGCCATTAGGTAGGTTTGCCCATGGAAGATTATATAAGTAGATGTCCTTGGTATTGAATTCTATGCATAGCAATGGAACATCACAAAGGGTATGGTTTTCAAATTGTGCTCCTAATTCTTTTGTTGAGCAATGCACTTGTTGATAGCACATCAATGCGTCCCAAAGAGAATGAGAGATCTAAGTGACAACTCAACCCATTAAGTAAAACCTCGATTAAGACCATAAAGGTATTCATAATGTATATAGTATTTTGCTTTTTTATATACATTGGAGAGTATTGATTTGAGTTTTTATTAAAATTACTATTAAAATTTTATAATGTGAATTACACCAAACTGTTCAAATTAATACTTTATATTTCCTTTGTTACTTGTACAACATGATAAGAATTATCAAAAATATTATTTCATGCATTTCACGTGTTTTCTTTTTCATCCAAATTTCAAATGCTGTATTGAATTGCTTTAAAAGTTTTAAAATAAGTACTCTATAACTTCTCTATCTTTTTGGATAACATTGTAAATACCACAATATTCTAAAGGTCAAATTTTAAGTTTTGCTATCATTGATGATGTACTTCACATGCATATATATATATATATATATATATATATATATATATATAACTTATTTGATAAAATTTTTATCTATTAATCAACAATTAATTTGTGTTAAATCTTTACCAAAAAGAGAGGTATCATTTAACTAAGGGAAAATTATTTTTAGGTCCCTGAAAGTTTGCAAACTTCCCAGACAGTCCCTCTGACATAAGTATTTGCCAGACAGTCCCTCCTTTTTGGCAAACTGACTTTCCAGTCCCTCAAGGCCACTCCGTCAGTCATATTTTTCTAAAATACCACAACTGCCCTCCTCATGGTGAAGTTGTTTCCCGCCATGTCATGTCATGAATTTTAAAACTAGCACACAAGCCATCACATCATCACCTTTTTGGCCAACTTTCCACTAACTTTTGTACCTTTTTGACAGCTTTTCAGACCTTCTTCTTCCTCAATCCATTCTGCTCCCTTTGTTTCAATCTGGCAGCGAGATAGAACTTTGTCTCTACTTTGTTTCTGTTCCCTTTGTTTCCATCCGGCCGCGAGAGAGAAATTTGTCTCTTCAACCCGTTCTGTTTCTGTTCCCTTGGTTTCCATCCGACCGCGAGAAAGAAATTTGTCTCTTCGGTGAACTGGTGAGACGAGCTCTGCGACCATCTGTTTCTCGGTGAGTCACCGCACAAGGCTAGTCGAAGAAACATACACCTTCACCGTGACGTGAGTTCCTTTCCTCATTTTTCCGAAAAAGGTTTTTCATATCTCGTATAGTTTAAAATCATGCCAGTGTACTCCTGCTGCAGGTTGGCAATGGAAACCTTCAGCTTGATTGCGGATATAAGGGGAGGGGACGAGTGTTGCAGTTTACCGTCTTGAGCTCTTGGGAGTCAGTACTAGCAGAGATATGCCAGCGATGGGATCTTGAACTTTCCAGTGTAAGGGTGAAGTTTGTCACCCCGGATCTGAACAGAACTGTTTGCCTAATTGATACCGAGGTTGACTTTCAACGTATGTATCACATATACCACATGTTCAACAGCGCCGCCGTCGACCTCATTGTCGAAACTGTTCAAGACCCGCTGGACGTGCCCTCCGGTTCATCATTACCGTCGTAAATAATTCCTTCCCTAGATTGAACAAACCAACCCGTCAGCTTGTCAATCCTCCATTTGTAATTCCTTGTATTACGTGTATCTCGGGTTTCCGTTTAAACATATGGGTTTTCGCTTAGTTTATTCTAATTCCGCTTAACATTTGTAGTTTTCGTGTAACACACAGTTTCCGTTTATT
Source organism: Dioscorea zingiberensis (assembly GCA_026586065.1). Classification (NCBI taxonomy): domain Eukaryota; kingdom Viridiplantae; phylum Streptophyta; class Magnoliopsida; order Dioscoreales; family Dioscoreaceae; genus Dioscorea; species Dioscorea zingiberensis. The sequence goes on from CM048824.1 coordinate 32,470,634, forward strand.
TTCCGTTGTTTCTATTTACCATTCTATCTTCCTGCTTAATATAATACATTTCCGTTTAAGTTATTATTTTCTCACTTGTGATATATGAACCAACAGGAGGGATTCATTCTCGGATAACTTATCGGCATCCCAACAAGGATCTTCAGGGACCTTAGCCATTTGTACTACGGAGAATGAAATTCTGTCGCTGAAAGTAGGTGACCGGTTTCGTGATGGTGACCACTTCAAAGATTCACTTCGCAATTTCGCTATAAAACGGAATTTTGACTTTACTTTCATAAAGAACGACAAGCAGAGGGTAATCAGTCCAATGTGCTGTGTGCGAGCGGTGGCGTGTCCACGGATCGAGAGAATGTAATCTTGGAACATTTACAATCAAGACGATGCATCCTACACATGCATGCGGCGGTGTCGATGTGACGGTGGCATCCAGAAAGCATCGAAGAAATGGGTCAGTGCACAGGTGGTACAAAAGTTGAAGGATCGCCCCCTGTATAGACCTATTGATATTCAACGGGATATGTTGCGTGATCATGGTATTAATCTGCCGTATAAACAGGCTTGGTTGGGGAAAGAGGTGGCCATGGATACTCTCCATGGGAGTCAGGTGGCGAGCTATGACTTGCTTTTATGGTGCGCAAACAAGGTGGTGGAGACGAACCCTGGTAGCATTGCCATTGTGGAGAAGGAAAGTGAGCGGTTTAGACGCGCCTTTTTTTCCTTTCGTGCCTGTATTGTTGGTTTCAAAAAAGGTTGCAGGCCATTGTTGTTTGTGATGGAACTCATTTGCTTGGGAAATACGGGGGTACTCTGTTGGGAGCGACGGGTAAAGATGGGAACGAGGGCTTCTTTCATGTTGCGTTCGCTATTGTTGACAATGAAACCGATGCTAACTGGACGTGGTTCCTGTCGAATCTTGGAGATGCGTTGTATGGGGATGACGACTATGCGAAGATTATTACATTCGTCGCAATGTGTCGAAGCGCCTTTCATCGCCGCCGCAAAGGTTTTCCCTACGCCCCACATGCATATTGCTTACTTACACTTGGAATCGAACTTCATGAAGGGAAATGTTAGACTTGGGAAAGCACTAAAGGAGGAGTGTTGGTCTATCATTACAAGAATTGCATACGCATGTACCTCCGTGGAATATGACGATGCAAATAACGATTTGCTAGCCGTGATCGGGCCGACGCGACATCACCGGGCTACTTCAGAAATCCGATGTTTCCCACTGGTCTAACTATATGTTCAAGGGTGAAAGATGGGGAGAGATGTATTCCAACGTGGCAGAGTCATTCAATGCCTGGATCAAGGAGGCACGCAACCTCCCCGTGACGAATATGGTAGATTCCATAAGGTAAGCAAAGCTCTATTTATAGTGCCATCTTTCAATTAAATCCCTTTGTTATACTTCGATTCCGTTATTACCGCTTAATATACCAGGTTTCCGTTTAATATATAACTTTCCTATTTAATATAAGATATTCTTGTTTATTTTTTCAGATTTTCGTTTAAAATATGTGTTGCGTTTCTACTTATTTTCTAGTGTTTTCATTTAACATGGCAAGTTTCTAATTAATATCCGTTGTTCTTGCATCGGCCCTGTTGTATCACTTTATCTAATAAAGGTTCAAGCTCATGAACATGATGTGTACACGCCGTGAGCATTCTCTACGATGGGAGACCCACCTATGCCCTGTCATACACAAGAAGCTTGAGGACATTGTTGAAGAAAGTCGTAGCCTACTTGTTGGACGCTCCGACGGTGATTATTTCGAGGTTGTCGAACAAAACAGCAACTCCGTCAGTCTGGTTTCAAGGAAATGTTCATGTCGAAGGTGGCAGGTATACGGTCAACCTTGCAAACATGCATGCGCTGCTATAATGCTGACAGACACTAGTGTTCATCGGTATGTAGACGAGTACTTCACAGTTGAAGCTTACCGGATGGCATATACCGAAGCTATTTATCCCGTTCCAGAAAATGACAAACCGACCGATGCAAACCGTGAACTGCTTTTGAGGCCCCCATGTACAAAGAGGCCACCGGGTCGTCCAAGACGGAAGAGGATAGAATCACAGGAATCTGGTGTACGTGATCTGCACTGCAGCCGCTGCCATGAGGTTGGCCACAATAGGAGATCATGCAATGCACTGATTGCTGACTGAAAAGCAGGTCTATTTATATGTAATATGCTTGTTAAACATAAATGTTATCCAACAGGAGAAAACCATAAGAGTTAACGGTACAAAATTTGTTAAACGTGTACAATCTTCAGAATTCCGCTCTTAACAGGTACAATCTTTGTCACAGCGTTTCTTCTTTCTTGCCCGATTCAGACGCGCCACGCTTTATGCCGTCCATTACTATGCGTATTGACGTGGCGTAAACGCAATAGAGGTACGTCCGCGGCCGGGAGGTGGAGTTTCTCAAAGATCAAGAATTTGTTCAATGAACCTCATAACATATACAGTGGCAATCGAGGCTCCCCGCCTTTCCACAAGGGCACTTGCTTTCAGTTCTAAATAGGTACGTCATCGTTTCATTTTCCCCAAGCTCAATTTGGAGGCATGAATCAAACAGTGCTCGCTGTTATCAAAATAAGAACCACTTAGAGAAAATCAATACAAAAAAGTATAAATCAAGCGAGGAATATTACCATTGCCTTTTAAGGCCAAGGCCATATATAGGGCTTTTCGCTAATATATAATGCACATATTCCTTATTTTCCCTGTCGAGGACGAGAAGATGATAGTGTCCATTGAGAATTATGGGCATAAGGACCAACTGCACTTGGTGGAACGCACAATCGGCGTCCTTCATCAGAGCCAAGGCAGAATTTTCAGAATCCATTCGCTTCGACATGAGAAGCGCCAAAGGCCTAGTAACTGTGGCCCGCTTCTTGTATGGATATGGAGTCGAGCTCATGGCTTCAAGGAGGATCAGGACAAACGCATCGAAGACATCATCGGGAACCATATTCTTCCCCTCGAGCAGCGTGTATAAATGGTCCCGCGTGGTGAAAGACCATTCATTTTTCCATACGATGGTCCTAGCATCATGTTAAATGTGAAACCGCTAAATTAAATGGAAACACAAAATATTACGCGAAAACTATTAATCTTAAGCAAAAAGTGAAACTGTTAAACGGGAAATATAAATATTAAACATAAACTATTAAAAATAAGCAAAAAGTAAAAATATTAAACGGGATATATAAATATTAAACCGAAACTGTTAATATTAAGCAAAAAATAAAAAAATTAAACGGGAAATATAACAATTAAACAAAAAACAAAATAAATAAACCGAAACGGAAAACATTTGCAAAAAAAACAAACGGAGGACTTACTTGTCAATTCTACAGTTCAGATACATGCCAATTGCTGCCTGCTCAATGTTGTTCAACCTCATGTAACCTGCAGGACGCTTATTCTTGGCCATAAAGTCTGTCCTCACTGGCTTCGGGTCCGCGTATTCCATGTAGGCCTCTGCAAGGATCACGTCTCCAGTCTCCTGGTCGGTGACCGGATCCGTTGGTGCATCAAGAATTTGTTCCGGGCAGGATGTCGGCAATTCACTTGCTACATTTTTTTGATCCGGGCAGGATGTCGGTGGTTCACTGACCGAGACTGGCAAATTTGTACATTCATATTTCAGTTCCGCGTCGGTAGTCATTTTTGACTCAGTGGCAGTTGTGATTTGAGCAACGTGGTCAGCTGATGGATCTTTGTGGACGACACAAAAAAATTCATCGTCTGGGGTGGTCGGTCGGTTCTCGACGGTCGATGGTTGCTCGTCGGTCGATGTTGTGGCGCGGCACCGATGGGTATGTACCGGTGGTAGTGTGTGGTTACTGCGGCTGGTGTCGACATTCGCCAAGAAGTGGTCAATTGTGCCTCAATGTCAGCGGTGGGTACAAGGAATACAGGCTCTTCATTCTTCATTTTTTGCAGCGATTCAACAACGCTGCTAAGAACCGTGTAGTCATCAACATCGGCTAACACGGTTGTATCGCCTTTGATATTTTCCTTGCGCTTGTTCATCTTATACGGGATGTCTTTGGAGAGAGCGGCCTCGCAGCGAGAGATCTGGGCAGTCTGAGAACGGGTCACACGACGCTGAGACCGGCGGGGCATGACAACGGTTCTCTTCGTCCGTTTCTTCAAGGGAGGGGATGATAATGTGGCCTCCTCCGCCTTAGTTTTTGCAGGCTCGTTTTTCTCCGTATGCGGAGCTCGTGTACCGCCGGCAGCCCGCGCTGCTCCAGCTCAAGTTGGTCAAGTCGGGACATGATGCGGCCAATGTCCTTTGCCATCATCTTATACTGCTTCTCAATGCGGGTTGCAACGCCATCATCCTTTGGCCTTCTCTGCGGACTTGCAGTGGAAGAACGACGGTGGGTATTACGCGGGGGGCTTCTTGATGGGGTGTGTTCTCGCACCCTTTTTGCCTCATTGTTCACCTTCCCCTTGCCAAGGGATGGGGTACCAGTAGAATGTATATCTAATTTTCGTTCGGGATGTGAAAGTTGTTCTTCCTGCCTCAAGGCTTCTACAATGAATTCTTCCTCTGGTGTGTCAGGGACGAGTTCTGAATATTGTGAACAATCAAATGATGTATGTTAAACGAGAACGCTTTATATTAAACGAAAACATATTATGTACCACACAAACGCAATATATTAAGCGGAAACTACAAAACTTAAAGTAAAACCTGGCTAAGATTAAGTAGAATGTGGAGTACCTCCTTTCCATTGAGTGAATTCAGGAGAGGACCAAGGGACGCTTGCTTTCTGAAGCTATTCTCCCCATAGTTCAGAATCCTTGGTGTCCTGCCAAATCGCACCTTCTTCCCTGTCCCGGTGATCTCATAAAACCATATGTTGAGGGCGACAGTGCACCCTCTCAAATACCCAGTTTGTGTTCCCTTCTCCGAAGACCCGGATTGCACACGGGCGGCTGTCTTAGGGACGTCATCCATAAGCCACTTGTGAGTGGCTTGCGCCCATGCATAGCTGTTTAGTGCGGCTAAGTTGTCCGCGTAGTATGCAATCCAATTGGGAACTGCACACGAGGAGTTAGGGAAGAGCACTGAACCAAGGAGGTATGCCACCAGTACCTTCACGAAGTTTTGTTCTTCCCCTCCTTTCTTGCGAACGGGTCGGAGAAGATTTTTTCTGATGGCATCTTTGTGTCTGTCATATACTTTGCCCAGATATTTGTCTTCGAAGGCTGATTGTGTTTTCTGTTTCTTGAATACCACCCCTTCCCCATCACAAATGGAGGCCAAGGATGAGAGCAACGCCTTTGGAGTCCGGGCGGGCGATGCTCTCTCCGATTCTCAATTTGTTAGTGCGCTCATCAAACCTATGTAATAAGGCATCGAAAGGTGCCCCTTTCCCGCAGTAATGTGTTCAATCTCCATCAAATCCGCTAAAGGTGTGCGTCAGAATGAGTGCCCAATGCCTATCGGCCATTTGAGGCTTCAACTTCGGCAATTGTCTCCACTACAGTGCACCAAGTAGCACCTACCGCTGACAAGGTTCGGCTTCAAGATATTTCCGTGATCCCGCATCAAAAAGAGAGTTATTACGGTGGATTCTACAACGATTAAGTGGGAATTAAGAAGAATAAATGAAAAACCGTCTATTAAATGGAAAAGCTGGGAATACTAGTACATATAATTCAGAACGATTAAATAACAAACATATCATCTACACTAAATCAGAAAGACATTGCAATTAAAACCGTAAACCATACATTTCTTCTTGCAAATTCCCTGAACCCTAAACCCAAAATCACTCACCAATGTGTGCATTCTTCCATCACGCAAGTGCATACAAAGCATAATAAATAAGCAGAAACTCAGAAAATCATGGATAAACCGCATAACCAGAGCCTAAACCCTAGAAAATGTAGCAATAGCTTACAGCAGTGACTTTGATCTCCGGGGAGGCGACAAAACGGCGCAAGCGTGGCGCGTATCGTGGGTGGTCGGAAGTTTCAAAAAGCACGGCGAGAGGGTCAAGGCGGCGTCAGCTGGAAATCAGAACGTTGGGGGAAGTCCGTTTGAGAAGATGAAGTTCTCTCTCCACCGTTTGAGAAGATGGGCGCATCGTCTCGGGAGTGGAACTGCCCAGCCGTCACTTCATTAGATGAGGGCATTTTGGTAAGTTCGCCTGCTTTATTTTGGTCAGAAAATAAAAAACGATCATGTCATGATAACTGCACAGCAGCACAAAGGGCATTTTGGTCAAAAAATGTAAAAGTTAACAGAGTTAGTGGATGGAGGGACTTATAGTTCATTAGTTGTAAAAATAGGGATTGTTTGAGAAAGTCAAACTTTGAAGGGACTTTTTGTTCATTTTGCAAAGTTTGGGGGACTTTTAATTCATTACCAGTTTAACTAATTAATCATTATAATAAAAAATTAGGCCTTCTTAACTTATATATTAACATCAAGATTTCATGGTTTTTATCTCAACTTACCAAAAAGAGAGGTGTCATTAACTTATTATATTTTTTTTAACAGTTAATGAGTTAACAAACATCACTTTTCTTGTTTTTCAGGACAAGGATGGAGAGATATTTCATTGCATTGATATGTACCAACAACCTGCTTTTGATAATCCTTTTCTTAAAAAAAATCATACTATTCAGGTAAATTCAACGTATCCTTTAAGTAAATACTATAAAATTACTATTTATACTTAACTTACATGATAAGAAGGATCTTCAAAAATAAAAAATTTGTATTGAAGAAGTTTGTTATTTTATTTATTAGATCCTCTGGCATTACATGTAGACGTAGTAGTTTATTTTCTCCAAAGCACATTATTTATTCAAAATGATATTTTATATGATTTTTCAAAAGTATCTCCATATAAATTTAAAATTAAATAATATTATTTTATATTTTTATATTAAATATTCAAATGCACTACCTAAAAAGTTTCTCATTTAAAATAAATAGCATTTTCACAAGATAGTTTCGTTGTTATAAAAAGTATTTTGTGAATTACTTATACTATTGTATCTTATATAACATTTTGTTGTTACTGATATGCAGGTTAATCCTATGTTGCCAAATGGAACTCTGAGGAACTTTTCGAAGACAAAAATAATATCTAGCATTGGATTAGGTACAAAATGCCCAAAAGGAACTGTTCTCATCAAGCCACCTTACCATGGTTATTCTCAAATGCTAGAAACAAATGCACAAATTTCTAATGGTGTATATGGGTGGTCAGAAGAAAGCTATGTAAGTCATAATCCATCTTTTGTTTTTATAAAAGTAATTCTTTTTTCCCATATGCGATTGAATCAAATAAGCATAACAAACTTTATTTTAATTTTTTCCACCAAATGGATAGAATAAATTAGTGATCTATTATAGTTTATTTATAAACACCATATGATTTTATTTATTTTCATTTGCTAGATATTAGAATTTAGCCTACAGTCATATCAGTAGATTTTCCTTGATGTTTTAAACTTCATGCATATTTTTTTGACAAAAATGACAAGCGCTCCCACGAGGAAAGTAATGGACTTGCCCATGTGTCTAACACAAGAAACCCAAAACCAATAGGCTAAGAGACTATTGTTCTTTATGCATAATCTCATTAATGTTTATGTTTGAATGCACTTGTAAAATTATAAAAACATAATTTATGAATTTTTACCTTGCAAAAAATGCATATGCACTAGCAAATACTCCACAGTTTCTTAGCTACATAAAAATTGGAAAAAGAAAAAGAAAAAAAATCCTACTTTATATTCGTTTTTTTTTTTCTTTTGATAAAAGTGGATAAACCACATTCTTTTATTTAATTGATAAAGCGGTTACATAGCTGACCCATAGTTGGGCCTGATACATGATGCATGATGTATTTTCAGAAGCCCATGGATTCCTTCCCCCTATTTTCTTGGACCCGTTTTGAGTCTCCTCCCGGGTTGTGCTCTTCAAGATGCCTGGGTGTCCTCGAAATCACCCCCCCGGTGTGTGTTGTTGCTCCTCCTCCCTGGTGAACACGAGGCTCCGCTTCATTATTGATTCTATCGTAACCAGTTTTGGTTTCTTGGACGGGTGAGCTGCATCAAACCATGACAATGTTAGGAAGTCAATATCACTGATTGTTTTCGTGAAAACGCGACGTTTATCATGAAAGCATCTCATATTGCGTTCCATCCACACTGTCCATAGGTTGGCGATAGGTATCAGGTTCCAGCCCATGTGGTCATCTTTGGGTAGGGAGTGTGCAATTACAGTTCTTCCCCACAGATCTTTTATCTGTGAGGGAACTATTCCCAACTGGAATAATTGTGTGCAGTGACGCCAGATGTTGGAGGTGTATGGGCACCGTAACAGTAAGTGTTGCACCATTTCCTCACTGTCTTTACATAGGTAACACATCGTACGTGTCCCGTTCCATCCTCTTATCCTTAGGTTGTCTAAGGTAAGGATTTTGTTATCCAGGGCGAGCCAAGCAAAAATTTTGAATTTGAGGAGACATGGTAGCTTCCAAAATCTTCTCCCTATCTCTGTCCTGATTCCCCCATCCAATAAAAAGTGGTAATACGAGCGTACTGTGAAGATTCCTTGTGTGGTGAGCTTCCAATACCTCTTGTCTCGCTCTAACTTTAGGCCAGCTTGTATGTTTAAATAAAGCTATTCAACTTCCTTTAAACCTTCCATTATTTGCCTCACTTCTTGCACTGTGTGTCCCTTGTTTCTAGCCATCTTGTAGAGTGAGGGGTATAGTATTCTTGGGGCCCTTCCCTCAATCCAGGTGTCTGACCAAAAATATATACTATTCCCCACCCCTGGGTGGCGGATAAGTTGTGGAGTAGTCCTTCCTGCTTCTGGGTTATTCCTTTCCAGAAAAAGGAAGCACGTTGTGGAGCTGGGATGGATGGGTCAAATTCCTTCCTTCTGAGGTATTGGTTTTTCGGTATCTTTGCGGCAAGGCCTACCTGTCCTGTGAGTAGCCTCCACCACCATTTTCCCAACATGGCCGTGTTGAAACAGGGCAGGTTGATAATTCCCTAACCCCCAAACTTCTTTGGTCTACATATACGATCCCAATTGACAAGTCTGTATGCTTTTGAATTTCCTCCAGCCACACTCCATAGGAAGTCCCGTCTTATCTGATCAATTTGATGAACTGCCCAATCCGGCATCCGATAGATGGAGAGCCAGTAATTTGGAATGGCGGATAGCACAGAATTAAGTAATGTGATTCGGCCTCCCAGGGACAATAGTTTCCCTTTCCAAGTAGCTAATCGCACCTGAATTTTACTGATGATTGTCCTCCATTCTTCCTTCCTTGGCTTGGATCCGGAGATTGGCAGGCCTAAATAACTCAGTGGGAGGGTCCCAATGTTGCAACCAAGTGTGTGTTCAAGATCCTGGGGAGTGTATCATGTACCTTTGATTGGGATGGCATTACTCTTGTTATAGTTGATTCTCAGTCAAGATAATCCTTCATATAGAAAGAAGATTGTTTTCAAGGTTTGGTATTGCTGTAAGTCTCCTGAACCGAGGATTAGTAGATCATCTGCATATTGGAGGGTGGAGATTTCCTCTTCGTCGGAGTCGCCGTATTTGATGCCTCTTAATATATTGGGTCTCATAGCATTTGTCATCATGGAGCTTAGCACATCCGTTACCAGGAGAAAGAGTAGGGGGGATAGTGGGTCCCCTTGACGGAATCCTCTATGATGTCGAACGTACCCTGTTGGGTGCCCATTCAGTAGAAAGGTGGCCTTGGAGGACTGGAGGATTGTTTTAATCCACGCAATCCATCGGGGGCCAAAGCCTCGAGCCTGTAAAACATCGAAAAGGAATTCCCAATCCACCATGTCGAAGGCCTTTTCAAAATCAACCTTGATGATTGTGCCGTTGGTTTTGCCGCGTTTCATTTTGTGTATGAGCTCCTTAGCAGCAACGATGTTGTCCTGTATGCATCTAACTTTAATGAAGGCCGTTTGTGTATGGTCTACTAGCTCATTCATCACTTTCCCGAGTCTGTTGGCCAGCACTTTGGTGACGATTTTCATAGAGCAGTTTAACATGCTAATTGGTCTGTAATCTAAAATGCTCGTCGGTGAGGCCTTCTTTGGTATTAAGGTGATGTATGCCCAATTAAATCGCTCCAGTGATGTGTTCCCTCCATATATATGATTGAACAGCTTTAGTATATCTTCCTTCATAAAGCTCCATCCTTGCTGGTATAATGTCATCGGGAAGCCATCAGGGCCAGGGGCTTTGTCTGGGTTGAGGTCCTTAATAGCACCCCAAATCTCTTCTTCTGTAAATGGGTTGTCCAGTTGTTGGAGGTTGATTTGTTCCTTATAAGCCCAAAGTTTGCTCCAATCGGCTGTTAGTCTATGTTGTCTCTTGGTGCCAAATAACTGGGTGAAATGTGTCCTAAGAGCTGTAGCCAATTCATCATGTCCTTCCCAGATGTTGTCGCCTTCCTGGAGTTTGTGTATCCAGTTATGGTTCTTTCTTTTATTAGCAATTGCATGGAAATATTTGGTGTTTTGGTCCCCTCTTTCAGCCAGGTGATACGGGACCGTTGCCTCCAGTGTGTCTCCTCCGCCCTGATATGATTATCATATTCTGCTTTGTAATCCAGCTTGGCCCGTTCCTCCTCTTCAACAAGCCCCTCAGTTTCCTCCTTGCGGTCCAAGTGTTGGATGAGGTTGAGTAACCCTTTCTTCCTGGCGCCGTCCTCTTGTCTTTTTTGGTTGTTCCATAGTACTAGTCTTTTCCTTATCAGTGTTATATTTTTTGACAGGATGTAGTCCCCTCCTCCATTGAAAAGGGAGCCTTCCCACCAGTCTCTCAACATCCCCCAAAAGCCTTCTTGTGCAAACCAAGCTCTGTTGAATCGAAAGGGAGGTTTGATGGGTGTATGTGCTCCACACTCCAGCGTAATGGGGGTGTGGTCCGACCTGACTCTTGGTAGAGCTGATTGCCACACGTGTGGAAATTCTATAGGCCAAGAGTCTGAAATAAGGAATCGGTCGAGTCGGATGAGTAGAGGGTTTTGTCGGCCGTCGGACCATGTGAATTGTTGACCCATCAGAGGGGGATCCCACATTTGCAGTTCGTCCATCAACTCCCTAAATTCCTCCCTGCTTCTTGTGCTGTGAATGGCTCTGTTGCAGTCTTCATCTGATAGGGTAGCGTTGAAGTGCCCGCCAATGATCCAGAGACCTCCCCAGCGAGATCTTATCTGACGCAGTTAATCCCAAAATGCTTGTTTCAGATCCCGTTCACATGGTCCGTATACTGAAGTGCACATCCACAGTTTTTGGTTAGTGCGGTCTTCTAAAATAGCCGTTATACTGAAAGTATCAGTATAATGATTAAGGAGATTGAAGCGGTTGCTGCTCCATCCCATACAGATGCCCCCCTGGTATTGTTTTCCTGAAGTACCAATCTGATATCATATTCGGTGCCCCCAAGGCTTCTCCATATGCGATTATCCATATTGGCCAATTTTGTCTCTTGTAGACAAAAAATGTCCGGTTAGTGATTCTTTACGAAATCCCTTACCAGGAAACGTTTTTTACGTTTCCCTAAGCCCCTGACATTCCATGATATCAACTTCATGGAGTAAACTATTGCGTGCCCTGGATAATATCCCCCTGGGAGTCTTGTTGTCCCCTTCTGGCTTTGCCAGCCCGTACCGATTCCCTTAATTGCATATGATGTAAGTATACATCTATATCCTTTGAGTGATTCATATCAACGCCCATCGTGAGCGCAGTTGATATGAGATCCCTGTCAGGCCATTCAGTTAATAGTAAAGTATCAGAAGGAGGTGATGAGTCCATACCTTGAGGATTGACATGATCTATCTTCCTTTTTGGGGTTGTGGATGTGGTGGCTTCCTCCTCTGGTCTAGTTGGTGGCTTAATCTTCTTTGGCCGGCCTCTGGTCCTGCTTGGAAATGTTGCACTCTTTTCTTTTCCCTTCTTTGGAGGCGGCGGGATCTCAGGTACTCCTTGGTTTAGCACACTCACATCTGTGTTTAATGGGGCTCTTCCTGGTAGATTTGGTGTGTTATTCCAAGTGGTATTTGATATCAGGTTCCATCCCCCATTCATGTATTTTGGGATTGTGTTGTTTAGGTCTATGATGCCATGGTTGATTAAATCCACAATGTGGAGGGCTTGTGGGTTTAGGGATTGTTTGCAATGAATTGGGCCCAATTCTTGTGGTGTGATGAGGCTTGGGTTGTGGTCTAGGTCTTTGGTTGCATCAGTTGTAGATGACCCAGGTACGGGAATTATGAGGTTTGTTGGCTTTGGTTGGGTGTCTTGGTGAAGTGCATGTGGCTTGATGTAGGGATGTTGTGGGCCTATAGTGGTGGCCGAGTCTGGTATGTTTAGGGGCTGCCCAGAATTCAGGCCTGAGTCTGCTTTGTTAGTGATAGGCTCAGGTTCATGATACTCCGGTTCAGGTTGGTTTAAGCCAGTTTCATTAATTGAAATGTTTTCTTTGTATGTTAGGCAAAGATCCCTGGTGCTATCTTCCTCTCTTTGGTTTTGTATGGGCTCATCTACCAAGTGGGCCTGATTGGCTATTTCTGAGCTGGGCCTCCATGGCTCCTTCCCGGGCCTTCTTGTTATATTCTCTGGTTCAATCTGTATGGGCCCATCTACCAAGTGGGCCTGATCAGCTACTTGATGTTGGTCAAGTCCAACAGTGCGATTGGGTTCAACCGCCTCCCCGTCGCCAAATGTCTGAGATGGACCCGTTTGGTGTGTTGACTTAGCCTTTCCTATATCATCCTTTCGAGACCCAGGCTGAGCCAACGTCAGCTTCGAACCCTCCTTCTCCACATGCTTGGTTTCTCGAAGCGAAACGTGTCTCTGCGCGGGCGGCGGCCGTGGTACGGACGACGGGTAAGCGACGCAACGGGTCTCCCCCATAGAGGCGACTCTACGGTCCCGCTCTTTCTGGGCGGCCCCGGACCGGTCCTGCTTAGTTGCAGGACCGGTCCGAACGGTTGTCTTGTGCATCCCGTCCGTCCGGCTTGTTTCTCCGTTCTGTCGCCATTCCGTCGGGTTGCTGCTTCTTCTTGCTTCGAACTCCTTCTGCAACGTAGGTTCCTTCCCCTTCCCTTGCTCAGTCGGCTTCCAACGTGGGGCGTCCTCTTCCAGATCGGCGGTGAGCTTCCCATCACTGTCATCATTGCTCCATGGTAGTGGGTCCTGGCCCCTCTCCATCCCCACTGTAATCCGGTACTTCCTTGAGCCGATGTTGGTCCATATAATGCATGGCATTGTTCGTCCACGCCTGATCCTCACCAGGGCTCGTATATCGTCGACGTATGCTCCTCCCCGGACATCAACGTAAATGAGATCTCCGACCGTCTTCATGATTTTCCCGACCGAGTCGCGGTTCCAACAGAAGGTTGGCATCTTCCTGATCTCCAACCATCGGATTGCGCCATCAGCCTGGTCAACTCTCGAGATATCCGGCGTCCATTGATCACATTTGAACGAGAGCTGCGGCAAATGGATTTCCCCCGCTCTCTCAAGCTCCCATGCCTCTACCGGCGTCTTGCAGTGGATCATCAGTCTACCGTCTCTGAACTCCTTAACAGGCAATGACCAGTCGCCTCCAAGCGCCTCCCTTAGCGCAGCGGACACGGCCGGCGCTAGGACAAAGCCTCCATTTAGTTTCGTGATCGTCGCCACCGTATAAGTTTTCATCTCCTCCTTGCCAGCCATCATTGCGCTGTCTAACACCAGCGAGGCATGGTGTTCTTGGTGTTTATGGGGTGCCAGAGTGCTTGTTGAGTTTGACTTGTTTTCTCCCCTCTCTTCAGTAATCCGTTGCTGAGTTTTCACTTACTCTTCCGTGCTGGTGTATCCCGTCCTCTGTTGCTGAGTTCTACGTTCCGGTGGAGGTGGAACTCGAGTGCCTTCCCTTCTTTCCGAGCGGTGTGTGGTCTTCGTCCGACAGTTGCGGCCTTTGTGGCCTGTTCCTCCGTATTTCCTGCATGTGATGGCTTGCCGGCACTCTGCGGCCATGTGCCCTGGTTTTAGACACTGGCCGCAGACCTCCACCATCCCGGTCGGAGTCCGGATGTATGGAGGGGAGCGAGGCCGCTTTCCCAATATCTCAGAGGTTTTCCCGACAGTCGGTTTTGGTTTGCGCTGTCGTTTGTAATGTACGTCCTCCCAATCTCTTTCCTCCTCGTCGGAGTTGACGTGGAGAGGTGGTTGGGGTGTATCCAGAGCCTCCGCGATGAAAGAGCTGCTTCTTTCTCCCTCAAGGGCCTCAACGTAGCTGACTCCCTCTCTCCTTGGGCTTCCGGTCGTCGGAACCTCTCGCGGCTGGGGTTGTGCTTGGATGCCCACGCCGTCGGCTGGAGGGCCCGTGCGTCTCCAAACATGAGACATTAGTGGTTGAGTTTCTTCCGTCAAGCGCCGCCGTTGGCCGGAAATCGCACTTTATATTCTTTGATAATATAATATTTGTTACAATTTATTTATGGTACCAAATGAAAATTCAAGATACTTATACAAAAATGTGACTATTCACATTTTGACAACAAAATTTTTATGTAGTTTGCAGGTGTTTTATTTGAATCTAAAAAAAAGTTGGAAATACTATGGAGCTCAAGTGATAATGCATATGGATGTATTTAATATTTCAAGTATTTCAAAAAATCAGAGAAGTAGCATACAACTTGTTCTTGGGAGAGAATTGTTAGGCCCCAAGGATTATTGGATTATGCTGGCCTGTGGATGGCATGTAAGTCAACTGACGAAACTTATCAAGTACTTATATACTCTTGAATAATTTTATTTAAATTAATATTTATTTTTTATTCTATAAATTACTGATCTCTCATTTAAAATTTATATAAATTAGTTTTATATCTTATTGGTGCATTTTAGGATATAATATAGTCGTTGACATTCATAAGAAATGTTTTACAAACCAACTATGAAATTTTAGGATCAGAGTATTTTAGTTGATGTTCAAATTAAAATATGTAATGTAGTACTTCCATTTGCCATTAAAAAAACTCAATTTTTACAATGATATTATCAACTCTTGTCACTTTAATATTTAAGATGTAAATACCACGATACTTGTCTTCTAATATTTGTCCTAGAGGTGGTTTAGACATTACTTAAGAATTATCAACAAAAACTATTGAGAATTAACAAAGTATTTGCAGAATTGATAGCATGCACATGATGATCTTAAAAGAGCTAAACATTCCGTTAAATTTAATTTTCAAAGCCATTTTCTATTTTTTTGAACCCCAAACTAATGTTTTATGACTTTAAATATATAGGAATGATACAATCAAGCCGACCGCAAGTGCAGTCGCCTGATTATAACACCTATATATATTATAATATATATTTATATATATAATATTATATATATATATATATATATATATATATATTCATATCTATTTATGTATATATTTTATATAATTATTATATATATGTAATTATTAAATTATCTTATCATATATATATATATATATATATATATATATATATGGCAAATCAAAAGTTCTTTCCAGTCATAAGTTTAAAGTATGACTTATTTTTTCTAAATTTCCTAACTTCATTTCTTATTTCATTGGCCTATTTATCTGTATTTTGATATCTGCTTTTAGGTTTATCCAGAACCATATGGTGACAATACTCCAAGATTATATACTTTTTGGACTGTAAGCTTTAAAAACATCACCAATAGATTTTTTCTCTATTTATTCTTAATGACTTTTTTTGTGGAAATTTACAACGATCTATATTTATACATATTTAAAACCTTAAAGCTTTTGTTTTCAAAGGGATGGTTATAGAAAAACGGGATGTTATAATTTATATTGCTCAGGTTTTATCCAATTGAGTAGAACTTTTACTCCTGGTATGAAATTATCAATTTGAAAAAGTGTGCTCAAATTAACAGTTTACAGGGTACGACAACCTCACAATTTTTTAACAAATATCTATTTATAGAGTAAATTAATTAGTAACACTATACAACATAAATGATTTGTCTGACTGAAGTTTAATACTCAGCCAGAATAAGTTTTGGTGTAATATGATATAAGTTTCTTTAGAATCTATGATTCTAGAAATACTATAATAATCATAGTACATGTCGAACTTTGTTTATATAGTTAAATAAAATTTATTAATTTATACAATATAAATTTACAAATAAACTCCTTTGTAAAGAATATTATTTGGAAAATAGAAATTCAAGTTCGAATTTAAAAAAAACTAGAACTTGTTATGCAATTGATTGACATAATTTATTTTACTCTTACTTTTAAATTTTATTTCTTGTGTTTTGCAGGACTTAAAAATTTTAAACTTGTTTTTACTACTTGGCAAACATGAAATTATAGGCTATTGGCCAAAAGAGATATTTAATAACTTGGTGGATATTTCTGAAGTTCAGGTAGCTGGTTTTGTAGTTTCGCCATTGAATGAAAATAGTCCACCTATGGGCAATGGATCTTTCCTAATCCAGACCCGTCAAAGGCTTGTGAACTGAAGCGCGTCAAATTATTAAATGAAAATGGAGATTTCATAGTACCTGGAAGTGATACCACCTATTCTTTATTAAATGACCTCCCTGATTACTATGGTGTTGTCACTGAGCATTGGGTCAATGAATTTTCTTTGAGTGTTGGTGGACCTGGAGGTTATAAATGAATATGAGATATAAATTTGATTTACATAAGTTTCATATATCTAACAGCTACTTTGATTGTCATAGATTAAATAGAGTAGCTATAAGTAGCAAATAAGACTATCATATCACAACTATCAATTTTAAAAGACTTATGAAAAACATTTAAATTATATTTTCTGGTTATTTTTTATTTTCTAAAATTCTAAACCTTACAAACAAAAACTTCATATCTCCAAAGTTTTGTATTATCTATTTTTTTTTTAAATCATTATTTGTTTGTGATTGTGGAGTTGTGGGTTTTTTCTTCTTGTTAAATATGCACATGCCACTAGAAATATGTTTTATGTGTGATTTGATCGGTCAATACCTCCATATAAGTTCGCGGCTAGCCAACTTTGCTTGTGAAGATCAATAAGTTATGAATTATTTAAGTACATGTCACGCCCCGAACCCGGGTCGGGGCATGTCAACAGACCAGCAGCACCGAAACAGGAACAAGTCACTGCCTGGATGCAAGGCCTCAGATTTCATGTACAAATAAATAACAAAGACAATACAAAAGAATAAACATAAGGAGTTTACACAACTCCACATAATAACTGAAATGACAAGTCCAAGCTTACAAAGCTCTACAGAACATAGTAAGCCACATCTAGAGTATTAACACAGATACAAAGTTATATAACAATCCTCACAACACACCAAATTAGAGGTTAGTAAATGTAAAATCCATGAATTTTTGAAATAAATATTTAGTTATTTCCTTGAGAAAAATATTTAAGTTATTTATTTCCCCCGATTAGTGTTAAATGATTTATTTAAATTTAATGGAAATTAAAAATTAATATGGGGTCTGCAGGGACCTAATGGTAATTTTGAAAGAATTGAGGACCCTGGAGAAGTTTCCCGTCTCACTGAAGATGGACTGTTTTGTAAATTGAATAAATGGGGGGAACCTCTATAAAATTCTCCTTCAAAGTTCTGGTTTAACGGCTGAGATCAAGCCATCTATGAGAGTGCTGATCGTAAGGAAATGAGTAAGGCTCTCATTGAGCCACGTGGCGATCAGAGATGGGATCCATCTCATCGCATACTCGATACGAGGCAAAGAAGGAAAGTATGATGGAGTAGATCCCATGGTACGGGTGAATAGGAGCCGCTTATCCCATGAGTGTCTCAAGTTCGAGACAAGATGATCAAAATCTGACCGTTGAACACCAGGCGATCAGGATCGTAGATCTAATCAAATGGTGGATCCGAGGCCTTGCGAAGGGGAATCCACCGTTGATTTTCATAGGGGCGATCACGGCCATCGATTTGTCGGTGTTGATCCAGGCAGCCGCCGCATCAGCCAATCATGAAGCCACCGCTAGCGCCCCACCTTCTTCTCCCGGCAAGCATGCTGGGAATTCAACCGTTGGCCGGGGGAACAGTTCCAAACGGCTGCCCGTTCGCCTGGCCGTAGGAGAGGCTATAAAAGGAGACTCTTACCCACTGTCTCAGTACACCAACGAACAAGAGCGGC
Source organism: Dioscorea zingiberensis (assembly GCA_026586065.1). Classification (NCBI taxonomy): domain Eukaryota; kingdom Viridiplantae; phylum Streptophyta; class Magnoliopsida; order Dioscoreales; family Dioscoreaceae; genus Dioscorea; species Dioscorea zingiberensis. The sequence goes on from CM048824.1 coordinate 32,488,870, forward strand.
GGGGACTCCGGTGAGCTTCGTCGGAGAAGGGTTTTCGGCCGAGGAAGAGCTTCTGTCGCCGCGGTTGCCACCAGGAGAAGCGAAATCGAGGTAGGAACCTCCTCCCTGATTCTAATTGCATATCGAAAGCCTCTATACTATAGTTAGTACTCGCCGGAGAGTGAGAGTGTAGGTATCAGTGGGGCGACGCCGGGAGGGGGAAAATGTGGATGTCGATGGGCGCAAAAAGATCGAGAGGTCAAGAGGAAGCTCAGGGCACCTTCTGCAAGAGAAATGTACTCCCGGGGAGATGGGTTGCTTTTTCCGGCGATCGTCTCCGGTGAGGCATGGACAGAGGATGAAAGATGGTCGGACAGGGTGGTAAAGTGCCTGAGAGTGCATCCCGCACGGAGGGGAAGCTTGGCGTAGGAAGAGCTTGGCCAATGCCCCTCCGACGACGGCGGTGGCACTCCGGCGAACTCTCGGTCGCGATAGAGAGAGAGAGATCAGAGGTTGAAGAAGAAGTTAGTAAAAAAAAAAAATGATAATAATAATAATAATATAAATAATAATAATCGTTTATTATTATTTCAAAATTACTATTAGGTTGTGACATTATTATTAATATTTCTAGAAACTATGGTATGTGACACATACATAATTATTTAATTATGGGTATAGTTTCAAATGATTTTTAAACTATAGCCTATTACAAATATTAAATTGTCATAACTTGGATAGAGTGACATTTAATTAATAGAAACTATAGAATGGTTTAATATGTTAATCGATTAATAGAAGGCTAATGTTTTAATTAAAATATTAGCTTAGGGGATGTGACAATTAATTGGTTAATGGTAATTATTTGATTAAATTACTTCAAAGTTTAGAAAGTGTGACACATGTTCACCTAATCAAATAATGTGCATAGTTCCATTGATAATAAAACTTGGGTTTTGTGATAATTATTAGATTATGAAACCTTTGTTCATAATTTAAATAATTAGGAAAAAAAAAATAAGGTTTTGATAAGAGATTAAAACCTTGGTTTGACAATTAAATTAGTATTGTCTCTATTAATAGTAATGATACTATTAACCAAATAATTGTATAGTTCGGTAACTATATGGAACTATGGGTACGTGACATAATAATTAATAATTTTTATGAAATATTGAAATGAAAAAAAAAATAGAAATTAATTAATTAATTAATTTCTTAGGTTTGGATAATTGATTGAGCGATAGGAATTATTTGGCAAGCAAGCTAAATAAGTTCAAAGGGGATTTTCAAATGACCAAAATGCCCTTCTAAGGTAAAAGGGGGCTAAGATCAATCTTAACGAGGCTCAACTCAACTAAAGTGACTTAATAAAGTCAGACTTGACAAATAGACTAAAGTTGACTAGGTTTGACCTAGGTAGGACCAAAGGTCAACTAGGGGACACTGAAACGAGAATAAGGGCCGGTAACCCGAGAGATGGTCCCTAGGACCCGCTAGTGGGCCCAAGCCCAACAAGGACGTTAGGCATGCATGGACACTTAGAGAGATAGAAATTATTGGGACAATAATTCTAATAAACCGTTATATGCCAGATACTCTCAGGGGAGACGTAAGGCATTTTAAAGGAGACCAGCAAGGCATTTAGTCTCTCAAGAGGTAAGTTCGCTTGCCTAGTTTCCACCCGGTGACGGGATTTCTTGGACTTGCTATGTATTCTTATTACATGCACTGTTGATGCCATACATACTGTTCTTATCTATTCTTGAATCCTGTTAAGCATGTATGCTTGTTTACGGGACGTTGGTGTCCCTGTTTGCTATGTTCTACTGCCCGGACTAAGTGGAGGTAGGGAAGCTCCAATTTAGGAAAAGTTCAGGGTTAGGACCCCCTGACTTTCCTGACAGCCCTACCAGAGAAACAAAATCTCTGGAGGTCTTACCTGTCAGTGGGCATGGTACACTGTAGTGTTAACACGTAGAAGAGGTAGTTCTACCGACCTTTGACCGGAGGGTCAAGCGACCATCTAGGTTGTATTTATATCCAAAAGTCGGATGTAACGCCCACCCGGATCCGGGACCTCGAAAGCGATCGTTTACATAGACCGGCCAGTATTAAAGAAGAGATAAACTCAACTCTAATACAAGGCCCACAACGTGATAAGCAGATAACAATCCATAAAAACACAAACTCAAGTTCATAAGAACATAGAGTCATTAGGGTCCATAGGCCCTATAAAAGTCTGGTCCCTATACGGGTCCTACAAATAGCAAAGTTTATAAAAATAAAGATAACTGAGACTCCTATAAACCATGATCTCCCGGAGTCCCTCTCTTCAAGCTTCTTCCCCCTCTAAACCTCGGAATCTGTAAAAGGAGGAAAAGAGAAAACACGTGAGCTTTCGAAGGGAAAGCTCAGTAAGTACCCCTGCAGGTCACAGTGTCATCAAAATAAAAATGACAGTCAACAGGATCATAGAATCAACAACAAAGTCCTAGGAGTCTACCACAAACAAGTCAAAGGTACGACTCCTGCTACAAAAGCCCTCGGGCTCTGTAGTGAGTTCTAAGAGAACTCAGAGTTTACTCCGCCGATTATGTCCAAATTTTTGGATATATTTCACGACCTAGATGGTCGTTTGACTCTCGATCAAAAGATCGGTAGAACTACCTCTTCTTCTTGTTAACCGCGATTGGGTGTACCATGCCCACCGACAGTGAGACCTCCAGAGATTTGTTTCTCGGTAGAGTCAGGAAAGTCAGGGGGTCCTATCCCTGAACATTCCCTAAATTGGAGCTTCCCTAACTCCACTGAGTCCGGGCAGTAGAACATGGCAAACAGGGACACCAACGTCCCGTAAACAAACATACATGCTCAACAGGATTCAAAAACAGATATGAACAGCATGTATGGCATCAACAAGGCATGTAATAAGAATGCATAGCAAGTCCAAGAAATCCCGTCACCGGGTGGAAACTAGGCAAGTGAACTTACCTCTAACAAGAGCTGAAAACTCCCCTAGTTTCCTCCTGACGTGTCTCTAAGCCTCCACGTCGATATCTGATAGCAAAGTCTCCATCAGTGTCAAAATAGCAACAACCCTACATCCTAGATGCACACGCATAACTCTCTCGCTTTCGGTGGTCCTAAGCTCAATTAAACGGGTCCTTAAAACCATTTACGTGGTTACCAACCATTTTCTCTCATTTCCAAGCCCTTAAGTTGATTTTAAATTCTTAGTCAACTCTGGTCAAATTTAGTCAACTTTAGTCAAAGGGCCTACCTCACTTCCATTTACCATTGTACGAATCTTTGTTGACCATTTCTCGTCCTTAGTTTGACCCTCGACCCCTACCTGGTCAACTTTGGTCAACTAGTCAACTTGACAATCGCCTGCCGTGGAATACACCCTATTTGATTATTCTTAATCAACTCAACTCATTTGAGCCCACCAACTAGACCCAGCAGTTTATCTTAACCCGGTCTTGTCTTTTATTCGACCTACTATTAAGATACCTACATTTTATGGACAGGCATAGCTTTATTAAACCTTATAAAAGTAGTTAAAAGACACTTGAACTATGAATAAACTTCTTTGTTAAAACCAGCCAACCTGTGAGCAACAAACATTAAGAATTCACAAGTTCTAAACCTTTAAACATGGAATCTGAAACTTCTTAAAGCATGTAGAGACCCTTCTCTATCCAAGCCTACCCATTATTATTTTTTTTCCCTAGATCATTATTCTCACAATCCATTATGGAACCTGATAAAGACCATAAGTCAGAAATTTAAAGACAAACAAGATCAGTTTCATATCCTCTTTGGATCCAATCATCACGCATAGAATTTATATCCATGCCTGCACCCATTTTACATGTTAATCTCACTCAAGAGAGCCTAGGATCTCTATAAAAGCTTCAAACCTATCAACCAAACTAATCCACCTAATAAACAACATGGAGTTTACCATTTCCAAACAGCTAATCTTAACCTTTAAAACAATTCAACCATTCCTGATCCTGAGATTTCCTATATCTCTGTCATTAAAATTTAACTCATTCTTTATGAATCTAGAAACTCATGAGCATTCAAACGTATAATTCTTCAGGGCATGAAGATTCTCATTCAACAAAGATTACAGGCTTACCAGAAACGGGGACGACTTGATAAGTCTCCGCGAAGAGCCCTTTGCTTGGCGTGGTGGAGCCTCTCCGTCCGTCTTCAGTGGTCTTTAGCGATGGGCGAGTGGCTCTGTGATCTCTCCTCTCAATGCTCGTGGCGACAACTGTGAAAAGCACTCATGTTGTTAACATTGTCCCACCTTATATAGAGCCTTAGAGAGACGATCGAGATGCCTTTCTCAAGTAACGGCTGCTTGATCTCCTCCCCTTCCATGCTGGACGATCGCGGCGAGAACGTTCACCGTTTTCATTTCCTTGTTTTAATACTCTAGTCTCTCTCTCTCTCTAAAACTCACTACCCGTTTGAATCCGCCCATGCAACACGTTTTTTTTTAATCATTATTTAAATATTATTATTATTCCTAGATTTTAAGACAGCTCCAACATAACATATAAGCTATACGTTTTATAATACATATCGATTATATTATATATATTATTCTCTCATTTTCCACCATGGCAGCCAAGCTTCAGGCCTTTAATGGCTGCCAAAGCTTCAAAACATTAATGGCCGCCCATTTTAACATTTACTATTTTTTTTTTTAACTTGACAATATATATATATATATATATATATACCCTTTTACTCAATCAATCCCAAAATCAATTTTATGCGTCAACTATTTTATTAAAAAAAATTCTTTGAATAGTCAAAACATTTGTAAATATTTATTTCCACAAAATTCTGGATTTTACAATCCTCCCCCCTTACAATAATTTCGTCCTCGAAATTACACCACTGCTTACAACTTAGTAAACAAATCTGGATAACGCTTCTTCATATCCTCCTCGCGTTCCCAAGTTGCTTCCCGTTCTGTGTGGTTACTCCACTTCACCTTAACATAAGGAATTGTTCTATTCCTTAACTGTTTGTTCTCTCGGCCCAAAATAGCTACTGGGCGTTCCTCATAGGACATATCCTCTTGGACTTCCACCGGGACCTGAGGAATCATTCTGGTGGGATCACGAATATATTTCTTCAACATTGAAATGTGGAAGACATAGTGAACCTGAGCGAGGTCCTGTGGTAGAGCCAATCTATATGCCACAACTCCTATGCGCTCCAAAATCTCAAAAGGTCCGATATAACGCGGAGCAAGTTTCCCTCGTCGTCCAAACCTTACTACCCCTTTCATAGGAGACACTTTTAAGAATACCAAGTCTCCCACTTGAAACTCCTGATTAGATCTTTTTCGGTCGGCATAGCTCTTTTGTCTACTCTGGGCAGCCTGGAGTCGCTCCCTGATCATTTTGACATGTTCCTCTGTTTGTCTTACAAAATCAGGTTGCTTAAGTGTCGCCTTAGCTACCAGCTTCCTTTCTCCGACATCTCCCCAACAAATGGGAGTTCGGCACTTCCTCCCATAGAGTGCTTCATACGGGGCCATCTTAATGCTTGCCTGGTAACTGTTGTTATAGGCAAATTCTATCAAACTTAGGCGTTCATCCCAAGACCCTGTAAAGTCTATCGCACATGCCCTCAGCATGTCCTCTAGCACCTGGATGGTCCTTTCAGACTGTCCATCGGTCTGTGGGTGAAAAGCTGTGCTGAACGCTAATCCTGTGCCCAAAGCGGTGTGCAAGCTCTCCCAGAATCTAGAGACAAACCGAGTGTCTCGATCAGAGGTGATCGTCACCGGTACTCCATGTAATCTGACGATCTGATCGATATATAGCTGGGCCAACTTTTCCAAGGATGCTCCTGTCCTTAATGGTATAAAGTGGGCCGACTTCGTCAGCCGATCCACAATAACCCAGATCGATTCATGGCCTCTTTGAGTGCGTGGCAACCCCGTTACAAAGTCCATGTTAATGTGCTCCCATTTCCATTCCGGAATGGGTAAAGGTTGTAACATCCCTGCCGGCTTCTGATGCTCCGCCTTTACCATCTGACAGGTGATGCATTTAGCCACAAACTCCGCAACATCTCGCTTCATCCCCTTCCACCAGAAGTGGTCCTTCAACCCTCTCTACATCTTGGTACCTCCAGGGTGAATAGTGTAGCCCGAATAGTGGGCTTCCTCCAGAATTTCTTGTTTTATTTCTGGGACATTTGGTATACAAATTCTTTCGTCAAATCTAAGGGTGCCATCTTCATGGACTCTGAACCGTGTTGGTTCTTCCTGGCCCATGTGTCCCTTGATCTCCTCCAGTTCAGGATCTTGTCCCTGAGCAACCCTAATTCTCTCCAATAACGAGGGTCGGATATGCAAGCTGGCCATTGTGACATCCATCGTAGGCAAAACGACCTCTAAGTTGAGCCTTCTCATATCCTCCAGTAGCGGCCTCTGAATTGTTAACATAGCGGCAACTCCATATCCAGACTTCCTGCTCAGTGCATCGGCCACCACGTTCGCCTTGTCCGGGTGGTAATGGACACTGAGATCGTAGTCCTTGATTAGTTCTAACCAACGCCGCTGTCTCATATTCAATTCCTTCTGTGTGAATATGTACTTGAGGCTCTTATGATCGGTGTAAATCTCACAAGGAACACCGTAGAGGAAGTGTCGCCAGATCTTTAGGGCAAACACGATCGCTGCCAATTCAAGATCGTGTATAGGGTAGTTCTCCTCGTAAGGTTTTAATTGTCGTGATGCATAAGCAATCACGCGCCCGTCTTGCATCAACACACATCCAAGGCCAGTCTTGCAGGCGTCGCTGTAGACTGTATACCCACGGTTGCTTTGTGATAGCGCCAACACCGGTGCTGATATCAACCTCTGTTTTAGCTCCTAGTAACTCTTTTCACAGGAGTCGGTCCAAACGAATTTGGTACCCTTCCTGGTCAGCTTGTTTAACGGTGCTGCTATTACCGAAAAACCCTCAACGAATCTCCGGTAATAACCAGCTAATCCCAAGAAACTCCGTATCTCCCGTACCGTTGTTGGTCTTTTCCATTCCACAACGGCTTCAATTTTCTTGGGATCTACTGAAACTCCAGCTCCACTTACCACGTGGCCCAAGAAAGCTACACTTTCCAACCAAAAATCACACTTGGAGAACTTTGCGTAAAGCTGATGTTCCCTCAAGGTCTCTAGCACTATTCTTAAGTGCTCCTCGTGGGCCTGGTGGCTTTTCGAGTAAACAAGAATATCATCGATGAACACCACTACAAACTGGTCCAAATATTGACGGAATACCCGGTTCATCATGTCCATAAAGACTGCCGGGGCATTGGTAAGCCCAAACGGCATTACCAGAAACTCGTAGTGCCCGTATCTAGTACGGAAAGCACTCTTCGGGATATCCGTCTCCTTAATCCTCACTTGATGATAACCAGATCTTAAATCAATCTTTGAGAAGACTTGAGCTCCCTGTAGCTGATCCAGTAGGTCATCAATTCTTGGTAGAGGATATTTATTCTTTACAGTCACCTTATTCAACTCCCGATAATCAATGCACAACCGTAGCGACCCGTCTTTCTTCTTGACGAAAAGAACAGGTGCTCCCCAAGGTGACATACTAGGTCTAATAAAACCCTTGTCCAATAATTCCTCTAGTTGGGTCTTTAATTCCTTAAGCTCCGCAGGCGCCATCCGATAAGGAGCCTTAGACACTGGAGCTGTTCCCGGTACCAAGTCAATAGAGAACTCTAGTTCTCTTTCCGGGGGTAACCCCGGTAACTCTTCCGGAAACACCTCGGGGTACTCCCTTACTACCGGTACGTCTGAGACTACGATCTCCTTATCCTTCTTCACCTCGGAAATAGAAGCCAAATAGCCTATACATCCACCCCTAAGTAATTTCCGAACCTGGAGAGCTGAGATCTCCTGTACTAGGGAACAAGTGTGGCTGCCTTTAAAAGTAAATTCCTCTTTTCCCGGCATCTTAAATATAACTCTCTTTCCACGGCAGTCTACCACTGCGTAAACTGAAGAGAGCCAGTCCATCCCGAGGATCACATCGTAATCCTTCAGGTCCATTACATGCAGGTTTGCTAGTAATCTCCGCCCTTCAATTATTATAGGGCATGCCGGTACCATTTTCCTTACCATCATGGCAGCACCTGCCGGGGTGTCTACACACAAGTCCTGGGGTAGATCTATAGTAGGCAAAGTATGCTTCCGTGCAAACCGTGCAGATACGAAAGAGTGTGTGGCTCCAGGATCAAATAAAGTGCAGGCATAGAAAGAACTAACTGAAATGGTACCTGCTACGACATCTGCTGATGCCTGAGCTTCCTCAGTTGTCAAATGGTAGACCCGACCATGGGTCATTGGCCTCTGCTGCTGCTGGGGTTGGTTTGGGGTAGAAGGCTGTCCTGAAGTCGCCTTCCCTTTCTTATCCCCACCTTGTGATCTTGGTGGTGGTCCTACTGATTGACGGGAAGCTTGTTGAGATCCCTGGGTTCCCCCCACAACACTCTGTCCTTGTTGACGCTGAGGACATTGGGCCTTTTGGTGATCCAAGGCCAAACAGAAATAACACCCTCCAGTTATTCTTGGACATTGGGACCTCTTATGTGGTCCCTTGCATTCAAAGCACTTAATATTCTGGGTCACACTGGCTGAAGACCCTTTACCTCCAGATGAGGCTGTAGACTTGGTCGGCTTCCCATAGGGTCGATACTTGTTGTCGGGTCTACGCTTACCAGAGCTCTTTCCAGATGATTGGCCCTGGCTGTTTGCCCCTTTATCCTTTTTATCTTTCTGGGACGACCCCTGGGCGTCCCCTTGACAAGAAGCCTCAGTGTATTTGGCCCTAGCCACAACCTCCGTATAGGTCTTGCACATGTGGCTAGTCACGATCTTTTTCAGTGATGGCCGCAGTCCGGCCTCAAATTTCATCACCCGGCTCTCTTCCGTCGGAACCATGTCAGGAAGGAAGCGAGCCAACCGGTCAAACTCAGTTTCATATTGCTCCACCGTGGAGCCTCCTTGAACAAGTTGGGAAAATTGTTGTCCAAGCTGTACCAGGTGTCCTCTCGAGAAATATTTGGCGAAAAACGCAGTCCGGAATTCTTCCCAAGTCTGGAAGGCCTCCCCCTTCCTTAGTCTTATTTCTCCAAAGTACCAATCTTCAGCGGGTCCCTGGAGCATGTACACGGCGGTCCTAATCTTCTCCGCCTCAGTAGTTTGGAAGACCTCGAAGGTCTTCTCCATCTCACGAATCCATTGTTCTGCAACATGGGGGTCTGCAGCCCCTTCGAAAGGTCGGGGAGAGGGTCTCTTGATCTCCCCTAGTAATCCTCTACTTGTCGTAGGGGTGGTTGGTGGTGCACGCTGTTGTCGGGTCTCTTGAATTAGCCCCAACATTTCCCTCATTAGTTCCATCATGCTCATGGGGGGTACCTCCCCCCTTGGGTTTTGGCCCTCTGCTTGAGGCGCCTGAGCATTGGATTGAGCAGGCACCTCCTGGTCGACTTCCATCTCGTCCACAGGCGGGGGTACCTCCCCACCCTGCGGTTGAGGGACCTCTTCCTCCCTAGGAGGCTGTGGCATTTCAGTACGACGAGGTCGCCCTCGCCTACCCCTTCCTCTTCCCCTACCACCTCGACCTCCACGCAAGTGATCCATTGATTAACTGTGTAAGGATTACAAGGTTACTTTTTATTTCCAGAAAAACAGGTGATGATGAAAATATACTTTTATTCATTTCAAAAGGAACAACTAGAGTCAACATGCTTAAAACAAAAGACACTAAGAGACATAATAAAAGTAGTCCATACAACACATAAGTTTGTAAGACTACGATTATTCTAGCAACTAAAACAAGAACTCAGTCCAAATGATGCACATCGGGCAACAGTGGGGTGTAGTCAGGGCACGGTCGATGTCCTCCGGATCCCTGAGGTCCCCTGCTAGGTCCTGCCGCCCCAGACGGACATTAAAAAGCTAAATGCTCATGACTGCCACAGCTGCGGCACCAAAGGGCAGGGCGCCTACACTCCGTCATACAGTGCCCGTATAATCCACATCGACGGCACCGTGAGATCCTGAGAACAGCAGGAGATGGACCTGCAGCTCTCTCCCGAATCTGAACAACCAATGCACGACGGTAGTCACGGGCTCTACACACGCGTCGTGGAGGAATACTAGGGCTCACGATCTCCTGTGCCAATGGAACCCTGGGTCCTACTGGCCTCTGCATAGCGATGTGGTCCCTAAGTCCCTGGACCAGCATGGTAACGGTAGTCTGGAGCCTGTCAACCTTTCGGTTGGTGGCTTCCAGCGTCCTCCTCATCTCGGCGAGGACCTCCGCGGGCTCGGATGAGTCAGCTCTGGGTGGTGGAGTGTTCTCACGGACAGACTCCACCTCATCATCAGAAGAATCACGGTATGATGGTCCCGACATCCTGCAAGTAAACCGGGTGTCAATCTAACGTACCACTATCTATACTACCCCAGTCCCGCACTCAGTCTATACAACTGGCTAAGGGCATCTAGGGTCTGCTATCTGCTCTATCTAGAGAACTCTCTCTGATACCACTTTAATCTGTAACGCCCCGACCCGGATCCCGGGACCTCGAGCACGTCTACAGACCGGCCGTATTAAAGAAGAGATAAACTCAACTCTAATACAAGGCCTAATAACGTGATAAGCAGATAACAATCCATAAAAACACAAACTCAAGTTCATAAGAACATAGAGTCATTAGGGTCCATAGGCCCTATAAAAGTCTGGTCCCTATACGGGTCCTACAAATAGCAAAGTTTATAAAAATAAAGATAACTGAGACTCCTATAAACCTTGATCTCCCGGAGTCCCTCTCTTCAAGCTTCTTCCCCCCTCTAAACCTCGGAATCTGTAAAAGGAGGAAAAAGAGAAAAACACGTGAGCTTTCGAAGGGAAAGCTCAGTAAGTACCCCTGCAGGTCACAGTGTCATCAAAATAAAAATGACAGTCAACAGGATCATAGAATCAACAACAAAGTCCTAGGAGTCTACCACAAACAAGTCAAAGGTACGACTCCTGCTACAAAAGCCCTCGGGCTCTGTAGTGAGTTCTAAGAGAACTCAGAGTTTACTCCCGGCCAGTATGTCCAGCTTTTTGGATATAATTACGACCTAGATGGTCGTTTGACTCTCCAGTCAAAAGATCGGTAGAACTACCTCTTCTTCGTGTTAACACGGTCAGTGTACCATGCCCACTGACAGGTGAGACCTCCAGAGATTTGTTTCTCCGGTAGGGCTGTCAGGAAAGTCAGGGGGTCCTATCCCTGAACATTCCCTAAATTGGAGCTTCCCTAACTCCACTGAGTCCGGGCAGTAGAACATGGCAAACAGGGACACCAACGTCCCGTAAACAAACATACATGCTCAACAGGATTCAAAAACAGATATGAACAGCATGTATGGCATCAACAAGGCATGTAATAAGAATGCATAGCAAGTCCAAGAAATCCCGTCACCGGGTGGAAACTAGGCAAGTGAACTTACCTCTAACAAGAGCTGAAAACTCCCCTAGTTTCCTCCTGACGTGTCTCTAAGCCTCCACGTCGATATCTGATAGCAAAGTCTCCATCAGTGTCAAAATAGCAACAACCCTACATCCTAGATGCACACGCATAACTCTCTCGCTTTCGGTGGTCCTAAGCTCAATTAAACGGGTCCTTAAAACCATTTACGTGGTTACCAACCATTTTCTCTCATTTCCAAGCCCTTAAGTTGATTTTAAATTCTTAGTCAACTCTGGTCAAATTTAGTCAACTTTAGTCAAAGGGCCTACCTCACTTCCATTTACCATTGTACGAATCTTTGTTGACCATTTCTCGTCCTTAGTTTGACCCTCGACCCCTACCTGGTCAACTTTGGTCAACTAGTCAACTTGACAATCGCCTGCCGTGGAATACACCCTATTTGATTATTCTTAATCAACTCAACTCATTTGAGCCCACCAACTAGACCCAGCAGTTTATCTTAACCCGGTCTTGTCTTTTATTCGACCTACTATTAAGATACCTACATTTTATGGACAGGTATAGCTTTATTAAACCTTACAAAAGTAGTTAAAAGACACTTGAACTATGAATAAACTTCTTTGTTAAAACCAGCCAACCTGTGAGCAACAAACATTAAGAATTCACAAGTTCTAAACCTTTAAACATGAAATCTGAAACTTCTTAAAGCATGTAGAGACCCTTCTCTATCCAAGCCTACCCATTATTATTTTTTTTCCCTAGATCATTATTCTCACAATCTATTATGGAACCTGATAAAGACCATAAGTCAGAAATTTAAAGACAAACAAGATCAGTTTCATATCCTCTTTGGATCCAATCATCACGCATAGAATTTATATCCATGCCTGCACCCATTTTACATGTTAATCTCACTTAAGAGAGCCTAGGATCTCTATAAAAGCTTCAAACCTATCAACCAAACTAATCCACCTAATAAACAACATGGAGTTTACCATTTCCAAACAGCTAATCTTAACCTTTAAAACAATTCAACCATTCCTGATCCTGAGATTTCCTATATCTCTGTCATTAAAATTTAACTCATTCTTTATGAATCTAGAAACTCATGAGCATTCAAACGTATAATTCTTCAGGGCATGAAGATTCTCATTCAACAAAGATTACAGGCTTACCAGAAACGGGGACGACTTGATAAGTCTCCGCGAAGAGCCCTTTGCTTGGCGTGGTGGAGCCTCTCCGTCCGTCTTCAGTGGTCTTTAGCGATGGGCGAGTGGCTCTGTGATCTCTCCTCTCAATGCTCGTGGCGACAACTGTGAAAAGCACTCATGTTGTTAACATTGTCCCACCTTATATAGAGCCTTAGAGAGACGATCGAGATGCCTTTCTCAAGTAACGGCTGCTTGATCTCCTCCCCTTCCATGCTGGACGATCGCGGCGAGAACGTTCACCGTTTTTATTTCCTTGTTTTAATACTCTAGTCTCTCTCTCTCTCTCTAAAACTCACTACCCGTTTGAATCCGCCCATGCAGCACGTTTTTTTTTTAATCATTATTTAAATATTATTATTATGCCTAGATTTTAAGACAGCTCCAACATAACATATAAGCTATACGTTTTATAATACATATCGATTATATTATATATATTATTCTCTCATTTTCCACCATGGCAGCCAAGCTTCAGGCCTTTAATGGCTGCCAAAGCTTCAAAACATTAATGGCCGCACATTTTAACATTTACTATTTTTTTTTTAACTTGACAATATATATATATATATATATATATATACCTTTTTACTCAATCAATCCCAAAATCAATTTTATGCGTCAACTATTTTATTAAAAAAAATTCTTTGAATAGTCAAAACATTTGTAAATATTTATTTCCACAAAATTCTGGATTTTACACTGGACTTACTGGCCGGGAGTGAACTCAGAGTTCTCTTAGGACTCACAACAGAGCTCGAGGGCTTCTGTACCAGGGGGTCGTACCTTTGACTTGCTTGTGGAAGACTCCTAGAACTTTATTGTTGATACTATGATCCCGTTGACTATTGCTTTTTCCTATTGATGACATTGTGACCTGCAGGGGTGCTTACTGAGCTTTCCCTTCGAAAGCTCATGTGTTTTCTCTTTTCCTCTTTACAGATTCCGAGGTATAGGAGGGGAGAGAGCCTGGGGAGAGGACTCCGGAGGACCAGAGGTTGTAGGAGTCTCCATTATCTTTTGCTTTTATGAGCTTTGTTGTTTATAGGACCCGTATAGGGACCTGACTGTCTTAGGGCCTATGGACCCTGTTAACTCTAAGTTCTTAGGAACTCGAGTTTTAATTAATTTATGGATTGTTATCTGCTTATCACATTATTAGGCCTTGTATTCGAGTTGAGTTTATCTCTTCTTTAATACGGCCGGTCTGTTGACGTGCTCGAGGTTCCGGGATCCGGGTCGGGGCGTGACATATTAAAGTGGTATCAAAGAAGGTTACTCTAGATAGAGCAGATAGTAGACCCTAGATGCCCTTAGCCAGTTGCATAGACTGAGTGCGGGACTAGGGGTAGTATAGCTAGTGGTACATTCGATTGACACCTGGTTTACCGGCAGGATGTCGGGACCATCATCACCGTGATTCGTCGATGATGAGGTGGAGTCTCGTAGGAGAACACTCCACCACCTGTGAGTGACTCATCCGAGCCCGCGGAGGTCCTCGCCGAGATGAGGAGAGGGCGCTAGAAGCCACCAACCAAAGGTTGGCGGGCTCAGAACTACCGCCACCATGTTGGTCCAGGGGACTTAGGGACCACATCGCTATGCGAGACCAAGTAGGACCTGTGGTTCCGTTAGCTTGTGGAGATCGTGAGCCCTAGTATTCCTCCACGACGCGTGTGTAGAGCCCGTGACTACCGCCGTGCATTGGGGGTTCGATTCGGGAGAGAGCTGCAGTCCATTTCCTCTGTTCTCGGGATCTCAATGCCGCCGTCGATGTGGAGTATACGGCACCGTATGGCCAGTGTAGGCGCCTGCCCTCTTGTGCCGTTGTGGCGGTCGTGAGCATCTAGCTTTTCTTGTTAGATGCAGGGCGCGGGACCTAGCAGCCGGACCCAGGGGTCAGGAGGACATCGGCCAGATGCCACGACTACACCCCACTGTCGCCCGACGAGCATCATTTGGACTGAGTTCTTGTTTTAGTTGCTAGAATAATCGTAGTCTTACAAACTTATGTGTTGTATGAACTACTTTTATTATGTACTTTAGTGTCTTTTGTTTTAGCATGTTGACTCTAGTTGTTTTTTTTAAATAAATAAAGTATGTTTTATCATCATCTGTCTTGCTGGAAAAAAAAAAAAAAAAAAACCTTGTAATCCTTATACAGTTAAACTATGGATCACTTGCGTGGAGGTCGAGGTGGTAGGGGAAGAGGAAGGGGTAGGCGAGGGCGACCTCGTCGTACCGAAATGCCACAGTCTCCTATGGAGGAAGAAGTACCTCAACCGCAGGGTGGGGAGGTACCCCCGCCTGTGGATGAAATGGAAGTCGAGCAGGAGGTGCCTGCTCAATCTAATGCTCAGGCGCCTCAAGCAGAGGGCCAAAACCCAAGGGGGGAGGTACCCCCCATGAGCATGATGGAACTAATGAGGGAAATGTTGGGCCTAATTCAAGAGACCCGACAACAGCGTGCACCACCAACCACCCCCACGACAAGTAGAGGATTACTTGGGGAGATCAAGAGACCCTCTCCCCGACCTTTGAGAGAACACTTGAGACCCCATCTTCTTTGAACAATGGATACATGAGATGGAGAAGACCTTCGAGGTCTTCCAAACTACTGAGGCGGAGAAGATCAGGACCGCCGTGTACATGCTCCAAGGACCCGCTGAAGATTGGTACTTTGGAGAAATTAGGCTGAGGAAGGGTGAGGCCTTCCAGACTTGGGAAGAATTCAGGACTGCGTTCTTCGCCAAGTATTTCTCGAGAGGACATCTGGTACAGCTCGGACAACAATTCTCCCAGCTTGTTCAAGGAGGCTCCACGGTGGAGCAATATGAAACTGAATTTGATCGGTTGGCTCGCTTCTTGCCTGATATGGTTCCGACAGAAGAGAGCCGAGTAATGAAATTTGAGGCCGGACTGCGGCCATCACTGAAAAAGATTGTGACTAGCCACATGTGCAAGACTTACACCGAAGTTGTGGCTAGAGCTAAGTATACTGAGGCTTCTTGTCAAGGGGACGCCCAGGGGTCGTCCCAGAAAGATAAAAAGGATAAAGGGGCAAATAGCCAGGGCCAATCATCTGGAAAGAGCACTGGAAAGCGAAGGCCGGACAACAAGTATTGACCCTATGGGAAGCCGACCAGGTCCACAGCCTCATCTGGTGGTAAAGGGTCTTCAGCAGTGTGACCCAGAACATTAAGTGCTACGAATGCAAGTTTCCGCATAAGAGGTCCCAATGCCCTAGGATAACTGGAGGGTGTTATTATTGCTTGGCTTTGGATCACCAAAAGGCCCAATGTCCCCAGCGTCAACAAGGACAGAGTGTGGTGGGGGGAACCCAGGGATCTCAACAAGCTTCTCGACAGTCTGTTGGACCACCACCAAGATCACAAGGTGGGGACAAGAAAGGGAAGGCGACCTCAGGACAACCTTCTACTCAAAACCAACCCCAACAGCAGCAGAGGCCAATAACCCATGGTCGGGTCTACCATTTGACAACCGAGGAAGCACAGGCATCAGCAGATGTCGTGGCAGGTACCATTTCAGTTAGTTCTTTCTATGCCTGCACTTTATTTGATCCTGGAGCCACACACTCATTTGTATCTGCACGGTTCGCACGAAAGTACACATTGCCTACAATAGATCTACCCCAGGACGTGTGTGTAGACACCCCGGTAGGAGCTGCCATGATGGTAAGGAAAATGGTACCGGCATGCCCTATAATAATTGAGGGGCAGAGATTACTTGCAAACCTGCATGTAATGGACCTGAAGGATTACGATGTAATCCTCGGGATGGACTGGCTCTCTTCAGTTTAAGCAGTGGTAGACTGTCGAGGGAAGAGAGTTATATTTAGGATGCCGGGAAAAGAGGAATTTACTTTTAAAGGCAGCCACACTTGTTCCCTAGTACAGGAGATCTCAGCTCTCCAGGTTCGGAAGCTCCTTAGGGGTGGGTGTATAGGCTACTTGGCTTCTAGTTCCGAGATGAAGAAGGATAAGGAGATTGTAGTCTCAGACATACCGGTAGTAAGGGAGTACCCTGACGTGTTTCCGGAAGAGTTACCGGGACTACCCCCGGAAAGGGAATTGGAGTTTTCCATTGATTTGGTACCGGGAACAGCCCCTGTGTCTAAGGCTCCTTATCGGATGGCGCCTGCGGAGCTTAAGGAATTAAAGACCCAACTAGAGGAATTATTGGACAAGGGTTTTATTAGACCTAGTATGTCACCTTGGGGAGCACCTGTTCTTTTCGTCAAGAAGAAAGACGGGTCGCTACGGTTGTGCATTGATTATCGGGAGTTGAATAAGGTGACTGTAAAGAATAAATATCCTCTACCAAGAATTGATGACCTGCTGGATCAGCTACAGGGAGCTCAAGTCTTCTCAAAGATTGATTTAAGATCTGGTTATCATCAAGTGAGGATTAAGGAGATGGATATCCTGAAGAGTGCTTTCCGTACTAGATACGGGCACTACGAGTTTCAGTAATCTTTGTTTGGGCTTACCAATGCCCCTGATCTTTATGGACATGATGAACCGGGTATTCCGTCAATATTTGGACACGTTTGTAGTGGTATTCATCGATGACATTCTTGTTTACTCAAGAAGCCACCAGGCCCACGAGGAGCACTTACGAATAGTGCTAAAGACCTTGAGGGAACATCGACTTTACATAAAGTTCTCCAAGTGTGATTTTTGGTTGGAAAGTGTAGCTTTCTTGGGCCACGTGGTAAGTGGAGCTGGAGTTTGATCGATCGGGGAAAATTGAAGCCGTTGTGGAATGGAAAAGACCAACAACTGCACGGGAGATCTGGAGTTTCTTGGGATTAGGCTGGTTATTACAGGAGATTACGTTGAGGGTTTCTCGGTAATAGCGGCAGATTAACCAAAGTGACCGGGAAGGGTACCAAATTACGTTTGGACCGACTCTGTGAAAAGAGTTACCAGGAGCTAAAGCAGAGGTTGATATCAGCACCGGTGTTGGCGCTACCACAAAGCAATCGTGGGTATACGGTCTACAGCGACGCCTGCAAGACTGGCCTTGGATGTGTGTTGATGCAAGATGGGCGCGTGATTGCTTATGCATCACGACAGTTAAAACCTTTCGAAGAGAATTATCCCACACACGATCTTGAATTGGCAGCGATCGTGTTTGCCCTAAAGATCTGGCGACACTTCCTCTACGGTGTTCCTTGCGAGATCTACACCGATCATAAGAGCCTCAAGTACATATTCACACAGAAGGAACTGAATATGAGACAGCGGCGATGGTTAGAGTTAATCAAGGACTATGATCTCAGTGTCCATTACCACCCGGGCAAGGCAAACGTGGTGGCCGATGCACTGAGCAGGAAGTCTGGATATGGAGTTGCCGCTATGTTAACAACTCAGAAGCCACTATTGGAGGATATGAGAAGGCTCAACTTAGAGGTCGTTTTACCTGTAATGAATGTCTCATTGGCCAGCTTGCATATCCGACCCTCGTTATTGGAGAGAATTAGTGTTGCTCAGGGACAAGATCCTGAACTGGAGGAGATCAAGGAGCACATGGGCCAAGGAGAACCAACACGGTTCAGGGTCCATGAAGATGGCACCCTTAGATTTGATGAAAGGATTTGTATACCAAATGTCCCTGAAATAAAAACGGAGATTCTGGAGGAAGCCCACTATTCGGGCTACACTATTCACCCTGGAGGTACCAAGATGTACAGAGGGTTGAAGGACCACTTCTGGTGGAAGGGGATGAAGCGAGATGTTGCGGAGTTCGTGGCTAAATGCATCACCTGTCAGATGGTAAAGGCAGAACACCAGAAGCCGGCAGGGATGTTACAACCCTTACCCATTCCGGAATGGAAATGGGAGCACATTAACATGGACTTTGTAACGGGGTTGCCACGCACTCAAAGAGGCCATGAATCGATCTGGGTTATAGTGGATCGGCTGACGAAGTCGGCCCACTTTATACCATTAAGGACAGGAGCATCCTTGGAAAAGTTGGCCCAGCTATATATCGATCAGATCGTCAGATTACATGGAGT
Organism: Dioscorea zingiberensis; assembly: GCA_026586065.1. NCBI lineage: Eukaryota > Viridiplantae > Streptophyta > Magnoliopsida > Dioscoreales > Dioscoreaceae > Dioscorea > Dioscorea zingiberensis. Next base: position 32,507,644 of record CM048824.1, read on the forward strand.
ACCGGTGACTATCACCTCTGATCGAGACACTCGATTTGTCTCTAGATTCTGGGAGAGCTTGCACACCGCTTTGGGCACAGGATTGGCGTTCAGCACAGCTTTCCACCCACAGACCGATGGACAATCTGAAAGGACCATCCAGGTGTTAGAGGACATGTTGAGGGCATGTGCAATAGATTTTACGGGGTCTTGGGATGAACGCCTAAGTTTGATAGAATTTGCCTATAACAACAGTTACCAGGCAAGCATCAAGATGGCACCGTATGAGGCACTCTATGGGAGGAAGTGCCGAACTCCCATTTGTTGGGGAGATGTGGGAGAAAGGAAGCTGGTAGCTGAGGCGACACTTAAGCAACCTGATTTTGTAAGACAAACGGAGGAACATGTCAAGATGATCAGGGAGCGACTCCAGGCTGCCCAGAGTAGACAAAAGAGTTATGCCGATCGAAAGAGATCCAATCAGGAGTTTCAAGTGGGAGACTTGGTATTCCTAAAAGTATCTCCTATGAAGGGGGTAGTAAGGTTTGGACGACGTGGAAAACTTGCTCCGCGTTATATCGGACCTTTTGAGATATTGGAGCGCGTAGGAGTTGTGGCATATAGATTGGCTTTACCACAGGACCTCGCTCAGGTTCACGATGTCTTCCACATTTCAATGTTGAAGAAGTGTATTCGTGATCCCACCAGAGTGATTCCTCAGGTTCCGGTGGAAGTCCAAGAGGATATGTCCTACGAGGAACGCCCAGTAGCTATTTTGGGCCGAGAGGACAAACAGTTAAGGAATAGAACTATTCCTTTTATTAAGGTGAAGTGGAGTAACCACACCGAACGGGAAGCTACCTGGGAACGTGAGGAGGATATGAGGCAGCGTTACCCAGAGTTGTTTGTGTGAAGTATAAACGGCGTAGAAATTTCGAGGACGAAATTTTTGTAAGGGGGGAGGATTGTAAAATCCATGAATTTTTGAAATAAATATTTAGTTATTTCCTTGAGAAAAATATTTAAGTTATTTATTTCCCCCGATTAGTGTTAAATGATTTATTTAAATTTAATGGAAATTAAAAATTAATATGGGGTCTGCAGGGACCTAATGGTAATTTTGAAAGAATTGAGGACCCTGGAGAAGTTTCCCGTCTCACAGAAGATGGACTGTTTTGTAAATTGAATAAATGGGGGGGACCTCTATAAAATTCTCCTTCAAAGTTCTGGTTTAACGGCTGAGATCAAGCCATCAATGAGAGTGCTGATCGTAAGGAAATGAGTAAGGCTCTCATTGAGCCACGTGGCGATCAGAGATGGGATCCATCTCATCGCATACTCGATACGAGGCAAAGAAGGAAAGTATGATGGAGTAGATCCCATGGTACGGGTGAATAGGAGCCGCTTATCCCATGAGTGTCTCAAGTTCGAGACAAGATGATCAAAATCTGACCGTTGAACACCAGGCGATCAGGATCGTAGATCTAATCAAATGGTGGATCCGAGGCCTTGCGAAGGGGAATCCACCGTTGATTTTCATAGGACGATCCTGGCCATCGATTTGTCAGGTGTTGATCCCGGAAGCGGCCGCCGCTATCGCTACCGCGAGCGCCACCGCGCGCCCCACCTTCTTCTCCGGGCGTTACGCGCGGGGGAATTCAACCGTTGGCCGGCGGAACAGTTCCAAACGGCTGCCCGTTCGCCTGGGCGTAGGAGAGGCTATAAAAGGAGAATCTTACCCACTGTCTCAGTACACCAACGAACAAGAGCGGCGGGGACTCCGGTGAGCTTCGTCGGAGAAGGGTTTTCGGCCGAGGAAGAGCTTCTGCCGCCGCGGTTGCCACCAGGAGAAGCGAAATCGAGGTAGGAACCTCCTCCCTGCTTCTAATTGCATATCGAAAGCCTCTATACTATAGTTAGTACTCGCCGGAGAGTGAGAGTGTAGGTATCAGTGGGGCGACGCCGGGAGGGGGAAAATGTGGATGTCGATGGGCGCAAAAAGATCGAGAGGTCAAGAGGAAGCTTAGGGCACCTTCTGCAAGAGAAATGTACTCCCGGGGAGATGGGTTGCTTTTTCCGGCGATCGTCTCCGGTGAGGCATGGACAGAGGATGAAGGATGGTCGGACAGGGTGGTAAAGTGCCTGAGAGTGCATCCCGCACAGAGGGGAAGCTTGGCGTAGGAACAGCTTGGCCAATGCCCCTCCGACGACGGCGGTGGCACTCCGGCGAACTCTCGGTCGCGATAGAGAGAGAGAGATCAGAGGTTGAAGAAGAAGTTAGTAAAAAAAAAATTGATAATAATAATAATAATATAAATAATAATAATCGTTTATTATTATTTCAAAATTACTATTAGGTTGTGACATTATTATTAATATTTCTAAAAACTATGGTATGTGACACATACATAATTATTTAATTATGGGTATAGTTTCAAATGATTTTTAAACTATAGCCTATTACAAATATTAAATTGTCATAACTTGGATAGAGTGACATTTAATTAATAGAAACTATAGAATGGTTTAATATGTTAATCGATTAATAGAAGGCTAATGTTTTAATTAAAATATTAGCTTAGGGGATGTGACAATTAATTGGTTAATGGTAATTATTTGATTAAATTACTTCAAAGTTTAGAAAGTGTGACACATGTTCACCTAATCAAATAATGTGCATAGTTCCATTGATAATAAAACTTGGGTTTTGTGATAATTATTAGATTATGAAACCTTTGTTCATAATTTAAATAATTGATAAGAGATTAAAACCTTAGTTTGACAATTAAATTAGTATTGTCTCTATTAATAGTAATGATACTATTAACCAAATAATTGTATAGTTCGGTAACTATATGGAACTATGGGTACGTGACATAATAATTAATAATTATTATGAAATATTGAAATGAAAAAAAAAATAAAATAGAAATTAATTAATTAATTAATTTCTTAGGTTTGGATAATTGATTGAGCGATAGGAATTATTTGGCAAGGAAGCTAAATAAGTTCAAAGGGGATTTTCAAATGACCAAAATGCCCTTCTAAGGTAAAAGGGGGCTAAGATCAATCTTAACGAGGCTCAACTCAACTAAAGTGACTTAATAAAGTCAGACTTGACAAATAGACTAAAGTTGACTAGGTTTGACCTAGGTAGGACCAAAGGTCAACTAGGGGACACTGAAACGAGAATATGGGCCGGTAACCCGAGAGATGGTCCCTAGGACCCGTTAGTGGGCCCAAGCCCAACAAGGACGTTAGGCATGCATGGACACTTAGAGAGATAGAAATTATTGGGACAATAATTCTAATAAACCGTTATATGCCAGATACTCTCAGGGGATACGTAAGGCATTTTAAAGGAGACCAGCAAGGCATTTAGTCTCTCAAGAGGTAAGTTCGCTTGCCTAGTTTCCACCCGGTGACGGGATTTCTTGGACTTGCTATGTATTCTTATTACATGCACTGTTGATGCCATACATGCTGTTCTTATCTATTCTTGAATCCTGTTAAGCATGTATGCTTGTTTACGGGACGTTGGTGTCCCTGTTTGCTATGTTCTACTGCCCGGACTCAGTGGAGCTAGGGAAGCTCCAATTTAGGAAAAGTTCAGGGTTAGGACCCCCTGACTTTCCTGACAGCCCTACCAGAGAAACAAAATCTCTGGAGGTCTTACCTGTCAGTGGGCATGGTACACTGACCGTGTTAACACGTAGAAGAGGTAGTTCTACCGACCTTTTGACTGGAGGGTCAAACGACCATCTAGGTTGTATTTATATCCAAAAGCTGGATTTACTGGCCGGGAGTGAACTCAGAGTTCTCTTAGGACTCACAACAGAGCTCGAGGGCTTCTGTACCAGGGGGTCGTACCTTTGACTTGCTTCTGGAAGACTCCTAGAACTTTATTGTTGATACTATGTTCCCGTTGACTGTTGCTTTTTCCTATTGATGACATTGTGACCTGCAGGGGTGCTTACTGAGCTTTCCCTTCGAAAGCTCATGTGTTTTCTCTTTTCCTCTTTACAGATTCCGAGGTATAGGAGGGGAGAGAGCCTGGGGAGAGGACTCCGGAGGACCAGAGGTTGTAGGAGTCTCCATTATCTTTTGCTTTTATGAGCTTTGTTGTTTATAGGACCCGTATAGGGACCTAACTGTCTTAGGGCCTATGGACCCTGTTAACTCTAAGTTCTTAGGAACTCGAGTTTTAATTAATTTATGGATTGTTATCTGCTTATCACATTATTAGGCCTTGTATTCGAGTTGAGTTTATCTCTTCTTTAATACGGCGGTGATTGGCGATGCTTTCGAGGTTAGGGATCCGGGTCGGGCGTTCTGATGAAACCTCAACAAAATTCTCTACAAGCCCGCTCAACGACTCCTAAGTCTAGGGTCTCGCAAGTACTCCTCAGGATCTGAAAAAAATGATCAACAAGTGGATGGGCTTTCGAAAAAGAAAGCTCAACAAGTATCAGCTAGGAAAAAAACATCGGCATGTATAAAAGGTTAGTGTATATGTATGTACGGATTTGTTTATGCAAACTGATTCCCATGATGAGTGTTTAACTCTTATAATATAATAACTAGTGGTTTGAGGGAACATGATGATTTGAATTTTGTTTTTAGGTGGGAATAATGGTAATGGATTTACAGCTGTGTTTGAGGGAAAATATTTACATTTAACTGGATTATGCTAGTTAGTAGATCACATGTAATATAAGGTTTGAGATAAGTTTGTAAAGTTGCTTGATGGTCAGGTTGATCAGGTGATCTACGAACTAGTCAAGAACAGGTAGGTTTAATCCATTGGAATCTAGAATAGGCTAGTGTGGACCAGTGAGAACATGGACTTAGTGAGTGGGTTGGTAACTTTACATGAGCTTGGAGTGTAAGTAGTAGACTCAATTATTGGGCCTGGTTGTGATAGAAGTGGTCAGTGGACCATACATATGTATCGAGGATTTAGGAGCAGTTACCATTGTTGACTTAGACTCTATTGCCAAATACTGATGTTGAGTGTGGGGACACGTCAGAAGGGAGTCTTCCGTGATTCCAAACATCATTCATAGAGGTAAGTACTCTTGCCTAATGCCCTTATTTATTGGCCAGTTTGTAACGTCCCGGTTTTTAAATGGAATTATTGTTTTATTTCCAAATAATACTTTAACCTAATGTATGTGACAATAAAAATATAATTAAAATATAATTTAATAAAATATAATTAAAATCACACATGATTAATTATTAAAAAAAATATATTGCCGGAAATCATGAATTTAGATGCTTTAATCTAAGTATGTGACAATAATAAAAAGTTAATTAAAATAAATCAAATAAGATAAATGGGGGAAATAACACATGGTATAGTTGTACATGTAATTTGTCACGCTCCGACCCGGATCCCGGGACCTCAAGCACGTCAACAGACCGGCCGTATTTAAGTAGAGGTAAACTCAACTTAAATACAAGGCCTAAAAAGAGTGATAAGCAGATAACAATCCATAATATAAAATAAACTCGTGTTCAAAGTGAACAGAGAGTCATCAGGGTCCATAGGCCCTATAATAGTCTGGTCCCTATACGGGTCCTACAAATAGTGATGCTCACAAAGTAAATGATAAAGGAGACTCCCAGATCTCGGATCTCCTCGTGACCTCTCCTCAGTCTCCACCCCCTCCTAGACCTCGAATCTGTAAAAGAGGAAAAGTGAAACACATGAGCTTTCGAATGGAAAGCTCAGTAAGTACCCCTGCGCGTCACAAAGACATAAACAGGCAATATGTCATCAAAAGAGGTCACAACATCAACAAGACAATCCTAGGAGTCTACTAGAAACAATTCAGGGGTACGACCCCTAATACAGAACCCTCGGTCACTGTGAAGAGTTACAAAGAGAACTCAAGGATCACTCCCGGCCAGTATGTCCAGCTATTTCTTTGTAAGCACGCGACCTTTTGGTGGATTCGACCCTCGATTAGTAGGTTGGTAGAACTACCTCTCCTACGTGTTAACACGGTCCTGTACCATGCCCAGCGGCAGTAAGACCTCCAGGAGATTTGCCTTTACAGTACGGCAAGCGAGAAGATGCCGAGGGTCGACCACGGACATTCCCTTGTCGGAGCTCCCTAGCTCCACTGAGTCCGGGCAGTAGACCATAGCAAACAGGGATACCAACATCCCGTAAACAACCATACATGCTCAAAAGGATTCCAAGATAAATAATGACGCATGTATGTTATCAAAGAAGCTTAAGATATCAATGCATAAACAAGTCCAAGAAAACCCGAAACCGGGTAGGAAACTAGACAAGTGTACTTACCTCTGGTTCGTTGAAACTAGATGTCCTTCTAGTCTTCTCTAGTGTGCCAACAACTCTCCGAGAGTATCTGGCATACATAGACCCTTATTAGAGTCAAGACTTCAACATATTTCTAGTTACTAATGCACATTTATCGTCTTTGTTGGGCCTAGGCCCACTAACGGGTCTTAAGGACCATCTCTCGGGTTACCGGCCCTTACCCTCCCGTTGCCATGTCCTTTAGTTGACCTTGAACCCAGCTTGGTCAAACTTAGTCAACTTTAGCCTACTTGTCGAGTCCCAGACCCTATTTAGTCATTTCTAACCACTTTAGGTGAATTGGGCCCATTTCCAGCCCATTACACAGTTTGGCTTGACTTTGCAAATCTCTCAAATAATTCCAATATTAATCAACTGAGTTTTTGTCGCACTTAGAATAACTTTATCATCCCAAAATTATTCTATTAATTTGCCACAGTACCAAGATTTAAAATCTTATCAATCTAGTTGATTATTCGAATTAACTATGTCACATTCACATAGTTGAATTATTTATTCTTTGCTACTTGTTAATTAATTAATTGATTGTAACATTGCTTTAGTTAGAGACAATAATCTTTTAATTGTCACACAAACATAGTCTCTTATTTATTTAATTAATTGTCAACTAGAACAATTAATTGTCACACTATAATAATTTCATGATTATTTAGATAATCGTCACAACATATAGTTATTGTAACTATATTAAAATCAACCAATGAAAATATTAACCTCAATATTTTGTCACACTTCTATAACTAGAAATGAGTTAATCAAGCATTACTAGGTTTAATTTTTCCTTTCTCAATGATTCAGGACTTAATTAACTAGATTAAGTGTTACACTATCTAAGTTTCATTTCAATTAATCACATACCATGATTTTAATTTAATCATCTCGATTAATCCAGTTAATAATTTAAACTATACTATACTATAGTTTACTTTCAATTAACTGTCACACCTATATAGTTTCCAAATTTATTATTTCAACTGACTAATTACTATTCGTCATAATAATTAGCTAATACTTCAGCCCAAGAGAAAAATATAAATATTATGTCACACTAAATAATTAAATCATACCATTCTACTAATATGTCACACTAACAATGCTTCAAAAATATTTTAAAGTTATACTAACAATTAATTTATATAATTGTCACAAACCATAAAGTTCTTTATAATTATTTTAACTAATTAATTAATACTGAATTAATTAATTAAAACAATTATTATTTATATATATATATTTTATCTCATATTCTTCGTTTCTCTTCCTCTCTCTATCGCAACCGAGAACTCACCGGAGTTACGCCACACCTGCAACCACCGGGAGCTTCATCTACACCGGAATCCTCATCGCCGCGAAGTTCTGCGCGAGCCCTTCATCTCCGGAACTGCTACATCTCTCTCTCTCTCTGTTCCCGAGCTCTCACACTTCCGGCAGGTGATTCCCTCGTCTCCGATGAACTTAATTATATGTTCCACTACTCCTAAATGCTACCGACAAGGAAGAGAGTTCTTACCAGAAGGTTGAGGACGACAGTTAGCTTCAATCGGAGGACTTCCCGACGTCGCGTGGTGCTCCTCTGATTTTTCCGGCAAACTCCACCCGTGGCCTCTTCTCCTCCTCAGTCGCCGTTCTAGCCCTCTGTAGATACAAGTCACAGTCGCGAGCTCAGAAGACGGCGGCCACCAATGCTTCTCCTCCTGATTTCCTGGGCCGGAGAAGCTCTTTCTCCGATGGCTCCTCTCTTTCACTAATCTTTTCTCGCTCGGTGCATCAACATGAGCTATCACCCTCGCCTTTTATAGGCTACCTGGGAGGCAGGCGGACGGAGAACCGCCATCTTAACTACGTCGTGCGTCGTCCGGACTTCGCTCATGCAACAGCCGGAGAGGGGTGGTGTTCGCGCGTCCGTTTCAAACGGCTGGAGAAGGACGGGCTCTGCCTTGGGATGAATACTCAACGACCAACGGTAAGGATCGTTTGATGAACGTTAACGGCATCCGTAATGCCTTGGATTCGATATCAACCAAATCAACGGTCCGTGTTTGATCTCGCGCAACGGCTGGATTATCAGATTATGCCTCGAGATCCTACCTTATATTGAGATGAATGATTACTATGAGTCCGCACCGTGGGGTCACTCCCACTAAACTATTTCACCTTGCCTCGTATCTGATCCACGATCAGATAGATTGAATCTGTGATCGCCACGTGTCTTCACTGAGGCCGTTATAATGCCTCGAGATAACGCACGGTATGAGATGTTTTAATCCCAACCGTTCATCCTCTCTTTATAGGGTTTTCTCGTGGAAAATTTACCAGAGGTCCCTGACACTTTAAAATTACATACAGGTCCAAGACTGTGAGAGGGAACAATTATCTTTTAGTCCCCCAAACTTTTCAAAATTACCATGAAGTCCTTCTGGTCACCATAAACCCTAATTAGGGTTTTTAAATCTCTTTAACTTAATTTCCCCTCATTTAACTTTCTAGGGAATTTAATAATTTTAAGACAAATTTTAACATTTTTTTTTTAAAAAAAATAATTTCTTGGATTTTACAATCCTCCCCCCTTACAATAATTTTGTCATCAAAATTATACCACTGCTTGCAATTTAGTAAACAAATCTGGATAACGCTTTTTCATATCCTCCTCGCGTTCCCAAGTTTCTTCCCGCTCTGTGTGGTTACTCCACTTCACTTTAACAAAAGGAATAGTTCTATTCCTTAACTGTTTGTCCTCCCGACCCAAGATAGCTATTGGGCGTTCCTTATAGGACATGTCTTCGTGGACTTCTACAGGAACTTGGGGAATTACCCGTGTTGGATCTCGGATACACTTCTTCAACATTGAAATGTGGAAGACGTCATGGACCTGAGCGAGATCCTGAGGTAAGGCCAATCTATATGCCACAACTCATATGCGCTCCAATATCTCAAAAGGTCTAATATATCGTGGAGCAAGTTTTCCACGTCGTCCAAACCTTACTACCCTTTTCATAGGAGATACTTTTAAGAATTCCAGATCCCCCACTTGAAACTGTTGATCAGATCTCTTACGTTCTGCATAGCTCTTCTGTCTACTCTGGGCATGTAAAACCCGCCCCGAAATAAATAAGAATTTTTATTTATTTATTTCCAGAATTTATTAAATAGTAATTTAATACGGTAAGCAGTGAAATTTGGGAAAAATATAAGGGTTTAATAAATCCAGATTTAATTAAGTACTAATTAAGTACTAATTAAATCCTGGGAAAAGTGGATCTGGTCGGGGACTGAGACAACCCATTGATGTCACGGTGCACCCGTGATACTAGGGTCGTCTGACCTGGAATTTCAGAATCTTGGTCGAGTATGGGGACGAGTCCCGTGTTGATTAGTCGCCCTCGTGACGGTACAGTGATAAGATAAGACCAAATAAAATTGTCGGTCTTTAGTAAGAGATATTTTGGAAGATATTATAGATTAATCGAAATTATTTTTTAGAAGATGGATATAAAGTATTAGGGATAATTATTATGAAATAATAATTATAATAATATATTATTTTCATAAATAAGAGAAAAGAGAGAGAGAGAATGAATATAATCTCTCTCTCTCTCGATTAAACCTACAGACCCTCCCCTTCTCCCGTCTTCTCTATCAATTGAAGCCATACCCGTGCCCTACCTGCGGTCGTGCCCACCCTTGCCGGTCAACCGCCGCCGACCGCCTCCGTAGCCCCGTCGCGTAGCCAGAACCAGCCGGCCACACGCTCCCGGCGTCCGTCCCCAACCTGGGACTGTGCCATGCCGCGTAGCCCCGCAACCCTGCGGCTGCGCCAGGCCGCCAACCGGCGCCGACCGTGCCCCCAGGCCACCGCCGACCAGCCTTGCCTCAGCACGCACGCGCGCTCGCCTCCAGGTTGCGCCCTGCGCCTCTCCCTCGCGCGGCCAGCAACCGGCTCCGCCAGCCTCCCCTTTGTCGCCGCCGTCGTGCCGGACTTGCGCACCGTCGCCGCCACTAGATCATGCCACCGGTCGAAAACGCCGCTGACCACCTTAGCCAGCTGCAGCCGCCTCCTTGCGCACTTGCACAGCCTAGCAAGGTCCTTGCGCCGGCGCCCTCTTCCGACTATTTCCCACGCCGGCGAGGTCCTTTCTCCCCCTAGTGAACTTCATGGGGAAACCCTATGCTAAATAGATGGTAAATTGTTGGATTTGGGGAACCCTAAATGAATTATGAGTTAGGGCTAAACTTGTAAAATTTAGATGCATCAAAATTGAGGGTTTGTGTTATGGAATAAGTGGTTATGGGTGCCATGTATTGTATGTTAGATGAATCCTTGAATTCTAGTTATTATGTGATGAATGTTTGTACATTTTCGGGGCCCTCCAAATAGAGGAGGTGCTGCCGAATTTTTGTAGGAAATTTTAATATTAAAGCTTAATTTAACTCCCATGATCATGCTTAGCTCTTAATCATCCTTAAGGAGCATGTTAGGACCTTCTTCCATACTAAGGATGGAGGTGGATACATCTCGTATTATGTGTAAATTCATAGCTTCGTAAGGCTAACTATTTGAGGACATAAGATAGTGACCAATGTTTAGTGTGGTGAGTTTGATTGGAACCTTCTTTGCTATTTGATTTTCATACTTCCTTGGATTAAGGATATGTGTGATTAATCTTAAAGCTTGGTTGAAGTTTGAACTCCAAGGAATGGAAAAATGCAGGAATTACTGTAGCACTGCAGAACATGGACTTTGTTTCATTTTTTAGGGGCTATGTAGAGGTGATAATGAGCCCAATTATGGGGAAATAAAAGATAATATTGGAAACTAAATGTATTGGAAGTTTGGGGAGAAATGAATAAGTTTTTGAGCTTCAATTTAATGTTTTAATTTCGGGATTTCCTCGATTCTGTAGCTTGATAGAATAAAGAGTGAACTAAAACTTCAATATTTTCAAAAGACTCGGAATTCGATTCTGATCATCCCGATAGTTCGGGGGTATATTTAAACTAATAAAAATGGTGCGGGCATGTGTCTAAGAGCCCGGACCCATCGGTTACAAATTTAAAAGATGACATTTCGGTAAATTCACAAGTAGGGTGATTTAATGCATGTAATGCATTCCTTTTGATATGAAATGTTGTGTGACAAACATTTTCCATGTTTAGGATGTGGTGAGGTTGTCGAGGACCTGAGTGGAAGGCTCGGACCTGGGTAGGTCCTGGAAGCGAATAATGTAGGATGTTGCACAGGTATTGTGAGTATTTCTAACTCATAGTATTTTATTGATTTCTGTTGTTATTGTGCTAGATGGAGGTTGGGGTCCATCTTTTGATTCCTGCTTTGTCTGTTGACATGTTATGCTTGTTGCATTTGTGTGAGCTTGTATGTTCCGATATGATCTGCTTTGAGGAAGTACCCCTTGACATTCTTCTTGTGTTGTTGTGGGATGGCCAGGAGGTGGTACTCCATGGCATATGGCCAGTGGGAGTGATACTCCATGACATATGGCCAGTAGAGTACCCTATGGCATCCTACTTGCACCTGGGATGGTCAAGGGGGATGGTACTCCATAGCAGTTTGTTGATTTTCTATTCTTTGCATTGATTATTCCTTCCTTCTACCTTGCTTTTAATTTCGTACTCTTATTTCCTTGAGATGTTTCCAATACATATTCGAGATGGGTTTCCTCATATGTATCGGCTTTACGCCTCGAGGAGATATTAGTTTTCATGCTTTTATATACGTATTTGAGTTGAGACGTTCCTTAAATACATATTGGCTTCCGATCTCGAGGAGATCACTGATTATTATATATTCGAGATGTTGCTGCCTTGGATATATAGATATACCTGTTGTTAGGTATTCGTACTAGCAATCTCTTATATACAGGCATGATACATCGGACGGATGCCCCGGCAGAGGGTGTATAATATCTGGCCATGAGACCCCGGTAGAGGGTGTATAATATCTGGATACGAGCACTTGGAGCTCCATCGGACGGAGGCCCCGGTAGAGGGTGCATAATTTCTGGCCACCTGGCTCAGTCAGAGAGCGGTATATTCTGGCCATGTGCACATGATTATTATAGCGCTATCCGGCTTAGGTCGAAGACGATGCTGATGGCGTCGTTGATGTCGTATTCATCTTAGTATCACATATGCCAGAGATTGAGTACATCTGTGGATTTATCCGCATTCTAGAGACTTGTTATTTGCTCGTGATGTTGTTTCACTTGCATATTTGTACTTGCTTTATTATGTTCTTTGCTTATGGCTTTCGCCACCTTTATTGATTTATGTGCAATCCTACTGGGCCTTTCTTTGGCTAATGCACTTGGTTGCTTGATGTTTTTCCCAGGTGACGACGAGTAGCTAGGAGCGGGACTCAGGAGGGAGCTTCCGCGAGACAGTCTAGCAGCATCGGGGATATGTTGAGCTGAGGTCTGTGGGCCTTTATTAATTTCTGAGTGAGGATTTCTTGTGTCATTCAGGACTTGTTAGGGTTTTGTATTAACCTTATATATTTTCTTCTGCTGATTAATAATTTACTCTGTATTGATTATCTGCTTGTGTTACATTAGCCTTGCGTGATTCTAGGGGTGACCCTATAAGCACTTGCCTGCTATCTTGTAGAGGCACAGGACCGGGTTGGTCGCGTGATAGGGCAGCCTTGAGTCTCTCCCTGATCATCTTGACATGTTCCTCCGTTTGTTTTATAAAGTCTGGTTGTTTAAGTGTCGCCTCAGCCATCAGCTTCCTTTCTCCCACATCACCCCAACAAATGGGAGTTCGACACTTCCTCCCATAGAGTGCCTCGTACGGAGCCATCTTGATGCTTGCCTGATAACTATTGTTGTAGGCAAACTCTATTAAGCTTAGGCGTTCATCCCAAGACCCCGTAAAATCTATTGCACAAGCCCGCAACATGTCCTCAAGCACTTGGATGGTCCTTTCGGATTGTCCATCGGTCTGTGGGTGGAAAGCTTTGCTACATGCCAACCCTGTCCCCAGTGTCGTGTGCAGGCTCTCCCAGAATCTGGAGACAAACCGAGTGTCTTGATCCGAGGTGATCGACACCGGTACTCCATGTAGTCTAACGATCTAATCTATATACAGCTGGGCCAATTTCTCCAAGGATGCTCCCATCCTCAACGGTATAAAATGGGTCGATTTAGTGAGTCGGTCCACAATAACCCAAATCGACTCGTGGCCTCTTTGAGTACGTGGCAACCCTGTTACAAAGTCCATGTTTATATGTTCCCACTTCCACTCCGGAATGGGTAAGGGTTGTAGCATCCCTGCCAGCTTCTGGTGCTCTGCCTTTACCAACTGACAGGTAATGCACTTAGCCATAAACTCCGTAACGTCTCGTTTCATTCCCCTCCACCAGAAATGGTCCTTCAACCTTCTATACATCTTGGTACCTCCAGGGTGAATAGCGTAGCTCGAATAGTGGGCTTCCTCCAGAATCTCCCTCTTATTTCAGGGACCTTTGGCACACATACCCTTTCGTCAAATCTTAGAGTACCATCCTCATAAACTCTGAACCGTGTTGGTTCCCCTTGGCCTATGTGTTCCTTGGTTTCCTTCTGATCGGGATCTTGACCCTGAGCAACCCGAATCCTGTCCAATAAAGAAGGTCAGATATGCAGGCTGGCCAAAGAGACATCCATGGTAGGCAAAACAACCTCTAGATCGAGCCTCCTTATGTCCTCCAAAATCGGCCTCTGTGACGTTAACATAGCAGCAACTCCATATCCAGACTTCCTACTCACTGCATCGGCCACCACGTTTGCCTTGCCCGGGTGGTAGTGGACACTGAGATCGTAGTCCTTCATTAGCTCCAACCAAAGCCGCTGTCTCATATTCAACTCCTTTTGTGTGAATATATACTTGAGGCTCTTATGATCGGTGTAGATCTCGCAAGGTACACCGTAGAGGAAGTGTTGCCAGATCTTTAGGGCAAACACGATTGCTGCCAACTCAAGATCGTGTGTAGGGTAGTTCTCTTCGAAGGACTTTAACTGTCGTGATGCATAAGCAATCACACGCCCATCTTGCATCAACACACATCCAAGACCAGTCTTGCAGGCGTCACTGTAGACCGTATATCCACGATTACTTTGCGGTAACGCCAACACTGGTGTAGAAATCAACCTCTGTTTCAACTCCTGGAAACTCTTTTCACAGTAGTCGGTCCAAACGAATTTGGTACCTTTTCTAGTCAACTTAGTTAATGGTGCTGCTATAACCGAGAAACCCTCAACGAATCTCCGGTAATAGCCAGCTAATCCCAGGAAACTCCGGATCTCTCGTACCGTAGTTGGTCTTTTCCAATCAACGACGACCTCGAACTTCTTGGGATCCACTGACACTCCAGCTCCACTTACAAAGTGATCCAAGAAGGCAACCTTGTCCAACCAAAACTCGCACTTGGAGAACTTCGCATAGAGCTGATGTTCCCTCAAGGTCTCTAGCACTATTCTTAAGTGCTCCTCGTGTGCCTGGTGGCTTCTTGAATAGACCATTATATCGTCGATGAATACCACCACAAATTGGTCAAAATATTGACGGAATACCCGATTCATCATGTCCATAAAGATTGCCGGAGCATTGGTAAGCCCAAACGACAATACCAAAAACTCATAGTGCCCGTATCTAGCACGGAAAGCACTCTTCGGAATATCCGTCTCGTTAATCCTTACTTGATGATACCCAGATCTCAAGTCAATCTTGAAGAATACTTGAGCTCCCTGCAGCTGATCCAGTAGGTCATCAATTCTTGGTAAGGGATATTTATTCTTCACGGTCACCTTGTTCAACTCCCGATAATCAATGTACAACCTTAACGACCCGTCTTTCTTCTTGACGAAAAGAACAGGTGCTCCCCAAGGTGACATACTAGGTCTGATGAAACCTTTATCCAACAATTCTTCTAGTTGGGTTTTCAATTCCTTAAGCTCCGCAGGCGCCATCCGATAAGGAGCCTTAGACACAGGAGCTGTTCCCAGAACTAACTCAATAGAGAACTCCAGTTCTCTTTCCGGGGGTAATCCCGGTAACTCTTCCGGAAACACGTCAGGGTACTCCCTCACCACGGGTACGTCTGAGACCACGATTTCCTTATCCTTCTTTACCTCAGAAATAGAAGCCAAATAGCCTATACATCCACCCCTAGGTAACTTCCGAACCTGGAGAGCTGAAATCTCCTGTACTAGGGAACAAGTTTGGCTGCCTTTAAAGGTAAATTCTTCTTTTCCAAGCATCTTAAACACAACTCTCTTCCCACGACAGTCTACCACTGCGTAAACCGAAGAGAGCCAGTCCATCCTGAGGATCGCATCGTAATCCTTCAGGTCCATTACATGCAAGTTTGCAAGTAATCTCCGACCCTCAATCATTACTGGGCATGCTGGTACAATCTTCCTTACCAATACTACACATGCTTCAAAACAGAGGAGTGAATGGGCCCATTTGGATGTGGGCGTGTCTGTTTGGGTCCCAGGTTTCTTGCAGACTGGCCCGTCTAGATCTGGACGGGCTTGTTTTCCTCTCTGTTAGCTTGTAGACAAGCTTGTCTAAATGTAAACAGGCTTGTTTACTTCTCTGATTTCTGAAGAATAGCACTTGTTCCTGGATCTTCTCTTCCCCTTTCTCTTGTATACAAAATAGGTAAACAATTAAAACTAACAAGATGATAATCAAAGACACACACACTTTTAGCATGGAAACCCCTTCCAATCGAGGGGAAAAACCACAGGACTCCTTAGAGCCTCTTAAACCCTTTGAACTATATTTATTTCGTCTTCTCTAGCTAACTAAAGGAATACAAGCCAAGGGGCATCAAACATACAAGAGAAACAAGCTTTCTCAAGCTACACATGCCATCAACTCATGGATAACGATAACAACAATAGAAGAGGATAAATAGAGATCAAACCCTACAACTTTGGAGAGACTCTCGCAAGGAACCCTTCACACCAATCTTGAGCGAAGTTCTACACCGATTTGCCTATCTTCTTGCAAGTCCTAGCTTCTCCTTCTTCTCCTCTCTTCTTGTATGAATGTCTTCAAAACACTAGCTCTCACAATACCACACCAAATTCTCAATATCTCACTAGTTGAATGAGTCCTCCAACTTGTGGTTTAACCTAACCACATAACTCTCTTAATAAAGGCCCACATTAAGGAACTTGAGTCAAGCCCAAATGGGGTTGACCCAACCCAACAACACCTCGAAGTAAATTAGGTCCCTCTCACGGGTGAGCTACTGCCGGCCTTGAAGCGCCGCCTATGTCATGTGCTTGACTCCGGTGTGCCCTTTGGACCCGGACCAGACCGCCCTCCTTCATCTCTTTCCTTTTCTTCAGTCCGGCGAACCCGCCTCCTCCGATGACAGCAGCGGGCCGCAGTAGCCCAGCTCGCCACCTTCTCCGTTCCTCACAATTGTGAGCTTAAATTAGGGGAAAACCCTAGATTCACATCAGGAAATTGAATGGAATATTATTAGGGTTAATATTATGAAGTTAAAGAAGAATTAAGGGGGAAATGAGGGATATTGGTATGTATGTATGTATCAAAGATTTTGGAGGGGTAGAGATGCATGAATATTGTATGATTTAAATTTTATGATAATGAGTGTATGTTTGTATAATTTTTAAGCCATCCAATAGAGGAGATGTTGCCCGAATTTTTGTAAAAGTTTTTTGTATTAATGCTTGATTTAATCCCTGTGTTCATGCTTAAAAATTAATATCTTGTTAAAGAGCATGTTAGATCCTCTAAGTATTCCAAGGATGAGGATAGCAAGTTTTCGAATTTTAGTAAAATGTCGTATTTTTTCCATGCTCATTTGAAGTATGAAAATGCTTGTTAATTAGAAGCGTGTTCGAGTTAAATTGATGAAATTGTTATGCTCTAAAGAATGTAAATTAGAGTGTAAGACATCTTGCTTAGAGAGCTTGATAACATTACCGTATTTGTTTTATCGAGTTTAAGTTAGAGTTTAGAAAGAATACAGTTTCCGTATTCCTAAATCTGTGTATTTCAAATCTAGGAGGAGATAAAGAAAAAGGCAAAGACAAGGCTGTTGCTGCCAAAGAACCAAGCCAATCCTAGAGATTTACTGGACTCAGGTGAGAGAACGAACTGGAAATTTCATACTTTTACCATATTTGCTCCGAAGTGCTTATCCTTATTTTGAAAAGCATGAATTAGAGTTTTAAATGAAACTTTTCCAAAGTTTTAACTTGGAAATGAGTTTATGAAATGATTATGCAAATGCTTCAATTAAAGAAATATAAATTGAAAGAGGATAATTGAAAGTATTAATACATTACACCGTATTTTCATATTTGTCTGTGCTAGTGGTGGCTCCCTGATAGAGCCAGAAAGTATGATATTAGGTAGGGAAGGGTTGATTTGTTAAACCCTGTTTTTCTTAAATCCGAAATACCTGTTTTCAAAACATCCCGTTTTCAAGAAAATAAAACGCCCTTTCTGTACTCGTAGAGTGCCTGGTATGCGTATATACTATCGTAGAGATAGTCACCTCGCTGGAGCCATAGTTGGATCGCGAGGGCAGAGATGGTACACCGACGGGAGCCCATAGAGGATCATGAGGGTTCATCCTGATGTACACATTGGTTCCGCAATTATTGAAGTAGGGGTGTAGGAGTAATCAATACTATATTAAGATTATGATATGATCCTGTATTACCCACCTCACGGGAGCAGTGTTGGATCGTAGTGGCTATCGGTGTCGATATTTATCCACTGAGGAAAATTACTGAGTCATTGATCTTGTGTTACCCACCTCACGGGAGCTAGTGTTGGATCGTGGTGGCTATCGGTATCAATATTTATCCACTGAGAGTAATTACAATATCATATACGGTACCATTTATAAAATAACTGAGATGATCATGCATGTTATGTTACTTAAGATTTTTATGAAATTTGGCATGACTAATTCAAATTGAAGATAATGCATTGATTAACATGAAATTTTAAAAAACATCGTTATCTTCAGCTTTTATGTACCTTAATTACTTTAAGAATTTATTTCAGAGATATTTTTATATTTTATACACAGGTATGGTATTACCTGATAGTTCTGTTCATACCTCACTGACGTCGAGAAGCTCATCCCTCTTTTATATGTGTTTTGCAGGAGATAGACAGGTACTCGATCATATCTAGAGGCGAGGATAGAGTCCTGTCACCTTTAGTTGGCTCTAACCGTCGGGTCCTTTATGTTATATTTGAACTTTAGTGTGTTTGATTTGAGGAGAATTATAAACTCCTAAGCAGATTCGTGTTGTAATAACTTTAAGATTTGTACTACGTGTAGATTCGACTTTATGTCTTCATAATATTAGTGTTTGATTATGATTAAATTCTTAGTTTATACAACCTTAGGTCGGGTTCACTCCCTGACCTGGCTGTTGTGACACCTGCCCCCTAAAAAGGATAAGGGTGTTACATAGTTGCTTTCTTGATTTTATGCTTGTATGTGACTCTTGTCTAGCTTCCACCCATCTTTGGGTTTTCTTTTGGCTTCATGATTGCCATTTTGTTTAGCATGACTATCTCTTCATGATGATCTGTTTATTGGTTACATGCACATACATGCTTGTTGTTTGGCTTCCTTTCCATGTATGTGTATGTTTTCTTGAGTGAGATAGTGTTTATTGTGCATGGTTGTCCATTGACCGGCACGTGGGCGTGGCAACACGTGATCCTGTGTGCTGGCCGGATCGGTGTGTGTCAATTTCACTATTTACTATTGAATGCTCGCTGAGCAAACCCACTTGTGACTGGGACGATGCTGTGGAGAATCGTTGTGTTTGTGTTTAAATTGGGTAAGTATGCGTCAGTGGAGTGAGTGGGCTCGTTGAGCACAACCTCCTATTGTCCGGCAAAAGACCATTGAGACAAGCGGTACTTGTATTGGTCAGGTAGGTATGTGTAGGTTGAGTTCCGTTCTTCCACCAGGACCTGTGGAACGTGGGGGCTCCGTTTGGGAACGTTCAGTGATGGGACACCTTGGCGTTTCAGCTTGCCACGCCAGAGGGACAATACTCTGGTTGTCTTGCCTATTAGTGTGGTTGATTCTTTGACCGTGTTGATACGTGTGAGAGGTGGCGCTACCGAGGTATAACCAGAGGGTTGTACGACCGGAGGGTCATTTACAACCAAGACTGTTGTTACTGACCGGGGGATAGTTTACTAGCTTGTTTCTTGGAACTCTTTTCTAGAGCCCGAGGGCTGCTGTTGTTGGTTAAGAGTCGTATCATTGTTATGGTTTATGGTAGACTCCTAGGGTTTTGATTGTGCAGGGTGTGGCCCTGATTGTTCGACTTCTATTGATGGATGTTTTTGATATGTCTATATTGACCTATTTGTTGTT
This sequence comes from Dioscorea zingiberensis, assembly GCA_026586065.1. Lineage (NCBI taxonomy): Eukaryota > Viridiplantae > Streptophyta > Magnoliopsida > Dioscoreales > Dioscoreaceae > Dioscorea > Dioscorea zingiberensis. The sequence goes on from CM048824.1 coordinate 32,527,377, forward strand.
GTCTGTTTTGGCTTCATTGTGATCCCTGCGGGGTACTTACTGAGTTTTGCTTCGAAAGCTCAGTCCACTTGCTTCTTTCTCTTTTCAGGATTGAGGGATTAGTTAGATTGAATTCAGGTGTTGTAGGAGGGATTGGGATAGCTCACTGGGGTTCGAGGATCCCAAGTTTACTTGATGAGTGAGTTTTGTATTCTATAGGACCCTTGTAGGGCCTGGTATTGTATAGGGCATTTGGACCCTTTTCTATTCCATTGTAAAACTCTGAGATTGTTGATTATGTTATTTGAGACATTTTGATTATGTATGTTATCTGCTTTTTCTATAACCGTCCTTGCTGCTCTTATTACCACTCATGCTTCGTCGCTTCACCACAAGCTCTTTTGTGAAAAAAATAGAGAAAATAGAGAAATTGAAAAAAAAAAGAACAAAAAGAAAGTTTACATTTTCTTAAAGGGCTAGCTGCTTTGTACTTAGGGCCTCAGGAATCTCTAGAGTCCACTGAGGGTGATACTTTCCATCCTATCTAACACTTAGGAACATGGTGAGTGGAGTGAAACTCTCATCTAGAGCCATGGAAAGATGTGTCAGGAGAGTAACCTAAGTTCGAAGGGTTGAAATAGGAAAAATACACATATCAGTGGTGAATGCTTTGAGTCGAATGAAATACAAATACTTTCTAGCCTGAGGTTGAACGCTTCTCATGTCTTTAAGTTTCTATCTTTGTTTTCTTGAGGACAAGTAAACCCTTAAGTGTGGGGATATTATGATAAGCGTTCAATTGATCATTTTTTTATATCAATTCCTTGTATACTATGCATGTTATTTTGAGTGATTTTAGCCCATTGGTACTTAATTAGTGTTAATTCTTAATTACAGGCACTAGGGAGCTTTCAGAGCAAAATGGAAGTAATTCAGCATAAATTGAAGCTATCTGCAGTATTTCTGAAGCATTGCGGCCTATTATGCCCCCGCTTGCGCACGCATGACTGAATACGGGCAACATTGTGCCCCCTTACGCCCGCAAGTCTGCTCAGGATGCGCATCCCCCATTATATAGAGAGCGATACAGGCGATCTTACGCCCGTATCTTCAATTGCAAGACCTAGAGAAAGGCTTACAGGCAACCCATAAGAACGCCAGTACGCCTCGCACTGAAACGCAACCTAATCCTAGTTTACTGCTTATTTGAGTCCGGATTGGACTGATCAGGTCTTAAATGGCATGTATTAACTTGTACCCTATAAATAGTTAATTTAGGGTTTTTGAAATGAGGCTTTTGGATACTTGAAGATTAATCATCTCTTGGAGGCTCCACCCTTCTTCCACCTTGGAGAGAAGGATATCATCAAAGATCTCCGTCCAAGGAGGTGAGGACAACATCAAGGTGACACTTTCCACGCACACCACCAATGGTCCTCGCCAACGGTGGAGGGAAGAGTGTTTCATATTATGTTTCTTATTTTGTTTGTAAATATTATGTTGGATTTGTGCTCTCCTTTGATGGGGAACTAACTTGTTAGATACTTGGGCAAGATGAACCTCCGAATTTATATTTGATTTGCTTGTATGGATTTCTATTTTAATTAAATATCTTTAATGTTTGAGAACCTATTGGATGTTTTGTATGGTATTGATGCTTTAAGTTGCGACAGCCCCAAGTGTCAATCTATATCCATAGAGTGGTAGATTTTCCCTCTTGAACCCTAGATCTACTTCAATAGGTGGGAGTTATGAGCACGCCGAGAGATTGGGTGTTTAGGAGAGCGACTCTTTAAGATTGATTATTCCCATAACTCTTCCAAGATTGTGTGTGTTCCCTAGAACTACTCACGAGCGTAGATTAGTAACTTGCCTCGAATGAGGGAGTGAAAGAATTTTATAAATTCTTGGTCCAGACCCAACATTCATTTATTGGAAATCCATACTTGCCCCAATTTGTGAGTATCCAAAGGGGATTCAAAGCCCAAGTATCTCCTTTTCTATGATTGATTGTCATCACTACTTTCGTGAAGTCTCTCTCAAGCCATTTAAATTTCAATAATTAGAATAGGAATTCGACAACCTTTGGATAGACTAGGTAGCATATAATTAGTTAAAATTGGCGAATTAGGTCCTTGTGGGTTCGACATCCGATGTTTACAAGTCCACTTTATTACTTGACACAACCCGTGCACTTGTTGTATAAGCATAAGCATTAGGCTCGAAGCATCAGCTACCTGGGCCAATCTATATATGTACACTACGCACTCTTAGAGTATGAAAAGGGGGTTTTAGTATCATAAAATAGAATGTTTTAAAATAGATAGTTCGGTATTGAAAAACAGAGTTTTAAATCACCCTTTCCTAACCTAATGTCGTACTCTCTAGCTCTCTATAAGCCACCAATAAATCAGGCAAGTAAACCAGTAAAGTGTAGTTTATCTATCTCTGTATCTATTTATCTTTTTTGTTACTGATTACTGTGAATGAAATGGTTTCCAAAACTCTGGAAAGTTTTCATAAAATTTCTAATTCATGCTTTTACAACTGAAATCAATGTTGTATATAAATTAATACGGTAAAAACACGAACTGTACAGCAACTTCCCCCTCACCTGAGTCTAGTATATCTCTAAGATCGACTCGGTCCTTCGGCCACTGCGGCCTTGTTTTTTCCCTTGCCTTTATCTTTTCCTAATCATCGAAATAAGAAATTTCATGAATACGGAGACCGTATTCTTAATTTTATACTGTAACTTAGAATCGATAAAATAAGGTAAAGACATTAAGCTCACTAACGCATGATCTCTTACTTAACATGCATTTCATGTCTTCAAGGCTCATAACTAATACGAAATTAACAACTTAATTAACATAAATTCCTCACATGTTAAGGAATAGAATCTACTCCATCTTAAGCATATATCGAGGCTTCTAACATGCTCTCCTTAAAGTAATTAATTGCTAACATAGCATGGTTAATTAACTAAGTAAAACCGACGAAATTTCGGCAAAATCTCCTTTGTTTATAGGGCTTTAGGTTTAATACAAACATGCCCTTTATCATTCTAGGAAACCCTAGCTCAATAATTCTAAGTATCGTCACGGGCTCAATAATTCTATCTCACCACTATACACTCACATGTGCCATTATTTGATTTGAATTCTCTAGTCCTTTCCTCTACCTTAAATCCGCATTATCCAGCTTTTGACTATCTTATTATCACGAAAACTGTAGCATCACGGGATCTGTCCCATGCCGGACCAGATCCGCTTTTCTCGGGATCCGATCTTGTGTCTAGTATCTCCTACTTAATTAATCTAGATTAATTAATACTTAACCAATTTTCCATTTAATTAATCGGGCTTTGTTCTCTATCCACCTCCAACTATTCTATGTAAATGTGGCCTGGCCCTATAGTTGCGAGGCTAAATTTCGGGTTCATTAACTCCTGATTTTCTTTACTTTGAGGTTAAAATAATTAAATTATTTTTTGTGCTAATTAACTTCATTTAATATTCCAAAACTTACTGAATATTTATTTAGAAAAATCTGGGGTGTTATAGTGCAACTCTCTAATTGAAAATGCGTCAGCAATCCTGTGATTATGAAGAACATGGGTATGCTCCAAATTAAGCACGGTCATGCTCAAGCCAGCACGGGTGTGTTCTAGATCAACACGATCATGCTTCACATATTTAAAATCCATAAATAGCTGCCGTGTAACCCGAATGAATCAACTTTGGGCGGGGTAGTCTCGCGCGATTCTCGCTGCGGCAGCTAAGGTTCAGGAGAGGAATTGAAGGCAGAGGAGGCGATCGAGGGAAGATTTCTATGTCTATCTATATAGTCTCCTCTTGTATCATAGTTATGGTAGTCCATAGCATGAAAGGCTAAACCTTCTATGGTGCCTGAAACACATGAACCGTAGGATGAACTTGTTATTGATTTCTTATTATGTTCGGTTTTATTTATTAATAATTCTTGTTAGCATCTTAATTATTGCATGAGCCCGATCATTTGTCCCCTCAGGGGATAATGTTAGCAGGTTATTGTTTGTGTTGGATGGTTGTGTGGTTATTATTACATTAGCCCAGAGTTGTTACCTTTCCCAGATATCCTTGTGTGGTTTTCTATACATAAGCCTTGAGTCATCTATCCAAGTTGGATAGAGCATCTAGTACCCTCGAGTGTTTGTGCGAATGATTCAGAACGATTAGAATATTGCACTAGCCCGGGGATTTATCTAGAGAGGTTGTAGCCGAACGTAGGTGTTACGGTCTGCATGAGCATCACTAGAGATCGGGTGTTGCGTTGAGAAGTGCGATTGCTTCATCGTCCAAGGGTTATCAGTAATTAGCAGTAACATGGAATCAATTATTAGCAGGGAACCCTAAGAGGATTGTGATCTGAGGTGTTACATCTTATCTCTGATTGATCCCAATCCCCAATTGTTCATATTAGTCTTTTAATTAAGATATCCAACAACATCAATTATCACACGTAGTTTAGTTCAGGCTAAGTAAGAAAGGATAATTAATACTAGTGTCCAATCCCTGTGGATTAGACTACCCTACATTTGGGTACTTTATTACTTGATTGACCTCATATACTTGCGAGAGAGTGTCACACATATTTATACATGCATCAGTGACCTCTCTCCTTGTTTATACAAGAAAAATAATAAAACTCAAAATCAACTTAAAATTTGAATGAATTAAAAATAAATAATAAATAAATAAAAGCAAATCAAATCAAAATTAAACCAAATTTAAATATTGATTAAATAAATAAATAATTAACTAATAAAATTAACCCAAATTTAAATATTGATTAAATCAAGAAAGAAAAATAAAATCAATCAAATCAAAATCAAACCAAGTTTCAATCTTGATTAAATCAAGAAAAGAAAATACCAATCAAATCATAAAATCAAACCAAATTTAAATATTAATTAAATTAAGAAAGAAAAAAATCAATCAAATCAAAATCGTTTAAATCTTGATTAAATAAGAAAAAAATATCAAAAATCAAACCAAATTTAAATTGTGGCAAAATCAAGAAAGAAAATTATCAATCAAATCAAACAAAATCAAACAAAATTTAAATTTTTATTAAATAAAGAAAGGAAAATATCAATCAAATATAAATAAATAAATAAATAAATAAATAAATAAATAAATAAAATCACAATCAAATTTGAGTGGAAGATTTTTCTAAAATAATAATAATAATAAATATATAATAATAATAAGTAAATAAAAATAAATAATAAATAATAAATAATAAAAAGGAAGATTGATTATATATAGGGGAGGAGAGAACCGAGAAGGGACGGAGAGGAATTAGAGAGAAACCAAAAAAACGCAAAGATAAGAGAGCAAGTTTTTTTTTTCTTTTTTTAAGTTGATTATCTCCACCCATGAAAAATCTCTACATATCTTGATCTACATAAGTATAATCAAATCAAGCCGTTCTTCTTCTTTGTCATTGTCCTCGTCATTGAGCCGCCGATAGCCGCTATTAGCCTCTACTCGCCGTCGCTACTCTCCTCTGCCGGTCGCCAATCGCCGCCACCGAGGATGGATACCATCCGGGTGTGCAGTGGCGTTGTCATCAGATCCGCTAGCTCGGTCGTCTCCCTTCACTGGTGTCGTCGTCCTCATCGTTGAGCCGCCAATCGCCACCGCTGTTAGGATGGATACCATCTTGGTGTGTGGTGGCTCCGTTGTTAGATCAGTCTGCCTGGCCGTCGTCTTCGCCGCTGCCACCTCCGACTGTCATCGCTACTAAGGATGGATACCATCCTGGAGCACAGATGAACGCTGCTGCCAGACAAGAATCTGAAGGGTGTATTTGCATATATAATATGCAAAAGCCCTGCAATTCTATGGAGGATTTACTGAAGGCAAAACTCATTTACTAATGAAAAGGGAGTTGCCACTAGCATGAAGGAGTTGTTGCTGCTATAAAAGGGAAGGTTATTGTTGCAACAATTAAAAAAGGATGAAGAAGATATGGAAGAAAGAGACAGTTATTACTTATTACTATACAAGTAAGGTAATGTTGCTGCAGATGCTTTCATTGCCTCTCTGAGCTTTACAATTGGAAGAAGGAAGTTGATAATCCATTAGTGCTAACGGATTTAAATGTTCTCAAATTGTGAAGGTAGAAGAACATAATCAATTGGATGAGTTCAAGAAATGTCTCACTTCCATTGATGACAATAGTTATGAGAATGATGAAGAAAATGATGTTGTCTTTACCGGTGAAGCTACGAATGATGTGGTTCCATTCGGTCATGGAATTAATTTCATTATGTGAAACAATTGTAAATTTTATTGGAAAAATATTCTTAAAGGGTATGCAAAATGTCTAGATGTGTGGCTGATACGCCCTCGGGGTATCGTATAGCACAACTTCGAGTGTGTGCGAACTCCGGAAGAAGAAGGGAAGGAAATCGACAGAGAAGAAGAGAAGAAGAAGGGGAAGTAGCTTCGGTAGAAAGAAAGGATTCCAAATATCACTCAAATCATTGTTAATGGTTACAGACTCATAACCTCTACTTATAGTAACTGACAAAGCTAATCACAAATGAAAAGGAAAACAGAGTAATTCATGAGGGTGCGTCGTGCGACTGGGTCTGGCTTATGCCCAATCAGGTCTGATGGCACCTGTTCGCTCTTGTGGTCGGAGCTGAGGTCATATCATTGCCCACCCCTTGAAAACCAACATTGTCCTCAAGGTTGAAATTGGGATAGAGCTTGTTAAATTCCTCCAAGTTATCCCAAGTGACATCCCTTGTTGTAAAATCCAAGGATTTTAGGGGTTGAATTTATTGTATTTATCTACTTTAATTATGTGATTAATAAGGGAAGGGTCTGAATTGGACTTATTTGAATTTTCTATTTAAGCAATTATTTTGGAATAAATATTTTTTGGTTATTCTCTGATTAATTAATTAATTAATTAATTAAAGAATAATTCCCTAAAATTCAGAATTTAATTGGATTTAATTGAGTTAATAGATGAGAGGATGTGTTGATCACGTAGAATGATATATTATTATATGAGTCTGAAAGCATGCACGTAAGATAGTTTATATATATATATATATCACACTTGATTATCTTTAAGAATGGGGTTAATTGTAGCCAAATTGACTTTCTTGTTACAAGAAGAAGGGATAAATCGATTTGTAAAGATTGCAAGGTTATACCTAGGGAAGTATTAACCACACAACATAGGTTGGTGCTATTGGATGTGAAGAAAAAAGGCATAGTAAAAACAGAAAGGAGGGTTAAGCAAAGTAGGATTAGATGGTAAGCGTTAAAAGTAACCAACAAATTAGCATTTAAGGATAAGATATGGGAAGAAAGAGGCGCAAATGTGAAAGATGATGAAAACACCTTATGGAACGAGATGTCGAATCGTATTGAGAAAATAGGAAGTGAGCTCCTAGGGGTCTCTAAGGGACTGGGACCTCGACCACAGGAATCATGGTGGTGGAATGAAGAAGTTCAAAAGGTTATTAAAGAGAAAAGATATTGGTATAAGAAATTACCTACAGCTAAGGATGGAGAAGTCTTTGAAAAGTATAAAAAGGGAAAAAAGGAGGCCAAGAAAGCGGTTAGCGAGGCCCGAGGTAAATCCCTAGTTGATTTATACCAAAAGTTAGGAACACGAGAAGGGGAAAAGGAAGTATACAAGATAGCAAGGCTAAGCGATAAAAAAGGGAAAGACTTGAACCAAATCAAGTGTATTTGTAACGCCCATCTCTTCACCGAGACAGGTGTCACACCAGCTGGGCAGGGAGTGCACCCAACCCATGAGTTGTAGTCTTAATCATTTAAAATCAGGGTGTTCAGACATGAAACATATAAATAAGCAAACCCGGTTACCCACCGGTAGTCATATAACATCAGAGTATGGAAATCACACATCAAGTCCTGGCAACTACGGCCCCAAATACAACAGGAAGGAAATTTACTTATTGTTAATACAACATAACAAGGAAAGCATAAGATAGGTCCGCCAGAGCCAGCTACGCTTCGATCTCCGCTCGAACCCCGAGGTACTACTCGGATCCATGTCTAGACCCTGAAAGGGGAAACAGTAACCAGAAGGACAGAGCTATACGAGCTCAGTGAGTGAATAATACTCCGCCAGGCATTATACACACTTGTGCTTGATAGAAACTGAACCATCTACTTTTGCAAAATAGTGTACATAGAAAATCATGAGGATCACATATTTATCTTGAATCAACTTAAATATGCCATTTCAATCAGAAAACTCGCATAAAAACTATATGCAGTTCAATCAACAATATCATGACCAATTTACATCCATGGATAAAAGAAATGAAAATATCCTCGCGTCATGTAAATCTACAATCCTTAGTTTAAGACACTGAAAGAGCCAACATCCATTAGCCGGGTGACCGGATCCTGATAAACGGGAGACTCCAGAATAATCCGATCTAGTTCCCGTGGCCTGACGACCAGTGGCATAATCAGCCAGACTGTATCAATCGTCATGCGAGTGTCTTGTATCTGAGTCGGGCACCCAAAAGAGTAGGGAATGGGTTTTATAGAAAAAGAAATCATTTCGAAAACTTTTTATTTTGAAAACAACGGATTAAAACAAATCCCTTCCCTAACCTGATATCATCAACCATCCTATATGGGAACTAATCCGTGCCCTGCTGGTCAATCGTCTAAATCTACCTAAGGTACAGTCCACGACGCGGTAAATTAATCAATCCAAACCATCTATGGTTTAACTTAATAATTATTCGCGCTATTTCAATCTATAGCATATTGCAAGCATAAAATCTGTCATACATGCATGGTGATAAAACCATCGGCAATCACAAACCGATAAGAAGCTTATGAAAATACACGAAAACAATACACGGTGAACACATGTAATATAATCAAAAGAAATAGATTTACGGAGTGGATCCCTCACCTGCGTCCTTCGCAAATTTCTAGGAGTGGCTTAGTCCTGCTTCGTCCTCCGCGGGACCCTTGTCTCTCCCTAGAATCAGTAATAGTAACTAAGTGAGAATACGAAATACGGATTAGGTTCCGTATTCTAAAAATCAAAATTTGAAATCTAACGTGTAATTCGAAATCGCCAGTTAGAGTAGTCAGCTTGGACCTCTCAAAACTTTCGATCCGGAAGCCCGATCATAATGATCAAGCTCTCATTACGAAGGTCTCTCGATGACCTTCCTAATGGTCCCTAATACTGCCCGATCAGGGAAAGTATCGTGGGCTAAATCAGTCCCTCAAAGGGGCAGCCCGGTATCGCCACTAATGAGATTTCGACGGAGTTTCCCCTATTTCTAGGGCTCCGAAACTTATACAAACATTCACCATAATCATAATTAATCTAGATCAGGCTTCATTACCCTCATTCAAGCAATTAATCCCATCATTTTCCCCTCTTAATCCATTCTAATCTCAGCCCTACAACATTAGCCTTAATGATCCTCCATCCATTCATAGGTATAGTTTTCACTTGCCGTTAGTCGGTAATCCAAGCTTGCCGGAGTTGTGGCTGGCCAATCTACAAGAAGCTCGGCGGACTGGAGTTAGGAGTGGGGCAGTTGGACAAAGGAAGAAAAGAGGGCGGTGGCTGTCGGTGAAGGGCAGCCCGGGCAGCCTGCTGGTGGTGCGCGTGGACAGCCGGCGGTGCTGGTAGGAAAGTGGCGCGGCCCCGGCAGGTAGCTCTCCCGGTGGCGATGCGGAGGTGGGGCGGGCAGCCCCAAGGCAGGTCGCGGCGGGGAGAGAAGGGCGGCACACGTGTCGAAGGGGAGGAGGAGGAGGAGAGAAGGGGGGCCAGCGGACAAGCGCCGGCGGCGTCCGGCAAGAGGGAGCTCCGGTGGAGAGAGGTTAGGCGCTGGCAAGGGTAGTCGTGGGTATGAACGAACGAGAGAAAGAGGGAGAGGTTTATAATGTGAGGATTTTCTTTCCTCTCTCTCTCTTCAATCATTTATGTTAAAACAAACTAAAATACTTAATTATCATGGAATGTCACATGTCTACTATTCCCGTACTTTATGTCCCATCGACGTCTCATCAAGTCCAATCGGCATTATTCCCTCAATAATTCATCGACCCAGATTCGAGAAATCCGTGTCAATGATTCTGATCATCACAGGCGTACTGTAGTCCCACGGGGTCTGTCCCTCGTCGGGCCAGATCCGCTAATACCGGTGCTTTACTTGCCCGATCTATTTCCTCGGAACTCAAACCCTTGTCTGATCCTCCCGGTTAATTAATTGGGTTTATTTATTCTTAAGCAATACATCAATTAATTAATCGAGCTCTCAATCATTATCCGTTTCCCATTGTATCGCATCACCCTGGCCTGGCCCATTAGGGCCTTCTCTTGGCCCGCTGATTGTGGAGTGGGATTTCCAGCACATTAGTTTTCTTATTTCCCCTTAACTCGACGTTCTCAATAATAAAATTCATTATCAGTACTAATCCATCGCATTATTTAATTGCAAATTAACCAAAAGATAACATAGAATTTCCAGGGCGTTACAATTCTCCCACCGTTAAGAAATTTCGTCCCCGAAATTCTAAACATATATATTTAAAATAGATGGGGGCACTGTGCCCTCATCTGGTCCTCTCTCTCCCAAGTGGCTTCCACTACTTGATGATGACTCCAAAGGACCTTCACTAGCGATATCGTCTTGTTCCTCAATACCTGCTCTCTCCAATCGAGAATTTGCACCGGTCCTTCTACATACGTCAGGTTTGGAGCCAGCTCTACGGTCAGCCCCGTCAATATCTGATGTTGATCTCCAAGGTACTTTCGCAGGACCGATACGTGAAATACGTTATGAATCCTTGACAACTCCTTCGGTAGGGCCAAACGGTAGGCCACAGTACCTACTCTATCGAGAATCTCATAAGGCCCAATATATCGTGGGCTCAACTTTCCACGTTTGTGGAATCTCATCACGCCCTTCCAGGGGGACACTTTCAAGAAGACCCAATCCCCTACTGCAAACTCCATAAATCGACGACGGTTATTGGCATAACCCCGTTGCCTATCCTGAGCCTTAATCAATCGCTCTCTTATGAGCTTCACCTTCTCCGCAGTCTGTTGTACCAACTCTGGACCCAGCATTTTACGCTCACCGTCTACATCCCACCACAACGGGGTTCTACATCTCCTGCCATATAGTGCTTCAAAGGGTGGCATGCCGAGGCTACTCTGGTAGCTGTTATTGTAGGCAAATTCGAGCAATCCTAAATTTTCATCCCAACTTCCTGGGAGTTCCATGATGCAAGCCCGGAGCAGATCCTCGAGTATCTGTATCCTTCTTTCAGATTGCCCATCAGTCTCCGGATGGTACGCCGTACAAAGGTTCAACTTTGTCCCCATGGCCTTATGCAGGCTTTCCCAGAAGTGAGAGGTGAACCTTGGGTCCCTATCCGATATGATGGATACAGGTACTCCATGCAGCCGTACTATCTGTTCCACGTATAGCCGTGCCAATCGGGCCTGGGAATATGTTGTTTTAATCGGAAGGAAGTGAGCTGACTTGGTCAATCTATCGATGATCACCTAGATAGCATCCTTGACTTGACTGGTCCGCGGTAGACCCGTCACAAAATCCATCGCTATTTTCTCCCATTTCCATTCTCGAATATCCAAGGGTACCAGCAACCCCGGTGGCTTCGTGTGCTCTGCCTTGATCTGTTGACAGACCATACATCTCGCCACTTATTCCGCGATATCCTTCTTCATCCCCCTCCAAACGTAGTTCTTCTTGATGTTCCGATACATCTTGGTGCTTCCTGGATGCATCGCATCAGTCGAATTATGAGCTTACTCCATGATCTGCATCTTGAGGACTGTCCCGTTGTGGGGTAAGTAAATCCGAGTACCCACCATTACAGCCCCGTCTGGAGATAATAAATAGTTACACTTGCCGTGTCTCTTCCCCAGTGGTCGTCCTCCCCCCTTGTAGCGTCATAACTAACTTCATTATTTTGGGATCTAATTGTTGCGCCTCCTTAATTTGCGTTGTCAGTGTCGGGCATAGATGGAAGCTCGCTAGTAACACCCCTAACACATCCACCGAGAACTTCACTCCAGTGGACCTCAAGTCATATAGTTGGGTAATGTTGGTGGTTCCTAATCGTGCCATGGTCTTCCTGCTTAGGGCGTCCGCCACAACGTTCGCCTTCCCGGGGTGATACTCAAAAGTGCAATCATAATCCTTCAGCAGCTCCATCCACCTCCGTTGCCGCATAGTTAACTCCCTTTGGCTTACTTTAGGCTTTTGTGGTCGGTGAAGATTTTACAGGCTTCACCGTAGAGATAGTGTCGCCATATCTTCAGGGCAAAGACCACAGCCGCCAACTCCAAATCGTTCACTGGATAGTTAACTTCGTGAGTTTTGAGCTGTCTAGATGCGTAGGCAACAACTCTGCCTTGTTGCATCAAGACAACCCAACCCTCGGTACGAAGCATCACTATACACCTCAAATCCTATCCCTGCCGTAGGTAGAGTGAGAATCGGAGCAGACACCAACCGGTCCTTCAGTTCTTGGAAACTTTGCTCGCACTCCTCCGTCCACACGAACCGTGCGTTCTTCCTTAACAGCTTCGTCATTGGCTGGGCGATTGCAGAAAATCTTTCCACAAATCGTCTGTAGTATCCAGCTAACCCCAGGAAGCTCCTGATCTCCTTGACCGTGGTTGGGGCTTACCAATTCACCATTGCTTTTATCTTCTCGGGGTCTACGCTAATTCCCACCGCTGAGGCGACGTGCCCAAGAAATTGATCTGCTCCAGCCAAAATCCACATTTGCTGAGTTTGGCATACAGTTGCTGCTCGCTCATCGTCTGCAGAACTATCCTCAAATGGTTGATGTGCTCCTCTACGCTCCGAGAATATACTAAGATGTCGTCGATAAAGACTACAACGAAATGTTAGGGTGCGAACACCCTATTCATCATCTCCATGAATGCCGCTGGACCATTCGTTAACCCAAACGGTAAGACTAAAAACTCGAACTGTCCGTAACGGGTTCGGAACACCGTCTTCTGCACGTCCTCTTCTCGTACCCGTATTTGATGATATCCCGACTTCAAGTCAATCTTGGAGAAGATACAGGCTCCTCGCAACTGATCAAACAAGTTATCAATGCGCGACAGAGGGTACTGATTCCGAATGGTGGCCCCATTCAGTTGCCGATAGTCAATACACATCCTCCGAGAGCCATCCTTCTTCTTGACAAACAGAACAGGTGCACCCCAAGGGGAGACACTAGGTCTGATGAATCCCTTCTCCAGTAGGTCGCTCAGTTGTGTCTTTAGTTCCTTTAGCTCTATCGGGGCCATCCTGTATGTAGGTCTGGAAATTGAGTTTGTCCCCGGATGCAACTCTGTAGAGAACTCAACTCCTCTATGTTGGGGTAACCCAGGTAGCTTCTGAAATACATCAGGGTACTCGCTTACCACGGGTATCTCCTGTACATCCGCCTTGGAGGTTTCGGCTCCATCGATGTTCGCCAAGTAAGCTTCCTCCATCTCGGCTCGTCTCCCGTAGAAGAAGATCTCCTCCTCTCCTGGACGCTGGAACCGGACCATCTTTATGTAGCAGTCGACTTGGGGATGATGGACCGACAGCCAGTCCATACCCAAAATAGCATCGAACTCTAGGATCTTTATCTTGATCCAATCAGCTATAAGCTCATTACCATCTATCCTAACATTACATCCCTCATAAACAATTTTAACAATCATAGAGCTGCCAATGGGGGATGCCACACACATAGGTTCGACTAAACTAGTAGCATATACATCCTCAGGCACAGGGAATGAAGTGGCGATATAAGAATGCGTAGAACCAGGATCAATCAACAAGCAGGCATCAGTATTAAAGATCTGTGCAGTACCTGCTATGACGTCGGGGGTGTGCACGGCCTGGTGTTGTGTCATGGCGTACGCCTGGGCCTGTAGCTGAGATGGGACCCCACGGCCTCCTCCACGGGACCTACCACCAGATGTCCCACCTCGGCTACCTCCTGCACCACCCATCACAGAAAATCCCTGCGTCTGATGCGCAGTGTGGTCTCCGGCACTAGTCTGGGGAGCGACTCCGCTCCCCTTGGTCAATAGCAGGCATTCTCTCTTCTAATGCCCTAATTGTTTACAGTAAAAACATACATCAGTACCACAAACCCCATAGTGATATTTGTTGCAGACTGAGCACTGTGGTTTCCCTCTATTGTTTCCACTCGACGTCGAACCTCCGCTACTGCTGCTGTTACTCTTCTTGCTGGGCCTAGAGTCACCCCCTCCTTGGGAGCTTGGGTTACTTCTCTTGTTTCATTTTTCAAGTCTTTGTTTCTGCTGATTGAGACCACTCTCGATACGGAGTGCAGATTCAACTGCTCCTTTGAAATCTTCAAATCCAGTAGCCATCACCGGGATCTTGATCTCGTCTCGTAATCCCTCTTCAAACTTCCTGCACCGGTTCCAGGGATCCTCCACCATTTCCGGTGCATAGCGACTCAGTGTAGTAAACTTGGCCTGATATTCGGCCACTGTCGAGTTCCCTTCAGTCAAATAAATGAATTTTGCTCTCTTGGCATCCCGGTGGGCTCGGGGTGAGTATTCCCTCTCGAAGGCTTTCTTGAACTCCCGCCACATCCATACCCCAGATCTGGGCCGACCCATACGAGTCGACTCCCACCATAGCAGTGCTTCTTGTCCCAGAAATAGCTGCACAGTAACCACCTTCTCCTCTTCTTGGATTTCATAGCCTCAAACACCATCTCCACATACCTGATCCAAGCCTCAGCTTCGGTTGGATCCTGTGTCCCCTGGAAATGATTCAGTCCCATCTGCCGGGCCTCGGTCACAAAATTTTGGTCTTTACCCCTGACTGGCTGCTCTTGTTGCTGTGGTGGGGGTCGATACTATGGTTGCTGTGGTGGGGGCGGGTATGGTTGTCGTGGAAAGTTTGGGAACGCAGCAAAGGACTGAGCCATCTGCTCAAAGAACTGCTGCATCCCCGAAAACGGTGGCATGCCCGGGTGATATCCCGGGGCAGGATATGCGTGCGAGGCATCCCCAAATCCTTCCGGCTCTTGGGCGTCCATGTGAGGCTCCTCTACCGGATGCTCCTCTACTGGCTCCTCACGGGGTACCCGCGGTGGCCTTCCACGTCTCTTTGGTGGCATTCTATAATAATCAACAAATGTCAATTAGTAACAATATTATTTTTGGCAGATTCCAAAGCTATTTATAAAGTTTAGTGACATGGACTCCCACCCTACAGCTCTGGCTACCTCTAGACTCTATGACCTAGGAGCAGACCGCTCTGATACCACTTAATGTAACGCCCATCTCTTCACCGAGACAGGTGTCACACCAGCTGGGCCGGGAGTGGACCCAACACAAGAGCTGTAGTCTTAATCATTTAAAATCAGGGTGTTCAAACATCAAACATATAAATAAGCAAACCCGGTTACCCACCGGTAGTTATATAACATCAGAGTATGGAAATCACACATCAAGTCCGGGCAACTGCGGCCCAAAATACAACAGGAAGCAAATTTACTTATTGTCTAATACAGCATAACAAGGAAAGAATAAGATAGGTCCGCCAGAGCCTGCTACTCGGATCCATATCTAGACCCTGAAAGGGGAAACGGTAACCAGAGGGACTGAGCTATACGAGCTCAGTGAGTGAATAATACTCCGCCAGGCATTATACACACCTGTGCTTGACAGGAACTGAATAATCTACTTTTGCAAAATAGTGTACATAGAAAATCATGAGGATCACATATTTATCTTGAATTAACTTTAGTATGCCATTTCATTCAGAAAACTCGCAAAAATACCATATGTAGTTCAATCAACAATATCATGACCCATTTACATCCATGGATAAAAGAAATGAAAATATCCTCGCGTCATGTAAATCTACAATCCTTAGTTCAATACACTGAAAGAGCCAGCATCCATCAGCCGAGTGACCGGATCCTGTAAACGGGAGACTCCGGAATAATCTGATCAAGTTCCCGTGGCCTGACGACCAGTGGAATAATCAGCCAGACTGTATCAATCGTCACGCGAGTGTCTTGTATTCGACTCGGGCACCCAGAAGAGTCGGGAAGGGGTTTTATAGAAAAAGAAATCATTTCACAAACTTTTTATTTTGAAAACAACGGATTAAAACAAATCGCTTCCCTTAGCCGATATCATCAACCATCATATATGGGCACTAACGCGTGCCCTGCTGGTCAATCATCTATGTCTACCTAAGGTACAGTCCACGACGCGGTAAATTAATCAATCCCAACCATCTATGGGTTAACTTAATAATTATTCCCGCTATTTCAATCAATAGCATATTGCAAGCATAAAATCTATCATACATGCATGGCGATAAAATCATCGGCAATCACAAACCGATAAGAAGCTTATGAAATACACGAAAACAATACACGGTGAACACATGTAATATAATCAAAAGAAACAGATCTACGGAGTGGATCCCTCACCTGTGTCCTTCGCAAATTTCTAGGAGTGGCTTGGTCCTACTTCATCCTCCGCGGGACCCTTGTCTCTCCCTAGAATCAGTAATAGTAACTAAAAGAGAATATGAAATACGGATTAGGTTCCGTATTCTAAAAATCAAAATTTGAAATCTAACTTGTAATTCGAAATCGCCAGTTAGAGTAGTCAGCTTGAAACACTCATAACATTCGATCCGGAAGCCTGATCGCAACGATCAAGCTCTCATTACGAAGGACTCTCGATGACCTTCCTAATGGTCCCTAATACTCCCCGATCGGGGAAAGTTTCATAGGCTAAATACGTCTATCAAAGGGGCAGCCCGGTATCGCCTTTCGACGGAGTTTCCCCATTTCTAGGGCTCCGAAACTTAAAAAAACATTCACCATAATCATAATTAATCTAGATCAGGCTTCATTACCCTCATTCAAGCAATTAATCCCATCATTTTCCCCCCTTAATCCATTCTAATTTCAGCCCTACAACATTAGCCTTAATGATCCTCCATCCATTCATAGGTATAGTTTTCACTTGCCGTTCGTCGGTGATCCAAGCTTGTCGGAGTTGTGGCTGGCCGGACTCGCCGGATTGGAGTTAGGAGTGGGGCAGTTGGACAAAGGAACAAAAGGGGGGCGGTGGCTGTCGGCGAAGGGCAGCCCGGGCGGCCTACTGGTGGTGCGCGCGAATAGTCGGCGGTGCTGGTGGGCGGGTGGCGCGGCCCCGGCCAGTGGCTCTCCCGACGGCGAGGCGGAGGTGGGGTGGGCAGCCCCAAGGCAGGTCACGGCGGGGAGAGAAGGGTGGCGCACGCGTGGAAGGGGAGGAGGAGGAAGAGAGAAGCGGGGCCGGCGGACGAGCGCCGGTAGCGGCCGGCAAGGGGTAGCTCCGGTGGAGAGAGGTTAGGCGCGGGTAAGGGGAGTCGTGGGTATGAACGAACGAGAGAAAGAGGGAGAGGTTTATAATGTGAGGATTTTCTTTCCTCTCTCTCTCTCTTCAATCATTTCTATTAAAACAAACTAAAATACTTAATTATCATGGAATGTCACATGTTTACTATTCCCTTACTTTATGTCCCATCGACGTCCCATCAAGTCCAATCGACATTATTCCCCTAATAATTCATCGACCCAGATCCGAGAAATCCAAGTCAATGATTCTGATCATCACAGGCGTACTGTAGTCCCACGGCGTCTGTCCCTCGTCGGACCAGATCCGCGAATACCGGTGCTTTACTTGCCCGATCTATTTCCTCGGAACTCTAACCCTTGTCTAATCCTCCCGGTTAATTAATCGGGTTTATTTATTCTTAAGCAATCCATCAATTAATTAATCGAGCTTTCAATCATTATCCGTTTCCCATTGCATCGCATCACCCTGGCTTGGCCCATTTGGGCCTTCTCATGGCCTGCTGATTGTGAAGTGGGATTTCCAGCCCATTAGTTTTCTTATTTTCACTTAACTCGATGTTCTTAATAATAAAATTCATTTTCAGTACTAATCCATCCCATTATTTAATTACAAATCAACCAAAAGATAACTTAGAATTTCCAGGGCGTTATAGTATTATGGATGAGTCTCAACAGGTCTTGACAGGAGATAAGGAAATCAGGGAGAGATGGAGAAACTACTTTGATCACTTGTTCAATGCAAGTCATGAGGATAACTTTACGGATTTTTATGCGTCAACGATAGAAAGGAACTTTAGCTATACACGTCAGATCAGGCCTAGCGAAGTTAAGGAGGCACTGGGAAAAATGAAGGCTGGAAAAGCTTGTGGCCCAGATGGTATTCCGATTGAGGTTTGGAAGTGCCTTGGAGAAGTAGGGGTAGAGTGGTTAACCAAACTCTTTAACTCTATCCTAAAAGGGGGGAAAATGCCAGATGACTGGAGAAAGAGCATTTTGGTTCCTATTTATAAGAATAAGGGAGATATTCAAAATTGCTTCAACTACCGTGGTATTAAGTTAATGAGTCATACGATGAAACTCTAGGAGAGGTTAATAGAGCATCGACTCAGGTATATCACGAAGGTGTCAGAAAACCAATTTGGTTTTATGCCAGGTAGATCCACAACAGAATCTATTTTCCTATTATGAAACTTGATGGAGATCTACAAAGAAAAGAAGAAGGATCTCCATATGGTTTTTATTGACATGGAGAAAGCATATGATAGGGTACCAAGACAAGTCCTTTGGTCGGTATTGGAGAGGAAAAACATTCATGTAAAATATATAAATATTATTAAGGATATGTATGAGGGAGCGGTTACAAGTGTGACAACAGTAGGAGGCGATACGGAGGAGTTTCCTATAACAGTGGGTCCACATCAGGGATCGGCCTTAAGCCCATACCTGTTTACCCTAGTAATGGATTAATTAACTAGTTGTATCCAAGATGACATCCCATGGTGTATGTTGTTTGCAGATGATGTTGTCCTAGTGGATGAGACTAGAGATGGAGTAAATCAAAAGCTAGAATTATGGAGAAACACTTTAGAAAGTAAAGGCTTTAGGTTAAGTAGAAGTAAAACAGAATATATGCACTGCAATTTTAGTCTAAGTAGGAGAAATGAAGGAGAAGTTAAACTAGGGGGAGTGGTAGTGCCTAAGGTTAACCATTTTAGGTATTTAGGTTCCATTTTTCAGGATGATGGGATGATAGATGAAGATGTAACCCATAGAATCAAAGCTGGTTGGTTGAAATGGAGAAGTGCCACGGGGGTGTTATGTGATAAAAAGATGCCTAACAAAATAAAGGGAAAATTTTATAGGACCACAGTTAGATCGGCCATGATATACGGAAGCGAGTGTTGGGCAACTAAAGTTCAACATATGCATAAGATGAATGTGGTGGAAATGAGGATGTTAAGATGGATGAGTGGTCATACAAGATTGGACAAGATTTGAAATAAACGCATCCGACAGAAGGTGCATGTTGCACCAATTGAAGATAAAATACGAGAAGGGCGTTTAGGATGGTTTGGACACGTATGCCGAAGACCCCCAGGTGCTCCAGTGCAAAAATGTGATAGTTTAGTTGTAGAAGGCAAGAAGAGGGGTAGAGGTAGGCCTAGGATTACGTGGAGAGAGGTGGTGTCTAAGGACCTACATATGTTAGATATTGAGCCACATTTTGCTTTTGACAGAGTGACATGGAGACAAAAAATTCATATAGCCGACCCCACCTAGTATAGGATTACCGATAAGTCAGCTAAAACGGTTTTCCTTCAGTAGCTTAGCTTTGTTTGTAAGCATATTGTTATGCTTCTAACATCCTAATCTCTCATAGGATTATTTGTTATTATTATCATTTATTTATGTATTTTTATTTTTAATTTTATTTCAGTTTATTTCATTTCATTTCATTTTATTTTTATTTCATATTTGACAGCGACATGAAGACAGAGAATCCATATAGCGGACCCCATCTAGTATGGGATTAAGGCTTAGTTGTTGTTGTTGTTGTTGTATCATAATTCGTATTTGAGAAATCTAATTTTATACTTATCTATTTTATCTCATATCAGTCTCTACGAGATTAACCCAAATCGGGTGACATGATGAATTTGACCTTGTTGATTTAATCACATTAAGCACAAATTTTTTTTTCTTCTGAAATTACCGATAGGTCCCTTATAACCCCAATTAATCCTAATTATGGTTTTATCCAATTTAATTCCTCTTTTCTCATAAATTCTAAATACCTTTAATTACGAGGACTTCTCTAATTATCTAATTAAAGAAATTAGAAAACTATTATTCCTAACAAAATTCAATACCTTCCAACCTTGGGGACTTCCTTTTATTAACCTAAGATTTTAGAAAATTATTTAGAAAAAATAATAATCCAAAATCGCCGGATTTTACACTAATTTAGGATTCTCTACGGTCCAGAAATAGATCAACTAGGTAGCTAGTATTTGGAAATAGTTATAAGGGATTCCTGGGGGATAGTGATCTTGGTGCCATGCTTTCTGCATTGATAAACACTATATTTCCAATTGGTAACCATAGTCTCTTACATTATTTTAGTTAGGATTAGATCATCATCTACCCTTTTTAGGCTAGGTAATAGAGTTCTAGTTAGTACTAGTTACCGGTCCCTATGGATTCAGCTACCCTATCTTCAGGGTACTTTACTACTTGAGTGACCCCATGCACTTACGGGCTAGCAGTACATCAAGTTTTTGGCGCCGTTGTCGGGGATCGGCATTCTAGGAACATTGGAGTTTTGTTACACTAGCTATCTTTATTTTAGGTTTAGTTTAATTTTTTATTTTTTATTTTTAGTTTATCTTATCTTATCTTATTTTCCTTTTTTATCTTTAAAAAAAATAAAAAATAAAAAATTTATAAATCTTTCCTCATTTTGGATTTTCATTATCTTTTTGTGCCTAATTGAATATTCTTCATTTAATTGATAATGGTTTTTCTTTCTGGTAAAGAGAATTACAATCAGTTCAATGTGGCTTATTACGGGCATCAATCATTCAAAGATCTCCTTATGTACTACACCTATCGTAATAAAAGGGCATTAAGAGAGCTAGAGGCTATGAAGTGGTGGCTGCCCCCCTTCAAGATGAGTTTAGACCACTTCATTCACTCGTTCCTCAGCAACACAACTTCCATAGAAGAATTGGCTTTGAGAGAATCTAAAGAGGTCGAGGAGTTTGACTTGGAGGAAGAGGTGAATAAGTTCAAAGCAATCACAAATCAATTAATACACGAGTTCTTCGGTGAACCAACCCCCGCCTCCCCGTTGCTAGTTTGTGAGACACGGTTCATCGAGCAAATCTTGTCTACTTCTACACGCACGGATGAAGTAAGGCTGATTTCATCGGTATGCAACCTACGTTGCCATGTCAGCATCAGGGATAGTAGTGAACACAATACTCAAAGTACAGGGACCGTATTAAAAAATTTTAAGGATTAATTACACTTTTCGTCCCTGAAAATGGTGTCATTGTTCACTTTTATCCTTGTATTTTAAAAATGTTCAATATTGTCCTTGTGTATTAGGAAAGTTTGTTCTTTTCGTCCCTGAAAATGATGTCATTGTTCACTTTTATCCTTGTATTTTTTAAAAATGTTCAATACAGTCCTTGTGTATTGCGTATTCTGTTCTATTTTGGTCCCTAACATTGTATTGCGCATTACACAAGGACCGTATTGAACATTTTTAAAATACAAGGATAAAAGTGAACAATGACACCATTTTCAGGGACGAAAAGTGTAATTAATCCAAATTTTAAAGTAGAGGGCTGAAAATGAATATTGGTGTAAGGTACTGGGATGAATAGTAGATTTATCTCATGAAGTAATCGACCGGGAAGTGGAAAATCAGGAACCTTGACAAGATATTGTGATATACTTGAAACAAAGTGTGGATGCAGAAGCAAGGGTGTAACACCCTCCTCCTTTTCAGTAGACAGGTGTCACACCAGCTAGGCCAGGGAGTGAACCCTGGCCTAAGGCTGCAAAAACTCATAATTTACTCATAATCAATACTAATATTATGATATCATAAAGTCAAATACGGTAACAGTGCAAACCATAAAGTCATAAAATACAAATACAAGTCTGCATAGGAGTTGACAATACTCCTCAAATCAAGAACACTAAACTCAAATACAAGAGATGGGCCAGACAGTCAGAGCCGACTAAGGTAGATGAGACAATATTCTCCACTCTAAGCACGATCATGTACCTGTCAACTAGCTGCAAAATGTCACACAACAATAGGGTGAGCTACAGGATCTCAGCGAGGTACGAACACCACTGTCAGGTATAAACGTACCTGTATGTCTTCGACAATATATAATAATATGCGGTAAAGTAAAGATATAAACTGTCACGCCCCGAACCACGGTTCGAGCACGTAGACAACCGGCCGCACCCAAACAGGGACTGGTCCCCATTGAGGCGCAAGGCCTAAGAGACTCTTATACAATAAGTATTCAGAGTTAATGATAACAGCGGAATCATAGATAAAAGGAGAAGGGAGTTTATACAACTCCACACAAGTACAATACCAGGTTTATACAACCCAAGACTAGGATCTAATCCTGTCACCCCTAGAAATTCATACGACAAAGGAATGCAAATTACAAGTCTCACACAGAATAAAAGAGGTACGCAGACCTCGATACAAATACAAGTGGCCGAGTCGGCAACTCGGTATAACCCCCGCCTAAACTCGACCCTACTCCTCCTCGTCTGAACCTGGAAAATATACAAGTCAGGTGCATGAGCCTAAGGAATAGGCCTAGTAGGGTCGCATAAACAATAAAAGAGGCGGAGGCCACAAACAAAGAACAAAATAAAGTAGGTACAAGTATACAAGTGCAACAACAACACAAGAAATCAACAAGTAACTGAAATGTGGATAAATGCACAGATATACTCAATCTCTGGCATATGTGATACTGGGATGTCTACGACATCAACGACACCATCGGTATCGTCTTCGGCCTAAGCCGGACTACGCTATAGCATACATGTGCACATGGTCAGAAAATACCGCTCTCTGACTGAGCCAGGTGGCCAGATATTATACGCCCTCTGCCGGGGCATCCGTCCGATGGAGCATCACGTGCTCGTGGCCAGATATTATACGCCCTCTGCCGGGGCATCCGTCCGATGGAGCACCAAGTGCTCGTGGCCAGATATTGTACGCCCTCTGCCGGGGCATCCGTCCGATGTATCATGCCTGAAAGTAAGAGATTCTAGTACAAATACCTAACAACAGGTATACATATATATCCAAGGCAGCAACATCTTGAATATATATAAAGATCAATGACCTCATCGAGATCGAAAGTCAATACGTATCTAAGGAGTAAACTCTACTCAAATACGCATAAGAAAACAAGAAAGCAAAATCTCCTCAAGACGTAAAGCCGATACATATGAGGAAACCCATCTCGAATATGAGTTGGAAACATCTCAAGAAAATATGAGTACGAAATCAAAGCGAGGTAGGAGGAAGGAATACTCACAAACCCCCCGTGCGAGAGCCTACATGGCTAGAAGCAACTCACTGATCCTCGTCGCGTCTCACGCGTCCGTCTAGGGATCTAGTAAGTAGAGTGACAAATCTTAGTTCTTTACATTCCAATATACCGTATTTAATATGAAATACAGCTATTCATGAAGTACTAATTATCCATCTTTAGAGATTAAATCATCATGTGATGGTTCCTCTAATCTCATCATACTTGGAAGACATAAGACTCACCCAAAGTATGCTCCCTTACTTAACAAGTATATCATGCCTTTACGGTTCTTAGGATGCCCCTAAGCATGCTTAAATATCCAAGATTAACTAATCCAACGCATGAAGTCATTAAGCATGTAAATCATGGAAACACGTCAAGATTAAGCATGTTAACATGAACATAGATGGGCATTTCTACTTAGCGATTTTCATGAAATTTCGGCGGCACCTCCCCTATTTGTAGGGCCCCGAAATTAATACAAACATTTCCATAATTTGATTTCTAACTACTCATACAAACATAACAATGAGAAATCAGTCCCCCCTTTGGTTCAATCGCCAGGTTCATCTTAAGTTTCATGATATCAACATCATATGTTGGTTGTCATTCCAATTAATGGTTTCACTCTCCACCAAAATCAATTTCATGAATTTAACTCTCCCTTTCCATACCAACCTCACTGCTGTTCGGAGTCGCCGGAGAAGGGTGAGCTGCTGTTATGGCTCGCCCCTAGATCTGGTGGCCTGTGATAGCCGGAGAAAGAAAGGGGGACAAAAAATGGCAGCTGACATTTGGAAGGAGAAGGCCGTTCACGCGTGGAGCTCCGTCGAGGAGGAGAAGGGCAGCCCGCTGCTGCTCAGATCTGGTGGCCGGAGCTCCACCAGAGGCGGAGAAGGGGAACTAGAGGCCGCCCAAGCCCGGACTGGTTGCTGGTCGCGGTGGCTGCCGATCGCGCACGAGGAGGCGGCGGCGGTGAGCTCCGCCTGGTCGCCCGCGGACTGTCCGGCCAGGACAGGAGGCGTAGTGCGGCGACGGGGGGCTGTTGTGGGTCGAGACCTCCGACGGTGTCAAGTGGGGGAAAAAGGGAAGGTCTCGCCGGTGATCGGAGTGGAGACGGGTGCGATTTCGTCCAACTAGGGCTCTGTCGAAGAGGGAGAACGAGAGAGGATGAGGGGAAAGCCTTTTTTCCCTCTTTCTCTAGCCATTCCTCTCTTTTTATTCAAAACTTAAATAATTAAATAATTATTTTACTGTAGCATCACATGTTTGACCATCTAATTGACCAGATCCGGATTTTACGCCCATGAACAGTACCCCTCAATCATTCGTCCAGAAATTGTAAATTTATTTATAAAATCTTTACTTCATCCCATTCTTCTTTCTATCGTGTCACGGGTTACAATAACGTCGTAGGGTCTGTCTCTCGGTAGACCAGATCCGAGAATAACGACTTTTAGTCAATTCCTTCTGTCACGGGCATACTGTGGCATCACGGGACCGTCTCAGTCCTCGACCAGATCCATTTTTCCCGGGATTGAATATTTGTTTATTTTCTCTTCTCGATAATTACTCCGAATTGATTATCACATAATTAATTTGGATTAATTAACAACTGATTTATCTCGAGTAATTAACTCTTAACAAATTTTGGGATTATTCAGACATGTAATTTTTCCCAAAACTTCACTGCTCATCATATTGAATTGCCATTCTAAAATTCTGGGAAAATAAATAGAAAATCTTTATTTATTTTGGGGCGGGTTTTACATAAACTGAACTATATTATAAAACATGAAGATAGAATGTTGATCATAGACATGAATCATGCCAATATCAATAGAAAACAAAATAATAAGCACATATGTGTTTCTTTATTCATTTATCATCAGTACGGGCGACGATTTCCACATTTGTCATGGCTGACCAATCAAAGCCAGTAGCCAACACGGTTGGATCACTCAACAACCGGAAGGTTGACAATCTGTGAAATCAAATCATCATCATCAATCATATTAGTGTCAACTACACCTCTACTTCCACACTGCGGAACCAGAGTTGAAATGAGAGGATCAATCAACACCCGATAGCTCTTCGGTCGAATCAATCAACAACCGTTGAGCTATAGTATGTATACGTATACTAAGCACCCGATGAGTATGGAAAGGGGGTTTTATTTCTTGAAATCAGGAGGGTTTGAAAACAGATAATTAGACTAAAGAAAACAGAGTTAAGAAAACCACCCTTCCCTACCTACTATCGTACTCTATGGTGCAGGCAGGTATGTGAGTACGGTACAGTGCACTAATATTTCTATCAATCTTTTATTTCCATTTCTTGAATATTTATGTGCTTTCCACATGCTCTTAAGAAGAAAGATTTCAAATCCCGAACATAATCTATAAAGTCATGCTGTAATACTCAAGTACTTTATGAAGAATAATAAACTCAATTCTTGAATTCACAAAGAATCATGTTGTTTATATATAAAAAAAAATATGCATGTTTCAATTCTATTATAATTAAAATTCTAATCCTAATAAATTTAATCTATCATAATCTTGGCCAAATCAGGATTTGATAGAATAGATAATGACACAAAAAATTAGATTATATCAAAGTGGGCCAAAATGAAATATTTCATGGCTCTAAACATAAATGAAATATTTATTTTGAAATTAAAATATTTGAAGATAAAAAAAAGAGAAATATATTCGGATCCGGTCATATCCCAAGATAGCCCGAGAACACATATCTCGAGGCAATCTCAAATTCCAAAATTGCCCCGAGAACAAATATCTTGAGGTAATCCCAAATTTCAAAATAGCCCGAGCACAAATCTCTAGACAATCATGATAATACTAATCCCGGGCAAAAAAGAAGGTGAGGATAATTAATTAATTAATTAAATTTAAACTCGTTCTTATCTTGTCGGGAGGGTTGGGATTTATCTGTTGATTTCACGGAACGAAATCCCTCGCACGAAGATAAAAAGACAGGAAGGGCTTCTAAAAAAGAGAAAAAGGAAAAGGAGAAGAAGAAGAGGATCAGAGAGGACACTGAGACAAAGAAATCAGAGAATTGAAGGAGGCCTTTGAAGAAAAGCAAGGTATATAATATATAAATATTTTTTTTAAGCAAAATATAATAAAAATAGAAATAGAGAAAAAGAGCTTCCTCCTCTTCCGATCCAAATTTCTTCCGCCAGCTCCAATAACGCCGCCACAAGGCTCCCCAGCCAAGACGCCCGGCGGCGCTGCGTGCCAAGGCCAGCAAGACGCCGCCTGCGTGCGCGACGCGCTATGCGATGCCGCTTCCAGCCACAAGACGCCGCTCAGCCTCGCCTCCTCGCGCGCCCGCCTTGGCGCGACTCAAGACGCCTCTTCTCTGCGGCCAAGATTTGCTCATGCCTCGCGAAGCCCTCGTTCCCAGCAAGGCTCAAGACGACTCTACCTCCCAAAGACGCTGCGCTCCCCCTACCCACCTCGCCGCAAGCCAGTCCACCCCAATCTGGAACACCTGCGCAGTCTTGATCCAACGCCCTCCTCTCCCGCCTACCGCCTGGATCTAACGCCGCCAGTCCACCGCCGGGGTTGCCGCTATGAGGCCGCCCTCACCAAGTTGCTGCTGCTGTCATGAATGAGGAAGATGGTTGCTGTTGCTGTCCTGAATGAGGAAGATTGTTGCTGCTGTTGTCCTAAATGAGAAGATGGTTGCTGCTGCTGTCCTGAATGAGAAGATTGTTGTTGCTGCTATCCCGAATAAGAAGTCTGTTGCTGCTGCAAATGGAATCACAAATAAAAAAAGAGAAAGGAAGCTGATTGCTGTACCATGCTACTGCCTTGAAGCTGATTGCTATGCTGAGGAAGCTGCTGTGCTGCCATCACGAGAGGAAACAACTGCTGATGCTTTTCTAATGTTGTGTTGATATCACTAAAGCTGATGCTAAGTAGATGAATGTAATTGTGATGTCCGCACGAATATAAATTGATGCGCATATAATCTGTTTGACAGAACATCCCAAGGGAATTTCATGGAGAAGAGCTGCTATGAAGCTGTTGTTGCTGCAATTCGGTGGAAAAGAGCTGAAGAAGTTGCTGCTGTGTTGCTACAGAAATCAGCAAACAAGAACACCATGGAATTGTTTAGCATGGGATAGTTCCTTCTCCATTTCTGAAGAACAACTCCGAACATGGCAGCCGCATAAGTACATAGGAGAAAGAAGGATCCCAAGCTACCCCATATGTGTTGTGGGATATTCAAGGAAAGAAGGAAATTTTGGGGGACATGCTTTCAGTCCAAGCTGATTGGAAAAGAGATGATAACAATAAACTCAAGTCTTGCTGCTATGAAAGCATTAAAAATCATTACTCTTTTGACTGCTGCCAACAAGAAGATTAGATGACCAGTATGTTCAGTGATGAGAACCCTAACTCTTGCTTCGTCATGGAAGGGTGCTGGATAACTATTAGATATCATCAATGGAAAGTGGACATGTACTATTGATTGGAACAAATAGAAGGCATGGAACCAGTTGGCGGAGCAAAATATGAAGTTGCATGTTGCTGCAAAGAATAAGAATGAAGTTGAAAGGATGCTTTAACAATCCTGAGTTGTTTGAGTAAACAATGAAAAGCTGCACCTTATAGAGCTTGATGCATGACTATTGGGCATATTCCCTACCAAGGAGAAGATGGTGAAAGCTGAAGATGGGTTGAAGAAAAATTGCTATCCTGTTATTAAGAATGTCATGAATGTTTCAATTGTTATGCTAAATGCTGAACTCCCTGTGGATGATGATACTCATTGCTCAATTTATAAATATGAAGAACAAGCAAAGAAAGACAACATCCTCATGAAAGAACTACGGAAGGGAATTCAATTGTTAAAATGCTTACTGCTGCCAGAAAATTTCAGGCTTTCGGCCCCACCTTAAAGTTGGGATATTTAGTAAATAAAATTTCTGCATTATACTTGATCGTTGAGGTGCAGATTAAGGTCTAAATATTTAACCTTAAGTCATCAGGAGTCTGAACTTATCAAATGGACTTGAAGCTATGGTGAATCTAAAACTGAAATTCTCTTCAATACCAACTATTATGGTGGCTAATGATTTTGAGGCATGCCAAAGATAGAGAAAGGAGGCAATCCTGCAGCTTTGTCTGTTTGAACATCGTCCAGTCAAACATCGATAACTTTTGCAAGAAGACTCCGATTGGGATGAAATTTTTGGCATTGGAAACTAGACTTCCAGAGCTTTCCAACCATGTATAGCACAGTTCCTATCAATGGCCCTGTAGGTACAGTTCTTGATGGAAAGAAGACTAATTCTTGCAGTTCTGCCAATCTGACCACCATTCATTCAAACGGTGATAACTTTTGATAGGGAACTCTGATTGAAATGAAATTTGTGGTATTTGAAACTAGACTTCAAGAGATTTCCAACCATGTATGGCACAATTCCTATCAGTGCCCCAGTTGGTACAGTTCTTGATGAAAAGAAGACCAATTATTGCAGTTTGGCCAGCTTGACCACCTTCTATTCAAGCGCTGATAACTTTTGCTAGAAAACTCCGATCGAGATAAAATCTATGGAGTCGGAAACTAGACATCCAAGGCTTTCTAACCATATATGGTGTGGCCCATATTGATGGCCCAGTTGGTACAGTTTTCAGTTACAAGGCAGGGCAAGAATGCCGTAAACATATGGGCTGTTGGCGACCACGACCCGACAATACTACAACATGAATTCAAAGGGGATGGCGAGGTGGAAGGCGGCATTCCTAAATAATAAAATAAATAAACAAATTAAGCAAATGAACAAATAAATAATAAGTATGAACATCTCATGATGATATCCATATGTAATGAAAGTCATGATAAATAAAGACCATTTTCATATTATGTTGCCTCTTTACTTGTACTTTTGCCCTTAATCGTAGGTTCCTAAGACACTGTCTAGGGTAATTAATAATAGAGGCTTGCCTCTATTAGGAATGGAAGAACCCGCAATATTAAAACAAATACGACATTTGTGATTCGATGTATCGCCTGGTGTCTCTTCACAGACGCAATGCCAGGCGGCTATTTTCGATCCCACACATGTATGATAAAAATATGGGAGAAATACGGTAAATTTCCAGTTGTGTTCCCTCACCTTAGTCTGAGTAGGTCTTAAGGCTGGCTAGGTCCTTCAGCAGTAACTACCGTGCCTTTGCCTTTTTCTTGTCCTTAAAATAAAAAGAAATACGGACTTTCAGGAATATGAAAACTATATTTTTATTCCATATTCTACTTAGACCGATTAGAATAAAATAGTTCCATCAAGTCTAAATACAACACAATTTCTCTTAGCAATTCCTTTTAGCATGAACTTCATATCTTTAATAGACTTAAAATACAGAATCATTCAATTACAAGTCTTAGCTCTAAAAGCTTCTAGCATGCTCCTTAGATGTAATTAAATGCTAAACATGATCATGGAGGTTTATTCAACTATAATTTACTTAAGATTATCTACAAAAATCCGACAGCACCTCCTCTAATTATCGGGCTTAAAATTATTCTACAAACATTACACAATATAATTAGAATTAAACTTATCAATCAGACATGCATCTCATGGCATCAATTATCTAGTTTATTTCTACAACCATACATTCAGATCTTCCTAGCTGATCTCTTGGTCAATACCCCCAATTACCTTTTCCTTGCTTTCTCTTAGTGCACAGTCGCCCGTTGACGTTTGAATCGAGCTTCCGTTGTCTTAGTTCCCTCGTAGTGGTCTTCTACCTCGCCGAAGGCCGACAGGAAGGAAAGAGAGGAAAACCGGATCTGAGAACAAGCACAGTTGGTGTCCCGGGACTGTCGCCTTGCCGGTGACTGAGCCGCCATACCTGGTCCAGGAGGCTGAGCAGAGGGAGCCAGAGTTGCCGGCGCAAGGACAGAATGGATCCGTAGGTTGGTCTCACGCGATATCTAGACCTGACCTTCACCGGAGAAGGAGGGAAAGAAGACATCGCCGCTCAACAGCGCGGCGGGGTCCGGAGACGAAATTAGGTCGCAGGTCACATGGCCACATCGCCTCGAAGGATGCCGGCAGAGCTGAACGGAAAGAAGGAGAAGGCGCAACTACAGTTGCTCGGCCAACTGCGTGAGGGTGAGGCGAAGGGATAGACGAGGTTGAGGCTCGGTTAAGGGTTTCTCTAAGAGATCGAAGGAGATGGAGAGATTTATTCATCTCCCCCTCCATCATCCACTTTACCTTTAATA
Source organism: Dioscorea zingiberensis (assembly GCA_026586065.1). Taxonomy (NCBI): domain Eukaryota; kingdom Viridiplantae; phylum Streptophyta; class Magnoliopsida; order Dioscoreales; family Dioscoreaceae; genus Dioscorea; species Dioscorea zingiberensis. The sequence goes on from CM048824.1 coordinate 32,558,188, forward strand.
ATGTAACTCATTCTTTATTATATTAAAATCAATTTGCACTCGTGATAATACAGTAGCTTGGTTAAATATTGATTTTGTCATGGGTCAGATAGTTGCCTGACCAAGATCCACGTTTCTCAGCTTTTGACTTTGCCAGTCGTGCTTTATCGGAACTCATATTTTTGTCCCGGTTTCTCGGCTTTTGACTTTGCTAGTCGTGTTTTATCGGAACTCACATTTTTGTCATGTTTCTCACACTAAATAGTTGAATTAATTAACACTTACTAATTCCTCCAATTAATAAGCCAGGATTAATCTCTTCAGTCTATCTCCAACTATTTCATGTCTAATTGGCCTGGCCCAATGCGACTTGCTCTGGCCCAAATTATTGCGAGACTAGACTTTAGATTCATTAATTCTTTATTTTCCCCTTAATTGGGTTTACAAGTAGTTAATATCTTTTATGTGCTAATTAATCTTAGTAATTATTTCTATAAATGTATTTATTTATTCATAAAAATTCTGGGGCGTTACAAATGGAGTGTTTTGAGGAGGCAATTGAGGAAGCGTTTGGAGAAACCAACAAAGGTAAAGATCTTAACAAGGAGACATGAAATAGTTGGAGGTGGGTTGAAGAGAATAATCCACGTGAACTGATTGGAAAATTTATTTAGCGTTCATTAATCTAGATAAAGTAGATCGGGCCTAGTCAAAAACAAGAAAATATGGATCTCGGTCGCGTGTGTAAATGTCACCCGTGAAGTACAGTGGGTCCGTGACCTATGAAACATACGTAAAGAATAATTTAATAAATAAATAAATAAAATATTATATTTATCATATAGATCCGTAATAAGCGGATCTGGTCGGAGACTCATTTTTCTTCTTCCGTGTTAATACAATAATCATGTGATAAAAGATAAAGCCAATGATTGATTTGCTTTAATAATACATGTGTGTATATGAAGAACGATTTAGCGTTTGCGGAAAGGGAAATGAATTAAACCCTTTCCCATTTCCCTTCTTCTCCATCCTAAGTTCACCCATACGCGCAGCTACCCCGACCTTCTCGACCCTTCCTCGCGAGCAGCTAGCCGTGCTCTACTAGTCCGCCTTCCCTATACGCGCGCGTAGCGCACCAGACGCCGGAGCTCCGCCGATGCTACCTAGGCCTACAGCGCCGCCCATGTGCCCTTGCAGTGGTCGAGCTTCGCTTGGCCTGCAACCTCGTCGGAGCTCTTGTCCGCAGCGCCGCTCCACTGCAGCCCTCGACACCACCTTGAGCTGCGCGTTGCCTGAGCGCCGACCAGTACCACTCTATCTTAGATCTGGCAAGCTGCGCCACCCTTATGTCCGGCATGCAACTACCTTCATGCGCGTGAGCTAAGATCCGGCCGCCAATGACCACCGCAGCCTTCAAACACCTTCTCTTCCGGTTGTCCTGACAGCGAGCTAGTTCACGAAAGCCCCTCGAACATATGAAGCTCGGGGCCAAGCCGATCTAGTCGTTGGTATTGCAAATATGCTATTGGACAGGCTGAGTTAAGGTTGGAGACCCTATTAATACAGGTTTTAAACTCAATGGATGGAATTATGATGTGGTGTTTGTATGCATGAGTTGTATACTATAATTAGACGTGTAATGGTGAATGTTGTATTAATTTTCAAGGCCCTCCAAATAGAGGAGGTGTTGCCGAATTTTTGTAGAAAAACTTAAGTAAATTATAGACGATTAAATCTTCATGATCATGATTAGCACCTTATCACTCTTAGAGAGCATGTTAGAAATTCTTAGGTTGAGATTAAGAGGAAGAAAAGCTAAGTTCTCTAGTTTAGCGATTCCGTATTTTCATGCTTTAGAATACGAAGTTATGTTAAGAGAAATTGTGCTTTAACTTGATGGAACTATCGTATTATAACGAGTCTAAGTAGAATATGAGATAAGAATACGGTTTTCGTAGTTCTGAAAGTCTGTATTTTGATTTTAAGGACAAGAAAAAGGCAAAGCCAAGGCCGCTGCTGCTGAAGGACCTAGCCAGCCTTAGGAACTACTCAAACTAAGGTGAGGGAACACAACTGGAAATTTATCATATTTTTCCCGTATTTTCATCGTACTTATTTCTTTGAGAATTCATGTTATGAGTTTATTAGTTTTCATAAAATCCGTTGAAGCATGACTTTATTGATCATATTCGGGATTTGAAAACTTATTTTTTAAAAGCATGTGGAAAGCACATAAATATAACAGAAATAGAAATGAAACATTTGTAGAAATATTAGTGCACTGCACCGTACCCACATACTTGCCTGCACTAGAGGTGGCTCTACATTAGAGCCAGAGAGTACGATACTAGGTAGGGATGGGGTGGTTTTCATACTCTGTTTTCTTTAGTCCAAACTATCTGTTTTCAAACCCTTCTGATGTCAAGAAATAGAACCCTCTTCCCGTACCCATCAGGTGCTTAGTATACGTATATATACTATAGCTCAACGATTGTTGATTGGTCCGACCGGAGAGCTATCGGGTGTTGATTAGTCCGCTTATTTCCTCTCTGGTTCCGCAGTATGGAAGTAGGGGTGTAGTTGGCATTAATATGATTGATGATTATGATTTGATTTCACATTTTGTCAACCTTCCGGTTGTTAATTGGTCCAACCGTATTGGCTACTGGCTTTGATTGTTCAGGTAGGACAATTATGGAAATCATTTCCGGTACCGATGATAAATGATTAAAACAACACATATGTGCATATCTTTGGTTTTCTTTTGATATTGGTATGACTCATGTAAAACGATTGAAGATAATACATCGACTCCCATGTCTACGATCAACATTGTATCTTCATGCTTTATTATAGTTCAGTTTATATCTCTACTTTACTTTATTTTACTTTTAATATTTATTGTCAAAAACATACAGGTATGTTTATACCTGACAATAATATTTGTACCTCATTGAGCTCCTGTAGTTCACACTATTTTTGTGTGACATTTTGCAGGTAATAGACAGGTAGCTGACCGTGCTTAGAGTAGAGAATAGGGTTTGTCTACCTTAGTTGGCTCTAACTGTCTTGCCCATATCTTGTATTTGAGTTTAGTGTTCTTGATTTGAGGATTATTGTAAACTCCTATGCAGACTTGTATTTTTATTTTATAACTTTATGGTTTGTACTATTATCGTACTTGACCTTATGATTTCTATTTATAGCGTTTGATTATGGTAAATTCTTGGATTTCACAGGCTTAGGCTCGGGGTTCACTCCTTGACTTGCCTGGTGTGACACCTGTCCACTGAAAAGTAGAATGGTGTTACAGGTGATGTCCTGCATTTTCACTAAACTGTCATCTCTACAAAGCGTTGAGCCATTTTTGAATCTAATCAAGACTTCAAAGAAGTGGTGAATTTAATACAAAGAGGAAGGTCTTGAGAAGGATGCAACGGCTCTTATTATGAAACAGTCAGAATAACATAAAGGGAGTCCAGCTAGAGACCTAAAATTACACGGCTCTTGGGAGGCAACCCCAATCTGGTTAGTTTCTAGTCAGGTTTCATAGTTAGTTTCAATTTTAGGCTTAGAGTAGGTATATATGAGTAGTGATTTCTATTCTTTGATATTTTTTAGTATTCATATGATTTCCAAGGTGCTTAATGACTAATTTTTTTGTCTTTAGACTCAAGTAAGAACAGGAAAGAACAAGAAAGCATGAGTTAACAGAGAGTTACACGCACCAAGACATGGGCGTGTGATAGATCATATAGCCTTCAGGATGAAATATAGAGAGTTACATGCTCGCAGCACCACTGTGTCGACATCCATATAGTTCAAATGCTCCTTACACGGGCGTGTCAAATTTCTGAGCACAATGTCACAAAATACAGAAAGATACACGGCTAGGGATACGGGTATGTGAAGGCTGTATTGCGACTCACATGGTTCAATTATATCTAATACGCCCGTGCGCCACATATACTGCCACACACAAGGCCGTATACAGCCCTTGTGTGGCCAAACAAGTTGAATTCTAGTGCATTAAAAACGTGATTTAGGGCCATCGTAGTCAATCCCTTCAACTTTCCTCTATCAATCCACACTTCGAGCGATGGGGCTGGTATCGCCGATATGTACATTACAGGGTATTATATATCAAGCCGTAACCCCAGCAACACCAAGAGGCCACAGATCCAACAGCAATAGCTGGGCCGAGCACTGCACCACCACCATCACCAGTAGCTTCACCACCGGCTCCAGCCCAGACTCCCTCCGAGAGGGACGCACTTTTAGACTGGCTGGTAGGGGTTGTTCATCTTCTCTACTAGCGTGATGGGATTTAGTACCCATCCTCACCAATAGCTCCTACACACACCACAAAGGATTGGGTGGATTTTGAGACCGTCGGCGAAGAGGAAGAGAAGTGCGCTGATCGATCATTATGAGATTTCTTTTTCTTTTCAGCACTTTTGTATTTTTCTTTTATTTTCAAATGCCTAAGGGCCCATGGTATATCCATCTCTATCTATCTTACTTTTGAGCTGCCTTTAGTGTTCACATGATATTCGGAACTGTATAACTGTGAAACATTAACAGGGAAACACGACAAGAGTAACCATATATCGCATATCGAGTAAAGTTCCACTACTCCCCATTTTCCCCCTTTTTGTTCTTCATGTCATATTCTTTTATTACATATAATGGGTACATTGGAGATAATGTGCAATTTTAGTGTGGGGTAGGGATTAGCTATGTTTATATTGTTTATGATGAGTGCTAATTCAAGATGGTCTATGATAGTTAATGATTGGGAGCCCTCTTTGAGTCTAGGTTGACATTAGTGTTTGATGTCAAAATTTTATATATATATATATATATATATATATATAGTTGAACCTTACTTGACACCTCAATAAAATTTGAGTACAAACCTTGAATTTGTTGTCACTTGCCTTGTAACACCTGCCTCTCAACTCTGGCAAATGTCACACCAGCCAAGCCAGGAGTTCACCCAACCCAAACGCGATGTCCTGATAGCCGGTATAGATCGATATAATCATAATAAAATGAACAACGAGGTTACTAGATTATATAAACTCTGATCAATCTGCACTATCTAACATAAGATATCTAGATAACTAAGGTCATAGATACCAATACATGACATAATGGACTCTAGTCATACAGGTACATCAGAGCCATCTATCGAATAGTCACCACTGCTCAAACATCCTTCTGGGTCTAGCTATGTTGAGCTGGCTGTACCTGCAATTTATTGGGGAAAGGGGGATAAGCTTTCACGCGCTCAATGAGAGAAAACCACTAATACAAGGAAGCATAAAAAAGAACATATTGAAAATATATAGATCTTGAAATAATGCTAATCATATGCAATATCTTCTATCAGATGTCATGCCAAGCATTTAGAAAACCAAATCCGGATACATCCAATAATACACGCATTTATAGTGTCTCAACACCTATGTAATCCTCTGATCATATCGTCCTCATATGTACCCCTAACTCAATGCCCCATAATAATACCAGGTAATTAAGTCCCGTGCGGAACGTATCTCAATCCCTAATGACCTTATGGTATAAACAGACATATTTTGCGTAGGGTGCACGTCATGATATTCTCAATTCATATGTTATCTTGTTCCTGTTTTATACTTCCACACATGAATTTTCACTCACAGTGTAAGAATAAAATAATCAGTCAACTAGTAATATAATCATAGTACAAAATCAATATCATTGCACAACCTTCAATATAAAACTTATACGAATGCATGTAAACAAAACCGATGAAAACCCGATCATAAATGCATCTAAGTAGAGTGACAGTCCGTTACCTGAGGTCCTTCACTATTTCAACTTGACTATATCCTCATGTGGGATCCTCAATTTGCTTTCCTTGTCCCACACAGGTATAAGAAAGATATATATTTAAACTTGAACCTCTTTTGAAACTATTCTTATTTCTAATATCATTAACCCAGAACATAATTACATGTAAATACCATTACATAGTATAGCTCATCCCTAATCAAGGTTTATATCCATAAGTTAATAAATCCTCTAGTATGCATTAATAATATTACCTGAATTATGCTCAAGCATTTAACCTGAATGGTATATTACAATCAATTCATATCTATAAGTTATTGAATCCTGTTGATACTGGTAGCTTGAACTCATAATACTTGGTACCATATGATACTTCACTACTATGCCTCCTGAGTTATGGTTATACAGTAGGCACACACAAGAAAATTGGTTTTTAGGGACCATGTTTTAACTACTAGATGCAAAACTGGTCCTAAGATGTATACTAATAGGGACCAGATTTATGGTCACAAAATTTCAATTTGTCAAATAGTATTAAGGACCAAATTTTTTCTAATCCTTATAACTATAAAAATATGGTCCTTATTTCTTGTAATTGTGTGTGTCATCATGTAACTTATATATATACTCATAAGAGGAGTTAAAAAAATAAACAATTTAAACCTAAATCACAGCCTCCCTGACTTCGCGAGGAGACCATCGAGCGGACATGGTGTAAGAGATGTCAGAGAACCTTCGTACATACTCTACACCACAGAACTCGACGAGAGTGGAAATGAAAGGCAAGAGCCTTCTGATCACCACCTTTGAGCACATTTGTTCTTATGATGCTGAGGGGTCGAAAGAAAAGGAAGGAGGGAGGTTTAGGTTTCTAGGGTTTTGGTTTCCAAGGTTTTTAGGGGGTAGGGCTTGAAGGGGATGGATGAAGTTGGTGGTGAGTGGGAAGGATGGGAGAACGGTGGGATCGATGTCGGAAAGTATGTGAGGTACACAACAAAGCAATGGAGGCGCTCGAAAGGGTTTTTAGTGCTTACTCGAAGCCTAGCTCGATGAGAAGGCAGCAACTTATTAGGTAAATACTCATTAAGATTGAGCCTAAGCAAATCAATGTCTGGTTCAAGAATTACAGGTAAACGGGGTTTCCCAAGAAGATAGTGAATTTTTCTTCTTAATTTTGCTTTCTTTGTTCTGGTTAAGAGGTTTTTTTTTATGTTTCTCATTTTGGTTCGTGGTTGTGGATATGAATATTGTAGCTTATGAAATGCATGGAGTTTGCATCTTGAATCCTTCTTCAACTGGTGTTTGACTTCCAAGTAGTTGTTTTTTAAATATGTTCTTTTTAAAAAGCTCAATTTGGGGTTTTAATTGTGTTTTTATCCGAGAATCCATGGGTTTATCATTGGAATTTCATTTGTGACCCCATTTCTCAATGAGGTTATCATGTATCTTCGATGTTAAATAGTGAGTGTTTAGAATATGGCTTCAATCTTTTGATTATTTGGATTTAAGTTGTCACCTTGACTAATGGATAAATCCCAATGATCTTCCACTTTTGTGTTCTAGCCATATGGATTATAACTAAAGTGTTGTTTTTCATTAATTGACTCTGCAATTGAAAGCTCATTAAGCTCTAATGATTGTTGCCTTTTTTTTATTACAACAAAATGCCTTATCACAGTCGCTCTTTTTGTCTTTCTTCTTAAATGTAGAAATTCTATAATGGAATATGTTTATCTGTTTTTTCGTGAAATTAGAGAGAGAAAAAAGAAAATCTTTTGAGATGGGTATGCTGCAAGTTTCTGTTTGGTTGTGGTAATAACCCCCTCAAATATCTGACTTCAAGATTGTTGCTTTGTTTGTTGATGGTTAATAAGATGTGGTTTTGAGCAATTATTTGGGGTGCTAATATAGTGTATAGATATGATGTTAAACTTTGGTAATTAGATTATGGGAAAATCAAAGGAAGGAAGCTTCGTGGTTCCAAACTATTAATAAGAAGTTTACTACCATGAACAAGCTGTTGATGGAGGAAAATGACTATTTGTAGAAGCATGTATCTCACCTTGTATACGAAAATGGCTATATTCACAACAAGGACAATACTGTAAGTGTTTTTTTCCTTGTTTATTTATTTATTAATTTCTGCATTATTTACTCTTGGTGAGAAGATAACCAAGCCTGCTTTCATATGGTGCTACAAATTGGCATTATTTTATTCCATCAGTTTTCCTAATCAATTCATTTGAGTCTATTTGATGTTACTGATATAAGTTTTGCCTTGGTTAAAAGGCATGACTACTATTGGAGATATATGCTTGATGTTGTCTAAGAGATTACATTAACTCATTATTGCAATATTTCATTGGCTATATGATGTATTAGAATAACTTGGGTATCAATCTTGTTTACCAAGTTATGGTGCATGCTATTTGTGACTAAAATAAAAGAACTTGCCTGTTCAACTGAATAACATGAGTGTGTTCAAAATTTCATTGTTGTCATTTTTTTATTAGCACAAATTAGTGAATTAAGATGTGTTACTCAATGTACTATGGTGAAGTTCTGTCTTTTAGTTTTCATATATGCCACCATCATGTACCTCTGGGGAATATTTGTAGCTAATTTCACATGTCTTCACTTGAGTTTATCTTTTATTTATTATTTTTTTAAATTGCATGTCTGTGTGTAAGAATCTGTAGAAACTACACAGACACCACGCTAGTTTTGAGTTTGTAGTGACAAGTGGTCAGCACCAAAAATAGAACACAACTCCTCAACATCCTCAACAGGATGCAAAAAACCTCAACCTAGTTGGGTAATTGATTCGAATTGCCTTGTTATCCTAGCATTTGATTCAGCTGGGTTTTTTTTTATTCTTTTACTTAAAATTGATGCATTATTTTTCTTGATTTTAATGTGGAGGGAGAAAAGGATGGCAACCCACAGTTGGCAACCATTTTTTTGAGACTCGCAAGAAGAATAACAATCTTTTGAATTAGAAACAATGAAAAAACATATGTGTATGAGTAATTTAACATGTCTCTTATATATATTTGTTGGATAGTGACCTGATATATGTGTTTCTCATATTTTGTAGGCTTGAATCCAAGAATTGGTGCAATCTCAGCCTTCTTTTGATAGTAAAGAGATGGTGCAAAGATGTTTTGGAAGGCTAAAGACTTTAAAGGTGCTGCTTCTTTGAAGGTGATGGAGCCAAATGCTCATGCTTATACCGCAAGTGCACGGGTCGTGTCAAGTAAAAAAGTGGACTAATAAGTTGGATGTCGAACCCACAGAGACCGAAAAATACTAGTACTAATTGTCTGTCTTTTATCTAGTCTAACAAAGAGTTGGTAAAGTCTTAATCTAATTCCTAAAACTAAAGAAAATTGATAATTAGACATCACTAATGACTGTTTTGAATCTTGGGGTAAATCAATTATAAGAAGCGGGTATTGAATGAATCCCCCTTGGTTTTCTAACAATATAGATACTGGATGATAAACTTAACAATTGCAATCAATTGGACCAAGGATTCCTATATCGTTTTCACTCCCGCTATTGCGGCCGAATTACTAACATTGAGTGGGGCTCTAGGGAATCTACTTCTTAGAAAGATCATGGGAATAAGATATATGAAAGAGTTGCTCTTTTTAATGCTTGGGTTCCCAGTGCACTCACAATCTCTTTTATTGAGGTAGTTCTAATATGAGGAGGTGTTCGCTTCTTCCCTCTATGAACCTATTGTGATGCTGGGCTGTCACAATGTAACACTCAATAGATCTCAAATCAAAGACAAGCAACTAAATACCATTAAGATCCAACATCACGGTTAAACTACAACCAAGGGTTCATCAATGCCTAAATATTAGAATATTAGTTCTCCATGAAAGAAGATCACAAATCCATTACAATAGAAGAAGAAAACATCAAGATGAATACAAATAAACCTTCCTCCAATGTTTCCTCCACTGTTAAGGTTCATATGGAATTGTAGCAAAATATCCTTTCAAGCCTTTGCTATCTCCCAAGAGGATCCTTCCAAACCCTAGCCAAGAATGAGCTCCAATATCTCCAAGACGACCAAAAAGGTGGCCAAATGACAAGAGATGGTTTCCAAACCCTACACTTTTGAATTTATATAATTTCCAGCCTTTGTAAACTATCTCACATGTTTTATGTTTAAGTAGGATCAACTTTAATGAAAACTAGGTGAGAATCAAGTCCTAAACGGTCTCTGAAATGGCTCAAACGCGGGCTGAAAATACTATAGATAGGCTGAAAAAACTGTAGCAGACATTATAGACGGGTCCGTCCCTGTAGCAAACTGGGTCAGCAACAACCTCATTCATATAGCAAACGAGGTCGTTCATGACCTCGTTCATATCGGAAAATACTGTAGCTATGATAAAACCTGAAAATATTATAGCAGACTATTTCCTTAACATCTTTGGAGTGTCTAAAAATCCTTCTTTTGGCTCAAAATCTTGGGGGAACTTTTTCATAATGTACTGGAGCATTTTTAGGTTCTTTGTGGCTCCTTGAATTGACGTTTTTGCCCTTGAAATAGCTCGAAAAGTCTTCTTTGTCCCGAATTGCCCCAGATGTGTCCTGTTTCACAAATTTAACACATTATAAATACTAGCGTGCTACAATTAATCAAAATCATATGCCAAATATATGCAAATATGATATAGAAATATGGTAATTTGAACACTTATCAAACATCCCCACACTTAAGCATTGGTTGTTCTCAAGCAAATAAAAATGAAATTAAAGAGATGATAAGTGTGCAACCTCTCGCTACAAAAGAATCAGTTTGGCTCTACTCAAAGTTCACCATCAACATGTGTATTCTCCTATTTCTATTCAGGACTTAGATTGATCCATTGACATGTTCAATATAGCTCTAGACATAGCTTGTTAACTCCACATGCCATGTTTCTAAGTTCTACAGTGGCAAGCATATCCTAAGTAGACTTTAGAGGTTCCTTTGGATTCTAAGTACAAAACAACTAGCCCATTATAAAAATAAACTCTTAATCTATTCTTTTCTTTTCTTTTTCACTCTTTTGCACTTTCCTTTTCACCCAGATAAGACATCCATAATGGATTCGACTTTCCGTGTAACCAAAGATTAACATAGAGTGTAGATTCTCCTTAATGAAGGATACACATGTTAGCTTGGCAATGGAACACCCAACTACTTAAAAAATTGCAACTCTACATACACGTGCACATGCTCACAAGGGACTTTTTGACTTGGAAAATACTCTGATTAGGAGCCAAAAAAAAAAAAAAAAAAACAGAGCTTACATCATCACCAAGAGTATGGGAGCACTATATTGGTTTTTATTTTCACAGTCTCTATGTACAATACTTATTTGTTTATTACAAATTTACTTACAAGTGGTAGAAGTTTGACTAGAATCACAAAAACTCTTGGAGCCATTGAAGATGATATTAACACTCTAAGTCAGGAGAAACATGGCAATTTGTTATCTAATGTCTCTAAACAAATATAGTTGTCATATGGATTTTCTCTAATTTTCAATGAAATTTCATAGGAGAATCTAAAAATTTTTCTATATGGTGTACACTAGGAGTAGAGTAAAACTGAAAAGGAGGCCTCAGTGGAGGAACAAAAGAAGAAAGTCAGGCCCTTTCTCGAGAGCGTCGTTGGTTCTATTAAAGTCTATAACAAGGTAAGTCCATGTACCATGTTTCTTATTTGTGTTCTTCTTTTTGGTTTTGATGTTAATTCTCAGAGTTCTTTCGGTGTTTGTGTATATATTAATTATATATTTTTGATGGATTTTGATAGTTTACTGAAGTTTTAGAAGGAGAAGAAAGGGGATAAAACAAGTACATATCTGGCTGTTTTTAAAAATCTTTTCTCATATTTATGTTTTCAATTTGCTTGTTCCATCGTCGCAACATCAGTGTAAGCTATTCTCTGTCTTTGATCTCCCTTTTTTTTTCCATCACACCTCCTTGAATCTCGAATATTCGCATTTGAATTAGGTTCTTTTTTGGAAATTCTAGGCTTTCTACCTACTTTGTTTTTGTTAGTGTTGCCTTTACGTTGTACCAATATTAAGTTTTTAATCCATCTTGTTTAAAAATCCTTCCTTTATGCTTATTTTTGGAGTCTAGGGATTTAATTCATAGTTGCTGGAGCTGTGGTTAATCATTACTTGAAATGAAGGCAGCTGAAATTGGAATTTTAGTTGCCTTACCCTTAACATAAAATGTATTCTTGTTGGCCAGAGCTTTTTGAATTGTTTTGATTGTCCTAATTGTGTTCACAATTGTGCTCTGTATTTCCTAATTGATTTGAATAATGTTTTTGATCATTCATTAGCTTTGTGTCATTTGTAGCAATGGGTTGTGGTGACCACTCATCTCTGGGTCCAATTTTCTTCCACCATTGGTTTGTGTGGATGATGTTTTTTATACACTGTAAAATGGCTTTATTGTCACTAGAGGACCAGGTGAGCATGTGCTTAAGTCTTTTGCAAAATGCAAGTATATCATCATTAGGCGATCTGAAGTCAGCTACTATTATAAGATACCTTGGTTCTTTATTGGACCATATATTTGAACATATCTTATTCTGATCCTTAGTGGACTCGCTATGAAAAATAAAACCCAAGAGGAACTAGATTTTTCAGGCATGGCTAATATTCCATCTCAAGTACTGCCTTTGTTTTTCACAGATCAAGGGGGCCCCAATGAGATGGAGAAATTTTAGGGTTGAAAATCATAAAAGGGTGTCAGAGTTTGCATCAGAGATCGAGAAACCTAAGATCAAGTTATCGAGTAGCTCTTTTGAAAGTTACGGAAGACTAGAAACAAGGGAATCAATTCATTTTTTATTTTATTTTTATTAAAACAAGCCCTTGAATGTTGTGGATTTCCTAATAGTTGGTGATTCTCAGTGGTAAAGCAATTAAAGTTAATTTATCTTTTGGTAACATCTTGCTCGTTCTTGCATTTCTAAACTTCCACATCAGCTTCAGAATGTTGGTTGTAACTTTTGAGAAAAATAAATTCCCTGAAATAAAGAGTTAGACCATAGTTCACTTGATTTTGTGGTGAATATTCTAATTTGTCCTAGAACACATGTTTTGGTTGTTTCAATTTCTGGTTCATATGTTCACATAACTGCCTATCTTTTTATAATGTACTAATTAAGTGGTGATATATAATTTAAGATATATATGAGCTTTAGTAATTTACTAACTATCTATCTTTTTATATTTTTTTGATAGTTAAACAATGTACTAAATAACAATAATCCAATTACATGAACTGTAAGAATCTATCTTCTTTACTTGTTAGTTCTTTCTCTTTTTTTACTGATGAACTTATACAAACTGCATAAAGAGTCAAAGATAATAGTTAAATTAAGTGTAATTTTCCTCAATGTAATTTTGTAGGTGCATGAGCTGTTGAAGCCATTTAACGAAGTTAAGGTCGTGCTAGAACATTTGCAAGTCAACATTCCTTCAACTTGGTAAGTAAGATGTTATTCTTACTTTGCTTGCCTTCTAAAATGCAACCGTCAGTTGAGCATTGGGTAGCATCTGTTATGTGACATTTTTTTTATTCTTTTACATATAGGGAATAGAGGCTTCAAGGTTCTGGAATCTGAAGGAATACAAATAGACTTGATATTTGTTTATAGGTAACAGTTGGGAATTTTGTGTTATAGCTCTTTAATGTCAATGTCAATTAGTAAATTAGTGTCTTATCATGCTGTTTCAACTTTAAAGCTTAGGATTGAACTATTTTCAATGATATTGAAGTTATATGTTCCATGTTTGAATCGTCAACTTTTGCATAGAAATCAAAATTAATGGAGTAGTTTGTCTCATGCTGCCTCTTGCACATTCTCAAATAAGAATGCAAAAGCTATCATCTTGATGTTTTGTTTTTGGTTTATGAATGATGCAAAACTATTTTTGGTTGTTTTGGTCTCCGGATTTAAAATTTTTTGTTAAGCATTATCAATGTTCTGACGTCTCAATGTATATATAATATTTTTTGATGAAGAAGGCATGCATTATTAATTGTCACGCCCCGAACCACGGCTCAGGCACGTAGACAACCGGCCGCACCCAAACAGGGACTAGTCCCCGCTCAGGCGCAAGGCCTTAAGAACTCTTATACAATAAGTATTCAGAGTTAATAATCACAGCGGAATCATAGTTAAAAGATGAAGGGAGTTAGTACAACTCCATAAAGTATAATGTCGGGTTTACGCAACCCAAGACTAGGATCCAGTCCAGTCACCCCTAGAAATCCATACAACAAAGAAATCTAAATTACAAGTCTCACATGTAATAAAAAGAGGTACGCAGACCTCAAGACAAATAGAAGTAGCCGAAGTCGGCAATTTCTAAGATATCCCCTCCTAAGCTCGATCCTACTCTTCCTCGTCCGAACCTGAGTAATACACGAATCAAGTGCATGAGCCTAAAGAATAGGCCCAGTAGGGTCGCAAGTAAATCAATAAAGGTGGCGAAAGCCACTAGGAAAGAACCGAAATAAAAGAGGTACAAATATGCAATAATAACATCATAAGCAAATAACAAATCTCAGGAAAGTGGATAACTCCACAGATGTACTCAATCTCTGGCATATGTGATACTGAGATGTCTACGACATCTACGACACCAACGGTATCGTCTTCGGCCGGCCGCTAAGCTATAGCATACATGTGCACATGGTCGAAAATGCCGCTCGACTGAGCCAAGTGGCCAGATATTATACACCCTCTGCCAGGGTCTCCGTCCGATAGAGCATCAAGTGCTCGTGGCCAGATATTATACGCCCTCTGCCGGGGCCTGATGGCCAGATATTATACACCCTCTGCCAAGGTCTCCGTCCGATGTATCATGCCTGAAAGTAAGAGATTGATAGTACTAATACCTAACAACAGGTATAAATATACATATATCCAAGGCAAAGAACATCCCTAATATATTAATGCTCGGTGATCTCATCGAGATCGGGAGTCAATACGTATTTAAGAAGCAAACTCTACTTAAATACGCATAAGAAGAAGAATGATAACAACAATCCCCTCGAGATATAAAACCAACACATATGAGGAAAACCATCTCAAATATATGTTGGGAACCTCTCGAGGAAATAAGAGTACAACAAAAAAATCAAAGTGGGGTAGGAGGAAGGAATACTCACAAACCTCCCGTGCGAGAGCCTACCTGGTCTGGAGAGAAAACCCCTAATCCTCGTCGCGTCTCACGCGTCCGGGTCAGGATCTAGTAAATAGCATACACTTTAGTTAATTACACTTGATGTTCACAATCATGCATAATTAAATGGTTTTAGTGGGCACACCAGGCCCCTACCAAACTCCGTATTTTTACTCTAGCGCGCAGTCACCGAGAACTGCCAATAACTTTCAATCCGCAAGTCGGATTTCCTCGATTTAGCTCTCATTAGAAAGTACTCTTTCCCCGCTTCTAATGACATGCTAATCGTGGTCGATTGGAGTATCATTGCTGTCCCTGCATCAGACTCAAGGGCAGCCCGAACCCGATTTGAATGAAAATCGGACAGCACCTCCCTTTATTATCGGGCTCCGATATGGATACAAACATTCACACATTTAAATCCAATACACTTGGATTTCACAAATTTAACAAACCAATTAGTACATTCATCCTTTCAACTCCGTTTATATTCGTTAATTAGCCCTAATCCGGGTATAGAAATTCACCGTTGAAGGGATGCGCGCGGCGAAGCGGTGCAAAGCACAGATCCGGGCTTAAGAGGGTTGCGGGACAGCCGGATGGTCGGCGCGAGGGCCGGTCGCGCAGGGGCGCGACAAAGCCGCGACGGCACGCGCGCGCAGCGCGCGGAGCGCTGGGTCGGTGGCGGCGGCTGCTCGCCGGACGGAGCGGGCGGCCGCGCATGTGACCCGGCGACGGGGAGCTCGACGGTGTGGAGGGCGCGGGCAAGGGCCAGCGGTGGCGTGGCGTATGCGCAGTGGCGGCGCAGACGCGCTTGGGCGCGCTTACCGGGCGCTGCAGAAGATCAAGGGCCGGGGCGCGCTGGTGGGGCGCGTGCGGCGGGTGCGCAAGTGCGCAGGCCAGCTTGGGCGCAGATCTCCGGTGTTGGCCGACGGGTTCGGCCGGGGTGGCCTGCGACCGCCGTCCGAGAGAGAGAGGCTTGAGTCCAATTCTCAGATCTGAGAATTTGGGGAGAGAGAGAGAGAAATGTCTTTCTCTCTCTTCTTTGTCATGACATAAATAATGAAAATTTTCTTTTGTTTTTATTATTTCCTAGAAAAAGATAAAACCCTCACATGTCTACTATTCCTCCACATGAGTACTATGCATTCACGGGTAAATGATCTATTTCTTGTCGGGGCCCTCTGCGATAATTCTCTCGTCCTCATGCCCTACCCAGATCCACGAATCTCGGGTCGATGGCCTCAGTGGTACAAATGCCCCATAATATCTCGGGATATATCTTTCGTCAGACCAGATCCGGGAATACCGGCTTTCGGTCAAATCCTTCGTCACGGGAGTACTGTGGCATCACGGAGTTGTCTCACTCCCACTGCATTCACTTTTCCCGGGAAATGAATATTTATTCATTTTCTCTTCTTGATAATTAATCCGAATGAATTAACATATCATTAATCTCGATAAATTAACAAATGATTATTTTGATTAATTAACGTTTAATTAAATCTGGATCATTCAGACATGTGATTTTCTTTTCAAAACTTCACTGCTCATCATATTGAATTGCCATTTAAAATTTCTGGTAAATAAAATCTTTATTTATTTCGGGGCGGGTTTTACAATCTCCCCCCCTTATAGGAGTTTAGTCCCTAAACTCATAACAAGCTCATTTACTCAAACAGATCTGGGTAACGCTTCTTCATGTCGGCTTCGCGTTCCCAGGTAGCTTCACCACCAGTGTGGTTGTTCCATCTTACCTTGACTAAAGGAATAGTTCGATTCCTCAGTTTTTGTTCCTTATAGTCAAGTACTTCTACCGACCACTCCTCATAAGATAAATCCTGTTGAAGCTCCTCCGGTTCGTATTCGATGATCTTAGTCGGGTCAGTCAAGCATCTTCTCAACATGGAGACGTGGAAGACGTTATGGACCTGAGCCAAGGCTGGAGGCAAGGCCAAACGATACGCCACTGTTCCAACCCGTTCTAATATCTCGAAGGGTCCAATGTACCGCGGGCTAAGCTTCCCGCGCTTTCCAAATCTCCATACACCCTTCATAGGTGATACCTTCAGGAGTACCTTGTCGCCCACCTGAAATTCCACTGCAGAGCGCTTTATCAAAGATAGCTCTTCTCACACCTGAGCTACCCTCACTTTCTCCGATGAGCTTCACTTGTTCTTCAAATTTTCTCAGACTTCCTCATGCCCTTTCAAACTTGCATCTCCCACATCGCTCCAAAATATAGGAGATCGGCACGCCATCTGAGCCTCATAGGGCCATCTCAATGCTTGCCCGGTAGCTCTTGTTGTAGGCGACCTCCGCCTTTAGCCAAGTGCTCATCCCAAGAACCAAATAAGTCAAGAGTACACGCCGCAAAGATATCTTCTAATATCTCGAATTGTCCTCTCCGATTGACCATCCGTCTCAAGATGAAAGGCAGCTAAAGGTCAATCGGGTACCCAAAGTCTTTGCATGTAGACTCTCCCAAAATTCTCGAGACAACTGGGTCTCGATCGGATATGATCGCTACTGGTATACCATGTAAACAAACGATCTTGTCCATGTATAATCGGGCTAGTCGCGCCAGCTCATCTTACGCCTCAATGCCAAGAAGTGTGCCGACTTGGTCGGGCCGGTCAACGATTACCCAAATGGCTTCATTCCCTTTTTGGAACGAGGTAAGCCTCTCACAAAATCCATCGCTATATGTTCCCACTTCCACACCGTATAGGCAGGGGTTGCAATAGTCCAAATTGCTTCGGTGCTCGCCTTCACCCGCTAAGGTGTAAGGCAAGGGCCACAAACTCGGCTATCTCCCCGCTTCATATCACCCACCGTAAGGTGGTCTTTAGCCCCCTCAGACATCTTCGTGCCTCCTGGTGGATGGTATAACTAGAGTAATGGGCCTCCTCTAAAATGTCTCTCTTAAGCTCCGGACGCCGGGCAATACGTATTACGATCTCCTCGTCTCAGGGTACCATCCTCATGTACCCAATATTCAGTGTGGATGCCCCGCTGGATCTTCTCCCAGTGCTTCAGTAATTCAGGATTCTGTAACTGGACCGCCTTGATCCTTTCCAATAAATTGGGCCGGATACACAAGCTAGCCAAGCTCACCTCAGAGCTCAGCTCGATCACCTCCAGCTCCAGTCTCCTCATTTTTTCTAGAAGGTTTACTTGTTCAGCGAGACTTGCAGCTGTCCCCTAGTTGACCTTTCTACTTAATGCATCGGCCACCACATTAGCCTTGCCCGAGTGGTAGTGGATGCTGAGGTCGTAGTCCTTGATTAGTTCCAACCGCCTTTGCCTCATGTTCAAATTTCTCTCAAGCGTGAATATGTATTTCGTGACTTTTGTGGTCTCAGATACACTTCACATGGCACACCGTGAGAAAGTGGCGCCAAATCTTCAAGGCAAAGACTACACCGCCAATTCCAAGTCGTGTGGGGTAGTTCTCCTCATGCGACTTGCTTGCCTTGAAGCATAGGCAATGACTCCCATTTTGCATGAGTACGCATCCCAGTGCCTGCCTTGCAAGCATCACTATAGATTACGATCCACACCCACTCTCCGGTAGGGCTGTGACAAAGCAGACACCAATCGACTCTTCGCCCATGAAACTCGCCGCAGCCCTCCGGCCCGCATGAAAGGAGTACCTTTCCGGGTCAGCCGGGTCATGGGTAATGCCAGTCGTGAAAACCCCTCTACAAACCTCCTGTAGTAGCCAGCTAACCCCAGGAAGCTCCTGATCTCTCTGACGGTGCTCGGTCTACTCCAGTCCACTACCGCTTCAATCTTCTTAGGGTCCACAGAGACTCCGTCTCCACTGATGACGTGCCCCAAGAAGGCCACACTGTTCAGCCAGAAATCACACTTGGAAAATTTAGCATATAACTCCCCGATCCCTCGTGGCTTCCAAGCATCAAATTTCTGTGCTTCGCATGCAACTTCTTACTCTTGAGTAGATCGTGATGTCGCCGATGAAGACGACTACAAACCGATCCAAGTATTGTCGAATACCCGATTCATCAAATCCATGAACACCGGGCGCTGGTAAGCCCAAACGGCATTACTAGGAACTCATAGTGCCCATACCTGCATTTAAAGGCACTCTTCGGTATATCCTCGCGATCAAGACTGATGGTACCCGATCTCAAGTCTATCTTGGAGAACACCTGTGTTCTCGGTTGGTCCATCGATCATCTATCCTCGGTAGAGGATACTTGTTCTTGATCGCCACCTTGTTGAGCTCCCGTAGTCAATGCCGTACCTCATCGATCCGCCTTTCTTCTTGACAAATAATACCGGGCTCCCAAGGTGACATGCTAGGCCGGATGAAACCTTTATCCGTAAGTTCTTCAAGTTGTTGCTTCAACTCTTTCAGCAGGTGCCATCCTCGTGATAGGGCTCGGATATGGACGCGTTCCCCGGAGCCGTGTCGATGCCAAATTCCACTTCCCTCTCGGGGTAGTCCCGCAAATCGCCCGGAAACACATCCGAAAATCACGCAACAATGTGGATTTGTTCCACCGTGATACCGAAGCGCCTTTTGCTTCGAGATAGACGCCGTGAACCCTATACATCCCCTCGTTGATCGGGCCGCCCGAAGTGCGATATCTCCCGAGCCATAGAATAGCTTTTGCCGCCTCGAAGATGAATTCTTCGAGTCTGAAATCGGAAATGCACCCTCTTCCTTCTACGCCTAGCACCGCATATGCCGAGGAGAGCCACCCATGCCGAGGATGACATCGTAGAGTCGCTAACTCCATCGATGTAGATCGGCAAAGAAGTTCGTAACCTTCAATTACTACCGAGCACTTTGGTGCTAATCATCCACGATCTTCGCCGCCCCACCGGAGTATCGACGCACAAGTCGCGGGGTAGTGTAATTACATACAAGTTATTTCTTCGGCAAATGAAGTAGACACGAAAGAATGTGTCGCCGATCAAACAAAGTTGTACAAGCATAGTAAGAGCATAGCATTAGTACCGCAACCACCTCATGAGAGGCTCCTGCATCCTCCTCGAAGTCGTTGTAAACCCGACTCGAAAGCAATCGGGTCGACTAGAGGAAGAAGGGGAACTCGCCGCTTCCCTTTCCCCTTCCCCGCCTCGGATACTCCTCTCTCGACCTCGATCTCCGCGGGCTCAGCTGCCGTGAACCTCCAGTGCCTGTGGGGTCTCTGCTCTGCCGCTGGGACCCATCTCCTCCGGGCGACCCGCTACCGCCGAGGGTGCAATCGCTCAGAATGCTCGGTGCTACCACATCGGAAGCACATATCTTCCCCGGTGCCAACACCGCCCCTAGTGTGTGGCCCCTACAACGGTGCAATGAGGTCGTGGCTCCTCCCCGACGCATCCTCGCCTGACCCGGACGACGCAGGAAGATCCGCGTAAGGTCGGGACCTCAAGGCCACTCCCGGTGTGTTCTCAATCGCCCTAAGACTCACTCTTCCCCGAGCTCTTCCTTTGTCACCGCTCGCCTCGCTTATGCGTGGCTCTTGTGTCTCCTGCCAGGCTAGCTCAGCGTCCTTGGCTATCTCCACCAACTCGTGGAAGGGACATCTCAAAGATGGCGTCACGGAACGCCGGAGGTTGGGCCTCAAGCCACTAACAAACTGGCGGGCCTTGAACAATGTGTCAGTCACAAGGGTAGAGGCAAACCTGGATAGCCGCTCAAACTCGGCCTCATACTCGTCGACAGTCCTAGTCCCCTGCTGCAAGGTCAAAAACTGCTGAGTCATCAAAGCCTGTCAAGCCTGAAAAAATACTTGTCGAAGAAGGCGGTCCTGAACTCTTTCCAAGATTCAAAGCCTTTTTCACCTTTGTTCTTAACTTCAGTCTTGTACCAACTTCTGGCGCGGCCCTTCAAAGATGTAAGCCTAGTCTCACTATGTCTTCTTCCGCTCGTGATAGCCTCGGAAGGTAGCCTCAATCTCATCTATCCACCGCTCGCTCGCCACGCCCTGGTCGGTACCTCCCTCAAAGGGTGGGGCCCATGCCTTCAAACTCGCTAGAGAACTACTACCTCAAAGACTGGCCAAAGACTACCGCTTCCGTGAGCCGCAGGGAGTGTGTAGGCTGGTTCCGCCATCGCCGCCGCCATCGCCGCCGCATCGCTTCCTCGCCATCGCCGCCGCCGCCGCTACCGTCACGCATCATCCTCGCCATCTCCTCGCACTGTGCCCGACATCGCGTCGGATCTCGGATAGGCCCCCGCGCAGACCATGGTGTCCTCCCCGGCGCGGACCGTGATACGCCCGCCAGACGCGCTGTGGTACCCACCGGCCGGACTGTGATATCCTCCTACTGGGAAACTGGGGTAGCCGGGGTAGCCGGGGTAGCCGGGTAGCCTCCCCGTGGATAGCCGTGGATGACCCCCGCCATGGGGTCTCAGACGGCCTCGTGGGCACCAGGGCCTCAATGGCTCGCGCTGGGACTCAGATCTAAACCGACTTGGGCCTCCTCCCCGCCAATGCATGGCTCCGGGTGGGCTCACCGCCCGCTTGCTTGGTCGCCTCGCTCTCGAGGCATGACTTCGCAAGATAGAAAAGTTCCAAAGAGTCAAGACACTACCCAACCCACTCTCTCAACAAGATAAAGACTCTAATTCTAAGTTGCCGAGACAACTAGGGTGCACTCGAATCAGACGCCTTCCGATACCATATTAATTGTCACGCTCAACCACGGCCAGCATCGTAGACAACCGGCCGCACTCCAAACAGTGGACTAGTCCTCGCCAAAGCATAGTCCTTAAGAACTCTTATACAATAAGTATTCGAGTTAATAATCACAAATGAATCATAGTTAAAAGATGAAGGGAGTTAGTACAACTCCATAAAGTATAATGTCGGGTTTACGAACCCAAGACTAGGATCCACCCAGCCACCCCTAGAAATCCATACAACAAAGAAATCTAAATTACAAGTCTCACATTGCACAAAAGAGGTAATGCAGACCTCAAGACAAATAGAAGTAGCCGAAGTCGGCACTCAGATATCCCTCCTAAGCTCGATCCTACTCCTCCTCGTCCAACCCTCGAAAGTAATACACTAATCAAGTGCATGAGCCTAAAGAATAGGCCCAAGAGGGGTCGCAAGTAAATCAATAAAGGTGGGCGAAAGCCACTAGGAAAGAACCAAATAAAAGAAGTACAAATATGCAATAATAACATCACAAGCAAATAACAAATCTCGTGAAAGTGGATAACCTACGTATGTACTCAATCTCCGCATATGTGATAATCAGATGTCTACGACATCTACGGCACCAACGGTATCGCCTTCGCCGGCCGCTAAGCTTATAGCATACATGTGCACATGGTCGAAAATGCCGCCTTCGACCGAGCCAAGTGGGCCGATATTATACACCCTCCGCCGTGGTCTCCGTCCGATAGAGCATCAAGTGCTCGCGCCGATATTATACCGGCCGGGCCCGATGGCCAGATATTATACACCCTCTGCCACGGTCTCCGTCCGATGTATCATGACTGAAAGTAAGAGATTGATAGTACTAATACCTAACAACAGGTAAAAGTATACATATATCCAAGGCAAAGAACATCCCTGAATATACAATGCTCGGTGATCTCATCGAGATCGGGAGTCAATACGTATTTAAGAAGCAAACTCTACTTAAATACGCATAAGAAGAAGAATGATAACAACAATCCCCTCGAGATATAAAACCAACACATATGAGGAAAACCATCTCAAATATATGTTGGGAACCTCTCGAGGAAATAAGAGTACAACAAAAAATCAAAGTGGGGTAGGAGGAAGGAATACTCACAAACCTCCCGTGCGAGAGCCTACCTAGTCTGGAGAGAAAACCCCTAATCCTCGTCGCGTCTCACGCGTCCGGGTCAGGATCTAGTAAATAGCATACACTTTAGTTAATTACACTTGATGTTCACAATCATGCATAATTAAATGGTTTTAGTGGGCACACCAGGCCCCTACCAAACTCCGTATTTTTACTCTAGCGCGCAGTCACCGAGAACTGCCAATAACTTTCAATCCGCAAGTAAGTCGGATTTCCTCGATTTAGCTCTCATTAGAAAGTACTCTTTCCCCGCTCTAACGACATGCTAATCGTGTCGATTGGAGTATCATTGCCGCCCCTGCATCGTAACTCGGGGCAGCCCAACCCGATTTGAATGAAAATCGACAAAGATCTCCCTTGATTATCGGGCTCCGATATGGATACAGACATTCACACATTTAAATCCAATACACTTGGATTTCACAAATTTAACAAACCAATTAGTACATTCATCCTTTCAACTCCATTTATATTCGTTAATTAGCCCTAATCCGGGTATAGAAATTCACCGTCGAAGGGATGCGCGCGTGGGCGCGAGCGGGGCTGCAGGCTTACAGATCTGGGCGTGCGAAGAAGGTTGCGGGACAGCCGGATGGTCGGCGCGAGGGGCTGGCAGGCGCGACAGGCCGCGACGGGCACGCGGCGCGCAGCGCGCGGAGCGCTGGGTAGCGGCTCGCGTCGCCGGACGGAGGCCGGGCGGCAGCATGTGAGCCGCGACGGGAGCTCGACGGTGGAGGGCGCGGCAAGGGCGCGCTGGCCGACCGGGCGGTGGCGCGCGGCGCAGCGGCGGGCGCTGCAGGGGACGCTGCAGCAGACGCGCATCGGGCGCTACAAGTACAGGCTGGGCGCTGGGGCGCATACAAGGGCCGGGGCGCAAGGTGGATCGGGTGGGATGCTGGGCCATGCTGCTAGGGGCGCTGCTGGGTGCGCAGCCTCACAAGACACCAAGCAGATCTGTGTGTGTTGGGGTTCTCCAGTGGCCGCAGACCGCCGCCGAGAGAGAGAGAGAGCTTGAGTCCACCTCGATCTAAGAATTTGGGAGAGATAGAGAGAAATGTCTTCTCTCTTCTTTGTTATGACATAAATAATTAAAATTTTCTTTTGTTTTTATTATTTCCTAAAAAGATAAAACCCTCACATGTCTACTATTCCTCCACATGAGTACTATGCATTCACTGCAAATGATCTATTTCTTGTCGGGGCCCTCTCATGATAATTCTCTCGTCCTCATGCCCTACCCAGATCCACGAATCTCGGGTGGATGGCCTCAATGGTACAAATGCCCCATAATATCTCGGGATATATCTTTCGTCCGCACTGCATCCGAATACCGCTTTGGTCCAAATCCTTCACACGGAGTACCGTGGCATCACGGAGTTGTCTACCCCCACTGCATTCACTTTTCCCGGGAAATGAATATTTATTCATTTTCTCTTCTTGATAATTAATCCGAATGAATTAACATATCATTAATCTCGATAAATTAACAAATGATTATTTCGATTAATTAACGTTTAATTAAATCTGGATCATTCAGACATGTGATTTTCTTTTCAAAACTTCACTGCTCATCATATTGAATTGCCATTTAAAATTTCTGGTAAATAAAATCTTTATTTATTTCGGGGCGGGTTTTACATATTGGACTAACAATTACGAACATAATACAGATATTTTAAAAGAGTAATGCTAAAAACAAACACAAAAATCATGGATGCAACAAATACAGCTATTTTATTATCTCTTTGTTTTGCAACTTTTATTTTTAGAAAATTATTTTACTGTCTGTTTATTTACCCATGTTAATTAAATCGAATTTTGATAACCACACTTGAAAAATTTATGGGATAATGGAGCTTAATTAGTACAAAGCTAAATCGCATAGTAGCTCACTCTTAGTTTAAAGCTATAATTAAACTAAGGATGATAAATACCCCTTCAAATATATTTCTTTATAATTCTTTTATTTTGTTTTTTTAATACATCCTAGGATGTTGAATATCTCTGAGAGATCTTGGATGTATACTCGACGTCTTGCTCAAGGGGATATGAACCCCGAGTTTTATGCCGGTGTCGAACAATTCCTTGAATTTGCCTGTAGTCAACCAAGAATCATGGATGGGCGAACATAAGGTGTCCGTGCAAAAATGTGGTAAGCGCGCATATAGGTATCAGGATGAAGTAAGGATGCATCTTGTGAGAAAGGGATTTGCTACAAATTATTTTGATTGGAGGTGTTATGGAGAACCAAACACGTTATCATCGAGTTCAAACTTCCAATCTAATGAATTTATCAAAGAAGAGTTGTAGGAGATGAATCCTTATAGGCGGATGGTGATAGATGTAGCTGGTCCTTCTTTTAATGATCAAACATCAGCCTCAACGCAAGACCAAGATATTGGTGAGACTTCACCAACATATTGCCAAGTGGAGGAATCTCCAAATCCACAAGCAGAACAATTTTATTCAATGTTGAATGCAACAAATGAGGAATTGTACCATAGTTGTGACAATCATTCAGTATTATCCACGGTCGCTCAAATGTTGAACATAAAATTAAAGCATCACTTGTCAGAAAATTGTTATTGTAAAACCTAGGATTTTATTAAAATAAATGGGTTTTTAATTTCATTTAATTATTTTGATAATTGAAATGAATTCCCAAAGCTGGAATTATTTGAAAAGCAGAGTTTAATAAGTTAAAACCCTAATTAGGGATCATTGAGGCATCCAAGGACTTTTTGGTAATTAAGAGTGATTGGAGAACTTGAAATGGAATAATTAAATTTTGGAATAAATAAATGTAAATTGCTTGGAGATTGATTTAATTAATTAAAGAAGTTCTCCAAGATTGGAATTACTTGGACTTGATTGTAAGAGAGGGAATAATTGGTTAAACTCCTAAATTTGAGTTATTGGGGCTGCCAAGGACCTTATAGTAAATTCACAAAAGTCTGAGGACTTGATTTGAATGTTGCTTTTCTCTGAGGAGAGGGACCTTCATGGTAAGGTTGTAAAAGAGAAGGGTCAATTTGCAAATCTGTGAATAAACCATGCATGGAATGTATGGGAGAGGAATCAACGGCTGTGATTAGATGATCGGGAGATATAGAATAAGTTCGAGGCGAAATGAGGAGATTTGCTCGTCCATTTTCGTCCTTAGAGACAAGGGTGTGTCACGCCCCGAACCGAATCCCGGGACCTCGAGCACGTGGGCAGATCGGCCGCACCCAAGTAGAGACGGGCACCACTCGGATACAAGGCTTAAGGAATAGGGAACAGATAACAAATTTTCCAATAATAACTTTGAGTTACACAATTGAAATTAAAGCTTAACAGTACCCTACAAGGGTCGTAAACAAAATACAATCTTTTATACGAAAGGATTTGAGTTCCTCGAATCTCTAAGCGCAGCTCTTGAATACGTTACCACTATTCCTTAAAACCTGAAAAGAAAAGGAAGACAAGAAGGATGAGCTTTCGAAAGGAAAGCTCAGTAAGTTCCCCGCAAGATCACAACGAAGCCAACCAATAAATATGATAAACAATAAGCAGTTAATAATTCAAACAACCGGGGCTACGCCCCACAAAATTAAAGCCCTAGGAGTCTACCAAGAAAATATCAAAGAAAAGACTCCTAATCTAAACGGAGGCCCTCAGGCCAGGAATGGAATTTCAAGAACCAAGATTAGCAATTTTTTTCCCGATCAGCATCCAGCCTCTCTTAAAATCAACCTCAGTTGGTCGTCGGTAGTGCCACCTCTTGTATGTGGTGACATGGTCAGTGTATCATCCCACTAACAGGTTGGACTGCTAGAGTAACCTTCCTCTGGCACGGAATTATCAGAACGCCAGGATGTCCTCAGCCTTGAACGCTCCACCTGAGCATTTGCTTCACTGAAGTGGCAGAAAGAACAAACTTAATTAGCTTATACCTCCCGGCTAGTACACAAGACCATGTGCCCATGATCAAGTATCGGCCCACGGGTGGGCATGTCCAAAAGTGTGTTTCAACAAACAATTAGTAAACTTTACACTCTGAAACTGACGAAGCACTTGCTCACTTGTTTCCATGACCATGTGCCAATAAACGGATCCTCATGATTAGTAAACTGTTTTTGTCAAAAGAAAAAAAAATAAATAAATAATAATAATAATAAACGATAAATAAATTCCCAAGGGGGTCAATGATTATAAAACCATTGAGGGATACATAAGCAAATTTCTCATAAAAAGTTTAACTCTCGAAATATCCTGAAATCGAAATATTTTTGGGGCATATCCCAAGGCGGTCCAAGAGAACATATCCCGAGGCAATGCAAAATTATAAAATTGCCCCCAGGAACATATCCCGAGGCAATGCCAAATTACAAAATTGCCCCTGAGAACATATCTCGAGGTGATCTTCCAGAAATGCAAATCTCAAGACACCCGAATACAAATCCCAAGGTAGATCTAAGATAGCCCGAGAACAGATCTCAAGGCAATCTTGGAAATACCAGTTCCAAGGCGATTCAAAGAAGGTTAATCCCGAGGCAAAAGGAAAAATGAATAAATTAATTAAATAATAATATTAATTAAAAAAAATAAGGATTAAATCAAAATCAAGTTTGATCCTATCTTAAATTTGATCCAATCCTCACTATGGTTACAAACTGCTTGTGGGTTGTGATCTTGTGGGATTCTGACATGAAGTGAGAGGACATTTGGGGGAAAGGACAATAAAAAGCGCAGGAGACAATACAAAAGGGGGGAAAAATCAGGGAGATAATAAAAAAAACAGGGGGAAAAATCACGGAGATAATAAAAAAGCAGGGGGATAAATCAGGGAGATAATAAAAAGCAAGGGGGAGATGGTGAGGGAAGCCGGCCTTCTTGGCTGCCCTCATCGCCTGCACACTAGCCGCCGATGAGATCTGTCCTGATTTCCGGTCCGCATCCTGCAGCCGGCGCTCCACCTCGCCTCTCCTCCACTTGCGCCGCCGCCCGCCCGGCCCGTCGCTCCCGGCCACCACCGCCCCGCCGAGCCCAACCACGATGCCCCCCTAGCTCCAGGCCGCCGCCCAGCTCTCACAGACCGCCCCTTGCTGCCCGGCTCTGCCAAGCTGACCAGCCCGGCTCAATTCAGCCAGCTCACCCCTTGCTGTTGATCAGCCGCGCCCCTCTGAAGTCCGCCCCAAGCTGCAACCATGTAGTAACGCCCAAGAGCCCTGCGCGCCAGCCAGGTCCGCGGCCTCCCTCATGCATGCGCGCCGCGCGCGTCCCTCCGCCGGCCTTCTCCTCCGCCTGCACCACTGGTTGCCCGAACAGCCTCCGTCCGAGCTCGCTGGCTGCATGACCGCGCTGAAGCCCTCCTGTCGAGCCCCTCCGACCAGCACCAAGTTCCTGCACCGCCACCGACTCCGGCCAGCAGCCCTGCATCAACTCCTGCAGCTCGCCGGCATCAACTCTCCCATCTGCAACAAACTCCGGCAGCACCTCCTCTCTCGAAAGCGGTCACAAAGACTGCATTCCAAGATCAGCCCCGTCACAAGCAAGATCCATCCGCAGCAACTCCGGCCAGCATCAACATCGGCGCCATCAACAACAACAACATCAACACCTATTCGCCATCAACACTGCTCGCCATCGGCATTCGCTCCGCTCCGCGGCAACTGCTCGCCATCGGCGCCAGCACGGCGCCCCGTACGCATCAACAAACGACATCAATACTGCCCCTGTATCAATATCGGCACCAACTTCAGCATCGGCAGCAATAACGTCGACATCATCTCGGCATCAACCTGTTCGTCTGCAACAGCACCTTGGCATCAACTTGTTCGTCTGCAACAGCACCTCGGACATCATCTGATCGTCATCAACAATCAGCAGCCCCATCTGTTCGTCATCAAATGATTGCTGGTCGTCGTCAACAAATCGGCGCACAGTTCGTCATCAAATCGTCGCTATCCATCATCAACAATTGACATCAGTTGGTTCGTCATCAACAATCAACAATTAGCAGCTGATTCCTTATCACCAACAAACATTGAAGGTCGTCATCATCGGCATTCTTGAAGATCGTCGCTAACAAAACATTGAAGGTCGTCATCAACAAACTTGAAGATCGTCACCAAAAATCTTGAAGATCGCCGCCAACGATCTTGAAGATTGCCACCGACAGTTTTGAAGATCGTCATCAACAATCATCAACAGAAATCGGCATCAGCAACACAATTCTACATCAACTCATTTACGTCAACAAAGAACGCATCAATGACCCTTGTTCGTCATCAACCCCGATGCTCGTCATCAAAGTTGCTATCAATTGTGCTGACTTGTTGAGCTGCTGAAATTATCGCCAAATGGGATTTATTTTGATGTGTATGTTTGAATTTTTTTGTGATATGTGAATTCTTGTATAGCAAATGGGAGCCCCAGATACAGGGGAAATTATGGCAAATTTTTTAAAATACATATGAGCCGTTGTCACGAAGAAATCGTTGCAAAAGAAATGAAAGATTTAAGCTACTGGCTGCTGCAAAATAAACTACAGGAAAGATTGCAGAAACAAAATATAAATACGAAAGAAGAAAATGGTGCTATGAGATCAAAAGAAGTGAAACAAGAAGAGATCGTGGAGAGGAAAGGAGAGGAGTGATAACTTTTACCATCGAAATCAATGAAAAGATGAAATCGATGAAATACTAAATAGCGGGGATGCATAATTTGCTAGGTGAAGCATTGCCGAGCTGCTATTAAACGGCTGCAAATTACTGCTGCTGCTGCTGGCTGAAGTGTTGTTGCCAAAAAAGCTGTTGCTGCTGTAATAAAAGGCCATATTCAAAAATTCACAACATCAGCCAGAGAACTCTGATTGAAGTGAGGTCTGCGGCATTGGAAAATACATATCTAGATCCACAATAGTTATGTACAACGCAAACTCGTTCGGCAGACTGATCAGTGCGTATTTTGATGGGGAAAAAGGATGAACATTATATCTCGGCAAATTAATTCCTGAAACCTCGTCTGATTGCCCATATTCAAAAATTCATAACTCTGGTTCGGAAACTCCGATTGAGGCGATCTCTACAGTGTTGGAAATTAGACACCTGGGTCTCCAATATTCATATTCCGTAAAGATCCTTTCGGTTGTCCGATCAGCGTGGATTTTGATAAATAAAAGTGTAGATTTCAGCATTTCTGCCGACAGCCATGCTGATCACCCAACTTCAAAAATTCACAACTTTGGTCTGGAAACTCCGATTGAGATAATCTCTACGACGTTAGAAATTAGACATCCGGGTCTCAAACATTCATATACAACACAAACTCATTCGGCGGTCCGATCAGTATGGATTTCTGATAAATACAAACGTAAACTTCAGCATTTCTGCCTCTAGCTATGTTGATCGCCCAAATTCAAAAATTCATAACTCTGGCCAGAAAACTCCGATCAAGATGAAATCTTTGGCGTTGGAAATTAGATATCTAGATCTCCAATAGTCATATATAAAACAGACTCGTTCGGTGGCCCAGTCGGTGTAAATTTTGACGGATAAAATAGTCAATTTCAGCGATCCTGCCGTTGACAATGTCGAAGACTCATTTTCAAAAATCCTTCATTCTTGCCTGAAAACTCCAGTGGGGGTGAAATCTGCGGCATTGAAAACTAAATACCAAGATCTTCAATAGTCGTATATAGCACAAGCCCTTTTGGCAGCTCAGGCAGTGCATATTTTGATGGAGAAAAAGGCTAATGCAACTCCTAAAGGGCGGCTCAGTTGGCGATCTGAACCTCGGTCACAAGTCTCAAGCGCAAAGCAACCGGTGGATTATGGATCCCATATGACGGGGCACAGACTCTGAGGCGGGGGGTGGCGTCATAAATAAACAAATAAACATATATCTATATATATATAAACATATGCTGATATGTAACGAATTATATTGCAATAAAATAGATTATTCTTTCTCATTATCTCTACTTGTATTTTTGCCCTTAATCGGAGGTTCCCACTACATTGTCTGGGGTAATTAATAATAGGGGCTTGCCTCTATTAGGAATTGAAAGAACCCACACAATAAATAAAAAAAAATGATATTTGTGCTTCGATATATCGTCTGGTGTCACACGATATCAGGCGCGTATTTTCGATCCCACTAATTCTGGCACGCCCGGTGGGGAAGTATTCCTCCTCTCATCTTTGAGGCAAAAGTACATGTAAGAGGCTTATGAACTTTGCAAGAGGCAACTACACACAAGACCTCTTCTGCAATTGGAAGTTCGACAGTGTCACACCTTCCACACATGGGGCGTCGGCCTAATATGCCTTTCTTTGTTTGATACGAAGGTCCAATGGTTAGGCGTCAAGGACTTTCATCTTGTAGAGGTTACCCCAGCCCAGCCTGAGAGGGTAATTTCTGCAGACTGAGATGATGAGTACACCTTCAGCTCAGCCTGAGAAGGTAATTTCTGCAGACAAAGATGATGAGTACACCTCCAGCCCAGCCTGAGAGAGTAATTTCTACAGACGAAGATGATGAGCACACCTTCAGCTCAGCCTGAGAATGTAATTTCTGCAGACAAAGATGATGAGTACACCTCCAGCCCAGCCTGAGAGAGTAATTTCTACAGACGAAGATGATGGGCACACCTTCAGCCCAGCCTGAGAGGGTAATTTTTGCAAACAAAGATGATGAGCACACCTTCAGCTCAGCCTGAGAAAGTAATTTCTGCAGACAAAGATGATGAATACACCTCCAGCCCAACTTGAGAGAGTAATTTCTGCAGACAAAGACGATGAGTGCACTTTCAAAAAGTTGCTAGAGGATACAAAAAAAATAAAATAATAAAATTAAAAATAAAAATAAAAAAATCAAAAAAAAAAAAAAACAAAAAAAAATCAAAAAAAAAAAGAACGAGAAAGAAATATTATATGAAGCCCGCTTATTGAGAGATGCAAGTTCCTTCTCAGGAGTTGAATTTTGACTTCTTTCAAGGCTGTAAAAATATTCCAATGTGTTCTTTAACATCCTTTTGTTAGTGGAGAAGAACTCAACTATTGCGGAGTGATGACCTCGACCCAATGCATATAAGAATGATCGACCTCCAACATGTCATCGTAACATGAGTCTCTTCATAAACGACCCTACATGACATCGAGGAAGCTGCTCCCGGTAAGACGACGCCAAGTCAACTCTATCAGTATGGTTATTGAAGCCCGAGGAAGCCCACCACTTGCACCATTCGTAAGATCCTGGGGGCATACGAGAGGAAGGATCAGGTCACATGCTGCACAGGGGGCAAGCAATGGGAATTGATCTTCAACAACAAAAAGGAAGGATAGTGAGGACGAATTCATCTTCCTTCCAATCTAAAATCCTCCTTAAGGAAATTTCAACAAATGAAAACATGCAATATACCGATGGTTGGCTTATTGGCATATTAACTGGAAGGCATACCAAAGTTGAATAACCCTGTCCCTCGGCATAAATAAAAGTTCAAGCTAGTGGGACGAAGAAAAACCTCAAGTACCACTATCCTTGAGCAGTTGACAACGATAATCCGACAAGTGACACACAGGTGGTCGTTGTTAAAATTGATAAGAAAATGATGCCTTATCTCGAAACCTCACTACTTTGGTAGTTCACTGCAAGTCTTGCAAGAGTACCACAAATTTGCACTCAAGTCATTTCAGATATGGTCACAAATAAAAGATGCATTTCTGATATAATTTGGGGGCATAAATGATGAAATCATAATATTTGACATCATAGCTATTTGAGAAAATAATGTGACATATTATATCATGAAATAAAGAGATCTAAGTGACAAAGTAGTGGATTCAGATAATGACTGGTGATCGCGATGGGACTCTCTCTTCCGCCAACGAGATAGAGCCAGTCTTTTCTTCCAAGGCCAAGTGCAAGAAGCTAGCCATCCAGCGCAAGGAATATAAAATCCTCCATCAACCCCCATAGAAGAAAAGGTATCTCATCCGACATCTACCGCGGGGATGCGGAAAGCGACAATGGAGAGTGTGAACCTTGCAGCAACAACGTCCTCAAATTTCAAAGCGAGGAGGTGTGCATCCCGATGCAGTGAAGCACACACCGCGAAGCAGCACAAATCCTGAGGTATTGATGAAACACTCATCTCGAGATAGCTGATGAAATATAGATCTCAAAATGATAAAGTGTGCATCATGAGACAATGAAGCACACATCTCAAAGCAGCACAACTCTCGAGGCAATGATAGAGCACATCTCTCGAGACAGCTGATGAAATATGAATATCAAAACAACCAGAAATCTCAAGATGACGATGAAAGATGTATCTCGGGATGATAATAATTCGAAAGCATTGAAATATATATCCCAAAGCAATTAAAAATAATATAAATACAAATTTTGAAATGATGAAGTGTGCATCCTGAGGCAACGACGCACACATCTCAAGGCCTTGATGGAACACACTTCTCAAGGTAATTAAAAACAAATATAAGTCTCCAAGCAATGAAGTGTGCATCCCGATGCAGTGAAGCACACGTCTCAAAGCAGCAAAAATCTTGAGGTATTGATGAAATACTCATCTTGAGATAGTTGATGAAATACAAATCCCAAAATAATGAAGTGTGCGTCCCGAGGCAATAAAACACACAGCTCGGAGAAGCATAGATCTCAAGGTGATCATAAAACGCTCATTTTGAGGCAGCCGATAAAAATACAAATCCCAAGCAAGGAAGTGTGCATCCCGATGCAGTGAAAGCACACATCTCGAAGCAGCACAGATCTCAAGGTGATGACGAAACGCCCATCTTGAGATAGTTGGTGAAAATATAAATCCCCCAAACTGGTGCAAATTTTGAGACATGGTGAAACTCACATCTCAGGATAGCCTATATATCCCAAAATGGTGCAAATCATGAGATATGGTGAAACTCACATCTCAGGATAGCCTATATATCCCAAAATGGAGCAAATCTTGAGACATGGTGAATCTCACATCTCAGGATAGCCTATATATCCCAAAATGGCACGAATCTTGAGGCATAGTGAAATACACATCTCAAGATGGCCGATGAAAATATAAATCCTGAAACGACGCAAGTCTTGAGGCAGGGATGGAACACACCTCTCAAGACGGTCAATGAAATATAAATCCCAAAGCAGCACAACTCTCGAGGCAAGGATGTAACACACCTCTCGAGGCAGCTGATGAAACACAAATATTAAAGCAGCCACAAATCTCGAAGCAACGATGAAAGACGCTTCTCGAGATGGCAACAATACCAAAGAAATGAAGTGTGCATCCCGATGCAGTGAAGCACACATCTCAGAGCAGCACAGATTTCAAGGTGATGATGAAATGCTCATACAAATCCCAAGCAATGAAATGTGCATCCCGATGCAATGAAGCACACTTCTCAAAGCAGCACAAATCTTGAGATGACGATCAAACACATATCTCAAAGCAGTTGATAAAATCTAAATCCCAAAATGGCACAAATCTCGAGGTAGCGATGGAGCAAGTAACTTGAGACCGCCTATAAAAATATAAATCCCCAAAATAGCACAGATCTTGAGACAAAGTGAAGCACATATCTCGAAATAGCCAATGCAAATATAAATTCCAAAATGGTGCAAATCTTGAGGCATGGCGAAGCACACATCTCAAGATTGCCAATGAAATTATAAATCTCCGAACGACGCAAGTCTCGAGGCAGTGATAGAGCGCGTATCTCAAGACGATCAATGAAAATACAAATCTTGAAGCAAATACAAATCTCGAGGCACCGATGTAGTACGCAACTTGAGGTGGTTATTCCCAAAGCAAAATATATTTCCCCAAAACCAATTACAAATCAAATGATAAAGTGTGCATCCCGATGCAGTGAAGCACACATCTCAAAGCATCATAGATCTTGAGGTGATGATGGAACACACATCCCTAGACAGTTGATGAAATACAAATCCCAAATCAATAAAGTGTGCGACCCCGCAATAGTGAAGCACACCTTGGAGCACCACCAATCTCGAGGGGTAGTAGAGCACATATCCCGAGATAGCTGATGAAATATAAACCCCAAATTGATGAAGTGCGCATCCCGATGTAGTGAAGCACACATCTCAAAGCATGACAAATCTCGAGGGGGCATGGAGCACGCATCTCGAGGTAGATGTCGAAATGCAAATATTAAAGCAGCTATGAATAATCCGAGACAGAGATGGAGCACGGACCTCAGGATGGCTAATGGAAATACGAATCCAAAACAGCTACAAATCTCGAGGAGGCGATCTAGCATACACTTCGAGGTGACAACAAATCCTAGGAGCATTGAAGTGTGCATCCCGATGTAGTAAAGCACACATCTTGAAGCATTACAAATCTCGAGGGGGCAATGGAGAGGTCGCATCTCGAGATAGATGATGAAATACAAATATCAAATCCGCCATGAATTTCGAGGTAGCGCAGGTCTCGAGACGGCTGATAAAGATATAAATCCCAAAATAATGCAAATCTTGAGGCGGTAAAAGCTCATGTCCCAAGATGGCCGATGATAGATCCCAAAGCAGCACGAACCTCAAAGCAGCAATGGAGTATGCATCTTGAGGTAGCTGATGAAATACAAATCCAAATGGTTTCAAATTTCGAGGAGACAATCTAGCATGCACTTCGAGGTAGCAACAAATCCTAGAAATCTTGAAGCGATGAAGTGTGTATCCCGATGCAGTGAAGCACACATCTCGAATCAACACAAATCTCGAGATGTTGCTATAGCACATATCTCAAGGAAAATGATGAAATCTAAGTTTCAAACCTGTATCCTCCATGAATGAGGTCAGGTATAATACGACTCTTGAAGTTTAGCATATTCCGACTACGGAGCCGAGACTTCTAAGAAAAATTTACTTGGGTTCTCATACACCATATGATGTGATTACCAAGATATATGAAATGTCAAACTTGGATTCTCACCCACTCAAATAGTGAGATACAAAGATATATGGAACGTCAAACTTGTATCCTCCATTAATGAGCTCAGGTAAAATATGACGCTCCTAAAAAATGATGAAATCTTCATCTGTGGTTCTCAAACATATAATGAGATCACCAGATATATGAAATGTCATCACCAGATATATGAAATCTTCATTTGGATTCTCAAACATATAATGAGATCGCCAGATATGTGAAATGTCATTTGGGTTCTCAAACATATAATGAGATCACCAGATATATAAAATGTCAAACTTGGATTCTCACACTCATATAATGAGATTACCAAGGAAATATGGAGTGTCAAACCTGTATCCTCTAGCAATAAGGTCAGGTAAAAAATGACGCTTCTAAAAAAGATGAAATACAAATTCTTCACTTGGGTTCTCATACACTCATCTGATGAGATTACCAAGGAAATATGAAATATCAAAACTCGTACCTTCCATCAATGAGGTCAGGTGAAAATATAACATTAGAAGTTTCACATATTCCAAAAAAAAAAAAAAATGATGAAATCGAGATTTCTAAAAATGATTAAATGAAAAAAATGCACACTTGGTTTCTCAAATACTCCTATGATGAGATAATCAAGAGATATGAAATTTCGGATCAATAGAAGGCCTATAAGTACGATCCTTGATGATGTTGAAGAGGAAAATGGTGGGGGCAAAAGTGGAAGTCTTCGCCCTCGAGATATCAGAGGAAGCTCGGAGTCAACCATTTATGAAATATTTGGGATATGATAAACTCCCAAGGGGCAAATCGGAAGGCCTTTAGGTGAAGAGAAGAGCCCTAAGATTCACCATCATCTTTCATATGAAGAAGCGAACGAAGTTATGCATGATGTACACTTCGTGATATGTGGTGCATATCAATCTAGACCCAAGATGCGACTTAAGAGTAAGCGCATGGGATATTATTGCCCAACCATGATAAAAAATTGCATCGAATGTGCAAAAAGATGCCATCAACATCCAATGAAAGCTATGTCCAAAGATAAAAGAGCCGACATTATAGACTCCCTGAGATGCTGCGCGGTTGTCATACCACTCCAACACGATCCACACCATACTTCTCGGTGTTTGGAATTGAAGCATCCCACTCCCTCAAAATTCAAATGGCATGAAATTTCAAATAAAGACAATATTCGACTTCGCTTAGATAAACTGGACTCTCTCGACAAAAAGAGGATAGAAGTACAGTAGGATCTTGAAGTCTATAACAAATTGGATTGATTCCAGAAGATTATAAAAGGATAGATGATTCGAGTCCTGAAGAGACTCATCATCACCAATGAACGCATCAAGGGCTCAAGTCTCCAAAGAGGGCTCGGCCATAAAAATGAAGGAAATTCATATGTTCATACTTCTCCCTCTCAAACAAATTTCGTGAGAGAAGTATGAAGGGGGCATTTGTTTATGTCAAAAAAAAAAAAATAATAATAATAATAATAATAATAAACGATAAATAAATTCCCAAGGGGGTCAATGATTATAAAACCATTGAGGGATACATAAGCAAATTTCTCATAAAATGTTTAACTCTCGAAATATCCTGAAATCGAAATATTTTTTTGGCATATCCCAAGGCGGTCCAAGAGAACATATCCCGAGGCAATGCCAAATTATAAAATTGCCCCCAGGAACATATCCCGAGGCAATGCCAAATTACAAAATTGCCCCTGAGAACATATCTCGAGGCGATCTTCCAGAAATGCAAATCTCAAGACACCCGAATACAAATCCCAAGGTAGATCTAAGATAGCCCGAGAACAGATCTCAAGGCAATCTTGGAAATACCAGTTCCAAGGCGATTCAAAGAAGGTTAATCCCGAGGCAAAAGGAAAAATAAATAAATTAATTAAATAATAATATTAATTAAAAAAAAAATAAGGATTAAATCAAAATCAAGTTTGATCCTATCTTAAATTTGATCCAATCCTCACTATGGTTACAAACTGCTTGTGGGTTGTGATCTTGTGGGATTTTGACATGAAGTGAGAGGACATTTGGGGGAAAGGACAATAAAAAGGGCAGGAGACAATACAAAAGGGGGGAAAAATCAGGGAGATAATAAAAAAAGCGGGGGGAAAAATCAGGGAGATAATAAAAAAGCAGGGGGATAAATCAGGGAGATAATAAAAAGCAGGGGGGAGATGGTGAGGGAGGCAGGCCCTCTTGGCTGCCCTCATCGCCTGCACACTCGCCGCCGACGAGATCTGTCCTGATTTCCGGTCCGCATCCTGCAGCCGGCGCTCCACCTCGCCTCTCCTCCGGTCTGCCCAGCGCTCCGCCCAAGCTGCCAGCCCGTCGCTCCCCCGCGCCTGACCACCGTCCGGCCGAGCTCAGCCACGACGCCCCCCTAGCTCCAGGCCGCCGCCCAGCTCTGTGCACCGCCCCTTGCTCTGCCCAGCTCTGCGCACCGCACCAGCTCCGCCGGCTCCAGATTCCAGCCAGCTCACCCCTTGCTGCTGATCAGCCGCGCCCCTTTGAAGTCCGCCCCAAGCTGTAGCCATGTAGTACCACCCAAGAGCCATGCGCGCCGGCCAGGTCCGCGGCCTCCCTCATGCATGCACTCCGCGCGCGTCCCTCCGCCGACCTTCTCCTCCTCGTGCACCACTGGTTGCCCGAACAGCCTCCGCCCGAGCTCGCTGGCCGCATGACCGCGCTGAAGCCCTCCTGTCGAGCCCCTCCGATCAGCACCAAGTTTCTGCACCGCCACTGACTCCGGCCAGCAGCCTTGCATCAACTCCTGCAGCTCGCCGGCATCAACTCTCCCATCTGCAACAAACTCCGGCAGCACCTCCTCTACGGCGGTTGAGCACTGTACCCGGCATCGGCTTTGTCAGCGCGCCGGCATCCATCTGCGGTAACTCCGGTCGGCGGCATCAACATCGGCGCCATCAACAGCGGCAACATCAACACACATTTCTCCATCAACACACATTGCGCCATCGGCATACGCTCCGGCGTCTGCGGCAACACATTGCGCCATCGACGCATCGGCACGGCACGGCGCCCCCACGGCTTACGCATCAACAAGCGACATCAATCGCCCCTGTATCAATATCGGCACCAACTTCAAAGACGGGCAGCAATAACGCCGACATCATCTCGGCATCAACTTTGTTAGATACGCAACAGCACCATGGCATCAACTTGTTCGTCTGCAACAGCACCTCGGACATCACCTGATCGTCATCAACAATCAGCAGCCCCATCTGTTCGTCATCAAATGATTGCTGGTCGTCGTCAACAAATAGGCGCACAGTTCGTCATCAAATTGTCGCTATCCATCATCAACAATTGACATCAGTTGGTTCGTCATCAACAATCGACAATTAGCAGCTGATTCCTCATCACCAACAAACATTGAAGGTCGTCATCATCGGCATTCTTGAAGATCGTCGCTAACAAAACATTGAAGGTCGTCATCAACAAACTTGAAGATCGTCACCAAAAATCTTGAAGATCGCCGCCAACGATCTTGAAGATTGCCACCGACAGTTTTGAAGATCGTCATCAACAATCATCAACAGAAATCGGCATCAGCAACACAATTCTACATCAACTCATCTACATCAACAAAGAACGCATCAATGACCCTTGTTCGTCATCAACCCCGATGCTCGTCATCAAAGTTGCTATCAATTGTGCTGACTTGTTGAGCTGCTGAAATTATCGCCAAATGGGATTTATTTTGATGTGTATGTTTGAATTTTTTTGAGATATGTGAATTCTTGTATAGCAAATGGGAGCCCCAGATACAGGGGAAATCATGGCAAATTTTTTTAAATACATATGAGCCGTTGTTACGAAGAAATCGTTGCAAAAGATATGAAAGATTTAAGCTACTGGCTGCTGCAAAATAAACTACAGGAAAGATTGCAGAAACAAAATATAAATACGAAAGAAGAAAATGGTGCTATGAGATCAAAAGAAGTGAAACAAGAAGAGATCGTGGAGAGGAAAGGAGAAGAGTGATAACTTTTACCATCGAAATCAATGAAAAGATGAAGTCGACGAAATACTAAATAGCGGGGCTGCATAATTTGCTAGGTGAAGCATTGCCGAGCTGCTATTAAATGGCTGCAAATTACTGCTGCTGCTGCTGGCTGAAGTGTTGTTGCCAAAAAAGCTGTTGCTGCTGTAATAAAGGGCCACATTCAAAAATTCACAACATCGGCCAGAGAACTCTGATTGAAGTGAGGTCTGCGGCATTAGAAAATAGATATCTAGATCCACAACAGTTATGTACAAGCGCCAAACTCGTTACGTGACCGATCGGTCGCGTATTTTGATGGGGAAAAAGGATGAACATTACAGCTCGGCAAATTAATTCCTGAAACCTCGTCTGATTGCCCATATTCAAAAATTCATAACTCTGGCCCGAAAACTCTGATTGAGGCGATCTCTATGGCGTTGGAAATTAGACACCTGGGTCTCCAACATTCATATTCAGTCTAGATCCTTTTGGTGGTCCGATCAGCGTGGATTTTGATAAATAAAAGGGTAGATTTCAGCATTTACGCAATGACCATCTTGATCACCCAATTTCAAAAATTCACAACTTTGGCCTGGAAACTCCGATTGAGATAATCTCTATGATGTTGGAAATTAGACATCCGGGTCTCCAACATTCATATACAACACAAACTCATTCGGCGGTCCGATCAGTGTGGATTTCTGATAAATAGAAAGGTAGACTTCAGCATTTCTGCCTCTAGCTATATTGATCGCCCAATTTCAAAAATTCATAACTCTGGCCAGAAAACTCCGATCAAAATGAAATCTATGGCGTTGGAAATTAGATATCTAGATCTCCAATAGTCATATATAAAATAGACTCGTTCGGTGGCCCAGTCCTTGCAAATTTTGACGGATAAAATAGTCAATTTCAGCGATCCTACCGTTGACAATGTCGAAGACTCATTTTCAAAAATCCTTCATTCTTGCCTTAAAACTCCAGTGGGGGTGAAATCTGCGGCATTGTAAACTAAATACCAAGATCTTCAATAGTCGTATATAGCACAAGCCCTTTTGGCAGCTCAGGCAGTGCATATTTTGATGGAGAAAAAGGCTAATGCAACTCCTAAAGGGCGGCTCAGTTGGCGATCAGAACCTCGGTCACAAGTCTCAAGCGGAAAGCAACCGGTGGATTATGGATCCCATATGACGGGGCACAGACTCTGAGGCGGGCGGTGGCGTCATAAATAAACAAATAAGCATATATCTATATATATATATATATATATATATATATAAACATATGCTGATATGTAACGAATTATATTGCAATAAAATTGATTATTCTTTCTCATTGTCTCTACTTGTATTTTTACCCTTAATCGGAGGTTCCCACGACATTGTCTAGGGTAATTAATAATAAGGGCTTGCCTCTATTAGGAATTGAAAGAACCCACACAATAAAAAAAAATGATATTTGTGCTTCTATATATCGTCTGGTGTCACACGAAATCAGGCGCGTATTTTCGATCCCACATAAACACTATCTCAAGCACACAATAACACACATACAAGGATAGAAATCAACAAAGAACACGTATGTGCTCGCAATCAATAAACAGGAAATATCACAAGGAAAGACATGCTAACAGATAACACTCAACGAAACAAGAAAACCCCAAGTAATGGGCAGGAAATAGGAGAAGGTAACTTACCTTAATAGAAATATCCTGAATCCCCACGAGACTCCTTCTTGACGTGTCACTACATCGAATCTGGTAAATATAATAATTGTGTCTTAGCATCTGTTTAAATATTCAATAGTTCATTATCTTCATTACTATCCTTATTGGGCCGAGGGCTCATTAACCTTTTAAGTTTATAAACCTCATCATTCTATCAACTACGTTGTTGTAGCCTAGTGGTCAAGAGACCCTAGGGTGGTTGTGAGGTCTTGGGTTCCAATCTCATCTCCTACACATATTTATTCTTTTCTTTTTGAACATTAGTAATCTAGTTCAAGACTAAATTGGACTCAACCCACTTATTTGGTTCTGACTAAACCCAATCAATTATCTTAAAATCCAATCCGACACAACCTGTTTAGATTAAACTATCTTCACTTAATTTAATCTAACTTGACTAACCAGTTCAACTCCTCAACTTAACCCAACCCAACCACTTGCTAACCTACTTGACCCAACCGGCTTAAAGAGAACCGCATTCAACTCACCTTAACTTGACCTATTAAGCTAATCTACTTGATTGCATCCATTTAAACAGACTCAACCCAAGCACTTGTCTAAACTCAATCGGCTAACCTTTTAACATGGTGTAAAATTCCTGAAGTTAATGTGCAATCCAAACGAACTGCTCACAACTTTTGATCCAGGAACCCGATCGAGTTGATAGAAAGCTCATTGGAAATATCTTTGCCTCATCTTTCTAATGGTATATTATATGTCCCGATAAGAATAATATAACTAGCTAAAACTATACTCGAAAATGGGAGCTCGAAACTGCACAATTTCAGAAGTATGTTATGCGCAGTCCAAAAAAACAGCTCATATCTCTTAATCCCTAAGTCAGATTTTAATGATATAGGATTCTTTAGAAAGATATTTTCCTAAATTTTTTAATGGTATATTATACACCAAAATCAGAGAACAATAAGGGATTCAAATATCCCTCAAAATTGACAGCCAAACCGAAGGTCTCAAACTGTCATCTTTAGAAAAAATACTATGTTGTATCTACAGGTTGCCTCAAGTTTATCCCTTCTTGATCTATACATAAATTAAATGGAGGGAGAGTGAATGTATTTACCTCTATCGAAGACATCTCGAATCACGCAAGACTCCCTCCTGGCGTGTCCCCACACTCTACGCTGATAATCCTTAGCAAATCCATCACTGAATTATATCTCAATTCTCTCACTATATCCCCCTTTATATAGATGAGAGAATCCTAATCTTACTCAAATTTTAAATTTGGGATAGTGATAAATCGTGATTGAATTGTGATTTATCTCTATGGGATAGATCGTAATCTTATTTGAGTTGACCTTAATTATATAAAATTTAAATTCTAGATAAGGATCAATTATAAGCGAATTATAATTATCTCTAAGAGATAAATCTAATTCAACTCAAATATTATCTCCTAATCGATTTACAATTCCCTGTTGTAGATTATTTCTACTAGATAATCCTGATTCAACTCAAATACTAAATTCTGATTTCATCACAATTCTTATTTGAGAAATCTAATTTTATACTTATCTATTTTATCTCAGATCAATCTCTACGAGGTTAACCCAAATCGGGTGACATGATGAATTTGACCTTGTTGATTTAATCACATTAAGCCTGATATTTTAATGAAATTATCGATAGGTCCCTGATAACCCCAATTAACCCTAATTACGGTTTTATCAATTTTAATCCATATTTTCTCATAAATTCTAAATACCTCTAATTACAAGGACTTCTCTAATTATCTAACTAAAAAAATTAGAAAACTTTTATTCCTAACAAAATTAAATTAGTCTCCAACCTTTGGGACTTCCTTTTATTAACCTAAGATTTTAGGAAATTATTTAGAAAAAATAATCACCCCAAATCGCCAGATTTTATAGGGTGCAAACCTCCCTACCATGCGGCTGAATCTAGGCGAGTCATTTATTCAGATGTGTAAAGTCCTAGGCAAAGAGAGGGATCTCTCCGTTCAACTATCAGCCGTCCATCAATGGTCTTAAATTAAGTTCGAGGCGATGACGGATAATCCATCCCTCCATCGTCTACTGATCACCAACATCCATCTAACCAGATGTTCAGACCCGAGGCACGAGATTTAAATGAAATTCGTCGATTAATTCTCCAAAGATCGGAGCAGCTCATCTGAGAACACTGATAGCGATGATGAGATCGTTGTCTTCTCCCCGCCAGCGGGACACCACAAGCCAACCGAGATAACTGGACGTTGAAAAAGGAAAGGAGAAATCCGGAGCAAGCGAATCTCGTTGATTGGTCTCATCAACGCGGTTGCCATCTTTTTAAAGATCCCAATCTAGAGCTCTATAAGTAACACCTAACCCTACTATCACCAGCATGCGGCGACGAGCATCTCGGAGTATCTCAATGAGGGACTGGGAGGGTAGAAGGGAGTTGTGAGTCCAAGAATTTCATGTTTTAAGTAATTGTCTTGGGGGTTTATGTTTTCTTTTTAATTAATTAGTTACTTTTATTTGTTTAGAAAATAAGGAAAAGTCTTCCAAGTTTGGTATTTGTTTGAATTATTATTTGAATAAATTTTCTATTAAATACTCCTTAGAGTAATCAAGTAATCAAGCTGCAAATTAATCGAGATTATTAAATTGGATGTTAAGTATAAAAAGGAGATCACAATGAGAAATACCCTAATTAGGGCTAATTGGGAGCAATAAGGGCATATTAGTATTTTCAAAACAAATAAGGACTGAGAGATAAAAGGACCTGGTTGTAAAATAAGAAAGGTCAAGGACCTAACAAAAATTTTGCATACTCTCTCTTTGCTAAGGGACTTGCATGAAAGCCAAATAAAAAGAAAGGACCTAAATGTAAGATTACGTGAGAACCATGCACAGAGGGAGAATGGACGGCTAGGATTAAACAATCTCGAGATCGTGAGTAAGTTCGAGGCTTGGGTTTTAATCCTAGCCATCCATCTATTAAATGGTGGGAGATGATCTGGGACGTCCACCTCAGATCTAGCATAAGTTCGAGTTAATTGGAGTTAATCCAACCGTCCGTCATGAAATAATCTTGACCGTCAATCCAAAATGGAGACAGATTAGAGGCATTATAAAACGAAAGGAATCGTTGGATGGCTGGATTTAATCATGGCCGTCTGATGGAGATCACCCAATTGCGAGGAGATCAGCTGCTTTCTTCTCTAGCGTGCCACAGCCGTGTCGCTGCCGCGTGCGTCGTCGCTCAAGTTTATCCATACCTGCAAAAGATTTAAACAGAAGATTAAAATAGAAGATAAACTCCGAGTTTGAGTAGGATTAGGGGCGTCTAGAAGCCCAAGAAAAACCTATAAATAGAGAGCCCTGACAGAACTGGAGATCATCTAAAGTCGCCACCACCTT
Organism: Dioscorea zingiberensis; assembly: GCA_026586065.1. Taxonomy (NCBI): domain Eukaryota; kingdom Viridiplantae; phylum Streptophyta; class Magnoliopsida; order Dioscoreales; family Dioscoreaceae; genus Dioscorea; species Dioscorea zingiberensis. The sequence continues at coordinate 32,603,137 of CM048824.1, forward strand.
CTCCGTGAGGGATTGAAAGACAAGGAGATAGAGAGGAAGAGAGGGGGAGAAGGAGACGTCGAGGCCGCTTTCACGGAGCCGGATCACCTTCAAAGGAATATTGGTAGAAGAAGCGGAGCTTCCTCGTGGGTGAGCTCGATGGAAAACGGTTCTCCGGTGATTGTTGTAATCTCTGTCAATCATTTATTAGTAACTGTGCATGCATGTAGTATAGCATGGAAGCCGAGAGAGGGGGGGATGAGGGTAGTGGGGTTTTCTCTGCTCTTTGTCGTGCACTGAGCGCCAGAGAAGGCTGCTCTGGTGATGAGAAAAGGAATCCGAAGGCTCTCAGCCGCAGGAAAACCTCGCTGCGCCAGGCGTCTCAAACGACGGGGGCCTTCGGAGAGATACGATCAGCCATGCACGCCCGCCGCCAGCAATCACCATGTCTCCCCTCCCTTTCGGTGCGACTTGTCTCGAGGTTGAAGACGAGCTCGGATGGACTCGGGTCCAACCAGAACCAGGTCAAGTTAAACCTAAGAAATTGAGTTGATTTCAATTCATGTATGGTTAGGTTGAGTCAATTAGATAGGTTTGAGCCTTGATCAATTGAATTGAGTTGAAACTGGTTTGGTTTAGTGAATTGAATTAGGTTAGGTTGTGGGTTGGGTTCAGACACAGTTGGAATGGGTCTGGATTTATTTTTTTCTTTTTTTCAGTTGATTGATCAATTAAGTGGGTATAAGTTTTACCAACCAAGTTCAATTAAATCAAGTATAGTTGGTTAACTAGTTTAAGTGGGCTAGGTTTTAATCAAACAAGTTGAGCACAATCGATAAAGAGGCTAGTCTTAGTCAAGTTGGCTAGCTAATTAGGCTTAGCCAAAGTTAAAAAAAACAAATAAAAAAAAATATACAAACGAAGGTAGGGGAGGGGGATTGAACCAAGGACCTTCCACTTGGGCTTGGTTGACCTTGGCCACTGAGCTAGTCAGTTCTTTTTGACTGAATTGAGAAAAGCCTATTATTATAGGGGCAGAAGGCCCATGAGTCCGACTTGGGCCAAATTAGGGCATCGTGCATGTTATATTAGAAATTTTAAAACGATGTCGTTATTAAAATTAGACTTTGCTGCCAGATATCGACATAGAGACTTATCAGGAGTAAGAGTCAGAAAGGAGTTCCAGATATCGCAAACAAAGGTATGTTACCTCTGCCAAGTTTCCACCCGTCATCGGGTTTCTTGGTTTTTACTTTTGCTATTTATTTTAGCAAATCTGTTGCCTTTCTGGTTATTGGAATACATGACATTGCTTATTGTTTGCTTTCCTTCTTTATATGTGCACGATTGATGTTTCATTGCCTGTTGTTTGGTTAGATTTTTGGGCACACCGCCCTGTAACTAACATTTGATCATGGACCAATGGTCTTATGTGCTGGCAAGGTAGGTGTGTGCCAGATGGTTCGTTAATCTGCCGGTTCAGTAAAGTAGATGCTCAAGTGGAGCATTCAGGACTGTGGACACCCTGACGTTCTGATAGTTCCATGCTAGGGAAAGGATACCCTGGCAGTCCAACATGTATGTCGGACGATATACTGACCGTGTCTACCCGTACGAGAGAGCAAGGTCACTCCAGATGAGGCTGGGTGCTGACCGGAGAAGTTTGTTGAGCCTGAGGGCTGTTTCTTAATCTAGGAGTTCCTTTTATTTTCTAGTCTCCCAAATCTTTGTTTGTACGGGGCATGGCCCCTGTTTTATAACTTGATAACTGCTGAATTTTGATATGATTTTATTGGTTTGTTTTGATTTCATTGTGATCCCTGCGGGGAGCTTACTGAGCTTTCCTTTCAAAAGCTCATTCCACTTGATTTTCTTTTTTCAGGTTCTAAAGAACCGTTGATTAAGGTTTAGGAGGTACACGTGGGATTGAGATACCATTACAGAGGTTCGAGAACCTCGGGTCTTCTTTGTGTGTGAGGTTTTATTTGTAGGACCATTGTAGGACCTTTGTAGGGTGTCTGTACAATTTTGATTTTGTTTCGTTGTAGAACTCTAAGCTTGATTATTTATGAGTATTTGGATTTATTTTACTGCATGCTTTTGATTTACATAGGCCTTGTATCCGAGTGGGGCTCGTCTCTACTTGGGTACGGCCGGTCCGTTCACATGCCCGAGGCCTGGAGATTTGATCAGGGCATAATAAGAGTACTGGCTCTTCTTCAAGGTGTGGCAGACAACATCTTGCGAAGGGAGGAGAAGTTGGATAAGAAGGCCACGAGTACTTGTGGGAGACCTTGATCACGACCGGGTCGTTCCAAGTTTACCGGAGAAAGGTAAGCTCTTTCTCAGCGTCCCTTGCTCTATTTTCTCTGGTTGGTGATGCACGTTTAATCTGCATGGATGACACCAGTGCATCGGCGTTTATCGGCTAGCCATCAGGGAACGAGGGGCAAAAGCAACCTGAGAAACGTATGACGACGCTGTTTAACGGAGCCCGGTGAGTTGCCTACCCATCTGATTTCTTTATGTAATGATGCACACGATAGAAATATTAGGCCATGAGGAGGAGAAGGAATCCAGTCTTCGTTATAGAGGCTCCGATGAAGACGAAGAGGAACTAGGGAGGAACTAGTTACTGGTGAGGTGACAGACGCCTCCCATCCACAGGAACGACTCCTAGGAAGAGTTAATCTCGACTGGCGAGGATCGTGGAGGGGAGATAACGCCAGTCGCTCGAACGTCGCCGACGACCACCACACAGGGCTTCACTTTTTCTCTCGGTTTGGGCTCAAACGCAATCAGAGGAAGACGAAGACCAGGTAGGGCTTAAATAATGGGGTTTAAATATATGTGTTTTAAAATTAAATAAATCATGGTTGGGTTCAGTTTTAATTGTTTAGTTAATAGATTAAATGAATTAAGCATGGTTGAGTTCAATCAACTAATATGGGTTTGAGTTTATTATAATTCCAAACCGGTTAGCCAAGTTGATTTGGGTTAGACAATTAGAAGTAAATCAACTTGATTTGCTAGTTGATTGTGTCTGATCAACTTGAGATGGTTTGATTGAGTCTGATCCATTTGGTTTAATCAAATCAACAAGTTAAGTCAGGGTGGTCAAATCCATTTCACATGGTTGGGCTAGGTCAGGTCAAATTGGATTTGGGTCTTGACCTATCTTATAACCAGGCTTACTAAGTGAAATCAAAATTTTTTTTCAAAAAAAAAAAAAAAAAAAAAAAAGAGAACCAAGGTGGGTAAGAGAGGGGGGTTGAACCATAGACATCTCACATGGGCTTGGTAGGCCTTAACCACCAAGGCCCTGTTGCTTCTTGGATATATGAATCAGATTTTATTAATTTGAGCTGGTTTAACCCAATAAGAAATAAAAGGCAAGAGGAGAGAATGGAACCAGGAACCTCATAGTAGAGGTAATGGGCCTTAGCTACTAGACCACCTCAGTTCATTTGAATAGATTGTTAGATCTAATCACTTAAGGGAAACTACGCTAGACCTAGCCAAGAAATAAAATGGAAATGGTATTGAATACAAGGGAAGGCCCACAAGTTAGGCCCAGGTCTGACTAGGGCATCATGCATGTTCTACTAGAGACTTTAAGACACTTAATATAGGTTTTACTATCAGGTTGCGACATAGAGATGTGACAGGAACGATTTTTGCTGAGTAATCCCGGACGACATTGTTGAGGTAATTACACTTGCCTCATACCCACTCTACAGAGTTTCTTTGGCTTTGTCTTTATCATGATGATGATATTGTTGCCTTGTTGAGATCATTCATGCTTTCTTAATTCTTTTGGATTCTTTTTTAGCATGTATGATTGTTTCGGGATATTGGTATCCCTAATTTGTTGTTTGGTCTTCCGCCCCGGATTTAGTGGAGCGTGGGGGCTCCGTTTGGGAAACATTCAGGGATGAGACACCCTGTCGTTTCGGCTGTACTTTGGTTGTCCTGGCCATTAGTAGAGACGATTTGCTGGCCATGTCGACACATACAAGAGGTGGTGCTACTGACATGCGACCTAGGGACCGCACGACCAGAGGGTCGAGTTCCAGCAAGTTGCCGATGATGCTGGCCGAGGGAGATGTCTTGTTGAGCTTTCCTTTAGAACTCATTGCAAAGCTTCAGAGCTGGTATAGCTAGGGGTCGTACCGTTGTGTTTGTTGTGGTAGACTCCTAGGGATAGTTTTGAGGGGCATGTCCCCGTTGTTTGACTTGGTTGATCATTTTTTATTGATATTATGATTTTTGAACCCCGTTGGGGTACTTACTAGGCTTTCCATTCAAAAGCTCATGCACTTGTTCTTTCTTTTTCAGATCCTGAGGGATAAGAGACTTGAGCTCAAGAGTTGATCGAGGGTCGAGGTATCCTGCAGAGGTCTGAGGATCTCTTTTTATTTCATTGTGTCTGAGAGACTTTATATTTATAGGACCCTATAGGGCCTAACATTCTGCAGGGCATCTGCCCCTTTTTATTTTATTTCCGCTAAGACTATTTATTTGGATATTTGAGATTTATTTTCTTGCTATTATATTATCTGCTTTTGATTACAGAGGCCTTATAGCCGACTGAGGTGCACCTTACTTGGTTATAGCAGGTCTGCTCACGCGCGCGAGGTCCCGGAAACCGGGTCGAGGCGTGACAATTATGATCTGACCTGTCAATTAATCTATAAGGCTTTACCCAAAGGAAATAAGATGGTGAAAATTTTTTATGAGACGAAGAAGCATGTTAGGGGCTTAGGATTGTCTTACGAGAAGATTGACTCTTGCAGGTTTGGTTGCATGATCTATTGGGGTGTAGACAATGATCTTACAAGTTGCAAATTCTGTGGGAACGACATATACCAAAGAAGAAGTGACTCTACAAAAAATAAAAATGTGGCTTACAAGGAAATGTTTTAATTTCCACTCATTGACAGGTTGTGTAGGTTGTATGCATCTGAATCAACAATAGAGTCAATAAGATGGCATGTTGAGCATATTACAGATTCGGGTATAATGTGTCACCCATCAGATGCAGAAGCATGGAAGTATTTCAATGAAATTCACCAAGATTTCGCTATGAGACTAGAAACGTAAGATTGGGATTATGAACTGATGGGTTTCAACCATTTGGTCAATCGGGACAACAATATTCATCATGGCCAGTTATAGTGACACCATACAATTTGCCTCCATCTTTGTATATAAAGGAGGTCTACATGTTTTTGACAGTAATTGCTCCTGGTCCATATAATTCTAAGCAGAAAATAGATGTGTATTTGTAACCATTGATTGCAGAATTGAATCAACTTTGGGAGATGGGGGTGCATACATATGATGTGTCTAGAAAACAAAATTTCTTAATGCGTGCGACACTTCTATAGACTATTACTGATTTTCCTGCGTACTCGATGTTATCTGGGTAGAGTACATCTTGTAAAATGGCTTGCCCATACTGCATGGAAAATTCCAACGGATTTACTTTGTCTGATGGGAAGAAATGTTCATGGTTTGATAACTACAAGAAATTCTTACCGGTTAATCACCCGTTGAGAAGAAATCGAAGAAATTTTTGAAAGGGGAAGACCGAGACAACTATACCTCCACCCATTCGAACAGGTGAGGAAGGTATCAATGATATTGACGCTATGGGTTTCATGAAAGTGACAGAACTTAGTTCTAATGAAGTCAATGATCGACTAGGTAAGTCACATGGATGAAGGAAAAGAAGCATTTTTTTGGGATTTACCTTATTGGTCAACTAATTTAATTAAACATAATTTGGATATAATGCACATCAAGAAGAACGTGTTTGATAATGTTTTTAACATGGTAATGAATGTCAAAGGGAAAACAAAGGACAAGGCACAGGCAAGACAGGACATGAGCAATATATGTAGTAGGCCTGAGTTGGAAATAAATCCACAAACGGGCAAGTTCCCCAAGCTTGCTTCACCTTGGAAAGTATAAGTTATTTGGGATGAAAAGTGATGATTTCCACGTGTTCATGCAACGCTTGCTTCCCGTTGCATTTTGAGAGTTGCTTCCAACCAATGTATGGCAAGCACTAACCGAGTTAAGTTGTTTTTTTAAGTAACTAACATCGACAACAGTCAAAAAGGAAGAGATGGAGAGATTAGAGGTTCATAACCCAATAATATTGTGCAAACAAGAAAAAAATTCTTCCTCTTGGTTTCTTTAATTCAATGGAACATCTTCAGATTCACCTCCCATATAAAGCTAGAATTGCTAGGCCTGTGCAATATAGATGGATGTACCCTTTTGAAAGGTAAATTCTACAACCTTATAGTGTTTTATTTAAAAAATGAGTGCACATATTAGCAATGTTGTTAATGTGGTTCCATCATATTTCTGTTTATGAATGTATTGTAGGTACCTTAGACATCTTAAAAAGAATATGAAGAACAAGGCACAAGTCGAAGGATCAATCGCAAACGCTTACATAGTTGAGGGAGCATCTAATTTCTGCAGTCATTATTTTGGGTCACATGTAATGTGTAGAAATCAAGATGTTCCTCGAAACGATGATGGAGGAGAGGATGATAGATTTGAGGCAGGTCTTTAGATATTTACACAACCTGGTCGATTTTATGGTAAACCGAAGACCCAGGTGTTAGTTGACAAGGAATATAGGGCTGCACATACATACATACTTTTGAATTGTGATGAAGTTTAGCCTTATCTTAGGTAAGATTTCATGTCTAATATAAGTGATATGCTGACATTGTGCAAACAATGCCTAATCATGTATGATTTGATAAATGCAGCATGTTTGTGGACCAACTACAGCTAATGACACGCGATATAAGTGATATGCAGATAGATCAAGAGCTTGAAAATTTATTTCCTATATGGTTCCAACAATATGTATGTTAAATTGAAATGAGCATAAAAATAAGTGGAATTCTGATGAGAAAAAGTTGATGTCTTAATGCCAGTAAACTAATGCGTTTTGTGCCTTTTAAATAATAGATGCAAGCTAATCCGATGGTGAACATCATACTACGACAACTTTCGTAAGGGTTGTTATGATATGTGAAATCATACAGTGTATAGTTTGTGAATGACTACAAAATTCATACAGAATCTCATGCTTCTGGACACTACAAGAAAAATAGTAATTAGCTAGGGAAAATTCCCTAGGTAAAACGCTAAAATCCTTGGGTAATACCATGTAGCAAGGGATTTCCCAGGGATTAAAATCCCTGGGCAAAAGTCTCGTGGGTAATTATTTACCCAGGGATTTTATAATCCCTTGCTAAATAGCAACGAATTAATCCCTGGGTAAGTAATAAATTCCGTAGGTAATTTTTGTTAACCATTGCATTGAAAACCAGGAATTTACTACGAAAATGTTCCTGAGCAATCCTTGGGTAAATTTATCAAGCGATTGTTCCTGGGTAATCTGTTGCTAAAGTTTCAAAATTCAAAATAAAAAATATATCCTTGGGTAATCCCTATGTAATATTACCTAGGGATTATTCCTGAGTAATTCATTAGTATTTGAACACGGTGGCAATAAATAAATCCCTTGCTAATCCCTTGCTAAATATACCTAGGGATTATCTCCTTGGTCATCTTTGGGTAATAAAATTTGAAAATAGGGTTATTCGTTGGGTAATCCCTTACTAATATAAAATAAATATTATTTATTTACATTCAATTTATATTAAAAATTATAATACAAAATACTGTATTAAATCATTCCTGTAGAACAATCCATAAATCAATATAATTTGCTAAAAATAAAAATTATAATATATCATAAACAAATAACACAATTCATATCGTAAATAAGTGCTAGCTAGCACACATAGGTAACATAGTGACAAGTAGTCGAATTCATAAGTAAACTCTCACAAACAAGCAATAAATAAACAAGTAAGTCCAGCATAAGAATAACATATATCTAACTAGGTGGAGTAGGATCAACACCATCATGTCCACCAACATCCTCTGATTGTGAGCTACCTCCATGAACTAATTGAAAAGGTGATCCTTTGAAGGTAGACATAATTGTAACATTCTCTTCATTTCAGCCATCTCTTGTCAAGTTTCTCGAAGCTTTTCCTGATGTCGCTCCTCTTGAATTTGGAGTTGATTACGCACAGATGCTAACTCATTTTGTAAATCTTCATGTACAGCTGGAGATGTTGCAGTTGAGATATTGACATTTGAATTGGAACCTCCGTAATAGGAAGATGCTTCAGTGGTAAGACCATAGACTCATCCTTTTTGCTCTCCACCAACAGCTTGGATGTAAACCACTATAACTGTTAAATATTTTTTATAAGCTGTCAAAGAAAACCACTATAACTTATCTTTACAAAAGCCCAAAAAATTAATAAATAAAAAATTAGAGCTTATAATATCTCAAAGAAAACCACTATAACTTATCTTTATTTATTTATTTATTTTACAATCTTAGTCAACACTAAGACTTTCCAAGGTCATTTTGACAATACTTTGACCCTAGGCCAGTAAATGATTAAATAAATCTAAAATCTTAACTAATAATAATGATAATGATAATAACATATGTGACCCCATAGATAACTCTGTTTGAGTCTTTAAATCAGTAAAATAAGAACAGTAAAATAAAATAAAATAAAAATATGAGAACTACTCTTGTCTTGTGCATGACTTTAGAATTCAAACAAAATCCAAGAATTCCGAAGCACAAGAAATATCCATCAAACAACACTTAATCCTGTCCCTAATAAGTTACATTGATAAGGTTGCTGCATAAATAAATATGACAATTACAACTTATCTTTACAAGAGCCCAAAAAAATAATAAATAAAAAATTAGAGCTTACAATACCTCAAAGAAAAAGTTGCTTCTAATGAATTAGGCAACAAAGAGTATGCAGTGACAGAATCTTAACAAATTCACCAAGCTTCTTCTCCAACCTTGCAGTTCAAAGAGAGGCTAACACCAAGGCTCCTGCAATTGAAATAGTTCAAACAATTCCAGTATAACTTATATATGCTTGCCAGATTTTGCCCGCATGTTTCATGATAAATTTTACACTCCATCATCATATTTATACCAAACACCCTAATTTTGATCTTGCAAAAGCACATCAGTCAAAAAAAAAAGTAGTTACAGAGACAAACACAAAATTGTGTCGTAAAAACATGTTAGTGGATTAATCATGAGAGAAAGCCTTCAGATTCCAACCCAAAGCATGAGCCGTAAGGCGCAATACAGACTATTTTGGTTTAAAAGCCCCTTTGTCTTGTTCTAAGATTTTTATTATCAGAGCTTCTTGGATGCTTTCCTACTAATGCATACTAACACATTTGGCAAAGTCATCTACAAAGTCATGGATGGCCATGAATACCAACCACACCAACTTTCCATTCTAAATCTTTTCATATATCAATGCCAACAGTTAAATGGTTCATATATCTATCCAAATGCCATAGAATACACAAACTGATAATGCAAATGCTTTGAGAGTTTTGAATTAACTAGAGACATAATTTTCTTTCAAGTATCATGAAATTTCAACAGCTGGAGTATCCTAACCTCAAACATATTGTGGCAGAAACAATAAACTGTATATAAATTTTATCATTCTTATAAAACTCTGACATACTATCCCTTAGCAGTACAAAAGTTAGTTTCCACCATTTTAGAAGAAATACTAGGCCACAGCAGTCATTTAATTATCATATTAACTACCATATTTAATTTCTCTTTGAACCAATTATCATTTTCATTTTTTTGCATTGCACTGCTATCCTTCTATGCAAGACAGTAAGTGAACAAGATCCCTCCAATTAATAGAACTTTGGGAATGAGAGATAATATTAGATACATGAGATACAATAACCAATATTATACCAACAAAGAAGGGCCGAGATATAAAAAAAATAAATAAATAAATAAAATCATTCACCTTTGGAATATAATCAAATTCTAGCAATCATTTTACCAAGATCCAAACTGGGGAAAGGAATTAGGAAGTTAAAAAATCATAAAAATGTCCTAGAGGTTCGATCAAAAGAGCCATTTTAGTAATATCACAGTATAAGATATTCCTAGTAATTCATCAGTATAATTGCATATATAAGTTAGAGACATGGAAAATCTAAAGTTGTTCTCATTTGCAAATTAACACACCAGCAGTGTTGTAGGTGTAGCACAGTACATAATCTCTGGGTGCTTATGATCATATCTAATCAACAAACCCATTTACAGTCCTCTCTTCCAAGTCACTAAATTTGATTTTGAATATATATATATATAACTTAAAAACTTTTCAATAGTGGCCAGGGATCTCTTGAAAAAGAAATAGCAAAACACTCCTAATGAGATACTTAGTCAATTTATTTAATTAATTGATGTTCAACTGTCCATTATCATTGGACTCATTTGAGATTTTAAAAAGTAGGCATCATAATAACCCTCTCTATTTTAAGTACCGGAAGGGTGAATTCTAAGATACCTTGGGGGTTGAACCGAAGGTATCATACCAATTTGTGTGCAAGCTAGTACAAATTGTGTGCAAGCTAGTAGAAATTGTGTGCATTGAATTGATAAATGGGCCCGTATTGTGTGAACGGGCCCGTTTATGAATTGTGTGCAGCCCTAAAGGAATTGGGAGTGGAAGCGGTGATGCATTGAAGATAAATAAATCAATAAAATAAAATAGTGAAGTGCTCTTAGTGAGACATTTGGTCCACTCTCAACTCAACTCTAACCCTATTGGGCCAGAATCCAAGCCCCTCTTTCTTGACCAAACCCATTTAGGTTTCACATTCACCACTTCATCATACTGGAAAACAAAACCCCACCTCCTTGTCTGCTCACTTCCCTGAATCCAACTCCCACTCAACTAACTGAAAGGCCATTGTTCTATCTTTTTGTGATTGTGTTTTCTATTTTTAAATTATGATGCTTATTTCGTGGTACATGTTATCTGATGAGCATGTGTAAATAGGAAAAATTACCTCAATTGATAAGAGTTTGTTGTTTATTTGGTAAACTATCTCATCTAATCTAATCTTTGCATGGCTTATAGGGCTATCTTGGAGGACAAACTAAGGTTCAATGTGGCAATTGAAAGTACACTCACAATCCATGCTAATTGTACTACACATAGATCTAGCAGTCTTCTAGAACATCCTCCCATTATTTATTTTTCTCCAAAACCTAATGTGTTTTTGTATAAATCTCTGACTTATTACTATTATTATTTTTTGGTCATAGCTCATGAAGTCGTCCCTCTTTGCAAATTAAAGGGAAATGTACATAATATATATAGTGGGAAAATGCCCTTATATTTCAATAAAGATGATAGAGAAGAGACTTGTTGGGTGCATGAAGTGTTATTATATTTAATTAATTTGCACTGTCACCCACAACAACACAGAAAAGCATATCAGAATAACAATTTGAAAAGAAAACAGGAATCGCAATTAAGGGCAGAGCTTCAAAAGATGTCAAAGATCAAGGCATACCTTATATTTGGTAACCTCCTCACTAACCTCTTCAAGATACCCCTTGGTAAAAATCAGCCCAACGTTTACCTAAACCAAATGAACATCATCCACCATGAATATAAAATAATTATCGCACTAGTAATCAAGGCATGACTTTATAAACAACACAAAGAAAACATACACCAAGGAGGGGGATTTTTCCAATAAAAATTTATTAACGGAAATTTTCATAAGAAATTGATGTCATGTGATAGAAAAGAATAGCAATGAAGGTTAACCCCCACTGAAAGTATTGGTCGCTCACATGTATCCAAGTTGGTGGATGAACATAATTTCAGCCCCCAAAATTCTTTATGAAGCATGGCTTTATAGTAGAAATTCAATTTGTATACATGTATTCCAAAGAATGATTAGTTTTTGGGATCATATATCATGTTGATGCCAAAAACTGGTCCACCTCACGCTTTGGCTACTGTGGCCTCGTGATCTGGTCTCAGCCTTCGACAAACGGTTGAAATTTATAGTTGGTGCGGACGCTTACTTCAACTTCTGAACGGAGAACACGGAGAATGCTTTGGAAATCCGTTCGGAATTACCCTGGCTTTCCTTTCCTTTGGGATGAATCTGTAAGAGGGAGAAAAGAGTTATCGGAATTGGGCCTTTCTGCCCGGATTCAGCTCCGATGCTTAAGTCCGAAAACTTGTAAGAAGGCAGTCTTAGACATGAGTTAGCTCTTTGTGTGATTGTTTTTCCGATCCCCCTTTTTTCCTATTATCGCTCTTCTTTTATAGCAACTTAAAGGCGGTTTAGGAAAGGCGGTGGAGTAAGGCGGTGAATGAGAAAATATCGTCTAAGGCGGTAAGAAAATATCTGCCTACTGTGTAGGTGCTACGTAGGTAAGTAGAAAATATCTACCTACCGTGTAGGTACTACGTGTGTAAGTAGAAAATATCTGCCTACTGTAGAGGCAAGTGGATAAGATCTACTTACTGTAGAGGCGTTAGATATGCTCTTACCCAGATGGCTATCACCTTCTTGCTTCTTGTATAATTCCGACGGGCTTTCTGTAGGGGTGAGCCCTCCTTATTTGCCGGACGGAATTTATGCTAATGAATTTGGTGGTGACTGACTGTCTTGTGGCCAAAAGAAATATAGCCCTGTGTATGACAGGTGGCTATTTAGGCAGGCGACGCGTGTTTTACCAAATATTTCCGTAATACTTGTTCGAAAAATCTGAGCGAGGAGTGAGTCAAATTGCACTTTTCGCTTTGTTCGAGAACAAGTATCTTCCTTAGCTGGCGTGTCTATGTGGGTGTAGGTTTCTTTCTAGATACATGTGTTTAAATAGGTAACCGACACTTGCTGTGTTGTCTTAAATCGAGGTAGATTTTTCTCCAAAATTTTCGTCTATAGTGTCACCAAGTTTTGCTATTTAAGGAGCTAGCATGGATAGTGTTTTTATCCATTCTGCTGCCATCCTTGCGTTTTGGAAAAATGGCTCAGCGTTTGTCCTTTTTTAAGTTTTTTACTTTTACCCAGTGTTCTCGTCACTTACGAATTCCAAGTTCGTTTTACGAGCATTTATCGGAATTGAGGACTGGGGTTATCCAATTGGTAAGTCCGAACGGCTGTGTATGGCCATCAATGCTGGTTGTTGATAGGGGATTAGGTGAGATAAGCATTGAGGAAGGGTGGGAAACCTTCCATGTTGACCATGACGTAGAGGCAGGGGATCTTTTAATTATCACTTTAGTTATTACTTACGCAGGGGATGTGAGCTTTGAAGTTGAAATGTTTGGGAGCGACTCCTGCCGTAGAGATGTGGGCCCCCATCTTCGCCCACGCGCTTTGCCGGGATTTCCTAGCGATAACGAGCACATCGACGGTTGTGGAAGTCCGTGCGTCTCCTCTAAATCTTATCTTAGTGGGTCCTTGGACGGATCTGTGGATTGCTAACTTGGGAATTCCGACGGAGAATATGTTTACCAGGGTTTGCCATGTTGCTTTGTTGTGTGTTTTTTAATACTACTGTTGTTGTAACATGAATAATGTTTATTAATTTGCTTATAAAGTCTTCGATTTCTTCAAGATGAAATGATCACTAGTGATCCTATGTTGGGATGTGTGCGTTTTGTCTCTTATGATGCGGGCTCTACACAACACCTGTTATTCCCTAAGACGATACGTGTCTCCCCTACTATTTAGCACAAAAGGGAGATAGTGGCGCTATGTGCGCGGCGTGCGCGTTTGTCAACATCATGATAAGCGTTGTTTTCTATGTGTCAGGCGCCGTTTGGTATGCTGATGTGGACGGAATTTTTATTTGTTTGTGGAAAAGTGATAATGAATATCTGAACGGTCCAGATTTAGGAACCCTTGGTTAAACGGTTCGATTGGGATGCCGCTCCGGGATCTAACGGCCAGGGATTTATCTCCTTTACATATAAGCGGAATCGTACAGGCAAAAAGGGTTTTATTTCAAAAGTCGAATTGCGTCTTTTGAAAACTTCTTCTTCTCCGGCGAGACCTGGTCTTAAGCTTTCTGTGTCTTTTTCTTGTCCATTTCTCTTCTAAGGTAATGGCTAGTGCTACATCTTCTTCCTCTAGTTCTTCTCACGGGTCTTTGATCCCTTCTCCGTCCAACCCTACGGTCTCCGTCGCGATTCAAGTGAACCTAGGGATATTCCAGTCCGGTGTTCACGGGTTTATCCTGCTTCTAGGGCAATGGGTAGGGGGTCTGGTACGTTCATAAGTCTTCTTGGGCAGAAGGATGTAGATGGCCTGGTAGAGAAATATGAGATAGATCTCTCTCTGTTTGAGGTTAGGGTTCCCTGTTCTGGGGAGAGGGCGAGTTCTCTCAGGGAAGGAGAGATAGCTATCTATCAAGATGCGTTATCGGGTGGTCTTAGGCTTCCTTTTTCTGATTTTGCTAAGGCAATTCTAGAGCAGTATCATCTGTGTCCTTCACAGCTGACTCCGAATTCTTGGAGGTTACTGAACGGCTTTGTCATTGTTTTCAAAAATTACGGAGTAAGTCCGACCGTCCGTTTGTTCCGTATGTTGTTTAGCCTATGTTTAGAGTCTAATGCCGATTGGTATTACTTCTCGGCTCATTCCGGAAGAAAGTTTTTAGGGAAAGTTCCTTCTTCCATTAAGCGGTGGAAGAGTAAATTTTTCTTTGTCAAAAATAAATCCGAGTGGGATGTCCGAACAAAGTAGGAGGTTCCCCGAATGGATATTGTTTGTGAGGAAATGACGAAAGAAGAGGAGGTTCTTCTTAAGTCAATGACGGGTCTATCCAAGGTTTACATGGATGAGTTCTTGACCAAGGAAAACCTCGTTAAATGTCGTTTAGTAGTATCTGCTGGTAGGATTTATTCTTGTATCTATCTTAGTTTGATCTTGAATCGCGATATCTAACATGATTCAGAATTTTAGTTTGCAGAAAGTCCGATGGAGGATGAAGACTTGAGCTACGTTAAGGGCCTCCTGGCTTCCTATGAAGGTGAAGTCCATCCGCCTTTACCTCGTGGGTGGAAGAAGAAGGAAGCGGCCTCTGGTAAAGGTGTTGACACCTCCAAGGAGGAGAAAAAGAAGAGGAAGAGAAAAGAGGTCGACTCTTCCAAGAAAGGGGGCAAAAGCGACCCCGCTACAGGGTCCTCACGGGAGAGGAGGACGAAGAGGAAGAATTCCGAGGACGCATCGGGTCCCGGAATTATGATTGAACAGGTGAGTTTACTTGTGGAAGAGGCTCCCCGGCTTTATCGCCAATTTCCGAAGGGCCCTCTTCTAGTCAACTAGAAGATATCCTCCTCAAGGAGGTAAGGATTTACTTCTTAAGGGTATCATTGCTCTGCAATAATTTTTTAACTTAGGTTTTGGTTTACAGGCGGAGGCGGGAGAAGCGGCTCTCTTGGATAAACTGAGGGTGGCAGACTCAGTTTCAAGAGGACCGACAACTCAAGGGAAGGAGTTGCCCTCTGAAGACATCCCTTTTCGGGATGCTGCTTCTGTGAGAAATGTTTTGATGGCCATGGGCCCGAATAGCTCTCCACTAAGCTACGGGGAGCCGGGAGGGAAGAGGCCACTTGCCAGCTTTTTCGATCGGCCATGCTGGTAAGGATCGTTCTCACATTTCTTTTGTTCCTAAACTTGGTACCGTCTATAACTCCTTTGGTATTTCGTAGACTGCGCATTGGGCGGATCGAGTCGGTAATCTTTGTCAAGAGGACTTGGCAAAGATGGAAGCAAGTAGGGCAGAATTTGCCCAGCTAAACTCTAAGGTGGAGGCCTTGGAGGAAAAAGAAAAGAAGCAGCTCGCTATTATCCATACTTTTGAGAAGGATAAAGCCGAGCGGCTTCATCAGTTGGCGCCTATAGAAAAAGAATAAAATGACTTAGCGGCCAAGCTGGCGAGTTCCGAGGGCTCTCTTCAGGCTGCTAAGGAGGATATCAAAAGACTACAGGACGACTCTAGCAGTTTGAAGAAGGAACTTAAATCTGCTCAAGATGAGCGCACTGACACCCAATGGAGTCTAAAGTTGAAGGTTGCGGAACTCGCCGCCATTCAGGTTGAGTTAGAGGAACTCAAGGGGAAGCGTGATACACTCAAGGAAGACTTGGCTTCCAAAACAGAGGACCCCTAAATCCGACTCGCAAGAGATGAAAGACCTAATTGAACGAGCGGATAAATTGGAGAAAGAGGTCGCTCGGCTTAGGGCGAAAGCCAAAGAAGGGGCCACCCGCATTTATTCTCAGAGCAGCAGTGGGTCACCATGTTCCTCCCAAGTAACGCTTTTATCTATGGGGCTTCTGGAGTCTTGATGAAATTTATGGAGCTAAAAGAGTTGCAACTTATAAAGACTCCAGAGGCTCCCCGGCCCCAAATTTCTTCCTAGAACCTCCAACCCAAGTTCCTCCGTAGGCCGGTCAGCCTGAGGGCCCTAGTTCTTAGGGATTTTTTTAGGACATGTTCTTGTAAACACCTAGTTATTTTGGAATGTAGTTTCAATTTATATGAATGAAACACAAACCTTTTTCTTTGGTGAAGATTTATTTCCGAGTGATGGTTTTAACCATTTTAAGAAGTCCTTCGCAAGGTCTTTTTCCCTTCATTTGGCTTGTAAGTCAAGCTTCATAGCAGGTTCTTCTCTTCTTAGTCCAATCAGGGACTTCGATTTGTTGAGTAAGATCCTTGCCTTTGTAAATGAGATTGTTGCCTCATATTTCGATCGGGATTTTTGCCCCTTATTTCTGGATGAGAGTTATCGTTTATCCTTGTAGGATAATTCCGACTCATCTTTTAGGAATGGGATTTTCACCTCATTTTTGTAGAATAGGATTTTCACCTCATTTTTGTAGAATAGGATTTTCACCTCATTTTTGAAGAAAGGGCTTAAGCTTTATTCCATGGAACATTTAGGAGATGATTACAGGATTCACTGATTGTAGCGTCGCAAGTGTTCAGCATGAAATGGACGCTTGAGCATTTTTCCTTCCATATTTACCTGATAATAGGTGCCTGCTCGGACAATTTTCTGTATGACGTAAGGGCCTTCCCAATTAGGAGTTAGCTTCCCCGTTCGGCTTTTGTTTCCCTGGAACTCGTTTTCTCTTAAGACCAGGTCGCCGATTTGGAAGAAGACTCTTTTTACCCTTGTGTCATAGAACCTTTTTACTCTTTGACGATAGATGGGTGCCTTTGTTTCCGCAGCTTCTCTTTGCTCTTCAAGTAAGTCAAGCTCCGCTCGGATTTTCTTCTCATTTTCTTCTGATGAGAAAATTTGCTGCGTCCATAGAGTAGGCATTCCTATTTCTGCAGGGATGACAGCTTCTGCCCCATAAGTGAGAGAGAACGGAGTTTCTCCTGTAGGGGTTCTTGTGGTTGTCCTGTAAGCCCAGAGAACGCTCGGAATTTCTTCAACCCAGTTAGTTCCTTTTTTAGAGACCCGGGTTTTGAGAGCTTGGAGCAAGGTGCGATTGGTTACCTCTACCTGGCCGTTGGCTTGGAAATGTGTCACAGAAGTTAATCTGGATTCAATTCCGAGCTCTGAACAAAATCTTTTGAAAGCCTTGTTATCAAATTGTGCCCATTATCAGAAATCAAGGCGACCGGAATCCCGAATCGACAGATAACCGTTCGCCATAAGAACCCCTAACAAGCTTTCTCCGTGATTTTGGCCAAGGGCTCAACTTCTACCCATTTGGTGAAGTAATCGATAGCCACTATCAAAGACTTCATTTGTCGAGTTGAAGTGGGAAATGGCCCTAGGAGATCGACTCCCCAGATAACAAACGGGCGAGGGCTAATAATTGGCATGAGCAGTGTTGGTGGTCGTCTTTGAATCTTGGAATGCCGTTGGCAGGCATCACATTTTCGGGCGAACGCCACTGCATCTCGAGTTAATGTTGGCCAGTAATAGCCCTGTCGCAGGACTTTGTAACTTAAGGCTTTGCCTCCTATATGTCCCCCTCCAATACCTTCATGAATTTCTTGAAGGATGTAGTTTATACGTGGGGACGCAAGCACCGTAAGAAGGGTTGCGTATAGGATCTCTTGTATAGATTTTCGCCAATGATGGTGTATTGAGCGGATTTGTAAGAGATCCGTCTGGCTTCTGTCTTGTTGGATGGTGTAGGTCCACCTTGCAAGTAGTTTCTAACGGGATCCATCCAACTTGACTCTTCTGCTGTACTTTGTACTTCTCCTTCTAACTCCTCAATAGTTTTTGTGGGAAGGTATTGTAGGTTGAAGGAAGATTCTGCATCGCCGTTGGGTGCAGTGGCTTTTTTAGATAAAGCGTCCGCTTCTTCATTTTGTGCCCGACAGATTTTTTCAATCTGGAAATGAGCGAAGTGGGGGACTATCTTCTTTACCACTGTTTGGTATTTGACCATGTTCTCCTCCTTTGCTTCAAAGTTGCCCAATGTATGGCTAACGACCAGTTGTGAGTCGGAATATACATGTAGGCGTTGAATTCAGAGCCCTCGGGCAAAACGCAATCCTGCGATGAGGGCTTCATATTCGGCCTCGTTGTTGGTTGCTCGAAATTGGAACTTAAGAACTGTTGCAATTTTCCATTTAGAAGGAGAATAAAGGACGAAGCCGACTCCTGACCTTTCTTCGGTTGCTGATCCATCAACATATAAGGACCATGGGATGTTAGGGCTTTCTTCTGGATATTCTGGCGGGACTTCATCCTCATTTGAGGGAATGGTCAATTCCACAAGAAAATCCGCCAGAACTTGAGCCTTGATTGCCGTTCGGGGTTGATAGTGAGATCAAACTCACCCAACTCTATTACCCACTTGGCTAGACGTCCGGAATTTTCAGGCTTATGGAGGATTTGCTTTAAGGGCTGATCTGTTAGCACTGTAACTTTGTGCGCTTGAAAGTAAGGCCTTAATCTTCGTGCGGATGTGATGAGAGCGAAAGCCAACTTTTCAAGTGGTAGATATCTTGATTTTGCATCGTTAAGGATCTTACTTGTGTAATAGACTGGCTTCTGAACTCCTTTGTCTTCCCTCAAAAGTACTGCACTGACCGCTCGAGGAGTAGCGGCCAAGTAGACGTAGAGCTCTTCCCCTACTTGTGGCTTAGCTAGCAACTGAGGCGATCGGAGATAATTTTTAAGCTCCAGAAAGGCTTTCTCACATTCTTCTGTCCACTCCATTTTTGGTGCTTTTCGTAAGGCTTGGAAGAGTGGGAGGTTTTTTTCTCCGGCTTTAGAGATAAATCTCCCAAGAGCTGCTAGGCGTCGGTTAAGCCGTTGTATCTCTTGGTGGCTTTTGGGTGATCCCATATCAAGGATGGCTTTGACCTTTTCCGGATTTGCTTCTATTCCTCTTTGGGTCAGTATAAATCCGAGAAATTTCCCTGACCGGACACCAAAAGCACACTTGTTCGGATTTAAGCGCATATTGTAAGTCCGAAGTGACTGAAAGGCCTCTTGTAAATCTGAGAGGTGTTCGTCGGCTTTTCGGCTCTTCACCAGGATGTCATCCACATAAGCTTCAACATTTCTGCCAAGTTGTTCTTTGAAAACCGTATTCATGAGCCTCTGGAAGGTGGCTCCGGCGTTCTTTAAACCGAACGGCATTACCTTATAGCAATAAGTTCCTGTGCTTGTAATGAAGGATGTTTTTTCTTCGTCATCTTTGGCCATTCAGATTTGATTGTAGCCTGAAAAGGCATCTAAAAAACTCATCATTTCGTGCCCGGCGGTGGAATCAACCAAGCCATCAATTGAAGGTAGAGGGAATGAATCTTTGGGACAAGCTTTATTTAGGTTCGTGAAATCTACACACATCCTCCATTTTCCGGATGGCTTTTTTACTAGAACCACATTGGCCAACCATTCTAGATAGTGCACTTCTCGGATAAACCCGGCCTTTAAAAGGGTTGATAATTCTTCTTCTGTGGCCTTCTGCCCCTCTGGTGCGGAATTTCTCCGTTTCTGTTTGACAGGCTTGAACGATTGATCTATGTTGAGGCGGTGCTCAATGACATCACGTTTTACGCCTAGCATATCTTCTGATGACCAGGCGAAGAGATCAGAATTGGTCCTTAGTACCACCATGAGATTTTCTTGTTGCAATGTTGTTAGATCTGTACCAATTCGCACTGTGCGTTCCATCCAAGTTGTGTCTAGAGGAACCATAAGCAATTCTTCAACTGGTGTGGGTCGAAGCTCTTCATCTTCCCGTTAGCTATTTTGTTGATCAACATGGCTTCCGAAACTTTTGTTTTGCCTCTGTCTAAAGCTTTTCCTTTGATGGTTGCAACATAACATTGCCGCGCCAAGGGTTGATCTCCTCTTACCTCTCCACTACCACTCTCCGTCGGAAATTTGAGGAGGAGATGGTAAGTAGAAATTACAGCCTTCAAGGCGTTGAGGGTTGGTCTGCCAAGAATAACGTTGTAACTTGAAGCACAGCATACGACTAGGAAATTTGTTGTCACTGTTGATGATCTATGCGACTTTCCTACTGTAACTGGCTGTATCACTCCTCCGGAAAACCCTATTAAGGATGATTTTACGGGAAGCAAATTATCTGCATCATATCTCATTCTTTCGAAGGCACTCCAAAAGAGAATGTCAACCGAACTTCCACTGTCTATCAGAACTCTCTTCATTTGGAAACTGGAAACCATGATGGCAATGACTAAGGCGTCGTCATGGGGGTGGCGAACCCTGCTGACATCGTTATCATAAAAAATGATAGGATCCGTAGGCCGTGATCTTCTTTGTGGCGTTTTCGTTTCCTGCCAAGCCCCCACCATTCGTGCATAGCTTTTCCGAGAGGCGGAGCTTTCACCACCACACCTAGGACCACCACTGATAAACCCAACCATCTCCCCTTTTTCTTCTTCATCTGGCTGTGAAGTTCGGGCCCCTCTTGGATATCAATGTTGATATACTGCTCCAATTGTCCCCTTCTAACGACATCTTCAATGGCGTTCATCAAATGGGTACATTTTTCTGTGTCATGTCCTCTAGTTTGATGAAACTTGCAATATCTTTTACTATTCTTTTGTCGCTTCGGATTCTTTGCAGGTTTTGGCCATATCAAGAGTTGTTGATCCTGGATTTGCATGAGAATATGGCTTCTGGTCTGATTTAGTGGGGTATGGTGGTCGTATCTGACAATTTTTTCTTCTTTTGAAGATTCTCTAGGTTGCAGTACATGTCGCTGAGGGCGTGTTGAGGTTTCATGTCCTCCCTTACTGTACCTGCGTGGCACGCCTTCTTTTCGTATTTTCGGGGGTCTTCTGTTGACATTTTGATGGGTTTTTCCCTTCCGGAGTTCAACAGGGGCGCGTCGAGCCTCTTCTTCCCAACCCGTATAAATTTTATCAGAATTGATGTACTTCTGGGCATGGATCATGAGGGCGGGGATGGTTTTTGGTGGATCCAAGGCGAGGGAAAAATGAAAAGGGGATTCTAGCAAACCCTCCATCAGGAAGGTTACAGCCATGCGCAGAATAAGATCCGCAACGTTTGCTGTTTCATCTAAGAAACGGTTTAAATAGGCTTGGAGTGTTTCCCCCCCTCGTTACTTAACACACAGAAGGGTTGATGGAGTTTTCTTTTGCTTTGAGTAATTAGCAAAATAAGCTAGAAAGCTATCTGCTAGAACTTGAAAAGAAGGAATTGTGCTAGATGGAAGATCAACAAACCAGTCTTGCACTTTTCCCTCTAAAGTGGCGCGAAAAGCTCGGCACAAACGAGCGTCGGTAATTCCAGAAAGAAGCATCTTCGATCGGAAAGACTTCAAGTGGTGAGACGGATCAGCTTTGCCGTCGTATGCAATCATTGCAGATGGTCAAAAACTGTCAGGAACTTGCTCTTCCAATATTTCCTTGATGAAAGGCGAGCATATGTTAAAAACATGCCGTTTGGATTTCTTGTTTCCCCGTGAAGGATCCTGTCATTTGTGTTCTTACATGCGATAGTTGGAACAGATGGGCTATTCTGTTCAGTCCTTGTCCGCTCCGTTCTCGTATGCCCTTCTGTTCTTGTGGCAGCTTGTTCTCGACGTCGAACGGAGGGGGTTCCGAGCTAGCAGACAAGGCAGTTCTTTCTCTTCTGTTTCCATGAGTGTGAGTCCTTGTCCTCCCTCTACTTTTGGAATTGGCTGGTGGGGCTGTTGGCACACTTGGTGGAACTTGTGTGGGAGGAAGTAACGGATGAGTTAAAGTATGAACAGTTTGAGCTAACCGTTCCAATTGCTGCTGCATGTTAAGGTAAAACTCCGGGAAGGGTTCTTAGGGTGGGGCGGAAGGATTTTTTGATGGAGGTAAGATAGGTGGATTATTCAACGGAATCTCCTCATGCCCTCGGACTTCGCCAGGTCCTTCGGGATTACTTGGTGCTCCTTGTTCTTGGATCCGTTTTGACCTTCTGGTAGCAATCATTTGGCTTTTTGTAAGGATCCCCACAGACGGCGCCAATATGTTGATGCCAAAAACTGGTCCACCTCACGCTTTGGCTACTGTGGCCTCGTGATCTGGTCTCAGCCTTCGACAAACGGTTGAAATTTATAGTTGGTGCGGACACTTACTTCAACTTCTGAACGGAGAACACGGAGAATGCTTTGGAAATCCGCTCGAAATTACCCTGGCTTTCCTTTCCTTTGGGATGAATCTGTAAGAGGGAGAAAAGAGTGATCGGAATTGGGCCTTTCTGCCCGGATTCAGCTCCAGTGCTTAAGTCAGAAAACTTGTAAGAAGACAGTCTTAGACATGAGTTAGCTCTTTGTGTGATGGTTTTTCCGATCCCCCTTTTTTCCTATTATCGCTCTTCTTTTATAGCAACTTAAAAGCGGTTTAGGAAAGGCAGTGGAGTAAGGCGGTGAATGAGAAAATATCGTCTAAGGCGGTAAGAAAATATCTTTTAAGGCAGTAAGAAAATATCTGCCTACTGTGTAGGTGCTATGTAGGTAAGTAGAAAATATCTACCTACCGTATAGGTACTACGTGTGTAAGTAGAAAATATTTGCCTACTGTAGAGACAAGTGGATAAGATCTACTTACTGTAGAGGCGTTAGATATGCTCTTACCCAGATGGCTATCACCTTCTTGCTTCTTGTATAATTCCGACGGACTTTCTGTAGGGGTGAGCCCTCCTTATTTGCCGGACGGAATTTATGCTAATGAATTTGGTGGGGACTGACTATCTTGTGGCCAAAAGAAATGTAGCCCTGTGTATGACAGGTGGCTATTTAGGCAGGCGATGCGTGTTTTACCAAATATTTCTGTAACATATCACATGATAGGATATAACTAATAATACTTCATCTATTCAAAATTTTTTAGCATGATAACACAAATAGAGAAGCAACAACTATGAATCCACAAAAAAAACCATCAACACAACCAAAGCAAGCGAACCCTACCACAACCTCTAAAACATTGAAACCATCCCCATCCAAAACAAACAAAAATTCACCAAAAAATACACTTGAACTCTCTCCCAATTGGATCCAACACCAAAATCCCTGTCTTAGCAACCAAAACAAGGAGAGCTAAACACCACTTCCAAAACAAAATCAGAAACCCAAAAATAAAAAAGAAATCCAAAATCGTAAGAAAGAAAGCAAGCAAAAAAAAAAAAAAAAAACTCACCTGCGCCCCCACCGCCTAACCCCACAAAATTCTTGTGAGGACTAGTCTTCCGCCTCTCCCTGGCCCTCCCCGGCGAGCCCTGGCGGACCAGAATATTGACTCGCTCTCAGATGAAGCCGAGCTCAATCGGTCCGATGATTTCGTCCGCCGCCCTGTTAATTAGGTTTCCTTTCGTTATTTCTCACAATCCCGCCCATCTTCATTACTATGGAGGATTTTTTATTTTTTTTACACTTTACTCCCTGAAAATAGTGATATTTTTTATTCTAATCCAGAATAATAATTTATAATTTTTTTTAAGCCTAACTAGAATAATAACAACTTAGTACAAAAAATAGAACACATGTTTAAAAACCTATATTTAACAAATTTAAATCTAAAGTATAAAAAATAAATTTTATGACAATTTATGAGTCAGGCTGTAAAAAATTATATTTAAGGAATATATATATCATAATAAAATTAATACAATCAATAATAAGATTTTTTAGACTCATTAACAAATCCAAAAAAATCAATTTAATATCATTTTCAAAGAAAATCAAGTTAATTCACATTTACCCAGGGAGTACCTACGGATTAGACATGATGGCTATCATCCCTAGCTAATCTCTGGGTAATGTGTAAGTTCAACAATATTTTACCTACGAAAGCTAATCTCTTGCTAAATAAAAATCTTATGAAATAAATATACCTAGGGATTAGCTACGGAATAATAACAACGGCTATTCTACCTAGCTAATACCAAGGGATTAGCTAGGGAATAAATACCAACGGATAGTTTTCGATGCTAATCCATTGCTGAATATTAGGCGGGCAGTTCCCACGTGATTTACTAAGGGATTAGCTTGGGAAAATTTTTCCGTTGGTATTTCCCAAGGTATTTCCCTCGGTAATCCCTGGGTATTTGTTCTAGTTTTTTTTTATCTAGTCATTCCTTGCTATTCCCTAGCTATTCGCTAGCTAACTACCAAGGGTAATACTCCCTGGGTAAATTCCATTGGTAATTAATAGTTTTCTTGTAGTGGGATCTTGCTCAACAAATAGTAGTGTGCATTAAAGGAACAAATTATAGTGATAACAGTGGCGACTTCTATGGCCGTTTGAAAGAAATATTGTTGTTAGAGTATCCACAATTACCAGTCAAGATGGTTATATTATTCAACTGCATATGGTATGATCCCAGTCCAAATATCGGGACTATAATACATGCGCAGTACAAGATGATTGATGTCAATATACGCCGAAAGTACACCAAGTACTACCCATTTGTGTTAGCAATGCAAGCAACGTAGGTATATTATCTACCATATCCAAGCATGAGAAGGGGTAACAATGATTGGTTGGTGGTTTGCAAGATAGGCCCGAGATTGGTGTTTGACTCACCTAAAGAGGTATAAAATTTAGGAGTGGCATTTCAAGAAGATGTGGTTGAATCACATGAAATTGATGTTAATCTTATGAATGAGGAAGTTCAAAACCTGAATCATCCAAGTGGTGAAATTATAGAAGTCAAGGAAGATGAAGATAGTAACATATCAGAAGAACCTGAATGGGAATCCTTATCAGGGGACGAAACTGATGAGGAGGATAATGAAGATTATGAGGAAAGAAGTCACAGTGAATAGGCTTATATAATACACTTTTTATTTCCTCGTAAGGGTGTTTGTTTTTCTATTTTGTGTACTTGAAAAGACAACTCTGGTCTGTTCAGTTTTAAGACTTTCCATATTGAAGGCAATGCTTTTGACTCTACTGAATTATTGTGGATGATTTACCACATTAAAAATTATTATGAATGCTTTACCATATTAAGAATTTTTGTCAAGATATCGTTAAGAATTGTTGTGAAATTTTTTGCTATTCGTTACATGACATATTAGACAATTACTTTTCATAAGTCTAGTTTCTTAAATCATAATATCATTTCTGCATATATTTGTTAGCCACATCATACATTTAGTAAGGTTTTTTTTTAATTTTTGTACGTGTAGAAACTGTTGTGTGTTATTTCATAATGAGTTTCATGAAAAATAATAACAAT
This sequence comes from Dioscorea zingiberensis, assembly GCA_026586065.1. NCBI lineage: Eukaryota > Viridiplantae > Streptophyta > Magnoliopsida > Dioscoreales > Dioscoreaceae > Dioscorea > Dioscorea zingiberensis. The sequence continues at coordinate 32,628,768 of CM048824.1, forward strand.
CATTTTTTGTTTCATTTTAGTCGATATGGCGCGAGGACAGGGCATTAGAGGTTGAGCTGGTCGTATGGTTGAAGGGAGGGAACGAGGTGCAATACAGGATCCACTACTACCCACTTCGAGTGCATCACCACGTCTCCCCACTATTACACCACCAGAATAACAACCAGAGGTGATACGTTTGGTACAGGTTCAATCAGCAGCTACTTCAGCGAATGTTCCTTCTATGCCGTCTGAGGATGTGCCGATTATTAGATTATCACAGCATAGTGATTCCCAAGCACATGCAAGTGTTAATGGGGAAGAACATCCAGCACCTGCTGACCCTATAGGTAGAAATCATCAGCGGATCACAGTGGTTCGCGGGATGTGAGTAAGCAAAAATACTTTATTTCTTTATTGGTACTTATTATTTTTTCCCAGTTTGGTTTTATGTACTTGTTAATGCATATTATCTTTTTTTCAGTTTGACTCCATGAGCCGAATGCTCTTGCCTAATTCGATCCATATTTCAGGAGAGATTTGATGATAAGGGGGCTAGGTGGGTATCAGTCTCAAATGAGACTAGAGATTTTTACTTTGAGAAGTTCAAGGTAAGCCTATAAGTAGCTATTAGTAAATTATGCTTGTCTTGTGTGTGAACTTGGTTCTATCATTAAACATTATTTTTTATTCTGCAGAAACACTTTTGCTGGGATCCACCAATTGACCACCTGGTCAAGGACACTTGGTTATCAAAGGCTTCTGCACATTATGGGGATATGATTTGTAAATTGAAGTTGAAGCCTAATTGACCAATATATGTTCCCGAATCGGTTTGGATGAAGTGGAAAGAGGCATGGAGGAACCCTGAAGTTGTGCGCATTTCCCAGCAAAATGCAAAAAAGTGATGCGGTGGAGTTGATGATGGCCCGTGTCCCTCTACCCACAACTGAGGCTCCATCTCCCACGTTGAGCATGGGAAGAAATTTGTAAGTTTTTTTATATGGGTTAAATTTTTATAAACACATCTTAAGTTGTATATTAATATTATTAGTATGTCTTGTTTAGTTGACCCATATTAATGGTGTTATCTAGGAGCAAGAATACAACCGACGCCTGACATGCTTTAAGGTCTTTAGACGCACGCACACGAAAAAGGGGGATGGTGAAACATTTACGAGTGACAAAGCTCGTATCATTCATGTGAGTTGTAATTTCTTTTAGATGAAATATTTTTGTTTAAGTGTATGGTTGTGTCAGATTGAGTGATTATTAATGTGAGTTACTATTTGATGCTTGATATACTTACTATAGTATCATTGATCTTGTTGTTTGATTTGTATTCTTCTCTTAGTATCGATACATCACTTTGGTGGAGGAGAGAAACAGTTCGAGGGGGACAGTGGACGAAAATCAATTATATTATGAGGCTGTAGGTAGGACAAAGAAGAAGAAGGTCCTTGGTACGGGAAATCAGGCGAGCTACTATTAAGATAATGCATCCTCTTCAGCATACCGTGCATCTAACGCACATAATATTAGAGAGGTCAACCAGCAAGTGCAATCTGCTATCTCATCCGTAGAGCAAAGGATAAATGATATTGTTAATGAGAGGATGCAACGGCGAGAGATGGAGATTCGGGCATCTGTTATAGAGGAGATTCGAGCATCTGTTACAGAGAAGATGCAAGAGATGCGGGAGATTCGACGTCAGCTCTAAGAATAGATGCAGTAGATGTTAGGTAGCTGCCAAGTATCGCAACCTTTTGATCGCGTCGGCAACTCACCGTCTGGTGGGACCTGAGGAGAAACCTACAGGGTGTTGCCCAATAAATTATGGTTAGTCTACATATGTGCTATTTTTGTTTCAGGACATTTTGACATTTCTTGAGGTAATATTTTTTATTCACCATGCAATTACTACAAAGAAAACTTGCTTTAGTGGTAAGCATAATTTCAACAATTATTGTCAGGATATTTTGCTTCCTTAGTGCATGTCTTAACTTTTAATTCATCTAGTGTATAGAAGCATCAGATAACATATATCTTTATTAATCTCTTCCTAATTATTTGTTCATTGAAACATCTATTTACAATTTTTGTATCGAAGGTTGTCTTTACTAGAAAAGTTTAGTTGCAGTGCTTCAAAGCTTCATTTGAAGTCAAGGAGGAAGGAGATATTCATAGAAGATTTGGTTAGTTGTTTTCTGCTTTTTTATTATTTTAAGCCAAGAAGAAAGTTTGTTGTGTTGTGCGATTATACTAAAGCATGCCTAAACTTGTGAAGAATCATAATCATTCGATTAAAATCTCATTTATGTATTGATGGAAACAATATGCAAGACAACGAAAGCACTTTATTGTAGAAAAAAATTTATGTTGTGCAAACCCTAAGGAATTATCATGGCTTGCTTTTAGTGTGGCCTTTTTCGAATATAGTGTATAGCTTTCCTTGTTTTCCTTGAGTCATAGTTTAGGAAGTTGCTTCTGTTTTTTATTTGATATAGTTAGATATGTTTCCTTTTAATGGTTGTGAGGGGTATCTTTACTAAGCTTGCCATAATTTCAGATTTTGCTCTTTTAGAATGCCGATAGAATGTAAAAAATTTGCTAGCATGGAGTTCCCTGTTTGTGGGATCACCACAGTAATTGTAGTGCTGCTTAATTGTTGCCATGTTTATGGTGATTGGAATTGTATTCTTTGTGATATCTTTACACAATATTAAGTTTTTAAGCCTTTTGAATTCAGAAGCTTGATGAGCCTTACTTATGGTAGAAAAGGAAGAGTGTAAATTTGTGTGGAAAAATTTAGATTTACAATTTAAGATTTCTTCAAGATCATGTCTTTACCCTTGTTCTACTGTTCAAATACTAATGAAGGAATGATCAACTTGCGAAGCATAAAAAACAAACTATGATTTGTCAAGAGCTTCAATTTGCTGAATGAGATGTTTTTTTTTTCTTCTGTTTTTTTGGAAGTTTTTATCTTTGCTATGACTTTGCGCACATTGGATAAATGAGGGCAACTCTGTCCTAAAGAGGGATAACTTAGAATTTGAAGGTTTTATTATAAAGCTAATGAAATTCTACATATTTGGACATCCCATTTCTACCACCCATTTATTTGGTAAAAAATGGTTCAAAGAAGTACATTAATGTAGTTTACTTTTTAATTGGATTATTGTCATGGACAGTCTTCATATTTTAAATTAGCGATAATTTTAGGATCCGATGCTTATAAGAATGACTAGATACTGAATTTTCATTTGCCTAAGAAACAATAAGATTCATGAAATTAGGATAAATAATAAACTTGATAATGTTCTTGGCTTAGATTCCTATTAGTGGATCCTAAGTAACAAATTGCTTGTGAGTCACTATTTCTTTTGTTTTGTTTGTTAATTAGAGGGGTTGTAATTTATCAATAGACACTGTAATTTATCATATTGACAATAGGAGACACAAATCTATCATATTGCACTGTAATTTCTGTCCATTATACATAAGATTTATCAACATTCAATTTACTAAAATTTGACTACTTTACTATACCGACTTTGACGAAATCTATCTCAAATTAATGTCATCAAATATTTCCAAGTGAAAGAGAGGAATAATTTTAAGAACTTTTGATCTAATATGAATTCATTTGAAGTTCAATTATGAGGTAAATAAAACTTTTAAGAACCATTTGCACTAACCTAAGTCCAGAATTTTAATTTATTCAGCTTTTTACTTTAAAAACTCCAAGCTGAGGTTTTTTTTTTCTATATAGGGAACTTGAACACGGGGGCAGGAGAAGTGAAACATAGTTTGATTTATCAACACTTTAGCTGTATTATCTGAGGTAATTCTTGCTTTTCTGGTCATTCCCCTAAAGCTTGAGGCTTTTTTGGTTTATATGTTTATATTTTGGAGCATGTATTGAAATTTCATAGGTTGTTTGGCATGTTGTTGAGGAGACACTCAAGATATTAAAGCATCACCACGATTTGCAGGTAATTTATGATTGGTTGATGAAAGATGGGTTTTTTTTTTGTTCTTTCCATTTCTTGTGTAGAAAAAAAATATTTATTTCCATTTTCATGAGCAAATGCAGAAGATGTTAGAGACCCGCCTGTCTTCTGACAACGTCGTCCACTCACCACCTGATAGAACTTGAGGAGAGACTATCATGTTGATATTCTTATTTTGTATTATATGTATATTGTGTATTCTGCTTGTATTACAGGGGAGCGATAATATTGTCTATTATGAATCTACTGGTGGTATTTAAAATTGTATTATAGGGAACCGATAAATAAAAATATATATTTGGCAAAAATGCAATTATTGCTGAGGGAATAGCTAGGAAATAGCAAGGAAATAATGAGGGAATCAGTTTTTAAAAATTTAGCTATGGCAGATTAGCCCTAGCTAAATTACTAGTGAAAATCCCTAGCTAAGTCCTCGCCAATGGGGAAAACTCAGTAAGAGAATATAGCTAAAGAATAGCGAGGGAATGACTGCTCTCGCTAAATAGCAACAGTAAAATCCCCCACTAAATCCTAGCAAATTATCCAAAAAGGCTAGGGTGAGGAGAGTTTAGTGAGGAATAGCGAGGGAATTGAATTCCCTTGCTAAATGGCAAGAGATATGTGCGGTTGCTATTCCTTCGCGAAAGGTCAGCGAGGGACATGACCCTCGCTAAATATTTGGTATGATCAAATTAGCAACGAATAATTTTCTCTCGCTATTCCCTAGCTAAAGTAATTTAGCGAGGGAAATTCATAATTTAGCTAGGGATGTTTCCCTAGCTATTTCCCAGTTTTCTTGTAGTGATATATGTCTCAAGATCCGAATTTCATATCATACTTGCTACAATATATCTATTGCAACAAATATAGCTGAATTAATCTAAACCATATCATTAGCTTTAATATCTTCTGTAACATTCTCAATTGTCTCAATCATAATGCTTTCATCATATCATTTCTTGTTCTAGCAAATTCATTGAGCTTGGTAATCATCTAAATCATGTGTAAGCATACACGCATGATTTCATACAATGTGTCCAGTATGTATATGCACCAAATCTCATCAACATACATCATCCTATACCCTCCTCGCAGCATTCGCGGTATTGCCTTTCTCTATATGCCGTACGTGACTGTTGATAAGGTGCATTCCATACTATACTCTTTCTTACTTTTCTTACTCTTGCTAATTTTTTTTACTGTATCCATTCTTCACTCTTTATTTCATCATACTTTCTAAACCATCCATACATGGCTATCATATTTCATGCATGCTAAATCATCATGTATCATCATCACATTTATCATTGAAAATCATTTCTAAGATAATCAATGCAACATCATCATAACATGCCCAATCTAGGGGCAGTCAAGTCATAGATGTTGAAACTATCTCATTGAAAAATTCATAATACTTTTAGAAATCATCCTGCTTTGAAATCATTTTGAAAATTCTGAAGATCATCCAACTTTCATTCATGCATTTCATAATCATCAAATCAAGTTTGCAATTCAAGTGATACAAGAAATATCCATAATTAATCATCAACTTTATCCTTCATCCAATATGAAAAACATCACTTCTTATCTCTTATCTCTTATCTCAATGGTTCACAACCATTCTACACCAAAAGTCTCAAAATGTGCATCATAATGATTTTAACATATCATTACTTATTTACGCTTCCTAGTTCCCATCAAGCTCATTATCTTTAAGTTTCATTTCAACAAAAATCACTGCCATAATATCCAGGGAATCACTTGGGATCCTTAATGATCATCTTCTTTTTTATCTCTCTCTTCATCATTAAATTACACATTAGAGTCTCCTACTATCCTCTAAGCCTTATCTTGTATAGTCATCTTATCCTACAATCTAGTGATGAAGTATACCTTTCATTCAACCATGAACATAATCCTTTAACTCATCCATAGGATTACTATACAATCAATCTCCAAACCTCGCTTGGAGATAATTAATTTAACATTCTTTCCCCTTGGGAAAATTCTAATGAGTCTTGTTTCCACAAAAAATAATATTGGGTAAAATCAAGGCTTGTGGGTTATGAGCCTATAAAAATTCTCGATACACACTCCGATAATCTATAATTAACCCTTGAAAGTTTCCTTTCCTTCTTAAAGCATCCCTTTGTGGCATGATAACTAGATAATCAATCCACCCCTAGGATTGCATCAAAATTAGCAGTCCTTAGAAAGGATTTAAATTGCCTCTTGCATATGATCATCTATCAGCATCATATAACCTCTATATACTTGCCTCTCTATCATCGAGTCTCCTATTGGTGATGCAACAATTATATTATTCTTTAGTGATGAAAGATTCATCCCAAGATGTGATTCACTTATAATAACTATATATTAATCTCATAATCAAACATTCTAAACATACTTACCCTCAATCTGAGTGACGGAGTCCTGATTTTGTCTCAGCATCTTGTCTATAATGTGAGTACTCCTTCAATAGATGCCCCTGCTAATGATAGTACTAGGCATTTCTAAATCCTCTTATACAATCTCCTGGATGGAATCTTCCACTAATATCTTGCCCCTTTTCTATGCGACATTATGTAATAAGAATATCTCATACTACAATGTCAAGTATAAGCTTCAGTTGTAATAGTCTAGCATTTCAATGTCTAGTATTTACATATCACTACTAGACTTTTGTCCTAGACAATGTCTATAATGTCTAATATCTATCGTTCTCTCTTCCTATAGCTTTGAGTACATAATCATATTGCCTAGATCATTCCTAGATTTAGGAATCTAGAGACCTAGGTTATGATACCAAAAATGTAACAACCCACCCCCAAACAATCCTATATCGATTGTTCATCTTGGGACATGATGGCCACATCAGCCCTACTCCGGCTATTCTATCCTGTTAGACATGTTTAATCATGGCAAGAAGAAGAGAAAATAAACACCTGTCATATAATCTGATAATGGGATACAAGTCTAACATCCTGGATACTATATAACAAAATACAAGAAAGACTAGTTTCACAATATCCACAAAATCACATACATAATATGCTTTACAAACCTCATACTTAGAGCATACTACAAACATATTAAATCCAAAAACTAACAGCTCACATGCCTCCCATCAATGATCTATGTATTCTCCAAATCCATCCCTACGGAGGGGGGGAAAGAGGAGTGTGAACTAACACACGCTCAGTGAGGGAAAACATCACTATAGGGTTAGTATATAAAAATATACATTATCTGGAAATCATACATATACATATGTACCAAAATATGAAGGATCCATGCATTTAATCAGTATACATATGCTGATCAAAATCGAGATAAGAATCCAGGATTATATGCAAGTCCACTCACTTATCTTCAATTTAGATAACATGCCATTCATATGTAAACCCCCGTATAAAACCGATAAAAATAAGCAATGTATCAAATCATACACCAAGCATCTCAACATCCATCAATATCAATCATGTCAAGCATTACACCTATTCATGTCCATGTAAGTTGAACCCTTACCATGCATAAGGCATGAATCACATGCCGAAGCATGAAGTAATCTAGTGTGAAGCTAATGTCATGTACGTACAAACTCCCCCAAAGGACAAATAACCAGTACCATGCTCCCAAAAAGTATGGATAGGGGTTTTTCACAAAAATCAATATTTCTATTTTTAAAACTCCCCTCCAAAATAGGCACTGACTACGGTCCCAAAGACCTTTCATGCTCATTCCCTAAGCGCACAGTTAACTACGTCAATCAGCTAGGTGCACACAGGACACATGTTTCCAATTCGTCACAATTAATTATCTCAGTACATATTCTAAACTATAATGCAAGTGCTAACATACTAACTCTATATACTCAACCATGTCCCGTTAATCAACTCAATGAATAACTACTATTCCTAGTTATTCACAAATCTCATGTCACAATCAAGCATTCACAAACCACTTCAATATAGATCATGCATCTTATAATACAAACACTTACTAGGGCTAATTAGCTTGTAAATAAACAAATAGCATTCAAAACATGAATCGAAATTCATTTATAAAACATATGTTTGAAAACAAATTCTGTAAGTTATCCATTTTCCACTCACCTCAAAGTAATTATCCACTATTTATCCTCCAATCCTCCAGCGGAGCTATCGACACCTTTTTCGTGTCCTATTTATGGTTTCAGACCATACTCATCATTCCATATCAATCAGAAAGTATTTCTAATATGAAATGACCCTATTCCTCTCTTTTCTAGAATGTCGGTTTTTTAATCGATAATTGACGAATCCGGGCCTTTATACACATGCCCGCCATATTTTTATTAGTTTAAATGTACCCCCGAGCTATCAGGATGATTGGAATCGAATTCCGAGCATTTTAGAAAAATATCAAAAATTTACTATTTATGTCTCTTCTTGCTACAATACCTGCTTCAACATTAGTATTTGCTACAATAAATCCAGGAAATGAATTTTTAATTCAAGGTCTACAATCCCTAATTCAATCCCAAATCACTCTTAAACTCTTAATACACCTCCTTAGATTCATTTCCTTTTATTTATGCATCATTTCATCTATTAAATCCATGGATTTCATTATGAAAACCTCAATTCCAATTCCTAGACCTAATATGCATGAAAACCTATTGGAAACCATCCATATGTTTCCAATTCAGTGTTAAGATCACTTACTTGAGAATTCAAGCTTCAAATCCCATATTTCCTTGCTTTTCCTCAATTTCCTTCGATTTTCTACTCAAAGCTCTATTCGATAAAAACACACTCATAATCATACATATTAAGCTCAAAATAGGGATTGAATGAATCTAATTCACTTCCCATCTAATCCTTACCTTGAATTCGAGACCTCGTTCAAGGATTTCCAAGTTTTCGTCGAAACCCTCATATTTGCTACAGTACTCTATCTTATCCGTTAGAATGAGAGAATGAGTTCTACTCTCTCTCTCTCTCTCTCTCTCTCTCTCTCTCTCTCTCTCTCTCTCTCTCTCTCTCTTCTCATTCTATTATATATAATGAAGCTTATGTACTAGGGGCAATTTGGTCTTTTCCTCTCCTTTTCTCTCATTAACTCTATTATTGACTCCAATGATCTATTTAATCATCATTATTTTGTCGTTAACTCTTTTGGCCTAGTATGCATTATCTGACCATTTTGTCCCTAATATGAGATTTTCATCTACTTTATCCTTTTTTTATTCTCTTAAGCCCAACTTCTTTTCCCCACCCCCTGAAGATTCTTCTGACACATCCTCTGGTGGTAGTGTGCATCGGTACGGTTCAGGGATTTTTAATTTCTAGAAAAATTCAGGTCGTTACAGTAACGTAGATTACGCAAATGAATGGAATCCTACTCAATATATCACAAATTGGTATACAACCAAGTAGTCATTAACATTCAATGTTGAAAATTAAAATACAACCCGAAGGTTCAACATGCCCAAATGCCTAGGAAGTTAGTTCCCCATTTCTAGTACAATGATGAAATTAAAATAAAGCATAGGGTGGTGATAAGCCATTGCCTCCACAATTGGCGAGGCTTCATCCTATCCTCTTCCGATAAAGCACTAATCTTTTTGATGCCAATGATGCCCTCGATGGGTGGTGGTTGATTGTGAGAAGAAGCTCCCAAGAGTGGTCTATGGAGTTTAGAACTGCCCTCTAAACCCTAATTGAGAGTATTTATAGTCTCTCCACGAATTTGGGTCGAAGCAAGGTCGCATGAACTCAATGCTAAGGAGATTACAGACGGGTCAACCCAAATCGTGATCCATACGGGGAGCTTCACGGACGCCTTAGTGCCCGTGTAGCCCTCTTTTCATGTAAACGGTTGCCTACGAGGGGAGCCTGAGCGTCCGTGTAGCTCTCGGGTTTCCCTTACGGGATGCTTCATGGCCGCATGTTCGCTTGTGGAGCTCTCTGCAGTGCTAGACTGCTGATCATACGGGCGCATGAGTGTCTATATAAATTCACACGAGGGCTTGAAATTTTTGCATGCACCCGTATAGTTCTTAGTTGCACTCAATTTGCCTCAATTGATGCTTAAATGTTTCCAAATTGCTCTTGAGGCTATCAAATGCCCTGTAGATGGAAATTAACTCTAATTAAGTACCGATGGGCCATAATTACTTTAAATTTAATGTACAAAAAAGTGGTATAAAATCATAGTCATTTGAACACTTATCAGAGACAATCTGTCTAATCTTTATGCTCATACACCACTGCTCCTCTAAAATTAACATCGGATGGGGTAGCGATTATCCTGCGGGCTAGCCGGATCCAAGGACCGCAAGGAAGAATAAACGAAGAACAAAAAGAACCAGAGAAAATACTATGAAATTCAGAAAAATAATTTTATTCAAAACTCAATAATAAAAAACTAACCCACAAGCCGAGTTAAATAGCCTCAAAGATTAACCTAGAAATCTTATCATCTAATCTAAATTTGCTAAAACTGACAAATTATTATTTAAAACTAAACTTATCTAAATATAAAACTCTAAACAAATCAGATAACTCCTAAAAATCCGAGATCAAATCGGATTCAAATCTTATCCTAATTTGGCATATGAAATATTACCAAAATAGAAAAAAATACAAAAACCCTAATTCTGCGGATTAAATATTTCTAAAAATAGAAAAAAATAAACTAAAGTTCTCTCTAATATGACATCCCCATGTCGCGCGCGCCGCAAAGAGCTTTCCGAATTGGGGTCGACACCTTATTCCGATATCGGTAGCCAAAGTTATGGCCAAAATACGGAACCACACCCAAAACCGACCGAATCTTGGAATTGACTCGATAACTTCTTATCTTTACATTGACCCGCCAACCCGGCACCAATATTTGACTCGAGCCTCCTGCATCAGTCACCCCGGGTTGGAAAGAACTCAACCCCGAGTTCAACTGCACCTCTGTTGGTAGGTCTGGATCTCTGTGCTTGATCTCAATCAAACCCCTAGAGACAGAAAGTAGGTTAGTAGTGTTCGTTACCTGGCCAGAAGGGTTTTCCTCCCATCGAGATACCAATACAATGCTAGTTCCATCATCATCATAGATGGGCTTACCAATCTCCTTCTTGAGCTCGCCAATTTCCTCTTCATAGTCGTCGTAGATGGGCAAGATCTCCTCCTCCACATCATCGTTGAAGATTGGGAAAATCTCCTCCTCCGCATCATCGTTGAAGATGGGCGAGATCTCCTCATCCACATCATTTTCGTAGATGGGTTGGTAGATGGGTTGGCCAAACCTCTGATCGTTATGATTATGGTACTGGACTTCCTCAGCGGGAAGCTGCCCACGACAACTACGATCAAAATCGATCGCCACCAAACGCCTTGATAATTTCTTGACTTGCCTTTGCAAATCCTTGATCATCAAGCTTTAGGTTAACTCCGCGACTTGCCTTTGTAGATCCTTGTTCATCGCCTCCAGAGCGCTCAGGTCACTGTATTGGACTTTCTCAGCCGGAACCTCTCCAACCAGATGACCACGACCACCAGTCATTGATGTCGATGCTTCCCAAGAAGATGATGAGCCCTGGTACCAACTGACGCCGGTCGGGGTAGCGATTATCCCGCGGGCTAGCCGGATCCAAGGACAGCAGGAAGAATAAACGAAGAACCAAAAGAACCAGAGAAAATACTCTGAAATTTAGAAAAATAATTTTATTCAAAACTCAATAATAAAAAACTAACCCATAAGCCGGGTTAAATATCCTCAAAGATTAACCTAGAAATCTTATCATCTAATCTAAATTTGCTAAAACTGACAAATTATTATTTAAAACTAAACTTATCTAAATATAAAACTCTAAACAAATCAGATAACTCCTAAAAATCCGAGATCAAATCGGATTCAAATCTTATCCTAATTTGGCATATGAAATATTACCAAAAATAGAAAAAAGACCAAAAACCCTAATTAGGCGGATTAAATATTTCTAAAAATTGAAAAAAAAAAATAAACTAAAGTTCTCTTTAATATAACGTCCCCATGTCGTACGTGCCGCAAAGAGCTTTCCGAATTGGGTCGAACGCCTGATTCCGATATCGGTAGCCAAAGTTATGGCCAAAATACCGAACCACACACAAAACCGACCCAATCTTGGAATTGACTCGATAACTTCCCATCTTTACGTTGACCCGCCAACCCGGCACCAAAATTTGACTCGAGCCTCCTGTATAAAAAATGGTGTACTATTCAGCCCGCATCTACCTCTGCTCGTCTATAATAATACTCTGGTCAGCTTGAGTCAATCTTTGCTCCTCAACAATACTCAGCTAACCCGCTCGGAGCTCCTAAAGTTGCTTCTCAATCCGTAGATTGCGGCTACTAGATGCTGGTGTGAATGCTATTGGAGTTTCCTTGGAGTCTCCTCCTCATTCTTCACCTTTCCTCTCTGCCAGATCGACGAATGATAATATATCCGTATGTGGTGTACTCCACAAGCCCCATCAGGTAGAGTGTGGTAAATCCTAAAGAGATTATGGTGCTTATCCAGGTTATGGACTATATCCCGCTAAGCAGGCTGATGCCACTAATCAATCCCGTCACATAAGACCCTGATGAGATAGCCCAAAGTTTGGTATATTGCCCATAGTGTGCTATAAAATCCGTGAGGATATGGTTAAGGTGGATAACGTATTGCTATATCATGTTGCACATCATATGTAGATCCGCAAGTGTCATCACCCCTATATTGTCATCTCGGCTGGTCACAGAGTGACTGATAATGGTGTGTAGGTATCTATGGACTGGGTCAGCAATGAAGGATACCTTCTGCAAGTCCTAACTTCCTCTATAGGTGATCATCTGCCAATATCTAGTGAATGTCATACCGGCTGGGAAGTCTACTACCAGCTCCTCATACTCATCTGTCATTGTGTAGTCCTGGTCATAAAGTCCCATAAATACTGGAAAGTCCCTGACTCTCATCCCTCACATTTCTAAATGCAAATGGAATCTGATAGCCTCTAGACTACGCGGGTGAAGTGGTTGTGGTATACCTCAAAACTGCTCAACACCTCTAATGCAAGCTCTTGATAAACTGACTCGGCAATGTCAAAGATCATGTCTTATATGCCAAATTAAATGAGCACACGTACCTACATGTCTATCCCCAACTCTTGAAGAACAGTCTAGTCAATCCAACAAGTGCAGCAGAATTGATTCATAACTAATACATTTTACTGCTCCCAAATTGACTCTGGGTGAACCGAGGAGCAGTGGAAGACGTGCCTTTGCCCCGCTGGCGCTTGCTGCTTTTGTAAATAACAACCTTGGTGAGTGGCATAGCTAAAAAGAAAAAAAAAAACAAGGGATAAATAAAGCACAAGAAATATATTTATTTCATTTTCCCTAATTTTTTTCCAAAAATTGGCTACCAGATGAACGACCATCGAACTCAGTTGAATTTTGTAGCATGCTGATGGTGCTGATGGTATTAACCTTAATTTTAAAAATTTTCATATTCACGGTTGGCAAATGAATGCTTAACTCCTCCCTTGTATACTTAGGTCTTTCGTATTAAAAAAGTTTTCTTCGTCCCTTGGCCCTTGTTGGCAAATCCCCTATTTCACTATTAATCTCTAGATAGGTCGAGTTCTTTGATTTTGAGGATGTACTAGGTGGCATTTCCAAAGAAGGTTCTAGAACTGTTTCTTCTTTTTCTCCGAGTCTCTGATGCAACATTCTTTCAATCTCATTATCCTATTCTACTAGACCTGTGGGATTTGCCTGGGTTATGCACCAATCCCTTGCAAAAAAAGATAAAGAATATGATTAGCACAAAGGAACTAGAATATGAAGCAAAATAAAAATAAAAAATTTTAAAACTATTGACTAAATTAACAAACTTCTAGTATTCCAAGTAGTCTCAATCCCCCACAACGGTGCCAAAAACTTTGTGTGTGACAAATACCACAAGTGTACTGGTCGTGTCAAGTAATAAAGTGGACTATGAAGAGTTGGATGTCGAACCCACAGAAACTGAGAAGAACTAGCATTAGCTATCTGTTTATTGTCTAGTCTATCTGAAATTGGGTAGTGTTTTAATCTAATTACTAAAACTAAGAAGACCTAAGAATTAAAATTTACAAAGGATGAGGTGAAATAGCAGGGGTAATCAATCATAGAAGGGAGATACTCAGGCAATGAATCCCCTCCAAGTTCTTATAAAAAAATATATGGATAGAGATTCCTATATTGACAATTTGAAGGATTTTGACAATGAGTTCCTATGATCTATTAGATTCCTCTCTTGATGCGACCAATACCTAATACCCTTAATGCATGAACATTCTAGTCAATCTATATCTTGGAAGAGTTATGAGAATAAGAAATCTAGAGGATTCACTCTCCTTAGCACCCGATCTCTCGATGTACTCACAATTCTCTCTATTGAGGTAGATCTACAAACGAGGACCCATTCGCTTCTTCCCAAGGTGAATCCTATTAGAAATTAAGGTTGTCGCAATGTAGATATCCAATGAAATACCAAAACCCTCAATAGATCTCAAAACACAATGCAATAGTTGTAACCCTAAGGTTCATCATGCCCAAGTATCTAACAAATTAGTTGCTCATGAAAAGGGGAACACAAATCCAGTGCAAAATCAAAGAAAAAGGAAATAAACATAATAAGGCACGTTATTCCCTCTAATGTTGGCCGGGTATATGGATTCACGGTGATACTTTGGCCTCCTCTTCGTTATGTGGAAGGCCATCTTACGATGAAGCTGATGTGATTCTTTTGAAGAAGATAAAGACCAAGGTGTGTCGATATTGCGAGATGTCTAGGTGCTTTCCTCATCATGCGTCCGGTATCTCCGTGCCCGGGCTGTGGACTTCTTTCTAGTTCCGAGCGACTCAGGGATGTAGTCCTTGTACTACTCAGGAGACAAGCGGACCTGGTCGCTCTCTTGCAAAGCTTTGGTAAGCACCTTAAGTTGCCTTTAGAACAGTTAGATTTGTGCGTTCTACGGGACCTTCTACGGGATGGTCGGTTCTTCTTGTGGAGCTGCGATGGCCTTGAGAGTTGTGTCAGCTATTGCAGCGTCATTCTCCATGGGCTCCGTCACCTAGTTCTTCTTGCATCTCGCCATCAGTTGGTTCACAAAGTTTTTTGTTCGTATTCCCACAGACGACGCTATTTATATAAAAAAATAATATATCCCAATTCTATTACAATTAAAATTCTAATCTTCATAAATTTAAATTTGTCAAAATCTTGACCAAATCAAGAGTAAAATAAATAAATAAATAGATAAAGACACAAATTTGTGATTATCCCATGGTGGGCCAAGATCACAAATCTCAAAATACCCGAGAATGCAGATCTTGAGGGAATCTCATAATCCAAGATAGCCAGAGAACAAATCTTGAGGCAATCTTAAATCCTGAGATAACCCGAGAATACAAATTTCGAGGTAATATCATAATCCAAGATAACTCGAGAACAAATCTCTAGTAGATCCAAGAAAATGCAAATCCCGCGATGACCAAAGAACAAATCTCGAGACAATAAAAATTAATTAAACTAAAATAAATCAAAATGAAAAATATTAAAAGTTTGATTTTATCCGATAAAGAGGTTAATTCAAATTTAAATAAAAATATGTTTCATTCTTATTTTTTGAGGAACGGGCGGAAGAGGTTACGATTTGTGGAAGAGGATTTTCTCTCAAGGGTAATAAAAAGGACAGAACTTTGGTTTTGAGGAGTTCTTTTTGGATAAAGTTTCTAGAGAGAAAAACACGAAAGAAGAGCACTTGTATGAGAGAAGAAGGTGATTATATCTATCTGTATATTATATTATATATATTATATGTTAGAGATAAAATCGGATTGAAAACCCAATTTCAACTTAAAAATTGAATTTATATTGATTGGATGGCTATCCTAGTGAGAAATCAAATAAGAATCCAATCAGGGGGAAAGAGAAAGCAGATTTACGTGGAAAAATCCCTAATCAACGGGGAAAAAACCACGGGAAAGAGAGATCTCACTATCAATTATCAAAAGTACAGAGGATCTTACAAGAACTCCACAAATGGAAAGCTGGAAGAAGAAAGGAAGAGTAGATCCTTATTCCAAATGGGCAGAGCTTCGCTACTGGGATTCGACTTGTCCGAATGAGCTGTGATCCCTGTTTTTATAGGCTTGGGTTGCGTGCTAAGCATGTTCCCTAATTTAGTCACGTGTTTGCGGTATGCATCGGCTAAGGGCGGCTAAGTGCCGACTAATCGGCCGTTTGTCTCCAGCTGTAAATCTTCTACAAGGCCAGGCTGTCTGCAGCCGTACTTCTTTTGGAAGGTCGATAGGAGCAGCTATCGGTTCGGAAATGCCTTTCTTGGCTGACACGTGTTGGTTTGGTGGAGTTCTTTCCGATCCCGATGAGTCTCACAATGGTTTCGATATATCGGTTTTACATATCGGATCGGTAAGACATATCGTACTGTGTCGATCTGATCTGTATGAGAGGACTATATCGGATCGATCTAATATGCTAATAGTAGAGGATTATGCTTTGTTACCTTTGACACGTGGTTTGTTTGGATGGATGCCACGTGTCTCACTACTTTCATCCCTATCAATAGTCCCCCATCAAGTATGCTTGCGAATTAATTCGAAAGATGATCAAATATTCTTTGATCATTGTTCTTGTTAATGAAGCTAAGCATTGCTATGATCAAATTGTTCTGGGGCCTACAATGTTGATATTTGCCTCAGTGTCTTCATTTAATAACTCTTCGTCTTCTCCTACTGTACTTCGTGACTTATTTGTCCCAACATTCCTTTTCTTGTTTCCTCGGATATTTAACTCGACGATTTCATCCGATATGTCAAATCAAGCACATAGCTTTTTTAGGAATATGTATACGACCACTTCTTTTAGGGGTAAGGAGGTCATTATCGCCTCTCAAGATTTAATGGCTCACTATCTTGCATTGATTATCCGCTATTCCTCATTATCAAAATACGGTTTCTGGGGCTGCGGTGAGATAGGGTTCATGATGATATCACCTTTTCATCTTCCACGCTTCGAGAATTCGAAACACTCTGAATTCTCATCTATTCCCAGCCGTTAGATGGAGGGTTTTGCACAGTCTTCCGGACTAATCCTGTCCATCGATTCTATTCTTAAGTAGCCTTGAGGAAACCATTTTTTGAATTTTGAAATTATTTGAGAACGGTGCTTTTTCTATGAAGATTTCCTTGCGTCGTTCATTGATTCGTTTTTCTCTTCTTCAAGAAGTTACCTGTTTCTGGGTTCCCAGAAAGACCTCATTCACTCAGGTACGAGACTTTTTCTTTCGTCTTGGATTCGAACCTTCTTCGTTTTAGGGCTTCCTTTGCTGGTTTTTCACGATGCCAAAGCTCTCTAAAGATCCCAAACGTTGTTCCTTTTCCTTTGTTAATACCCTTTCTAAAGCTAAGATAGATGATTTGGTGAAGAAATATAATCTTTCCTCTTCTAGTATTTCTTATAGGGTTCCTTCCCCCTCTGAACGTGCTTGCTCTCCTTCTCAGGAAGGAGATGCAGTCATCTACCATGATGCCTTGATAGCCGGTCTTATATTACCCTTTCCACGTATCTTCATAGATATTTTCCGTCATTTTAGTTTGAATCCTTCTTACTTGACTCCAAATTCTTGGAGGATTCTCTGTGGTTTTGTTGTGGTTTCAATTCTCTGTGAGGTCGAACCATCTACTCGTCTATTCAACCTCTTTTTTACCCTCAACCAAGATAGGCAATCCGATTGGCTTTACTTCGGTGCCAAGTAAGGTAGGGTCTTTTTTGGTTCTGTTCTAGATTCAATCAATGACTAGAAGAGCAAATACTTTTTCATTTCCAATAGTGAGGGTTGAGGTTTCAATACTAAATGGGGTACTCCTGCTCATATGGCTTCCAAAGAGAAAATTACACCGGCTGAGGAAGTATGGTTGGAAAAGTTCAAGGAATTCCAGAACACTCCATTAGATAAATCTTTTCTATCCAATAAACGTCTTCAAGAGTGCGGACTATATCTAACTTTAGGTAGGACCACTTCAAGTCCCTGGTTCATGTCATTTCATAATCCCGACCCGTTGTCCGATCTTGATTTGCTTTTTTGTATCTCTCGTTTCCAGAAGACGATGTGGCTCCAAAGACTTTAGCTGAAAGAATGCGTGCCATCTCTCGTGCGGACAAATCGAAGAAGAAAGTGAAAGAGACCTCAAGTGAAGAAGTTCCCAGTTCAGACAGGAGAGAGGTCAAGAAAATGCCTTTTGATAATACTCTTTCCCAACAAGTTTGCGGGAAGCAAAAGACTGGTCCTGGTGCAATTATCAACTTCGAGACCGTAGCGGCTCCTGTTATCGCTAGTCTTCCTCCTCCTGTCCCCTTTGATGCTCCAATCGTTAAGAGGAGGCGGTTAGTAAAAGCTGCGGAGAAATCTGGTTCCAATTCTGTTCCGCTGGTGCATGTTGCTAAAGAAGCAATTGTCGAAGTCTCGACTGGTCCCGTTCAAGAAGGGCCTATTATTTCTTCTTCTTCCCTTCTAGTTACATCGATTCTGATGTGTCGATCCCTGACGTGCCTGTTGTTCCCTCTCATCCCCCCTCAATCACATTGGGTTCCGATGTGGGTATCCCCGATGTGTCGGTTGTTTTCATATCGGGTGAACATCTTAAATCGGGAGGAAATACTTCTTCAGAGGCGGGACCTTGTAGCAGTCGGGGGAGATGTATTATTCGGGTGTTTCTTGTTGTGTTTTTACTACTTGATTTCTGTTTGATCCTGCTAGGTATTGATTGACTCATCCTCCTTATTTTGATTTTAGGGGTGGTACGAGTTGTGGATCCCTCTGTTGGTGGTCCAAATATCCAAGGATCTAGGACTCGTGGGATTATCCATCGGAAAGACAATGCCTTGCACGTCGATATGAGACTTGTCAGAAGTTCTCTTCTTTCCTGGCGGCAAGACCATGTCAACTCTTATCTTAATCAATTCAGTTCCGATGAGTCATGTGCACATTTTAGTTTGTCCCTCGCTTCGGTATATTTTTATCTTCTTCATCTACTGATGTTATAGTTTCATACCTTGCTTTTCTAAATAGGCATCCTTTTTGTAGACTGCTCTATGGGGAGAACGGGTTGCCGGATTCTGCTAGCAGGGGGATCCTGAGATGAAGGCCCACATGTCCAAGTTGGAAGAGGAAAATAAAAAGCTTCTAGAGAGCCTTTCCCTCAAGGATGCTAAAATAGCCAGATTGATCGGGGAGAAAGACTCTGTTACTGCTGAATTAGGGAGGTCCCAAGGAATACATGCTGTACTTAAGATCAATTATGAGAGTTTGCAGGCTTCTCTTTCTCTATCCGAGCAAATTGTTACTAGTTTGAGACAGGTTTTGATCCAAACCAAAGATGAGAGAGATTCTGTTGTAAGTGAAAAGAATGAACTCTTTGGAAAGGTTTCTGCTCTTGAACGAGATATTTCCTTAGAAAGAGAGATGAAAGGTGTCTTAAGAGTGAAACTCGATGCTGCCGAAAAATCGGTCAGTAAGCTAAAAGAAGATAAAGATCTTTTGTCTGAACAATTGACAGCCAAAGAGACCCTTCTCTCTCGTGCTCAGCATGACATCTCTCGAGCACAACAGTTGAAGGATGATATCGACCAGGAAGTATCATCCTTACTATCGGATTTGAACAAAAGTTGGAAAAAATCCATGGAGCTGGAGGCAAAGCTCGCTGCGGCAGAGGAGAGAAAACTATCGATGATGAGATCCGTAAAATAACATCAGAAGTTTACTCAATTTTGAGCAGCATTCATTATGTGGATCCTTCAGTAAACTTTCATCGAACTCCTTATGATGAAGCAGTGGAGCTTTATTTCAAAATACGTCAAGGGGGGGGAAGAAAGAGACAAGAGTCCTGCTACTGAAGAAGTGAGGCTCGAGGGCCTAGTTGCTGAAAAGGTGGGGCCTGATTTCTCTTGCTTGGAGGAAACTCATGCTGCAGGCACATCGGAGAAGGATGCCTCCAGTGAAATGATCCCTTCATCGACCATACCGGACCCGAAAAAAGCTCCAGAGTATGAAATAATTATACCGGGTTCAGATCCGATCCTTAAAGCGGTTACATCAGATCCGGGACAGATCCGTGAAGATGAGGGATGCCCTGAAACAGTTATACCGGATCCAGAACCGATCCATGAAGATGGTGGATGTCCTGAAACAATTGTACCGGATTCAGAACCGATTCACGAGGAGAAAGGGTGTGTTCCTCCAAAAGAAATTCCTCAAGCCATCATTGAAATTGAAGACGATGTGACAGTTGGTATATATGTGTTCAAGTCTTTTTCCTTCTCTCTGATATTTAATTGAATGGCTTCTCACCTTTTTTTGTTTAAAGCCACTTCTGTTAACCCGATCAGAGAGGAGGCTTTAGGGACCGATCAAGGGAACATGCCTTCCGCTGTGCATAGGAGGGAAGGTTAGCTACATTCCTTTAGTTTTCCTTTGTTTGCATTTAATCATTCCATTCTTCTTCTTTCTTTTCGCTAGATCGACCCGAAGTAAGATGGCTCCGAAGCTAAATTGAAGAACTAAAGGCGGTTCAAGAAAAGATCTTGAGCAATCGAGAGAAGATTCTGAAGAAGCCCTTGAAGCAAAGCGACGCGCAGAAGCCCGTCAGAAGAATACAGCTAGATCAAGTAACTGGGATTTCGTTTGAAGGAAAATCTTATAGTCTTTTTGTAGTTCTTCATTTTGCTATTAAAGCTTGATCGGAATTGTAAATCCTGTCCTAGTTATGTCTTTAATAAGAACATTTTGACTGTCTTCCTGTCTCTTCTTCCTTTTTGAGAAAGAATGAAATTGCTATTCGATTCGCTTTTGATGTTTTCGAAAAAATGATTCTTCTTATGCCGATCCGTTCCTAATTGTCCATTTCGGATCGGGTGATGTTTCTGATATCCAACTATTCAGAGATTTTTTATCAGATCGGATGACTTTTGTTGTCTCAAGGTCGATATCGGATCGGATATATTTCTGGATTTTACCATGTAAGTAGGTAGAAAAATGTTGCAAGGCGATGAGTTCTTCGTTCTTGCTTCAATTTGACTTGAATGACTCTTGGAAACAGGAGCCACTATTTTTCTTTACTGAGCCTTGAATTCTGACGCATTTCCAAGATAGTTTTAATGAAACATTCTCTACGAGGGGTCAAAAGACGTTTCTATTTGTTTGAAATGAAGTGTCTGGATGTGTATTAACTGCTTCTGTAGAAACCATAGTATAAATAGGGGCGGCGATGATCCCTTTGGGGCATCTTTCCTTTCTCCATGGGTAACAATAGTTGTCCCTCCTTTTATAAGTACTTCAGCGCCGAGGGCAACTTTCGTAATTTATGGATTCCTAGGGCCTTTCAGGGTCATATGAGGATAGTCTTTAAGGAAGGGCCTGTTAGAATGCGTGGGCCGAGCGGGAATTTTTGGTCGGTGATGTTGACAATGGCAACAGAAATTGGAGATTTTTGTTTAACCGACTGTTGGGAGGACTTCGCGAGGGATCATCAATTGGAAGAAGGAGATCTTCTCGTTTTCGTCCTTCGAGAAGACACATGCTTTGAAGTACACATCCTTGGATGGAATGGTTGCCAGAAGGTGTCGACGCTTACAGCTTCTCCTGCACAAGCTCCAGATGGCGTTTCGGATTTTGACTCTTCTGCTTTTTCTGACTATTCTTAATTCTCACATTTCCATTGTACTTTCGTATTATTGATCAATGAATTTCTTTTTTTTGGTCAACATGCTTCCTTCTGATCATTTGAAACATCTCAGCTTTCCTGTGTTGACTCAATCTTCTTCTTTTTGTCTCCAAAGTGGTAAATTGTTATATTGCTGTAGAGACGTAGTGCTTTGTCTTGTTTGTATGAAGTTGATGTGACTTGTCAATGTGATAGGCTAGTGTGACGACTCTCGAGATGATTGATCGATGTAATTAGTTGACTGGTATGGTTTCTTCTGTTGAGAACTGGTATGATTTGTCCTCGTACACTACAAGAAAACAGACAAATTGCGACGGATATTAGCAAGGGACAGATTTCATTGCCAATCAGCTAGAATTTTGCGGCGGATAAGTATTTAGCGAGGGAATAGCGAGGCGAAACACTCCTTTGCTAAAGCCACATGACAAGCTGTTGTATTTAGCCAGGAAATAGCGAGGGAAAAAAGCATCCGTTGCTAAAGTTACATGCGAAGATGTTGGCGCGCCCTTAGCGAGGGAATAGCGAGGAATATTTGACCTAGCTAATTAGATAGGGACATTTTTCCTCGCTAATAGCATGGTATATTGATAAGGAATTATATTGTATTACATTAGCAAGGGAAAATGGTGCTAGCTAAGTAGCTAGGGACATAATCCCTCGCTAATTTTATGATATATCTTTGTGAAATTATATGGTATGAAATTAGCGAGGGAACATTTCCATAGCTAATTAGCTAGGGATATTATCCCTCGCTAATTTGATGGCTATCATATGATATTAGCTAGGGATAAATTCCCTAGCTAATTTGATGACTATCATTTGACATTAGCGAGGGATAATATCCCTAGCTAATCTCATATGATAGTAATCAAATCAGCTAGGGCAATCGTCCCTAGCTAATTAGCTAGGGATAATATCCCTCGCTAATATCATATGATATAATTATGTAATTCTATACTATGGGGAGAAATTATATTGTATAAAATTAGCGAGAGACAATTTACATAGCTAATTAGCTAGGGATACTTTCCCTAGCTAATTTGATGGCTATCATTTGAGGTTAGCTAGGGATCATTTCCCTAGCTAATTTGATGGCTATTATTGAATCATATGATATTAGCGAGGGATATTATCCCTAGCTAATTAGCTATGGAAATTATCCCTAGCGGATCACATATGGTAGCCATCAAATTAGCTAGGGAAATTATCCCAAGCTAATTAGCTAGGAGCTAATTAGCTAGGAGTTTAATCTCTCGCTAATATCATATAATATCATTTTCCATAGCTAATTAGCTAGGGATTATTTCCCTAGCTAATTTGATGGCTAGCGGTTGAGGTTAGCTAGGGATCAATTTCCTAGCTAATTTGATGGCTTTCATTGAATCATATGAGATTAGCGAGGGATAATATCCCTAGCTAATTAGCTATGGAAATTATCCCTAGCTAATCTCATATGATAGCCATCAAATTAGCTAGGGAAATTATCCCTAGCTAATTAGCTATGGAAATTGTCCCTCGCTAATGTCATATGTAATTCTATACTATGAAGACATTATATATATTGGTGTCAAAAAAAAATAATCTGGATAATGTTTGTATCTCTTATATATAGACACTACTAATCATAGGGATCAATGTTTCTATCTCTTTTCATTTATAATGAAATTTGAATAGACCAAGAAGTTTTGAGGGAGAAATCCTCTGATCAAAAAATTATATAATGTGTGAAAAAAAAATTCTAAAAAATTATAAAACATTTTAAAAATTCTAAAAAATCTAAAAAATTCTAAAATTATTGAAAAAATAAAAAAAATACTAAAAAAATCTAAAAATTCAAAAAAAATAAACATAATTTTTTTAAAATATTATAAAAATCCGGATAGAATTGTAAAAAATTATAAAAGAATTAAAAAAATTTCAAAAAAATAAACAAGATTTTTAAAAAAATTCTAAAAAATCCGGTTAGAATTTTTAAATTTTTTTTAGATTTTTTAAGATTTTAAATTTTTTTATAATGTTTTAAAAAATTTTACATAATTTTTAGATTTTTTCCTTTTTCTAATTATAACCGGATGTTTTAGAATTTTTTTTTTAAGTATTGTTTACTTTTTAGAAATTTCAAGATTTTTTTTATAATTTTTTAGAATTTAATCTCATTTTTTGGAATATTTTAATAAATCCTGTTTATTTTTTCGAAATATTTATAATTTTTTCCATTTTTTTCGAATTTTTCGAAATAGTAAAAAATCCTGCTTATGTTGTGTTTTTATATAGTATTTAGCGAGGGATATTGCAAGGGATTTGTTCCCTCGCAAAATGATAAATTTTGTTCACGCCTAACTTTTCTAATTGGCGCCCTATCTCTTTCTGAATTAATCCTAAACCTAATTTCTCGATCTCCCGAGAACAGGCCCCTTCGGAGCAATTGCCGCCACCTCCGCGCTCTTTGCTTGCTACTTTATGTTCAGCAAAAGGTTTCCTCGAAGGAGAAGATCAAGGGAAGCGTCACACAAGAGCGAGAAGAAGGGCTAATTCCTTGAAGGCGAGAAATTCTTCGGCTTGCTCGAGAACTTTGGGAACACCTCTACTGCAACAACGTCCTGCAGGTAGTTATCACTTTCTCATGAAACGAAAATCCCTAATTTAATTCTTATATAAAGTTCTAATTTCAATGATTTATTTCAAGTTTGTTTTCTTTACGTTTTCTCTCCGAATGGTTACTTTATCTTACTTCTCTGTACTAGGTTTATTGGTGGTTATTTACTACCTCTTTATGGGTCTTAAATTTTCAGTATGGTTTCATTGCTTAGCTCTCGAGCACTTGTTTCTGCCATCTAGATCTTCATATGTAAAATCTATGAATTTTAGGAATAAAATTTTCTTATATTCCATGAAGTAAGTTCTTAATTTATTCAGTTCCTTAAGCTTGAAGGATGGAAGATCAAAATGCTTTAATAAGGGAATTAAATTAAATTTTGATAATTGGGTGGTTTGAGGACCTTTTAGTAATTATTAAACTTCTTGAGGACCTTTTGGAAATTATCCCCTCTCTCTGAGGAAGGACTAAAATGAGACCTGGAAAAAAATTTTAGGGATCTCTGGATAATTTTCCAAGAGAAAACATATATAGCAACTGTTGAACGGTTGAGATCAAAAGACCTCAGATAAAGCTGATCGCGGAGAGTTATAATGGTCGTGGTGTAGCCACGTGTCGATATGAGATTTGATCTATCTGATCGCGAACCGGATTCGAGGCGTTGTAAAAAAGATCATGAAAGTGATTCTACAGTGAGGGTATTTAGAGAACCACACATCTTAAGATGGGTTACGATCTCGAGGCATAAGCTGATAATCCAGCCAGTGAACGCGATCAGATCTTGGGCGTTGATCTAGCTAGTGTCGGATCCGAGGCAGTTTAGATGCCGTTGACATTCCTCAAGCGATCACTACCGTTGATCGCTGAACACTGATCCCGAGGCATCACCTGTATCTCCCCCCAATCGCCGGAAACGCTCGCGCGAGCACCGTCGGCTACTCCGGCCGTTTCGCACGAGGTCGCCGGCCAATAACGGCAAGCCTTTTCGTATGGCCGTCGCTTCGGCTGGGTTCCGAGGCCTATAAAAGGGGCCTCTGCCCTACTGTCTCAACCCACAGTGAAGTCGAAGGAAGGGGTTTCCGGTGAGCAAATCGGAGAAAAGGTTTCCGGTCGTGAGAGAGCTTCTAACGCCACTAACATCGCCAGAAGGACAGGAGCCAAGGTAGGATTCTATTCCCGGTTTGAATTTTAGTTTTGAGGCATTGATTGTGAGGTTTCGAGCTCGCCGGAGATGCTAAACCTAACCGCGAGTGGTGCGCGACGGGGAGAGGGAATTTGGGTCAGTGAAGGTGCGATATGTGCTCGTGAGGCCCAGAGGAAGCTCCAAGTACCCTTTGTAGGTGAATGGAGCTCTAGGGCGAGGAATGGCCATCTCCGGCGATCTCCTCCGGTGAAGTGTAGACAGAGGAGAAGGAGCCACATTCAGTGATGGTTTGGGCCTGAGGATGAATCCCGGACGAAGAGGGAGCACGATGCAGAGGTTACTCGGCCACTGCATCCCTCCGGCGACGTTGTCGGAGCTCCGCCTGACGACTGACGCGTTAAGGGAGAAGAAGAAGGCGGTGAGGAAAAATAAATAAATAAATAAATAAAACAGTAGTTAATTAATTCAGTGTTAAAATTAATTAATTGGAATAATACTATTGAACTATAGTACTGCGACAATTAGTTATTTAATTGAGAAACCTAGGTATGTGACAGTTAATTGGATATAAACTATAGTGTAATATAGTTTGGTTTATTAACCGGATTAATTGAGATTAATTAATCTGAAAATTAGGGAGTGTAACAATTTATTTGTTAATTGTTGAAAATTTTCATATAAGAGACAATTTAATGGATTGGTTTAATTATATGAAACCTTGTGAAGTGTGACAAAATAAAATCAGATTAATTGATTTGCATGGTTGTCTCTAACTATGTGTGTGTGACAAATAATAGATTAATTGTTTGGTATAGCCATATGGAACATTATATGGGTGGCACATGTTTGATTAGTTATTTTGGAACATAGAAATGTGACAAAATAATCAATAAAGAATGAATTTGGTTGATTATAGTTAACTAAGGGTTTTAATAAAGGTTTAAAACCTTATTATTGTGACAATTGATTAGTATGATCAAAAGAATAGTTTTATGAAACTATAGTTGTGACGATTATCTAAATAATTGTGGAATTATTATAGTGTTACAAATTAATTGTTATATGTGACAATTAATTAAAATTATTGAGAAACTTTGTTAGTGTGACAATTTAAATGATTTGTCTCTAACCAAAGTGGCGTTACTATCAATTAATTAAATTGGTATAGTTACAAGGACTATACGGACCTATAGTTAAGTGGCATAACCAATTAACTAAGTTAATTAAGAAGAGTATGCAGCTACTTTACTAGTGCGACAAAATTAATTAAATTAACTTGTTAGTTAAAGAGTTTAACTAAAGTTAATTGGTTAATTTATTTAATCATTTTGTTGTGACAACATTGGGTTAATTGCAGAAATTATTTAGTAAGATTGCTAAATAATTCAAAGGAACTAATTAAGCCCTAAACAAGAGAGGACCTTAAACCCTCTGGTCATAAATTACCCAAATGACCAAAATGCCCTTCCTTTGTCAAAAGAGGGCTAAGGTCAAGATAAATGGTATAATGGGCTTAAAACGGGCCCAATTCAACTAGGGTGACTAGGAATGACTAAATAAGGTTTAGGCTCAACAAGTAGACTAGAGTTGACCAGGTTTGACCAAGTTGGGTCTAGAGTCCACTAAAGAAACATAAAAACAGGGGATAAGGGCCAGTAACCCGAAAGATGGTCCCTAGGACCCGATAGTGGACCTAAGCCCAACAGGAACGCTAGGCAAGTATGAATAACTAAAGACATAGGTATTTATTGGAATCTTAACCCTAATAGGTCCTCTGTTTGCCTGATACTCTCGGGGAGTTGTAGGCACTCAAGGGGACACTAGAAAGACATGGATAGTCACGTGATAAGGCTTGTTTCTTTAAAGCTAAACTATAAGGCTTGGTTGACGGGCCCAATTTAGCTAAGAAAATTAGTAACGGCCAATGAGGGTGCGTACCAAGAGAGTGAGGTAGGTCCGTTGACCAAAGTTGACTAGAATTGAAAGTCAATTAAAGGACTTGGAAATGAGGGAACATGGTCGGTGACCAGGTAGGTGGTTTTAAGGAGCTGTTTAGTTGAGCCTAGATTCATCAAAAAACGAGAGAGTTATGCATGTGCATCTAGGAGGGTAGGGTTGTTGTTATTTTTGACTCTGATAGAGACTTTGTTATCAGATATCGACGTGGAAGACTTAGAGACACATCAGGAGAAAACTAGGGAAGTTTCCAGCTCTTGTAAGAGGTAGGTACTTTTGCCTACTACTCCACTCTACAGAGTGTTTTATTGGCTTTGTTGATACCTTACCGGTTATTGCTTTCCTGATTTCGGGCTTGTGCACGTTACTTTCATGCCTTGGATGTTTGATTCCATACTCGTGCATGCCTGTATGCCCCTCTGGGGGTATTGCTTCATTGATATCATAATTTAATATAATTGCATACACTCGTATTTTTTTCCCTTGGATATCTACTTCGATATTAGTGTATGCTTGTTGAGAGGTTAGCATCCTGTAGGGTATGCTTGTGAGTGTTGAGTGTGCCTACCTGTTGACCGGCACGTGGCTGTGGAATTACGTGAGCTTGTGCGCTGGCCGAGTAGGTATACACCAACTATGCCGTTTCAAGGATTCTCCCATCCTCGTAATCTTTGTTTCCCGCCAGTAGGGGTAATACTGGTACTCTTTGCTTCCCGCAAGTGGGTGTAATACTGGTAATCTTTGTTTCCCACCAGTGGGGTAAAACGCTGGAAATCTTTGTTTTCCCGTCAGTGGGATGATACGCTGACAAGGTACATCCATGTTTTGGATAGTAGCACCACTAGACCATGGACCGAGGGTCGTTGTCGGCTTAGGCTGATAGCTGACTAGGGAGATGACTTGTGAACTCTTAGGAGTACTTTGTTGAGATCTTGTGGTTAGGAGCCCTACCGTTGTCATGGTAGACTCCTAGGGTTTTGAATCTGTGCGGGGCGTGGCCCTGTTTGTGTGTGGATTGATGATCTTTGATTTGCTCATATTTGACTTTTCTTATATCATCTGTGCTGGTTCGATTTTCATTGAGATTCCAGCAAGGTACTTACTGGGCTTTCCTTTCGAAAGCTCATGCACTTGCTTGCTTTCTTTCTGTTTCAGGTCCAGAGGGGTAGGTGACTCAATCTCGGGAGCTGCGCATGGGATGGAGTTGACTAGTTGAGGTTCGAGGACCTCATTCTTCTTCTGAGAGAAAGATGTTTATATTATAGGACCCTAATAGGGCCTTGATTATTATAAGGCTTTTGAGCCCCTTTGATTTGTTTCCGTTGTAGAACTCTGAGATTTTCGATTTTGAATGTTATCTGCTGTTACTTACATAGGCCTTGTATTCGAGTTGAGCTCGTCTCTTCTTGGGTACGGCCGATCTGTTCACGTGCTCGAGGTCCCGGGATTCGGGTCGGGGCGTGACATCATATCAGGTGAGTATTTGTTCATCAACTAATTCCCAAGCTTTCCTCTATTATTCATTTACTTGTTGATATCATTAAATAATGAGTGAACCAATTGACATGTAATCGATCTTTGATTTTATCCATAGTGGAGTAGAACTATACTAAATTTTGAATCCTTGCTGAATAATTTATATTGCATTCTCCTCTCATTCAATCCATGGCATTGTTGGTGTCTGAAGCACAATTAAAAGCATTTTGAGTATCCAATCATCAAGGCATGTAAGATGCATATACAACAATAAATTCCCTTATAGAACTGATGAAGAGTTTTTAGGTGTTGCACTGTTGCATTTGCTGTGTAACATGAACTTCAATAATGAGCATTTCACAATCCAATGATTCATTAGAATGATCTTGAATCCAACCATACATATAAGAAATCTAAATTGTTCACTCCACAAGATCTTGGGATATAATACAACCATACATATAAGAAATCTAAATTGTCCACAATCTAAGGTACCTACAGTTCAATATAATACAAGTTTAGAAAGAGTGCATGATCTCATCTCATGCATGACAAATGCTAGATTGATATTTATCATTGTTGAACCATTTGACTTATAGTATTGTTTGTTAACTACTCGGAGTATGCATGCATTGAGACTAATGGAAGCATCTTTTCTATTACTTTATATATACTGACCATACAATATATGTTGAAGTTCAATTGAATCAGACCCTACAAGCTGCACATCTTGTGAGAAGAACAAGAGGAAAGCTAAAGCCTCCCAAGGATGATGATCCAGCTTCACTTGAACAAGTAAAAAATACTGCTTAATTTCATGACTTCAGTGAAACTTTAATTTGGCTTGTTCTATATCTCCTCCACATAGCATATATAACTCCTAAGAAACAATAGATTGTACAAAGTTGATACAAGGGGATCAAACTATGTTATTTACAATCTTGTGTTTCATCTTCTTATAGTAGTGCTTCCACGATTGTTTAAGACTTTAATTTGGATAGGTTCTTTAAACATTTTTTTGTTTCAGTCTGTTCCTTTCATTGATGATGCTTGCAATGTCAGCATGTTCAAGGATCACATTTAGTTGACAAACAGATAATGTTTCTGCTATATAATGCTAAGAAGTACTATATATGTCGTCAATGTCTACATTTTTTTTAATTATTTTTTTATATGGACAAGCCCCTTGCAATGTGGTTTGAACCCTCAACCTAGCTTTTGGTACTGCAGAATGAAGATGTGAATTTACTTTTCGAGGATAATCATCGGTTTTCTCGGTCTTGTTGTTCATCAAGTCACTGAGGTCAGAAGAAGTTCATTCTGGTTTTGCTCTTATTTACATTGCTTCTCTTATATGTTGAACCTGATCATGTCCATGAATGGTTCTTTCTTAATTTGCAAAGAGATCGAGAAAGGGAGTTGCTTGCATATATATGTTCAATGGATATTAGAGAATGAAAAGTAGTAATGAAGAAATTAAGGTTTGAAGGCCGGCAATTCATGAACCTATTTCTGCTGTTGATTCATATATTGCATATACAACATTGATGAAAATTAACTTTTTAAGAATTAACAAGTGTCGGCGGTGTTTTATATATATACAGTCAATGGGGCAATTTAATTAAGATCCTGTATAGTATAATGTCCACAAAATCTTGTATAATTAATTATCATGGTCTCTTGAATGCAAACCTCTTGTCCTATCCAGATTTTTCCTGTGGAGATCATATTGATTAAATCCAAGCTTCTATTTATTACCTTCAAGTAACACTTATTCTTTTAGTTGGTTGGACTCTGTTCATGCTCATCTTTTATTTACATTTGTCAGTTGATATTATTCTGCTTTCATTCTGCTGACATTGTGTATTACAACATTATTGAGCTGTGTTGGCATTGGCCATAGGATCTGACCCAAAAACAGAACTGTTTTTTAGTTTTGATTAGTATCTAATTATTTAAGCTAATGAGTAGATTTTTTTCATTTATCTTTTCAGGTTGCATCTTTATAGCTTTCATTTGTTTTAGTTCTCAACAATTAATGTCCAGCAATTGGATCATTTAGGAAACTTAAAACTTATGATATGCCAGTTTATGGCTAGGGTTTGGTCTTAGGTTCATTTCTTTGTGTACAATAGAGCGCCAATTATGCATTCAATGTTAGTAGTTGTATCTTGTGCAAGTCTATGAGACTGCTTTGCTTTTTGGTAGTTGTGATACATGGATTTTTCACATTAGATCCATGATAAGTGTCAATTATTTCACTTGTGTATATGAGTAAATATAAATTTTATACATCACTAAACTATAAGTTGCTAATTTTAGTATAAATCTTTGCTGGGGATGGCAGTATTTGTTCATTTTACAACCCTCCATTAAAATTATTTAATCAACTATCTGTTCCACGTTAGCATAGTTTAATTTTTCCTAAAATCCTAAATAATATGAGTTGTCTCTGTTGTAACGCTTTCATAATATTCTAAGTCGCTTACATAGTAAGATAAATATTTTTCCTGCACATTCATTGAAATCATCTTTGTGCTGTTATAAACCAATAAGTAATGAATTTATTTATGTTTTATTTAATCTAACATATAACCCTTATTCCATCAAGGATTTGAATGGTCTTTATTAACGCTAACCTCAACAATGGTATTCATTTCCTATTGAAGTGGAGGATACACACAATTCATTAGTATTCTTTGGACAGAGAATTGTTTGTTTGTGAACTCAAAACCCTTTATAGTTAGGTAGATATTTGAATATATCTATAAAAAAATGGTGGTTATTTCTGTCTCCAAACCAAATGATTTTGTACCATTGAGTGATTTCTTTAACTAATTGTAAACTGTAGATAGAATAGGCTTTTGTTCCAAGTTTTTTAACCATTGGATTGTTACTCAAATCCTAGAATATATATATATCTATCTATATATATGTATGTATATAAATATATATATATATATATATATATATATATATATATATATATATATATATATATGTTGATGTCAAAAACTGGTTCACCTCACACCTTGGCTACTGTCGCCTCGTGATCTGGCCTCAGCCTTTGACAAGCGGTTAGAATTTATAGTTGGTGTGGACGCTTACTTCTGCTTATGAATAGGGAACGAAGGGAACACCCTGGAAATCCGATCGGAATTACCCATTGACGAACCTGTAAAAAAGGAGAGGGCAGTGATCGGAATTGGGCCTTTCTGCCCGGATTTAACTCCGATGCTTAAGTCAGAAAACTTGAGTCCGGGGTCTTAAATTAGACAGTTCTTTGTATCTTGAGATTTTCTTTTTCTCTCCCCTCTTCTTCCACTATCGTTCTCCTTTTATAGTACCTTAGAGGCGGTTTAGGATAGGTTGTGGAGTAAGGGGGTGGGTTAAAATATCTCCTAAGGCGGTAGAAAAATATCTACTGCCTAATGTGTAGGTGCCACGTGGGTAAAAATAGAGTAAATATCTGCCTACTATAGTGGGTGGATAAGGCTTACCCACTGTAGAGGTGTTAGATATTTATTTCTCTCTTTCCACCTCACGCCTTGTATAAGAGGGTTGCTATAATTCCGACGGACTTGGTTGTAAGATTGAATCCTCATAATGTTTGCCGAACGGAATTGTGTAAATATTGCCATGTGGCCAGAGAGACATGGTCTTGTGTGTGACAGGTGGTCCTTTAGGTTAATGACATGTGTCTGACCAAATATATCCGTAACACTAGTCCCCCCAAAGTGTACTTGTTCGAAAAATCTGAGCGAGGGGTGAGCTAATCGCACGTTTCGCTTGGTTCGAGAACAAGTATCTTTCACCATGTCTATGTAGGCGTAGGCTCTGTCTATGTCTACGATGTCTAAAGTACATGTGCCTTAATAGGCGACCGACGTTTACTGTGTTATCCTTTCGCTGTTATCGAGGTAGATTTTTCCGGAATTCTCGCCTATAGTGTCGATAGGTTCTTCTATTTAAGGGCTTGTATGGGTAGTGTGTTTGGCCAGAAGTCTTTTGTAAAACTTTTGTCTTTGCATCATGGTTCAATGCTTGTCCTTTTACAAATTTTTTACATTTTCTCAGTGTTCTCGACACTTACGAATTCCCAGTTCTTTTTACGAGCATCTATCGGAATTAAGGACTGGAGTGATCAATTTGGTAAGTCCGAATGGCTGTGTATGGCCGTCTATTCTGTTGATTGGCAGGGGCGTGGGCGAGATGAGCATCGATGCTGGGTGGGAAGCTTTCTATGTTGATCACGACATGGAGGCGGGGGACCTCTTAATTTTTACTTATGCAGGGGGTATGCGTTTCAAAGTTGAGATGTTTGGAGATGACTCCTGCCGTAGAGAGGTGGGCCCCCACCTTCTCCCCCGTGCCGAACCATGTTCCCCCAATAATAATGAGGATAATGATGGTTGCGGAAGTCCGTGTGTCTCTTCTGAGTCTTATCCATGCCTGTCTTCTGATGGGTCCTCGGATGTTTAGCTAGGGGAGTCCGTCGGAAAACATATTTAGGGTTTGCTATGCTGTTTGTTTTGTTGTGTTTTTTTTTCGTCCTGTAACATGAATAAATGATCATTTGTCGTTTTGCTTCTAAATTCTTTGGTGTTTTTATGGGGCCATCACTGATGATCCTATGTTGGGGTGTGTGCCTTGTCTTCTACAGCACAGGCTCCACTTTCCATATAACGCTCATTGCTCCCTGAGAAGACACGTGTCCCTTCTACTATTTTGCTTTAAAGCCCTGAGAAGACACGTGTCCCTTCTACTATTCGGCTTTAAAGGGAGATAGTGGTGCGACGTGCGCGGCGTGCGCATTTGTCAACATCATGATGGGTGATGAGCGTGGTTTTCTATGTGTGTCAGGCGGCGTTTGGTGTGCTGATGTGGACGGAATTTTGAACTGTTTGAGGAGGTATAATGATGGTTATTTGGACGGTCCCGATTCGAGGGCTTTTGGTTCGACGGTTCGATAGTGGTGTGGCTTTGTGATCCAACGGTGAAGGATCCATCTTCTTTGCTTATAAGTGGAATCGTACAGGCAGAAAAGAAAAGGTTTTATCTCGAAAGTGGAAGCGTGTCGTCTTCTTCCTAAGATTTCTTCTTCTCTGGCGAACCTTGGTCTAAGCTTTCTGTGTCTTTTTCTTGTCTTTTTTTCCTTTAAGGTAATGTCTTGTGCGACATCTTCTTCCTCTAGCTCTTCCTCTAGTTCTTCTCATGGGCCTCTGATCCCTTCACCGTCCAACCCCGTGACTTCTGGTGCGGCTCCAGGCGAACCTAGGGATGTTCTAGTTCAGGGTCCGCGAATTCATCCTTCATCTAGGGCAATGGGTAGGGGGTCGGGTACGTTCATAAGTCTCCTTGGGCAAAAGGATGTAGATAGCATAGTGGAAAGATATAAAATAGACCCCTCTTTGTTTAAGGTTAGGGTTCCCTGTTCTGGGGAGAGGGCAAGTTCTCCCAGGGAAGGGGAGATAGCCATCTATCAGGAAGCGCTATCGGGTGGCCTTAGGCTTCCCTTTTCTAATTTTGCCAAGGCGATCCTAGAGGAATATCACTTGTGTCCTTCGCAGTTGACCCCGAATTCTTGGAGATTACTGAACGGTTTTGTTGTTGTTTTCAAGAATTACGGAGTAAATCCAACTGTCCGTTGGTTCCGTATGTTATTTAGTCTATGCTTTGAGTCCAATGCCGACTGGTATTACTTTTCGGCTCGTTCCGGGGAGGAAGTTTTTAGGGAAAGTTCCCTCTTCCATTAAGCGATGGAAGAGTAAATTTTTCTTTGTTAAGAGTAAATCCGAGTGGGATGTCCAAACCAAGTGGGAGGTTCCCCGAACGGATATTGCCTGTGAGGAAATGACGAAAGAAGAGGAGGTTCTTCTTAAGTCGATGACGGGGCTATCCAAAGTGTATATGGATGAGTTCTTGACAAAAGAAAATCTTGTTAAATGTCGTTTAATAGTGTCTGCCGGTAGGACTTACTCGTGTTTCTGATTTAGCTTAACTTGTAACTATGATAGCTAACTTGCTTCGGAATTCCCCTTGCAGAAAATCCGATGGAGGACGAGGACCTGAGCTATGTTAAGGGCCTTTTGGCTTCTTTTTAAGGTGAAGTTCACCTGCCTTTGCCTCGCGGGTGGAAGAAAAAGGAGGCGGTGTCTAGTACAGGCGCTGATACCTCCAAAGAGGAAAAGAGGAAGAGGAAGAGAAAAGAAGTTGACTCTTCCAAGAAGAGGGTCAAAAGTGACCTTAATGCAGGGTCCTCACCGGAGAAGAGGACAAAGAGAAAGAATTCCGAGGACGCATTGGGTCCCAGAATTGTAGGAGGGGAACAAGGGGAGGTGCCTCCGGGAGAAGTCTGTGCGGAAGAAGTCCGCCCGGCGTTGTCTCCAATTTCCGAAGGTCCTTCTTCCAGTCGGCCGGAGGATATCCTTCTTATGGAGGTGAGAATCTCGATGTATACATTTTCTATGGGTATGCTTCGTTCAGAATCTTGAACCTAGGGTCTATTTTACAGGCGGAGGCAGGAGAAGCGGCTCTCCTGGACAAATTAAGGGTGGCAGATTCGGTTTTAAGGGGATCGGCACCTCAAGGGAAGGAGATGCCCTCCGAAGATGTCCCCTTTCGGGATGTCACTGCTACAAAGACTGTTTTGATGGCCATGAGACCCGAACAGCTCTTGTCTAAACTTCGTGGAGCTGGAAGGGAAGAAGCCACCTCTCAATTATTCCATTCGGTCATGTTGGTAAGAACTATTCTTATTTTACCTTCTAGTTCTTTCTGGTTCGGTGTTAACGTTGATGACTTATCTATTATTTTGTAGGCTGCGCACTGGGCGGATCGAGTTGGTAATCTTTGCCAAGAAGATTTGGCAAAGATGGAAACGAGCAAGGCAGACATCGCCCAGTTAAGCTCTAGGGTGGTGGCCTTAGAAGAAAAGGAGAAAGAGCAGCTTGAGGCTATCCAGGCCCTTGAGCGAGATAAAGCCGAGCGGCTGCAACAGCTGGCTGCTATGGAAAAGGAGAAGAACGATCTAGCGGCCTAGTTATCTATTTCCAAGGGTTCGTTTCTTATTGCTGAGGAGAATATCAAACAGTTACAAAATGAATCCAGCAGTTTGAAGAAGGAACTTAAATCTACTCAGGATGAGCGGGTCGCAGCTCGATGGGACTCAAAGATGAAGAAATTTCTTTGAGTTTCTTGCCGCCGTTCAAGCTGAGTTGGCGGAAGTAAAGGGGGAGCCCGACACACTCAAGGAAGACTTAGCTTCCCGCTTGAAAGCTCCTAAATCCGACTCGCAAGAAATCAAGGATTTAATAGAACGACCGGATAAATTAGAGAAGGAGGTTGCCCGGCTTAGGGCGAAAGCTAAAGAAGGCGCCACCCGTATATATTCGGTGGTGCAGCAGGTGGGTCACCATGTTCCTCCGGCGGAAGTGCTGTTTATGGGGCTTGCTGGGGTTTTAATGACTTATATGGAACTAAAAGAGCAACAACTTATTAAGGCCCCAGAGGCTTCTGCTCCCGCCCCCTCGGAGCCTTCAACTCAAGTTCCTTTAGAAGTAGCCGGTCGGCCCGAGGGTCCTAGTTCTTAGGGATACTTTAGCATTTTTGTGAACTGTTCTTGTAAATCTTTAGTTATTTAGAATATATCTTCTATTCATATGAATGAAATGCAAACCTTTATTTTTGTGAAGATTTATTCCCGAGTAATGGTTGTTCTAACCATGTAAGAAAAAAGTGTTTGTGAAGTCCTTCGTAAAGTCTTTCCTTCTTCATTTGGTTTGTAAGATAAGCTTCGTAGCGAGTTCTTTTCTTTTTAGCCTAGTCATGGGACCACTCGCCTTCGTAAATGAGATTGTTGCCTCATATTTCGATCTGGATTTTTGCCCCTTGTTTTTGGATGAGAGTCGTCGCTTATCCTTGTAGGATAATTCCAACTTATCTCTTAGGAATGAGATTTTCACCGCATTTTTGTTAGAATGGGAATTTCACCGCATTTTTGTAGAATGGGAATTTCACCGCATTTTTGTAGAATGGGAAAGACTTGAGCTTTATTCCATGAGACTTTAAGAGATAGCTACGGAATTTACTGATAGTAGTGTCGTAAGCGTTCAGCATGGAATGGACATTTGAGTGTTTTTCCGTCCAAATTCACTAGGTAATAAGTGCCTGTTCGGACAATTCTTTGGATGACGTAAGGGCCTTCCCAGTTAGGAGTTAGCTTCCCCGTTCGGCTTTTATTTCCTTGAAATTCATTTTCTCTCAGGACCAAATCACCGATTTGGAAGAAGACTCTTTTCACCCTTGTGTCGTAGAACCTTTTTACTCTTTGGCGATAGATAGCTGCTCTTGTTTCCGCAGCTTCTCTTCGTTCGTCGAGCAAATCAAGTTCTGCTCGGAGATTTTTCTCGTTTTCCTCTGATGAGAAAGACTGTTGTGTCCGTAAGGTAGGCATTCCTATTTTTGCGGGGGTGACGGCTTCGGCCCCATAAGTGAGGGAAAACGGGCTTTCTCCTGTGGGAGTTCTTGCAGTCGTCCTGTAGGCCCAAAGGGCGCTCGGAATTTCTTCTACCCAATTGGTTCCATTTTTGGACACCCGGGTTTTCAGAGTTTGGAACAAGGTACGGTTGGTCATCTCTACCTGGCCGTTGGCTTGAGGATGTGTTACAGAAGTCAACCTGGATTCGATTTCGAGCTCGGAGCAGAAACTTTTGAAAGCCTTGTTATCAAATTGTCGCCCATTATCGGAGATGAAGGCGACTGGAATTCCGAATCGACTAATAACCGTTCGCCATAAGAATCCTTGACACGCTTTTTCCGTGATCTTGGCCAAGGGCTCGACCTCTACCCATTTGGTGAAGTAGTCTATAGCAACTATTAGAAATTTCATCTGTTGAGTTTAAGTAGGAAATGGTCGTAGAAGATCAACCCCCTAGATAGCAAATGGTCGAGGGCTGATAATTGGTGTAAGCAGCGTAGGCGGTCGTCTTTGGATCTTGGAATGCCGTTGCCAGGCGTCACACTTACGGGCGAATACAACAGCATCTTGAGTTAATGTTGGCCAATAATAGCCTTGTCGCAGGACTTTGTAACTCAAGGCTTTGCCTCCTATATGGCCTCCTCCGATGCTCTCGTGAATTTCTTGCAGAATATAGTTGGCTTCTTTGGGACGTACGCATCGCAAGAAGGGTTGTGTATAGGACCTTTTGTATAAGTTTTCGCCAATAATGGTGTACTGCGCAGATCTATACGAAATCCGTCTGGCTTCTGTTTTGTTGGATGGTGGAGGTCCACCTTGCAGGTAGTTTCTAATGGGATCAATCCAACTCGTCTCTTCCACCGTATTTTGCACTTCCTCTTCGAGCCTTTCAGTAGTCCTTGTGGGAAGGTACTGTAGGTTAAAAGAAGATTCTGTATTTCCGTTGGAAGTTGTGGCCCTTTTAGATTAGGCGTCCGCTTCTTCATTTTGTGCTCGGCCGATTTTTTCAATCTGGAAGTGAACGAAGTATGAAACTATCTTCTTTACCACAGCTTGGTACTTAACCATGTTTTCCTCTTTTGCTTCGAAACTACCCAAGGTGTGGTTTACGACCAACTGTGAGTCGGAATACACATGCAGGTTCTGAATTCCGAGCCCCCTGGCCAAGTGTAATCCTGCGATTAGGGCTTCGTATTCAGCCTCATTATTCGTTGCTCGGAATTGGAACTTGAGTATCGTTGCCATCTTCCACTTAGAGGGAGAATAAAGGACGAAACCGGCTCCTGACTTTTCTTCCGTCGCTGATCCATCGACATATAGGAGCCATGGGATGCTAGGGTTTTCTTCTGGATTTGCTGATGGGATCTCATCTCCACTTGTAGGCATAGTAAACTCTGCTATAAAGTCCGCTAGCACTTGAGCCTTGATGGCCTTTCGGGGTTTATAAGTGAGATCGAACTCACCTAATTCTATTACCCACTTGGCTAGACGTCCGGAATTTTCAAGTTTATGGAGAACTTGCCTTAGTGGTTGATCGGTTAGCACAGTGACTTTGTGGGCTTGGAAATAAGGCCTCAATTTTCGTGCGGATGTGATGAGGGCAAAGGCCAACTTTTCAAGCGGCAGATACCTTGACTCTGCGTCGTTAAGGATTTTACTGGTGTAATAAACTGGTTTCTGAACTCCCTTGTCTTCTCTTAAAAGAACAGCGCTGACCGCTCGAGGGGCAGCGGCCAGGTAGATGTAGAGCTCTTCTCCTACCTGCGGCTTAGCTAACAGCTGAGGCGATCGGAGATAATCTTTAAGTCCTTGAAAGGCTTTCTCACATTCTTCTGTCCACTCCATTTTTGGCGCTTTTCGTAAGGCTTGAAAAAGTGGGAGGTTCTTCTCTCAAGCTTTAGAAATGAACCTTCCTAGAGCCGCCAGGCGTCCGTTAAGTCGCTGTATTTCTTGAAGAGTTTTGGGTGACCCCATATCAAGAATTGCTCTGATTTTTTTCAGATTTGCCTCTATTCCTCTTTGTGTCAATACAAACCCCAGAAATTTCCCTGAGCGAACACCGAAAGAACACTTATTCGGATTTAAGCGCATGTTGTAAGTCCGAAGGGTTAGAAAGGCATCCTGTAAATCCGGTAGATGTTCGTCGGCTCTTTGGCTTTTTACCAAAATATCATCCACGTAAGCTTCAACGTTTCTACCGATTTGTTCTTTGAAGACTGTATTTATAAGTCTCTGGAAGATGGCTCCTGCGTTCTATAATCCGAACGGCATTACTTTATAGCAATAAGTCCCAGTGCTTGTAATGAAGGATGTTTTTTCCTCGTACTTTTCGGCCATTCGGATTTGATTATAGCCTGAGAAGGCGTCTAGAAAACTCAACATCTCATGCCCCATCGTAGAATCAACTAAACCATTGATGGAAGGCAGGGGGAACTAATCCTTTGGACAAGCTTTATTTAGGTCCGTAAAATCTACGCACATTCTCCATTTTCCGGACGACTTTTTTACAAGAACCACATTAGCTAGCCAGTTGGGATAGTTCACCTTTCGGATAAATCCAGCCTTTAAGAGGGTTGATACTTCTTCTTCTACGGCCTTCTGTCTTTCTGGTGCCGAATTTCTCCTTTTCTGTTTGATAGGCTTGAATGATTGGTCTATGTTGAGGCGGTGTTCGATGACGTTGCGTTTTACACCTGGCATATCTTTTGGTGACCAGGCGAAAAGGTCAGAATTTGTCCTTAGTACCACCATGAGATTTTCTCGCTGTACTATTGTTAAATTCGCACCAATTCGTACCGTACGTTCCATCCTGGTTGTATATAGAGTAACTGTAAGCAACTCTTCAACGGGTATTGGCCGGAATTCCTCTTCTTCCTGCTCGGCTATTCTATTGACTAGCATGGCTTCTGAAACTTTTGTTTTGCCCCTGTTTACGACTTTTCCTTTAAGGGTTGCAATGTAGCACTGTCGTGCTAGAGGTTGGTCTCCTCTTACTTCTCCGCTGCCACTTTCAGTTGGAAATTTTAAGAGAAGATAGTAGGTAGAAATTACGGCTTTCAAGGCGTTGAGGGTTGGCCTACCAAGAATAACGTTGTAGCTCGAAGCACAACGCATAAACCGTAAAGTTTGTCGATTCTTGTTGATGATCTTGGCGATTTTCCTACCATAACCGGCAAGGAGATCATTCCTTCTGGCTGTATAACTCCTCCGAAAAATCCTACTAAGGATAATTTTACGGGGAGCAAGTTATCCGCATCATATGTCATTCTCACGAAAGCACTCCAAAAGAGAATGTCAACTGAACTTCCACTGTCTATCAGAACTCTCTTCATCTGGAAGCTGGAAACCATGATGGCAATGACTAGAGCATCATCATGGGGGTGACGAACTCTGCTGACATCGTTATCATAAAATATGATTGGAGTCATAGGTCGAGACCTCCTTTGAGGTGTTTCCGTTTCCTGCGTAACTCCTACCATTCGGGCGTAACTTTTCCGAGAGGCGGAACTTTCACCGCCACAACCGGGTCCACCACTAATGAACCCCACCATTTCTCCTTCTTCTTCTTCAGGTTGTGAAATATCAGGTTCCTCTTGAATCTCAAGGTTGATGTATTGCTCCAGTTGCCCTCTTCGAACGACATCTTCTATGGCGTTCATCAAATGGGTGCACTTCTCCGTATCGTGTCCTTTAGATCGATGAAACTGACAATATCTCTTACTGTTCTTTTCCCGTTCAGGATTTCTTGCGGGCTCCGGCCATGTTAGGAGTTTTTGCTCTTTGATTTGCATAAGGATATGGCTTCTAGTTTGATTTAGTGGGGTATGGTGGTCATATCTGACGATTTTCTTTTCCTTTGAAGGTTCTCTAGGCTGTGGTACATGCCGTTGAGGTCGTGTTGGGATTTCCAGACCTCTATTTCCACCCTTACTATACCTGCGTGACTCTCCCTCCTTTCGTATGTCCGGAGGTCTTCTATTGACATTTTGGTAGGTTTTTCCTCTTTGAATTTCCGCCGGTTCGCGTCGGGCTTCTTCCTCCCAACCCGTATAGATCTCATCGGAATTGATGTACTTTTGGGCATGGATCATGAGGGCGGGGATGGTTTTTGGTGGATCTAGGGTGACGGAAAAACGAAAAAGGGATTCTAGCAGTCCTTTTATTAAAAAGGTCACAGCCATTCGCGGAAGGAGGTCCGCAACGTTAGCTGTCTCGTCTATGTAACGATTTAAATAGTACTAGAGCTTTTCCCCCTCTTGCTGCTTAACGAGCAAAAGGGTAGAGGGGGTCTTCTTTTGTTTTGAGTAATTTGCAAAGTAAGCTAGGAAGCAATCTGCTAGAATTTGAAAGGAAGGAACTGTGCTAGAAGGAAGATCGACAAACCAGTCTTGCGCTTTTCCTTCTAAGGTGGCGGGAAAAGCTCGGCACATATGAGCGTCGGTAATTCTTGTGAGAAGCATCTTCGATCGGAAAGACTTCAGGTGACGAGACGGATCGGTTCTGCCTTCGTATGCAACCATAGCGGGGGGTCTGAAATTATCAGGAACTTGCTCTTCCAATATTTCCTTGATAAAAGGTGAACACATGCTGAGAACGTGTCGTTCGGACTTCTTGTTTCCTCGTGAGGGATCCTGTCGCTGTGTTCTTCTGTCGACCTTTGGAATAGATGGGCTATTCCGTTCGGTCCTTGTCCGCTCCGCTCTCGCTTGTTGTTCCGTTCTTGTGGCAGCTTGTTCTCGACGTCGAACGGAGGGGGGTTCCGAGCTAGAGAAAGCGGTTCTCTCTCTTCTGTCTCCCTGTTTGCGGGTCCTTGTCCACCCTCTGCTTTCGGAATTGGCTGGTGGGATTGTTGGCACATTTGGTGGAATTTGTGTGGGAGGAACTAGCGGGTGAGCTAAAGCATGAACAGCTTGAGTTAACTGTTCCAACTGATGCTGTACGTTGAGGTAAAACTCCGGAATGGGTTCTTGGGGTGGGACGGGAGGATTTTCCGATGGAGGTAAGATCAGCGGATTATTCAACGGAATCTCCTCATGCCTTCGGACTTCTCAAGGTTCTTTAGGGTTACTTTGTGCTCCTTTTTCTTAAATCCGTTTTGACCTTCTGGTAGTAATCATTTGGCTTTTTGTAAGGGTCCTCACGGACGGCGCCAAACTGTTGATGTCAAAAATTGGTC
This sequence comes from Dioscorea zingiberensis, assembly GCA_026586065.1. Classification (NCBI taxonomy): domain Eukaryota; kingdom Viridiplantae; phylum Streptophyta; class Magnoliopsida; order Dioscoreales; family Dioscoreaceae; genus Dioscorea; species Dioscorea zingiberensis. The sequence continues at coordinate 32,671,377 of CM048824.1, forward strand.
CACCTCACACCTTGGCTACTGTCGCCTCGTGATCTGGCCTCAGCCTTCGACAAGCGGTTAGAATTTATAGTTGGTGTGGACGCTTATTTCTGCTTATGAATAGGGAACGAAGGGAACACCCTGGAAGTCCGATCGAAATTACCCATTGACGAACCTGTAAAAAAGGAGAGGTCAGTGATAGGAATTGGGCCTTTCTGCCCGGATTTAACTCCGATGCTTAAGTCAGAAAACTTGAGTCAGGGATCTTAAATTAGACAGTTCTTTGTATCTTGAGGTTTTCTTTTTCTCTCCCCCTCTTCTTCCACTACCGTTCTCCTTTTATAGCACCCTAGAGGCGGTTTAGGATAGGCGGTGGAGTAAGGCGGTGGGTTAAAATATCTCCTAAGGCGATAGAAAAATATCTACTGCCTAATGTGTAGGTGCCACGTGGGTAAAACTAGAGTAAATATCTGCCTACTGTAGTGGGTGGATAAGGCCTACCCACTGTAGAGGTGTTAGATATTTATTTCTCTCTTTCCACCTCACGCCTTGTATAAGAGGATTGCTATAATTCCGACGGACTTGTTTGTAAGATTGAATCCTCATAATGTTTGCCGAACGGAATTGTGTAAATATTGCCATGTGGCCAGAGAGACATGGTCTTGTGTGTGACAGGTGGTCCTTTAGGTTAATGACACGTGTCTTTCCAAATATATCCGTAACAATATATATATATATATATAGTAGCTAAATTTCTACCTTGTTATTACCTAATAAATATCCATGATATAAATTCAGAAGTTCATATCTAGCTCAAACAAACCTAAGGTATTGCTAGGGGGCATGAAAAGTTATTTTCTTTGTGTAACTACATGATGGGCAATTTGTAATTGACTCCAAATTTTACTATTGTCGATATATATACATATAACACTAAGAGATTTTGTTCTTTTGTCTTCCCTCTTCTATATAGGGGGATAAAAGATATTTTATTTTATCATTTACTCTATTAGTGTATTTTTACAATTAACTGAGAGATTGATGATTTGTTTGAAAAATGTTAAGAAGCTTGTCTCATTTGATTTCATTGTGCATCATAGTCTTAAGCAATTGATTAAAAGCCAAGGAAGGTGTATAAGAAGTTTCCAAATAATTTAGTCATGTTGCCACATTGGTTCCAAATATATATTTATTTATTTATTATTTATTTTGTCTGGAATAGAAAAATTTGTTGACATGCTGATTAGTGATTCCTTTTAATGGTGGCTCGATCAAGTGGTGTTTGTGTCATGTATGTGTTTTTCTTTTTTTTCCCCTTCTTTTTGAATAATTAAGTTTAATGACTATTTATTAATCTTGGTCAATAAAGAGGGCTTACTACATATATTGTTATATTATTATAATAATATATGTAGTTGATTGGCATTAAAAGAATAAAAATGTTTAAAATCTCCAGCTTTTTAAACTAGTTGGTGGACAATCACAAAAATAGTGATGGCATGCCATTTTTCTTATTGTACCTATTAGATATTTTATCTTTTCTGCTAAACTGAAATAAAAAATGGTGATGCCATGTAGTGACAACAAAGGTACCATCAAGTGGCTTTCAAATTCTTCTCCCTACATTTTTTGCTTGAGTCATTTTAATATGAGCTTCAATTTTAATTTTCATAGGTTGTTTCTCTCTACATTGTTTCTCTATACATTTTTTTCATAGTGTGTTTTGTTTTCAGTAATCTGCAGTATTATATAATTCCTTGTTTTCAATTTTAGATATATTACACTTAAAAAATTCAACTTATACACAAGCTTACTATATTATATATATTCAGACTATTGATTCATTTTTTTCCTCAATTATTGCACCTATATATAAAACTTCCATTTATTGTCATGGTGGTCCCATTGATTCTTTTTAATACCCAATTTCACATATTAACATTATATTATATTTTTTTATGATAAGTTTTCTTTATAATATATATTTATATATTAATTTGAAATAAATATTTTTATTAATCTGTGAGTTCTAAGATCTTGCTTCCTGTTTTCATACAATTTACTTTGATTGGAAGCTTGACAACAATGTTGTTCTTCAATTTTTTGTTTCTGCAGGCATTGTCTCTTAATGAATTTAGGATGAATTTATTACTCAATCTTCATATTTGAAAAAAAAACCCAATTTGCTTTTGTTTGAAAAATAATCAATCAGTTTGAAGAACTCATTGTCCTGCAAAACCAAATCAAAATTTGAAGTAGTTTCAGTAAAAGTACTATGTAAGATTTCATTTATATGGCAGTTGATGTTTTCAATTGTATGTTTCTGTTGAGCACCCTCCTGAATCAGTGAATCCTGATTCGAACTATGTTAATTTTAGATAATGTTTCTATGTTAATCATAGTTTTAAATTGTTAATACATTGATATTGTTTGTAGTGTTAAAAAAAACAGTTAATATTGTTAATAAAATTCATTTTTCTTTTCATTTTAGTCAATATGGCGCGAGGGCGAGACATTAGGGGTGGAGCCAGACGTAGTGTCGGAGGGAGGGGACGAGGTGCACGACAGGATCCATTACCACCCATTCCGAATGCACCACCTAGTCTTCCCACTATTACACCACCAGAGGTGATGGTCCGGTACCGGTTCCATCAATTGCTTCAGGGAATGTACCTTCTGTACAGTTTGAGGATGCCCCGATTATTGGATTATCTCACCAGGGTGATTCTCAAGCACAAGCAAGTGTAAATGGGGAAGAACATCTACCACCTACTGACCCTACTGACTCTAGTGACCCTATAGGCAGAAATCGTAGGCGGATCACAGTTGATCGTGGGATGTGAGTATACAAAACTTAAACTATTTCTTTGTTGAATATTATTTTTTCCAGTCTGGTTTTGATTATTTATTGATGAACATTGTTTTTTCTTTTTGCAGATTAATTCCATCCGCCGAATGCTCTCGCCGAATTCGATCCATATTTCAGGAGAGATTTGATGATGAGGGGGCTAGGTGGGTCTTAGTCTCAAATGAGACCAAAGAATTTTACTTTGAGGAGTTGAAGGTAAGCCTAAGTTGCTATTGACAAATTATTATTATCTTGTGTGTAAACTTGTAACGTATCATTAAACATTATTTGTTATGATGCAGAAATATTTTTACTGGGATGCACAAATTAACAACTTTGTCAAGGAGGCTTGGTTGACAAAGGCATCTACACAGTACGGAGATATGATTTGTAAATTGAAGCTGAAGACTAACCGACCGACATATGTTCCTGAGTCTGTGTGGACTAAGTGGAAAGAGGCGTGGAGGACACCCGAAATTGTGCGCATGTCCCAGCAAAATGCAAAAAATAGACGTGGTGGACTTGATGATGGCCCATGTTCCTCTACCCACAATGGAGGCTCCATCTCCCATTCTGAGCGTGGGAAGAGATTGGTAAGTTTTTTTTATATGGATTAAATTTGTATAAATACATCTTAAGTTGTGTATACTTGTTATTTGAGTATATTTTCTTCATTTAACCTATATAAGTGTTGTTTTGTAGGAGCAACAATATAGTCGTCCCCCGACACCCTTTGAGGTCTTTAGGCACACACACACGAAGAAGGGGGATGGTGAAACATTTACGAGTGATAAATCATGCGTTGTTCATGTGAGTCATTATTTCTTTTGTCTTGTATGTTTAATTTTTTAAAGAGATTTTGTGTAAATGGGTTTATGTTGAGAGTTTGTCATGATCTTATCTTTAGCATGTTATATGATTGTAACCTTTAGCATGTTATCTCTTTTTTTTTTTTTTTTTTTTCAAAGTATGGAACATTGTTGTTATATGATTACTTAGAATGGTTAATTTATGTATTGTTGACTTGAGTTTGCTTACTATCTACCAATAAGGAGTTTATTGATTGTGATACGAGGAATAGAAGAGATCATATGATGTGTAATGTTAATGCTTGTATTTTCTCCGATTGTCCCATAGCAATCTTGTTCTAATGGAACTAAGCTTAGTTGTTAGTCTTGATTTTTAATTATTTTTGTGAAACATGTTTCAGTAATTGTTGATTTTGTTCTATAGATTTTGGTTGTCGTAAGTGATTTACTTGAATGCAGTAGTTTGAAGAATTAGCTTTTAGAAAAACCAATCATAATTACTTGTGATTTGATATACCACATAACATGTTGTAATTAGTTTTTCTTACGTTTACAATGCACATTAACACCATATTAATTGAATTATTACATTCTTTTCATAGGATCGATACTTCGCTTTGGTGGAGGAGAGAAACAGTTCGGGAGGGACAATGGACGAAAATAGCTTATATTATGAGGCCGCATGTGGGACAAAGAAGAAGAAGGTCTTTGGTTTGGGAGGACTGGCCAGCTACTACTATGATGATGCATCTTCTTCAGCATGTCGTGAATCAAACTTACACAATGCTAGAGATGTCAGCCACCAGGTAAAAGTTGCTATCTCATCTATAGAGCAAAGGGTAGATGAGATGGTTGATGAGAGGATGCAGCGACGAGAGGTGGAGATTCGTGCATCTGTCAGAGAGGAGTTTGAGGGACGACTTCTGGAGATGCAGAAGAAATTAGAGATACAGCGGAAGTTTCAGGAGCAAATGCAGAAGATGTTAGAGAGCCGCCAGTCTTCTGAACGTGTCGTCGATTTTCCTTCTGATAGGTCTTGAGGAGAGCCTTTCATGTTGATATTCTTATTTTGTATTAGCTATTGTGATGTGCATCTTATAACAAATTATATATATATATATTTTGTATTATGCTTGTATCACAGGGGAGTTATAATTTTGTCTATTATGAATTTTCAGGTGGTATTCAAAATTGTACTATAGGGGACCATTAAATAAAATTATATATTCATGGCAAATGTAATTATTAGCGAGTGAATGGCTAGGAAATAGAGAGGGAATAATTTTTAAAAAATTAGCTACGACAAATAAGTTCTAGCTAAATAGCTAGTGAAAATCCTGAATAGCTAGGAAATAGTGAGGGAATTATTTTAAAAAAATTAGCTACGAAGGAGTAGCCCTAGCTAAATAGCTAGGGCGTTTCCCTAACTACGTCATCGCCAATGGGAAAAATTCAGCGAGGGAATATAGCTAGAAAACAGCGAGGGAATTTATTTCTCGCTATATAGCTACAACCAAATCCCTGGATAAATCCTAGCAACTTATCAAAAAAGAGGGATATGGCGAGGAGAGTTTAGCGAGAACTAGCGAGGGAATTATATTCCCTTGCTAAATGGCTAGTGAATAATTTCGTCGCTAATCCCTCGCTGAAAGTTAGCAAGGGACAGTTTCCTCGCTAAATATTTGCTAGGATCAAAATCGCCACGGAACAGTTTCCCTTGCTATTTCCTAGCTAAATTAATTTAGCGAGGGAAACTCATGATTTAGCGGATTTGTCCCTAGCTATTTTCCTGTTTTCTTGTAGTAGTAATTTGGCATAGTCTTTGTTGATTTCTTGGGACCGTTATGGTCCGTTTATTTCTTGGGACCGGTATGGTCCATTGATGTTGTAGACCGGTATGGTCTGTTGAGGCCGGTATGGCCATTGGGACCGGTATGGTCCGTTGAGACCGTTATGATCGGTTGGGATAGAAATGGTCTGTTGAGGCCGGTATGGCCTGTTGAGATCGATATGATCCGTTGGGATTGATATGATCAGTTAGGCCCGGTATGGCTTATTGAGATAAATATGATCCGTTGGGATCGATATGATCAGTTAGGCCCGGTATGGCCTGTTGGGACCGATATGATCCGTTGGGATCGATATGGTCTTTTGACGCCGGTACGGCTCTTGGTATTGATTCCCTCCTTCTTCGTTGCTAAATGAATTTTTCTAGAAACAAAAATAGAAAAGGAAAAAAACATAAATGTATGGGAAGTAACTAATTTTATTGATAGTACCTCCGCAGATGTTCCGAATGGTATGGACGTTTGAGTCTGCGCCCATCCATTTTAGAGAGCCAGTATGTACCAGGCCTTAAAATTTCTTGTAAAATATATGGGCCTTCCCAATTGGTATTTAGCTTCCATGTCCGACTCTTGTTGCCTTGAAAGATGTTCTCTCTCAGCACAAGATCCCCAACCTAAAAAGTTACTTCCTTTACTTTGGCATTATAGTACCCTTGACTTTCTGTCGGTATGTTGCTGCTTGAATATTAATACAAGCCCTTTTTTCTTCAAGGAGATCCAGCTCGGCCCGGAGTTGTTCTTCATTACTTACTGGATCAAAGGATTGCGTTCTTGGTGTGGGTAAATTGATTTCTGCTGGGAGCACAGCTACTCCAAATGCTAATACGAATGGAGTCTCACCGGTTGGGGTTCGAGCAGTAGTCCGATATGCCCATAGAGTACTTGGTACTTCCTCCACCCAGTTCGACCCATTCCTGAGAACCCTTGCCTTCAGACTGTGAAGGAGAGTTCTGTTGGTTACTTCCACTTGTCCATTTGCCTGTGGGTTAGTAACTGAAGTTAACCTTGATTCTATACCAAGATCTGTACAGAACTTCTTGAAGGCTGGCTTGTCAAACTGGCGGCCATTGTCCGTGATGAAGGCTACAGGTAGATGCGGCAAACAATGGATTTCCATAAGAAACTCTGGCAAGCCTTTCCTGTGATCGACACTAGTGGTTCTGCCTCCACACACTTAGTAAAGTAGTCGATCGCCACAATCAGGAACTTCATTTGTCAGACCGCTACAGGAAACGGTCCAAGTATGTCTACTCCCCATAAAGCAAAAGGCCTTGTACTCACAACTGCGGTGAGTGGTATCGGGAGACGCCGCTGAATATTGGAATGGCGTTGACAAGCATCACACTTCTGGACAAAATCAATAGCATATTTATTCAATGTTGGCCAATAATATCCTTGCCTCAGGACTTCGTGACTCAATGCTTTTCCTCCCAAGTGATCTCGTGCTATTCCTTCGTGGACTTCTCGAAGGACATATTCTGACTTCGATGGCAGGAGGCATTTCAACAGGGGGAGGGTGAAGGACCTTTTATAAATTTGTGCATCCACCACACTATATCGTGAAGCTCTAATAATGATCTTTCGAGCTTCTTTGGGCTCTTGTGAGAGAATTCCATCTTTTAAATAACTCAGGATTGGATCGATCCAACATGGCTCCTGATCGATATCCATGAGTTCTTCAGGTGGTCCACAATCAATTGTCCTGGTTGCCAAGTACTGAGTATTGACCGGTGGCTCAATACTAGCATTTGCTGAGGCCAACTTAGATAGGAAATCGGCTTTCTGATTTTCCACTCTGGGGATTTTAGAAATGTGGCATTCCTCGAAGCTTGTGGTGAGATTCTGCAACAAAGACTTATATTTGACCATATGGTCTTCCCTTGCTTCAAATTCTTCATTCAGATGGCCCACAACCAACTGAGAATCAGTGTTAGCTAGCAGATTCTGTACCCCAAGACCACGAGCTAACTGCAACCCAACTATCATAGCTTCATACTCAGCCTCATTATTGGTTGCTTTAAATCCAAACTTTAGGAAGGTGGAAGTGTTCCATCTAGATGGTGACTGCAGGATCAGTCCTCCTCCTGAACTATCTCCTATAGAGGATCCATCTGTGTGTAGGACCCATTGGGATGAAGAGTCGTTCCTTGTTTCAGATAGTTTGATGTTTGAAGGATCATCATCAGTGGTGGTTGTAAGCTCAGCAATGAAGTCTGCAAGTACTTGTGCTTTTATAGAAGTTCAAGACTCATAGCTGATATCATATTCTGCAAGTTCAAGTACCCATCGGGCGAGACGTCCCGATGTATCTGGCCGATGTAAGATCTGCTTCAATGGTTGATCGGTCAACACCCTTATCTGATGTGACTGAAAATAAGGGCGAAGTCGGCAAGCCAAAACCACGAAAGAGTAGGCCAACTTTTCAAGGGAATGATATCTTGATTCAGTATCGGTGAGGACCTTGCTTGTATAGTACACTGGTTTTTACAAATTATCCTCAATCTTTACCAATAATGAGCTGACAATGGCATCCGTTGCAGATAAGTAAATATAAAGCTCTTCCTCTGTTTGAGGCTTTGCCAACAAAGCTGGTGATTGTAAATATTCTTTCAACTGTATGAATGCTTTCTCGCATTCTTCATTCCATTCAACCTTGGGAGCTTTTCTTAATGCTCGGAAGAAGGGAAGATTCTTCTCTCCTGACTTCGAAATAAACCTCCCCAAGGCTGCAAGTTGACCATTAAGTTTTTGTATCTCCTTGATTGTTTTTGTGAATCTCATTTCTAGGACCGCCGGTATCTTTTCTGGATTCGCTTCAATTCCTCGATATGTGAGCATAAACCCTACAAATTTTTCAGATCGGACTCCAAACGTTCATTTATTAGGATTGAGGCTCATCCCATATGCCTGTAGTGCAGCAAAAGTTTCTTGCAGATTGGCGATATGTCGTTCAACCTTATCACTTTTCACTAAGATGTCATCAACATATGCTTCCACATTTCTCCCGATCTAGTCTTTAAAGACTTTATTCACCAATCTCTAAAAAGTGGCACCAACATTTTTCAGGCCAAATGGAATGACCTTATAACAATATGTTCCTCTTCCGGTGATGAAAGAGGTTTTCTCCACATCGGATTCTGCCATTTGGATCTGATTATACCCAGAATATCCAACAAGGAAACTTAACATTTCATATCCTGATGTAGAATCTACTAAGTTATCGATAAGAGGCAGAGGGTAGTAGTCTTTAGGGCAAGCTTTATTCAGATCAGTAAAGGCCACACACATCCTCCACTTCCATATGGATTTTTTCACTAGTACAACATTAGACAACCACTCAGGGTAATACACCTCTCGAATGAAATCGGCCTTCAGAAGTTTGTCCACTTTTTCTTTAGCAGCTGGAGGCGATCAGGAGCGAAACTTCGTCGCTTCTGTATGACTGGTTTGTGCCCTGGATCGACATTGAGTTGATGTTCAATAACCTCCCGTGGAACTCCTGGCATCTCTTTGGCAGTCCATGCAAATATGTTGGAGTTGCTCCTCAAGAGACTTAATATTTCTTCCAGCTGATCCGATGGGAGATTTGCTCCTATTTGAATGGTGTGTTCCAGTTGTTCCTCTTTTAGGGGTATGGCTTTCAGCTCTTCAACCGGAGTGGGGTGGCGTTTCTCCCTCTCATCGTCTTCATGCTGCATATCTTCCACAGCAAGTGCTTCCCCAGATCGGCTACTCCCCTCGCCATGTCCTTTGAGCATGGTGGCATAGCACTGGCAAGAAGCCAGATGGTTGCCTTTCACCTCACCGCAACCATTGGTGGTTGGACATTTGACCACCATATGATAAGTTGAAGGAACAGCTTTCAACTGATTGATCGATGGCCTCCCAATGATAACATTGTAGCTCGAAGGGCATCGGACAATCAAAAATTAATAAGAGCAGTAGTAGTTTTCGGGGGAGTGCCAAGAGTCAAAGGTAGAGAAATCATACCGTCAGGTTGTAGTGGTCTGCCATTGAACCCGATGAGAGGAGACTTTATCAGCTTCAAATTCTAAATTGGAAGTTTCACTCTGTCAAAAAAAGAAGATAATATGATGTCTACCGAACTCCCGGTATCGATAAGAACTCGCTCTACAGTGAAAATTCCTATCTGGGTATTGATCACTAGAGCGTCATCATGGGGGTAGTGGACACCCTTCAGATCTTCATCTGAGAAACATATTTGAATGGGGGAGCGGGGTCTCTTCAAAGATGTGACATTCTGAACGGATCCAACCACCCTCACATAATTTTCCCTTGATTTTGAACTCTCTCCTTCGCACCCTGGACCTCTAGGAATAACAGTCACATGTGTGTCGCTTGGGATAATGTGCTGTGGAGGTGGGATATGCTCGTCTCTGGTTCCTACTCTTTTTGTAGAAACTGATCCAGTTTGCCCTCCCTGATAAGACCTTCTATGGCATTCTTTAATTGGATACAGTCTTCTGTAAAGTGCCCCTTATCTTAATGAAATTTGCAGAACTTTTTACTCTTCTTCCTCCTTGGATTATCCTTCATGGGTTGTGGGAGTTTCAGTATCTTCTGATCCTGAATTTGGGACAGAATGTCTTCCAGTGAAGTATTAAGGATGGAAAAATTGTGGTACTTTTCCACTCTTTCAGGATCATATCTCTGGTGTTGCGGGGGTCTTCTTTCATTAAACCAATCTGCTCAGTTTGGATTTCGGCCACCTTCTCTTCGAGGTTTATCACCTCTCGGAGCTCCTTCTCTCCATTCTCGATATGGTTATGGGTGGTGACTCTTCTTTCTGATTTCTTCCAACTGCAAGAGGTCACTCTCTTGCCACTTAGCCTTCATCTCCTCTGAGGCTTTGTACTTTACAGCTGTGGCCTGGAAATCCGAAAGACCGGCTGGAGGCTCTCGGGTCAGGGAATCTTTAAAGGGTCCATCCTTCAACCCTTTCACAGCTATCCCCACAACTATAGAAGAATTAATGTCAACCATGGTATTGATCTCCTTATTAAAGGGGCTTATATATCCGCAGACTCTCTTCTGGCCTTTACCTGAATCCCAGTAGCATCATCGGATTTTTCTTCAATCTCCTGTTACTGGCAAAGTTGCAAAGAAAGAGGTCAGAAAGTTGTTGAAAACTATGTATGGTTCCTGGGGGAATTCCCCTGAATCAGTCGTGGCCGTCATTAATTGGTGTTCGAGGGAAAGCTCGACACATGATCGCCTCAGTGGTTCGATTAACTATCATCTCGTCATGATAGCTCTCCAAATGTTCATGAGGATCAGATGTCCCATCATAAGGACGAACATTTGGTGGTCTGAAGTGTTCGGGAAAGGGAGCTTCCTGGATTTCACTTCTAAAGGGAGAAGTGACATGTGGGACAAGTTATTGAACTCTTTCCCTTTCTGACATATATCACCGCAAGGATGGATAATGGCGATATGGTGAATCATGGTGAGGAGATCAACGTCTGGAGCGATGTCGATGCGGAGATCGGTCATGAGGCGAATGATACCGATCTAGTGAATAATATCGGCCTCGGGGTCATTGTGTTGGTGATCGGGTTCTGCGCCTCCGATCTATCGACCGATGTGGAGAACGGGAGATTCCCCCCTTCCTCCGTTCTCTGATCAAATCCCCTCGAATATGATGATCCCGGTGTCCATGTACTGGACCTGAGCTTCCAGTAGAAGACTCCCTAGTCCGATGCTTCATGGTAGAATGTGTTTGGCATCTTGGAGAATTATCTGCCTTCCTATCCCCACTTTCCTGGAGAGGTTGTGCATCATGAGGAACAGTGGTTTGGGAAGCACGTTGACGTGCTTCCTAAAGAGCCTGTTTCAACTTTTCAATCTCCTGCGCCATCCTTCTGACACAATCAGCATCATTCTGAACTCCAATGTTCGTTGGAGGGACCTCAACTCCAGGAGGTGGTGCACCTTCAAATGGTGGGGTTGCTAAAGCTCCTCTTCCTCCCTCCTTGGTTTGGAATCTCTTCGATTTCCTTTGTGGGGTAGCCATAGCTTTTCGCTCAAAACCTCCCCAAAGATTGCACCAAACTGTTAGAGCTAAAATCAAATTGAGAACCCAATTTCAACTTAACAATTGAATTTATATTGATTGGTTGGTTATCCTAGTGATAAATCAAATAAGAATCCAAGCAGAAGGAAAGAGAAAACAGATTTACGTGGAAAAACCCCTAATCAAGTGGGAAAAAACATGAGAAAGAGAGATCTCACTATCAATTATCAAAAGTACAGAGGATCTTACAAGAACTCCACGAATTGAAAGCTGGAAGAAGAAAGGAAGAGTAGATCCTTATTCCAAATGGGCAGAGCTTCGTTGCTGGGATTCGACTTGTCCGAATGAGTTGTGATCCCTGCCTTTTATAGGCTTGGGTTGCGTGCTGAGCACGCTCCCTAATTGAGTCACGTGTTTGCCAGCTGTCTGTCCAGCTAAGCGCCACCTAAGTTGTCACGCCCCGAACCCGGATCCCGGGCCTCGGCGCACGCGACAAACGCCGCGTGCTTATAGGGTCGCCCCTAGAAGCACGCAAGGCTAAGTAACATAAGCAGATAATTAAATCAGAGTTTAAATTATAAATCAGCGGAAGAAATATATATAAGGTTTTTATAAAACCCTAGCAGGTCCTGAATGACAACTCTCACTCAGAAAGGAATAGAGGCCTGCAAACCTCAGCTCAACATATTCCCATCGCTGCTAGGCTGTCCTGCGGAAGCTCTCTCCTGAATTCCGATCCTAGATACTCGCAAGGTCCTCATCTAGTCCTGACCCTACTCCTCATTGTCACCTGAGAAAAAACATCCATCAAGTACATGAGCCAAAGAAAGGCCCAGTAGGATCGCAAATAAATCAATAAAGGTGGCGAAAGCCACTAGGAAAGAACAGAAATAAAAGAAGTACAAATATGCAATAATAACATCACAAGCAAATAACAAATCTCAGGAAAGTGGATAAATCCACAGATGTACTCAACATCTGGCATATGTGATACTAAGATGTCTACGACATCTACGACACCATCGGTATCGTCTTCGGCCTAAGCCGGGCTACGCTATAGCATACATGTGCACATGGTCAGAAGGTACCGCTCTCTGACTGAGCCAGGTGGCCAGATATTATACGCCCTCTGCCTGGGCATCCGTCCGATGGAGCATCACGTGCTCGTGGCCAGATATTATACGCCTTCTGTCGGGGCATCCGTCCGATATATCATGCCTGAAAGTAAGAGATTCTAGTACAAATACCTAACAACAGGTATACATATATATCCAAGGCAGCAACATCTTGAATATACAAAGATCAATGATCTTATCGAGATCAGAAGCCAATACATATCTAAGGAATAAACTCTACTCAGATACGCATACGAAAAACATGAAAGCAACAATCTCCACGAGATATAAAACCGATACATATGAGGAAACCCATCTCGAATATGTAGTGGGAACCTCTCGAGGAAATAAGAGTACAAGATCAAAGTAGGGTAGGAGGAAGGAATACTCAATGCAAAGAATAGAATATCGACTGACTGCTATAGAGTACCACCCCCTTTGACCATCCCAGGTGCAAGTAGGATGCCAGAGGGTACTCCACTGGCCATATTCCATGGAGTATCACTCCCACTGGCCATATGCCATGGAGTACCACCTCCTGGCCATCCCACAACAACACAAGAAGAATGTCAAGGGGTACTCCCTCAAAGCAGATCATATCAGAACATACAAGCTCAAACAAATGCAATAAGCATAACATGTCAACAAACAGAGCATGTATCAAAAGATGGACTCCAACATCCATCTAGCACAACATCAACAGAAATCAATAGAATACTATGAGTTAGAACTACTCACAGCACCCGTGCGACATCCTACCTTATTCGCTTCCAGGACCTACCCAGGTCCGAGCCTTCCACTCAGGTCTTAGACCACCTCACCACGTCCTAAACATGGTAAATGTTCGTCACATAACATTTCATAACAATCTGAATACATTACATGTATTTAGTTACCCAAATCGTGAATTTACCGAAATGTCGGCTTTTAAATTTATAACCGATAGATCCGGGCTCTTAGATACACCGCACCATTTTTACTAGTTTAAATATACACCCGAACTATCGTGATCGGAATCGAATTCGAGTCTTTTTGAAAATATTGAAGTTTTAGTTCACTCTTTATTCTCTCGCTTTCTGATGGCGAGGAAAATCCCGGATTTAAAACATTAAATTGACGCTGAAGAACACCCTCATTCCTTCCCAAACTTCTTGTACATTATATTTCCAATATCATCTTCCATTTCCCTAAGAATTGGGCTCGTTATAAGGTCTACAGAGCCCATGATAAAATGAAATAAAAAGGGTGTTCTGCAGGTGCTACAGTGTTTCCTACACAATTCCTTCTTCTTGAAGCTTAACCCTCTTCAATTAAACTCCAATCTTCGAAAATCAAGTACTTGTATTACTCACCTATTTTCCAATAGTGATTTCCATCCCTTCTAATCCTCCTACTATGACTTAGTGCTTAATGCTTAATCTATCCAAGGATGGTTTCTCATATTCGTATATCTATAGCATTACAAAATTTCTAAAGTTTTAACTCCATCATCCATGTATTCTTCTTATCATAATCTAACCAAAATCATAATTAGAAAATGTGGTTTAGTATTTACTTGTTTCAATCCCTTTTTTTTTTCTTTAACAACAACAAGGTTATTAATAGTTCAAGCTCAATTAAACCACATAGCCCTCTAATTGTCTCATGGTTCTATGTGGCGAAACATCAAACACTTGATGAGCATGTTTTCTCTTAATGGTTCTTATAGTCTAATAATTAATGTCTCTAAGGAGGGTTTAACATGCTCTTAAAGGTTAATCGATGTTATACTTAAACATGTATGCATGCCAACAAGGCATGAGAATACCATAACTTCATTAACTTAGCTAGAGCATGCTTGAAATCAATATGTATTTTGCTTAAACTAAGAGCATGAAGGAAATACAAAATTTACTCGGATACAAAGATTTTACATTCTTCATCCTTAGCATCATTTGAAGGATCTATCATGCTCTTAAGGTTAATCAAAATCTATTCATAAACATGGAGATTATTCATGTAATTTCAATAAAAACATTGGGAAGCATCTTCTCTCTTCCTAGGCTTTAATTTCATTATACAAACATGTAACGATGAACTTCTTCATAGCATGATCCAAGTATATAAAACATGCCATTATATTCACAAACTCCATGTGGAATTTCATCAAATATTTTATGGGCATGTTTATTCTCAAAACCACAACAATGGGTATTTGCAAATCCTATCTTCCAATTGAACAAACAAGCATCATAAACATGATCAATGAGCTAAGTTTTAGCATACTCTAAGTCTATTAAACATGAAGTTATGCTCAAGGTTCATTGTGACATTTTATCAAACATGTAATGGGCATGTTAAAAGCTTCAATGGATAGCTAAGGTTTGTATCAATTCAAACCCAAAATTTACAACATTCAATGGATTAACCTCGTTGAACTTGGTAACCACATTCAAAACAACATCAATTCCAAGCTATCAACCCCAATTAACCCATGCCTTAACTTATGAAATCAATCAACTAATCATGGTGGTTATTTCTTAAACTATGCTCACCGCCGCAAGGAAGGAAGAAGGGGACGTGTGGGACTAGGCTGCGGAGCTTGTGGCAGCGCAAGGGCAGGCCAATAGTGGGGCTGCTGAAGCGCTGGCGTGCGGCGCAGGTGCGCTTGGAGGGCGCGAGTGCGCAGCGGCAGTGCGTGCAAGGCGGCGTAGCAGCAGCGGCGCTGTCTGGCCAGCGCAGCTGTGGCGCTGCAGCTGTGTGCAGCGGCGGCTAGCTGGTCCGGTCGGCTGGCCGTGATTTGGCCGTCGTGTAGACGACCGTTGGCGAGAGGGCCTCTCCGATCGTGGTTGGAGGGCGGAGAGAGATGAGAAAGTTTTCTCTCTCTCTTCCCCTTCTATCTTATATATATATAACTATTATTATTAGATATTTGATTAAATAACATTTTCATTGAATATTACTCAAATCATTAAATGACTTATCTTTTAATGATTAAATCATTTAATTAACTTACCCTTGAATTAATGTCACATGGTCCCTTAATTTAGATTATCTTTATATTAATGTCAGGCCGGATCAGGGAATCACAGGATTCAAATCCTTGTCCGTTTTTATCAATAATTAGCCTGAATTAATTAACAATTAATTAATCTAGCTCGATTAATACCTTGAAATTTTTCCTAAATTTCATCGCTTACTATATTAAATTTCCATTTAATAAATTCTGAGAATAAATAAATAAAAATCCTTATTTATTTCGGGGCGGGTGTTACATAAGTGCCAGCTAAATGACTGAGCTGTCTCCAGCTGTAAATCTTCTAAAAGGCCAGGCTGTCTACAGGCATACTTTTTCTAGAAGGTTGGGGTCGATACGAGCAGCTATCCATTCGGAAATACCTTTCCTGGCTGACACGTGTTGGTTTGGTGGAGTTCTTTCCGATCCCGATGAGTCTCGCAATGGTTTTGATATATTGGTTTTATATATCGGATTGGTAAGACATATCGTACTGTGTCGATATGATCTGTATGAGAGGACTATATCGGATCGATCCAATGTGCTAATAGTAGAGGATTTTGTATTATTACCTTGACACGTGATTTGTTTGGATGGATGGCACGTGTCTCACCACTGTCATCCCTATCATTATATATTATATAAATTACATAAAGAAGAAGAAACCCGGTTGTCCTGGGCTGCCATCAGCCTTGCTGCTGCCGGAGAAGGAAGAGAAAAGCTGCAGATAATATATATGATACTCTGAAGGAGGAGGAGATTTCTCCCTTACCTGGATCGCCAAAGAATTATGATTTAAAGAAGGAAAAGGAGAAAGAAAGCCATTCCTCCATCACCCCACTGTCGCTGGTGAAAAAAAGATAATATATATATATATTATTTTCTATATGAAGACAGGAATCACGGTCGATCGCCACTAAGTCAAAGGAGAAGGAAATCTGCTCGTCGGAGGAAGCTGATATAAATATAGATATACATCATATTATAAATATAAATATTTATATATATTAAACACTTAGAAAGAAGGGGTGAAAACGGGTGTGTCCGACATCCCATAAGCTCCGACCGCCTTTGTCAACGGAGGAGGAGATCATATATATTATATATATGAAGATCATGCCTCTGCCACTGTCTTTCTGTGTTGCCTTTACCAACACTGAGCGACTCACTGGTGATGTTGTAAAGAACCAGGTCATCATGAGCCCCATCAACACCATCTTCGATGCCAAAAAAAATCATTGGAAGGCCCTCTAGTAATTGTCTTGTGATACCAAGCCCGGGCCCTTTCAAGGTTGTTGCTGGTTCCAGAGATAAACCCATGATTGTTGGGTGAGGATAAGCGATTTGCAGCTGGAGAGATTTCATCCGTGGTCCACATTAGGACAGGAGAGATTGCTGAGGGATCAACTCTCAATAGTGTTGTTGAATGCCATTTCTTATCATTTTGATAAGAAGGCTGGTAGTGTTTGATTTTGACAATATTATGTTCAAGATGAAGCTAATAAAGACGACTATGAAGATGAAGACAGGTTTGGTGGATGCTCTCAAACTAAGCCCTTGTAAAGCATTGATGATTGAAGAATTTATCCGAGGTTGTTGCAAAAATTAGCAAGAAAGAACATCATAGAATTGTTAATATGATGATGTTGTAAATATATATATTTATAGTTTAAAGTTTTGTTAAATATTTAACCATGTCGAGCGCCCCGTAGATGTTCGATGGAATGTTCTAAAGAAGTTTTAGTTTGAATGGGCCATGAAATAACTTGGTTATAAGTTGTTCGCGGCGTGGATTGCTGTCACTAATGGACATGAAGAGCAAAATGGAGGAGTGATTGCCATTATGGAAATGAAGAAGCTGTTGTTTCCATGAAAAAAAAAAGGATGAAAGCAATGAAGATAAAGAAAACAATGTTATGATGTTGCCATGCTAAAAAAAGGAAGAAGATAGAAAAAGAAGAAGAAGAAGAACAATGCATATACAAAATAGATGGTTATGTAAGATGCTTTCTCTACGTGATCGCTGGAATGCCTCAAAGAAAGGTTTTGGGCTATCTTGTTTTCAAATTGATAATCTGACCTGATGCGTCATACTCAACAATATCCATTTACATTTGGTTGAAAGTCTAGCAAGGAAAGAAGTACTTTATGAGGATTTTTATTTGGAGCTCGAATGTACTGTTAGAGATATATATTTGCTAAATGTGGAAGAATAGCCAATGTTGGAGGTTGTTGGTTTTAAATCTTGGGAAAACAATTTTCAAAATACGCGGAAGAGTGAATAAGCACGTATAAAACAAGATCTTGGATCGGTATTCATCAAAAAACACCTTTTATGAATACTTTGTAAATTATAATAATTAATTTAACTTATGAATTAATAAAATTAGATCAAGAATAAAAATCGCGACGGAAACTTTTCCCTCGCTATTCCGTCGCTGATTTATTATAGAGACAGAAGTTCACGGTTTCACGAGAGAAATTTTCCCTAGCTATTTTCCAGATTTCTTAACGTACCTTAAAGTTGTAGAAGTTTAAATCCTCCGAGATCTGCAGATCTTCTTTTCCCGAAACCATGGTCTTCCTTCCGGTAACAAAGATCCGAGATGGACTTGTGTGTGGGC
The DNA here is from genome assembly GCA_026586065.1 of Dioscorea zingiberensis. Taxonomy (NCBI): domain Eukaryota; kingdom Viridiplantae; phylum Streptophyta; class Magnoliopsida; order Dioscoreales; family Dioscoreaceae; genus Dioscorea; species Dioscorea zingiberensis. The sequence goes on from CM048824.1 coordinate 32,689,628, forward strand.
ACAACTCAAGATTAATCAGATCACTAAAACTGATTATTGTCTCTCTCTAAAACTCATCTAATGAGTAATTGAGACTAAGACTTTTGAGAAAGAACTTTTCTCTCTCTTTTCTCTCTTAGGATTCCTCAATTGGTTCCTATCTCACACTCTCTGAAACTTATATCAAACTCTTTTGAAACTCATATTATGAGAGGAGAAAGGCTACTCCTTTTATAGAGAAAATAACTCTCCCTTTTAAACTAAGATAAGATTTCGATTGGAATTCATACCCTTTTGAATTCAAAATCAAATTTTTGTCATACAAAAATTTAGAGAGATTTTAGGCCAAATTTAAAAGATAAAATATCCTTATATTTATCTTTTTCCATGTGTTTAGTTATTTGATTTTAGATTCAAAATCAAAATCAAACTTAGCAACCAACTTACTACACATATTGAATCTAGACATATGCTTTACAAGCTTATCTAAATTCAAATTAATTTGAGTTTATCTTAATTTTAACTCAAATTTAAACACATGTTTCTTGGCTCACATTATACAATAAGTTAATAAATAAATATATAATCAAATTATGTATTTATTTATTTTATTTATAAATAATACTACAAATTAATTCTCAACTAATTTGTAATAAAGTGATCAACACAAAATCAACTAAACTTGTCCAATCGGAGTTCCTTGTCCGGAGGGGGACTTATGGACCTATAATCCCAGACTCCAATAAAACTTTATATTAATCAATTAAACTCTTTAATTAATCAATATGTTGTATTAATTCCAAAGTTACTCCACTAAAAACTTGGAATTGGACTCCCGAAATTATAGATATAAAATTACTCGGGATTCGAGTCGTCCATATGATATAGTCATCTCCTATATATTGATCCTCCATGAATAATTCATAATTAGAGCTAGGTAAAGATCCATTAACCTCTCTAATTACATCTTTATTCTCAAGTACCAATGATTCTCTAATGAATGATAAGATTCAAGTGTAAATCAAGAATCTGAGTACTCATACCATTCAAGTCATGAATCATCACTCAAGGGAATTATCTGTCTACTTCTTATGAAGAAGGAATGGATGCCGTCTTGCGATGTTAACATTCCCTGCTTTTTATTTTGTTACACCTCCAATATACAAAGTTTAAGGATTATGATCTTATAATTCGTACCGAGTAAATCAAAAGATGTAACACAACAAATGGGAGTTTGCTAACCACTCAGGATTAAGATCATTATATATCCGACCATCAGTGACATGATTTGAATGCATTATATTTTAATGGAAATTATCAAAGATTCAAATCACATCGTGTCCCAGTCCTACATAATCTCATTATGTATAGTGCCCTCATTAGATGTCCCTCTACATCAATGGTTTGGATAAAATCATTTCATTCTTAATGATAATGAGCCGCATTTGTGAAAATCAATTAAAGATTTCATACTTTAATTGTTAAGTCAATTGACTAGTTTTTACGGGCTAATTTAAATTATCATCCTTAAATAATATCCTCCCATATATATAACACTTATATATATTTATTCAAGGTTACGTAGATAATTATGGAATTTTGTGATATTCATAAAGTATTCAAACAATACATGCACTTGTAATAATTATATTATTTTATTTATAATTAAATAATATTCATAGCATCTTATGCTTTAGGGCATACATCCCAACAGATGCTACTATGGAATGTAGACTACAGAAATTAGAAACCTGCTCCAGAAAATAAAGAAGAAAGGGAAGAGGAAGAAGATAAAAAGGATTGTTGCACGTGCAAGGAAGCTGGTCCTCAAAAGGGCTCTTGTTTTGCATTGAAATTCTTTAAATTTTGAAGTTCATTGTGGAGATCCATAAATATGATGATGTGTGGAAAATGCTTGTTTTAGTTGACTTCGGGTTATTGCCTTTGGGCTACAGAAGCTATTCTCAAAGCATTCAATTGTAAAATTCTGGTGAGAAAACATTCTGAAAAGCATGCAAAATACCTATGTGTGTGACATGTCCTTATGATGAACTACAAGTTGTTTTGGATATCCCATATTATATGAATGGTGAAGGCTAAAATTGTAAGAAATTATGTTAAATAAATTCAAGCATGATAAATCTTTGCTTTAAGAAAATAAATGCAGCAAAATATTTTATGAACATAAGTACCGGGCCGAATTTTAAGGCAGGCGAAAGAGAATGCAATAGCTACCATGCTTTGGGATATACATTAAGAAAGCAATCAGTAATATATATATATATATATATATAAGGTGATATTGATGGAACTCAATGATTGATGGTTGTGCGGCAGAATGTGAGATGTAAGAACTTTAGTCATTTGGGGTATTATGCTTAATGGTTAAGTGGAATGTGGGAAATTGAGGTAGCTCATAATTGGTTTAAAGAATGAATATCACTACATGGAATTCCTTAATTAATGGTTACATAAAGAATGACAATCCCGATACAACACTAATCCCAAGGTGGCGATATAATACACATAATGAGGTAGTCGATAAGACCCACATCATATGAATTTCTAGATGACCATAGCACATATTTCGAGATGTCCAATTCCCAAATCAATGCGCGTCTTGAGACGGATGATAAAAAAAACTCCAAAGCGCGAATCTCGTATAACGATAGAACACATATCTCGAGGATGCTGATGAAGTAATACGACTCTCGAGGTGGTGATGAAATATTGATGCAGGAGGCTTAGTCAAATTTTGGTGCCGGGTTGGCGGGTCAACGTAAAGACGGGAAGTTATCAAGTCAATTCCAAGATTTGGTCCGTTTTAGGCGTGGTTCGGTATTTTGGCCATAACTTTGGCAACAGATATTAGAATCGAGCGTTCGACCCCAATTCGGAAAGCTCTTTGTGGCACGCAAAACATGGGGTGTCATATTATAGAGAATTTTTTTTCTATTTTTAAAACTATTTAATTCACCAAATTAGGGTTTTCGGTTTTTTTCTATTTTTGGTAATATTTCATATGCCAAATTAGGATAAGATTTGAATCCGATTTGATCTTTGATTTTTAGGAGTATCTAATTTGTTTAGAATTTTAAATTTAGATAAGTTAAGTTTTAAATAATAATTTATCAATTTTAGCAAATTTATATTAGATGATAAGGAATCTAGGTTAATCTTTTGAGGCTATTTAACCTGGCTTGTGGGTTAGTTTTTTATTATTGAATTATAAATAAAAGTGTTTTCCTGAATTTCAGAGTATTTTTTCTGGTTCTTTTGGTTCTTCGTTTGTTCTTCCTTGCGGTCCTTGGATCCGGCTAGCCCGCGGGATAATGACTGGTGGTCGTGGTCGTCGGGTTGGACAGGTTCCAGCTGAGAAAGTCCAATACCGTGACCTAAGCGCCTTGGAGGCGATGAACAAGGATCTACAAAGGCAAGTCGTGAAGTTAACCCGATTTGCAGAGGCAAGTCAAGAAATTATCAAGGCGTTTGGCGGCGATCGATTTTGATCGTGGTTGTCGTGGCCAGTTTCCGGCTGAGGAAGTCCAGCACCATAATCATAGCGATAAGAGATTTGGCCAACCCTTCTATGACGATGATGTGGAGGAGAAGATCTCACCCATCTTCAACGATGATGCGGAGGAGGAGATTTTGCCCATCTTCAACAATGATGTGGAGGAGGAGATCTTGCTCATCTACAACGACTACGAGAAGGAAATTAGCGAGCCCGAAGAGGAGATTGGTAAGCCCATATATGACGATGATGAGACTAGCATTGTATTGGTATCTCGATGGGAGGAAAACCCACCTGTTCCGGCAACCAACCCTACTAACCTTATTTCTTTCTCTAGGGTTTTGATTGAGATCAAGCACGGAGATCCAGACCCACCAACAGAGGTGCAGTTGAACTCGGGGTCGAGTTCTTTCCAACCTGAGGTGACTGATGCAGGAGGCTCGAGTCAAATGTTGGTGTCGGGTTGGCGGGTCAACGTAAAGACAGGAAGTTATCAAGTCAATTCCTAGGTTGGGTCGGTTTTGGGCGTGGTTCAGTATTTTGGCCATAACTTTGGCTACCGATATCAGAATCGAGCGTTCGACCCCAATTCGGAAAGCTCTTTGCGGCCCGCACGACATGGGGACGTTATATTAGAGAGGATTTTAGTTTTTTTTAAAATTTTTAGACCTATTTAATCTGTCGAATTAGTGTTTTCAGTCTTTTTTTTATTATTTTTTGGTAATATTTCATATGCCAAATTAGCATAGGATTTGAATCAGATTTGATCTTTGATTTTTAGGAGTTATCGGATTTGTTTAGAGTTTTAAATTTAGATAAGTTTAGTTTTAATCAATAATTTGTCAATTTTAGCAAATTTATATTAGATGATAAGGAATCTTGGTTAATCTTTTGAGGCTATTTAACCCGGCTTATGGGTTAGTTTTGTATTATTGAATTCTAAATAAAAGTATTTTCCTTAATTTCAGAGTAATTTCTCTGGTTCTTTTGGTTCTTCGTTTGTTCTTCCTTGCGGTCCTTGGCTTGCGGTCCTTGGATCCTGCTAGCCAGCTGGATAATTGCTACCCCGCCCGGCGTCAAATATTCATCTCAGGGCGGTCGATAAAAACATAAATATTAAGGTGGTAAAAATCTTAAGGCGGTGGCAAAGTCGGCATCTTGAGGCAACCAACGCAGCACAAATCCTATAATGGCGTAGCATATATTCAAAGACGGAAAGTGGCGTCATAAATAAATAAATGAATTATGTACATCTATATGATGATATCTACATGTAATAAATTATCATTTTCCACAATAAATGAATGATTTTGATTCATTGCCTCTACTTTTACTTTTGCCCTTAATCGGAGGTTCCAAAGACTGTGTCTTTGGTAATTAATAATAAAGGCTTGCCTTTATTAGGAATGGAAGTACCCACAATAATCTAAATAAACAAATAAAATGAATTATTTATGATTCGATATGTCGCATGGTGTCTTTTTACAGACACGATGGGAGGCGGGTATTTTCGATCCCATAGACGCCAAACTGTTGATGCTCAAAACTGGGGGATCCTCGAGATCCACACTCCGATAAGATCAACTTAGACAGAAGAAGGTGAGATCGAGTTGGAAAAGCCCGACCTCACTAATGGTAGATGAAATTAATCGAATGGTGATTATGACTGCTTTGAACTTTGAGGATGTCTCCATCGCGAGAGGAAATGAATGACAGGATAACGGGCTTTTAATCCCTGTAAAGGGAGTCTGCGGGGCTCGTCTTCAGACCATTTAATGGTCAAATAAGTTGGAAATTGAGGAAGAGAGCAAAAAGTATGGTTCAAATAGGAAAGGTTCAGGTGGATTCATGTAGAAAGAAAGAACGTAGGTTAGGTTGCTTTGAGAAAAAGGGATGGAGCTCAAGGTTGAAAGAGGATTTTCCCCTCGAGCCTTTGTTTTACAATTCTCAAAGGAAAAGTGATACGACGTTCACACTATCACTGGGATCCTTGTTCACATCACAGGGCATTGAGGCGCAGAGGCAAACAGAGGTGCTAGCAGACCCATTGGGTATTAGTTAAATATTAGCTGGATTGACTCACCGATTAGCTTGGTGAGTTACCATAAATAGAGGATTGTTATTCTATAGCCATCAACGAATATCTTGGCAGTAAAATTGTTTCTCCTTTCTTCTCCAAGTCTCCTTTTCTTCTTCTTCTCTGTTGATTCCCCTCTCTTTTTCCTCACCGGAGTTCACTCCCACTCGAGGCGGTGTTTATCCGATACACCCTCCCACAAGGGCGTATCATTGGTGCTTTCATTGAGAGTCTCGACCTCGCATCCATGGAGGAGTTCGAAGTCGAAACTTGACAATAGTACCTAGCAAAGTTCGATGCGGTGCACCGACGGGCAACCATGTACTTCATCTCGAAGCTGATGCAAACAACCTTGGTAGCTGTCTTCCAGTCTGCTTGTGAATAAGTGATCCATAAGGTCACCAAACTCTATGAGCCTCTACTTATCTCATACTTCATCTCCAGCTTGCGATCGGATATCCAGCGGGAGCTCCTCTACACTTGCCCATGGCCCTCCACCCTGGTGGAAGCCTTTACTTGCTCGCACCAGTGAAGAAAGCGGTGCGGCGACACGTCCATCACCCCCACTCCCTGCTCATGTAGTGCCATTGACATCGCCCCCACCTTCCAACCCACAACCCATCGTCTCAAACCCCTTTCCTATACCCACTACATCACCCAACCAACCCGTTCCAACCTCCACCATCGTCTTCTCCATCATCCAACCCTCCGATCCTCTCATTATCCAACACTCGGATATCTCCATTCCCTCCCTAGGCAAACCCCCAAAACCCATCCACATTCTCATCGTCTCTTCTGACTCACTGCCAGCCATCTCTCCTCTATCCATCCCCTTCCCAGATCGATTACCATACCCATCTCTATTCTCTCCAGATCCCACTTCCTTATCACAACCATTACCAGATCTACCCTCTCTCTAGATCTACTATCCTCCCAACCTAACTTCACCAGACCTTCATCCTAATGAGCGGGATCAAGGCTTCACTGAACCGCGAACGTCGAGCAAGCTGGAGACCGGCGTGGTTTCATGACACACCAGGATGACCTCACCGTTGTTCACCGCTTATTACAAGGAAATACTCCAGTATGATGGTGGGCTAAAGATTCCAAGATATTACAGGGTATCTCCTCCAGAAATCTAGAGAATATCTAGTGAGTACCTTAAGTACAGTGCAATTCGAGTATTGGCTTGCAATGACGCGAGCAAATTTGGTCCCATCACTTTGTATATCTGGAATAGCGATAGTTCTGACTACTTGTATGCATCAATGTAGAATTATGTTGACATTCCTATTGATTCTGGAATTACCTTCAAGTTACGCTCTCAGATGAAGGCCGTAGAGAAGGTGTTTGATGAAATGCCTAAGAGGAAGATTGTTTTGTGGAACACCATAAGTGGTGACCTAGTGGAACTTGAGTCTTATATGGAAGCTCTAGGGTTATTTTTGGTGATGTGGAAGGAGATACCAATGGTTGTCCCTCAAATGTTTCCTTTTGTTATTAGAGCATCGGTTCATTTGGGTGAAGTATTGATTAGTAATTAGTTGCCTACAAGTGTGGCTAAATTGGGTTTATATGAGTAAATTTATGTGTCTTGTTCTTTGATCGATATGTATTCCTCCAATGAGATTGGTGGAATTCGTCGATTGCATCATCGGATGTCTGATCCGGATGTTGTGTCATCTACCACTTTGGTCAGTGGATATACTAGCAGTTGCTGTAATTGCATTCATGATTCCTCGATCCAGAATCAGTTCAACTCTATGAATATAAAGGATTCTGCTGGTGCCTCAATTATGGACTCCACCTTATGTTCAAAACGCAGTCCAAAAATGCAGGTAGATTTTGGATACTTTGTAGAAGTTTGTTTCAAAGCAATTGGTGATAGTGTAAAATATAGGATCACAATCAATGAGCCAAACCTCATAGTGATGTTCTGTTATTTCACTGGAAGATACCCTCCTGGTCGTTGTTCAAAACTTTTTAGAAATTATGTTCCTGGAAATCAAACACTCGAGCATTATATTGCATCACATTATAATGTTCTACTTTCTCACGCAACTACATTCGATATGTACAAATCGAAATATCAGATGAATTAGGGAGGCCTTATTGGAATTGTTATAAATTGCCAGTGGTATGAACCACTTAGGAATGTTTCAAAAGATTATATGGCAACTCAGTGGGCTTTAGCTTTTGATATTGGAGGGATTCTTGATCATATAATTTTTTTTTTATGATTATCCTACTAAAAGACTGGAAATCTCATGATCAAAGTTACTAAAATTCACAAGTCAAGAAAGAAGATAGCTCCGGGACAAAATAGATTTCATTAGGAATAATCACTATACGTGTTGCTGAGCAGTTGGGTTAAAGTAAAGAAAATGGGTGATGCAGGGAAGGTGTTTGATGGAAAGCCCCATCAGAGCATTCCTTGCATTCATCGAGGTCATTTGGTGGCAACTGCCTTGATTGCTTATACTACATATGGGAATGTAACTGATCCTTATATGGTATTTGCAGAATGGGGTCGCCCAAGTTAAGTTACATCTCATGGAAAGAGATGTTCTGTATGCTCCATGACTTATTTGGGAAGCATCTGTTACTCTTAAAACAGATCTAGATGTTCAGAGCTGAGCCAAACTCTATAAGCGCCTTGAAATTCCGCCATAACTACATTGGTTGTGGATCACTAGAATGGTGCAAGAGTGGGCATGACTACATGGTTAAGGCTGGACTTCGTTCTCAAGTTCCAGTGAGGAATGCATTCCTAGAGATGTACTTGAGTCTTGGAAGTTGGCAGATGGGAATAAGGGCTGACTATTTGGAAAATCTGATCATTGGCGCTGATTAGATAGACGGTGCCATCTTCGTCGTCTCCAACGCTATTGTTCATAGGGTAGTGTTTCTCAACAAAACAAACCACTTCAAGGGCGAGGATTTGCTCCATCTCAATGAGCTTGGGTTTGGTAAGTCTTTCTCGTCCTATGATCTCCCATGGAAGGACATCCCCATCATCTTTGCCTCAGCTTTGTTCATTCTTAAGACACTCACGGCCAAGATCGACATAAAGCAAGGAGTGGACCCTTGGTTATACAAGATTTATGTTCACCAATGATGTGGATTCCTACAGTCCCACCCCACAAAGGCAAACTGTTTTCCCTTACCTGCTTGTGGTTGATGAGGAGCATAAGAATGCAAGGAATGCAACTTCAAACTTTGAATTGGTTGAGTGGTTCCTCCCTTAGGTTCTTGAAGATAACAGTCAACATGGATTCTACTGAGCATGTTGCTTTTCTTGAAGCAGATAGATAGATTGCAGAGGTTTCAACTTGGGAATTCTTTGAATCATTCTGCAAGCAATATACGAACCACCACCTTGAGGACAAGGTGGATTTGAAAAGGGAGGGAGTTGATACGACCTTCACACTATCACTAGGATCCTTGTTCACATCATATGGTACTGAGGCACCAAACAGAGGTGCTAGTAGACCCATTGGGTTTTAGCCTAAATATTAGCTGGATTGGCTCATAGATTAGCTTTGTGAGTTACTATAAATAGAGGATTGTTAGTCTGTATCCATCAATGAATATCTTGGCAGTAAAATTGTTTCTCATTTCTTCTCCAAGTCTCCTTATCTTCTTCTTCTTCTCTGTTGATTCCCCTCTCTTTTTCCTCATTGGAGTTCACACCCACTCGAAGCGGTGTTCATCCGATACCCCCTCCAGCAAGGGTGTATCAAAAAGGGGAAAGAAGAAGAAGATTCCCCCCCTTCACTCTCTTATCCGGGTTCCTTTATACTTACAGCCCTTGACTAGGTCCTTGATCGTGGGGAATCGCCCTTGCCATTCTTGCATACGCACAATCCCTGCAAGCAGATAATTAAGGATAGTTCTAACACCCGTGTGTCTTCCTTCCACCTTGCCATGGAGTATGAACTGCCTCTTTGTGCGTCGCCCTACTGGCAAGGACTATAGATCACCTAACGTGTTTGTCTCCCATAACGTTGAGAGTAGAGGCCTATAGGTCTCATGATGTGCCACGTGTCCGGTCCTGATTTTCCCCCATAAAAGAGGAGAAAGTAGGAGGCTTAAATATGAGGGGCACTTCTCCATTAGTGTTGAGGCTTTTTGGGTTGAATCCAAAAATAAAACCACTTGGGGTTGGACTTGAGTAGATAATATCACGCTAATGTGGAGATGTGGGTGCTTTCGATTCTAACTGACACCAAAATAAATAATAAAAGCCAATAGAAAAGAATAAAATTTTATATATACACTCAAATTGATTTTAGTTTAAAAACAATTTATTAGCATCAGGAGTATGCTAAAAAAAGTATTTAAGGAGAATAGATGTACAATTAAATTTCTTTTTAAACCTCACACATGGATAATATCCATTTTTATTTGAGCATACAAACAAAATCTCATAATTTTCAACATATAAAAAATGAAAAAAAAAAATCCAAAACACTACTGACGCTTATATGTGGACAAAACCATTCCCAAGTCAAAAACAAACTTGCGAGTCATTATCGCCTTAACTCTAATCACAACAAAAATCAGTTCTGACTATTCCTCCATCGAATAGCATTACCCTCTCTCTCTCTCTCTCTGCACCTTGTCTCCATGGCCAGCCCAAATCCCCCTGGAAGCGGAAAAACCACTTTGTACTGGCTTCTCCTTCCCATCATCATCCCCGTACTCATCTCTGCTGTGATATATCAACTGGAGACCTTCGACGCGGCTCCACTCCCAATCGACATCTTCTCCAACCCCATCTCGGTGCCAAAGAGACACGACCGTGTTCTCTCAGTGAGCGAGCGCATCGGCGAGGGACTACTCTTGGGGCCGGAGGACTTGGCGTATGATGCCCGTAAGGACTTGCTCTTCACGGGTTGCCACGATGGATGGATAAAAACCGTGAGCCTCAGAGACGACGATCCCAACGTTCAAAACTGGACTTTCGTCGGCGGCCGCCCTCTAGGTCTCGCTTTGGCCCCAGATGGGAGCCTCGTCGTCGCCGAGCCTGGCCAGGTGTGTTGTTGTATTGTAAATTCTTTCTGTTTTTTTTTTTTTTTGGAGATATCTTTCTGGGTTGATGTGCTTGGATTTTATGCCAAATAATTTATCTTTAGATTATGGTATCTTTCATCCTAAAATTACTGAAATATCCTTCGTCCTGAAATTACTGAAATCATAGACGTGGTCAACGCTGATTATTTATATGCATCATGTCTTAGTTTTATCTGAAATATCCTTTCTCCTAAAACTACTAAAATATCCTTCGTATTGGTTTATGCATCTATGAAGTATGCTTATAGACTAATAAGATAAAGAAATAGATGGATTGATTAATTTAAATGTAGTAAAAAATAAACACTGATAATTAATTATATTTCTATGAAAAAAAAATAGGGGCTTCTAATGGTGAGAGAGAGGGGGACGATGAAACTGCTGACAGACTCGGCGGAGGGGTTGAGATTCGGACTAACGGATGGTGTGGATGTGACTTCAGATGGGAAGATCTACTTCACTGATGCGTCCTATAAATATCCGTTGGAGGATTTGCTGATGGAGTTTATGGAGGCCCGGCCCTATGGTAGACTATTAAGCTTCGATCCTGAGACTAATCAAACGGTTGTTCTCGCTAAGAACCTCTACTTCCCCAATGGTGTTTCTCTCTCACCCGATCAACGTTCCCTTATTTTCTGTGAGACACTGTTGTAAGTCTCACTCCATTTGCATTAATAAACTATTTATCTAAAGTTGTTGATTTTAACTTAATACAATAATCATCATTTAAATTGTAGGACTTTATATTATGACTATATATTGCTTATAACATTCATTTATGTTATAGGTTGCAATGCAAAAAATATTACCTTGACGGTGAGAAAAAGGGGATAATTGATATATTCATCCAAAATTTGCCTGGGTTTCCTGACAACATTCGATACGATGGTGAGGGCCACTATTGGATTGGTTTGGCATCGGTATGAAATTCTTACTGTTATTTTATACTTGTTTGCTTTTGTTACATTAAAAGTAATATAATGATGTATGATTTGTTAAATATTTAATGATAATCATCTTGTGTCATTTACAGGGCCGGAGTTATTTATGGGATATAATATTCAAGTACCCATTTTTGAGGAAAATGATGGTGGCTTTGGAGAAAAATCATGTGAGAATTCCTCAAATCATCGAAAATGGTGGTCTCTTGAGTGTGGATTTGAATGGGCAACCAGTTTCTCTTTATTACGATAAAGGCTTGTATCAAGTGACTGGTGGACTTAAAATAGGCAAGTATCTCTACCAAGGCTCACTCTCAAAGCCTTATCTTACTCGCATCGACCTCGATCAACATGTGGCACGAGACGTATAGGAATTGTAAACATTCCTCCCATGTGTTCTATGTTATAAAACAATTGTTGTAGTTGCTTAAATATCTTTTTATGTTTTATTCTGAACTATACTAATAGCTACTTTTGGTTTCCATGGCAGTATATAGAAATATATCTTTATTTGTTTATTTATTTTGTTTATTCATTGCTGATCTCATGTTACTGAAAACGAATGATTAATTATCCTATGCACAATTAAAAATATATAGACTACTGATTTATGGAAGTTACATTTAATTGAATACCAACAAGTTAGATGATTAGACAAATATGAAAATTTTCAAGTCCACTGTGAAAATAAAACTATATACCACAGGATTACTATCTAGTGAATGGTTGTCATGTGAAATACAAATGATTTATTAATAATTAATAAATTTGTATAAATTCTCAAAAGTAAAATCACATCAGAAAATATTTAAAATTTTTCTTTTCTTCTTTTTAGAGTAGATTTGAAAGATAATTTATGAATTTAAATACCTAAAATAAATAAATAAATAAATCCTTCTTTTTATCTACTTTTGAATTGTTTAACTTTAATTTTGCTCTCTAGGTCGTAAAACTATCATGTTCTCCTGATGACTATCAAAAAGGCCTAAACATCATAAATTTTTGGGTAAAAGATGGTCATCTATCGGTGAAAAAGCAGGCAAATTTGTGATATTATTATAATGTCAATTATGCTAGACAATTTTTCTTCATAATAATCTAGTTCATGAGATGGCAATTAGTATTTCATTTTATATGAAATTGAGATGGCTAAGGATCATTTAATATTTTAGTTTGTACAAATTGTAAGTTTATATTTAGAGAATAAATTAGGTTCTCCATGATCTACAATACTTTGTCTATAAGGGAGTTTCTTGGACCAAATTGTAAGTCTTATAACCAAGTAATTAAAACACTCATTCATCCAAATGGGCTAGGCTTCATAATTTGTGGATCAAATGAATATCATTCTAATAAGTTGCATGCTTCCTGCTGAGGTGAATGGTCCACAGATAATCAATTAAAAAGCAGAAGCATATTCAAGAGAAACCCACAAGGCAACTCATAAATGCCCAGATCATACCCAGAAGCATATTCAACAAACATTTTAAATCAGAAACAGGATCATACTAGTAGATAGAATAAAAGTTTTGCAAAAAGATAGAGAAATTACGCACCACAAATTTCGTCCACATCTCATCTTTGATAGCATTTGGAACTTTCTTCCATGTTGGCCATGCATCGCTGAAGTTAAATTGGATAGACTTTATAATTGTTCTAACAATTTTAGGGTCTACAAATTTCCTATCATAGTAATAACATATATGAGTCAAGTATGCCTTTTGCACAAATAAATAAATATCACAATCCAACATACTCATCATGTAAAATATTAATGAAGATTCGATCATTTGGATTTCTTGGTGTGGGTATTTCTTTGTTTGGACCTCTTGGGAGTTTCGTTTTCTTTACTCCAAGGGTGATATCATCATGAGTTTCTTCAGCTGCCATATTAGGATCTTGTGTTTCTTCATCTGCCATATTAGGATCTTGTGTTTCTTTATCTTCATAGGGTGGCATTTGTGCAAAAACACTAGGTTTGTTCATCCCTTGTAGACTTTGTGAGGACGATTGATGCGGTCTAAACCATCCTTCCCATGCCACTGAACTTGGAGGATCCTTATCTACATTTGCTTCCAATAATTTCTTCTTCTTGGATTTTTCCCCAGCTTTTGCTTGATGCATGATGTCACTAATAGAACAAGAATAAAATCATCTTAGTAAGAAACAAGTGCATGGTAAATACAATTATAAGAAAGTTAAAATATTTTGATAACTTGAAAAGTCGAAGCATGTTTAGCAAATTTTGATATCTCAAAACCATCAAATTGAGCATCATCAAACATCTAGCATGGTGTGGCAAATAGAAAGGTGTGGCAAATGGCATAGACTGATTGGTGATGAAAATATAGATTACAACATGCTTTGCCTACAAAGCAGTAGTAAATTCCCACAGTAAGTACAAGAAATCCCCACAACAACAAAAATTAAAGAGGAAAGGAGAACCTAACAGAGTGAAATTCTATCTTCTACCAAATCAACCCACATAATATATTAGAATAAAGTATTAACAATAACAAACGATTGTGGGATCGAAAATACCCGCCTGACATCGTGTTTGTGAAGAGACACCAGGCGACACATCGAATCACAAATGTCATATTTTTTTTTTATTTGTAGGTTCTTCCATTCCTAATAGAGGCAAGCCTCTATTATTAATTACCCCGAATAAGATTGCGGGAACCTCCGATTAAGGGCAAAAGTACAAGTCAAGACAATGAATTAATTTATTGCAAAACATGATAATGAATATATGTATCCATATCTTATTTATTTATTTATTTACGACGCCGCCTTGTATGCCTCGCCGCTGCCTTTGAATTCGCGCCGCTATGTCGCCGCTTCAATATATGTGCTTTGTTGCTACTATGATATTTGCGTCGTTTTTTTTGGGATTTGTAATTTAGCTATTTTTAATATGCGTGCTCCTGTGCCGCCTTGAGATCTGCATTACTTTTAGGACTTGTATTTGACCATCTCGAGATGAGTATTCCATCATCGCTCCGAAATGTGTGTCTATCGGTCGCCTCAAAGGGGGTACCACTTCGAGATTTATATTTTATCTCCCGCTTCAGGATGTATGTCCCATCATCGTCTCATTCGGATTTTTGAACCATTTTAATATATATATCCCTTGATGCCATCTCGAGATGTGTACATTCCAATCATTCCATAAATTGCCCATGATAACAATCCTTTCTTAATGATGAAATCAACCCCCTTTTTTGTGTAGAAAGTGGGCCAGCCCATCTTTATTTTGGGCCCATTTCATTATTCTTTCTAGGATGAAACCTAGCCCATTCCGAATAAACTTTGAGTCATGAGCAACCATCATTTATATATATATATATATATATATATATATATATATATATATATATATATAATCTTGACTAGCCAATGAGAATCCTCCACAACTTTAGAGATTATTGCCTATTTCTCACCAATCACCATCTCAATGATCTCTATCTCCATGCCCTCTTTAACATGATAGTCAAATCACCATCAATTTGGCATTTACATACGGCCAATTTCTTTCGTAAGAGGAGTTGTCTGCATATTCGACAACAATATATATTTTATTATTGCCCAAGTAACAAAGTCATTAATGCCCACTTTAGGATTTAAGATTTGTGTTTCATCATGCCTTGTGCTCAATAGCCTTGAGATTTGGAGGTTTGAAAATATTTTAAGCGATTTTTGCAGCATTTTTCCTTGTTCATCTCTGTTTGATGCCATGTAGACAAGACCCGGCCATCCTCCGAGTACCGGTCCTTACTTATCTCACTTGTTCAAATAGAATTCTTGAAACAACAAGGATTCAAAGGTACATTTGCTATGATAATGTCAAATTCACATTTCTCACTACCCACATCTAGGGATGAGTGGACATTGCTTGGAACCAAGTGAACAGACATTCTATTGAAATCTATCTCATTCTATTGGGAAACAAATTATTTTCTTTTTTGTTTTAATATCCATTCTCCAGGTAGTTAATTACAACATAGCATCATTAAAGAGAGAATCCGGGCAATTCACATAGTTGACCATAGGAAATCATTCAAATTACCATGGGATCGTTTCCCATAACAATTGTACAACACTCTAGTTTCCAAAAGTAGATGTTGTTTGAATCCATACTAGAAGCCATAGTCAAACTTGGAAGGACCAATCACAAGACCTGGGTAATAATCAAGCTATAGACGATTTGAAGTTGCTATTGGAGCTTCTATACATGATTTTAAATATTTCTTTACAACATATGCTTTTTTTTGTTTTGCAATACCAGCAACCAAGAATGAGACCCATCCATGGGTTATGTGATCTGAACACGTGAACACAACATCAACTTATATTCGGATTCTTTCAAACATTTCATCGAACAAGTTATGTGCCCTTTACACAATTGAACACTTAACATGCCTTCAGAATGTCATTTCCACAAAATTTACAATCATTCACTTATGTAATAACACTCAGTGACATATTGATCATGGCCGGTATGCTTCATCTTCTGGGCATCTTTTCTTTTGCTGCAGTAGTAAAGTGGGATAACGGTGGGATGACATCTATCAGCGATCATCTCTTCCAGAAATATAGTCATCATGCTTGAACTTGCGCTGAAACTTCAACCAGTTAAGAAAAGAGCTACAGGAGGGAAATCTTGAACTTGGCAATATGACAAGCAAGACCCTTCATTTCTTATATTATGAAGCAGCTCCATGAATCCAGTTGTACTATCCGCTGTTGAAGGTGATCGTTTAGTTTTCCAATACACTTGAGGTAAGCACATGAACTTCTCCAACAAGTTGGTATCACTGGTCTTCCCTGTTTTAGGAAATGAAATGAGAGCATAGACCTTTTCCGAAAAGAAGTTCTCTCTTTGGCTCTGCAACTCCCTATCATGTTCTAGAAGACCAGCCCTAGCATATGAAGGCTTTGAAAACATTGGACAATCAGCATTAGACTGATATGCTATTTGTAAACCCCTTCCATAACATCTAAATCATTTGAGTACTTTTCAACTTCTCTGAACACAGGGTCCTCAATAAGGTGAGTCAAGCGGCGCCTGAGATATGACGTCAAATGAACCAAAAGAAAATCCATTACTACAACAGAGACACTGTTGCTCGTCCTACTCACTTTGTACACCACAAGTAACAGTTTGACAATTTCTCAGCAGAGCAAATATCTCCCATTGATTCAATCAACCGATTGAGACATGGAGGCAGGAACTACTTGAGGGCCGGGGCCTGCGCATAGGCGAGTCAGCGAGTAAAGGATGGTGTTGATGGAGCTCTTGAATGGCCGATAGTTGAAAGTCTTGGTCATGATGAATCTCTCCACGACCTTTCTCACTAATCTGGATTCTCCGCAGGTGCAGATCAGGATGTTGAATGGCTTTAAGCTCCTTGGCATCGGCAAAGATCTTCAAAGTGAGGTTGTAGACGTGGGTTTGGTGCTTATAATCGTGTTGATGGCCGGCCCAATTGAAGAATTTGAAGGTAAGCTTGGCGGATCGGAGCTTGCTGGCGGCGAGATGAGGTAGAGGACTTCGCGGACGAGCGGACTGTTGAGCTTCGGGTGGAGCTCGTCGAGCGCGGAACGGGCATTGCAGCCGGGGCCATCTTGCTGAAGGATGTGATCGGCTTTGGAACAGATGCTCTCGATAATTGGCCTCTAGTTGGTCGTCTTCACCTTTATCGGAGATACCGCTGACATTGGTTTCGTCGTTTGACCGGTAGCAGGAATTGGAGAGGTGGCGGCGAGGTCCAGCAGAGGGCTTGTTACTTTGCCTTCTTCTCCAGCGATGGTGGGGGTAATGGTGACTTTCCCAGCTCCCGACTGACCATAGAGCAGCAAGTGAGGGCAATTGGTTGTCTCAAGGGTGTTTGTTCTCGTTTTGGCGGGCGACGTCCTTCACCTGCCCTAGGCGGTACTCCCCCACCTATGGCGAACTCGGAGACATAGGCGCCACCGGCAATGGCAGGATGTGGTCTAGTTCGGCATTGGTAGGCATCGAGGGCATCGATCTCAAAGGGGGTCCTGTTGGCGATTGCCCAAGAGTCAAGAGGGGGAGCGTTCAATCCGAGGCGGCCGCGGTGGGCAGCGGGATGGATCAGCGGCGGCAGAGTAGTGGTTGAGAAGGCTCCTTCAGTGGCTTGGTGCAGGGATGCAAAGAGACCGGTAGCGGCGATGCTCGAGTGGATCAGCGGCGTCGAGGCGTCGGCGGCGAACCGGTGGTGGAGCTTCAAGGACGATGGTGGCGGATCACAGTGCATTGCTCGGAGGCGGTGGTGATGGCTGACTTGGCGGTGAGAGAGAAGGAGAACATCCTTTTTTTTATTTTCATTTTATTTTTTATTTCTATAATATATATATATATATATATATATATATATATATATATATATATATATATTAAATAGCATATATCACTCTCCTTTTTTTTTCCTGCTTATGACTCCCCATCCTCACTCTCCCTCATATCTATGTGTACTTATGTCCCCTTGAAGCTTCACGACGAACCAGAACCGGGTGGGGGATCTAAGGCTTTATTACATATATATCATAAAAAGGAAAGGAAAATCACCTTTTCTGGTTTCCTTCTCGGCTTTAGACAATCAAAAGATCAAAGCCTTCTCCTCCTTTTTGTCTGAGTGAGAGGCAAAGAGAAAACAAATCCGAACCCTTTCTCTGTCTTTTTTCTCCCTTTTTAAAAGATTCGTCTCTTCTCTTCATCCTTATCCTCACAGAAGTTAAACCCCTCCCGTGAAATCACAACCCCCTAACAACTAGATAGGATCAAAGTTTAAAATTTAATTAAATTAAATTTTAAATTTAATTAAATCTTAAACTAAACCTCGCCTCGGGATTGATATTCCTATGATGCCTTGGGATTAGCATTTTTTTAATTATTATTATTATTATTATTTTTAGCCTCGAGATTTGTTCTTGGAGGCAATTTCGAGATTTGGGATTACCTCGAGATATGTTCTCAGGGGCAATTTTGTAATTTGCATTTGCCTCGAGATATGTTCTCAGGGGCAATTTTGTAATTTGCATTTTTCTCGAGATATGTTCTCGGGAGCAATTTTGGTATTTGAGGTATAACCCAAATAATTTATTTGAAGAGGGAATTTTAAATCAATTAAGATTAGGACATTTAAATTTTAATTCTAAATATATCCACATTAGGATTAAGATATATTTGAATTTTATTTAAATTGGGATTTGGGTTCTATTAGGACATATGTTATATTATTTATATATAAACAAATGCCCTCTTCATACTTTTCTAACGAAATCCTCTTTGGTGAGATTGAGTGAGAGAAGTAGGAATCCCCAACCCTTTCTTTTGTCATGGCCAATATCTCTCAACCTTTTTGGGATATGGCCCAAAATTGCAATGAGGCCCTCAAGGTCAAGTCTTCATGCGCCACACTCCTATCTTTGACTCTGAAGCCGAGCCCGCAATCAGATATGAAGGACAAGAGCAATCAGAGTGGGTGAAGCGCTATCAAAATCGTATGGCTATTGCTAAATTGCACACAAATCGTTGGTTTGAAGACGGCTTGACCAATGCAATTTGTCTGAAGCCTGAAAGAGAAGTAAAGGATTTGAGGACGTTCCAAACCCTCGGATCTAAAATCATTAACCACCATCCGGGATGGAGGGGTAAGGAGCTTATCCAAAATAGTTTAATTGATCTTCCGTATTATGTAGAGTGGGCCAAGCACATGGTCAATAACTACCACAGGGAGTTATCTGAAGCAGAGTTGGTGGGCGGGATTGTGGCTTCAGTCGGCCGCTATGACTTTGACTTGAATTTTTATAAAGCATTAGTAGAACTATGGTGTCCCGAAACTAATACTTTCCACTTCTTGCATGGAGAAGTTGGGATTTCATTATGGGATATCAAGGAATTGGGAGGACTTCCAATTACTGGAGATATCTATGATGAAGTCGTACCTCCTAACGACACAATCTGCCGAAGGTATGATCCTGAATTTTCTGTTTTGAGAAATCTTTTCGACATCTTTCAATGGCTCTCAAGGCGAAGTGCTGGCCAAGATGTATTTTTTGAGGATTGGGTGGAGTTTTTTAGGAAGTCAAGACTTAGTTCCCGGTATGGGTCGACTTCTAATCCCCCTCCAAAGCCCGTTTCCAAAGCAGATTTAGTTGCTTTTATAGCTCTTTGGATCTGCTTTTTTATTATGTCGGGTAATCGCAAGGTGATTAGACCGGGAGTTTTTATGATGGCATGCACCATCGCGCATGGGAGGAAGATAGGTTTTGCCCCCGCAGTGCTGGCGCGCTTATACTTGGGCTTAAATGCCATGGTCAATCACAAGAGAGGGCCCGGATCTTCTACCACAGTATTTCCTGTTCACTTTTTGTATACTTGGTCTAGTTATTATTTCTGGAGCATATATCTTAAGAGGAAGATAGATGATAATACTTCGAGTATCCCCGGGTTGCTGAGAGTACCAAAGATGTTGCAATTTATGAATGCCGCCGCAACTCCATTTATCCATCCTGTGAGTGTGAGGAAATTCATCCGACATAAAGACAATTTCATATCC
The DNA here is from genome assembly GCA_026586065.1 of Dioscorea zingiberensis. NCBI lineage: Eukaryota > Viridiplantae > Streptophyta > Magnoliopsida > Dioscoreales > Dioscoreaceae > Dioscorea > Dioscorea zingiberensis. The sequence continues at coordinate 32,709,800 of CM048824.1, forward strand.
CGCCCTTTCTCGTTCATGCATCATAATGACGAGGTAGTGCGAGATTCCAGATATCCGGCTGGGCCCGAAGTATTGGATTCATATACCATGGAATATGTGATGAATCTTCGTTGTGGAGTCCTTCCACTTCGATGTGCAGGAGATCTCTTTACGGAGCCTTACAATCCGCATCGATTTGGGCGCCAGTTTGGATACGATCAACATACCCCTGCGTATATTGATGTTCCTAGGAGGCTCCCTCCCTCAGGATTCTTGCGGGATACTGGCTTCATCTTTCTCGCTAGAAGACGTCTAGCTCATTCTACATCCCTGAGCACGATAGAGAGGGGAGACTTATACTTGTCTATGCATAGAAATGGTTGAGGACTGTTGAAGCCTTTTTTCATCAGGACTATTCGTCTTTGATTCAGGATGATTTCAGAGACAGGAGAATTATTAATAGGGGGCGAGGGCAATCTTCGAAGGGCTACAAATTTATCAATGAAAGCATATTCATTGATCATACTGACCTTACTGTTGACCCAGATGTTCCAGCAAAGCGGTAGAGAACTGAAGGTATGTCAAATTTATTTATTTATTTATTTATTTTGAATACTGAAGATTCTACTTCTCTTTATAAGCTTTTTTTTTTTTGAAATTTCTGAATATTTTCTTTTGCTTCAGGATTCTGTCTTCAGAATTTTGGTTTTTTTTTTTTTTGAATTTAGGATATTCATTAGGGCTTTCCTGAAAAATTCATTTTTTTTTTGTTTGAGAATTCAGGATATTCATGAGGGCTTTCCTGAAAAATTCATTTTTTTTTCTTTTAGTCGAAGTCTGAGTTTGCAAACTTAAAGGGCGAATTCTGATTGTACAATTCAGAATTTCTTATTTGAGTTAAAGTCTGAATCTTTATTTGAATTGAAGGCTGAATTTTAATTGTAAAATTCAGAAATTTTATTTTATTCAAAGTCTTAATCTTTATTTGACTCAAAATGTTTGGTCACCAGGCATACAGATTCATGACACCCCATTGGACAATGTCAGGGTTACTCACAATCCTCCAAGAATCGATGATATTCCTCCATCAGGTCTAGGGATGCTTCTGGACTCTCACGTTGGTAAGAAATATCTCTTTCTCTTTCTCTCTCTCTTTCATCCATACATTTTTGATGAACTTGATGACATCTTATTTCCAGGTCAAGTAAACCCACAGGGTTTAAATGTTGGCGCCGAGGAGAACGTTGGAGTCGGCGAAAATGTTGGGGTGGGAGAAAACATTGGAGTAGAGGAAAATGTTGGGATTGAAGAAGCTCTTCCCAATCCACCACAAGGTATTATTATTATTATTATTATTATTATTATTTTTTACTTTTATTTTTTATTTTTATTTTTTTTATTTTTTTATTTTTATATATATATATATATTTTGCCCCTTATTTATTTTCAAATTTTGTTAGGGGATATACCGGTTGCCTTGGAAAATGAGCCACCGCAGAACCTGCCAATTATCCAAGAAGGTTTTTTTTTTATTACCACAAATAATGAATTTTTGAATTCCAGCTATTCAAGAGGATGAAAGTACTTCATCTTTTAATCAAATTCGTTCTGCAAATTTTATAAGAGATGCTCCCTCTTCAATGGAAAATGTGGAGAGTGATGGCGGCAATGCTGATGTTGAGAGTGCACCTCGTGATGGTGGAAATGCTAACGTTGAAAGCCCGCCTCATGATGGCGGCAATGCTGATGTTGACAACACATCTTCAGCAATGCAGAACAAAGGTGGTTTTTTTTTTCGCACGAATCAACGTGAATATATATGTATATTTTTTTTAGTTGTTCGAGAAGTTGCCAAGGACGTTCATACTCCCACGGAGGAATTGGAGAGTGGTGGCTCTAATGCCAACATTGGGATTGCAAATTTGCCAAAACAAGATCAAGGTTTTTTTTTTTTTTTATTTAAGAGAGAGAAAGAGATATATGTTGACAACTTTTTCTTGAAATCTAGTTGCCGAAAGAAACGGTGACTCTCTGTCTTCGCGACAGACTCTTTCAAAAGGAATTGTTGGGGATGCTCCTTCTCTTGTGGAGAAATTGGGAGATGATGCCGTTAACACCGACACTGGATTTGCAACTTCACCAAAGCAAGACCAAGGTGTTTTTTTTTTTTTTTTGAGATATGAATATTGATAGGTCCCTTTTTTTTAGTTGCCCAAAAAGGTGACGACCCGTTGTCTCCGAGAGAAAGTCCTTTAAAGGATATTGTTGAAGATACTCCTATCCATGCAGAAAAGTTGGGAGATGATGGTGTTGATGCCGATGCTGGACCAAAGCAAGACCAAGGTGTTTTTTTTTTTTTTTTGAATTTCGAATTTCATTTGTATATTCTCTTTGTAGGTTTAAAGAATATACCAAATGTGGTGTTACGCCTGCGAGACGAGGTGATCAACAATATCAAGTCCCTCAACTATCACAACTACCAAAGCATTATCAATAAAGTGAAGGAGTCAAAATCACTCTTTGAACCCTTCGATATTGAATTGACCAGCCTAGAGCCTTTCATAGAGAGAGTACATCGATGTGCAACCTATGTCAAAGAAGCTTCAGAGGACCCTAGCGTCCAAGCTCATATCCGTACTCAACGAGCCAAGGAGTGTGTGCATGAAAGGACTTTGGCACTTGAGCGTCTTAGTAAACGCAGGATGGATTGGGCTAATGACATAAATACGGGTAAAAAGGAGTATCAAAAACTTGCTGAGAGGGAACATCAACTTCAGGCCGAGCTTTGTGAGATTCAAGGTACAAAGAAGACTTTGGGTGAAAAGATAGCGGCTTCAACTAGCTTCTTTGAAGCTTCCGAAGACACACAAGCGAATCTTCAAGTTGCGTTGGATGAGGCAAGGGCACAGCTTACCGAGGATCAAGGGGATCATTCAGATACTCATCTCATAGCTATTTTCACCAAGTGGCTTGATGAGTTGGAGGAAGCAAAAGAATCATTGTTGAAATCTGCTGGGTATTAAAAAGGGCCTCCTTCCCTCTCCCCTTTTCTTTTAGTTTGATTTCTTAGTTTATTTATGCTTTAGTAGTTGACTTTGAGACATTTGTTATGAACACTAGACTTTAATAAATTTTAGTTCTTTTCTTCTCTTTCTCTTCTTCTTCTACTTTTTCCTTTATTTTTTTTTTATTTTTTTATTTTTTTATTTTTGTCAAATGGATAGAACGCCTGGAGGAAGAATCATGATATATTTTTTTGATTTTTTTCTTTTTGATTTTTTTTCTTTGATTTTTTTTTGATTTTTTGATTTTGATTTTGATTTTTTTGAAAATAATGGGTCGATGTGTTTGCCTCAAGAAGCACAATTAATCGTGCATGACCGATTTGCCCCCAACTAGGAGCCGGACGTTCCATCGTAGACAAACACATGGCTCTTTGTTTCATTGGATGAACTTGATACAAAAGTACATAAAATTAATGTTTTGCCTCGGGAAGTACATTTAGTTGTACATGACTAGTCTACCCCTATAAGGGACCAGACGTTCGGTCATAGGCAAACATTTTTTACATTAAGCATAATATTTTTTCAGAAAATGACCGTTGATAGGTGGCATTGGTCTTTCTCCATTAGCATTAATGAGCTGGTATGTGCCTCCTTCGTAGATGATCTCCACGACGTACGGACCTTCCCAGTTTGCTTTGAACTTGCCCCCGGCCCGCTTATTGGTTATGATAGGTCTTCTTAGGACAAGAACCATTTCTCCTTTGGTAAAAGTCCTAAACCGAGCTAATTTGTTGTAGGCCTGAGACATCTTGGCCTTGTAGACTTCGAGATTCTGTTGTGCTCGCAACTGTTTCTCGTCAAGAGAGTCCAACTCATCCAAGCGAAGCCGAATATTATCTTCATTTGAAATTTCATTTTGTACTACCATTCTCAATGAGGGTATTTGGATTTCGAGGGGGAGGACCGCTTCAGTTCCAAATACCAGAGAATATGGTGTACACTGGGTTGGAGTCCTGTAGGTGGTGCGGTAAGCCCACTGCATCTTCGGGAGTCTTTCATGCCAGTCCTTTTTATTTTTGGACACAACTTTCTTCAATAGCTTTGAGAGAGTCTTGTTAAATGCTTCCGCCAGCTCATTTGCTCTAGCATTATAGATGGAGGTATATCTCCAATCTATTTTGTGGTGCTGTGCAAATCTCCCGACTTTGAAGCTTCTGAATGCAGGACCATTATCTGAAATAATTCTCCTTGGAGTCCCGAATCTGTATAAGGTGTTCTCCCTAAAGAATTTGATGATATTATCAGTCTTTACTTCTCTCAGCAGAATAGCTTCTGCCCACCTGGAGAAGTAGTTTGTTGCAGCCAGTATGAATCGGTGTCCCAAAGATGATGGGGGTTCAATGGGACCGACTACATCCATTCCCCATATCTCAAAGGGCCATGAAGAGACTGTGGGGTGTAGAGGATTTGGGTGCTGGTGAATAAAGTCACCATGTATTTGGCATAGATGTCATTTTCTGGCATAATTGATGCAATCTCCAACCATGGTTGGCCAGTAATATCCCAAGCGCTTGATCTTGAGTCGCATCTTGGGTCCGGATTGGTGTGCACCGCATATCCCGGAGTGTACATCATGCATGACTTCTTGAATTTCTTCATGTGAGAGACACTACAAGAAAAATGATTTTTAGGGACCACGTTTTAGGGACCGGATGCGAAACTCATCCTAAAAAATACACCAATAGGGTCTGGATTTTTAACGGTCCAAAAATTCTAATTTTTCATGTGACATTAAGGACCAGATTTTATTCTGGTCCCTATAACCATAAAAATCTGGTCCTTATTTGGGATATCATATATATAATTAAGTAATTATAATAATTATACTCATTTATCATATAAGTATTGGGCGGGAAAACAAAAAGTAAAAAACAAAAAAAAAAAAATAATAATAATTTAAAACCCTAAACAGTACTCCCTCGCGCGGTCAGAGCCAGAGAACAAGAGCATCGCGAGAGAAGAGCTAGAGACGACGGGCGCTCGCTCGCTGTCAGAGCCGGAGAAACTCCATACGACGTTGGAGAACTTTGGGAGAGCCGAGAAGAAGGGCAAGAGCCTCCCCATCATCACCTTCGAGCACAAGAGGTGAGTGTTGCCATTTCTAGGGTTTCAGATCCTCAATGTTTCGCCTAATTTTCTCCAATTTTGATAGGTTTAGCTATCCTTCACAGATTTTCATTTAATTCTTTATGAAATCTATTGGTTTTTATTAAGTATTGATGAGAATCTTGAAATTGAAGCTTTACATCAAGTGTGTTTCTCTGTTTAATGCTTTGATTTGCAAAGATATGTTTTCTTTGCATGATTCGATCCAATTTCAATATAGATTTATTTGTTCTTCTTTAATTTTGTTGCATGGATTCTTTTGATCCAATTTCAATATAGATTTTTCTTCTTCTTTAATTGGGTTATGTGGTTGTTTCTGTGGATTTGTTTCAATTGTGAAGCATTTTGTTAATTAGATTGGTTCTTTGTAGACTTGTTTGAATTATATTGTGTTTGTGTATTTTTTTGAAATTTTTAATATGTTCAATTCTGTTAGGAAGTTTAGGGTTTTAGATGATGGAAACAAAAAACACATACTCTAGTTTAATTTACAAATTATAAAATCAGTTATGACAATTCACTAGGATCAGCCACCACTTGAGAAGAGTGTCAAGTAATTTATCCTGCGGCATTGAGAAGAACCCTTGGGGAGCTTGCTGTACAGCAAAAAGTCTTGGGTATATCCATGAATGAATGGATGAATGGAGATGAACCTGAACACAAGTAAAAGAGGTTAACTGTGGTTGTTAACTTTTGGGAAGATTGGAACATAAGAAGAAATTAAAAAGACTAGGAGGATTGAAAGAAGGTTTCATTAACCTATACATGGAGGAGAATTTGTGTGTTCAGCAAAACCTCTGATTATGTATAGAATCTTTGTTGGTTAGAATCTGGATCACTCCCTCCTCTCAGTACTTTCCATAGTTGGAACTCTATTCCCAGTTTTTTCAACTCAAATAGCCCATGCTCTGATCAGAATATTCTGGGTTTTGTTGCCAAGCATTTTGGGTCATGAAGAGAAGAGGGAAACAAATAGTTACCAAATTATGAAATTATTGGCTTTTAAATAAGGGACTATGGTAGTATATATCTAGCTATTCTCATCTAAATTGTAATGATTTACAGTTAACAACTTAGCAAATATGGACATTGTCTCTTGATTGAATTTTTAGCACTTGAGCATCCTCATGCTGCAGATTCTAGTCCTCTTATTTAAAAGTTTACTTAATAATAAGATTAATAAGATTGAATTAACTAATATGAGCCAATTACCATGGCCAATATTATAAGATTTGCTTGTTTTCTTGTCATCTTGCCCACAGGGAATCAATTGAACTGCAAGCCTGCAAATGCTTGTAATCCCCACAAATCCAACAACTCTCTGTGTAATCCAGCCTGAGTGTTTGGTACTTCACTCCTCTTCTTTGTTCCCACCCTCATTTGGATGTGCCCAATAATGGGCTTGGTCCATGTTCAGGTTTATATAAGTCTGATCAGGCTTCTAAAGTTCCAGGTCTTTTTACTAATATTTTTTTTTATCTTGGTCTTGAAATTATTTTTTTATATAAAAGTAGACAAATAGCATTCATTTATTCTTATTGTAAAAGGTTCAGTCTTGTATTTTTAGATTAGGTTCAATTATCTTTTGATTTGAGCTCTTAATCCAAACCTGTGGTTTTCGGGCTTGGATAATCAAATCAGGCATGTTTAAAGGGCATGTATAAGAGTTATAAATAAACAAATAAATAAGTAAATGAATGAAAATAATGCAACCAAAAGAGCTAGAAAAAAAATAGAAATCTAGAAAGGAATCTCATCTCATCTCAGGAGAAACTCTCTCTTTTAGCTTGTTGTCCTCTTGTAATTATTTCTTTTAATTTTATTTCTTCTTGTCAAGTCTAATGGATCAGACCAAGTCATGAATACAACTTCCATTAACCTTACTTCAAATAAAATATATGACTCACGGGCTTCATTGCTTCAACTAAAAATTTATTATTTGCTTAGATTTATAGATTCAACCACTATATATATATATATATATATATATATATATATATATATATATATATATATATATATATATAATTAATCAATACCAAACAGTTGACATTATTAACACTTCATAAACTTGATGTCGGAGGTCAAAGTAATTAATATTAAGTTATGTTATAGCTGCCAACTTCACGTGGGATTATCACTTTGGATCAAGAGCTAATCCTCAATTAATATACTTCTAATTTACAATTTATTCTTGGGAGTTTGTTTGACCATTCCAAGCATTGGGGACATGAATTTAATTGTTGTCTTAGTCAGGATTAATTTCTTGTTTATGATTGATAGATAGATAGCTAACTACCAACGTTTTTGATATCTATCTATTCAATTCTTTTGATTGAAAGAATCTTTTAATTGAATTTACATTGGGAATGGAGAACATATGGATGCATTAGTGGTCTTGATTTAGTTTTCAATCACACTCAAGCATAACTCCATGTTGATAAAATCTAAATCATCCAAGAAAATACTAGACTAGCATGCTATTGCTTTTTTCCTGTCTTCCAAGTCATCCAAGAAGATACTGGTAATTGGCTCATATCAGTTATTTCAATCTTATTAATCCTCTTGATTGAATTTACAGTTAACATCTGTAGGTTGCCTCCCAGTCTTTAATCTTTTGCCTCATGTGCAAGCAGCGGCTTTAAAGTTCACTTAATAATAAGATTAATAAAACAACCACAAACCTTTAGAATCAATAAATATTAAAAGATGAAATTATAAAAAGACTAAAAAAAAACAACAGATATGTTTGGATTGAAAACCTGCATAATCGAACCTGAATACTATAAAATGTCACTGTTAAGTTTATAGAACTTGCTTTCTAAGTTTAAATAGGTATGCTAAATTTTTATAAAAGAAAATTAATTTAAAATTTTATTTTTCACTTGACAGCATAATGGATTGCAGATCGCATGTATGACTCAATTCTTTACTGCTTTTTGAAATAATGTCATAACAATTTAATAAAAAAAATAATTATGTAAATGAAGTAGGTTCTACAAGGGCAGGAGCAGCATCTAACAAGATAAATAAAGAACATTTCAAGTTGGTTTTCTCAAGAGGTTAGAGAGAGCCATACTAATATAGCAACCCCTGATTTCTTCAAAAAGAAATCATGTTATCAGCTATTTGTGTTGCATACCGTGTCAAGTGTCCTACATGAGAAACTATCACCATGTCCGAGCCAATTTATTTATGAATCATTTCCTATAATGAATCTACTTAAAACTGTAGAACTTTGAAAACAAGTTCATCAAAATGATGTAGCATAGAATAAGAAAAAATCATCAAAATGATGTATGCGAAAGCCATATGAATCCATAGTTTGTTGTTCCATATTTTGAGCTTTTGATCATTATGTTCCATAGTTTGTTGTACTTGCCATAATTTGAATTTATACTTATCTATTGACACTTACAAACCAAGGTCATGGCACCTAATAAGTAGTGGATGCAACTTGTTGATAATCGACTTGATGAAGCATACTTACTCGGGGTGCAGAGATTTTTAGACTATGCTTTTAGAAGAACAGAAGAACTGAATGAAATACGATGCCCATGTGTTAAATGTTGTAACACAACTTTGGGGACACATAAGACTGTCGAGTCACATTTGAAAGTCTATGGAATAATTAAAAATTATACATTTTGGTATCATCATGGGGAAGTATTAGGTGAATTGCAATCGAATTCTGAAGATGAAGATCATAATGAATTAGAAGAGAGTGATAGTGAGGATGAAATACAAGGGATTTTGAGAGATCTATGTCCAAATCTCGATATAGATAATGGAGACACTGGTGGTGATGATTTACATGAACACGAACCAAATGTTGAAGCCAAAATTTTTTTAAGGCTATTGGGGGATTTTGAGAAACCATTGTATCAAGGTTCAAAGAGCTCCAAGCTTTCTACTTTGATTAAACTGCTTCACATTAAAAGTCTTGGTCGTTGGAGTAATGAATCATTTACTATGTTATTGAAATTGTTGAAGGAAGAGTTGTTGCCTAATGGAGCCAATTTACCAGATTCCTATTATGAGGCAAAGAAGATAATTCGAGACCTTGGGCTTTCTTATAATAAGATTGATGCTTGTACAAATGACTGCATGTTGTATAGGAAGGAGTATAGGTTGCTTGACTCTTGCAAAGTTTGTGGTGCACCTAGATGGAAGAAGGACAAACATAGTGGAGAAACCAAGTGTAAAAATGGTAAGAAAATACCATCAAAGATTTTGCGTTATTTCCCACTAAAGCCTAGACTTCAAAGGTTGTTTATGTCTACTAAGACATCTTCTCTGTTGAGATGGCATTTTGATGAAAGAGCTGATGATGGATTAATGAGGCACCCAGCTGATTCAATGGTATGGAAGTCATTTGATGAACTTCATCCAGCATTCGCCGCCGAGCCTCGTAATGTTTGACTTGGACTTGCTAGTGATGGATTTCAACCATTTGCAAATTCAAAAACCCAATATAGCATTTGGCACGTAGTACTTATTCCTTATAATTTACCACCTGGGTTATGCATGAAGCAAGAAAATTTCATTCTGTCAATGATTATTCATGGTCCAAATGGTCCAGGAGATGCAATTGATGTTTATCTCCAACCTTTGATAGAAGAATTAAATGAGTTATGGGAAATTGGTATTGAGACATATGATGCATCATGTAGTCAAAATTTTACATTGCATGCATCTTTGTTATGGACCATTAATGATTTTCCAGCCTATGGAAATTTATCTGGATGGAGTACGAAAGGGAAATTGGCATGTCCATGTTGCAATAAAGACACATACTCAATTAGATTAGCCAATGGTAAGAAGCAATGTTATATGGGCCATCGGCGTTACCTTCCTCTTAATCACAAGTGGAGAAATGACAATGAGGCTTTTGATGGTACTAAGGAGCGGAGGTTACCACCAAAAATGCGTTCAGGTATTGAGATACTTAACCAAGTGCAAGATCTTGAAGGGTTACCGTTGACAAAGGATCCTAAGAAGAGGATTAAAATATCTCATGATGATAGAAAGGATAATTGGAATAAGAAGAGTATTTTCTTTGAACTTCCATACTGGAAAAATCTCTTATTGCGGCATAATTTAGATGTGATGCATATTGAGAAAAATGTATGTGATAATATTTTTGGTACACTCATGAATGTCAAAGGAAAGACCAAGGACACCGTCAAAACTCGCCTAGATTTGCAAGCAATGAATATCAGGCCAGATTTGCACCCAATCAAAAGGGGGGAAAAATATGAATTGCCGAATGCATGTTACACATTATCTCCTGAAGAGAAGCACAAATTATGCCTTTTCTTAAAAGATTTAAAGGTCCCAGATGGATTTTCATCTAATATTTCTCAATGTGTGAACCTTAAAGATCACAAATTTCAGGTCTAAAGAGTCATGATTGTCATGTTCTACTGCACCATTTACTTCCTCTTGCCATACACGGTATGATGTCCAAATCAGTTTGTGAACCACTTATTGAATTATCTTTATTTTTCAATATGCTTGGGGCCAAGGTGTTACGGATGGATGAGTTAGAACAGATTGAAGCCCAAATTCCTAAAACTCTTTGCAAGCTAGAAAAAGTATTTCCTCCTTCATTCTTTGATGTTATGATTCACTTGCCTATTCATTTAGCTAGTGAAGCTAAGATTGCTGGACCTATTCATTATCGGTGGATGTATCCAGTGGAGCGGTGGTTGTATTTTTTGAAATCTCTTGTTGGTAATAGGGCTTGTCCGGAAGGTTCTATTGCGGAAGGCTATATTGCTAATGAATGTATGACTTTATGCTCAAGGTATCTTCATAGAATTGACACAAAGTTTAATCGACTAGAACGGAATTATGATGGGGGTGCGAAAAAATCAAATGGAGGTCTATTATTATTTTCTCAACCTGGAAGAGCTTTAGGAGCTAGAAAACATTGTGAGCTTGAAGCAAATGAATTGGAGTTGGCCCATATATATATATATTGAAGAATTGCGAGGAAGTTCTACCATTCCTAGAGTATGGAATTATTTCTTTTAATCATTACGCTTCTGATTTTTTTTTTCATTTTCAATTATTTTCTTTTTTACATTGCGTGTAATCTAGCTTTATTTTGTAGAGAGTTTTCGCAAATTCATGTGGATACTTCTGAACACTTTTCTGATGCAGAATGAAATAGGCAATTCATTGAATGGTTTAAAGTTAAGGTAAGTACAAGATAAACCTTAATTTTGGTAATTTAGTGTCTTAGTACTCATTCTAAATTATCCAGCTTTATCTTGATAGGTTGCAGAAATGCATAGGAAAGATGATAGTCAAATTATGGAGGATTTATTGTCATTATCATGGGGGCCTACCCAATATGTTACACATTTTATTGGCTATATTGCCAATGGATATAGGTTTCATGTAGAAGATTATGACAAACGTTTGAATACTCAAAATTGTGGGGTGGTTGTAGTTGGCGAGACCGACAATTATAGTGGAAACATTGATTATTATGGAGTTCTAACTAATATCCTTGAACTGCAATTCCTCAAGGGTAGAAGAGTGGTTTTGTTTCAATGTAATTGGTTTGATGTGTATGATAAAGTGAGGGGAATTAAAAAAGATGAATATGATTTTGTAAGTATTAATTCGGGGCGAATTCTGAAAACAAATGAACCTTATGTGTTAGCAAACCAAGCATCACAAGTGTTTTATGCTAATGACAACTCCAATAGAGGTTGGTGTGTCATGCGAAAGATACAACCTCGTGATTCTCACGAGGTCTTGAAGCAAGCAGATGATGATGTGGAATCTTGTCCGGAAAATTCAACTCAAAATAAAAGAAAAAGAACTTATGAAGGTGTGGTATCTCTTAATTAGAACATGGGTGAGATGATGTCTTTTTTACTTTATTAATAATATTTGTAAGATAATGTCTTTTTTTCATTTATTAATAATAGGTGTAAGATGATGACTTTTTTTTTCCTTTTCTTTTTTGTTTTCTAGATGGTTGAATTGTTGCATTTAAATATAATACATTTTTATTACATGTTATGTAATGCCTTTTTTTTATTATAGATTGTCGTATTATTATGATATGTATTAGATGATAAATTGTATGACTTTTTTTAAAAAATAGTACTAATAATGTCTTTTTTATTTGAAGGTTGAATATGAAATCACTAAGGACCAAAACTGGGATGACACCCACTTCGAAGGCGATCAAACGTTCATTTCTTGCACCAGGTGCTTTAGGGAGGGGACGGGGGCTAGGACTCAGAGATTTGTGCTCTTTAGGGGTGTCAAAACAAAAAACTCCCATTGGTGATAGATCAGAGCCTAATGCATTTGCTCCTCGAGGAACTCCATTGTTAAATTATAACTCCTTTGTTCTCGAGGAAGAACTTATGCAAGAGGATATCTCATTGCATCCAACTGATCAAGTGATGCAAGGCAGTCAGAGAATGGAAGTTGACCAAGTGATGCAAGACAACCACAGAGTAGAAGATGAACAAGTTATACAAAACAATCAGAGGGTAGAAATTGAACAAATAATGCAAGACAACCAAAAATCTACAGAAACAGGTAATGTGCAACAACTTTATTTAGCTTTGCATATAATTATGTATATTTTTCTCTTGGGTATGCTTTGGATTTTGATTTGTTTACAACATGTTTATTCAATAAGATGTTGGAGCATTTACTAAAATGGTTTAACTTTATGTAATTGAGCATGTGTAGGTTCAAGTGCTACTAAAAAGGTTAAAAAGGTGCGAGGGCAAAACAAGTGCAAAGAAGTTGCGACACTTGAACCGGGAGAAAAGTTGAAAGTCACATTTTTCAATAACCGAGCAGTTGGGAAGAATCACCGTTTATTTTCAAGACATTTGGGAAAATTAGTTCGTGATAGTAATATGTGCCCATTGGCGGTGGAATCATGGAGAGACATTGAGCAAGAGAGGCTGCAACACTTATGGGATGCTGTTGTGGTAACATTTATAACAACTAAATCCTCATAAATAATCAAATTCACTAAGGCACTAATACAGTGATTATTGTAGGATAAATTTGAGAGCGATGATATGGATATTCATCGCGAACATGTCTTTGAATGGATGAAGGAATTGTGGAATAGATGGAGAGGAAATTTGCATGCGAAATATGTGAGGGATAAACCAATCCACGAGTCTCTTCTGAAAGTGCCTAAAGAAGTAGACAAGAAGCAATGGGAGTGGCTTGTTAAGAAACATTTTTCTACTGAAAGCTTTCAGGTTTGGCATAATATATACATATGCATGCAAAATGTGTTATTAGATTCTTTTTATATAATCATATTTCATTATGTTGCACTGACACGGGAAACAAGCAAAAGGAATTCAGCTAATAGAGCCAAGTTAAAGATGCCTCATCATACTGGTAGTAAGCCAATTAGACAAATTATTTATCAAAAGGTGCATTAATTTATTCTTAATCTTTCATAACACCATTTTTCAGTTGTTTACTTAAAATTGAGGATACATTATTTGTTTTCTTGATTTTAATGTGTAGGGTGGTAAGGATGGCAACCCACCGGACTTGGCAACCATTTTCTTTGAGACTCGCAAGAAGAATTATAATCTTGTTGAACCAGAAACAATTGAAAAGCATGTGTGTATAAGTAATTTAACATGCATATTATATGTTGTTGTTGGATAGTGAGCTGATATTTGTGTTTCTCCAATTTTGTAGGCTCAAATTCAAGAATTGGTGCACTCTCAACCTTCTCTTGATAGCATAGAGATGGTGGAAAGATGTTTTGGACCTCAAAATCGAAGTCATGTGGTTGTCTTTGGAGGTGGTGTTAAGGCCAAAGACTTCAAAGGTACTGGTTCTTCAAAGACTGAATTAATATCTGAGTTACGTTCAACTCGAGAGGAAAACAATTCTTTGAAGGAACGTTTGGCTGCAATAGAAAGTGAGATGAATGAAATTAAAAAACTCAAAGAAATGTTTTTATCTCAACAATCTCATGCCCAACCTCCATTTTCACATAGTTCAAGAGAATCACCATGAATTTGAACATACCGGGTTAGTGATATAGATTATTTATAGTTTTGTTTTTTGTTTTTTTGATTTTGGTTTTGGAGAAGAGAACTAATCACCTTATTTTTATACACTTTGCAGGCTTTGATTTTGTTATGGATTTCAACAATGTTATTTTCAAGACTTGATAGAGAATTGGCGATCGTCTTTTGCTAGGATGATTAGAAGTTGGAAAGCTAGAAAATTTTGGAACTTGTGATCAAATTGTTTTACTAATGATATGTTTTGTATATATAAGAGCTATGTAAACAATATAGTACTATTCATGTGATGTTAAATGACAGTTTATTGAATGACAATGAAAAATGTTAGGTTATTGTTTTGCTAAATATGTGTGTATATATATGCTTTTATTTTGGTTATTATAATTTTTGAAGTTTATTGAGAAAATGACAGGTTATAAGGATTGGATCTAATTGAGAGGTTCATTTTGTTGTTTTGGAATTTATGGATGAGAAAACTAGTCCACAAAAACATTTATGGACTGGATGTAAAGTAATCCCTAAAGGTCTTTGTGGACCAACAAACCTCGTCCTTAAAGAGTTTTAGCGACATGAAGAATCCGGTCCCAAAAGATTTGTAAGGACCGGAATTTTGGTTGTTGTGATAAGATTTTCTCTTATTTAGGGACCAGAAATCCGGTCCTTAAAGAGGTTTTAGAGATGAGTAACAACCCCGTCCTTAAAACTTTTTTGGGACCGAGCATTCTTCTCGTCCTTAAAGACCTTTATGGGCGGAGCCTGTAAGGACGAGTGAGGACCGGATTTGACTCGTCCTTATTGATGTTTTAAGGACCGGATTCATACTTTTAGGGACGAGATTTCCGGTCCTTATAGGCCTCTTTTCTTGTAGTGAGACACCGCAGGAGTAGTTGACCATATGACCTGCGGTACAATATATCATTTATGAGGGTGAATCTTAGGGCTCTTCGCTTTATCTGAAGACCTTTTGATTTGTCCTCTGGGAGTTTATCATATTTCAAATATTTTATAAATGGTTGCCTCCAATCTTCCTCTGGCATTTCGAGGGTGAAGACTTCCGCTTTGCCCCCAGCACTTTCCTCTTCATCATCATCTAGGATCATACTTATGGGCCTTCTATTTCTTATGGTTATATGGATTTCTTCATAATCTGGATTCGCTAGCTTCTTTGCTACTTTTGCCAAAGAATCAGCTTCTTCGTTTTCTGATCTTAAACCCTCCTCAGCTGTGCTTGGGGGATTTTCTTCATCAGATCTTTATCCTTCTTGTGATATTTAAGAAGTTCAGGTTTATATATCTTGTAGTCTCCTTCGACTTGCTTGATAATGAGTTGTGAGTCTCCAAATATGTGTATGTGTTGGATTCCCATCTTGATTGCCAATTCCAAACCAGCTATGAGAGCTTCATATTCTGCCTCATTGTTTGTGCATGGCTCCGTAAGGGAGAGCGCGTATCTGAGAATTCCCCCTTCCGGTGTAACGAACACGAGTCCTATTCCCGCTTTGATTTGTGGAATCTTGGACTTGAGTGCCGGCTTTATAGATGACGCCCCATCAAAGTATAATCGCCACCTTGCTTCTTCCACTGTTAATGTCTCTTCACCAGGGAGATTATAATTAAGTGGTGAATCATCAGGAAGAGGATGTGTCGCTAGGAAGTCTGCCAACGCTTGCCCTTTAATAGCCTTCTGTGGAGTCTATGTTATGTCAAATTCCATCAGAATCAACGCCCACTTTGCGAGTCTTCTCGTAAGCAATGGCCTCGTCATAAGATATTAGAGACGATCAATTTTTTATATTAGTATGACTTTATATGCTAGCAAGTAGTGTCTCAACTTCTTGACTGCGAACACTAGAGCTAGACAATGTTTTTCAATTGGGGTATATTTACTCTCAGCTCCTATCAACATTCTGCTGAGGTAATATAATGCATTTTCCTTGCCTTCTTCATTGTTTTGGGCCAGCATAGCTCCTAATGACCATTCCAATGCAGCAGTATATAGAATCAACGGCTTTCCGGGGATTGGGGCCGCCAACACTGGTGGACTCAGCAAGTATTGTTTGATGTCTTCTAAAGCCTTTTGACATTCATCATCCCATTTGAATGGTGTGTTCTTCTTGACCAGCTTGGAGAAGGGTTTACATCTTCCAGAGAGGTTGGAGATGAATCGTCTGATATATGCCAAACGCCCCTGAAAGGACCGCAGCTGCTTCAGTGTTTGAGGAGTTGGCATTTCCAAAATTGCTTTTATCTTGGAAGGGTCTATCTCTATTCCCCGGTGTCGTACTATGAAGCCCAGAAACTTCCCTGAGAGGACTCCAAAAGCACATTTCATGGGGTTCATTTTCAACTTGTATTCTCTGAGGCGTGTGAAGACTGTCCTCAGATCATCAAGATGCTTGTCTTTGGAATTTGTTTTGCCCACGAGATCGTCCACATAGCATTCGACAACTTTGTGAATCAGATCATCGAATATTCTGGTCATGGCCCTTTGATATGTTGCCCCCGCATTCTTCAAACCAAATGGCATTACTCTGTAATAGTATATGCGCATGGGTGTCCGGAAGGCTGTATGCTTTTCATCATCTGGATGCATTTTGATTTGGTTGTATCCAGAGTATCCGTCCATAAAGGAGAACATCTCGTACCCTGAGGTGTTGTCGATCATGATCTCCATCACAGGCAGGGGAAAATCATCTTTAGGACATGCTTTGTTCAGGTCATTGAAGTCTACGCATATCCGTATCTGCCCATTCTTTTTCTTCACAGGCACTATACTGGCTACCCAATCCTGGTATTCTCTTCTCTGATGAAATTTGCTTCAATCAACTTCTTTGTTTCCTCTATCACCCTTTCTTCTAGATCAAATTTCATCTTTCTTGGTGCTTGCTTGACTGGTGCAACACTGGGGTCGATAGCTAACCTCATTGTCCAACCCTGGCATTTCATTATAATTCCAGGCAAAACAGTCGATATGCTCCTTTAAAGGGCCGTGAAGGATGCCTTTTCTTCTTCTGACAATTGTGCGCTTAAAGAGGTTGGCCTCAGGTCTTTATTGCTTCCCGGGTTAACTTCAACTAGCTCGTCAATTGTCGCTTGCCCCCGTCTTAGAGTTCAAGTGGCGCACTTTTTATTTTAATTTCTTCTTCTTTCTCCTAGGACGTTGTCATATAACATGAGTGCCTGGAAGGTTCGGAGTAGCCTATCCCTTTCTTCTCCACATGTGCAGGGTTCCACAGCCGACGAAAGCTCTAATATGACTTCCTTGACTATTTGATCTTGCTCCCATACCTCTCAACTACTGTCTTGAGCTTGTCAGGATAATGGTTGGGGAAGTTTATGAGTTGAGTTTCGTCATCTTCTAATTCTTCAATGATTATGATATCATCATTTGAAATTTCATTGCTTTTGGCTTCATAGAAGAGGATGCCTCTCTCCTTTATGTGCCAAGCGGGGACATAGAATGTTTTCAACTGCTCAATGGTGTTAACATTCAGATCATCCAAGGATTTATAGAGCCCATCAGGAATCCTTGTGATGTGGAATGTGCTTTCTTGGGTCGACCCTTTAGCTTGTCCTTTGTTTTGATGTGCGTCTTCATCACTTTCATCTTCTGAGGACTCGGTGTCACTACCAAAGTGAGGCAATGTTGGAGCTTTCCCTTTGGAGACAGGAATGGACTTGGGTATTTTTACTAGAGACTCTACCTTTGGGCCTGGGAATTTGCCCCCTTAGGATGGCTTAAGGTACTATCTCGCATCTTCATAGTGGATTTTATGGATACCGAAGGATTGAATTTCTCCATCAATCCTGAATTCTTCCCCATCCACCATGTATTTCACACACTGATGAAGTGTTGAAGGGACCATTTGGTTTTCATGGATCTATGGCCTTCCCAAAAGGGCTTTATATGAGGCATCTTCGTCGATCACATGAAACTTCACATCAGATGTCTTCTTTCCAAATTTAATTGGGAGAGTGATGGACCCTAATGCCTTTTGGCTATGTTGGTTGAAGCCCTGAATGATGATCTTCTCCTGAGATAAGTGCCATATTTCGAGAGCCAATGCCCGGAGAGTGTTGAGGGTCATTAGGTTAACCGAGGACCCTGGGTCAATCAAGACTCGGTTGATTCTCATCCCATCACAATAACCCGTCACATATAATGGTCTGTTGTGTTCTGTAGTCCCAAGCAACAGATCTTCATCCGTGAAGGATACTGAGGGTGTATGAAATGCGTACAAAGCTTCTTTCATGTTAACTTCAGCAAAGTAAGCCTGATACTCCTCAGGATTTTGCAGGGCATGTATTAAAGACTCCTTGACTTCAGCTAACATCATCAGTGCGTCGTACATACTGAGAAGTGCCGGGACTTTCTTTAAGTGTGCCAAAATATTATAATTCGGCTTCTTTGAAGGTTTCTTTGGTGAGATGGCTCTTTCTTCAATCATCTTTCCTTTGTTTTTATCATTAGAGCTGGATGCCTGTCTTGGCTGAAGTACTTTCCCAGCTCTAAGTTGCATCTGATGCACATGGTATGGTATTTCATCTTCTTCATCTGAGAAATTTAATTTCTCTTCTGAATCATCTTGAGAAGTTATGGCACGACATTCACCTCTTCCCTCAAAGTAGTCATCTGTGAGTATCAAATTCCCCATGGAAACTTGTTTCTGCAACCATTTTTGGATATTTTGGCATTCTTCTATGGTGTGCCCTACAAGCCAGTGATAGGGACAATAATTTGGATGACTGTCAAGATGCATTAGGCAAGGCCTTTTGGGTTTAGGTAGCTCTAACCCTTCTTTCATAGCTTGGTAAAACAGCTCCTTTCTCTTGTCTTTCCTGACCTTTATGTATTGAAGCCTGACTTTTGTGTCTTGGAGAATAGATTTCCCTTTAACATCTGTCGCCTTTGCAGGAGGTAGAGACTCCACAACCTCTGAAAGATCTTCGCCCGATGATTCTGGAGGGTATACCCCGGGCTCATCCCATTGATCATCTTCAATGTGCAACTGTAGTAACCTATTTGCTGACTCCTCTGTTACTCTCTGAATGAAGGCAGGGATTTCCTCAGTAGGCATAGCTTTCCTCAGGACCTTATACTTTGGGGTCTTTGGGGTGTAATATAGTGTCTTGGGCTCTTCTGGTTGGTGTGGCTCCAAGAGTTTGGCGTTCGCCTACTTCACTCTTTCCCTGAATGCCATCTTCTTCTTCTGCTTTTACTGATGTAGGGCCGGCCGTGACAGTCATATGACTCTTCTGGCTCAAAGAAACTATCATCATCTGAGTCATACAAAGGGTATCCTCCAGAAATAACCCTGCAAGCTTCCACTTGCACATCTTCATCATCTTCTTTAACTAGTTCCCCTAGTAATTCTTCGACTTCTTCGGGAAAATAATCTCTGAGAGTAATTAAGACCATTTTTTTTGCTCATATTCGTCGAGGGACTCAATGTACTCTTCAATAATAGATTTTCTGCGCTTTGATTGTTCGCGCTTCTGTTTCTTTTTCTTGTTCTTCTTCTTTGTCTGTTTTGTCAGGGGTCTTTTAGGGGGTTCTTGAGAACGTTTCCAAGCGATCCCTGGAAGCTCAGCCAACCTCTTCAACATTTTCATTGACTTTTTGGTTATAAATACTTCCCACAACTCTTCTGGGACAGCAGGAGGCCTGTCGTCTGTTGCTGATGGAAGTATTACTTTATTACCCACTACTACGACTTCCCCTTGGGATGACCCCTCTTGGTCTTGGGTGGTCACATAGCGGATATGCTCGGCTGGTTGCTCCAATAAAACATTCTTCGAGAGTGTAATCTTGCCCTCTCGATATTGTCGTTCAACCCAATCCTTGAAAACATAACAATCTTCAATTGTGTGTCCCAGCACTCAGTGGTGTGGGCAGTAACTGGGATGATCCTTCTTGTTCTGCTCTTCCGGCCTTTTGCATTTAGGCAATTGCAGGCCTTCTTTCACAGCATATTTGAAGATCTTCAACACCTTATCTCTCCTGAAAGAATACTTCTTATTCATCCTTTCTCTTAAAGAGGGAATAGGTTTCGATTCATTGCTAACTGTACCTAAGGTGGGTGGCTTGACCTGTTCCGGCTTGTGAGACTCCGCAACGCCTTTTCCTTTGTCGATGTTGAAGGTTGTAGCAGTATATTTGACGTCTTCAGTTCTTTTTGGCTTTTCTCTGTCATTCCTTGGAGCTTGAAAATTGGAGAATATCTTCGGGCTTGTTCGTTCCAATTTCTTAGCATGTGAAATCAACTCTTGGAATGTAGTAATACCGGATGTACTCAGGAAGGGTGCTATCCAACTATCAATGTTCCCGAGCAGCAAACCTACTTCCTGTGGCTGATCAAGAGGTTGTTCGCATTTGATGCTCAGGTTTCTCTATCTCATAATATAATCAACCATTTTCTCATCTTTATTCTGACGAGTGGCTGTGAGGTCGGCGATTGTGATTTTGTCACTTACACCCCCGAACCGTACCCGAAATGCATCTTTTAATTGTTGCCATGTTTGGATTGATTCAGGTTGTAAGCTTGCATACCACTCAAATGTCACTCCTGTGAGACTTGCAGAAAATTGTCTAAGGAGGAGTGAAGGTTTTGCACTTGTATCTCCGCAGGCCATTACAAAGTGAGCAAAGTGTTGATCAGGGTTGCCAATCCCAGTGAACTGCTTGAATTTAGGTACATTGTATCCTTTGGGGTAGGGTACCAGGTCATGATAACTGGGATAAGGTTTATCTCCATCAACCTTTATCTCCTTCCCTTTAGCTTGCCTCAATTCAGCTGCCACTATCTGTTGTATCTCCTCCCGAGTCATTGCAACTGACTGCTCTGGAATAGGGGCATATGGGATTCCCTCTTGGTCTCCTGGCCTAGGGATTCCTCTTATAGGAGCATATGAAGTTCCCTCCTGTTCTATTGGCCTAGGAACTTCTCTTGGTGGTGAAGAGATTGTCCCTTGCTCTACCAGCCTAGGGGTTTCTCTTGGCTGTGGATTTGGACTTATCGGTCTTTGTGCTTTTTGGCTTTCCATTAAGGCAGCCATTTTTCTCTGCATTTTCACCATTGATTACATCATAATTGTCATGTTTTCATTAAGCCATTGATATTCAGCTTCTTTATTCTCCATTTGCCGGAGTCTCTCCATTTGCTGGACTCTCCTTGTAATATCATCTCCATTATAAATAAAGGCAGGTTCATCCCCCACTTCTTCATTTGGGGGGTCTGCTTCCTTGTAATTCGTTGGCTTTTGAAATATTGGAAGGCTCCCTGTTCTCTGACCGTCATGTGGCATTTGGCTTGAACCTTCATCTCCAACCCAACTGTGAGAGTCTGTGGCTCTCCTACGAGACCTTGTGAACACCTCTGGTTGTTCTGGTTCGGGTGCTGGATCTCCTCGGGCTTTAGTAACCATTCGGACTGTATGTACTTCTACATCTATATATGACATCTCTTCATTCTTCATCTCTCTCCTCTACTGAAACTTCGAGCAGGAGGTCTTAACTTGATTCTGTGCAGAAGCTATCCGATCAAACACCGTCTTTCGTGTATTCGATATTAGCTGCTTCTTCTTTTGGTAGAACTCCCTCGGCGTCATCTTCTCCATCTGCAGCTTCTTTGACGCCGTGTAAGTCTTGTAGAGGTTCTTATTGAAGGAATCCTTTTGGTGAGACTTTGGGGGCCTACTACCTTTATTTTCATTCGGCTAAGGCCGCAACTCTGCAGTAGTTGAGTTCTTCTTCACCAGCTTGAGTGGTTCAAATGAGTTATTGAAGGAACTCATTTGGTTATGTTTGTGCTCTTTGAAAGACACAAAATCCAGCTTCTGCTTTGGAATTTTGACTTTCCTTGGTGTGAGTCTTGAGAACACACTTTTCTTCTCGGGTGTATCCTCATCATACTGGAATATCCCACTCTCCCGTCCCTTTGTGGTGACAGTGAAGGTGGGTTCATCATCATCATCATTCAAAGAGACTACCTTCTTGGCATGGGACAGTCTCTTGAAAGCAGATATTCTTGATGGTTCTTCATCAGCAACGTCTTCGCTGGTCTTTGGGACGATCACATTCGGGCGACGACCCTTGGATGGTAGACGAGGAACAGTCAGGGTCTCCTCCGTTGGTGAAGCCTTCCTCACGAACTCTACAGATTCAGAAATTGTACCATATCTTAATTCGGCTCCGGCGACCCCAGTGCTGAAGGTGCAATTGGGCAGTCGGACTTCAGCTCCCTCTCCGAGGAAAATGGTGAGCTTTGGGCTTCCGGGTGCAGTTGAGCTCTTGAATGCCATTTCGTTCTGCAATAAGAAAATAACCACGTTAGTTTTCTTTCACAGGATGTAGGAACAATGCCTCTACTTGTACTTTTGCCTCAAAGATGGGAGAGGAATAGGTCCCCACCGGGCGTGCCAGAATTTGTGAGATCGAAAATATCGGCCTGGCATCAAGCCTGTGAAGAGACACCAGGCGACACATCGAATCACAAATGTCATATTTTTTTTATTTGTAGGTTCTTCCATTCCTAATAGAGGCAAGCCTCTATTATTAATTACCCCGAATAAGATTGCGGGAACCTCCGATTAAAAGCAAAAGTACAAGTAAAGGTAATGAATTAATTTATTGCAAAACATGATAATGAATATATGTATTCATATCTTATTTATTTATTTATTTACGACGCCGCCTTGTATGCCTCGCCGCCGCCTTTGAATTCGCGCCGCTATGTCGCCGCTTCAATATATGTGCTTTGTTGCTACTATGATATTTGCGTTGTTTTTTTTGGGATTTGTAATTTAGCTATTTTTAATATGCGTGCTCCTGTGCCGCCTTGAGATCTGCATTACTTTAGGATTTAAGATTTGTGTTTCATCGTGCCTTGTGCTCAACAGCCTTGAGATTTGGAGGTTTGAAAAATATTTTAAGCGATTTTTGCAGCATTTTTCCTTGTTCATCTCTGTTTGATGCCATGTAGACAAGACCCGGCCATCCTCCGAGTACCGGTCTTTACTTATCTCACTTGTTCAGATAGAATTCTTGAAACAACAAGGATTCAAAGGTACATTTGCTATGATAATGTCAAATTCACATTTCTCACTACCCACATCTAGGGATGAGTGGACATTGCTTGGAACCAAGTGAACAGACATTCTATTGAAATCTATCTCATTCTATTGGGAAACAAATTATTTTCTTTTTTGTTTAAATATCCATTCTCCAGGTAGTTAATTACAACATAGCATCATTAAAGAGAGAATCCATGCAATTCACATAGTTGACCATAGGAAATCATTCAAATTACCATGGGATCGTTTCCTATAACAATTGTACAACACTCTAGTTTCCAAAAGTAGATATTGTTTGAATCCATACTAGAAGCCATAGTCAAACTTGGAAGGACCAATCACAAGACTTGGGTAATAATCAAGCTGTAGACCATTTGAAGTTGCTATTGGAGCTTCTATACATGATTTAAAATATTCCTTGGCAACATATGCTTTTTTTTGTTTTGCAATACCAGCAACCAAGAATGAGACCCATCCATGGGTTATGTGATCTAAACACGTGAACACAACATCAACTTATATTCGGATTCTTTCAAACATTTCATCGAACAAGTTATGTGCCCTTTACACAATTGAACACTTAACATGCCTTCAGAATGTCATTTTGATGCGTTCTAACCGCAAGTGTACGGGTCGAATAAGGTAGTAAAGTGGACTATTGAAAAGTCGGGTATCGAATCCTCAGGGAGAAAGAAAATACTAGTACTAATTAATTGTCTATTATCTAGTCAATCAATTAAGGTTGATGATACTAAACCTAATTCTAAAGCTAATGAAGAAAATTAACAAGTGCAATTGATCTTGAAGATGTCAATCGATGAAGGGGGATACTTGGGTGATTGAATCCCCATTGAATTTCCTTAGATGTGGATAATGCTCTCTATGTTGAATCTTGGTGAATCATTGGCCAAAGGTTCCTAATACGATTTCATCCCCTCGCTCGAGGGTGATTACTCAACCTAGTACCCTCACTAGTTAAGTTCTAGGGAACCTATCTCTTGGAAGGACTAAGGGAATAAGACATCTAAAGGAGTTGCTCGCCTTAGTACCCGGGCTCCTGGTGTACTCCTAGCCCTCTCTATTGAAGTTTGTCTACACGCGGGGAGTGCACTCGCTTCTTCCCCCACATGGACTAGAGAAACCTCTCCGGGCTCTCGCAACGTAGAGAGGTTAATACTTTCACCATACAACACATTCAATAGACCATAATGCATTCAACCAAGCAATCAACATAGAAGAGACAATATCAAATAACCATAATCCAAAGGTTCATAAACACCCAAGTATCAAAAGTTTAGCTCTCCATCAATGGAGAGTTACAATCAATGTCAAAAGAGAAATCAAACACAAGATTCATGAAACAAACCCTTGATGATGACCGTTTGTGGATTTCCTCTTTCTCTCTGGCCCCTTCTTCTTCTCTTTAGCCCTCTTGAGCCTTCTCTTCTTCAATCTCCTCCAAGATGCCCCAAAACCCTCTTTTACATCTCTATTTATACCCCCCCCTCTAGGGTTTTGGGTGTATTTCCCGACTTTACCCTCGATTTGGCCGAAATCACAGCTGCAGTTTTACGATATACGACCCAGTATGTGTTTCATACGACCCCGTACATACCTTATACGGACACCTATACGGACTATCGTACGGGGTCGTATACCTCTCAGGTCCTCGTGTACGGGGTCTTGTCAGTCCGTTCGTGAGTCCGTATGAATCCCCAGGTCCATACGGGTCCGTATGTGACTCCGTATGGACTTTCTTCCAGCTCCGTTTCGCTTACTTTTGCCCGCATTCTCTCGAAAACGCTTCCTTTCTCTCGAGATGGCTGTTTTCTTCCCTGTTTACAAAAACAAAGCCTTTTTAAGCACCGGCGGGCCAACATTCCTCCAAAACATAAGATAATATGCATGAATTTCATATATAAATGATGCTCATTTGAACACTTATCACATATCTCCACACTTAAAGGTTTGCTTGTCCCCAAGCAAAGAAAAGAAATCAACAAAAGAAGATAAGTGTTCAACCTTGGGCTATAAAAATTATACATGAATTCTATTCCAAGTTCACCATCACAATATGTTCTTCTGTTTCCACACCAAGGCTTAGATTGATCCCGTGATATTTCGATATAGCTCTAGACAAAGCTTATTCACTCCGCATGCCATGTTCTAAAGTCTTAACAAGACAAACATGCTCTCAATGGACTCTAGAAAGTCCTTGAGGCCCTAAGATCAAAAGAATTATCCCCCTATTAGATGAATGGTGGACAAGTTTGCAAGAAACTAGGATTTTTTTTTTTTTTTCGGGTAGGGCATCCCTATTGGATCCGACTTTCCCGTACTAAAGATCAAGGTAGAGTGTAGATCATCCCTTTTGTAGAGGATCCATGCTTATCAGGCACCAGAACCCTTAGCTACTTGGGTGGTTACAACTCTACCCATGGGTGTTCATGCTAAGTAGTGACTTTTTGAATTGAGGAACACTCTGATTAGGAGCCAGGACCCCAACCTACTTTGTCTCGACAAACAGCGGAACATTGTCTTTATTAATTGACAACTATTGTGCAAAACTATTTTATTTTCATTGTACTTGTCCACTATGTATATTATGAGGGGTTAATAAATTTGAACTAATGCCACGAAATTTTTTGGAGCTATTGAAAACAATACTTAACTATTAAAGTCGAAAGAACATGGCAATGGGTTATCTATTGTCTTTCACAGTCATAATTGTCACAAGGATGGTCATGCATATCCGGCATAATTATCACAAAAATGTCACAAGGATGGTCATGCATTTTAACGGGAAAATTTCAAAATTTAGCATATGATGGTGTGCTTAGAGAAGAGATTCATGTCACATTTATCTATCGCCCAGGTTGTCATGCATATCCAGCATAATTATCACAAAAATATCGACAATAAATAATCATGATGGCTACCTATCTCCACACTTAAAAGTTTGCAATAACCCTAAAAGGAGCTAGGTAGCCACCTACCCACACCCTAGAAGTTTGCATTGTCCTCAATGCATGAAAATTAAATTCAGCGCAAGGAATTAGTGGGAAAAAGATGAACGCGACTCCCCTAAATAGCTGCCGAGTGTTGTTTGTGGGGGCGGAGGACTACTTGATTATCGAGGGTCATGGATCCCATGTTGACTCTGCGAACATAGAGAGAAGAATCAAACCCAATAGCATGCAAAACAGGAAAATCCACATAATGAAAGTAATACATAGGGTAGCAGGGCGATGCCCTTGCTCAGTGTCATGATGCGCTAAGGTAAATAACAACAAGTGCAAGTAATAAAGTTCCAGATGAAGATAAATGAAATAGAAAAGTAATGCGTCAGGTGTCCCGTGCTGGCTCGTCGTCTGCTGGTGCTGGAGGTGGAGGAGGTGCAAATGCGGCGTGTCCGCGGATAAAGAGCGAGAGCTCGGAAAACTGCTCCCCGAGCCGTCGCTGCTCCGCTAAAATCGTGTCCTGGACAGCTCTCATCTCGGTCATCTGCTCCTCTAACCTCATGTAACGGCTCCTGGGCGCCGAAGGTCCACCGGAGTCTTTGGGGGTAGGCTACTGAGGGTCGGCCGCGTTTGAATCATCGGAGTCGGATCCCTCCTCCTCCGAACTATCTGAAGCCTGGCCAACCAAAGTGTAGCATCCGCCGGCTCGCCGCACCAGTCCAATCTGTGCGAGGAGCATCATGTCCAGTGGGGATACTAACTGCAGGTGTTGCTCCCCCTCCAACTCAGCCTAGAGACCCATGCCCATGATGAGCCGTGTGATATAGGGGCCGGCGTGGATATCGGTGAGTCAGATGTTCTGCCCCTGATGCGCCAAATAATCTGCGAGCACGTGCCCCAAGTGGATCGGAACTCGCTCAATGAGGCTGTAGAGAAATAGGTGGTCAGTAACTATGACGACCCCGCAGTTATCACTACGGGCTACGATGGTGCGGCTGATGAGGGCATGTAGGTAGCGGTGCACCGGGTCCGTCCTGAAAGACGCCTTGTGACTGTCATGGCGCCCGCCTAGCCGAATCCAGAAACTCGCTGAGGAGATGGTGCGCTCGGGGAAGGCCGTGAGCAGCTCGGCGTACTCTCGTGTGAAGGTGTAGTCACGGTCATAGAGCCCCATGTACAGTGCGAACTGGGTGTAGCTCATCGCCCTCCGCCGTCCAAAATGCTGAAAGGCAATGGCGGTGCGGTTCTGCTCCCCCACCGCACTCCTGTCCCCCTCAAAAGAACTCAGTACCTCTAATATCGGGCGGCGAAACACTTCATGGTTAAGAGAGAAAATCCTGTCCCAGCCGCCAAAGGATGTCATCTCTCGGACTCCGTCGACGATGTTGAGCTGGATGAGGGTGTCCCAATCGATAACGCGGGTCGGACCGAAGCGGCGAGAAGAGAGGCGGACATGTCGAAGGCTGTGGACCTCGTCTGTGAAGTGTGTCTCGGTGGATGACAACCCGGCCTCCGTCCGGCGCTTCTTCGATGCTGTAATCTTCCTCGGCATACCTGAAACTAAACAAGGAACGTCAGTGCCGATGAAGCAAAAAATTTATGCCAAAATTTTCAAATAAAAGCCCTAAATTGCCCCTATACGGGGTTCCATACGGACTGACCGTAGTCCGTATACGGGGACAGCCCCCTATACGAGTCCGTATGGTACTCCGTATGGGAGTCCGTATGGACTCGGCCGCGAGCTTGCCGGCGGCCGCGACGAATCTTGGCCCCATTTCTACATTATCTCGCATCCAAACACTTCTAAAACATTCAACATTCATCCAATACAAGTTTTATCACACAATGGCACAAGAATATCACACATTCATGTCATCCAAATGAAAAGTCAATTTCAAACAACCCTAGGTTTCTAAATCATGTCGCCAAAGCATATCATGTAGATTATGGGCGCTTAGCACATACCTAGGGATGATCAAGCCCTCAATTTGAGGAAAAATAGATGCCGCGTCGCAAAGAGAAGGTGTGGGGTCGCTAGGGCACGAGAGGGAGAAAGTGAGGAAGAGAGGGGTGAAAGGGGGCTTTTTAAAGCACCCCTCACTCGTGCCTCTTTACGACCCTATACGGACTCCTATACGGAGTCCATACGGGGTCGTATATAACCCTGTCTAGGCATACGGACCGCTCTCAGTCCGTATGAGACCCCGTATACGCCTGGGCAGAGGCTTATACAGCCCTCCCAGGGTTCATTCACACTGTTCTCTTCGCGCGGCCTGATAATAAGCAAGATATTACCTCTAGTTGACACATCCAGCATAAAAATGGAGAGAATTGGACAAAAGCACTTCTTCAACTTATTTCAAGCATCACTAGCTAATCAAAAGAAACAAAAATTGCCGAAAACCAAGAAAGAAAGTTCTAAAACTTGGGTTGCCTCCCAAGAAGCGCTTGTTTAACGTCACTAGCTTGACGTACCTCCAATTTACCTTATGGGGGCTCAAATACCTTGAAGCTCCCCTCCGCCTTTCCCTTGAAGCATGACCCGAACAAACACTCTCCCAAACGCGCATAAATAGAAGAATCTTTTACTTTCATACCTGAGTGCTCGGTGGGGGAAGTGGAGGAGAAAGATGTGGCAGTTACCCCGTGTTGTTGCACTCTCTTCCAGCACTTCTTCACGGTCGGAATGTGCCTCCTTCTCTTCTTGGTCTGCTCAGCTTTGGCCCAGTTTCCATTCCTTGGCATAGCTGAATTCCCCGGTCCTCTTCTGAGATGTCTTCCCCTTCATTCAACTCATCGTGCAGCTGGTCTATCATTAGGAGATCCTCCATACAAGCGGAGGTAAGCAGATTGATGTCGTCCACACTGTAGGATGTATCGTCTTGGGCCACGGTGTGCCTCATTGCCTCGGGTATTTGGAAGGTCACCTCTTGATCCCCCACTCTCAATGCTAGCTTCCCTTGGGCATGATCTTCAAGTGCTTGGGCGGTAGCAAGGAACGGGCCAAGGATGATGGGCACATCCACATTATCATCGACATCAAAAGAACAAAATCGGCCGGGAACACAAACTCATTAATCTTGATGAGGACATCTTCGCCAAGCCCTTGGGCCTCTTCCGCAGATCGGTCCAGTTGAATTGTCATCCCTGTGGGCTTTGGATCATCAAGCCCCAGTTTCATGTATAAGCTATAGGGCATCATATTAATACTTGCTCCTGAATCCGCCAATGCTTTCTTGGTAATCCCCTCTCCAAGAGTACATGGGACAACAAAGCTACCTGGGTCCTTGAGTTTCTTGGACAAATCGTGTTGCAAAACCGCCGAGCATTGAGCATTGAGAGTGACGGCACCCACTTCTTCTAACTTCTTCCTATTAGATAGGAGGTCCTTCATAAATTTTGCATATTTCGGCATTTGTGCTAGGACATCCACCAAGGGCAATTTAATTTGTAGTTGCTTCATCATGCTTGTGAACTTTGCAAATTGGGCATCCTCCTTATCTTTTTCTCAATCTTGCTGGATAAAGGACCTTTGGATGATACGGAGGAATAAGTGTGGCTTCTTCTTTGCTCCCTTCATCTTCCTTGGAAGTGGGCGCGGGTACCGGTGCATCCTTTCCACTTGAATTCTTCCTTTGTTGCTCTCCAATCAGGGGTTCGATCTCCTTACCACTCCTCAAAGTGATTGCCTTACACTGTTCTCGCGGGTTTGTCTCTGTGTTGTTAGGCAAGCTTCCATCCAGCCTCTCCGAAAGTGTCTTGGCCATTTGGCCCATTTGATTTTCCAAGTTCTGCACAGTAACTTGTAGACTTCGAATGGTTGCTTGATTATCTTGCACAATCTTCAACACCATTTCATCTAAGCTTGATTTTCTCTCTTGTGGCTTCGGAGGATGTTGGAAGCCCGGCAGATATTGCCCTCCACTAGGGTTCCCATATGCCAACCCGGGGTGGTTCAACTTAGGTGCATAAGCTCTATATTGCCCCCCCGATTGCCCTTGGTTGTTGTTCAAGTATTGCACTTGCTCCATGGTGAGTTTTTCCATGCTCATAATTGGGCAACTTGTTGTGTTATGCCCTTCACCACAAGTATTGCAAGATGATACCGGAGATGAACTTGAGGGGCTACCGGTGGTCAATGCCTCAATTTTCTTCGTCAAGGTGTCCAACTTCTCCGCGAGAGCTACATCAATTGCATTAGGTTCATTCATGGAGCCCACCAATTTGACTTGCTTCCCCCGAGTAGACCATTGGGCTTCATTGCTAGCCATATCTTCAAAAATTTTCTCGGCGTCATCGGGATATTTATTTCCAAGAGAGCCCCGGCGGCTGCATCAACCAAATGTCGGGTTGCATCATCCAATCCATGGTAGAAGGTTCGGACCTTAGCACAATCGTCCAACCCATGTTGAGGGCAACGCCGGAGTAAGTCCTTGTATCTCTCATAAGCTTCATAGAGCGATTCACTGGGTCCTTGCTTGAAAGAAGAAATATCCAATCGAAGCTTTGCAGCTTTATTAGGTGGGAAGTACCTCCCAAGGAACTTGTCGAGCATTTCGGCCCATGTGCGAATGGATCCCAATGGAAGTGAAGTTAACCACCTATAGGCTCCTTCTCTCAAGCTAAAGGGAAACAATCTCAATCTAATGGCGTCATCAGATGCCCCATTGATCTTGAACATGTTGCAAATCTGGACAAACTTGGCGATATGAGCGTGAGGGTCTTCATCTGGCCTTCCATCAAATTGAGCTGTATTCTGGATCATAGTCATGGTGCTAGGCTTGATCTCGAAGTTATTCATGTTCACATTAGAGGGGTGCACGCTGAATTCTTCCCCCGTATAGTGAGACCTCTCATATTCGGATAGTGTAAGCCGCCTCCCTGCCATGATCGGAATTTCTTTAACCTCCAAACTACCTTCGGTGGGTATGAAGTTCTCCAGCCCCGAAGAGGGTCCGGGATTTAATTCCTCCACTTCTCTCAACCTTCTATGGAATGCTCGATCAATTTCACTGTCGGCTTTGACAAGACCCTTAGGGTTCTTTCGGGTCATACATCAACACCTCGCAATGAAGAATTGAGGAAAATTAGCAATCACGAGAGAATTAAACTGAAATAACAACTAAGATGCTAAAAGACACTGTGCCACCAAACAATTATTAAAACAAAGTAAAAACTAAAAGTAAACGACTAGATTAATAAACTCCTAGTTTTCCTAGTAGTCCTAAATCTCCCCGGCAACGGCGCCAAAAACTTGATGCGTTCTAACCGCAACTGTACGGGTCGGATCAAGTAGTAAAGTGGACTATTGAAAAGTCGGGTATCGAATCCTCAGGGAGAAAGAAAATACTAGTACTAATTAATTGTCTATTATCTAGTTAATCAATTCGGGTTGATGATACTAAATCTAATTCTAAAGCTAATGAAGCAAATTAACAAGTGCAATTGATCTTGAAGATGTCAATGGATGAAGGGGGATACTTGGGTGATTGAATCCCCTTTGGATTTCCTTAGATGTGGATAATGCTCTCTATGTTGAATCTTGGTGAATCATTGGCCAAAGGTTCCTAATACGATTTCATCCCCTCGCTCGAGGGTGATTACTCAACCTAGTACCCTCATTAGTTAAGTTCTAGGGAACCTATCTCTTGGAAGGACTAAGGGAATAAGACATCTAAAGGAGTTGCTCGCCTTAGTACCCGGGCTCCCAGTGTACTCCTAGCCCTCTCTATTGAAGTTTGTCTACACGCGGGGAGTGCGCTCGCTTCTTCCCCCACATGGACTAGAGAAACCTCTCCGGGCTCTCGCAATGTAGAGAGGTTAATACTTTCACCATACAATACATTCAATAAACCATAATGCATTCAACCAAGCAATCAACATAGAAGAGACAATATCAAATAACCATAATCCAAAGGTTCATCAACACCCAAGTATCAAAAGTTTAGCTCTCCATCATTGGAGAGTTACAATCAATGTCAAAAGAGAAATCAAACACAAGATTCATGAAACAAACCCTTGATGATGACCGTTTGTGGATTTCCTCTTTCTCTCTGGCCCCTTCTTCTTCTCTTTAGCCCTCTTGAGCCTTCTCTTCTTCAATCTCCCCCATGATGCCTCAAAACCCTCTTTTACATCTCTATTTATACCCCCCTCTAGGGTTTTGGGTGTATTTCCCTACTCTACCCTCGATTTGGCCGAAATCACAGCTGCAGTTTTACGATATACGACCCAGTATGTGTTTCATACGACCCCGTACATACCTTATACGGACACCTATACGGACTATCGTACGGGGTCGTATACCTCTCAGGTCCTCGCGGTAATGCGGGTCTTGTCAGTCCGTTCGTGAGTCCGTATGAATCCCCAGGTCCATACGGGTCCGTATGTGACTCCGTATGGACTTTCTTCCAGCTCCGTTTCGCTTACTTTTGCCCGCATTCTCTCGAAAACGCTTCCTTTCTCTCGAGATGGCTGTTTTCTTCAAAAAACAAAGCCTTTTTAAGCACCGGCGGGCCAACATTCCTCCAAAACATAAGATAATATGCATGAATTTCATATATAAATGATGCTCATTTGAACACTTATCACATTTCCAAAAAATTTACAATCATTCACTTATGTAATAACACTAAGTGACATATTGATCATGGCCGGTATGCTTCATCTTCTTGCCATCTTTTATTTTGCTGTAGTAGTAAAGTGGGATAACGGTGGGATGACATCTATCAGCGATCATCTCTTCCAGAAATATAGTCATCATGCTTGAACTTGCGCTGAAACTTCAACCAGTTAAGAAAAGAGCTACAGGAGGGAAATCTTGAACTTGGCAATATGACAAGCAAGACCCTTCATTTCTTATATTATGAAGCAACTCCATGAATCCAGTTGTACCATCCGCTGTTGAAGGTGATCCTTTAGTTTTCCAATACACTTGAAGTAAGCACATGAACTTCTCCAACAAGTTGGTATCACTGGTCTTCCCTATTTTAGGAAAATGAAATGAGAGCATAGACCCTTTCTGAAAAGAAGTTCTCTCTTTGGCTTTACAACTCCCTATCATGTTCTAGAAGACCAGCCCTAGCATATGAAGGCTTTGAAAACATTGGACAATCAGCATTAGACTGATATGCTATTTGTAAACCCCTTCCATAACATCTAAATCATTTGAGTACTTTTCAACTTCTTTGAACACAGGGTCCTCAATAAGGTGAGTCAAGCGGCGCCTGAGATATAACGTCAAATGAACCAAAGGAAAATCCATTACTACAACAGAGACACTGTTGCTCGTCCTACTCACTTTGTACACCACAAGTAACAGTTTGACAATTTCTCAGCAGAGCAAATATCTCCCATTGATTCAATCAACCCATTGAGACATGGAGGCAGGAACTACTTGAGGGCCGGGGCCTGCTCATAGGCGAGTCAACGAGTGAAGGATGGTGTTGATAGAGCTCTTGAATGGCCGATAGTTGAAAGTCTTGGTCATGATGAATCTCTCCATGATCTTTCTCACTAATCTGGCTTCTCCGCAGGTGCAGATCAGGATGTTGAATGGCTTTAAGCTCCTTGGCGTCGGCAAAGATCTTCAAATTGAGGTTGTAGACGTGGGTT
This sequence comes from Dioscorea zingiberensis, assembly GCA_026586065.1. Classification (NCBI taxonomy): domain Eukaryota; kingdom Viridiplantae; phylum Streptophyta; class Magnoliopsida; order Dioscoreales; family Dioscoreaceae; genus Dioscorea; species Dioscorea zingiberensis. The sequence continues at coordinate 32,743,649 of CM048824.1, forward strand.
TGGTGCTTATAATCGTGTTGATGGCTGGCCCATTTGAAGAATTTGAAGGTAAGCTTGGCGGATCAGAGCTTGCTGGCGGCGAGATGAGGTAGAGGACTTCGCCGACGAGCGGACTGTTGAGCTTCGGGTGGAGCTCGTCGAGCGCGGAACGGGCATTGCAGCCGGGGCCATCTTGCTGAAGGGTGTGATCGGCTTCGGAACAGATGCTCTCGATAATTGGCCTCTAGTTGGTCATCTTCACCTTTATCGGAGATACCGCTGACATTGGTTTCGTCGTTTGACCGGTAGCCGGAATTTTAGAGGTGGCGGCGAGGTCCAGCAGAGGGCTTGTTACTTTGCCTTCTTCTCCAGCGATGGTGGGGGTAATGGTGACTTTCCCAGCTCCCGGCTGACCATAGAGCAGCATGTGAGGGCAATTGGCTGTCTCAAGGGTGTTTGTTCTCGTCTTGGTGGGCGACGTCCTTCACCTGCCCCAGGCGGTACTCCCCCACCTATGGCGAACTCGGAGACATAGGCGCCACCGGCAATGGCAGGATGTGGTCTAGTTCGGCATTGGTAGGCACCGAGGGCATCGATCTCAAAGGGGGTCCTGTTGGCGATTGCCCAAGAGTCAAGAGGGGGAGCGTTCAATCCGAGGCGGCGGCGGTGGGCAGTGGGATGGATCAGCGGCGCCGGAGTAGTGGTGGAGAAGGCTCCTTCAGTGGCTTGGTGCAGGGATGCAAAGAGACCGGCAGCGGCGATGCTCGAGTGGATCAGCGGCGCGACGTCGGGCGTCAGCGACAGGCTTCAGCGGTGGAGCTTCAATGACGATGGTGGCCGGATCTGGTCTGTTATTAGAGGGCGGCGGTGGCGATCGGCGGCTTGGCAGAGGCGCAGAGAAGGAGAACATCCTTTTTTTTATTTTCATTTTATTTTTTATTTCTATAATATATATATATATATATATATATATATATATATATATATTAAATAGCATATATCACTCTCCTTTTTTTTTCCTGCTTATGACTCCCCATCCTCACTCTCCCTCATATCTATGTGTACTTATGTCCCCTTGAAGCTTCACGACGAACCAGAACCGGGTGGGGGATCTAAGGCTTTATTACATATATATCATAAAAAGGAAAGGAAAATCACCTTTTATGGTTTCCTTCTCTGCTAGAGACAATCAGAAGATCAAAGCCTTCTCCTCCTTTTTGTCTGAGTGAGAGCCAAAGATAAAACAAATCCAAACCCTTTCTCTGTCTTTTTTCTCCCTTTTTAAAAGATTCGTCTCTTCTCTTCATCCTTATCCTCACAGAAGTTAAACCCCTCCAGTGAAATCACAACCCCCTAACAACTAGATAGGATCAAAGTTTAAAATTTAATTAAATTAAATTTTTAATTTAATTAAATCTTAAACTAAACCTCGCCTCGAGATTGATATTCCCATGATGCCTTGGGATTAGCATTTTTTTAATTATTATTATTATTATTATTTTTTAGCCTCGAGATTTGTTTTTGGAGGCAATTTCGAGATTTGGGATTACCTCGAGATATGTTCTCAGGGGTAATTTTGTAATTTGCATTTTTCTCGAGATATGTTTTCAGGGGCAATTTTGTAATTTGTATTTGCCTCGAGATATGTTCTCAGGGCAATTTTGTAATTTGCATTTGCATCGAGATATGTTCTCGGGGGCAATTTTTGTATTTGAGGTATAACCCAAATAAGTTATTTGAAGAGGGAATTTTAAATCAATTAAGATTAGGACATTTAAATTTTATTTCTAAATATATCCACATTAGGATTAAGATATATTTTAATTTTATTTAAGGGTTAAAGACATTTTTGGTCCCTGAAAACGGGACCAATGTTCATTTCCATCCCAAAATTCAAAATTTGTTCAATATGGTCCCTATGTATTGCATATTTTGACATTTTGGGTCCTTATATATTCCGTATTTTGGCATTTTTGGTCCCTATTGCTGACGTGGCGGTCATGTGGAATACCAATGAAATGCATATAATCTTTTTATTATTATGTTTAGGTCGTTATTTTGCTGATGTGGAGTGATAAGTGTCAGTATATGCTGATGTGGACCGTATAGAACAAATTTTAAATTTTTGGGATGGAAATGAACATTGGCCCTGTTTTCAGGGACCAAAAATGGCTTTAACCCTTTATTTAAATTGGGATTTGGGTTCTATTAGGACATATGTTATATTATTTATATATAAACAACGATAGGGATAATTTTGAACAAAAGCACGTAATATTTAATGATCTTCAGCTGACATACTAGTTGAATGTTCTTAGCCCTCATCATCATCATCATCATGATCATCATTAATTGCCGCATCATCATCATCATCATCATCTTGATCATCTTCATCACCATCATCATCATCATCATCATCATCTTCTTCTTCTTCTTCTTCTTCTTCTTCTTCTTCTTCTTCTTCTTCTTCTTTTGCTTCACATTCCTCTCCTCCTTCCTCATCCTCCTCATCATCAACTTCTTCAAAACCACCATGATGAATCATTCTTGCATTGTCAATATCTTCCGAATTAGTGGCATTTAATAGTCTAGGCACTTCAACATGTTGATAAACCCCTTTATTTAAATCAGGTACTTCTTGGTCACTGGTAGGAAAGTGAAACCTACTTCTTGCCTTGGTTTTGAACACAACCCACTAATTCCGACGATGAGGACTTGTTGAGGGATAAGGACCGTAATAAACTTGGTGACATTGCTCGGCTAATACAAATGGTTCATTACTACCAAGTATTGATTTATAATTAACCTCCACAAGCCCATGGTGAGCATCCACCCGAACTCCTTTATCTGTATCATTCCAGTAGCAATTAAAAAGTACAATACGGTTTTGAGCCCCGAAATACTCCAACTCAATTATATCTATCAAGACACCATAAAAGTCCCGATTATAATCATTATAACAATTTCGTTTCATGCATACACCGCAATTCAGTGTCGACCGATTACGGCTATATTCTTTAGTATAAAACCTGAATCCACTCACAAAGTAACCTTTATAGCAGATTACCAAACGAGATGGACCATGAGCGAGTTGAGCAATACGACGATCAATTTCGGAATAATTCTCTTCGACCTAGGAGAAATATCGAACTTCAATAATTTCTAACTAGATGAAAAGCAAAATGATAAAGGAGGACATATAGTTTGATACATACATATTGCTTAAACCATGATTTAAATTTGGTCTCTCGTGCTTTCTCCAATTCCTTATCAGTAACATGTGGGTTATTCCTCCTCACCATTTCATCGAATGTCTTTAATCATATGATATACAAAATATGGTAAACAATATTTTCCAACAAATAAGGAAGTTGAGCTAAAAAATAAATATTACTCACTCAATATATGGAACCATTTCTTCACAATTCATCAGAACATAAAATTCTGCAGCCAAATACTCATTTGTTGTCAGATTTTTTTCGGTCCCAAGGGTCGTCCTAGATGTTTGAAAATTGAAAGACGTCCCATGGGATCCACTTCACCTCTGTCACATTACGTGGCACTTGAGTAAATCTTGTTTCGACATCCTCTTCGAAATATAAGGTACAAAATGATGCAATTTCCTCAATGATATATGCTTCACATATAGACCCTTCAACACAAGCAAGATTTTTCACTTTATTTTTTAATTGATATAGAAACCTACTTATATATAGCCAAATAAAGTTAATTTCTGTCACGCGCCGTCCCGGATTCCAAGCCCCAAGTAGAGTCAAACTCTACTCGAATACAAGGCCTAAGTGTAATTTAGCAGATAACAGAAAACAACAGAAACATAATAATAACCAGTCAAAAGGTATCAAAACCATAGTGTCCATAAGCTCTACATAAAGTCAGGCCCTACAAGGGTCCTACATAGCAAATGTCTCACACAACAAACGGGAGAGATCCTCATACCTCAGTAAACACCCTGACTCCTGTCAGCCTCCCTGGCACCGGCCCTCTATACCTCGGGATCTGGAAAAAGAAAGGAAGAGCAAGCGTGTAAGCTTTCAAATGGAAAGCCCAGTAAGTACCCCGTGGGATCACAAAAGACATGATATAACAACATGTAAAATAAAGGGACTACATCCCTAAGAAAGTAATGCTAGGAGTCTACCACAAGTTAAAACAGTTGTACGACCCCTAGCAACAGAAGTCCTCATGCTCTGTGTTGAGTTTCAAAGAAAGCTCAAGGATTACCCTCGGTCAGCGTATCCAGCTAAGCACTGTAAACACGACCCTCCGGTCGTAAGTCGGTATTGCCACCTCTCATACGTGTCGACACGGCCAGCGTACCATTCCCACTGACGGGTAGGACAACTAGAGTATCGCCCCTCTACCGTGGTAAGCAGAAACGCCAGGGTTTCCCATCCCTAAACGTTTCCCTAACGGAGCCCCCACGCTCCACTGAGTCCGGGAAGTAGACCAGTAACAAATCAGGGATACCAACATCCCGAAATAATCAAACATGCTCAACAAGAATGAAAGCAAAGAGATAGCATGTATGAGCATAACAAACATGATAGCAAAGTACAAAAAACTCCGAAAAGTTGGTACAAGGCAAGTGTACTTACTTTTAACAAGAACTGGAAATCTTCCTAGTCTCCTCCTGACGTGTCTCTAAGTCTCCACGACAGTATCTGCTAACAAAGTTTCTATTAGTGTCAAGGTTCTAATAAGGACCCTACGTTCCTAGATGTATATGTATGTCTCTCACTCTTTGGGGTTTTAGCCCAACTAAACGGATCCCAGAGACCGTTTATTTCGTTACCAACCCATTTTCCTTAATTCCAAGCCCTTAGTTGACTCTCAACCCAAACTTGGTCAACTTAGGTCAACCGGTCAACTTGACATTTATTTGTCATGGGTTGAAATCTATTTGATCATCTTTAGTCACTCTAACTAAATTGGGCCTACTTAAATTGGTCCACCAAACCCATTGGACTTGATAGGCCTAGCCTTATTTATTTAAACACCAATAGTTCACTACGTGGTTAGCCATATCTGAGTGGTTAAGGCTCACTAAAAGGGTTTGGATGGTCTTGGGTTCAATCCCACCCCCTATAACCCCTTTTTTCATTTTTTACTTTTATTTTACCTATTACTATTATTATTATTTTTTTTATAACCTGGTTAAACCAAACCTGGTTTACTGAACCATTTTTCTTTTGAGCCAACCCATTGACCAAATCACTTACTTAACCCCTTTAAGTTGATTGAACCCAATTAATTTACTTTTCAACTTTAGACCCATTTAGATCCATTACCAAATATTAGAATTAGGTCAACATAACCTAATTTATTTGTCTAATTAACCAATTAGCTCAATTCATGGATTAGACCAAAACCATTTATCTTGGCTAACCCATTTACTTTACTTATCCCAAATCAATTGTCCAACTTAATCAAGTTAACTAGATTTGGATCAAATCAATTTAACTAATAGACTAACCCTAGTCAAGTAAATAAATTAACTCTTTAATCAAAACTAAAGTATTTGATTTAATTAACCAATTAATTAATTTATTAATTAATAAATTTTAATTTTCTCTCTCTCATCTTGTTCTCGACCTGTACCCCGGCGGAGCTCGTGGAGTTCGTCGGCGAGTCAGCAGGTGACCGAAATCTCACCGGTGGTAATCCTCCACTCGGCCGGGAGCACTCTTGGCATATTGGGTTCGCCTGTGGAAGGCTGCAAGCCACGTTCCCCTCCACCGAAACTCAGATCCTCGCCCGACCAGCTTCTCTATCTCCGGCGAGCCTAACTTGATGCCAATACGCTTGCACTACCGTTCTAAAGAGTACAAGAGAGAACAAAAGCTTACCGGAGAGTTGTTTGGGCCGCTAGCTCCACCAAAAGCCCTCTATCAACCCGCGAGCATTCACTGTCTTCTCCGGCGAGCTCGGCCGCGTTACTGTGAGTTGCACCCACCACTGACCTCCAGTCTCAACCTCCTCCTCCTCCGCAAAATGTTCACGACGGTGAACGCGAGCCCGGCGATCACTGGCAGGAGCCTCTGATCCTCTCCGATCACAGCTCACCGAAAAGATTTTTCTCCGCGATATTATCCTTCGCTCAGTGCCTCTGCAAGTCGTGGAGACCTCCATTTTAAAGACGAAAGAAAAACAAAGCGGTCGCGACCTCCACGGGTCCGTTGACGTGGGCCGTTCTCCTCACAGTAACGGGCAAAAGAGGCGAGACCAGCGGTGGCTTATGTGGCTGAGGGTAATGGAGGCCATGCCTCGTGATCAGAATTCCCGGATGGACGGTGGGGATCCCTGGGGTAAATCCAACGGCAGGGGATAAACCCTGATGCCTCGAATCCGACAACGCCCAAATCGATCGCCAAGATCATCCAGATTTTAACGGAAGGATCGTCTCCATCAGCCTCGCATCCAACACCAGCCAGATGATCTCCCCTCAGCTCGCCACGTGGCTCCACGGATGGCTTAATAACTCACCGCGATTAGCACACATCCTCGACGATTTAATCTTTGTCGTTGAACAATTTATATAAGTTTTTCTCTGGATAATTTATCCAGAGGTCCCTGAACATTCTTAGGTTACACTTTTGTCCCTTCTCTATTGGAGAGGGACAATTCCTCTTAGGTCGTCAAAGCTTTTAGAAATTACAGATAGGTCCTTATGACCCTCCATTCACCCTAATTAGGGTTCACACCTTTTAAATTTCTACTTTTCCCCCACTTAATTAACCCATTTAATTACTTAGGGAATTCCCTTAATTAATCAATTAATTAAAGAACATTTAAACAAACATTTATTATTATTATTATTAATTTTTTTACTCAAAATAAAATCTTGGATTTTAAAATCCTCCCCCCTTACAATAATTTCGTCCCCGAAATTCCAACCCGTATTCACAAGGTTGCAAATAGATATGGGTAACGTTTCCTCATATCCTCTTCACGTTCCCAGGTCGCTTCTCGCTCATTGTGGTTGTTCCACCTCACTTTGACAAAGGGAATGGTTCTATTCCTCAACTGCTTGTCCTCCCGGCTCAAGATAGCCACAGGGCGTTCCTCATAGGACATATCCTCTTAGACTTCCACAGTAATCTGGGGAATCACTCGAGATGGTCACAAATACACTTCTTTAGCATGGGATATGAAACACATCGTGAACCTGAGCAAGGTCTTGATGTAGGGCCAACCTGTAGGCCACAGCTCCTATACGCTCCAAAATCTCAAAGGGTCCAATATAACGTGGGGCAAGCTTCCCACGCCTTTCAAATCTCACAATCCACTTCATAGGAGACACCTTCAGGAATACTGGATCCCCCACCTGAAACTCCTGATCAATACATTTTTGACCTGCATAACTCTTCTGTCTGCTTTGAGTAGCCTTAAGTCTCTCTCTCTGGTCATCCTAACATGATCCTCTGTTTGCTTAATAAAATCTAGTTTTTCAAGCGTCTTTTCAGCCACCATTTTCTTTTTACTCACATCTCCCAAACAAATAGGTGTTTGGCACTTCCTCCATAAAGTGCCTCATATAGAGCCATCTGGATGCTTGCCTACTCTTATTGTAGGCAAACTCTACTAGACTCAGACGCTCATCCCAAGACCCCGTAAAATCCAACGCACATGTTCTCAGCATGTCCTCCAACACCTTGATGGTCCTTTCTGACTAACCCTCAGTCTCTGGGTGAAAAGCTGCACTAAATGCCAAACCTGTGCCCAGAAAAGTGTCTAGACTCTCCCAAACCCTCGAGACGAATCTGGTGTCATGATCAGAAGTGATCGATACTGGTACTCCATATAGTCTGACAATCTGATTAATTTATAGCCGGGGCAACTTCTCCAAGGATGCACCCGTCCTCAAACGTATGAAATGTGCTGACTTAGTCAAGCGGTCCACTATAACCCAAATTGACTTGTTACCTCTTTGAGTACGAGGCAACCCTGATACGAAATCCATATTGATATGTTCCCACTTCTACTCTGGAATGGGTAAGGGTTGCAAAGTTCCTGCTGGCCTCTGATGCTCTGCCTTCACCAATTGACAGGTGATGCATTGAGCCACAAACTATGCGACCTCTCGCTTCATACCCTTCCACCATAAATGATTTTTCAATCCCTTGTACATCTTGGTACCACTAGAATGAATGGTATAGCTGGAATAATGGGCCTCCTCAAGAATCTCCCTCCTCAGCTCGGGGACGTTGGGCACACAAATTCGATCATCAAATCTAAGAGTACCATCCTCGTGCACTCTAAACCGTGTCCGCTCTCCCAAGAAAATCTGCCCCCTAATCTCCTCCAGATTAGGATCCAGCCTTTGTGAATCTCTAATCCTCTCCAACACCAAGGGTCGGATATGCAAGCTGGCCAAAGTGGCATCCATCTCTGGTAAAACAACCTTTAACTCGAGCCTCCTCAAGTCCTCTAACAGAGGCCTCTGAGCTGTCAACAATGCGGCAACTCCATAGCTAGACTTCCTACTCAATGCATCAGCCACCACGTTAGCCTTGCCCGGGTGGTAATGGACACTCAAGTCATAGTCCTTAATCAGCTCTAACCAACGCCGCTGTCTCATGTTCAACTCCTTCTGAGTGAAAATGTACTTGAGCCTCTTATGATCGGTGTATATCTCACAAGGTACACCATAGAGGAAATGCCGCAAGATCTTTAGAGAAAACACGATCGCTGCCAACTCAAGATCGTGGGTGGGGTAATTCTCCTCCAAAGGCTTAAGCTGATGGGAAGCATATGCAATAACTCGCCCGTCCTGCATCAAAACATACCCCAAGCTAGTCTTGCACGCATCACTGTAGGATGTATACTCGCCCCTTCTTTGATACAAAGCCAGACTGGTGCGGATATCAATCTCTGTTTCAATTCCAGGAAGCTCTTCTCGCAAGATTCTGTCCAAACAAATTTGGTGCCCTTTCTGGTCAATCTGGTCAAAGGTGCTGCTATGACAGAGAAACCCTCAACAAACCTCGGATAATAACCTGCTAACCCCAAAAAGCTCCGTATCTCCCGAACTGTGGTCGGTCTCTTCCAATTGACGACTGCTTCAATTTTCTAGGGGTCTACAAAAACTCCAGCTCTGCCGAACACGTGCCCCAAGAAAGCAACTCTATCCAACCCGAACTCATACTTGGAGAACTTGGCATAAATTTGGTGCTGCCTCAAAGTCTCTAGCACAATCCTCAAGTGCTCCTCATGAGTCTGAAGGCTACCTGAGTATACAAATATATCGTCGATGAAAACCACCACAAATTGGTCCAAGTACTGTCGGAATACCAGGTTCATTATATCCATAAACACTGACGGGGCATTAGTAAGCCCAAACGGCATCACCAAAAACTCATAGTGCCCATATCTAGTACGAAAAACGCTCTTTGGAATGTCAGCTTCCTTGATCCGTACTTGATAGTACCCGAATCTCAATTCAATCTTAGAGAATACCTGAGCTCCCTGCAGCTGATCCAATAGATCGTCAATCCTAGGGAACGGGTACTTGTTCTTCACAGTTACCTTGTTCAACTCTCTATAATCGATGCACAACCTCATCGATCCATCTTTCTTCTTAACAAATAAAACAGGTGCTCCCCAAGGTGACATGCTGGGTCTTATAAAACCCTTCTCCAACAACTCCTCCAGCTGGGTCTTATAATTCCTTCATCTCTGCTGGAGCCATTCTATAAGGAGCCTTAGACACAGGAGCTATACCCGGAACAAAATCAATCGAGAACTCCAGTTCTCTTTCTGGGATAGTCCTGGTAAGTCTTCAGGAAACACATCTGGATACTCCTTCACCATCGGGACATCTGTGACTACGGGTCCAACCTCCTGCTTCGCCTTAGAGATAGACGCCAAATAACCAATGTACCGACCTCTGAGTAATCCCCAGGCCTAGAGAGTTGAGATCTCCTGCACTAGGGAGCTTGTCTTGCTACCATAAAAGGTGAACTCTTCATCTCCCGACACCTTGAAGACTACCCTCTTCCCACGATAGTCCACCACTGCGTATATCGAAGAAAGCCAGTTCATCCCGAGGATCACATCGTAATCCTTCAGGTCTATCACATACAGATTTGCAGGTAACTCCCGCCCCTCAATCACTACTAGGCATGCCCGTACAATCCTACTCACCAACTTGGCAGCTCCTACTGGGGTCTCTATACTCAACTCATAAGGTAGCTCTATAAAAGGCAAAGTGTGTCTCTGTGCAAATCGTGCAGATACGAAAGAGTGTGTGGCACCCGGATCAAATAAAGTGCATGCATAAAAAGAACTAATTAAGATAGTACCTGCGACTACATCAGCTGATGCCTGCGCCACCTCAGTCGTCAGGTGGTAAACTCGTCCGTGCGTCATAGGCCTCTGTTGCAGCTGGGGCTAGCTAGGACTGGAAGGTTGTCCTGATGTCGCCTTCCCCTTTTTATCGGCCCCTTGTGGCCTAGGTGGTGGTCCAACCGACTGTTTAGATGCCTGCTGTGATCCCTGGACTCCACCAACTACACTCTGTCCTGTCTGACGCTGAGGGTACTGGGCTTTCTTGTGATCAAGACTTAGGCATACAAAACAACCCCCAGTAAGCCTCGGGCACTGATACTTCTTGTGCGGCCCCTTGCACTCAAAACATCGGATAGTCTGAGCTACTCTAGTCGTGTAAAATCCAAGGATATCATGAAAATAAAAGAAAAATCTGTTTAAATTCCTTCTAAAGTGGATTAAACTTTTTGGAATATTAGAGGAAATTTTCCTAAGGAATTAAATGGGAGAAAATGAAAATTTAAGGATAAATACCCTAATTAGGGTTAATGTAGGGTCCGAAGGACCTTTTGGTAATTTCAAAAGTATCAAGGACTAAAGGGAAATTGTTCCCTCTCACATGGATGGACCAAAGAGTAATTCAAAAAGAGATACGGATCTCTGGAAAAAAATTTCGGGAGTCAACGGATAGGATTAGAAGACCGTGGAAATCGCGCTATCGCGAGGCATTATAATGGCTATGGTATAGCTACGTGTCGAGCCGCGATTTAATCTATCTGATCGTGGATCAGATGCGAGGTAAGGGGAAATGGTTTGGTGGGAGTAGTCCCACGGTGCGGGCTCACAGTAGCCACCCGTCTAGAGATGAGACCCCATCACGCGGCGATGAGAGGAGATCAGGCCGTTAATCGTGGTGAGATCAGAGCTGTTAATCAGAGGGAGTGTTAGATCCGAGGTTTTGGAATTGAATCTCAGCCATTGAAGTGGATTAAGAGATCCTCACCCCACATCCGAGAGACCAAAGCTCAAGGCATCTCCCCCGTTTCTCAGCGGCCTGAAACCAACCGCGCGCGAGCCTCGCCGGTTCTTCCGTGCGTTACGTGTGGGGATACCGGTCGTCGGTCGGTAGGGAGCGGTGAGACATTGGCGACGCTTGGACTGGCGTCCCGAGCCCTATAAAAGGGGCACTCCATCCACCGTCCTGGCACACAACAGCCGAGCTTCTCCACTCTCCGGTGAGGTGTCAGTCGGAAGAAGAGAAGCTGTTCTGGTGAAGGCCGTTACTAGGCGACCACAGAGAAGTGCGAGAGCAATCGTGTTAGGGTTCCGGTGAAGCAGGACGCCAGGCCCGCGACTAAGAAAGGGAGTCGCGGCTGACGATCGCCGGAAAATCCAAACACCTTCAACCGGTGCCGGGAAGCTCTATGTTGGTATCAAACAACTTCCACAACTCTTCCGGTAAGTTGCTTCCCCCTCCTGAGGCCTTATAGTAATGCGCATATGAGTGTGTCGGGTGGGGTTCGTCGGAAACGAAGAAGGAGACCGGCCGGAGGACTTGAACTCGGTGGAAGCAGAGCCTGCACTCTCTACGGAGGGTCGTGACGCATTGAAAGCAGGCTTGCCGAAAGGAGCCTGACGCCGGTGGAGCTCCGGTCAAATGCAGGATCGTCGGTGCAGCCTGGCGAGGTCTCGGTCGCGCGAGTGAGAGGTTGAGGAAGAAGTTGAAAATAATAATAATAATAATAATAATAATAATAATAATAATAATAATAATAATAATAATAATAACTAAGTAAATAGAGTAATGGATAATAGAAATAATATTGGTTGATTATTTTATTTCCAGCTTTAGAAGTGTGACAAAAATTGCTCTATAGGACAATTTAATAGGTGGTTAATAATTCCATGAAAACATATAGATGTAACAACTTATTTAAGTAGATAATTTTTCATGTGCTATTATATGTGTGACGATTAATTGATTAGTTTTGTATAGTTACAATAACTATATGGTACTATAGTTGTGACAAAATCAATTAACTAGTAGCGGTGAATAAATAATTTGAACTATATGAGTGTGACATATTTAATTCGATTAATCAACTAGGTTTATTTAAAGATCTTGAAAGGATTTTAGATCTTGGTAGTGAGGCAAATTAATAGAATAATTCATTATATGGGAAGATATAATTATTCTATGTGAGGCAAATTAAATTGGTTAATTGTTAATTAACCAACGAGAATAACTTTTACAGTGTAACAAATTTATTTGAACCAATGATTGGAATGATTTGAGAGGTTAATAAGGTTTGGACTCGACAAGTAGACTAGAGTTGACTAAGTTTGACCAAGTTGGGTCTAAGGTGAACTAAAGGACATGGAAACAGGGGGATAAGAGCCAGTAATCCGAGAGATGGTCTTTAGGACCCGTTAGTGGGCCCAGGCCCAACAGAGTCGATAGACATGCATGTGTAACTAGAGACTCGTTGAAATCTTGACTCTAATAGAGCCTATGTATGGCAGATACTCTCGGGGAGACGTAAGGCATTCCAAGGGATTCTAGGAAGACTTTTAGTCTCACTAGGAGGTAAGTACACTTGCCTAGTTCCCACCCGGTTTCGGGTTTTCTTGGACTTGCTTATGTTTTCTTGTTACATGTCTTACTGTTGTCATACATGCTATTTGTATCTGTTTAGATTCCTGTTGAGCATGTATGCTTGTTTCGGGATGTTGGTGTCCCTGTTTGCTATGGTCTACTGCCCGGACTCAGTGGAGCTAGGGGGCTCCGATAGGGGAATGTTCAGGGACTGGACCCCCTGGCATTTCTGCCTGCCTTGCCAGAGAGGCGAATCTCTGGTGGTCTTACCTGTCAGTGGGCGTGGTACACTGACCGTGTTAACACATATAAGAGGTAGTTCTACCAATTTGCGACCGGAGGGTCGAACGACCAGAAGGTCGTGCTTACAGCAAGTAACTGGACATACTGGCCGGGAGTGATCCTTGAGTTTTCTTTGAAACTCTCTACAGAGCCCGAGGGTTTCTGTATCAGGGGTCGTATCTTTGGATTGTTCGGGTAGACCCCTAGGATTGTGTTTCTTGGTATTGTGATCTCATTGATTGACATATTGTCTACTTATGTCTTTGTATCCCCGCAGGGGTACTTACTGGGCTTTCCATTCGAAAGCTCATGTGTTTTGCTATTTCTCTTTTTCAGACACCGAAGTTTAGTGGGGTGGAGCTTGAGCAGAGGTCACGAGGAGATCCAAGGTCTGGGAGTCTCCTTTATCTTTTATTTTGTAAGCTTTACTTGTGTAGGACCCATATAGGGACCAGACTATGTATAGGGCCATGGACCCTGATGACTCTATGTTCCTTTGAACTTGAGTTTAATTTATATTATGGAATGTTATCTGCTTATCACATTTAGGCCTTGTATTTGAGTCGAGTTTACCTCTACTTGAGTACGGCCGGTCTGTTGACGTGCTAGAGGTCCCGGGATCCGGGTCGGGGCATGACAAGCCGACAACCCTTTGCCTCCAGACGAGGCTGTAGGCCCTGTTGGCTTACTATATAGGCGGTACTTGTGATCAGACCTACGTCGTCCTGAACTCTTTCCTGATGCCTATCCCTGACTGTTAGGCCCTTTGTCCTTCTTCAACTTCTGGGACGACCCCTGGGCGTCCCCTTGACAGGAGGCCTCAATGTACTTGGCCCTAGCTACCACCTCAGTATAGGTCTTAAACATGTGCCCAGTCACAATATTTTTCAGAGTTGGCCGTAGTCTAGCCTCAAACTTAATCACACTACTTTCCTCAGTAGGGACCATATCAAACAGAAAGCGGGCCAGTCTATCAAACTCTGTCTCATATTGCTCCACAGTCGAGCTGCCTTGAACAAGCTCAGAGAACTGCTGTCCCAACTGCACCAAATGCCCCCTAGAGAAATACTTAGCGAAGAAGGCAACCCTGAACTCCTCCCAAGTCTGGTAGGGCTCACCCTTCTTTAAACTTATTTCCCCAAAATACCAGTCCTCGACCGGTCCTTGAAACATATAAACAGCTTTCCAGATCTTCTCCGCCTCAGTTGCCTGAAAGATCTCAAATGTCTTCTCCATTTCTTTAATCCACAACTCAGCCGCGTGAGGGTCAGCGGCTCCCTCAAAAGGTCGGGGAGATTGCCTCCTGATCTTCCCTAGTAATCCTCTACTAGTAGTGGGGGTGGCAGGTGTAGGTGGAGGTGGTGCCCTTTGCTGCCTAGTCTCCTGGATCAGTCCCATCATCTCTCGCATGAGATCTAGCATACTCATGGGGGGTACCTCCCCCCTGGGATCTGGGACCTCTACCAGAGGCACCTCAGCGTTGGATTTTGCAGGCACCTTCTGCTCCACCTCCCTCTCCTCCAAAGATGGGGGTACTTCCCCATCCTGAGGACGCACCTCAACAGGCGGCTGTGGCACCTCTACTGTGCGAGGTCGCCCTTGCCTACCTCTACCTCGTCCTCCACGTCCATGGTTCATGGTCTAACTGTCAAATATTAACAGACTTACTTCACAAGCAATGACAAAAAAACTTTTATTTAAAGCAAACTTTGGAAAGAAACACAAACACAAGTAGTTCATATAACACTCAGGGTTTGTAAGACTACAACTTATTCAGAACATCATAAACTAGACCAATCATAATCTCTATCTGGGGACAGCGGGGTATAGATGTCGAGTGGCACGTGCTCGGAAGGCAGATATCCCCCTGCCTCCTGTGGTCCCCTACTAGGTTCCGGCGCACCACCTGGGCAGTACAAGGCAAGATGCTCGTCACTACCACATCTAAGGCACCTAATAGGAGGGTACCTGCATGCAGGCATCCAGTTCCCATATTCACCACATCGCTGGCATCTCACAATAGTAATCACATTAGGGGACGGGCCCCGAGCTCTAACCCCACACTACACTCCAAGACTCCTACGGTAGTCTTGGGCTCGGCCTACACGCCTAAGGTCCCTCGTGCTCACGTCCACCTGCCTCTGAATGATAGGGACCCTCTGACTCTCGTCCATCTGCCTCTGGACGAGCATCTCAACTATAGTCCGAAGTCTATCAATCCGTCGATTGGTAGCTTCAACAGCCCTCCTCAGCTCAGCGAGGATTCCCTCGGGAATCGGCGAGTCAGCATGAGGTGGGGGAGTGTTCTCTCGAACCGACTCCACCTCCTCTGATGATGCCTCCTGAAAGTATCGAGGTCCATGGTATTCACCTCCAGACATCTTTGCTACCTGCATTTAAAGGAAAGTGTTAATCTAACGGTCTACAAATTCTACTACCCATAACCCACACTCAGTCTAAACAACTAACTAAGGGCAACTAGGGTGTTAGTTATTTGCTTTAATCTAAACCCTGCTCTGATGTCACTTTAATCTGTCACACCCTGTCTCAGATTCCAGGCCCCGAGCACATGCACAGACCGACCGTACCCGACTAGAGTCAAGTTCTACTCGAATACAAGGCCTAAGTGTAATTTAGTAGATAATAGATAACAACAGAAACATAATCATAACCAGTCAAAAGGAATCATAACCATAGGGGTCCATAAGCTCTACATAAAGTCAGGCCCTACAAAGGTCCTACATAGAAAATGTCTCACACAACAAATGGGAGAGATCCTCAGACCTCAGTAAACATCCTAACTCCTATCAGCCTCCACGGCACCAACCCTCTATACCTCGGGATCTGGAAAAAGAAAGGAAGAGCAAGCGCGTGAGCTTTCAAATGGAAAGCCCAGTAAGTACCCCTGCGGGATCACAAAAGACATAATATAACAACATGTCAAATAAAGGGACCATATCCCTAAGAAAGTAACTCTAGGAGTTTACCACAAGTAAGAACAGCGGTACGACCCCTAGCAACAGAAGTCCTCATGCTCTGTGTTGAGTTTCAAAGAAAGCTCAAGGATCACCCTCGGTCAGCGTATCCAGCTAAGCGCTGTAAACACGACCCTCTGGTCGCTCGGCCCTCCGGTCGTAAGTTGGTAGTACCACCTCTCATATGTGTCGACACGGCCAGCGTACCATTTCTACTAACGAGTGGGACAACCGGAGTATCGCCCCTCTGGCGTGGCAAGCAGAAATGCCAGGGTGTCCCATCCATGAAAGTTTCCCTAACGGAGCCCCCACGCTCCACTGAATCCGGGCACTAGACCCATAACAAATCAGGGATACAAACATCCCGAAACAATCAAACATACTCAACAAGAATTAAAGCAAAGAGATAGCATGTATGAGCATAACAAACATGATAGCAAAGCCAAGAAAACTCCGAAGAGTTGGTACAAGGCAAGTGTACTTACCTTCATTAAGAAGTGGAAATCTTCCTAATCTCCTCCTTACATGTCTCTAAGTCTCCACGACAGTATCTGCGAACAAAGTTTTTATTATTGTCAAGTTTTTAATAAGGACACTACGTTCCTAGATGTATATGTATGTCTCTCACTCTTTGGGGCTTTAGCCCAACTAAACCGATCCTAGAGACCGTCTATTTGGTTACCGACCCATTTTCCTTAATTCCAAGCCCTTAGTTGACTCTCAACCCAAACTTGGTCAACTTAGGTCAACCGGTCAACTTGACATTTATTTGTCGTGGGTTGAAATCTATTTGATCATCTTTAGTCACTCTAACTAAATTGGGCCCACTAAAATGGGTCCACCAAACCCATTGGACTTGATCGGCCTAGCCTTATTTATTAAAACACCAATAGTTTACTACGTGGCTAGCAATGCCTGAGTGGTTAAGGCCCACTAAAAGGGTTTTGGTGGTCTTGGGTTCGATCCCACCCCCTATAACCCCTTTTTCATTTTATCCTTTTATTTTACCTATTACTATTATTATTATTTTTTTTTTATAACCTAGTTCAACCAAACCTGGTTTACTAAACCATTTTTCCTTGGACCCAACCCATTGACCAAATCACTTACTTAACCCCTTTATGTTGATTGAACACAATTAATTTACTTTCCAACTTTAGAGCCATTTAGATCCATTACCAAATTATTAGAATTAGGTCAACTTAACCAAATTTATTTGACTAATTAACCAATTAGCTCAATTCATGGATTAGACCCAACCCATTTATCTTGGCTAACCGATTTACTTTACTTATCCCAAATCCATTGTCCAACTTAATCAAGTTAACTAGATTTAAATCAAATCAATTTAACTAATGGACTAACCCTAGTCAACTAAATAAATTAACTCTTTAATCAAAACTAAACTATTTGATTTAATTAACCAATTAATTAATTAATTAATTAATAATTTTATTTTTCCCTCTCTCGTCTTCTTCTACACCTGTACCCCGGAGGAGCTCCCGGAGTTCGTCGGCGAGTCAGCAAGTGACCGAAACCTTACCGGAGGCAATCCTCCTCTCGGCTAGGAGCACTCTTAGCACATTGGGTTCGCCTGTGGAAGGCTGCAATCCACGCTTCCCTCCACCGAAACTCAGATCCTCGCCCGACCACCTTCTCCATCTCTGGCGAGCCTAACTCGATGCCAATACGCTTGCACTACCATTCTAAAGAGTACAAGAGAGAATCGAAGCCTACCGGAGAGTTGTTTGCGCCCCTAGCTCCACCAGAAGCCCTCTATCAACCCGCGAGGGTTCACTGTCCTCTCCTTTGAGCTCGGCCGCGTTACTGTGAGTTGCACCCACCACTGACCTCCAGTCTCAACCTCCTCCTCCTCCGCAAAACGTTCACAACGGTGAATGCGAGCCCGACGATCACTGGCAGGAGCCTCTGATCCTCTCCGATCACAGCTCACCGGAAAGGTTTTCCTCCGCTATGTTATCCTTCGCTCAGTGCCTCTGCACGCCGTGGAGACCTCCATTTTAAACACGGAGGACAAACAAAGCGGTTCCGAGCTCCATGTGTCCGTTTGCGTTGGCCGGTCTCCTCGCGGTAACGGGCGGGGAAGAAGGCGGGACCAGCGATGGTGTAAGCAGTTGAAGGTAACGGAGGCCGTGTCTCATGATCAGAATTCTCGGATGGACAGTGGGGATTCCTGGGGTCAATCCAACGGCAAGGGATAAACCCCGATGCCTCGGATCCGACAACGCCGAAATCGATGGCCAAGATTATCCGGATTTTAACGGCCGGATCATCTCCATCAGCCTTGCATCCAACCCCAGCCAGATGATCGCCCCTCAGCTCGCCACGTGGCTTTACAGATGGTTTAATAACTCATCACGATCAGCACACATCTTGGACGATTTAATCTTAGCCGTTGAACCATTTATATAAGTTTTCTCTTGAAAATTTATATAGAGGTCCCTGAACATTCCTTGGTTACACTTCGGTCCCTTCTCTGTGCGAGAGGGACAATTCCTCTTAGGTCGTACAAGCTTTTAGAAATTACAGATAGGTCCTTATGACCCTCCATTCACCCTAATTGGGGTTTACACCTTTTAAATTTCCACTTTTAACCAATTTAATTAATTAGGGAATTCCTTTAATTAATCAATTAATTAAAGAACATTTAAACACACATTTATTATTATTATTATTATTATTATTATTATTTTACTCCAAATAAAATCTTGGATTATACAATCCTCCCCCCTTACAATAATTTCGTCCCCAAAATTCCAACCCGAATTCACAAGGTCGAAAATAGATCTGGGTAACGTTTCCTCATATCCTTTTCACATTCCTAGGTTGCTTCTCGCTCAGAGTGGTTCTTCCACCTCAATTTGACAAAGGGAATGGTTCTATTCCTCAACTACTTGTCCTCCCGGCCCAAGATAGCCACTGGGCGTTCCTCATAGGACACATCCTCTTAGACTTCCACAGGAATCTGGGGAATCACTCGAGATGGGTCACAAATACACTTCTTTAGCATGGAGATATGAAACACATCATGAGCACGAGCAAGGTCCTGAGGTAGGGCCTACTTGTAGGCCACATCTTCCTATATTGGACGCAAAGTCATTCGTAGTCAAAGCTGTTTCACCGATTTGAACACTCTATATCGATCCTCCTTCGCTAAAACAAATGAAGCCGCAAGCTTGAGTTTTTCTTCCATTCCTTTCCACCAAATGTAAAGCTGGTCGTTTGCAGTACTCTGTTATATCTAATCGAGCCTTGACATTGTCTTTTGTTTTGCCTTTAATATCCATCATTGTGTAGAATATATTATCAAAAACATTTTTCTCAATGTGCATAACATCCGAATTATCACGAATCAAATTTGTATGCCAATATGGAAACTCCCAAAAAATGCTCTTCTTTGTCCAATGATGAGTTGACCCATAACCCCTTGGTTTTTGTGTCGGACATTTAATGCCATATGTCAAATCTGGGTAGCTATCAATTTCTCTCAAGATTTCTTCACTAGACAATCTCTCAATAGGAGGATAATGATCAACACTCCGTCTTAATTTATCTCTTTGCCTTCGAAAAGGATGATCAGGGGGCAAGAACTGTTGGTGGCAATAAAAAAAACATGATGTTCTGCCATGTTTTAGATTAAATGACTTCAAATTTGTCATACAATAAGGGCAAGATAATTTTCTATGAGTGCTCCATCCAGATTACATTCCATAAGTAGGAAAGTCACTAATTGTCCACATCAACGTTGCCCAAAGTAAAAAATGTTCTTGCCTATAATTATTGAAGGTTCGAACACTAAACTGCCACAAAATTAGCAACTCATCTATTAAAGGTCTCAAGAAGACATCTATGTTCTGAGATGGACTAGTTGGCCCCGAAATTACCAAATTAAGTAATAAATATGGTTGCTTCATACACAACCAAGGAGGTAAATTGTAAATCACAAGCATTATTGGCCAATATGAGTATGGTCTCGTACCTTGCTTAAAAGGAGGGAACCCATCAGTGCATAAACCTAATATGATATTCCTCGCTTCACTTGAAAAGGACTCATGTGTACGATTGAAGTGTTGCCATGCCTCTCCATCAGCAGGAAGATGTAACACTCTCGGAGAACTTCGATTATGTGCGTGCCAAGTCATATTCTTTGCAGTATTCTTCAGCATGAAAAGCCTTTGAAGCTTAGGTATAAGTGGGAAATATCGCAAAATCTTGTAAGGAATTTTTGAGACCCTTCTTTCACTTGTATTACTTGATTTGTATCTAGGATGACCGCAAACCGAACAATACACCAACTCTTCAAATTCTTTGTTAAACAACATGCAATTGTTGTCGCATACATTGATTTTGACATACTGAAGGCCAAATGCCGCCATCTTCTTCTTCATTTGATAATAATTCTCTGGCAAATTGTTATTCTCTGGTAGTATACCCTTTATGATAACCATGAAATGAATGAAACAATTTCGCTGATGTTGAATTCAGATTTACAATTTAACAGCTATGGCATTGCCGATAATGTTGTGTGTTTTGTACAACCAGACCACACTGGGGCATCAACATCATTCAGCAAAGAACAAAAATATGATGACCTTAAACTAGGTTCATGCTCCACGGACATTGACTCACCACCACAATTCTAATTAGAGTCAAAATCAGGGTAAAAAGCATCCCTGACCATATTAACATATGGATTTTTCAGCTTCCAGACCGTACAATTGTTCAACTTCCTCTCTACTTCTAGATGATTGTCCAACACCAGACAATGGCTCATTAGAAAAACCACTATACTATAAGTGTCGCCGCACATCATTGTGTTTAAGAAATAAATTCTTTTCACACTTCAAACATGGGCATCTAATTCTATCACCACTAGTAACCATTGCTCGTTCCCTGCAAAAATTATGTACTCTTCAACTGCCCCCATATATTGGTTTGTTATATATCCATCATCATTTGTGTAACACCCATCTGGCTAATGAGACAAATGTCACACCAGCTGGGCCGGGAGTGCACCCAGCCCATAAGCTGTGTACTTTAAACCTAAAAATAATCATGCACTCTAAAATAAAATCCATATGACATAACATAATCGGTTACACACCGGGAGTCATATTCAAACCAAGTTTGGAATACAATACAACACACAGAGTTATGGGCAACTACTGCCCCAAATATAGCGGAAGAAAGGACATAATCGAGGTCTAGTACAACCAAATAAAATAAAAGACAAGGTAGGTACGCCATAGCGAGCTAGACTTCGATCCCTACTTGAGACACGAGCTACTATCCCGATCCAAGTCTAGATCCTGTAACAGAAAAATAGTAATCGAGAGGCTGAGCTATACAAGCTCAGTGAGTAAGAACTTCTCCCCCAGGTATTATACATAACTGTCATCTGTACGAAAATACTAGTACAAGAACAATGCAAGTATAAATCATGAAGATCAACAAAAATTATCTTAAATCTTGACAAGCATGCTATACGATCAGAAATCTGAAGAAAGTAGGCAATCAATCTCATATCATATCATGCATATGGGAAACATATATATATATATATATATATATATATATATATATATATATATATATATATATATATGCAATAGCCTCGTATCGTAATCAACATGCAACCCTAGTTCAATACTCTGAAAGAATCTAGATGTCATCAGTCGGATAACCGGATCCTGATGATTGGGAGACAGCGGAATAATCTGATCTAGTACTCAAGCCAGACGACCAGTGGTATAATCTACCAACTGTATCTGTCACGCCCCGAACCCGGATCCCGGGCCTCGGTGCACGCGACAGATACCGCGTACTTATAGGGTCACCCCTATAAGCACGCAAGGCTCAGTAACACAAGCAGATAATTAAAACAAAGTTTAAATTATAAATCAGTGGAAGAAAATAAAAGTTAGGATTTTCATAATCAATCCTATACAAATGTCAGGTCCTAAATGACACAAGATCCTCACTCAGAAGGAGATTTGAGGCCCGCAAACCTCAGCTCAAAATATCCCCAACGCTGCTAGGCTATCCCGGGAAAACTCCCTCCAGAGTCCCGCTCCTAGCTACTCGTCGTCACCTGGGAAAACATCAAGCAACCAAGTGCATGAGCCAAAGAAAGGCCCAGTAGGATCGCACATAAATCAATAAAGGTGGCGAAAGCCATAAGCAAAGAACAGAATAAAACAAGTGCAAATATGCAAGTGAAACAACATCACGAGCCAATAACAAGTCTTTGGAATGCGGATAAATCCACAAATGTACTCAATCTCTGGCATATGTGATACTAAGATGTCTACGACATCAACGACGCCATCAGCATCGTCTTCGGCCTAAGCCGGATAGCGTTATAATAATCATGTGCACATGGCCAGAAAATACCGCTCTCTGACTGAGCCAGGTGGCTAGATGTTATACACCCTCTGCCGGGGCCTTCGTCCGATGGAGCACTAAGTGCTCATGGCCAGATATTATACACCCTCTGCCAGGGCCTCCGTCTGATGTATCATGCCTGTACGTAAGAGATTGCTAGTACAAATACCTTACAACAGGTATACATAAATATCCAAGGTAGCAACATCTTGAATATATAATAAGGTCAACGATCTCCTTGAGATCGGAAGCCAATACGTATCTAAGGAGTAAACTCCACTCAAATACGGATAAGAAAACATGAAAGCAACAATCTCCCCGAGATATAAAGCTGATACATATGAGGAAACCCATCTCGGATATGTATTGGGAACCTCTCGAGGAAACAAGAGTATAAAAATCAAAGCAAGGTAGAAGGAGGGAATACTCAATACAAAGAATAGAATATCGACAGACCGCTATGGAGTACCACCCCCCTTGACCATCCCAGGTGAAAGTAGGATGTCAGAGGGCACTCCACTGGCCATATGCCATGGCTACTAGCCATATGCCATGAAGTACCACCTCCTGGCCATCCCACAACAACACGAGAAGAACGTCAAGGGGTACTCCTTCAAAGCAGATCATATCAGAACATACAAGCTCAGACAAATGCAACAAGCATAACATGTCAGGAAACAGAGCAAGTATCAAAAGATGGACTCCAACATCCATCTAGCTCAACAACAAAAATCAATAGAATACTATGAGTTAGAAATACTCACAGCACCCGTGCGAGAACCTACCTTATTTGCTTCTAGGGCCTACCCATGTCCGAGCCTTCCCCTCAGGTCCTCGACCTCCTCACTATGTCCTAAACATAGTAAATGTTCATCACGTAACATTTCATAACAAATATAATGCATTACATGCATTTAAATGCCCTCATCTTGTATTAGTCGAAATATCGACTTTTTAATTTATAACTATCTGTTTCGTGTCTTATAACACTTGCCCGCACCATTTTTGTTAGTTTAATTATATATCCAAACTATCTGGATGATCAGAATCAAATCCGAGTCTTTTTGAAAACATTGAAGTTCGCATTCCACAATTTCATTACAACTACAGTAACTAACTAAATCATGAAATTGAACCCTCAAATTGAAGCCCAAAATCTTTACTATTCCTTCCCAAATTTTCAATACAAGATCTTCCCAATATACACTTTCATTGTGATCAGAATTGGGGTTCATTACCAACACCACATAGCTCGTTTAAACGAACTAAACCAATGTCTTGCAGTGCTACAGTGATTCCTACAGTAGCTTTCTACTAAGATTCAAATTCTACTGAATAGCTACAACTCATTTCCAATCTCATCAAACAATCAGATTAGTCGTTACTACAATTATCTCCAAGTGAATACTAACCCAATTATTCTTCTCAAGCATTTCCACGAACCCCTAGTATGCATTCCTTAAACTAATCTTTGTGTACCCCATCTTATTTCTAGACATTCACATACAAGGCCACTATGACACTCACATTGCCATTTCATCCCAAATACTCCACTGACAGGTTACTCCAGAAACGCAGAATTGCATGAGTCTTTCAAACAAGGAAGCATTAAACATACTTTGAATCGGCAACATTCAACCACAAAACATAATCCATCCTTTTTCCATCATAATTATACACTTCCTGTCATCATACAATTGGGGATGGTGAAGTGACTTAAACATACTCAGAGGCTCATAATAGACAAGTACTATAGGCTCTTAGATGTAAGGTTATAGAATTCATTTCAAACATACATTAATGGAATACAAGGCCAGGAGTTTTCTAATGCAAGGGCATGAACTAATGTAGGATCAGTCACCCTTTAAGATACTTGAAGAGCATGATCGTAACTGAGAAATCATACAGCTAAGTGACAAGAATATGATGGAAGACCCTCGTAACACTTACCTTGCTAGCTCCTTAGCGATTCAAGTTTGACTCGGTCCACCCGACGCTCTCAGAATGTTCTTTTCTTTCCCTAGTAATATAAATAAAAAAATAGCTACTAAGTAATGTACTTAATCCTTATGCATCAACTAAGACAAAATACGAAATTGGAAGCCAAAATACGAAACTGCAGAAATTTCAGGCTGTCATGCGCAGCTGAAAAGACTAGGTCGTAACTTCTCAACCATAAGTCAAAATCCCCTCATATAAAGCTCATTAGAAAGAAGACTTCAAGATCTTTCTAATGGTGTGTAACACAACCCGAACAGAGCTGTGTATAGGGAGGCTGACTTCCCCTCGAGGGGCTGACTTTTCTGCGAGTCACATCCTTTGGAATTCCTACTTGAAGATATTAACTCGATAATGAAGAGAAACAACCATGGCAACCCCCATAACTAGCATACTCATATTATTAGCCTCTAACATGAAATCTAAATACACATGAAGGGATCCTAAACATGAAAATCAGACTTCAAGGCTCTAGAGACTCATAGATTTCATTGAGGCATTCTAACAAACATCTAATGTGCAACTTCATACATATCACAGATCCACACTCCAACAGCCTTATAAACACTTGAATTTACAACAACATGCTCTAGAGACAATCACATATATGTCCCATAACATTCCAGCCTTATAACATTAGTTTTCATACAACCAAATTCATAGAGGCATTTCATTAAGCAAGTGATATGAATATCCAATTTTCAGAACAACAACCATCCATTCGATTCTAAGAATTCTGATATTTACAAACATGCATCTCTTACAAAGCTAACAAAATTCTTCATACATAATCATTCCATACAAAACTTAGTTGACGGCCCGAATCATGCAACTAAGTATCATCCAAACTATCCCCACAACCATCAACAACCAAACATTCCTCAAAACAATAAACAATCATCCGATTTCCCCAATCCTTCCAACCTGAGGTTCTGAGGATCGCAACAGCTCATCGATGCTTGGGACTCATCGGGTTGAGAGGATAACCGCCGGATCCACTCACCGGAGCTAGGGAGAGATGAACCAAGGGAGGAGAAGGCACGATCCAAATTGATTTTCAATTTTGGATGCCCTAAGTCCTCATATAGTTATTTAAAACACTTATGAAATTTAATTTATTTATTTATTTCTGTTATTTTAATTAATCTTTAACACTTTAATTACTTTGCCTTGTTATTATACTATTTGTAACATGGGTCTAATTAATCTAATTTATCTCCAAGCTTCCTATAATATCCCCTTTTTGTCAACCTTATCTCTTTAACAATTGGTCAATCCATTTTCCTAAAATAAATTAAATATTATTTAATTAGATCATTACTATGTACTCCCATGGGCTACTATAGCATCACATGAGTTATTGGAATAATTTTACCGGGCTTATATCATCACTCTCTTATGCTCGGGTTGGGCGTAAGCCAGAATTGTTGGCCCATTCTCATTCAATTTATTTACTTTATCTTTAAACTCATGCTTATGAACTAATCACCCCCGAAATTTCATCGCTTACTGTATTAAATTACTATTTAATAAATTCTGGAAATAAATAAATAAAAATTCTTATTTATTTCGGGGCGGGTTTTACAGTATCAATCATCACGCATCTCATATCTGAGACCTGACGACCAGTGGTATGATCAACCAAACTGCATCAATTGTCACGCGTACATCTCGTATTTGATTATTCCGACCAGGTGTCCGAGGCCTGACGACCAGTGGTATAATCAACCAACTGTATCAATCGTCACATGTCTCATATCCGAGACCTGACGACCAATGGTATGATCAACCAACTGTATCAATCGTCACGCATACATCCTCGTATCTAATTCGGGCAGGGGTTTGATATAGAAAACGATTTCACAAACATTTTTGTTTAAGAAAAATGGATTAAAACAAATCCCTTCCTTAACCGGAGATCATCTACAATTCCTTATGGGCTCTATCCTGAGCCCCGCTGGATCAATCGTCTATGTCTAGCTAGGGAGCAGTCACGACACAGTGAATATCAATTTTTACTAGTTAAGGTTTCACTTTATCATTAATTATGCTGATTCAGTTCGTAGCAAATAACAAGTACTAAAATCAGTATGCAACTATAACGATGAAATCCATCGGCAAATCACAAATCGATATACATCTCATAAAAAAATGAGAAACCAAAATCATGGTAAATACATAAAATAAATCTAGATTTACGGTGGAGTCCCCTCACCTTAAGCCCTTTGCAAATTCCTAGGATTGGCTCAGTCCTTCAGCAGCTCCCATTGCACCTTTACCCTTTCCTAGAATCAATAATAGTACTAAGTAAGTACAAAGTTCGTATTTCCTTTACTTTCCTTCTTTTACTATGAAATACGGTAATTATAAATACGGAGATCGTATCCTTACTCTTACTCAAATTTAAACTTGATCGAATACGATAACTCATTAATTTCTCTAAACATGATTTTTACTTAAAATCTAATACATGCTTCTAAAGCTCATAAATACTAAGGTCACATTTCATAACTTTAGTTCTATCTCTAAGAATAGGATAACTTAAATACAAAAGTTTAGGAACACGGAAATTGCATTCTTATCTTATACTCTAATTAGACTCGTTAGAGTGTGATGATTTCATCAAGTTAAACCAAGTATGATTTCTCTTAACATGAAATTCGTATTTCTAAATCATGGAAATACGGAATTGTTCAATTCAAGGATTTAGTTCTAATTATCCTAAGCTAACTTTTAAAGCTCATAACATGCTCTTTAAAAGTGATTAATTGTTAGGCACGATCATGGGAGATTAATCAAGTTTTAATACTAAAATTTCCTACGAAAATTCGGCAGCACCTCCTCTATTTGGAGGGCCCCGAAATGAATACAATCATACACTCATTCAATCAATTAAAGCCATTCATACAATTATTACTTCTCTTCTTGCACTTAATCATACATTCAAAGGAGTATTAATTTCACCGAATATTAGTATGGCGGTTAACTCGTCTCGCTCCGCATTTGATCTTTACCGAGCTCCTACAAAAAGACCCAAGTCCATTAAATCCCTTTCAATTTTGTGAATTCTATGATAGCCCTAATTCATGCAATTATTTTAGGGTTTTCCCCAATTCAAGCTCACAAGAGGGAGGCACCTCGCCGGAGAAGGAATAGGGCCTGGCTGTGCGGCTGCTCGCTGTAGTGGCTGGAGGGGGGGGGGAGGGGTGGCAATCACGGCGGAGGCAGCTGAGCACGCCGACGGCCAGCGACGGTGGTCGAGTTGATCGAGGGTGCAGGACGAGCAAAAGAAAAAGAAAGAAGGGGGGTTGTCTGAGCTCTAACACGAGAGAGGGAGTGAGGAGATGAAGAAAAGAATAGAGAGAGAGAGAGGATGTCTTCATCTCCCTCTAACTTATATAAGAAATATATATATTTCCAAATATTTTAATCATATTATCCCCCATGCTTTTTATCACATGCCCATTAATCAAATTGATTTATTTAATTATTTTACCAAAGTTTAATTCTATTCATGGTCACCCATATAAATGACTAAATGAAGCTTCATTTCCTCATTCATCCATCTTATCTTAATATTTTCCTTTGAAGTAAAACAATCAATTAATGAGAGAGGTGGGTTCACATTAATCTAAATTAAAAAGGAAATTAAAGTGGAATGGTTACTCCATGGGATAAGGCTTTCTGTTTTCATTTTTCTTAAATCAATATACCTAACTTTATTTAATATAGATCAAGTGGTTTTATCACTTGATTTATTACTTACCAAGCTTTTTATTTCAATCAATTGGCCCACTATTTGTCACACTTGATCAATGTCCATTGTTAGTCAATAACATTAGGAGTTCCATATTAATATATTGTTCCTTACAGATTTTTTTTTAATTATAATTAAATAAATCAGTTATTTAATAAATAATAATTTTAATTAATTAATTTATTTTTTTGTGGAAATTAAACTATAGTAACTAAAGAAAATTCGGGGCGTTACAGTTCTCCCCCCCTTAAAAAATTTCATCCTCGAAATTTCTAACTACAGGTGGGAATACTGAGCCCCGCAATTATTGTTCTCAACGTTTGCCTCTTTCTGTCAACAATCCAGGTCTTCCTTCAAATTCTAGAGCTGAGTCTATCACGCTTCCACCGCGCTACTCCGATGATGTCCCAACTCAACATGTTCCAAGGGGGTTGCGCTTCATAGTCTGAAGTTGTAATTGAAGAACTCGGCGTGCCGCCGATCTGATGGGATTCTTATAACTCGGGCTCGTCTGGTGCCATGACTGATGATAATGGCTGCTCTAGCATATATGCCCATCCTTTCCCGTTCCTCGGAGTCGCGTTCAATATTTGTTTTGAAGCTTATGAATGTTGCGATGTGTCGGATACTCTGCGACCATGTGATCCAGGCTA
Source organism: Dioscorea zingiberensis (assembly GCA_026586065.1). NCBI lineage: Eukaryota > Viridiplantae > Streptophyta > Magnoliopsida > Dioscoreales > Dioscoreaceae > Dioscorea > Dioscorea zingiberensis. The sequence continues at coordinate 32,772,581 of CM048824.1, forward strand.
CATCCTCGAAAACATGCGTCCAATGCGTATCTACACCGCGATCATAGGTGTAGTCCTCCACAGAGGTAACATCTGCTTGGTTACATTTTGTTAAAGAACGATCCTGTGCCTCAGGACCGGTCGATGAAAGATGTGATCTGTTGGGCTTTGTCCTCGAACATCCGGAAACACTTCCGGATAACTGACTCTGCTGAGAGTCTTAATTCCTGACCTGTCACTGATGTCGTCGCCAAATCAAGTCTTTTATCTCCTGCCAAACGGTGGCTATCCATGTGGCTCAAGTCACAAACTTCGTATAACTCGTTGCTGAAACGATGCTACTCCTTGCTACTCCTCGTCGCATGTTCAAGCACAAATCGCCTTCAAATTTGAAAGGTCGGCTTGCGCCGTTGGCTACGAATGTTGGGGCTAATCTAGCCTGCTGGTCGAACTCAGTCTTGAACTGCCAGACCATCATGTCGCTCTATATCGACTGCCTACGGCTCTGTAATCCCCTCGGAATAAGACGGTCCCGTTGTTCTAAACTCTAGTCCTTTATCCGATCTTTGGGTGGCACGTGGAGTTGACTCAATAGCTTCTGCCACTCGCTGACCAAGCTCGCAACCTCGCGCATCAGCTTTGTCATGGGGTCTATATAACCCCTCATGCCAAGTCCCACAATCTGTGGTAGCTCATCATCAAGATGAGTAGGTCTGCCATGCTCCCACTCCACAAAACTTACTATCTATTAAAACTCAAATCCTGTGAGTTATGGGCCCACTACGCTTCCGCTGCGCATCTCTGATCGTAATTACTATCCTCTTAACTGGGGAAAGTAATTTAATCTTCACAATCATCTGTTAGTGTTCCACCAACTTTTTGTCAAATAATGATCAGCCACGCTTCTATGCGCGACATTGATCATGTGTCATTTACTTAAAGCAAGTGGTTGTATCTATACAACCCTTTCTTCTTTTCATCCTCCTATGTTTTGTGGCTCCTTGAAAACTTTCCTAACTTCCATCTAGCTTAATGCTATTGAAGGACTTCCCTCTACCTCATCCTCAATCACTAATCACCTATCGTAGGTGTCTCACCACAGTCCCTAAAAATTCGTGTCTAGTATTCTCCACTACTAGACTCCATCATGGGACTGTGATCTACATCATCTAACATCTATCGGACTCTCATACTATGGCTCTGACCATTCCTATGACTCTAAGACTTAGGAGCATTGTCTGGAGGTTCTAAGTATGTCCATCATATCATCTAGACTCTAAGATCGATTTCCCGAAGATCGACTCGTTCTGATACCACTAAATGTAACAACCATCTTGTTAATGAAACAAATGTCACACCAGATGGGCCGGGAGTGCACCCAGCCCATAAGCTGTGTACTTCAAACCTGAAAATAATCATGTACTCTAAAATAAAATCCATATGACATAACATAACCGGTTACACACCGGGAGTCATATTCAAACCAAGTCAGGAATACAATACAACACACAGAGTTATGGGCAACTACGGCCCAAATACAGCGGAAGAAAGGACATAATCGAGGTCTAGTACAACCAAATAAAATGAAAAACAAGGTAGGTACGCCAGAGCCAGCTAGACTTCGATCCCTACTTGAGACACGAGCTACTATCCCTATCCAAGTCTAGATCCTGTAATAGAAAAACAGTAATCGAGAGGGCTGAGCTATACAAGCTCTGTGAGTAAGAACTTCTCCGCCAGGTATTATACATACTTGTCATCTGTACGAAAGTACTAGTACAAGAACAATGCAAGCATAAATCATGAAGATCAACAAAAATTATCGTAAATCTTGATAAGCATGCTATACGATTAGAAATCCGAAGAAAGTAGGAAACCAATCTCATATCATATCATGCATATGGGATACATATATATATATATATATAGAGGAATGATACTGTACGGCTCGCCAGAATACTGTTCATTTCAGGTAAGCCGCCCATTTGGGCCCCAGGAGTATTTATTTTTTTATATGGATGGGAAGATCTGTTAAAAATAAGCTATCTTGTCAATTTTCATACAATTTGGTAACCGTTTGGTCCTCGCACTTAACGGTTGAAATTCTGGACCGTTCAGATTCCTATAAGTTTTGATTCGTTAAGATGAAGACCCTACAAGTTCCCAAATTGTATGAAAATTGACAGGCTAACTTATTCTTCGATGATCTTTCCATCCGTATGGTTGAAAATTGTTCAAATATGCTCCAGGGGCCAGAATGAGCAGGCGACCGGAAATATATAATTTCCGGCTGGCCTGATAACATCACTGTTGTATATATATACATATATGCAATAGCCTCGTATCGTAATCAATATGCAACCCTAGTTCAATACTCTGAATGAATCCAGCTGTCATCAGCCAGATAACCGGATCCTGATGATCGGAAGACAGCGGAATAATCCGATCCATTACTCAAGCCTGACGACCAGTGGTATAATCTACCAACTGTATCAATCGTCACGCATCTCATATCTGAGACCTGACGACCAGTGGTATGATCAACCAAACTGCATCAATCGTCATGCGTACATCTCGTATCTGATTATTCCGATCCAGTAGCCGAGGCTTGACGACCAGTGGTATAATCAACCAACTATATCAATCGTTACACGTCTCATATCCGAGACCTGACGGCCAGTGGTATGATCAACCAACTGTATCAATCGTCACACATACATCCTCGTATCTAATTCGGGCACCCAAAAGAGTTTGGAATGGGTTTTATATAGAAAACGATTTCACAAACATTTTTGTTTAAGAAAAAAGGATTAAAACAAATCGCTTCCTTAACACGAGATCATCTACAATTCCTTATGGGCTCTATCTTGAGCATTGCTGGATCAATCGTGTATGTCTAGCTAGGGAGCAGTCACAACACGGTGAATATCAATCTTTACCAGTTAAGGTTTCACTTTATAACTAATCATGCTTATTCAGTTCGTAGCAAATAACAAGTAATAAAATCACTATGCAACTATAACGATGAAATCCATCCGAAAATCACAAACAGATATACATCTCATAAAAATATGAGAAACCAAAATCATGGTAAATACATGAAATAAATCTAGATTTACGGTGGAGTCCCCTCACCTTAAGCGCTTTGCAAATTCCTAGGATCGGCTCGGTCCTTCAGCAGCTCCCGTTGGACCTTTACCTTTTCCTAGAATCAATAATAGTACTAAGTAAGTACGAAGTTCGTATTTCCTTTACTTTCCTTATTTTACTATAAAATACAGTAATTATAAATACGGAGACCATATCCTTACTCTTACTCAAATTTAAACTTGATCGAATACGATAACTCATTAATTTCTCTAAACATGATTTTTACTTAAAATCTAATACGTGTTTCTAAAGCTCATAAATACTAAGGTCACATTTCATAACTTTAGTTCTATCGCTAAGAATAGGATAAACTAAATACATAAGTTTAGGAATACGGAAACCGCATTCTTATCTTATACTATAATTAGACTGGTTAGAGTATGATGATTTCATTAAGTTAAACCAAGTATGATTTCTCTTAACATGAAATTCGTATTTCTAAATCATGGAAATACGGAATTGTTCAATTAAAGGATTTAGTTCTAATTATCCTAAGCTAACTTTTAAAGCTCATAACATGCTCTTTAAAAGTGATTAATTGTTAGGCACGATCATAGGAGATTAATCAAGTTTTAATACTAAAATTTTCTACGAAAATTCAGCAGTACCTTCTCTATTTGGAGGGCCCCTAAATGAATACAATCATACACTCATTCAATCAATTCAAGCCATTCATACAATTATTACTTCTCTTCTTGCACTTAATCATACACTCAAAAGAGTGTTAATTTCACTGAATATTAGTGTGGCGGTTAACTCGTCTCGCTTCGCCTTCGATCTTTACCGAGCTCCTACAAAAAGACCCAAGTCCATTAAATCCCTTTCAATTTCATGAATTCTATGATAGCCCTAATTCATTCAATTATTTTAGGGTTTTCCCCAATTTAAGCTCACAAGAGGGAGGCACCTCGCCGGAGAAGGAATAGGGCACTCGCGGTACCGCAGATGTACGGAGGGGTGGGGGCGATCTGGCGGAGGCAGTGAGCCGGCGACGGTGGTCAAGTTGATCGAGAGCGCAGGTACTGGCAAAAGAAAAAGAAAAAAGGGGGGCTGTCTGAGCTCTAACACGAGAGAGGGAGGAAGGAGATGAAGAAAAGAAAAGAGAGAGAGAGGGAGAGAGGATGTCTTCATCTCCTTCTAACTTATATAAGATATATATATATAATTTATGGACTTGATGAACCGGATGTTCCGTCAATATTTGGACCAGTTTGTGGTGGTGTTCATCGATGATATACTGGTCTACTCAAGAAGCCATCAGGCACACATGGAGCATTTAAAAATTGTGCTAGAAACCTTGAGGGAACATCAGCTCTATGCAAAGTTCTCCAAGTGCGAATTCTGGTTGGACAAAGTTGCCTTCTTGGGTCACGTGGTAAGTGGAGCTGGAGTTTCAGTAGATCCCAAGAAGATCGAGGCCGTTGTGGATTGGAAGAGACCAACTACGGTACGAGAGATACGAAGTTTCCTGGGATTAGCTGGTTATTACCGGAGGTTTGTTGAGGGTTTCTCGGTTATAGCAGCACCATTAACCAAGTTGACCAGGAAAGATACTAAGTTCGTTTGGACCGACTCCTGTGAAAAGAGTTTCCAGGAGTTGAAACAGAGGTTGATCTCTGCACCGGTGTTGGCGTTACAGCAAAGTAATCGTGGGTATACGGTCTACAGTGACGCCTGTAAGACTGGTCTTGGTTGTGTGTTGATGCAAGATGGGCGTGTGATTGCTTATGCATCACGACAGTTAAAGCCCTTCGAAGAGAATTACCCTACACACGATCTTGAGCTGGCAGCGATCGTGTTTGCCCTAAAGATCTGGCGACACTTCCTCTACGGTGTACCTTGCGAGATTTACACCGATCATAAGAGCCTCAAATACATATTCAGACAAAAGGAGTTGAATATAAGGCAGCGGCGTTGGTTGGAGTTAATTAAAGATTATGATCTCCATGTCCATTACCACCCGGGTAAGGCAAACGTGGTGGCCGATGCACTAAGTAGGAAGTCTGGATATGGAGTCGCCGCTATGTTAACAACTCAGAGGCCGCTATTGGAGGACATGAGGACGCTCGATCTAGAGGTTGTTTTGCCTACGATGGATGTCTCATTGGCCAGCTTGCATATCCGACCCTCGTTATTGGAAAGGATTCGGATTGCTCAGGGGCAAGATCCTGATCTGGAGGAGATCAAGGAACACATAGGCCAGGAAGAACCAACACGGTTCAGAGTCTGTGAAGATGGTACTCTTAGACTTGATGAAAGTATATGTGTGCCAAATGTCCCTGAAATAAGAAGGGAGATTCTGGAGGAAGCTCATTACTTGAGCTATGCTGTCCACCCTGGGGGTACCAAGATGTATAGAGGGTTGAAGGACCATTTCTGGTGGAAGAGAATGAAGCGAGATGTTGCGGAGTTCGTGGCTAAGTGCATCACCTGTCAGTAGGTAAAGGCAGAACACCAGAAGCCGGCAGGGATGCTACAACCCTTACCCATTCCGGAGTGGAAGTGGGAACATATTAACATGGATTTTGTGACAGGGTTGCTACGTACGCAAAGAGGCCATGAATCGATTTGGGTTATAGTAAATCGACTGACTAAGTTGGCCCATTTTATACCATTGGGAACGGGAGCATCCCTGGAGAAGTTGGCCCAGCTGTATATAGATGAGATCGTCAGGCTACATGGAGTACCAGTGTCGATCACCTCAGATCGAGATACTCGGTTCGTCTCCAGATTTTGGGAGAGCCTGCACACAGCACTAGGCACCGGGTTGGCATTCAGCACAGCTTTCCACCCACAGACCGATGGACAATTGATAAGTGTTCAATTGAGCATATTTACATACCATATATATACTTATTTTCATGTCAAATGCAATGATTTGTAGCCTGCCGGTACTTAAAATGCTTCATATTTTGTAAACAGGGCATAAATATGCCACCCCGATGAAAAGGAAGCATTTATCAACAAAATGAAGACCAAACGAAGACATTTTGAAGTAAATAGGGGGTGAACGGCCTTGTGAACGACCGTTCACACCTGGGCACAACGGCAGGCACAAAAAGAGTGTGAACGTCCTTGTGAATGGTCGTTCATCTGCCGGTTCAGAGCAAGCTGTGAGGTGAACCGGCTGATGAACCGCCAGTTCACTACCCGATTCAGAACAAGCTGTGAGGTGAACGGGGTGATGAATGGCCGTTGACCACCCGGTTCAGAACAGGCTGTGAGCTGAACGGACTGATGAACAGGCCGTTCATGAGGCCGTTCATCGTAACTTTTGCAGTTTCATGGGCCCAATCAAGGGTAATGTTGTAATTTTTTAGTGGAACCCTAATTCATGGGTATAAATAGTTAAGTATGAGAGTTTAGAGGGAGTTTTGGCTGAGGAGAGAGGCTGGAGGAGAGATTAGGGCTTGGGGGGTCATCTCCCCCAAATCTTGATAGTAGAGAACCCTTGGAGTTGCAAGCATTGGAGGTAATGGTGTTCTCCATTAATCTTTCATTGTTTTGTAAGCTTTTCTATTTTGGTTTGAGTTCCCCTTTCATGGGGAACTAATCTATTGGTACTTGGGTATGTTGAACTTTTGGATTGAGCATTAATAGCATTGAATGTTTATGATGATTTGTTGGTACCTTCTTGAATGTCTAATGAATGTTATGTATTGATTGTAATTTCATCACTAGAAATTATTTGTGTGCAATACAAGGGTAGAGCTAGCGCCTCCTTGTATTAGGAACTTGCTTCATGAGAGAGTTTCATGAGTATACCGAGGAATCGGGTACTAGAAGGGCGAACGACTCTTTCATACGAATTCACCCCCATGATTCTCCCAATATATATAAATTTCCTTGAGCCTCATATCAAGTCCTAGGAGACTAGTCATTCAACCACCTTGGAAGAGGGGTTGGGTGTAATTTAGGAATTATCCCTTGAGCTTCATACCAAGTCCTTGGAGACTAGTTATCCAATCACCTTGGAAGAGGGATTGGATATAATTTAGGGACTATTGGCACAAGAAGTACCAACGTTGACTCGTAAACATCTTTGCTTATCTTTAGAATTGAAATCCAAAAGGGAAACATACCCAAGTATCCTCTCTTGCCATTGATTTACCCCAATCAATTCTCAATTTTCAGTTCTTACTCTCAATACCTTTTTAGTTCTTTACTTTTGAAAACCAAAACCCCCCTAATTTACCATTTAGACTAGGTTAGTAAAGCTTGGTTTACACTTAGCAATCTCTATTCCCTGTGGTTCGACATCCGACTTCCCATAGTCCACTTTATTACTTGATCACGACCCGTATACTTGCGGAAACAAACACATCCCATCAACAATCCGAAAGGACCATCCAAGTGTTAGAGGACATGTTGAGGGCATGTGCGATAGATTTTACGGGGTCTTGGGATGAACGCCTGAGCCTGATAGAGTTTGCTTACAACAACAGCTATCAGGCAAGCATCAAAATGGCTCCATATGAGGCACTCTATGGGAGGAAGTGCCGCACTCCCATTTGTTGGGGTGATGTAGGCGAGAGGAAGTTAGTGGCTGAGGCGCCACTTGAGCAGCCAAATTTTATTAAACAGACGGAGGAGCATGTTAAAATGATAAGGGAGAGACTCAAGGCTGCTCAGAGTAGACAGAAGAGCTATGCAGACCGTAAGAGGTCTGATCAGGAGTTTCAAGTGGGAGACTTGGTATTCTTAAAGGTATCTCCTATGAAAGGGGTAGTAAGGTTTGGACGACGTGGAAAACTTGCTCCACGATATATCGGACCTTTTGAGATCTTGGAGCGCATAGGAGTTGTGGCTTATAGGCTGGCTTTACCTCAGGATCTCGCTCAGGTTCATGATGTCTTCCAAATTTCTATGTTGAAGAAGTGTATTCGGGATCCCACCAGAGTGATTCCTCAAGTTCCGGTGAAAGTCCAAGAGGATATGTCCTATGAGGAACGTCCAGTGGACATCTTGGGCAGGGAAGACAAGCAGTTAAGGAATAGAACTATTCCTTTTGTTAAGGTTAAGTGGAGTAACCACACAGAGCGGGAAGCAACTTGGGAACGCGAGGAGGATATGAAAAAGCATTATCCAGATTTGTTTACTATGCTATAAGCGGTAGTGTAATTTCACGGACGAAATTATTGTAAGGGGGGAGGATTGTAAAATCCAAGAAATTTTAAGTAATAAAGGTGTTAACATTTTCTTAAAATTTTTTTATAAAGTTAAATAACTCTCTAGAGTTTAAATGGGAAAAATTACAGAGAGGGAAACTAAGTTGAAAGGGGGTCTAAAACCCTAGATAGGGTTTATGGTGACCAGAAGGACTTTCTGGTAATAATGAAAAGTATCGAGGACTGAAAGGTAATTTTTCCGTCTCACAGTTTTGAACCTGTATGTAATTTTAAAAGTGTCAGGGACCTCTGGAAAGTTTTCCACGAGAAAACCCTATAGAGAGAGAATGAACGGCTGTGATTAAGTCATCTCGAACCGTGTCTGATCTCGAAACATTATAAAGGCTCACAATGAGCCACGTGTCGGATAGGGATTTTATCTATCTGATCGTGGTCGAATACGAGGCAAGGGGAGAAGTATGAGTAGGGTTGACCCTAAGGTACGGGTAGATGTGACCCACTCATCGCTTGATTGTCTCTGATCCAAGGCGATCTGAGAAAATCTGGCCGTTAAATGAGATTAAATCCAGGTCGGTCATCTTAGAAGATGACGGATTCGAGGCACCTTGTGTTAAATCGTGACCGTAGATATCAATGGGATAATCTCTGGCGTCCATCCTCGAGAGTGGCAATCTCGAGGCAGCTTTTTCTCTTTCTCCTCTTTAATCAGCCGCGAGAGCCACCGAGGGACTCGCCGTCTCCTCCGGGCATTACACACGGAGAAGCCGGCCGTTGGCCGGCGAGGCTGCTGTACGTTCGCGACGTTTCGCCTGGGTGTCGAGAGGTTATAAATAGAGCCCCTCCCACAGTCTCAAAGCACCATCGAGCAAGCTAGATGCGGTGCACCGGCGAGGTCGCAACCGGAGAAGATCGGATTCACCAGGCTGCAACTTGAGGAGCTGCTCTGTCCACTGGTAAGTACCCTACTTCGCATTGTTTAGTTTTCCATCTTTGCGTGCGCACTCCATTGAGCGAACCTCGCCAGAGATGACTCTAAGGCCGACCCAAGACAGAGGCCCTGTGGAGGTGCTCGGGAAGCCATGGTCGACGTGGGGGAGGTCGTGGAGCGCCGGAGAAAACCTCCGAAAAGGTGGAATGGAGCAGTTCCATCCGCCTGGAGGCTCGTCGAGACACATTCTCGAGAGCTCACGGGTGGTGCACCGACGAGAGAGAGAAGAGAGCAACGTAGAAGAAGATGAAATTATAAAAAAAAAATATATATATATATATATATATATATATATATATATATATATATAAAGGGATAATGTTTTAATTAAACATTTAACTTAGGGGTTGTGACAAAAGCGATTAACTAAATTAATTAGTAGCAGTGAATAAATAATTTGAACCATATGAGTGTGACATAGTTAATACGATTAATCAACTAGATTGATTTAAAAGTCCTGATAAGATTTTGAATCTTGGTAATGTAACAAAAGAAAAGAATAATTTTGGGATGATGTAGTTATTCTAAGTGTGACGAATTTAGTTGATTAATGCTGGGATAATTTAAGAGATTACTTAGGTTATTAAATATTTTTAATAGACCTTATGGTGTGACGACGATTAATCAAATGAAATTGATTAAACTAAAACAACGTGATTGAAAGATTGGACAGTGGGCTTAACCAAATCAAGACATTGTATAAACTATTAACATGAGTGGGTTAGTGATTTAAAGGTGAACCCAATCCAAATGACTAAAATGCCCTTCTTCCGTAAAAAGGGGCCAAGGTCAAGTTAAACTGTGAAATGGGCATGAAATGCGCCCAAATCACCTAAAGTGGTTAGAGAGAACTAAATAAGGTCTAGTCTCGACAAGTAAACTAGAGTTGACTAGGTTTAAACCAGTTAGGTCTAAGGTCAACTAAAGGACATGGAAATATGGGAAAAAGGGGCAGTAACCTGAGAGATGGTCCTTAGGACCCGTTAGTTGGCCTAAGCCCAATAAGAACGTTGGACATGCATATGAAACTAGAAACTCGTTGAAAACTTGACTCTAATAAGGATCTATGTGTGCCAGATACTCTCAGGGAGACGTAAGGCATTCCAAGGGATTCTAGAAAGACATTTAGTCTCACCAGGAGGTAAGTACACTTGCCTAGGTTCCACTCGGTCTCGGGTTTTTCTTAGACTTGCTATGTATTCTTATTACATGCCCTGCTGATGTCATACATGCTTTTTGAATATGTTTTTAGCTTCCTCTTGAGCATGTATGTTTGTTTTCGGGACGTTGGTGTCCCTGTTTATTATGTTCTACTGCCCGGACTCAGTGGAGCTAGGGAAGCTCCAATAAGGGAATGTTCAGGGATAGGACCCCCTGGCTTTCCTGTCTGCCTTACCAGAGGAGCAAATCTCTGGAGGTCTTACCTGTCAGTGGGCATGGTACACTGACCGTGTTAACAAGTAGGAGAGGTAGTTCTACCGACCTGTGACCGGAGGGTCGAACGACCAAAAAGGTCGTTCATACAGCAAATAGCTGGACATACTGGCCGGGAGTGAACCTTGAGTTCTCTTGAAACTCATTACAGAGCTCGAGGGCTTCTGTATCAAGGGTCGTACCTTTGATTTTGTTTTTGGTAGACTCCTGGGATTATATTGTTGATATTGTGATCTCATTGGTTGGCATATTTCCTATCTATGTCATTGTGACCCGCAGGGGTACTTACTGGCTTTCCCTTCGAAAGCTCATGTGTTTCATTTTTCCTCTTTTATAGATTCCGGGGTTTAGGAGGGAGTGGAGCCTGAGTAGAGGACGCAGGGAGATCAGAGGTTTAGGAGACTCCTTTATCTTTTACTTTATGAGCATTGTTATTTGTAGGACCCGTATAGGGACCAGACTATTATAGGGCCTACGAACCCTGATGACTCTATGTTCTGATAAACTCGAGTTTATTTTTATGTTATGGTTTTGTTATCTGCTTATCACCTTTTTAGGCCTTGTATTTGAGAGGAGTTTTCCTCTGCTTAAATACGGCCGTCTGTTGACGCGCTCGAGGTCCCGGGATCCGGGTCGGGGCGTGACAGATGGTCACACATATGAATGACGAAATGAAGCTTCATTTCCTCATTCATCCATCTTATCTTAATATTTTCCTTTGAAGTAAAACAATTAACTAATGAGAGAGGTGGGTTCACATAAATCTAAATTAAAAAGGAAATGAAAGTGGAATGGTTACTCCATGGGATAAGGCTTTCTCTTTTCATTTTTCTTAAATCACTTTACCTAACTTTATTTAATATAGATCAAGTGGTTTTATCACTTGATTTATTACTTACCAAGCTTTTTATTTCATTCAATTGGCCCACTATTTGTCACACTTGATCAATGTCCATTGTTAGTCAATGACATTAGGAGTTCCATATTAATATATTGTTCCTTATTGATTTGTTTTAATTCTAATTAAACAAATCATTTATTTATTTAATAGATAATAATTTTTATTTATTTATTTATTTATTTTTTGTGGAAATTAAACGATAGTAACTAAAGAATATTAGCCATTGTACAATCCTAAATGATTCAAAACACCATGAACAAATGTTTAAATGAATAATATTTGCTTTAATTTTTCTTTTGATTTAAAATTGATAGTGAGATATTGTAAAATCCAAGGATTTTAGGTTATTATTTCTCTAAATATTTACCTAAGATCTTTAGTTAATAGGAGAAAGTCCCCAAGGTTGGATCTAGTTCGGATTTTGTTGGAAGAAACATTTTCTAAATTCTTTGATAAATTCGATAATTAGAGAAGTCCTCGTATTTGGAGTTTATCACGCTTTATATAAAAAGAGAGATTAAAATGATTAAATCCTTAATTAGGGTTATTTGGAGTCATGAGTAACCAATTTATAATTTATGGTAATATGAGAACTTAAGGAAAATGGTCATCTCTCACATGGAGGGGCGTGCTTGTAAGAGATAAAAGGAGAACGGAGTTACGTACAAAAGGTGCAAGGAAACCATGTAAAAAGGGTATTACTAATTACCCATGAATTAAATAATAATAATAATAATAATAATAAGAGTGAAGTAATGAAAAGCCCCCCAAAAGTTTTGAATTCCATATATAGTCCCTGCAACTTTAGGTATCTATATTCAGTCCCTCCTTTATACAGGGATTTACTTTTCAGTCCCTGCAGGTAGCAAACGGTGTTAATCGGGGCGTGAAAGACGCCGATGCCCTTTGGAGAAGCCTAGCGATTACGACATCGCTGTGATGCAAAGACACACCATTTCGTGAAAAGACTAAAATGCCCTTTGAGATCGTCTTCTCCCTTGAATCCTTTGCTCCAAATTAACTAAACCGCTGACACTCCCTCTCCACACGAAGAAGACAGTCAGCACACCGTCTGCTCCGCCAGGTCATCCTTCATCTTCTCTTCCAGCAGCGATTGCCGGAGTGTGCAAACGAGGTAGCAACCGAAACCCGAACTCTAAACCTTTTGAGATCAGGGCTTCGCCGCCGGGCTTCGATCTCTCTTTTTTTTTCTTTTTTTCTTGCTATTTTTCTATCCTCCGCGGTAGAATGCAATTTGTGCATGTGGATTGTAAACTCATTGTGGAGATATAAGGTTTAGGGTTTTGTTCATGTGCAAGGATTTGTTATTTTCTCAGTTGTAACTGTAGACCACTAGTCATGTACACCGGTGGTGTTGTTCATGTGCTTTTGGCTGTGTAATTTGCGGAATGTGTTTCATTGTGGGTTGTGGTTTTTAAAATCGATAAAAAGTGGTTAAAATCGAGCTACACTGTTTAGTATACTGGAAATCTGCTTGATATTCGCCTTATGTGTTTAAAATCCAGAGCAACTATTTAGTACAATTCAAAGGGCTTAATTGTTTCTATCTCTTTTCACGTTTTCGTTGTAGTTAACTGCACAATGGCTCAGAATTTGGTTAATGGACGATGCTACACGGGTCCCCTTCTTGACTGCCTCGATGAATTGAAGAAACACATGAACAAAAAACACAGGCAATTCATCAACAGCACGCCATTTGCTCCCCTGCTTGGAATCAAGCGAATAGTACAAGAGAGGGGCGTGCTCGACGCACTGATGCAGGCTTATGACGTTGGCTTGCAGAAATTTAAAATCGGGGAAAGCTTGTTGAGCTTTCGTCCGGAGGACGTCGCCATAATCCTTGGACTCCCCTACCGTGGAACTGCCGTGGAATTCAAACGGCCCACCGCCCGATCCACATTTGAGGACAGATATCTCTACAAAGCCTACTCAAGGAATCGAGATTGCATTAAGAACGCTCTGTTGGATCTTGTTCATAAGAAAGGCGAGGAGGAAAACCTCGTGAAATTTCGATAGTGTATGTATTTGATGGGTGCCTTCTGCTTTCGACCACAAACTGCACGGCCCCAAGTTGGAGTGCGCATTATGCCGATAACCTGAAGAACCTAGGGACATATGCATGGGCACAGGCCGTGCATAAATGGCTCATGGACGACATCCAACCGGCATACCGCTTTCGAAAGTAGGTGAGAGGTGTTGGGGAGAAAAAAGGCAAGCAGGTTATCTTAGGGGGTGCTCCATAGTGCTGATAATATGGTTCTATGAAGTCACCGGTTCTGGAAAGAAGGTGGAGTTCGGCCGGACTCCAAGAATTTTGGGCTACGGTGAGAACACCTGCAAGAAGGTTACCTCTTGTCAAGGCAATTATCGAATCATTCAATGGGAAATCAGTATGCTTACTTCGTCCTTTCATCTCTTATTTCTTTAGTTTTATGCCCCAGGCTTTAGTATTATGCTAAAGCCTTTAGTATTAGGATAAAGTCTTTAGTAATATTATAAAGTATTTAAAATTAGGCTAAAGTCGTTAGTATTTTTCTAAACTCTTTAGTATTAGGCTAAAGTCTTCAGTATTCTTCTAAAGTCTTTAGTATTTGGCTAAAGGCTCTTGTATTCGTGTAAAGTTTTTAGTATTCACTACATGCTTTACTTGTTTAAACTACTTATAACGTTACTAAAGATTTTGCAATATTGTCTCCGCGGTTCCACCACCTCGTCGAGAAGCAGTGAAGAGGTGCCCTCACCAATAACCGGCTACTACATAGCACGGCCATGGAGGAGAGAACTAGTACGAATGCAGGTCCAAGCGTGGCCGTAGGTGAGGGCAAGCCTTGAGGCGAAGAGGATTGACAAGAAATCCGGCGCAGCAGGCCGAAAGCGGCCGCCTGATTAGTCCAACTCCGTTCATACGGAGGACCCCAAGCGCAAGCAATGACGACTTTATTCAGCGCTTGCAGACCTCATACGATGTACTGATGAACGAGGTCGTTACAATGCGCGGGCAAATTGATATGTTGCTTGCCAGGGAATCTGCCCACCAAGCCCCGCCAGCCAAACGCCGTAAGGCACTTGTCTCCAAGCGACAGCAAGCTCCTGATACTTCCACAATCCCATTAGCGGATATCGCTGGCGAAACAGTTGCCCGCAAACTGCGGACTAGAACTGTTCGGAAGAGGATAGCTCCCGAAGTTGTTGAGGGAAGCCCGCCGGCATCGGAGAAGGAAGGCGAGGAACCAGTGCGCATCGTCGACGCACTAATTGAAACGTGTGAGATATTGAAGGACGCGACACCAAGTGATGCAAGGATGTTGATTCCCACTGGCGCGGAAGGGCCCATAGAAGCCCCCCACATCATCGTTTCAATGGTTCCCACCGACGAAGCCCCCACTGAAGAAGCCCCGACGGAAGAAGCTCCCACTGAAGAAGCCCCTTTGAAGCGGCCCCACTGCGAAGCCCAGCTGAAAGCGGCTCCCACCGAAAAAGCCCCCGTTGAAGAAGCATGCCCCCTCCCCTTCCCTATTGAAGCCCCTGCCTCTGCAACTGTGATTGATGCAGAGGTGTCCGTGTATGCGGGAGAAAATGTACAACCTGTGAGGACAAATTTCATTCCTAAGAACAAGCCCATGTGGTTGGGCGGTGAACAAGGAGAAGCAAGCACTCATTTCATTCTTCCCGAATCGATTGTGATGTGTGAGAACAATCTTTATAGTATTTCTCGTAAATGCTTAGTATTGCACTTAACCGCTTAATATTTCTCTTAACTGCTTAGTATTTGGCTTAACTGTTTAGTATTTCTCTTAATTGCTTAGTATTTGGCTTAACTCTTTAGTATTTCTCATAAATGCTTAGTATTCATGTTTAACGCTTAGTATTTATCTTAACTGTTTAGTATTTACCTTAACTCTTTAGTATCTTTCTTAACTATTTAGTATTTCCCGTATCGGTTTAGTATTTCTCTTAACCGCTTATTATTTCTCTTACATTCCTAGTATTTATCTGAACAGTTTATTTTATCTTTTAGTACAATTGTTTGGAAGAATGAGTGGGCATTTACAACTCGCGCGCAATTATACCCATTGGTCGAGGGAAGAGATCTCGTGGCTGACGACGTCATGGACGTCTTTGTCATGATCTTCTTTGGAGGAATTTGAAGAAGACACCGTCGAAGTACAAGAGGCGTGGATCCATCACCAGGCCTTTTGCACTCTTGTCGAAGCAGCACCACACAACTGATGATTCCCTCAAACTAATGACCGATGCAGTAACATCTTTTCAAAATTTGGAAGTTGTTCTAATGCCCATCATTCTGAACAAACACTTCCACCTACTCGTTTTGGATAAAGAATCCAGACACTACACTCATTACTCATCTCTCAACGGCCGGGTGTATGACAAGGCCGCTGAGGACATGGAAGCCAAACACCTATCACCTCCATATTTTGTGTTCTCCCCTTCGCACCAGCTTAACCATCTTTGTTCTAAATGCAGAGGGTTATTTTCGAAAACGCACTTACCATCGGGCATGGGCATTGCTTTGAAATAGACAGTTATACATTCTCACATGACCGTGACTGCCCACAACAAAGAGAGGACAGTGTGGGATCGCCCCGTTCGTGATGCGGTTTATGGAGCAGATATTGGGTGGTGAGAAGCTTCACCTCAATCGATCCGAAGTTCCTCGTCTACGCCTAGAGTATGTATGTCGCATACTTTCGGACGGATTCCGTCGAACAACTCCGCCGCGCAAAGGGAAGGACCCAAAAATTGATGAACCAACGTCGAAGGAACTCTAAAGACTTTTCAATCATATTCTACCTGTATAATATCAGTACTCATTGTCTACTAACTGTTCACTGTTTAGTATTTACCTTAACAATTTAGTATCTACCTTAACTATTTAGTATTTCTCCTAACTGTTTAGTACTCATTGTTTACTAAGTGTTCAGTGTTTAGTATTACAAGAAGGAGAACAGTTTCAAACAAAGACGTTCACAATCAACAAGTTCAATCACACACACAGTAACACCAAAGACAGCTATTTAAATATTACGATTTTATTTGCAAGACAAATAGCTTCTGAGACTACCGATGCAGTAGTTACACTTGGGCGAAAGCAGAATGTAAGACATTTTCAAACAACTGTTGTGTCCGAAAATATGAACATCAAAATCTTAATCCTCGCGGAGAGTGAAGATCAACAGGTCCCCCTCACCGAGATGATGGTCAGCCCAAAAGGCAGGCCACCCGTGATGGAAGATAGCCTCTCCGTACTCCCTCGCTCCAACCACCATCACCGGCCAAGGGTTCCCTCTTGGTCCCCACAGCTGCACCGGTCCATTCGAAACGTGGTGCATAAAGCGGTGGAATGGCTGAGGAATCTACAATCGACGATGCGAGTCAAAAGGAGAGATAAACCGGTAGAAGGAGGGGCGACTGTTGCAACTCATGATGGTGAAGCAATGGTAGAATCCCTCATTCCCACCACACCTATTTAAAGCCAAGTCTCAGAGAAAGAGAAGCGCTATCGGATATCTCAGTTCTAAATGCGTCGCTTCGGTTCCCAATAAGCACCCGGCGCTTCATTAAAGTCGCTTCGGTTTCCAATAACTATTTAATATTTTTCTTAACTGTTTAGTATTTTTCTTAACTGTTTAGTACTTCCCTTAACTGTTTAGTGTTTCTTTCCCACAGCACCTATTTAAAGCAAAATCTCAAAGAGAGAGAGAAGCGATTTCGGAGATCTCAGTTGTAAATGCGTCGCTTCGGTTCCCAATAAGCACCCGGCGCTTCATTAAAGTCGCAACCTTCTTTCCAATAACTACTTAATATTTTTATTAACTGCTTAGTATTTCCTTAACTGTTTAGTATTTTTCTTATCCGCTTAGTATTTCTCTTAACTCTTTAGTATCTCGCTTATCCGATTAGTATTTCTCTTAACTGCTTAGTATTGTTACCATCTCTGATTACTCATGTAAACATTTTATAAACGTATAATGTCAAAACTTCGTAAAATCACATTATTTACATTAGGCAAAATATAAACCTTATAGCCAAGACGGATCAAGCAAATCAGCTATTACTGGCGTTGCAAGTCCTGCGGATTTGTGGCGGTGTTTTTGAAGCGGTGCACCTCAACTCTCTCACGTCTAAAGCTGCGACTCAATTCTTGTCCGCCTCGGCCGCCCGAGGCCTTCTCTTAAGTAATAGGTGGCGTATCGAAGGGCGGGGATGCATCACGCCGGTTTATCGTGGCAGTCTTTGGAGAAATATGGTCTGCATATGCATTGGCGTACATTTGTACCGTGAAGTAGTCATCCACGAAGCGATGTACACTTGCCTCCGAAGTCGCGACGCATGCATGCAGGGTATTCCATAGACTTGCCAACGTCTACATGAGCATGTCCTTGTCTGCAGATTGACCGCGTAGCTGCACTAGTAGATAACTTCGAATTGCTCACCATCCGAACGGCCTACGCGGAGCAAGCGGCTTGACTCGATAGTGTCCTCGAGGTTCCGATGTATTGCTGGGCAAAGATATGTTCCCAGTAGGACATGCTCGCGTCGGGCGTACATCATATTCATGAGCTTGTACCTGCAAAGATGTTTTATAGAATATACTAAAGCCTTACGAAAGATACTAAACAGTTTACACCTGATACTAAAGACTTACGCCTGATACTAAAGGGATATATCTGATACTAAAGCGTTATCGCTGATACTAAAGAGTTACGTCTGATACTAAAGACTTACACCTGATACTAAAGCGTTACCCCTGATACTAAAGCTTTATGGACGATACTAAAGAGTTAAGCTAAATAGTAAAGTTTTTAATTCGCGGGTGAATATTACCTGATTAAGTCGACCATTTCGGTCACAGGGAGGTGGCGCGCTTCCTTGATCCACGCATTGAATGACTCGGCGACGTTCGAGTACATCTCACCCCATCTTTGCCCCTTAAACAAATAGTTCGACCAATGGGCCACATCAGACTTTTGGATTAGCCAGCGGTGCGCTTGTGCCGATGCGGCCAGGAGGTCCTTCATCGCGTCATCGAATTCTTTAGAAGTACATGCGTATGCGATGCGGGTAAAGAGGGCCCAACACTCCTCCTTCAATGCTTTCCCAAGACTAGTATTTCCCTTCATGAAGTTCGCCTGTAGGTGTCGCAAACAATATGCATGGGGCGATGAAGGGAACACCCTTGCGATTGCATTAACTAGACCTTTCGATCTGTCTGATATGAATGTAATGCACTTGTCATAATCCTCATCTCCACATATTGTATTCCTGAGAGTGGTGAGGAACCAAGTCCAATTGTCGTCAGTTTCATTGTCCACTATTGCAAATGCGACGTGGAAGAATCCCTCATTGCCGTCTTTGCCCGTCGCTCCTAACAAGATGCCACCGTATTTTCCAAGCAGATGTGTTCCATCGACGAACAACAGCGGCCTGCAACCCAACTTGAAGCAGACGACACAAGCACGGAAACAAAAAAAACCACGTCTGAATCGCCCGCCATCACTTTCAATTGTGGCAACGCTACCGGGATTTGTCTCCATCACCTTTTCAACGTACCATAATAGCAAATCGTAGCTCTGTACCTCACTCCCGTGGAGAACGGTTCGGGCAACCTCTTTTCCCATCCATGCTTGCTTGTAAGGAAGACCCACGCCGTGCTCTCGCAAAATATCCCGTTGAATGTCGACGGCCCGATACAAGGGACGATCCTTGAGCTTCTGGATCACACGATCGCAAACCCATTTTTTGGATGCTTTCGGGTGGGAACTCGTCCCGATACCGCCACCACACACATGTGTGGGCTGCAATGTCTTTATTCTAAAGGTGTGGAGATTTGCCTCCCGAGAAGCATGAACCCTCCAATTGCAGTCTGTTTGGGCGCATCTGGCAGTCACCCTTTCTCTATCATTTTTTATGAAGGTAAAGTCAAATTTCCTTTTGATAGCAAAGGCACGGAGCGCATTCCTCAAGTGTTCCACGTTCTGAAATCGATCGCCAATTTTGAGCACTGCAATATCGTGAGTTTGAGAAGAACCCACAATGTCCAAGGACATGCTCTCGGCTCGGGGATCCCTGTTGATTGATAAGGTACTCTTTTAAGTGAGACAATATACTAAATAGAACGACTTAATACTAATTAGATACGGCGGATTTTAAAAATTTTCAGTAGATACTAAAGAGATAAGCAGAATACTAAAGACTTTCAGTAGATACTAAAGAGAAAAGGAGAATACTAAAGTCTTTAAGTTGATACTAAAGGGATAAGCTGAATACTAAAGACTTTAAGAAAATCCTAAAGTCTTACATGTTTATAATACACGGTTGCGGGAAATAATAAACACATACAAAAGGCTTACGTTGGAAGCGAAGAGCCGCACTCGTAGTCCACGGTCACTTCACCTGTGTCCATAATAAGGTCGACAATATTTTTGTTGAACGAGTGAAAAATGTTGCACATATGCACAAAGTCCATAGAATTGTCAATGGGACAAAGGCATTTCTCACGTTGATGCAGTGCGATATAACTCACTCTCAAGCGAGAGGGGTCAAGGTTCCACCGTTCACATATATCACCTATCACTGAATCCCAACAAGTGAGCACTGTGAGCTCCAATGCTAGACCTTCTCCCCCATATTGCGCGACGGCGAAAAGGGTTTCCATCAAAATCCTGCAAGAAGAATGCCATTGCAAAAAATGAGAGAATTATACTACGCATGTTATGAAAAAACAATGGGTAATCTATTACCTTTTCGTTTCTTGTCATGAGACTCACTACGTGGTAGCTTCTCAACAAGACTAAAAGCTCAACACAAGACTAAAAGCTCAACAAAAGCTCTCTGTAAAAGAACAAAGGAAAGGAGACGAAGAGAAGGAGTAGAATTGGACTCTTCTCTACAAGACTAAAAACAAAACACAGGCCCTCTGCAAAAGAACAGAGGGAAGGAGACAAAGAGGAGTATAAGAGGACTAGCTTATCTTACAAGCATGGAAGTACACAACCTGTCTTTTCAGCAGAAAGGTTGTTTTTGGCGGGAATTCAATGGGTATTTTGGGGTTTTTTTCAAAACCTAACGTTAGCAGGTCACGGCAGGGACTAAAGAGTAAGTAGGTTGAAAAGGAGGGACTGAATAGTATAGTCTTTAGTCAGAGGGACTAAAAAGTCAGAAATGAAACAGTCAGGGATGCTACAGTAATTATCCCTAATAATAATAATAATAACAATAAAGTTACAAAGTTCTATATATATATATATATATATATATATATATATATATATAATCCACATAAAAAAAAATAAACACGTGGATGACTAAAATCAAAAATCACGTGGACGAATTTTGAATAGAAAAAAACGCATTTCAGTGATCAAGATATATATATATATATGATCCTATATATATATATATATATATAAAAAAAAGAGAGAGAGAGATATAGAGAGAGATTTAACTTTATATGTATATAACTATATATATATAAATATTTTTATTAGATCTATGATTTAGATAAGATTTTGATTTTATAAGATGATATATATTATTTTAAACATATGAATGAAATGAATGTGCATGGTTGTCAATGATGCATATATAGAATTAATTATATATAGAGAGATGAAGAGAGAGAAACCCACAGCCAATAATATTCTGTATGTATGTAGAGAGTAAAAGAGAGAGAGAGAGAGAGAGAGATATAGAGAGAGATTTAACTTTATGTTACGGATATATTTGGTGAAGACATGTGTCATTAACCTAAAGGACCACTTGTTCCTTTGACCACATGGCAATAAGGTCTTTTACACAATTTCGTTCTGCAAATAACGTGAGGATTCAATCCTGCGAACAAGTCCGTCGGAATTGTAACAACCCTCTTCGCAAACAAGTCCATCGGAATTGTAACAACCCTGAGAGAGAGAGAGAAATATCTAAACTCCCCTACAGTAAGTAGGCCTTATCCACTTGCTACAGTGGGCAGATATCTACCCCGTTTTGCCTGCGTGGCATCTACGCGCTAGGTGGCAGATATTTTCATACCGCCTTAAGATATTTACCTAACTCACCGCCTCATTCCACCGCCTTTCCTGAACCGCCTCTAATGTGCTATAAAAGGAGAGCGTTAATAGAAGAAAGGTGGGATTGAAAAAAGCTCATCACACAGAGAATTACCTAAATTAAAGACTATTTACTCAGGTTTTCTGACTTAAGCATTGGAGCTGAATCCGAGCAAAGAGGCCCAATTCCGCTCGCTACCCTCTCCTTTTTTACAGGTTCGCTCATGGGTAATTCCGACCGGAGTTATGTTCTCCGTGCTTCCTGTTCGTAAGCAGAAGTAAGCGTCCACACCAACTATAAATTTTAACCGTTGACCGAGAGTTGAGGCCATATCACGAGGCAACAGTGACCAAAGCGTGACGTAGACCAGTTTTTAGCATCAACAGTTTGGCTCCGTCTGTGGGACCCTTACGAAAAGCCAAATGACCACTACCAGAAGATCAAAACGAATCAAAGAACAGGGAGCCCCAAGTAATCCCGAAGGACCTGGCGAAGTCCGAAGGCATGGAGAAATCCGGGTAGATAATCTGCCCATCTTACCCCCATCAGAAATTCCTTCCGTCCAACCCCAAGAATCTGTTCCAGAGTTTTACCTTAACATACAACAACAATTGGAACGGTTGACCCGGTACATTTCATACTTTGAACCATCCTCCGCCTCCTCCTACACAAGTTAGGCACCAAACATACCAACAGCCCCTTTGGATAATTCTGAAAGCAGAGGAAGGACGAGAACCCGCACCCATAAAGAAAGGAAAGAAAGAACCGCCTTTTCCGCTAGTTCAGAACCCCCCTCTGTTCGACGCAGACAGCAGGCCACTACAAGAACGGAACGGAATAGTCCATCTGTTCAAACAGTTGATAGAAGGACTCGACGACAGGACCTCTCCCAAGAAAACAGAAAGTCCGAACGACATATTCTCAGTATGTGTTCACCTTTTGTCAAAGAAATATTGGGAGAACAAGTTCCTGATAGCTTCGGACCGCCGGTTATGACCGCATATGAAGGCAAAACCGATCCGTCCCGACACCTGAAGTCTTTTCGGTCGAAGATGCTCCTCACTGGAAACATAGACGCTCGCATGTGCCGAGCTTTTCCCGCCACCTTAGAGGGAAAAGCGCAAGACTGGTTTGTCGATCTTCCATCTAGTACAATTACTTCTTTTCAGATTTTAGCAGATCACTTTTTAGCCTACTTTGCCAATTACTCAAAGCAAAAGAAAACCCCGTCTATCCTCTTGCGCATTAAACAGCGAGGGGGAGAAACGCTCCAGGCCTATTTAAGCCGCTACATAGACGAGACAGCTAATGTTGTGGACCTCCCTCCGCGGATGGCCGTGACTTTTCTAATGGAAGGACTATTAGAATCCCCCTTTCGTTTTTCCCTCACACTGGATCCACCAAAAACCATTCCCGCCCTTATGATCCACGCCCAAAAATATATCAATTCCGAGGAAATTTATATGGGTTGTGAAGAGGAGGCTAGGCGTGGACCAATGGACACCCAGAAGGGGAAAACCCACCACAACGTCAACAGAAGGCCCCCGGATGTACGAAAGGAAAAAGGATCGCACAGGGATAACAAAGGTGCAAACAGAGGTCTGGAAACCTCAACACAACCCCAACGACATGTGCTGCAGCCCAGAGAACCTTCAAAGGATGGAAAAATTGTCAGATAAGATCACCATACCTCGCTGAATCAAACCAGAAGCCACATCCTTATACAAATCAAAGAACAAAAGCTTCTGACATGGCCGAAACCCGCAAGAAATGCCGAACGGCAAAAGAATAGTAAGAAATATTGCCAGTTTCATCAATCCAAAGGACATGATACGGAAAAGTGTACCCACTTGATGAACGCAATAGAAGATGTCGTTCGGAAAGGACAATTGGAGCAGTATATCAACCTTGAAATTCAAGGGGGACCTGAAGTTTCACAACCTGAAGAAGAAAAGGGCGAAATGGTGGGATTTATTAGTGGTGGTCCTGGTTGCGGTGGTGAAAGCTCCGCCTCTCGAAAAAGTTATGCCCAAATGGTGGGAACCACACAGGAAATAGAAACACCACGGAGACGATCTCGACCTAAGGCTCCAATCATCTTTTATGACAATGACGTCAGCGGAGTTCGCCACCCTCATGATGACGCGTTGGTTGTAGTTATCAAAGTTTCCAGTTTCCAGATGAAAAGAGTTCTGATAGACAGTGGGAGCTCAGTCGATATCCTCTTTTGGAGTGCTTTCAAAAGAATGAGATATGACGCAGATGACTTGCTTCCGATAAAATCATCCTTAATAGGATTCTCCGGAGGGGTGGTACAGCCAGAAGGAATGATCTCCTTACCAATTACGGTAGGGAACTCGCCAAGATCATCAACCGTAACAACAAATTTCTTGGTTGTGCGTTATGCTTCAAGTTACAACGTGATCCTTGGCAGGCCAACTCTCAACGCCCTGAAAGCTATAATCTCTACCTACCACCTTCTTCTCAAATTCCCGACTGAAAGTGGTAGTGGAGAAGTGAGAGGAGATCAGCCTCTGGCACGACAATATTATGTCTCAACCCTCAAAGGAAAAGCCCTCAACAGCAGCAAGACAAAGGTTTCAGAAGCCATGCTAGTCAGCAGAATGGCCGAACGGGAAAATGAAGAGCTTGGACCTACACCTGTTGAAGAATTGCTAATAGTCCCCTTAAACACGACCAGAGCAGACCGCACGGTGCGGATTGGGGCAGATTTGACAATCGAGCAGCGAGAAGATCTCATAAGAGTATTAAAAGCAAATTCCGACCTCTTCGCTTGGTCTTCAGAAGATATGCATGGGCGTAAAACGCGATATCATCGAGTACCGTCTCAATATCGTTCAATCGTTTAAGCCTACGAAACAGAAAAGGAGAAATTCAGCACCAGAAAAGCAAAAGGCCGCAGAGGAAGAAGTATCAAACCTCCTAAAAGCTAAGTTTATCCGAGAGGTGCATTACCCAGATTGGTTGGCTAATGTGGTTCTAGTAAAAAAGCCGTAAGGGAAGTGGAGAATGTGCGTTGATTTCACGGACTTAAACAAAGCTTGTCCAAAAGATTCTTTCAACTTACCATCAATCGATAGTTTGGTTGACTCTACAACGGGGCATGAGATGTTAAGTTTTTTAGATGTCTTCTCAAGCTACAACCAAATCCGAATGGCCAAAGGCGACGAAGAAAAAACGTCCTTCATTATGAGCACGGGAACTTATTGCTATAAGGTGATGTCGTTCGGCCTAAAAAATGCCGGAGCCACCTTCCAGAGGCTCATAAATACAGTCTTCAGAGAACAAATTGGTAGAAATGTTGAAGCCTATGTGGATGATATCTTGGTGAAAAGCCGAAAAGCCGAAAAGCCAATGAACACCTATCAGACTTACAAGAAGCTTTTCAGTCTCTTCGGATTTATACTATGCGGTTAAACCCAAATAAATGTTCTTTTGGCGTTCGATCGGGAAAATTCCTGGGGTTTTGATAAGTGTTCAAATGAGCATCAATTATACATGAAATTCATGCATATTATCTTATGTTTTGGAGGAATATTGGCCCGCCGGTGCTCAAAAAGGCTTTGTTTTTGTAAACAGGGCAGAAAACAAAGAATCCCAAAGAGAAAGGGAAGCGTTTTGAGAAACGCGGGCCAAAGTAAGTTTAAACGAATTTGGAAGAAAGTCCATAATGGAGTCTCATACGGACCCGTATGGACTCGGAGATTCATACGGACTCATGAACGGATCGACAGGACCCCGCATACCACGAGGATCCGAGAGATATAATGACTTCGGCACAAAGACTGTATGGTGATCCGTATAAGGGATATACGGGGTCGTATGAAATACAGATAGGGTCGTATATCGTAAAAGCTACTGCGATTTCGGGCCGAACCGAGGGCAAAGTCGAGAAATACACCCAAAACCCTAGAGGGGGGGTATAAATAGAGATGTAAAAGAGGGTTTTGGGGCATCATGGAGGGAGATTAGAGCCAAAGCTTCAAGGAGGGAGAAGCCATCATCATCTTCTCCATCATCTTGGAGGAGATTGAAGAAGAGAAGAGAAGGCTCAAGAGGGCTAGAGAGAAGAAGTAAGGGCTAAAGAGAAAAGGGAAATCTCCAAACGGTCATCATCATGGGTTTGCTTCATGACTCTTTTGTTTGATTTCTTCTTCGACATTGATTGTAACTCTCCATTGATGGAGAGCTAAACTTTTGATACTTGGGTGTTGATGAACCTTTGGATTATGGTTAATTGATATTGTCTCTTCTATGTTGATTGATTGGTTGAATGCATCATGGTCTATTGAATGTATTGTATAGTGAAAGCATTAACCTCTCTACGCTATGAGAGCCCAGAGAGGTTTCTCTAGTCCATGTGGGGAAGAAGCGGCGACTCCCGCGTGTAGACAAACTTCAATAGAGAGGACTAGGAGTACACCGGGAGCCCGGGTACTAAGGCGAGCTACTCCTTTAAATGTCTTATTCCCTTAGTCCTTCCAAGAGATAGGTTCCCTAGAACTTAACTAGTGAGGGTACTAGGTTGAGTAATCACCCTCGAGCGAGAGAATGAAATCGTATTAGGAACCCTTGGCCAATGATTCACCAAGATTCAACATAGAGAGCATTATCCACATCTAAGGAAATCCAAAGGGGATTCAATCACCCAAGTATCCCCCTTCATCGATTGACATCTTCAAGATCAATTGCATTTGTTAATTTGCTTTATTAGCCTTAGAATTAGATTTAGTATCATCAACCCGAATTGATTGACTAGATAATAGACAATTAATTAGTACTAGTATTTTCTTTCTCCCTGAGGATTCGATACCCGACTTTTCAATAGTCCACTTTACTACTTCATTCGACCCGTACACTTGTGGTTAGAACGCATCAGGTTTATCTTGACACAAAGAGGAATAGAAGCAAATCTAGAAAAAATCAGAGCTATTCTTGACATGGGGTCACCCAAAAGTCTTCAAGAAATTAAGCGGCTTAACGAACGCCTCACCGCGCTTGGTAGATTTATCTCCAAAGCCGGAGAGAAAAATCTCCCACTCTTCCAAGCTCTGCGAAAAGCACCAAAAATGGAGTGGACAGAAGAATGTGAAAAAGCCTTTCAGGGGCTTAAAAATTATCTCTGATCTCCTCAGCTGTTAGCTAAGCGGCAAGTGGGAGAGGAACTCTATATCTATTTGGCGGTCGCCCTGCATGCGGTCAGCGTGGTCCTTTTGAAAGAAGAAAACGGAGTTCAAAAACCAGTCTACTACACGAGCAAAATCCTTAATGATGCGGAGTCAAGATATCTACCGCTCGAAAAGTTGGCCTTTGCTCTTGTCACATCCGCACGGAGATTAAGGCCGTATTTTCAAGCCCACAGGATCACAGTGTTGACTGATCAGCCGTTAAAACAAATTCTTCATAAGCCTGAAAACTCTGGACGCTTAGCCAAGTGGGTGATAGAGTTAGGCGAGTTCGATCTCACCTATAAACCCCGAACGGCAATCAAGGCTCAAGTACTGGCAGATTTCGTCGCGGAGTTAACTTTTCCCGCAACTAGGGACGAACCCCCGTCACAGAGTCCAGAAGGAAGTCCCAGCATTCCATGGTCCTTATATGTTGACGGATCAGCAACAGAAGAAAAGTCAGGGGCAGGATTCGTCCGTGATTCTCCTTCCAAATGGAAGATTGCGACAGTACTGAAGTTCCAATTCCGAGCAACCAACAATGAGGCCGAATACGAAGCCCTCATCGCAGGATTACATCTAGCCTGGGGGCTCGGAATTCAAAGATTCTGACGTATATTCTCGACTCATGATTAGTTGTGAGCCACACCTTTGGGCAGCTTTGAAGCGAAGGAAGAGAACATGATCGGATACCAAGCGGTGGTGAAGAAAATAGTTCCATCCTTCGCTTACTTAATTGAAAAAATGCCGAAAGCAAAATGAAGAGGCGACGCTCTATCTAAAAGGCCATGACCAACGGAGGCAATGAGTCTTCCTTTAACCTACGTATCTTCCCCAAGAAAACCATCGACGGATTGGAAGAAGAGGTACAAAGTGCAAACGAAGAGCCAAGTTGGATGGACCCCATCAGAAATTATCTGCAAGGTGGATCCGCACCACCCAACAAAGCGGTTTTAATTTCCTACAAATCCGCAATCACCATCAATGAGAACCTATATAGAAGATCTTATACACAACCTTTCTTGCGATGCTTGCGTCCAACAGAAGCTAGCTATATCCTTCAGGAAATTCACGAGGGCATCGGAGGAGGTCACATAGGGGGCAAAGCCTTGAGTTACAAAGTCCTACGACAAGGTTATTACTGGCTAACACTAGCTCAAGACGCAATAGCGTTCGCTCGGAAATGTGATGCCTGCTAGCGGCATTCCAAGATTCAGAGGCGACCACCGGCACAGTTTACGCCAATTATTAGCCCTCGACCATTTGCCATCTAGGGAGTTGATCTTCTAGGGCCGTTCCCCACTTCAGTTCGGCAAATGAATTTCTAATAGTCGCTATTGACTACTTCACCAAATGGGTAGAAGTTGAACCCTTGGCCAAGATCACGGAGAAGGCTTGTCAGGGATTCTTATAGCGAGCAATCATCTGTCGATTCGGAATTCTGATCGCCTTCATTTTTGATAATGGGCTACAATTTGATAACAAAGCTTTCAAAAGCTTTTGTTCAGAGCTCTGAATTGAATCCAGATTAACTTCTGTGACACATCCCCAAGCTAATGGCCAAGTAGAAGTGACGAACCGCACCCTGCTTCGAACGCTAAAAACGCGGGTGTTCAGAAATGGAACTAACTGGGTAGAAGAAATCCCGAGCGCCCTTTGGGCCTACAGGACAACAACAAGAACTCCTACAGGAGAAACCCCATTCTCTCTCACTTATGGGGCGGAGGCTGTCATCCCTGCAGAAATAGGAATGCCTACCTTACGGACACAGCAAACCTTCTCGCCAGAAGAGAATGAGGAAAAACTTCGAGCAGAACTTGATCTACTCGAAGAACGGAGAGAAACGGTGGAGACAAGGGCAGCCATCTATCGTCAGAGAGTGAAAAGGTTTTATGACGCAAGGGTGAAAAGAGTCTTCTTCCAAATCGGCGATCTAGTCCTGCGGGAAAATGAATTTCATGGAAATAAAAGCCGAACGGGGAAGCTAACCCCTAACTGGGAAGGCCCTTACGTCATACAAAGAATCGTCCAAGCCAGCACCTATTATCTAGTAAATATGGACATAAAAGAGCTCAAACGCCCATTCCATGCTGAACATTTACGACGCTACTATCAGTAGCTCTCTTAAAATTCATGAAATAAAGCTCAAGTCTTTCTCATCCTACAAAGATGCGGTGAAATTCTCATCCTACAAAGATGCGGTGAAATTTCCATCCTACAAAGATGCGGTGAAATTCCCATCCTTAGAAGGTGAGTCGGAATTATCCTATAAGGATAAACGACAACTCTTATAAAAAAAAGGGGCAAAAATCCCGATCGAAATATGAGGCAACAATCTCATTCATGAAGGCGAGTACCTCACTCAAAGTCCCATGATTGGACTGAAGACTCGTTACGAAGCTCATCATACAAGCCAGATAAAGAAGGAAGAAATTCGCGAAGGATTTCAAAAATACTTCTCAAACAAATTTCTTACATGGTTAAAGATAACCATCACTCGAAAATAAACCTTCACCAAAATAAGGTTTGCGTTTCATTCATATGAATAGAAGTTGCATTCCAAGTAATTGAGAATTTACAAGAACATTCACAAAAGAAAACATCCTAAGAACTAGGACCCTCAGGCTGCCCACCGCTTCCTCGAGGGAACTTGAGTAGAAGGCTCCAAAGGGTGGGGATGGAAGCCTCAGGGGTCTTGGTAACATGTTGCTCTTTGAGCTCTGTGAACTTCTTCAAAACCCCCCACCCCATAGACAAAACTTCCAAGAGGGGGATATGGCGGCCCACTGGCCTGTACTCAATCAATAAATACCGGTGGCCCCTTCTTTAGCTTTAAGCCCTAAGCCGATGCGACCTCCTTCTACGATTTATCCGCTTCGCTCTATTAAATCCTTGATTTCTTGCGAAGTCGGATTTAGAAGTTGTCAATCGAGAAGCTAAGTCCTCTTTAAGCACGCCACGCTCCCCTTTAGTTCCTCCAACTCGCGGAAGCGTGACAAGTTCGGCTTTTTTCAGCCTTCACCCCATCTAAGGCTTCAGCTTGCCCCTCTCAGGTAGATTGGAGTTCCTTTTCCAAACTGCTAGAGTTCTCCTGCAATTTTTTAACATTCTCCTCAGCAGTAAGGAGAGAACCCTCAGAAGTAGACAACTTGGCCGCCAAATCATCCTTCTCCTTTCCCGCGACAGCCAGTTGTTGAAGCCACTCGGCTTTATCCTTCTCAAGAACATGGATAATGGCGAGCTGCTCTTTGTTTTTCCCTTCAAAGGCCACCACCCTAGAATTCAATTGGGCGATTTCCGCCCTAAACGCTTCCATCTTTGCCGAATCATCTTGGCAAAGATTGTCGACTCGGTCCGCCCAGTGCGCAGTCTACGAAATAGCAAACAAATAAGTTAGTAGCATTAATACCGAGCTAAAAAGTAAAACTAACACGAGGATAATCCTCACCAGCATAACCGAGCGGAATAACTGAGAAATAGCCTCTTCCCTCCCAGCTCTATGAAGTTTGGAGGAGAGCTGTTCGGGTCTCATGGCAATCAGAACAGTCTTTACCGAAGCGGCATCCCGAAAAGGGACGTCTTCGGAGGACACCCCCTTGCCTTGAGATGACGGTCCCCTTAAAACCGAGTCTGCCACCCTAAATTTATCCAGGAGAGCCACTTCTCCTGCCTCCGCCTATATAAAAAAAAAGAGAGAGAGAGTTAAAGGTTCTGAACGAAGCATGAAGCACCCATAGAAAATCGAAAATGTGTGTGTAGAAATCCTCACCTCTATAAGAAGGACATCCTCAGGCCGGCTGGAAGAAGGACCTTCAGAAATTGGGGATAAAGCCGGGCGGATTTCTTCCGCACGAACCTCTTCCCGAGGCGCCTCCACCTGTTCTCCTACAATTTCGGGACCCGATACGTCCTCGGAATTCTTTCTCTTGGTCCTCCTCTCCCGTGAGGACCCTACACCGGGATCACTTTTAACCCCCCTTTTTGGAAGAGTCAGTCTCTTTTCTCTTCCTCTTCTTTCTCTCCTCTTTGGAGGTATCAGCACCTTGGTTAGGTACCACTTCTTTCTTTTTCCGCCCGCGAGCCAAGGGCGGATGAACTTCATAGCTTCGAAAAGAAGCTTCTAAGACCCTTAACATAGCTCAAGTCTTACGTCTTCCATCCGGTTTTCTCGCAAAACAAATTCCGAATAAGGTTAGACATCACAAACCAAAACCAAACTAAATTGAGTAATGCAAGTTTAATCCTACCATTAGAGACTATTAAATCGACACTTAATGAGGTTCTCCTCGGTCAAAAACCTATCCATATAGACTTTGGATAGCCCTCTGTTGACTTAAGAAGAATTCCCTCTTCTTGACATCTCCTCACAAGTAATGTCCAAGACGGGGAACCTCCCACGTTGTTGGATATCCTACTCGGACTTACATTTAACAAAGAAAACTTGCTCTTCCATCGTTTGATGGAAGAAGGAACTTTCCCTAGAAACTTTCTCCTAGAGGCTTAGCCGAGAAATAATACCACCGGCATTAGACTCCAAGCAAAGACTAAAACAATAGGCGGAACCAATGAGGCCTGGATTTACCCCATAATTCTTAAAAACCATGACAAATCCGTTGAGCAGCCTCCAAGAGTTCGGAGTTAACTACGAGGGACACAAATGATATTCCTCTAGGATTGCCTTAGCAAAATCAGGGAAAGGAAGCCTAAGCCCGCCTAACAACGCGTCTTGATAAACAGCTATCTCCCTCTCCCTGGGGGCACTCGCCCTCTCCCCTGAACAAGGAACCCTAACCTCAAATAAAGAGAGGTCAATCTTGTATCTCTCTACTAGGTCATCTACATCTTTTTGCCCTAGAAGGCTTATGAATGTGTCCGACCCTCTACCCATTGCCCTAGAGGCAGGGTGAACCCGCGAACCCTGGACTGGAACGCCTCCAAGTTCACCCGGAATCGCAACAGAAACCGTAGGGTTGGACGGAGAAGGAATCGAGGGCTCATGAGAAGAACTAGAAGAGGAAGAAGCAGCACTAGCCATTACCTTAGGAAAGGAAAAAGGATAAGAAAAACACAGAAAGCGCGAATACCGTGGCTTTCACGGGAGAAGAAGAAATGCGGAGAAGAAGACGACTCGATTTTCAAAACAACCTTTTTGCACAGACGGTTCCGCTTATATACAAAGGCAACGAATCCGTGGCCGTTAGATCTTAGGATGGTATTCCGATCAGAGCCGTCGAACCAAGAGTCCACAAATCTGAACTGTTCAAAATAACCATCATTATACCTCCTCGAAACAGTTTAAAATTCTGCCCACGTCAGCAATACCAAACGCCGCCTGACACACATGGAGAGCCACGCTCATCACCCATCATAACGCTGACAAACGCGCACGCCGCGCACGTCGCACCACTATTCCCCTTTAATGCTAAACAGTAAAAGAGACACGTGTCGTATTAGGAAGCAAGGAGCGTTACGTGGAAAGTAGAGCCTGTACCGCATAAGACAAAGCACACACTCCAACATAGGATTGCCAATAAAGGCCACATAAAAATACCAAAGGATTTAGAAACGAAACGACAAACGTCATTTATTCAGGTTACATAGTGAAACGCAAACAAAGAAAAATAACAAAAAGCATGTTGTCCGACGGACTAAAGTTAAATATCAGCAGACCCGTCCGAAGACACACTTGGATAAGATTCAGAAGAGACGCACGGACTTCCACAACCATCACTGTCCCCATTATCATTAGGGGAACCGGGTTCGGCACGGGGGCGAAGGTGAGGGCCCACCTCTGTGGCGGGGAGTCATCTCAGAACATCTCAACTTCAAACGCTGCACTCCTGAGATAGGTAAAAATTAAGAGGTCCCCCGCTTCCACATCATGATCGACATGAAAAGCTTCCCACCCAGCGTCGATACTCATCTCACCAACCCCCCTGTCGATTAACAGAATAGCCGGCCATACACAGCCGTTCGGACTTACCAAGTGGATTATTCCAGTCCTTAATTCCGATAGATGCTCGTAAAAAGAGCTGGGAATTCGTAAGTGTCGAGAACAATGAGAAAAAGTAAAAAACTTATAAAAAGACAAGCGCTGAGCCATGACACAAAGATACAAGAGTATAAAAAGATTTCTGCCTAAAACCGCCATTCATACAAGCCCTTAAATAGGAAAACCTATCAACACTATAGACGAAAATTCCGGAGCAAAAAATCTACCTCGATAACAGCGAAAGGATAACACAGTAAACGTCGGTCGCCTATTAAAACACGTGTACTTTAGACGTAAGTAGCCGTACACAAAGCCTGCACCTACATAGACATGCCAACTCAGAACGATACTTGTTCTCGAACCAAGAGAAACGTGCGGTTAGCTCACCCCTCGCTCAGATTTTTCGAACAAGTAAACTTTGGGGGGGTCTAGTGTTACGGATATATTTGGTGAAGACAGGTGTCATTAACCTAAAGGACCACTTGTTCCTTTGACCACATGGCAATAAGGTCTTTTACACAATTCCGTTAGGCAAATAACGTGAGGATTCAATCCTGCTAACAAGTCCGTCGGAATTGTAACAACCCTCTTCGCAAACAAGTCCGTCGGAATTGTAACAACCCTGAGAGAGGGAGAGAAATATCTAAACGCCCCTACAGTAAGTAGGCCTTATCCACTTGCTACAGTGGGCAGATATCTACCCCGTTTTGCCTGCGTGGCATCTACGCGCTAGGTGGCAGATATTTTCATACCGCCTTAAGATATTTACATAACTCACCGCCTCATTCCACCGCCTTTCCTGAACCGCCTCTAAGGTGCTATAAAAGGAGAGCGTTAATAGAAGAAAGGGGGGATCGAAAAAAGCTCATCACACAGAGAATTGCCTAAATTAAAGACTCTTTACTCAAGTTTTCTGACTTAAGCATCGGAGCTGAATCCGGGCAGAGAGGCCCAATTCCGCTCGCTACCCTCTCCTTTTTTACAGGTTCGCTCATGGGTAATTCCGACCGGAGTTATGTTCTCCGCGCTTCCTGTTCGTAAGCAGAAGTAAGCGTCCACACCAACTATAAATTTTAACCGTTGACCGAGAGCTGAGGCCATGTCACGAGGCAACAGTGACCAAAGCGTGACGTAGACCAGTTTTTGGCATCAACACTTTATATGTATATAACTATATATATATATAAATATTTTTATTAGATCTATGATTTAGATAAGATTTTGATTTGATAAGATGATATATATTATTTTAAACATATGAATGAAATGAATGTGCATGGTTGTCAATTATGCATATATAGGATTAATTATATATAGAGAGATGTAGAGAGAGAAACCCACAGCAAATAATATTATGTATGTATGTAGAGAGAGTGATTTAAGGAGAGAGAGATAAGTAAATCCAATTAATGATATTTAAGATATAGGTTTAACTAGATATAACTATATAAATTGAGAGTGATATATATAGAGAAACCTCTCTCTAACCCACCTTATATTCTAGCCCGCTAGCTACGGAAAGATTTTAAACTAAAAGATAAACCTAAGATATGGAAGAAACCTTATCTGTGGGCTTTTATAAAAGAGGATGTCATCTAGGAACCCTAGCGATCCCCGCTATTCGTCCGCAACTAGCACCGCCACCACCCTTGAGAGGGAGGGGGTTGAGGGGAAGGATGGACAGCAAATAACATGCAGTCAGTCCGGTCTTCAATCACGTTGGAGTGGAGGTGTAGAGGGGGGTGAGATGCGAGGAACGGCGGAATAACAGCGTCATTAGGTCTTCTCTCTGGGAATGTTACTTCTGTGTGGTGAGTCTTCTTGTCTTTGAAATCCTGTGTAAAAGACTTGTAAACCTGGACGTGTATTAGAGTGGTAATAATTCTGTCACGCCCCGACCAGGATTCCGGGACGTCGAGCACGTGAACGGACCGGTTGTAACCAAGTAAGACGCATCTCATTCGGTTATAAGGCCTCAGTAAATAACAGCAGATAACATATAATCAAAATAAATAACTTAATTAAAAGGTCACAGTGGAAACAAAATCAAACAAGTGGGTCCAGATGCCCTACATAAGGTGGGCCCTATAAGGGTCCTACAAATATAAAGTCTCACACTCAAACAATAAGGAAAAATGAGTTCCTCGGACCTCTGCTATCAACCCGACCCTCGATCGGCTCCTGTACACTAGACTCCTACTCCTCAGGATCTGAAAACAGAGAGAAAAACAAGTGCGTGAGCTTTAGATGGAAAGCCCAGTAAGTACTCCTGCGGGGGTTCAAGAAAATCATAATATCAAGTAAAAATGATAATCAAGTCAAATCTTGGGGGCACGCCCCTCAAGCAATCCCTAGGAGTCTACCACAAAAAAACAAGCAAGGTACGACCCCTAACTGTAGAAGCCCACGAGCTTCGATAAGAGTACCAATGGAAGCTCAACAAACGTCTTCCCCGGCTAGCATCATCAGCAAACTTGATGCAATCTCGACGTACGACCCTCAGGTCGCATGTAGGTAGCGCCACCTCTCGTACGTGTTGACACGACTAGCGAATCACATCCACTGGCGGGCAGGACAACCAGAGTATCGTCCCTCTGGTATGACAAGCCGAAACGCCAAGATGTCCCGTCCCTAAAAGTTTCCCAAACGGAGCCCTCACGCTTCAATGAATCCGGGCGGAAGACCAAACAACAAACAAGGATACCAACATCCCGAAACAAGCAAGCATGCTTAAAGAATTCCAAATAAATAAGTGAAGCATGTATGGTCTCAAAAAGCAGTAATATCAAGAGTCATGATATAACAAAGTGAAAGAATACTACGAAGAGTGGGAACGAGGCAAGTGTACTTACCTCAATAAAGTCGATCGGGATTACTCGGCATGATCACGCCTGTTACGACTCTATCTCAAAACTTGATAATAAATTCTATATTAACGTCGGTACTATATTAAATTATCAAGTTGAACATGCAAGATGCTCTAAACGGGCCTAAGTCCAACTTGTGGGCCTTTCCTTGTGTTCCTATGTCATTTTACCTTAAATGACTAAATTTATTTATTTCCATAAATAGAAAATGGTGGCCTGGTGGTTAAGGCCTACTAATCCCTTTTGAGAGGTTTCGGGGTTCAATTCTTTCCACTTTCCTTCTTTTCTCTTTTATTTCCTTCTATAGCCATATCTAGACAAACCTGATGGATTCAATCACAAATGAAACATGGCCATGTTAGTTAGGGCCCGACATGGTGTGAGACAGGTCTAGGTTTCAAATCTCTCCTTTCACAACCTCCTCTTATTTTATTTTTGTTAGTTGATTAGATCAAGACCCAATTCTCCTGACCCAAGTCTAAATCCATTCGTATTTGGTCGAACTCGACCAACTAGCCAATAGGTTGGCCCAACCAGGTTACTTAGTCCAAGCCCTTTTGATTTGATCAAGTCATTTTAATCCAAATTGAGACTCGGACCAAAGTCTAATTAGCTAATTAACTCAGGCCCAACTCACTTGATTAAACCAAGTCATATCTTGTTGATTTAAAACCAGACCCAAATCACTTTATCTCGTTGGACCCAACCCTTTAGAAGTTGGTCCAACCTAACCATGAATTGATCCAAGCCCATACCCAACCGGTTAAACCTAACCCTTTATTCAAGTTTAATTATCCAATAATTTAACTAATCCTTGATTAATTAAATTTAACTCTTTAATTATTCTTCTAATCAACTAACCAATTAGGAATTAGTCATCTTGATTAGTTAATTATTCCATTTAATCAGAGAACTAAACTATCAATTAACTTGATAAATTAATTATAGTTTTAATTTTAATTTTCTTTTCCCTCTCTCTCTTTTCCCTCTCTCTCTCTCTCTCTCTCTCTCTCTCTCTCTCTCTCTCTCGACTGAGCCTCGTCAAAGAAGGATACCGCGCCCGTCGCCATGGTGGAGTTTCTGTCCTTGTCCGGTGGTCGCCAGCGAGCTCCTCCGCGGCCCGCGTCCGGAGAGAACGACATCAAGGTCCCCTCTGGCCGGAACCCACCTCTCTCCTCCTTCTGTCTTCCAGGTCCACGGCGGCGACCTCAAGCCTTCCGTCCTCCCTAGCGTCTAGTCCCTCAACCGAGACCAACAAAGAGTCTGGAGGCTCCTCCGCGTCTGCCCTCCTATCTAACTGCCTACCATGCATGCTCGTTGGAAAATAAAAAGAAAATAAAAGCTCACCGAAGGAAATGGAGGTGTACTCGCGGTGCTCCTCAGCCGGTCGGAGAAGGACAAAGAACGGCGGCGTCCTTCTGCTCGGTCGACAACTGCCGAAACGCCCTCTTCCTTTCTCCTCTCTCTCGACCTCCCACGGTGAAGCCTGTTTCGCCGCCGCTCGTTGGTGTATCTCTGGGATCCCTCCACGGCCTCCCTTTTATAGGGCTCAAGGGGTATCCCCTGCATGATCAAGTTGCCGGGGATGGAGATCGCGCGTCAATCCGATCCCTTACATACCTTTTCCGGCCATCGTTAACAGGTTTCCATATTTAGCCGGCGCTGTCGGTGGTGGCGCGTGCGTGGAGAAGAGAGGATGGTGCTGCCTTGCGGTCAGACTTCCCTCCTGCCTCGATCTTACGCCAATCTCCAGATAGGCGGATGAGAGCGCATCGCACGATGGGAACATGCGCACTGTTATCTTTACTAAAGTTTTGGGCGGATGGATTGGTGTCTTGAGATCAGTTTATCACAGATTATCTAATCCAAGCAGTCCAACCATTTATACAGAGGTCTGCTCTGGTCTTTTACGCAAAAGTCCCCCAATTTTCCAAAATTACAAATTGGTCCCTGTTATGAGAGAGAGCTCAAAATTTTCTTTTAGTCCTCATTCTTTATGTTGTTACACATTGGTCACTTTTAATTTCTAGTCCTTATCTTTTATAAAATTACACAAAGAACCTTGGTAGCCCCATTTATTTAAATTTTAGGAATTTAAACTAATTCCTCCTTCCTTTTAACTAAATCCATATAGTTTTCCAACTTGGAAAATTCCCAAATTGGTTAAATCAATCATCATCCAACATTCATGAATTGTTCCAATTTAAGAATTTACCAATTATTCTCTTTTCTCATTCTATTCTAAACTTAGAATTGACCATTAATTAAATCAATCAATTACTAAATAATTAATGATTTAAATATTTATTCCCATTTTAATCATCTCCAAGAATTCCCCAAACTTGGGTATTACTAATATTTATTTATTTCAAAGCTTCTCAATTTTGCTTAGTTACCAAAGTACCCTTGATAATCAATTCCAAGGAATTTCCAATTTTTGACCTTTCCTTTAATTTAACTAAATCACATAACTAAATAAACTATAGTTTATTTACTTGTTCCCTTCATGTTTCTCCAAACATGCTAAATTACGAAAATACCCTTGGTTCTAATAACTATGCTCAACTAGGGTTTTAATTATAAAAAATATCTTCTTATTAATTCAACCATGAAAATATCAAAAATCCATTTATTCTAATTAAAATAAATCTTGGATTTCACAAATTCATTAGTATGGAGGTTTTAAAGCTTTAATTAAAGCATGTGCATGGTGAAAAGATTGTGTGTGTTCTACTGTTTAATCTTGAGCATTGCAGTTGATGATCTTTAAGGAGATAGCACCCATGCATGTATAATTATCAATTAAAGCTTGCAGGTTTGTGATTGATCATGCATAGCCCGGGCCTTAAGTTATGGATGGTGCAATTATAGATCTGGAAAAGAAGGAGGAAACTGTTTAGTAAGTTTTCATGGCATGGCTTTTAGAAGGGAAAACATGTTCATAAGAAATCTAAAACATGTTCTTTTTACTACTTATTGAAAGAGTTGTTGTCAAGACTTGCTTATTTTTATTTTTATTTTTTTATTGGTACGATAATGGATTAATGGACTTAACTTAGTTGTGTTGATCATCTTGTAATTAGATCCAAGTGTTGATTAAAAACACAATACTTGTACCTGTGAATAACAGAGATTGAGTCCAACCGAAGGAATAAGTTGAGTAAAGATATGGAATTGGGCTCACGACCCACTCTAGTCATAGGTTTGTGTGGTTAAGGTGACATATGAGTTTGGATTTTAAAACAAGAACATGTTGGGTTGTGTCTATGATTGCAAATAAAGGACTGGTAGTGTGAGTTTGTTATGAATGTGTCTTTTCAAGTTCAAGCGATCTGATAGATAATTTACAAGTGAGCTTGTTAGGTAGGTTCAAACTATGAGGCTAAACTGGCTCAAGTTGGAGGTGAACCCAAATTCAAGATTATGAGTTAGGTTGTCAAAGTTGGTTAATAAGTTAGTTGGTAGTTAGAGAGTCACTAAGATACCATGTTTTTATTATTACTAGATTTTGACGTAGAGATGCACTAGGAGAAAGTCTAGCAGACACTGTTGATTGAGGTAAGTACTTTGCCTATCTCCCACCCAGTTATGGGTTTTCTTTGACCTTGTTGTTACTTGGTTTGGTATGTTTTTTGTTGGTTTTGTGCTTGTGCATGTTGTTATGATGCCTTAGATCTCTGTTATTGATTCCCTGCATATACTTGGTTGTTGCTACCATATCTGGTTATTGGTTGTTTGTATAAGTTTGTTGTTAGATTCTCATTAAGCATGCCACCGTAGATCAGAACATTACTGTGAGACTCGCGGTGCTTGTGTTTAGGTTGGGTTGGTATGCGTTAGTGGAGTGAGTGGTCTCGTTGAGCATAGCCACCTGTCGTCCGGTACTTGACCATCGAGGCACGCGGCACTTATGCTGACCGTGGAGGTGTAATTGGTTGAGTTTAGCAGCCCCATATTATTGGTTTGTTATGTTGATTGTTTACTTGATATATCCTTCTTGACTATCTATTGTTATCTGGACTGGATTCTTTGTGTTCTTTGCAGGGTACTTACTGAGCTTTCCTTTTGAAAGCTCACTCCACTTTCTTTTTCCTTTATTTCAGGATTGAGGGATTAGTTGGGTTGGTTTCAGGAGCTGCGTGAGGGTTTGGGACTAGCTTACCGAGGTTCGAGGACCTCAAGTTTCCTTTGTGCGTGAGATTGTATGTGTTTGTAGGACTTTATAGGGCCATATTCTGTATAGATTGTTATAGGTCATTTTGAACCCTGATCTTATATTCCGCTGTAGAAATATTAGTTTGATTATTTATGAATATTTGGATTTATTTTATTGCATGCTTTTGATCTACTTAGGCCTTGTATCTGAGTGGGGCCCGTCTCCACTTGATTACGGCCGGTCTGTGCACGTGCCCGAGGCCCTGAAATCTGGGTCGGGGCATGATAGATTAATATGGTATCAGAGCATAGCATGCAGATAGATATCTGAAGTGCTGAGATTAAAGTAGCATTCAGATAGATAGCACTCTAGTTGCCCTAGGGACGTAGTGAAATAGGATAGAATGAGTGTTGGGTCGGGTAGACCAGGACTTTGGACGAATACATGACATGTTGTTTATTTGGTAGAGCTATCATGATGCATGGGAGTGGCAGACATTGGAGGTCGAGCAGGAACTGCCTACTCAGTCGGATGCTATAGGACCGTAAGGAACCGGCCCAGACTTAAGGAGCGAAATAACCCATCACCATGATGGAGCTTATAAGGAAGATGATGGATTTAGCATCTCATCACGGAATGTAACATCCCAGAATTTTCTAAGTAAATTTCAGTAACTTTTAAAATTTTAAATGAGGTTAATTAGCTAAAAATCAGATTAATCATTACTAACATCAAAGTTAAAGAAAAATCAGAAGGTAATGGATCAAAATCCAGCCTCGCAACTATAGGGCCGAGAAAAAGCCTTATTGAGATAGGCCAAAATTACTTAGAATAGTTGGAGGTGGATAGTCGGCAGAGTAAAAGATTAATTAAATATTATTTAATCCAGATTAATTAAGTAGGAATATCGGACAAAAGTTAGAGTCCCAATAAAGTAGATCTGGCCGAGTCCAAAGCCGAGAAACAAGGATCTGGGTGGGTAGAAGAGACGACTCGTGATGCTACAACCAGCCCTTGTCACTAGGGTCGTATGACCCGGGATTCCAGGATCTGGGTTTAAGAAATATTGATAATTATTGATAAGATAATATTATCAAATAGTGACGTGACATAAAGTTAAAATATAATATTGGTTATTAAATTCTTTATGTAAGATAAATTAATTAATTGAGTTTAAAGATAACTTAATTAAAAGATTAAAATAATATTTTATTTAAATTAAAAAAATCTATAATACTTTTATATATATATCAGATTTTCAATATATAATTTTCAATCTCTCTCTTTCTCTCTCTCGTGCTCAGATTAAACGTTCTTCTCTTTATTTTATTTTTATTTTTTATTTTTTCTTTCAAATCCTCCCTCTCACAATCCTCAATTAGGCATTACTTGCGCCCTTCTCATCCTTGAGCTGACCGGCGACCATCGCCGGTGAGTTATCCATGCCCGACGTCCGGCCAACCCTGCAGCGGCGTCCCTCCAGCCCGCCACCATCTTTCTGTGCACGCGCGTCCCTGTGCGAGGCCGACAACCCCCTCTCTCACGACCGGAACCGAGCTCTGGCGGCCCCTCTTTCCTCTCCCTTTGTTCAGTCCGGGAAAGAGCCTGTAGCCCCCTTCCTCTCCTGCTAACAACCAAGTCTCCAGCTTCTTTCTCCGGCGAGGGTCGAGCACCAAGTTCAAGTAAATTCCTAAAATTGCCGATTTGGGGAACCCTAAGTAGGATGCATGATTGAATGAGAATTATGGGCTGTTAGAAGGGGTCTAGAGTGTTGTATGATTCCATGTATTAATTCATGTTGTTAATTGTGAAGTATGGAGCATCATTGTATTAAATCTAAAGCCATACAAACAAGGGAGACTCAGACAAAATTTTGTCGGTTTGCTTAGTAGATTAACCATACCATGATAGCAAGTAATTATTTCAAGGAGGGCATGTTTAAGTTCCAATATATACTTAAGACGAAGTAGGTTCTATTTCCAAAACGTGTGAGAAATTCATGTTAGTTAAGTTAATGAATCTTATTTTAGTTACGTGTTTAGAAAGCATGAAATACTTGTTAGGAGAAAATCATGCTTAGATAGCTTAATAGGTTTACCGTATTCTATTTAGTTTAAATGTAACGCCCCGAATTTTCTAAGTGAATAAATCAGAAAATTTTCAACAAGTAATGAGATTAATTAACACGAGAGAATAAACTAATTATTTTAATGTCCAATTACAGGAAAATCGAGGAATAATAAATTTAAATCCAACCTCACAACTAAGGGGACGAGGGAAGGCCTTATTGAGCCAGGTCGCTTACACTTGGAATAGTTGGAGGTAGACGGTAAGGATAACCTCGATTAATTAATTGGGAAATTTCGTAGGTGCTAATTAATTAAGAAAGATTAAGTAGGAGAATCAGACAAATGTTAGAGTCCCGATAAAGTAGATCGGGCGAGTCAAAAGCCGGTATGCGCGGATCTGGTCTGACGAGAGGCAGACCACGTGAGGCTACAGTGCGCCGGTGACGACTGAGATCATTGACCCGGGATTCCCGGATCTGGGTTGGAACATTATTAGAATGATGACATTAATTAATGGCAACATAACACAAAGTTGAAGAATAGTATTAAATAAATTATTTAAATAGTAGTGGGAAATAATTGAGATGATAAGCTAGAGATAATTTAAATAAAAAGAAGCTATGTGACAATAATTTAGAGGATCAAATGTAAATAATTAAAGGGGAAGGGATAATGGATGATGATGGATTTAAATAAATAAAGTAAAAAGTAATATATATATATATATATATATATATATATATCTTCATAGAGGAACTTAGGTTGAGAAAAAAATTAATTAGAAGTTCAATTGAAGCCGAGAGCTTGTGCCTCTCTCTCGACTCTTCTCTCTCTCGTGTTAGCTGCACCCATACCCACGCTCGCAGCTCGCCGGAGTTGTCGCCGCCTGACGCCGATGACCTCCGCTCCGATCTACAAGCCGCGCCAGCGCCAGGCTCGCCCCTTGCCCACGCGAGCCGCTGTCCGCCCCTTGGCTCGCCGATCCGCCTCTAGACCGCGACCTCCACGATGCGCCACCGCTCCGCCAGAGCTCCTCACCGACCGCCCAAGTCGCCAGCACCGTCTCGCCGTGCTCCCGCCGCCAACAGCTGCTACTCCGGCCAGGCAGGCCGGCTTTCC
This sequence comes from Dioscorea zingiberensis, assembly GCA_026586065.1. Taxonomy (NCBI): domain Eukaryota; kingdom Viridiplantae; phylum Streptophyta; class Magnoliopsida; order Dioscoreales; family Dioscoreaceae; genus Dioscorea; species Dioscorea zingiberensis. The sequence goes on from CM048824.1 coordinate 32,815,643, forward strand.
CTTGACCAGTCCGGCCAGCGCGACAGTCCCCCAACCGGCAAAATTCCAGCCACCTTGGACAAGCCCAACTCCGGTAATTCGAACACCGACAAGGTTCCCTCCTTGTCTTGTGAAATCGGAATTTTTACATGAGCATCATTAAGAACCCAAGATTTTTGAAATCAAGGCTGATTTGGGGGAAATGTTTGAAGTTAGGGTATTAAAAAGGTATTTTGGGCATGAGACTTAAATTGTATGGATGCATGGATAGATTGTTAGTAATTATGGTGAATGTTTGTAGAATTTCGGGAGTCCTAAAAACAGAGGAGGTGCTGCCCAATTTTTCTAGAAATTCCATGCTTAACTCTCTTAATCATGAAGCTCAAATTGTTAAGAAGAGTTAATGTAAAACCCGCCCCAAAATAAATAAAGATTTGCTTTCCCAGAATTATTAAATGACAATTTAATATATTGAAAGGTGAAATTTTGAGAAAAATCACAAGGTCTGAATAAACCATATTAACTACGTGTTAATTAATCAAGATTAATTATATATTAATTAAATCAGATTTATTATCGAGGAAAGAAAATTGACAAATATTCAAATCCCGGGAAAGGTGGATCTGGTCAAGGACTGAGACAGCCCCGTGATGCCACAATATGCCCGTGATATTACAGTGCCACGTGCCATGGGACTATTGACCCGAGATTCGCGAATCTGAGTCGGGCACTAGGACGGGAGAATCAGGACAATAGACCCAGAGATAAATTCACCCGTGATTGAACATTAGTCATGTGGGGTAATAGTAGGCATGTGAAGCTATAGCGACAAGATATTTAATTAAAGGATTTATTTAAAATAAATAAATAAAGAAAAACTCAGATTAGAAAGAGAGAAGGAAAAACTCTCTCTCTTTCCCTTTACCCTCTCGATCTGAAGTTCAGATCTGAAATCCCTTCAACCGCACGCGCCCACGCTTGCCGCCGACCACCGGAGCCCAGCCCCGCCGGCCCCTTGCCGCCAAGCCGCGCACAAGCGGCCAAGCGCGCGCCGCCCGGCCAGCCACACACGCCGCGGCCAGAACCAAGCAGCGCGTGCCGCGGCAACTCCTAGGCGCGCTGCCCGCCACGAGCCTTCCGGGGCGGACGCGCCTGCATGATGCGCCCGAGCCGCCCTAGCGCCTCCGCGCCCGGCTTCGGCGGCTGCGCCCTAGTCGTCCCTTCTGCGCCACAGCTCCGCCGAAGCCTCGCCGCGCCGCCGCCACTCTCGTCCACCCGCGCCAGCACCCTCCCTTGCAGCTAGCCGGAGCCCCACCAACCTCCACCCCAACACAAGCTACAGCCGCAACCCAGATCTGTGCACGCCCGTGCTTGCGCGCCGCTGTCCCACGCGAACTCCAGCCCTGCAGCTCCATGCGGATCTCCCTCATCCATCGCGATAGTGAGGATTCTTAACCTTGAATGATTAAGAGAAGTTGGGGCTATTAAGGGACCTTAATTAAGAGACTAATGACAAATGTTTTTATGCATGAATAAAGACTGATTAGCTGTAGATCAAATGCTTGAACTTGATTAATTGAATGCTCATGTATTGATTTAGGAAAATCCATGTATAATGGATATTCTAGTGTGTATGATTGTATAAATTCGGGGCCCTATAAATAGAGGAGGTGCCGCCGAATTTTCATAAAAATCTCTAAGTATAAATGCCCCATTAGTGTTCATGTTAACATGCTTAATTGTGATTTGTTTCCATGATTAACATGCTTAATGACTTCATGCGTTAGATTAATTAATCTTGGCTAACTAAGCATGCTTAGGGGCATTCTAAGAATCTTAAGGGCATGAAATGCTTGTTAAGTAAGAAAGCATGATTTAGTTTAGGGATTCATGTGTAATCGTAATTCGTATTTAGATAGGAGATTGCTTAAGTGTAGAGACACTGAGAGTTTCCATCTATTTACTAGATCCTGATTCGGACGCATGAGACGCGACGAGGATCAGAGATTTTCTTCTAGTCAGGTAGGCTCTCGCATGGGAGGTTTGTGAGTATTGCTTCCTCCTACTTTGCTTATGGTTTTTGTGCTCTTATTTCCTCGAGAGGTTCCCAATATGTATTCCAGATGGGTTTCCTCATATGTATCGGCTTTATATCTTGAGGAGATTGTTGCTTTCATGTTTTATTATGCGTATTTGAGTAGAGCTTACTCCTCAGATACGTATTGGCTTCCGATCTCGATGAGGCCACTGATTATTATATAATCAAGATATTGCTGCCTTGGATATATATATGTATACCTGTTGTTAGGTATTTGTACTAGCAATCTCTTACTTCAGGCATGATACATCGGACGGAGACCCCGGCAGAGGGTGTATAATATCTTGCCACGAGCACTTGATGCTCCATCGGACGGAGACCCCGGCAGAGGGTGTATAATATCTTGCCACCAGGCCCTGGCAGAGGGCGTATAATATCTGGCGACCTGGCTCAGTCAGAGAGCGACATTTTCTGGCCATGTAAACATGATTATTATAGCGCTATCCGGCTTAGGCCGAAGATGATGCTGATAACATCATTTATGTCGTAGACATCTTAGTATCATATATGCCAGAGATTGAGTACATCTGTGGATTTATTCACATTCCAGTTACTTGTTATTTGCTAGTGATTTATGATTCACTCGCATGATTGCCTTTGATCTATCTTATTTCTTGTTTATGGCTTTCACCTCTTTTATTGCTTATGCGACCCTACTGGGCCTATTTCTTTAGGCTCATCCACTTGACTTGTGTGTTTCTCAGGTTCAGACGAGGAGGAGTAGGGTCGAGCTTAGGCGGAGATATACCGAGTAGTTGACTCGGTCACTTGTATTTATCTCAAGGTCTGCGTACCTCTTTTATCTTGTGTGAGACTTTTATTTCGTTTTCCTTTGTTGTATGGATTTCTAGGGGTAACTGGACTAGATCCTAGTCTTGGGTTGTGTAAACTCGGTATTGTGTTGGTATGGAGTTGTATAAACTCCTTTCTTCTTTTATCTTATAATTCCGCTATTATCATTACCTCTAAATAATTATCTTATAATAGGAGTCTCTGAGGCCTTGCGCCGGAATGGGGACTAGTCCCTGTTCAAGTGCGGCCGGTTTTCTACGTGCCCAGGCCGTGGTTCGGGGCGTGACAGTTAACCTCATATTTTTACCGTATTTTATTAATCTTAAATTAGAGTACGAGTCAAGAATACAAACTCCGTATTTATAGATTTCGTATTTCTTATCTAGGAAAGGGAAAAGGTCCAACAGAAGCTGCCGAAGGACCGAGCGATTCCTAGGAATTTGCGAAGGACTTGAGGTGAGGGGACTTCACTGTAAATCCAGATTTATTTATGTATTTACCGTCACTTTTGTTTCTCGTATTCTTTTGAGATTTATATCTGTTTGTGATTTGTCGATGGATTTTATCGTTATAGTTACATAGTGATTTTAATACTTGTTATCTGCCATGAACTGAATCAGCATGATTAATTATCAAATGAAACTCCAATCGTTAAAGATTGATATTCACCGTATCGTGACTGCTCCCTAGGTAGGCATAGACGATTGATCCAACGGGGCTCAAGATAGAGTCCATAACGAATTGTAGATGATCTCGGGTTAAGGAAGGGATTTGTTTTAATCTGTTTTTCTTAAACAAAAATGTTTGCGAAATCGTTTTCTATATAAAACCCCCTTCGGAACTCTTTTGGGTACCCGAATCGGATACGAGGATGTATGCATGACGATTGATACAGCTTGGTTGATCATACCACTGGTCGTCAGGTCTCGGATATGAGATGCGTGACAATTGATACAGTTGGTTGATTATATTACTGGTCGTTAGGCCTCGGGTACGGGATCGGAATAATCAGATACGAGATGTACGCGTGACGATTGATACAGCTTGGTTGATCATACCACTAGTCGTCAGGTCTCGGATATGAGATGCGTGACGATTGATACAGTTGATTGATTATACCACTGGTCGTCAGACCTTAACTACTGGATCAGAATATTCCGCTGTCTCCCGACCATTAGGATCCGGTTATCAGGCTGAGGACAGCAGGTTTCATTCAGAGTATTGAACTAGGGTTGTATGTTGACTACGATACGAGGCTATTGCATATATATGATTACTATATGGACGATATGATATGAGATTGATCCTGTAATTTTTTTTTTTTGGATTTCTGATCGTATAACATGCTTATCAATATTTAAGATAATTTCACTGATCTTCATGATTTATACTTACATTGTTCTTGTACTAGTATCTTCGTACTGATGACAGATATGTATAATACCTAGCGGAGAAGTTCTTACTCACTGAGCTTGTATAGCTCAGTCCTCTCGATTACTGTTTTTCTGTTATAGGATCTAGACTTAGATCGGGATAGTAGCTCGTGTCTCGAGTAGGGATCGAAGTCTAGCGTGCTCTGGAGTACCTACCTTGTTTTTCATTTTGTTTGGTTCTATTAGACCTTGATTATGTCTTTTCTTCCGCTGTATTTGGGGCCGTAGTTGCCCATAAATCTGTATGTTGTACTCTACTTATGACTTGATTTAAATAAGACTCCAGGTGTATAACCGGTTATCTTTATGTCATATAAATGTTATTTAGAGTACATGATCATTTTCAGGTTTAAAGTACACAACTTATGGGCTGGGTGCACTCCCGGCCCAACTAGTGTGGCATCTGTCTCATTAGCGAGATGGGTGTTACGTTAAATTAGAGTACGAGTCAAGAATACGGTATCCGTATTCACATTTTCATATTTCGATTTTCAGGAAAAGGGAAGGGCAAAGTCAAGTCAGCCACTGCCGAAGGATTGAGCCAGACTCAAGTGAGGGGAACTAGCTGTACATTCGCTTATTTTACTGTATTTTTATACAGTATAGATTTCAGTTTTGGAAAGCATGAACAAGGAATTTTATGAAAATTTCTATAGTTTTATAAAACTATTCATGCACAGTAATCAGTAATAGAAAACAAAAATATACATATTACACTTTATTTATATGCTATTATGGACCAGTGGTGGCTCGTGTTGAGCCAGAGAGTACGACATTAGGTTAGGAGTGGGGTGACTTAAATCTCTTTTTTTAATACCGAACTATCTGTTTTTAAAACATTCCTTTATATAAAATCAAAACCCCCTTTCCATACTCTCGGGTGCCTAGTGTACATATATAGATAACCTCGCGTAGATGATCTACCCGTTGGTCGCTGGTTCTACAGTATTGAAGTAGATGTGTAGTCAGAGGTTTTAGTTTTTTGATTATCAGATGATTTCGCATTCCTTGCCTTCTAGAGATTGAGCTTTATTTCAGAGTGAGGAGGAACGGGTACAGATTACCAAGGGGGAATGTCGGTTTCATAAATAATTCACAAGACAGAGAACAAGAAATTAGATTTGCATATTAAAGAGAATACATTGACCAGCATATATTTGCTCAGTATTTATTTTAGATTTCAGTGTTTAATTCCAGATAACTGATATGCATAATTCATGCTTATTATTTACAGTTTTCACTTTATTATACGGGTTCAATTTACACCCGGCAGTACTGTTCCCAGCTCACTGAGCTCCAGTAGCTCAGCTCCTTTTCTCTTGACATTGTGATTGCAGGCGATAGACATAAGACCGTATAGAGGGTTTGTCTGATCGCGAGTCTAGTGGAGACGTCCTGTAGCTGGCTTTGACACCCGTGTCTAGTTATTATGTTATGTTTCATTTTGGAGTGTTTGTGAGACTTCAAGCTTAAGACAATATTTATATGGTGTTGTGTTAAACTATATTGAAGTTTGAGTTTATAATATATTCAGTTTGCTTAAATTAGCTTCAGCAAGTTACTTGTTTTAAAATTAATTAGCAGTTTACAGCTTTAGGTTTACAGTTCACTCCCTAGACCTGGCTGGTGTGACACGTGTTCCCTGAAAAGGAGATGGGTATTACACGTCGCTCGTGATTGCCGAGGATTCTGATTTAGATATTGAAGATTAGGAGTAAATTTCGAGGACGAAATTCTTTTAAGGGGGGGGGGGGGGGGATTGTAAATTTTGAGGATTTTAGGTTATTATTTCTCCCAATATTTCCCTAATATCTTTAGTTAATAAGAGAAAGTCCCCAAGGTTGGAACTAGTTGGGATTTTGTTGGAAGAAACATTTTCTAAATTCTTTGATAAATTCGATAATTAGAGAAGTCCTCATATTTGGAGTTTATCGGGCTTTATATGAAAAGAGAGATTAAAATGATTAAACCCTTAATTAGGGTTAATGGAGTCATCAGGAACCAATTTGTAATTTGTGGAAATCTGAGGACTTAAAGGAAAATGGTCATCTCTCACATGGAGGGACCTGCTTTTAAGAGATAAAAGGAGCAGGGAGTTATGTACTAAAGCTGTGAGGAAACTATGCAAAAAGGGTATTACTAAATTACCCATGAATTATAATAATAATAATAATAATAATTATAATAATAATAACAATAAAGACATATATATATATATATATATATATATATATATATATATAAAGAATCCACATAAAAATAAAAACAAAAACAAACACATGGATGACTAAAATCACGTGCATGAATTTTGAATTAAAAAAAACGCATTTCAATCATCAGAGAGAGATATATATATAATATGATCCTCTATATGAGAGAGAGATATAGATAGATTTAACCTTATATGTATATAACTATATTTTATATATATAAATATTTTTATTAGATCTATGATTTAGATAAAATTTTGATTTGATAAGATGATATATATTATTTTAAGCATATGAATGAAATGAACGTGCATGATTGTTAATGATGGATATATAGGATTATTATATATAGAGAGATGTAGAGAGAGAAACCCACAACCAATAATATTCTGTATGTATGTAGAGAGAGAGATTTAAGGAGAGACCTCTCTCTAACCCACCTTATATTCTCGCCCGCTAACTACGGAAAGATTTTAAACTAAAAGATAAACTTATGCTATGGAAGAAACCTTATCCGTGGGCTTTTATAAAAGAGGATGTCATCTAGGAACCCTAGCGATCCACGCTATTCGTCCACAACTAGCACCGCCACCACCCTTGAGAGGGAGGGAGTTGAGGGGAAGGACGGGCATCAAATAACATGCAGTCGGTCTGATCTTTAATCGCGCCGGAGTGGAGGTGTAGAGGGGGGTGAGATGCGAGGGACGATAGAATAACAGCGTCATCAGGTCTTATCTCCAAGAACGCTGCTTCTGTGTGGTGAGTCTTCTTGTCTTTGAAATCCTGTATAAAAGACTTGAAAACCTGGAGCTTGTATTAGAGAGGTAATAATTCATTAGTATGGAGGTTTGAAAGCTTTAATTAAAACAAGTGCATGGTGAAAAGATTGTGTGTGTTTTACTGTTTAATCTTGAGCATTGCAGTTGATGATATATGGTTTAGATAGTGGTTAAGTGGAACCATTCACGATGTTATAAAGACTTGCTTAACTTTAAGGAGATAGCACCCATGCATGTATGATTATCAATTAAAGCTTGCATGTTTGTGATTGATCATGCATAGCCCGGGCCTTAAGTTATGGATGGTACAGTTATAGATCTAGAAAAGGAGGAGGAAACAGTTTAGTAAGTTTTCATGGCAGGTCTTTTAGAAGGGAAAACATGTTCATAAGAAATCTAAAACATGTTATTTTTACTACATATTGAAAGAGTTGTTGTCAAGACTTGCTTAAATTTTATTTTTTATTTTTTATTTTTATTGGTATGATAATGGATTAATGGACTTAACTTAGTTTTGTGGATCATCTTGTAATTAGATCCACGTGTTGATTAAAAACACCATACTTGTACCTGTGAATAACTGAGATTGAGTCCAACCGAAGGAATAAGTGTAGTAGAGATATGGAATTGGGCTCATAGCCCACTCTAGTCACAGGTTTGTGTAGTTAAGGTGAGATATGAGTTTGGATTTTAAAACAAGAACAGGTTGGGTTGTGTCTATGATTTGCAAATAAAGGACTGGTAATGTGAGTCTGTTATGAATGGGTCTAGTCAAGTTCAAGCAAGCTGATAAATCATTTACAAGTGAGCTTGTTAGGTAGGTTCAAACTATGGGACTAAACTCGGTCAAGTTGGAGATGAACCCAAATTCAAGATTATGAGTTAGGTTGTCAAAGTTGGTTAATAAGTTAGTGGGTATTTGGAGAGACTCTAAGATACCATGTTTTTATTATTACCAGATTTTGACGTAGAGATGCACCGAGAGAATCCAGTGGGATTTTTGATACTATTGATTAAGGTAAGTATTTTTCCTAGCTCCCACCCAGCTATGGGTTTTCTTTGACCGTGTTGTTACCTGGTATGGTATATTCTTTGTTGGGTTCGTGCTTGTGCATGTTGTTTTGATGCCTTGGATCTTTCTTGTTGATTCCCTATATATACTTGGTTGTTGCTACTATATCTGTTGATTGGTTATTTGTATAAGTTTGTTGTTGGATTCTCACTGAGCATACTACCGTGGACCGGGACATTACTGTGAGACTAGTGATGCTTGTGTTTAGGTTGGCTCGGTATGCGTCAGTGGAGTGGCTGAGCATAGCCACCTGTCGTCCTGCACTTGACCATCAAGGCATGCGACACTTATGCTGATCGTGGAGTTGTGATTGGTTGAGTTTAGGGGCCCCATATAATTGGTTTGTTGTGCTGATTGTTTACTTGATATGTCATTCTTGATTATCTATTGTTATCTAGACTAGATTCTTTGTGTTCTTTGCAGGGTACTTATACTGAGCTTTCCTTTCGAAAGCTCACTCCACTTTCATTTTCATCTCTTTCAGGATTGAGGGATTAGCTGGGTTGGTTTCAGGGGCTGCGTGAGGGTTTGGAACTAGCTTACCGAGGTTCAAGGACCTCAAGTTTCCTTTGTGTGTGAGATTGTATGTGCTTGTAGAACGTATAAGGCCTAATTCTGTATAAATTGTTATAGGGTATTTTGAACCCTGATTTTATATTCCGCTGTAGAAATCTGAGTTTGATTATTTATAAATATTTGAATTTATTTTATTGCATGATTTTGATCTACTTACGCCTTGTATCTGAGTTGGCCCGTCTCTCTACATGGAGTGCAGTAGATGCAGACGTGCCGAACCCCTAATCCGATGCAGGGAGTGACATCTCTGGTAAAGTTGCTGTGGAGTCATCACCAAGTGGAAGAAGCCACATGGGAAAGAGAGGATCAGATGAGGGAGCAGTACCCTCGGTTATTTTAGTTACTTATTGTATGAAAATTTCAAGAACGAAATTTCTTAAGGGTGGGAGAATTGTAACAACTCCGATTTTTCTAAAAAAATATTCAATAAATTTTTGAAATTTTAATGAGGTTAATTAGCATTGAAAAAAGATTTATTATTTTAACATCAAATTAAAAGGAAATCAATTATTAATTGACTCGAAATCCAGCCTCGCAACTATGTGGCCAAGAGCAGGAGGCCTTATTAGACCAGACCAATTTTACTTAGAATAGTTGGAGGTAGATACACCAAAGCCGGATTAATTAAATAAGAAATTATTTAAATGCTAATTAATCCAGATTAATTAAGTGGATGATACTAGACAAAAGTTAGAGTCTCGATAAAGTAGATCTGGCCTAGTCAAAAGCCGAGAAAAATGGATCTAGGTCGAGAGAGGAGACAACCCGTGATGCTACACTAAGCTCGTGTCACTGAGGTTCTAACACCCCTTTCTTTACTGAGACAGATGTCACACCAGCTGGCCCGAGAGTGCACCCAGCCCATAAGCTGTGTAATTTAATTCAAATAATAATCATAATAATCAAACTACTATTCATAAGAAATAAACAAACTGTTTAATCTTATACAGAGTTTACAAATTTACGGAAGTGTTCTAGAAGTCTAAATATCAAGTGTAAACAAGAACTATCCATATCTGCTATGTCAAAGCCATCTACTGGATTACTCACGCTCACTTACCTGCGCAAATAGTTCACTTGAGTAAAATCATTAATATCCGTTAATAAATATATATAATGAAAGATTTACGAATCCCAGAAATAATGCTAATCATATGTGTTATCTTCTCATTAAATTAACATGTCAAGCATTTCAAAAAGCCAGAATAAAGCATATATGCAATTTCAATCATCATAAGCATCTCACAATCACATAAATATGTTTGTTGCGGCCTCGTATCATACAAGCGTGCACCCTTAGTTAAAATGCTTCCGGAAGGACTCCAACTCCCATCAGGAACAGCGGTATGCCTCTACATGATCCTGATAATCGGAAACTATATAAGTCCGGTACTTGATGACCAACGGTATGCCTCTACATGTATACGTCAAGTATCAATCTCGTATCCGATATGTGCCCTCATAAGAGACAGGAAGGGGGTTTTTATGAAAAGAACGACTTTCGCAAACATTTTCATTTTTAAGAAGAACGATTGAAAATAAAAACCCCTTCCTTAGCCCAGTCTCATCTACTAAAATATCCGGGCTCTATCCCGAGCCCATGCTGGGTCACCCATACATTAACTAACTAAGGTGCAGCTTATGATACATGTAATAATCTTTAACTACCCCTTAGGGTTTGCTTAATAATAACTCATGCTCTTTAAAGTTAAATCAATCATACAAGCATAAAAATACTATGCAAGTATAACGATAAATCCATCAGCAAATCACAAACCGAGATAAAACTCATATGAACAATCCGACGATAAAACCCGATCATGTAATATCTAAATATAGTGTAGTCACTGACCTGATGTCCTTAGGTAGTTCCTAGGTCTGGTTCGGTCCTCTTGAAGCTCCCGGAGGACCTTTACCTTTTTCCTAGAATTAATAACAGTAACTAAGTAAATACGAAGTTCGTATTTTCCATAACTTAGTTCTATTGATTTAGAATGCGGAGATTTAAGAATACGAAAAATCGTATTCTTTCTAAACTCTACCTTAAACTCGTTAATTTCTCTAAGCATTAGTTTTACTTAGCATTTAATACCTGATTCTAAAACTCATAAATACTATGCTCATTTCTTTATGGAGGCATTTTGCCAAATACTTGGTGTGCATCTAGAAGCATTTCTAAAATCCACACTATCACAACAATACAAATCCTCTAAATTCCATTCAAATGTACTAGATGCAATCACACACATTTTCCATACCATTAAAGCCTTAAAACCTTAGTTTCAAAACAAACAAGTTCTTAGAGACATATCTACAAACATATGATAGGCATGCAATGTTTTCAAAGCAACATCATATCCCTTCAATTACTAAATTTCAGAATTTTACAAACATTTGATAACTCAAAGCTAACATCGATCCTTTATACAAAATCGGTGATTCATACTTAGTTGAATTCCCTTGAAGCATCATCCAAACATGATTTGAAACTCTAACTTAATCCCCCTCTTAATTTGATAGATTAATCTAACCATAGGTCCACCGTTGTTCACTGGAGGAAGAGGAGGGCTGCAAGCCGAAGCTCGCCGGAGGGTATGTGGCTATAGGCGGCGCTGGCGGAGCTAGTTGGGCAGCGGCTGGAGGAAGCTTAGGCGGAGCTGGAGTCGCGCGTGTAAGCCGCCGGCGAGCTGACGGCGTTGGGGGCGCGGGCTGACTGAGCACTTCGGGAGGGGCGGCAGGCGCGGTCGAGCGGCGCAGCCAGCTTACGGCAGCCGTGGTCCGACCAGCGGTTGAGACACGAGGGGGGCTCGCTGGCCGATGGGCGTGGGTGTGGGTAGAGAGGAGTCGGGAAAGAGAGGAAGAGGGAGAGATCTCTCTCTCACTTAAATTTTTATTTCCAATTGAAGCCCTAACTTCCCCTCATATGATAATATAATTTAATTCATTATATTTTTAATAATTAAATCTAATAAATAAACTTATCTTTCAAAATCAAATAATTTCATTTATCTTCTAACTTTTTGTCATACTTGGCTAAATAATTTACGAAGCTTTTTATTTCATTCAATTGACCACTATTTGCCACACTTTATTCATTTATTTATTTTCCATACCAACAATAGTCACACTAGGGCTAAGTTTGGTCACCCATTTAATTGGTTGGGTTGGGCCCAAATAAAAATTTTTGGTCAATTCCCATTCCATTTTATTTACCTTATTCATAAACACTTGTTTATGAACTAATAACCCCCGATTTATTTTTCAGAAAGTTAAAAGTAGTTACTAGAAAAACCAAGGCATTCTGTTCCCCCCTCCCCTTCCCCCCTTTAAGAAGTTTCGTCCTCAAAATTTCCAAGTACAGGTGGGGATACTGAGCTCCCAATTATCGTTTCTCAACTTTTGCTTCTTTCTTTCAATAATCCAAGTCTTCCTTCAATTCCCGAGCTGAGTCTATCACGCTTCCACTGAGTCGCATCTACTCATGTAGCCGATCCTCAACACTGCCTTGAAGTATGACATTCCGTGCTCCGGACCCTGTCCACATCCTGTTTCTGAATCACATTGAATGTCTTTTCCATCTCCAGGCTCCAAATGCTCGACTATCTATAGCTCTGTAGTCTTCTCGGAATAGGACGGTTCCGTCTTTTTGAACTCTAGTCCTTTATCACTTCTTTGGGTAACACGTGGGGTTAACTCTAGAATTTCTGTTACTCGCGCACTTAGCCTATGACCTCGCGCAACAGCTCCATCATAGGGTCCATATAACCCCTCATGTCAAGTCCTACTATCAATTAAAACTCAAATCCTGTGGGTTATGGGCCCACCACCCTTCTGCTACGAATCTCTGATCGTAACTACTATCATCATAAACAAGTGGGGAGTAACTAAATCGTCACAATCAACTCTCTATTTTCCACGAAACTTTTTATCAGATAAAGATAAACCACGCTTTCTTGCGCGACTCTGATCATGTGTCATCCGCTTAAAACAAGTGGTTGTACCTATACAACCATTCCTTCTATTCTTTCTCCTATGTCTAGTGGCTCCTTGGAAGCTTTCTTCTTGCCTAATATGACTGGAGGACTTCCCTCCATCTCATCCTCAATGACTAAAGGATCTTCTATCACCTGTTGTAAGTGTCTCCTCACATTCCCTAAAAATTCATGTCTAATATTCTCCACTACTAGACTCCATCATGAGACTGTGATCTATATCATCTAACATCTACCGGACTCTCATTCTATAGCTCTGACCATTCCTAGGACTCCCTAGAATCAATTGTCTCTGAGTATATCAACTATATCATCTAGTCCCTAAGATCGACTCGCTATGATACCATTAAATGTAACACACATCTCTTTAGTGAGACAGATGTCACACCAGCTGGGCCGGGAGTGCACCCAGCCCATAAGCTGTGTAATTTAAACCTAATAATAATCATAATAATCAAACTACTATTCAAAAGAAATAAGCAAACTGTTTAATCTTATATAGAATTTACAAATTTGCGGAAGAGTTCTAGAAGTCTAAATATCAAGTGCAAACAAGCACTATCCATATCAGCTATGTCAGAGCCATCTACTGGATTACTCACGCTCTCTTACCTACGCAAATAGTTCACTTGAGTGAAAATCACTAATATCAGGAAATAAATATATCTAATGAAACAAATCCCATAAATAATGCTAATCATATGCATTATCTTCTCATTAGATTAAAATGCCAAGCATTTCAGAAAGCCCGAATATAGCATATATGCAATTTCAATCATCATAAGCATATCACAATCACATAAATATGTATGCTGAGGCCTCGTATCATACAAGTGTGCACCACTAGTTAAAATGTCTCCCAAAGGACTCCAATTCCCATCAAGAACAGTGATATACCTCTACATGATCCTCATAACAGGAAACTACATAAGTCCGGTACTTGACGACCAGCTGTATGCCTTTACATGTGTACGTCAAGTATCAATCTCGTATCTGATACGTGCCCTCACAAGAAACAGGAAGGGGGTTTTTATGAAACGAACGACTTTCACAAACATTTTCAGTTTAAAGAAAAACGATTGAAAACAAAAACCCCTTCCTTAGCCCGGTCTTATCTACTGAAATATTCGGGCTCTATCCCGAGCTCATGCTGGGTCCCCCATACATTAACAAACTAAGGTGCAGCTTATGATACATGTAATAATCTTTAACTACCCCTTAGGGTTTGCTTAATAATAACTCATGTTCTTTAAAGTTAAATCAATCATACAAGCATAAAAATACTATGCAAGTATAACGATAAATCCATCGGGAAATCACAAACCGAGATAAAACTCGTATGACCAATCCGACGATAAAACCCGATCATGTAATATCTAAATATGGTGTAGTCACTCACTTGATGTCCTTAGCAAGTTCCTAGGTCTGGCTCGTTCTTGTTGAAGTTCCCGCGGGACCTTTACCTTTTTTCTAGAATTAATAATAGTAACTAAGTAAATACGATGTTCATATTTTTCATAACTTAGTTCTATTGATTTAGAATGCGGAGATTTAAGAATACGGAAAATCGTATTCTTTCTAAACTCTAACTTAAACTCGTTAATTTCTCAAGCATGAGTTTTACTTAGCATCTAATACATATTTCTAAAACTCATAAATACTATGATTACCTTTCATAGCTTTAGTTCTATCGCTAAGAATACGATAAAATAAATATGAAAGTTTTGCAATACGGAATCCGTATTCATATCTTATACTCTAATTAGACTCGTTAGAGTATGAAGATTTCCATCAAGTTAACTCAAGTATGATTTCTCTTAAATTGAAATTTGTATTTGTAAAACATGGAAAAACGAAATTGTTCAATTAAAGGATTTAGCTCTAATCATCCTAAGCTAAATTTTAAAGTTCATAACATGCTCTCTAAAAGTAATTAATTGTTAAGCATGATCATGGGGATTAAATCAAGCATTAGTTCTAAAATTTCCTACAAAAATTCGGCAACACCGTCTCTATTTGGAGAGCCCCGGAATTAATACAAACATGCTCCAAAACATAGCATTTTAATCTACAATAATAGTCACATGCTTCTACACAAAATTAGCATATCTCTAATTAACATTTTGCTTTTCATTTCAAGTGGAATTAACTAGGAAATAGAATCCTCTATAAAGCTCATTTAACAAGGTTCCTTAGTATTAGTTCTATAAATATCTGTATTGTCCTTTAACTAGTGATGACCTTTGTTAGATAAAGCTTATTCTTGAACAAAGTTAATATAATTAAATGGAACCATTCCTTAAAGACTTATTCATTTTGGCAATTTATCAAACAACAGATGGGCATGTTCATTTCTAAAACAACAACGTAGCATCCATGAATCTTTCAGCTTTTAATTATACAATATGAACTCATCACAAGTTAAGAATGTTCCATGCATTCATTAACCATCACTAATTCATAATTTGTTTAACAGCCAACAGATGAACTAAAACAAGATCGTAGTTGTTCGGCTTTCAATAAAACCTCATTACGATTAATCCATTTAAACAAGGAGGTTTAGAACCTACAACTATTGATCAACAATCTACAACTCTTGGTTATACTCCACAATTCTAGTTGAATGCCACATAACTTGTAAAACTCTAAAACTCAACCCTTATATGTTCATTTCTTTATCGAGGAATTTTGCCAAATACTTGGTGTGCATCTAGAAGCATTTCTAAAATCCAGTCTATCACAACAATACAAATCCTCTAAATTCCATTCAAATGTACTAGATGTAATCACACACATTTTCCATGCCATTAAAGCCTTAAAACATTAGTTTTAAAACAAACAAGTTCTTAGAGATATATCTACAAACATATGATAGGCATGCAAAGTTTTCAAAGCAACATCATATCCCTTCAATTACTAAATTTCATAATTTTACAAACATTTGATAACTCAAAGCTAACATCGGTCCTTTATACAAAATCAATGAATCATACTTAGTTGAATTCCCTTGAAGCATCATCCAAACATGATTTGAAACTCTAACTTAATCCCCCTCTTAATTTGATAGATTAATCTAACCATAGGTCCACCGTTGTTCACTGGAGGAAGAGGAGGGCTGCAAGCCGAAGCTCGCCGAGGGTATGTGGCTATAGGCGGCGCTGGCGGAGCTAGTTGGGCAGCGGCTGGAGGAAGCTTAGGCGGAGCTGGAGTCGCGCGTGTAAGCCGCCCGTAGCCGACGGGCTGGGGGGCGCTGGGCCGACCGAGCACTTCGAGGAGGCGGCAGCGCGGTCGAGCGGGCGCAGCCCAAATCGACGCTAGTGGTCGACCAGTGGGTTGAGACACGAGGGGGGCTCGCTGGCCGATGGGCGTGGGTGTGGGTAGAGAGGAGTCGGGAAAGAGAGGAAGAGGGAGAGATCTCTCTCTCACTTAAATTTTTATTTCCAATTGAAGCCCTAACTTCCCCTCATATGATAATATAATTTAATTCATTATATTTTTAATAATTAAATCTAATAAATCAACTTATCTTTCCAAATCTAATAATTTCATTTATTTTCTAACTTTTTGTCACACTTGGCTATATAATTTACCAAGCTTTTTATTTCATTCAATTGACCACTATTTGCCACACTTTATTTATTTATTTATTTTCTATACCAACAATAGTCACACTAGAGCTAAGTTTGGTCACCCATTTAATTGGTTGGGTTCGGCCCAAATAAACTTTTTTGTCCATTCCCATTCCATTTTGTTTACCTTATTCATAAACTCTTGTTTATGAATTGATAACCCCCGATTTATTTTTTAGAAAGTTAAAAGTAATTACTAGAAAAATCGGGGCATTGCAGGGGTCGTCTGACCCGGGATTCCTGGATCTGGGTCAGGGATTGAGACGAGCTAGATAATGATTTATGTCACCATCGTGACGGCACAACAACAAGATAAGATCAAATAAATTCATTTGGTTTTAGTGAAAGATATTTAAAAAGTTAATATTAATTAATTAGAATCTTTTTAAAAGATAAATTATATAATTAGATTTAAGAATTATAAAGAAATATAATATTTTAATATATATGAGAAGAGAGAGAGAGAATAAAATTTTCATCTCTCTCTCTCTCTCTCGATCAAACACCTGAGAACCCTTTTCACTCTCCTCTCACATCTCACTCTCGATCTTACCCTAGCCAGCAGCCTGTCATTGCACGTGCCTCCCCGCCGGCAACCAACCGCCGCACGCACCTCCTCGCTGGCGACCATCCACCCACGCGACAGCTGCCCTTTCTTGACGCCCACCACAGCTTTCAATTGCGCCTTCTGCCTTCTTCCCGCGCAACCCAACCGACAAGTTCCGGCCAGGTTCTCCGCCGGCTTATCCCCTTGCTTGACCTCCGTCAGCTGCTGCTGTCCACGACGGCCCAGCTCCACTTGCATGCTTCATAGCCCTATGCCCCTTTGTGCGTCGACGCCGCAGACGTACAGCTTTGTGCGTTGCCGTCAGCCTATGACACCATAGCTTCATCACCCTTACGAGTGTGTGCCCTAACTTGGGGAAAATTCCCTATTAATTGGTTGAATTTAGGGTAAATTATTAGTTATGGGTTTGTGAGATAAATAATGAAGTAATTGGTCGGGGTTTGAAGAGATTGAAGGGTAATTTGCATGTATAGGGTTGATGAGTTGTATAATTGTTGTATGGATATGTTTTAGCTATTAATGAGTGAATGATTGTATAAATTTCGGGAGCCTACAAATAGAGGAGATGTTGCCCAATTTTTCATGTAAATTTAGAGTTAAGGATCTATTAATCTCTAGTGGCATTCCATCTTGCTTTGTTAATTATCCTCTGCATGCTTAAGTACTAAATAACAAGTTATGAATGTGATGATTAAGTAGGTGTAAAGAATAGTTAAGAGTATGGAGAAATACGAGCATGTTGCAGTTCTTCGTATTTTTATCTTATTCTTAGCGATAGAACTAAAGATATGAGATGTAATTATAGTATTTATGAATTTTAAAAGCATGTATTATATATAAGTAAGAATCATGCTTAGGAGCTCAATGATTCTACCGTATTCTATCGAGTTTAAATTAGTGTACATGTTAAGAATACGGTCTCCATATTCATGATTTTCCTATTTCAATTACTTGGGAAAAGTAAGGGCAAAGGCAAAGGAAAAGCAGGTGCTCTTGAAGGACTAAGCCAGCCTTAGAGCAAACTATACTCAGGTGAGGGAACTAGCTATAAAGTATGAATTTTTACCCTATTTTATTACAGTATTGATTTCAGTTTTAGAAGTATGAGTTAGAAATTTTATGAAACTTTCAAGAGTTTTGAAAATCATGCATACACAGTAATCACTAACAAAAAAGAGAAACATATACAAAAATAAATATACTACACTTTATTGATATACTTGTCTGTACTAGTGGTGGCTCTTATAAAGCCAGAGAGTACGACATTAGGTTAGGAAATGGGTTATTTAAAAGTTTGAATTTCATTACCGAAATATCTGTTTTTAAAAACATTCAATTTTTATAAAATTAAACCCCTTTTCCATACTCTCTTAGTGCCTAGTGTAAGTATATAAGTTTGGCCCCATGTAGAGTGGATAGATCTACCCATTGGCCGATGGTCCTACACTATTGAAATAGAGGTGTAGTTAGTGATGACATTATTGTGATAATCAGATGACTCCATAATACCTACCTCCCGGTAGCGATTAGAGATCCACCGTAGAGGCGATTGCTACAGATTATCAAGGGTAATTCTAGAAATCTTTCACAGTACAGTGAAACAGATAATGAGATATGCATACATGAGATTTCTATGCATATTGGCATTGCTACACAAGATTGAAGATAATGCAATGACTAGCATCCTAGTTGCTCAACATTTACATTCAGTTACAGTATTTATTTTCAGTTATTTATATATGCAAATTTTTATGGTTCAGTTTTTACAGTTTTATTTGATATACGGGTATAATTCTATACCCGACAGTATTGTTCCCAGATCACTGAGCTCCAGTAGCTCAGCCTCTTTTTTGTGACATTTGTATGTAGGCGAGAGACAGGAGTCTAAGTAGAGGATTCGTCTAATCTTGAGTTTATGTGGAGATTAGCTGTAGATTGCTCTGACTTCCCAATGTCGTAGTTCTTGTTTATATACTGTTGTACTGTATTTGAGAAAATTAAGTCTAAGTTAGTATTTATATTTGTTGATGTATAAAACAGTATTTGGAGTTTGAAGTTATAATATTAGTTTTTTGTTTCCGCAATTACTTGATTTATTTTTTATTACCAGTTTTACAGCCTTAGGTTCAGGGTTCATTCACTTGACCTAGTTGGTGTGATACGTGTCCCCTGATTGGGAGATGGGTATTACATTTTGTCACGCCCCGAACCCGGGTCCCAGGCCTCGGCGCACGCGACAAACGCCGCGTACTTATAGCCCGCAAGGCTCAGTAACACAAGCAGATAATTAAAACAGAGTTTAAATTATAAATCAACGGAAGAAAATAAAAGTTAGGATTTGCATAATCAATCCTATACAAATGTGAGGTCCTAAATGACACAAGATCCTCACTCAAAAGGAGATTTGAGGCCCGCAAACCTCAGCTCAAAATATCCCCAACACTGCTAGGCTATCCCGCGGAAGCTCCTCCAGAGTCCCGCTCTTAGCTACTTGTCGTCACCTGGGAAAACATCAAGCAACCAAGTGAGCCTAAAGAAATAGGCCCAGTACCCGCATGAACAATAAAAGAGACGGAAGCCATAAACAAGAAATAAGATGGATCAAAAGCAAACATGAGAGTGAGTCATAAATCATTAGCAAATAACAAGTAACTGGAATGTGAATAAATCCACAGATGTACTCAATCTTTGGCATATATGATACTAAAATGTCTACGACATCAACGACACCATCAGTATCGTCTTCAGCCTAAGACGGATAGCGCTATAATAATCATGTGCACATGGCCAGAAAATGCCGCTCTCTGACTAAGCCAGGTCGCCAGATATTATACGCCCTCTGCTGGGGCATCCGTCCGATAGAGCATCAAGTGCTCGTGGCCAGATATTATACGCCCTCTGCCGGGGCCTAGTGGCCTGATATTATACGCCCTCTGCTGGGGCATCCGTCCGATGTATCATGCCTGAATGTAAGAGATTGCTAGTACAAATACCTAACAATAGGTATATAAATATATATATCCAAGGCAGCAACATCTTGAATATATAATAATCAATGACTTCATCGAGATCGGAAGTCAATACATATCTAAGGAGTAAACTGTACTCAAATACGCATAAGAAAAACATGAAAGCAACGATCTCCTCAAGATGTAAAACCGATACATATGAGGAAACTCATCTCAAATATGTATTGGGAACCTCTCGAGGAAATAAGGGCACAAAATCAAAGCACGGTAGGAGGAAGGAATACTCACAAACCTCCCGTGCGAGAGCCTACCAAAAATACTGACCAACAAGTACATATTTAAGGAAACAATCCGTCTCGAATATATAAATAGTAAATCTAAAAGAGATATGGAAAGCAGAATGGAAAGCATATATCCAAGGAGACAATCTATCTCGAATATATGAATAGAAAAGAAATTACAAGTAGGGTGGGGAGTTAGAAATACTCACAACACCCAGTGCGAGAGCCTACCTTATTCACTTCCAGGACCTACCCAGGTCCGAGCCTTCCATTGAGGTCCTCGACCACCTCACCATGTCCTAAACATAGTAAATGCTCATCACATAACATTTCATAGCAATATGAATGCATTACATGCATTTAATTAGCCTAATCGTGCGTTTGCCGAAATATTGGCTTTTAAATTTATAATCGATAGGTTAGGGCCCTATAACACCTGCCCACACCATTTTCATTAGTTTAAATATACCCCCGAACTATCGGGACGATCAGAATCGAATTCCGAGTCTTTTTGAAAATATTGGAGTTTTAGTTCACTCTTTACTCTACTTCTACAGTAACTCTCAAAACCTTGAAATTGAAACCTCAATTTGAACTTCAAAATCTTCACCATTTCATCCCAAACTCCTAGTATATTATATTCACAATATTATATTCCATTCCCCCCAGAATTGGGCTCATTATCACCGCTTCAAAGCCCATAATAAAATGAAATAAAATGGGTGTTCTGCTGTGCTACAGTGTTTCCTGCATTTTTCCATTCCTTGGAGTTCAACTCTTTACAATGTTTTGCACTTGATCACCCCTATTTTTAATCCAAGGAAGTGTGAAAACAATCCCAAAATACTCAACACCTTCCATCCTATTATTTGGTAACTAAAATGCTTTAAAAATACACTAATTCAATAGCAACGAAATCTATGTTTGCAACATCAATAGCCAATGCAAAGATCACTTAACTAGTAAACAACGATCCTTATCTTAATCTTCTCAGATATGAATCCACAGCTCTGTACACATTGTCTA
The DNA here is from genome assembly GCA_026586065.1 of Dioscorea zingiberensis. Lineage (NCBI taxonomy): Eukaryota > Viridiplantae > Streptophyta > Magnoliopsida > Dioscoreales > Dioscoreaceae > Dioscorea > Dioscorea zingiberensis. Next base: position 32,837,047 of record CM048824.1, read on the forward strand.
TATAATTCATGCCATTACTCTCATCACCATTACTCCATACACAAGTCCTTAGCAAGAACATTTACCAATCTTACCACAACTGAAATAAAAATAAGGGTTTCACAAACACAGGTACATTCTTTAGTATACCTATAAGTGAAAGTACTAAATGTTCTTTACAAAACTAGAAAACCATATCCTTTAGCACAAATGACTTCTAGCTTTGACTGAAGGAACTTTATCTAATGCTTCTAAGAGGTTCATTACCCAAATATAAATTTAACAAGATAGAGGATGCATTCCTATCTTTTGTTTGGAGATACAAGAATGAACTTGTGTGTATAATTTCTGCAAGTTTGTGCTTATTCAGATTTTGTTTTATTGGCTTGCTTCTCACAGATCAGAGACCAAGCATATCCCTCATAATCATTTACGAATTTTTCAAGGAATAGTTTTGGCTTGTTATCTACCCATTAGTTAACAAGTTCTTAGTTTCCCACAGACCAAGTACAGGTTATGCATCAACTAAGTTTCCAAAACTTTACCCAACCAACTCCATGATCTCTAGAAAATACTAAGATTAACATCAACATTAATCGAATATCTTGTAATAAAAAAACATAGTTTTCAACAACCATTTCAGTGGTTAAAATTCTCATGTTAATCATGGAAACCAACTACCCTTAGGTATGTTAACATGAACCCTAAAAAGGCATTTATATTTAGAGGTTTTCATAAAAAATTCGGCGGCACCTCCCCTAATTATCGGGCCCCCAAAATTATACAAGCATTCACATTAATAACATGAATTTAAATCAAGCATTCAATATATCATAGCACATGATTATATCCTTCAATTTTCCCTAAACCCCTCTTCATTTCACAAATCCTAATCCTTAAGAATTTCCTTAATCTTATTCTTTATACAAGGTTAGGAATCTCATTGTGCAAATTCCAAGTTCATCAAAAGATGGAGGGTTCAGCCTGTACTCAACCTCGCCCGAGTTGGGTTCAATGCACGGACGGAGAGGAAGGAAAGATCCTCGCCGATCTACCCACAGGGAAACGAAGGGATGGCGTCGCACGAGGCTGCAGGCCGGTAAGGGCGCTCATGTAACTTGCAGGTCGGACGGTGCCAGAGTGGGGACGTCAGCCTGGGGCAGACGCGAGCTCTGGCTGGAGTGGTCGCTCATTGGGGAGCGCCGGAGCGGCACAACAGTGAGGTTGGCCTGCAAGTGGTGGGGTTCGCGTAGCCGGCGGTCGAAGCTGGGGCTCAACAGCGACTGGGGCCGGATCGTGAGGGGGCAAGGGAGAGGCGTCGGTGGACGGGCCTAGTCGCGCGCAGCCACGCACGGGCGTGTAAGGGCGCCAGCCTGGCTGTGCTTCGCCACGCGCGCATGGGTTGGGGCGCCCGGCTTGCTCGCCGGTGAGCTGGTCGGGGTCGCCGGCCGGCGTGTGGGGAGAAGAGCGCGAGCAAGGGCTGCCGTCAAGCCAACTCGAGGAAGAGGGTAGAGAAGAAGAGGGAGGAACGATGAATCCCCCAAATCAAATTTTTTTTTTTCTTAAGACCTAAGTCTGTAACTCTCTTGTATATAGATGTATAATATTTCATTTATTAATTTAATTCCATTTCTCAAATCTTGAAACCTTTAATCAAATTAATTATCACTTCATTATTGTCACATGGTTACTATTTATTCATGGGTGAATGAATTTATTGAGGCTGTCATGATTCTTTTCGTCCTCATGCCCGACCCATGTCTGAGAAATCCCGGGTCAATAATTTCAGTGGCATGGGAGTACTATGGCATCACGAGGTTATCTCAGTCCCTGACCATACCCCACCTTTCCCGGAATTTGAATATTTGTCTATTTTCCTCAATAATTAATCTGGATTAATTAACACTTAATTAATCTAGATTAACTAGTACTTAATAATTTTCCCGAAATTTCATCGCTTACTATATTAAATTTCTATTTTATAAATTCTGGGAAAAATAAATAAAATTCTTATTTATTTCGGGGCGGGTTTTACACATTTAGTGGTATCAGAACGAAGTCAATCCTAGGAAGTCCTGGGGTAGTCAAAGCCTTAGGGTGGGAGTATGTGTTAGTAGAGTAAAGCTTGATAATTGGTTTAAGTACTAAAGAATATTACTGACACATTCGCTTTTTCAGAATGCCGCACAAGAGACACTGTAGACCCCCCATGGTTCCACAAAAGGAACCCATGGAGGAGCCAGATGTGGAGGTTAGGAGTAAGAAGAAGTCCATGCAGAAGGATCACATTCGCAGCATGGACCTGGATACCAACCAGAGATGCAAGCTGGACCAGGGTATAACCCTAGAATGTAGCAGTTTTTCGATCAAATTGCTCAATCGTTTGCGGCTTTTCCCAACTACCAGCAACCGAGGCCCAGAGAACACGACTTTGTCGGCAGAGCTCAACAGATGGGTATAGCATAACTCAGTGACAGCACTAATCCAACAGAGGCAGAAAACTTGATCACCCACCTGGAACTGGTCTTCCAGCCATTGCGGTGCCCCAAATAAGAGAAAGTGACTACTGTCACATTGCTGCTGGGACAGGGGGCCCTACACTAGTTGTTGACAATCATTAGGCGCCGTATAGATCAGACAGCTTTCACTTGGACCGAGTTTCGAGAGACATTTGACCGGAAGTTCATGTCCTGAATTTACAGAGACGCGAAGAATCAGGAGTTCTTGCGTATGGTTCAGGGGAACCTCTCAATGGTTGAGTATGAGGCCATGTTTACAGACCTAGGAAGGTATGCACCCTCCTATATATGAATAAGGAATACGAGAAATTTTAGATGTCTAAGCAAGGACTCCTGGATGAGATCAGAAATATACTCACAGTGTTTGGATTTGCTGATTTTACTGCTTTAGTTGAGGGTGCTCTCAGAGTAGAGATAAGCTTTGAGAGACAGAAGAAGCGTCTGGACAAATTCAAGAAGAGGAATACGCCCAGTTTTCTGATCGGTGACTGCATGAGGCCGTCCAAGAAGAGCAACAGAAGCAGCACTGGCGGCTTTTCTTCAGGAGGACAGAGTTAGAAGAGGCCTCAATGCCAGACCTGCAAGAGATATTACTTTGGAGTCTGTAGAGCAGGCATTGGAGCTGGTATCTGTTATCATTGCTAGCAACCGGGACAACATGTGAACAATGTCCCTTATTAATGATAAGTGTTCAATTGATCATATTTTTATATCAATTAATTGTACATTATTTATGTGATTTTGAGTAATTCTTGTTGATAGTTATTTAATTTGTGTGAATTCTCATTTTCAGGGTACCAGAGAGCTTCGAGAGCAAAACAAAAGAAAAACATATCAAATTGAAGCATTCAGCAGTATTATTGAAAGCCATACGGGTAGTCTTACGTTCGTGTGATGAAGATACAGGTGCGCTCATGGCCGTAAGCTCCCATATGGAGTTTCTGAGCACATAATCCCCAAGATACAGAGAGCTACACGGGCATACGGCCGTGTAACCTGGGGATGAAGTATACGGACATACATACGGCAGTGAGACAGCCCGTATGCCACGCGCCGAGACTTGAGTTAACTCAGTTTTATGCTAATGAGTCCGAGTCTGACTGGTTAGGTTACTAATGATCTGCATTGAGCTAAACCCTATAACTAGCCGATTTAGGGTTTAGAGAAGAGGCTTTTGGATCTTAAACATCATCATCCTCTTGGGGGCTCCCTATCTTCCTTCCATCTTGGAGATTAGGGTACATTGAAGAACTTGGAGAAAAAGGAGGAAGGCAAGAATAGATGCGACACCGTCAACGGTCATCGCCAACGGTCATCGCTAATGGTTCGCATGCGGTGAAATAGAAGATGTGTATGTAGAAGCCACCGCCACAAAGGATCCTGTCACGCCCCATCCCGGAATCCAGGCCCCGAGCATGTGAACAGACCGGCCGTACTCGAGTAGAGTCAAACTCAGCTCGAATACAAGGCCTAAGTGTAAATAAGCAGATAACAAGTAATAATAAAATCATACTCAAGTCCAAGTGATCATAGAGTTATAAGGGTCCATAGGCCCTATACAAAGTCTGGTCCCTATACGGGTCCTACATAAAAACAACTCTCAAAAGAAAAGACAAGGGAGACCCTCAGACCTCGGACCTCCTAAATAACCACCAGATAACCTCCTCAGCACCGGCCTTTAAACCTCGGGATCTGTAAAAGAGAGAAAGAACAAATGCATAAGCTTTCGAATGGAAAGCCTAGTAAGTACCCCTGCAGGGTCATAAAGACATAATATAACAAGTCAACAATGGGACCACGTCCCTGAGAAAACATCTCTAGGGGTCTACCACAACTAAAGACAACGGTGTGGCCCCTATCAACAGAAACCCTCTGGCTTTGTGTTGAGTTTTGAAAGTAAAGCTCAAAGATCACTCCAGGCTAGTATATCTAGCTACTAGCTGTAAACACGACCCTCTAGTCGTTCGACCCTCCGGTCGCAAGTCGGTAGTACCACCTCTCATACGTGTTAACACGGTCAGCGTATCATCCCCACTGACGGGTAAGACCACCAGAGAATCGCCTCTCTGGCACGGCAAGCAGAAATGTCAAGGGTCCTGTCCCTGAGCATTTCCCTATCGGAGCCCCCAAGCTCCACTGAATCTGGGCAGTAGACCACAACAAAAACAGGGATGCCAACATCCCGAAAACAACATACATGCTCAACAGGAATCTAAAACAGATAAGGATGCATGTATGACATCAATGAAGCATAAATCAACATAGCATAATCAATTCCAAAGGAAACTCCGAAGAGTAGGTACTAGGCAAGTGTACTTACATCTTTCTGTAACTAGAAACCCTCCTAGTCTCTTCTTGTAATGTCTTTAAGTCTCCTCGAGAAAATCTGGCGATAGAGTTTCTATTAGAGCCAACATTCTAATAAAACCCTAGGTTTCTAGATGCACATGCATAACTCTCGCTTCCAATGGGCCTTGACCCACTAAGTGGGTTCTATAGACCATCTACCTGGTTATCGACCTATTTTCAAGGTCTAAGTTGACTTTCAAACCGTACTTGGTCAACTTTAGTCAACACTAGTCAACCTTATTCTTGTTTGCCGTGGTACGATCCCTAATTGGTCATGTCTAGTCTTCTTAGCTAAATTGGGCCTACCTCTATTTGATTAAAAGGCCACCAACCTTTATTATGTGGCTAGCCATGTTCAAAAGGTTAAGGCCTAACCATGCTATCTACGTGATCTTGGGTTCAACTCCCACCACATACTTTTATTTAGTTGTTTTTTTTATACCTTGGCTGAGCTCCTTTATCTTCCTAGTCCAACCTAGTTGGATCTTACAACGATTCAATTAGTAGACCCAACCATTAGTTCCTCTTTATTTGACTAAACCAATTATCTCGAAACTTAGATCCGAGACCTTGGTTCTTTTATTTAATTATTTTATAGACTTGATTGAGCCCAAACCATTTGTATTTAGCTCATTACCCTATTCCATAAAATCACCTTGGTATATAATTTCAATTAATTTATTTAATCCAATAATCCAATCGTCAACCTTGGTTGAACCCAACCATATAGGTTAGCCATCTAGGTCGAACTCGATTAATTAATTTTTTATTTTATTTTATTTTATTTTTAATCAATTCATTTAATCTATTAAAAGGATAATTTTACTCATACTTTATATCACTAATTAATCTATACCTTTTGTCACACTTTAGTTAATTAAACACTTCATAACTAATTATCTAATCGATCATTAATCAGATAATTAGCTAGTTAACTATTTAATTAACCACTAAGTATGATTAAAGAAACTAATTAAATAATTTACTTAATTATTTATCCCTTAATATATAAATTTTATTTTATTATTATTCTTCTTCTTCTCTCTCTCTCTCAACCGAGCTTCACTGGAAGCTGCGCCTGCGACCGCACAACCCTCCGGAAACCCGCCAGCATCAGTCTCTGATCACCGGCGTTGCGCGCTGAGCTCCACTTGGGAAGGTGGCCGGCTCCCCCATTTTTCTTGAGCTTCGCGTCTCGGCCGAGCACCTCCCATTCTCCGACGGGCTGGACCAATGCAAAGGATGCATGCCATACATTCTATAGTCGTACTGGAGGGAGCGGAGGCTTACCGGAAGCAGGTGACCGAAGACCTGAGCGTCTTAATAGCTCTCTGTTGCTTGGCGGAGGAGCTCTGATTTTTCGGCGAGCTCGGTCGCTTCTTCGGTGCTCTGGAAACCTCTCCCACTTCTTCCGCCGCCTTGACCCTTCCCTTCGCCTGTAGACGACGGTGGTGGTCGCGTCACTGCGCACTGTTCCCCGCTCTGGTCGCCGGCGCCAGAAACCGTATTGGAGAGTTCTCTCAACTTTTCTGTGCTTTCCATGGAGCGGAGGCCGCCAGCTTTATAGGCGAGGAGAGACGAACCGGCGGGACCGTTCATGGGACGACGTCGCCAGCCGCGACCGATCTTCCCGCGTGTAACGGCCGAAAACGCACGACGGTGCTCGCTGGCATTTTAGAGAGAGAGAGAGGCCATTGCCTCGTGATCAGTTCTTGTTGATGTGCGGTAGTGATCGCCTGATCATTATCCTACGGCCAAGATTAAATTAGTTCGTCTCGGATCGAACACTCCTATGATCAATAGCCAAGATCGTAAGAAGAATGGACGGCCAGATCCCTACCCTCTTGCCTCGTTTCTAACACTCTATCATAACAACGGCCTAGATCCCATTGCGACCAACTGCCCGATGAATGCACCTTGTCTCGAACTTGAGACTAATTCAAAGATGGGCGGATCCCATTGCACCCTCACCGTGAGGTCACTTCCACTGCCTCCTCTCTTGGTGTCTCAGATCTAGCACACTATCTGATGGATCACATCTCGTCTCGCCACGTGGCTTCACGGAAGCCGTTATAACGTTTCGCGATCTACACTGTTCCACGATCTTTTAATCCTGGTCGTTCACCTCTTCTATAAGAGTTTTTCATCCGAAAAATTAACCAGAAGTCCTTGGTTCTTTTTAGGTTACACTTTAATCCACCCCAGAGAGAGAACAATTTCTTTATAGTCCTTAATACATTACAAAATTACCAAAAGAACCTTCTGACCCTCCATTAACCCTAATTAGGGTTTTAGTCCTTTTATCCCCTATTTTCCTTTCTTAATTCAATCACTAAATACTTGGGGATTTATTTACTTATAACATTAATTTTAAGAAATTTTAAAACATATTTTATTTCTAAAATCCTTGGATTTTACAGATCCCCTCTGCTCTCGCAGCGTATATAGCACCACCTCCCATCGGAGCTACTCAAACTGCTCCTCCGCCCGTCGATCGACATGGGATAGCTACTACACTAATGCTCGGAGGCGACTCTGCTCGTCCTCAAGTCGCCGCTGAGCGCCGCCGAGGCGAGTGAGCTCCTGAAGTATCATTTGCTGCTTGGCTTGGATCGCCTAGAGCAACAGAAGAATCTGGGTGTGGCTCGGGCTTGTGTGTTAAGGAGGAGCAGCGGAGGATGGTACTAGAGCTAGGGGCTCCTCCTTGCCAGCTACTGGGTTTGCAAGGCGTGCACGTCCAAGAAAAGCGTGCCCTCGCGGTGTGCGGATGACTAACCCCATCGACTGTAGAGTCGAGAAACTGAGGGGCTGCATCATGCGGATCCGGTACGGTCAGGGGTGGGGTCGGAGAAGATCCATAATGTGCAAAAGATGAATGATATAAGGACAAGCATGAATCAGCTTCAGCTTCTCCAAAGTCCCCTGATGGGTAATGTAGTCGGCGATGAAGTGGCCAGTGTGGATCGGGACTCGCTCGATCTTGCTATAGAGCACCAAGAGGTCAGGGACAATGACGTGGTTGGTGTTGTCGTACCTCCTTGCAGTTGACCAATTCGTAAGAGCCTGAATGTACCTATGTATTGGATTGGAGAAGCGCGACGCCTTCTTCTGCTCTGTCGTACCTGCTCGGGAGACCTGGCGCAAATAGGCGACGAATGAAGTGTCTGTGGGGAAATCGACGGCCAGCTCTTGGTACTCGTCCTCCTCTATGAAAACTCTATCCTATAATCCAAGGTGTATAGAAAAGTCGGTGATATTAAGCAGACGCAATACCCCATGAACCTAGAAACGGATGGCGTTCGGTGTCCCGACAGTGAAATGGCTCCTGTCGGCCTCAAAGCTGTTGAGGACCTCTAAGGCCATGTTGTAGTAAATTGACTTGTGAATGGTGAACGTTCAGTCCCATCCGCAGATTATAATCAAGCTCCGGACCTCCTCCTCGATCCTGAGCTATCACAGTACAGTCCAATCCATATATCGAGTAGGACCGACTTGTTTACACTAAAAGAAAAAAAAAGGGGAATATATAAAAATATAGATATGAGCCTTGAAAATACAAAATGTCTCAAGGGCCAATATAAAAACACATATCTCTAGGCTATCTCAAAATTCCAAGATAGCCCGAGAACATACATCTCGAGGCGATCTCAGATCCCAAGATAGCTTGATAACAAATATCGAGGAAATTCCAAGATAGCCCGAGAACAAATCTCGAGGTGATCTTTAAGAAATACAAATCTCATAATAGTCCGAGAACAAATCTCGAGGCATTCTCGCCCGAGAACAGAGCTCGAGGCAATATGGGAAAACAAAAAACCAAAGATACCTAAATCCAAATCGTGAGGCAAATTTTATTTCAACATTTAATAAAAATTTAATTAATTATGTTTTAAATTTGGATTTGATCTTATCCTCTTTTGATCTAATCCATTGAGAGGTTACGATGGTTGTGATCTCTCAGGAGGGAGTTCTTTTCGTGGGGATAAGGATGGGAAATTTTTAAAGAGGAAAGGAGGGCAGACAAACAAGAGGAGATAATTTTTGGTCTGGGAAGAGACTTTGGGTCTGGAATACTTTTGTCTTCTTGAAAGGTAGCGATTATCTAGCGAAGAAGGATGACAGGAAAAGGTGATTCTTTTTTTATAAATAATAGGTAATAAATCCTTAGAACCCCACCCATGTTCGTTTTGGAAATTCAGCGGACATAAGTAATCTTAGATTCGAGGGATAGTGAGGATGGGAGTTATAAGAAGAAGAAAAAAATGGTGTGATCAATTTATATATACTATATATTATATTTAATAAATAAATAAATAAATAAATAAAAATATCCTTCTCCCAATCATTTCTCTGAATTTTGATCCCATGGGCTCGGTTCCATGGGATCATCCATGGAACCGAGCCCATGGGTAATCTCAACCACTCAAACTCCTTGGGATGGGTGGGAGCCACACATCCCAAGGGGTTCTTTTCGGGTGCCCTCAGGATGTGTGGAGTGCACACATCCCAAGGGCCATTAGTGGCTAAGATCATCCATAGGCTCAGTTCCATGGATGATCCCATGGAACCGAGCCCATGGGATCACTTTTCTCATGTCTCTTTGTGCTCCTATGCCACCGCTAAGCTCCTATCGACTGTTGATGAGGCATCTAAGATCATCCCCCCGCCCACGAAATGCCCAGAATCGTCGCCGCCGAGGAACGCCGTAATCATGATGTCATCGTTGACGAGATCCCCAGAAATCATCCCATCACCAACGAAATCCACCAACCTCGCCGGCGCTGCCTTCTCCTCTGCTGCCTCTCCGATTCCGGCCACCGATCACATAACGAAACCAATGTCAGCGGTATCTCCGATGAAGATGAAGACGACCAACTAGAGGCCAACACTCTCCATCGCCGGAGAGCAATCGAGAGCATCTGCTCTGAGGCCGATCACATCTTCTAGATCCTTCAGCAAGATGGTCCGGCTTCAATGCCGTTCCGCGCTCGACGAGCTCCACCCGAAGCTCAACGGTTCGCTCGTTCGTAAAGTCCTTCGCCTCATCTCGTCCTCCATGAACGCCACCAACAAGCTCTGATCCGCCAAGCTTGCCTTCAAATTCTTCAATTGGGCCTGCCATCAACATAACTATAAGCTCCCAACCAATGTCTACAACCTTACCTTGAAGGTCTTCGCCAACGCCGAGGAGCTCAAAGCCATGTGGATGTTGCTTGACGAAATGATACAGAGAGGCCTCCCCGTCATCGCGCGCACATTTAACATCCTGATCTGCACCTGTAGAGAAGTCGGACTAGCGATAAAGATCGTGGAGAGATTCATCATGACCAAGACTTTCAATTACCGTCCATTCAATAGCTCCTTTAATACCATTCTTCACTCGCTCCTCGCCGTCGAACAGTACAGCCTGATCGAATGGGTTTACCAGCAGATGCACCTCGAATACGGCATTGCTGTCGAAAGGAATTTAGACGAGTTCAAACATGCATATTCAACGAGTGATTTCCTCTTCCAGCCCTTGTCCTTGTTTGAAAACTAATAACATAGCAGCACCATTGTTGGAGTTAACCACTAGTTCGATTTTATCAAGAACAACATCTGATTCTGCAATGAAGCTTTCAACTTTAGCTGATCTAAACTTGTCGAAAGCATTGTCTGGAAACTAGATCAAAAATCCCATTCTATGGCTGATGGGCAAGGATTTAGTTGTGAATAAAGATATCACAACAACGAAGCTTCCAGGGTCTGATTTTCATCGAATTATAGATGTGAAATACAATCTTCTCGAGCATTTATGTGCAGATTATACTCAGGCCAAGTTAGCTTTCCATGCTGCTATTATTGGCCTATAGACAGCTCTCTTTTTCCTTGTTAAGCTTCATGGACTATTAATCACCAGATGTGTTTTCAACCTCATGGCATAATGTTCCCCACCTGGGACTCTCCGGTAACCAGTTCAAAGGGTAGGCACAGTCAGTAGAGCCATAAAAAAGGATCACTTAACAAAACTTTGAATGAAAGGGTAATAAATCCACCAGCGGCTTCTGTGTTTCTGATGAATTTGAGTTCAAATCTCATGCCACATAATTCACTCGATTCTTCTCCTACTTCGAATCATCCATTTTTACCAACTGTTGTTATTCAACCATCTTTCTCAACTCCTCGGCCAATTTCGCCAGCCAAGATGATGAGGCGAGGAAGTCTTCCCGAAGGTTTGCCCGCACTACTTCCAAATACTTTTCCCTCACCTTCATCTGATCCACCTACAACCTAAACCGCTGGAACATATGATATTGTTACACACCTTGGTGTTGCTTTAAGGCTGTGCCGCTGCAAAACATGAAAAGAAGAGAAGAAGAAGATAGATGCTAGTATAAATGTTTTAGTCGTCTCTCTGCCGGACTCATGAAATTAAAGTTGCAAGTTCTGTTGAGAAAGTATTCCAAAATATATCATATATCTGGTTATAAAATGTAAAATCCAAGATTTTAGTAGTAAAATAAAGGATTTAAACTTTCCCTAAGTTATTGCTTATTTAATTAAATTTTTGCCAAAGGGTATTTTGGGATTTAGATAAAACTCCAAGGGCATTATGGTAAATGGATATGAGGGAGTTTAGAGAGGATATTATTTCATAAATTTTTTTTAATAAATTAATGAATGATTAAACTTGGAAAGTTCTCTAAATAGATCATGATTGGACTAAGGTTTAATTAATTAAATTAAGATTGATTTAATTAAATCTGGAAGGTCTTAAGAATGGCATGATTGAACTTGGAAAGTTCTCTCTGCACGAAGGACCTAGATGTGAAAGTAAAAGGAAGGAGGACTTGCTCAAAGTTTGCCATCATCTCTCAGAGGGAGGCCCTGAGAATAAATTGGAAAAGTCCAGGGGTCAATCTGCAAAATGCCACGAGCAAATCAATTGAAGATTGTATTAGATGGAATAAAAGGATGAGATTTGAAGATCTAAGGCGATCAGATCTCGAGGCACCGATCCGGCCGTTCATTCCTTTGGCAAAGATTAAGATGGACGCGTCTCCACCATAGGGTCAAATCTACAACCGTTAGATTTGATGGAGGAGCCAATCTCGAGGCGACACTGTTCTTCTTCTCCAGCCTTCAACGCGTGCTACCCGCGATCTCCAGGAAGCCTGAAAAGGAAACAGTGGTGGTTGATTGGTAACCAAAGCTTGGATCTCGACCCCAAAAAAAGAGAATCGCAATTCATCTCCCAACCTCCTATAAGAACCGGCCGAAAGAGAGAAAGAGCTCTCCACCCTCCTTCTTCCTCTTCATTCATTCCCGTGAGAAAAGCTGAGAGAAAAGAAGGACTGCCCAAGCAAAACGGCAGAGCTCGATACGCCGCAACGCCGGACAAGGGAGACCGGCATCTCGTGCGCCGGAAGGACGTGATCGTCGCTAAGGGAGCAGGGGACCACGTCGGAACTCCGACGAAGTAGGCTCTGGAGGCGACTGATTATTGGTGAGCACTCTAAACTTCTGGTTTAATTCCCATTCATGCATGCGTTAGGCGTCGGGAGACAACCATGAGTGACCGGAATCCGGCGAGAAAGAAGGGGAGCCGCGGTTCTCCTCTCCAGGCGGCGCCACGGTGTACAGGCCTTCACTGAACGTCAGAGGCAGTGGGGGAGACTGCGGACCGGCTCGGGATCGTCTGGGACTGCTGTCGGCGACCGGAGCGCAGCTTCCACTTCCGGCGACGTCACGGCCTGAGGAGAGACAGAGAGAGATACGAAAGAGATGAGAGGGAGACGGGGTGATTAGTTGAAATAACTAAATGATTAGTTAGTATAAATAATTAATTAATTTGCTAATGGTAACTAGATTATTGTTTTTACTAATTAATTGGTTTAATTAATTAATAACTAAATAGTTAACAGGTTAACTAATGGGAGAGGAATTAATTCGGGATGATTATATATATGATTAATTAGTTGATTCACTAATTAGATGATTAGTTGCTAACTAACTGAGTTGGTTAACTAATGGTTTTAATTAAAAAGGGGTAAAGTAATTAGTTACTATAATTAAAATGTTATTCAGTCTACTTAGTTGTTAACTAAGATAAAGATCTTGCTAATTAAATGGTTAAATAATGGATAAGTAAGTTAACTAACTAGGATTTAATTAATTGGAATAATTAATTAACTAAGTTAGTTAATGAGATTATTAATCAAGGAATTTTTTTTTAAAAAAAAAAATTGTTATGATAAAGTATTTCCTTGATTAATAGGATGAGTAATTAGTGAGATCAATTGTTAACTGATTGGTTGAACAACTAATTAACGATTAATTAGTTGAGTAATTAATTAATTGGTTAAAACTAAGTAGATTGAGTCCGGTCAATCTATGATCGGGTTCGGATTTGATTAGTTAGTCAAATTGATAACTAATGAATCGGATTCAAATCAGTTAGCGATAGAATTACCTCGGTTGGTTAATAAATTGGCTAATTGATCTAATAAAAAGACAGGATGGTTTTAAGGGAGATGGGGTTTGATCAAATAAGGCTCAAGCCAACTAAGACTAGATTTTGACTCAAGGTCGGGTTTGATCAAGCCAAGTTGGGCTTGGGCTCAACTAGCTAATTGACTAAGTCTAACTAAGTTAGGGGAATAAAAGAAGGAAAAGGACTGTGAGGATGGGGGTTTGAACCAAGGACCCCAACTTAGGCTTAGTGGGCCTTGACCACCAAGCCACTAAATTCTGTGTACGGTAATAAATAAAATTGGTCATTTAAGGTAGAATGACATAGAGATGTGAGGGGAGGCCTACAAGTCGAACCTAGACCATTAGAGCATGCATAGTAGATGCAATATTTATAGACAAGTTACTTATTGAGATAAAATCTATCTTTATCACATTTTGACTTGCATGCGTCGAGAAGTCCCGTGGAGCACGAGACTTTGTGACTTTAGGTAAGTACTCTTGCCTCGTGCCCTTATTTATTGAGTGGTTGTTTTCTCGATTTTATGCTTGTAAGTACCTTTGCTTTGTTGCCTCATTTGATTGTTGTTTTCTAGTACGTACTCTTGCCTAGTTCCCTTATTTATTGGCCAGTTGCTTTCTTGATTTTATGCTTGTAAGTACACTTGCCTTTGTCCACTCTTCTTAGTTTCCTTGATATGTCTTTATTGTGACATGCTGCTTGTATACTTTCATGCTTCTTGATTTATTGAAATTCTTGTTTTAGCATGATTGATTGTTTCGGGATGTTGGTATTCCTACTTGTTCTGTTCTTCGTCCCGGATTCAGTGGAGCAGGTGAGCTCCGAATTTTGCAAGAGCGTTGGGAATGGGACACCCTGACGTTCCGGCACTCCTGGCCAGAGGGAGAGTGTTCTTGTTGTCCCTGCCAGTCAGTGGGGTCGATCACTGACCGTGTTGACACGTAGAGAGGTGGCGCTACTGACATACGACCCGAGGGCCGTAGCGACCGGATGGTCGTTTTCTCAGCAGGTTCGCTGATGGGACTGACAGGGGGAGACATTTGTGGAGCTTCCTTTGGAACTCATAGCTAGGAGTCGACATCTTGGTTATTTTTTTGTCATAGACTCCTAGGGGTTTTTTTTTGAACGGTGTGCCCCGAGTTTGATCTTGATATTCATTTTTGTTGATATCATATTTCTTGAACCCCGCAGGGGTACTTACTGGGCTTTCCATTCGAAAGCTCATGCACTTGTTTTATTCCTGTTTACAGATCCTGAGGCGTAGGATTCTAGCACGCAGGAGCTGAGCCAATCGTGGGTCGGGTGGATTGCTGAGGTCCAAGGACCTGGCTTACTTTCCTGTTTTGAGTGAGACTTTTTCATTGGTAGGTCCCTTATAGGGCCTAGTGTTTGTAGGGTATATGAACCCTTGTTATTATTATTTCTACTGAACTCTGCTATTTCAAATAATTAAGTTGTTTTATTTGCATTATCTGCTTTACTCACTTAGGCCTTGTATCCGTGTGGGGCCCGACTCTACACAGCTACGGCCGGTCTGCACACGTGCCCAAGGTCCCGGGATCGGGTCAGGGCGTTACATAAAACATGCCCTCCAGATGTTTGAAGAAATGACTTAATGGAATATTTGAAAATTTGGAGGAGTTGGGCTATTGCAACTGGTTTCAAAATACTGCTCGTACCATCAGAGGTTGTTAACTTTGAAGAGGCACACCAAGTTGTTGTCGATGTTGTACTAGAGATATTTATGTTGCTTGTTTAAATATTGAAAGAGAATAAGAAGACATGCCAAAGAAACTAAGAGAAAGAAGAAAGTATGAAAGAAAAGGAAAAGTTGCTACTGCAGTGATAAGAAGAGTTTATTGGCCCATTGCAGAAGTCATGATAACCATGTGGATGGTATTTCTTCCAAATGTCATGAAGATCTTACAAACTGTCAAGTATTCGCCAACCAAAGTGCATGCAATTGATTATAATCTATGGGAACAAAACTATTTAATGATAAAGAAGGAGGTGTTGCTACCTTTATAGATGAAGAAGAAACTGCTGCTGCCATCATTAAGAAAGGGTTGTTGTATAATGAAAAAAGAAGATACTGCAAAAGAAGCAATGAAAGCAAAAGAATAAAATGGAAGAACTGAAGAAAGCAAAGGAAAAGTAAAAGAAGAAGCAAGAGAATTAAGCTGCTAAAAAAAAAAGGTTGTTGCTGTTTGATAAAGAAGCTGCTGTTGCTGCTGTAAAAAAATTAAGATGATATTAAATGCTAAGCAAATGGTGGAAAAGCATGCCAAGATGCTGGGGTTGCTGCTCTATAAAAAAGAAAAGGAAATCAATCTATTGACATACTGCAGAAATCATAGAAGGAAAGGATATAATGATGAGTGGTCAAAGAAATATTGTTGCCAAAGATGAAGAAAAGAAGCGGCAAAAATTTGAAATAGAGATCGTGGATTATGAAGGATCAATGATACTTGGACTGCAAGTATTGGTTTTCACTGAACTGTTTAAAGATTGAAGCTGCACTATAAAGAAGAGTGGCTCTCAAAATAAGTACCATTAAGGTGTTTGAGTCAAAGCTAAAGTGTGCAAGCCTACTTCGGAACATTGATCTTCGAATATGTTTCAACGGATACTTCATGGCTATTCACTTGTATGAAGAAGCTCATTGTGCAGCCGCCATCAACAAGTGGAAGAACAATCTAATAAAGAAGCTCAAGTTGCATGTCATGTATCTGTCGAGCATATGGCATCATAATGGGCTCAGTTCAATTTCACCTGTATCTTGTCAATGTTCAAGGTTGAGGCTTGAAGATGAGGGAACTGTAAAAGTTGTTGGCAAATGTTGAATCTGTGATAACTTTAAAACAGATTGTGTGAAGAATTTCGTTGTAAATTTTTGTTGTGAAGATATTTTAAAACTTTGCAAAGTGCTTAAGTATACAAGTGCCCATTTGGTGTTCATTGAAATGTCTCTAATTAAGAGATTTTATTTTATAATGAGCTGTTAAAGTGAGCTGGAGCATTGCCATTGATGTGTAACCATTGGAAATCTGTATCTTCATATGATATACCTGGGGATAGTGTTGGTGAAGTACTTGCAAGTGAAGGTGTTGGGTGAATTTCTCCTCATAGATTGTTAAACCAAAGAATGAGCCTTTAATTATCACTACAAGAAAAATGATTTTTAGGGACCACATTTTAAGGACCAGATACGAAAACGGTCCTAAAATATACACTAACAGGGACTAGATTTTTAACAGTCCCAAAATTTTAAATTTTGATAAAATATTAAGGACCATATTTTATCTTGGTCCTTGTAACTATTAAAATTCCGGTCCTTAATTCTTTTAATTGGGCGGGGATTGAAAAAAAAAATTAAAAACTCAAACACCCTATTCTCCCGGACTTCACGCGGGATATAGCGAAGGTTGGGCGACGCACTCGTTCTCCTCCATTACCCAACACCCATCTAAAGTTAATCCTAGACCGCACCCTCCACTCCTCCTCATCATCGTTCCCTGTGATCCTTCCTCATCGAGTTCCATCTCCCCTTTCTGGAAACCCTAGTTCCTCTTTCGTGACCACTTCCCTGTCCACTGCCCTTGACTCATCTTTCCTTGCCATAAGGTGACGAAAGGTTTTGGCATCCCAAAAGGCGACGAAAGGTTTTGACTCCTCCATCAAGATCGACTATTGTTATTTCGATTATGCTGGTATCTTACCCAATCCTTTCCCTTCTCTCACTGATTGTGTAATATTTGAATTCTTGTTTAATAATTTTGTAGGCTTCATGCACATATAGATCCAATGGCAGGAGTAGCATTCCATTTTGTAACGATTTCGATATCCCTGTGAACTTTGATTTGAGTGTGAAGTTAAGTAATCTCTGATATCTATTATTCATTTTTGGAATCAAGTTTCTAACTCTCTGCAATTTATTGTAATGGTCTCCAACTTCTTTGTGCTTGGGTTTTGGTGATAATGCCTTTGTGTAATCTTAGTTAGTAGAGTGTTAGGGGGCGTTTGGTTATCAGGTATGGAATGGGTATGGGAATTGGTATGGGAATGAGATGAGGGGGAATGAAAAGTATGGGAATGAAAACTGTGTTTGGTTGGTAGGGATTGGAATGGTAGTTTATTGGGAATGAGAAAAGTAAAAGTGGAGATTTGTGATGAAATGACTATTGTGCCCCTTATGTAAATAAATATATTTTATGTGAGGATAATATGTTTGTTTAATGATAACTAATTTTAAATATTTAAGTATTATATTAAATTAATTATTTAGAATAATTAGTTTAATAATTTAATTATTATTTATTAAAACTCTTATAGTCTATTAATTTTTAATAATTTTACGAATAAATATTTAAGTATTATAATAAATTAATACTTATTATTAATTTATTATAATACTACCCCTTTTTATTTATTTATTTATTTTAAAAAAATATTTATTTATTTATTTTAACATTTTTAAATTGAATTTTTATATGTTTTTTTTCTTTTATAAACTGAATAAACCACGTTAATTGTTTTAATAAAAAGGTTTAAAAAGGTTCTAAAACAAAATATAAACTTGCAAATGCTTTGCCTTGGGACCAAATAAATAAGTAATTTTAATTTTTCTTTTTTTTATATAATTCTTGTAAACAGATAATTGTTCATATACAAAGTCATCTTTCCATCATTTTCAAATTACCTTTCAATACTTGAAACTCCAATCTCACAAATCAGACAATTTGTATTTCATTCTTATCCCCAAAAGTCATCACAGTTGATGATATCTACACAAATACTATCATATACAACACATACATTCAATTACAACATGACCCAACACATACAAAAATTACCAAAACCTGTAAATTCATTCCCACTTGAAAACAACATACACTCCATGTTCAAGACAATACAACACAGTTCAATCAAAAGGTAGTCTTTAAAGGTACACAACAACATAATTCAACTCTCAACAAAAGACTTCGACATACAACAAAGTTCATAAGAAATGTCCAACATCACCAACTGAAATGACATAAACTAACATCATTACATATCATGTGGGGTAAATGACAACCTTCTTAAAAGCATATGACAGAAGCGCAACCTTTTGTTGTCGGGCAACTTCAGAAAAATTTTCAACTCATCGTCATCTTTGCTCAAATGATTTAAGATGAACAATGCCTCATCCTCTGAAAGACCTTCAACCTCAAATATTTTCTCAAACAATATATTTTTCCTCTCTTCAATGGCCGTCACACGGGCCTCTTCAGAAAGAGTAGCTTCTGTCACGCCCCGAACCCGGGTCCCGGGCCTCGGCACACGCGACAGACGCCACGTGCTTATAGGGTCGCCCCTAGAAGCACGCAAGGCTAAGAAACAAAAGCAGATAATTAACACAGAGTTTAAATTAATAATCAGCGTAAGAAAATATAAATAAGGTTTCATACAAAACCCTAGCAGGTCTTGAATAACAACTCTCACTCAGAAAGGAATAGAGGCCCACAAACCTCAGCTCAACATATCCCCATCGCTGCTAGGCTGTCCTGCGGAAGCTCTCTCCTGAATTTCGCTCCTAGCTACTCGCAAGGTCCTCATCTAGTCCTGACCCTACTCCTCATTGTCACCTGAAAAAACATCTATCAAGTGCATGAGCCAAAGAAAGACCCAGTAGGATCGCAAATAAATCAATAAAGGTGGCTAAAGCCACTAGCAAAGAACAGAATAAAAGAAGTACAAATATGCAATAGTAACATCACAAGCAAATAACAAGTCTCAGGAAAGTGGATAAATCCACAGATGTACTCAATCTCTGGCATATGTGATACTAAGATGTCTACGACATCTACGACACCATCGGTATCGTCTTCGGCCTAAGCCGGGCCACGCTATAGCATACATGTGCACATAGTCAGAAAATGCCGCTCTCTGACTGAGCCAGGTGGTCAGATATTATACGCCCTCTGCCGGGGCATCCGTCCGACGGTCAGATACTATACGCCCTCTGCCGGGGGCTTGGTGGCCAGATATTATGCGCCCTCTACCTGGGTATCCGTCCGATGGAGCACCGAGTGCTCGTGACCAGATATTATACGCCCTCTGTCAGGGCCTGGTGGCCAGATATTGTACGCCCTCTGCCAGGGCATCCGTCCGATGTATCATGCCTGAAAGTAAGAGATTGATAGTACTAATACCTAACAATAGGTATATATATAGATATATATATATATATATATATATATATATATATATATATATATATATATATATATATATATATATATATATATATATATCCAAGGCAGCAACATCCTGAATATATAATGATCGGTGACCTCATCGAGATCGGGAATCAATACGTATCTAAGTAGTAGACTCTACTCAAATACGCATAAGAAAAACATGATAGCAACAATCTCCTCGAGATATAAAACCAATACATGTGAGGAAACCCATCTCGAACATATATTGGGAACCTCTCGAGGAAATAAGAGTACAAAATCAAAGCAGGGTAGGAGGAAGGGATACTCACAATCCTCCCGTGCGAGATCCTACCTAACTAGAAGCAAATCACAAGCAAGGTAGGAGGAAGGAATACTCAAACCGAGTATCAACAGACTGAGCATAGCAATATCAGAAAGCTCAAGCAAAGCAGAAATAGAAAATCACACTCAAAGCAGAGCAAATCTGATCAGAGTATACAACTTAAGCAATGCAGCAAGCATAACATGTCGACAGACAGAGCAGGTATCAAAGGATGGACTCCAACATCCATCTAGCACATCAAGAGAATACTATGAGTTAGAAATACTCACAACACCCGTGCGATATCCTACCTTTTTCTCTCTTGGGCCTACTCGGGCCCGATCCTCCCAATCTGGTCTTAGACTGCCTCACCACGTCCTAAACATGGTAAATGTTCGTCACATAACATTTTATATCAAAAGGAATGCATTACATGCATTAAATTACCCAAATCGTGAGTTTAACGAAATGTCGGCTTTTAATTTATAACCGATGGATCCGGGCTCTTAGGCACCTTCCCGTACCATTTTTATTAGTTTAAATATACACCCGAACTATCGGGACGATCGTAATCAAATTCCGAGTCTTTTTGAAAACATTTGAGTTATAGTTCACTCTCCATTCGGTAGCTACAGTAACCACATAAAACATGAACTTGGAACTTCAAATTGAAGCTCCAAACCTTCACCATTCCATTGCAATCTCCCGGTATATTATATTCATAGTATTGTCTTTCATTTCCATCATAATTGGGCTCATTATCATCTCTTATACGGCCCTAAAAAAAATGAACAAAAATCCATGTTCTGCAGTGCTACAGTAATTTCTACAAATTCCTTTCACTTGGAGTTCAATTCTCTTCATTTCTCAAACAATACATAGGCATGTTTATTCTTAATACAACAACACATTCATCACAATTTCCTTGATCTTGAAATCATAAAATTATGCACACCATCAAACCAATTTGTTCATAGAGACATCTCTACAAATAGGTAATTGCATGTAGTAATTCTTTGCGACTTTCCTCTAACTCTTAATAGACTTTCAATTTAGAATTTGGTGGATAATTTCTTCATGAACCTAGCCTTCTCATGAATTAGTTACAACTTAACTCTTAGGTTACCAACAACCCCGAAACGTTAGCTTTTAACCAACAACCTTATGAGCAAACAGACCCTTCAACCCTTCTACTATAACTTAGTGCTTAATGCTTAATCTACCCAAGAATGGATCTTCATATTCATATATCTATAGCATAACAATATTTCTAAAGTTAGCTCCATCATCTATGTATTCTTCTTATCATAATCTAGCTAAAATCATCATTAGAAAACGTTGTTTAGTATTTATTTTCTTTAATCCATAACAACAACAAGGGTTATTAATAGCTCAAGTTCAATTAAACCACATAACCATCATAGGCATTTTTACAACTACAAGATGGGTAACATTGCTTTTCAAAACACATTTCGACATAGTCCCCTCTATTTCTAAGCTCCTGAATTGTACAAACATTCATGCTCTCCACATCTACAACATTTACAATTAGTTAACTCAATCAATCACATGCATGTCCCATAACATTCCAACCTTATAACATTAGTTTTCATACAACCAAATTCATAGAGGCATTTCATCAAACACCATATGGGCATACTCATTTCTAAAACAAGACATAACATCCATGAACCTTTAAGGTTCTAATTATACAAACATAAATCCATTGACAATGACATTCTCTCTAGTATGTATTTCTACCAATGGAATCAAGCATGTACAATTAGGTATGTTACCATGAATACTAATAAGCATTTATACCTAGAGTTTTCATGAAAAATTGGCGGCAACTCCCCTATATTTAAAGCCCCGAAATTCATACAATCTTCATCCATAATAACAATTAAAACATATGGAATTCATCTTCATCCAAGGTACAATCCAAGGCATCAAGCACATTCATTTCACAATCTTTAAACCCCCAAAATACAACTTGATTTCAAGTATAGCCCCTCCATTTCACTGCCCCAAAACTCATAATTAAATTCATTAACTAGTCTATTAAACAATGTAATGATCTCCCAAGTTGAGGCTTACAATCGTGGAGTGATGACAGGGCGGCGTCGCAAGTTGGCAACGGCGGTGGCCGCACGCTGCAGCGTGGGAAGAGCTACGTGAGGCCGCGCGTGGCCGGCTGCGTGATGCGGTGTGTGCAGCTCATGGCCGCATGTGGGCTCGCGCATGGCCGCCACGCGTGCGCGCGCTGCTGATGCTTGCCGCTGCTGGCTGCCGCTAGTAGCCGCGCTTGCAGCAAGGCGCGGCTGTGGCAGGGCGTGGCTGGGGGACTTGCCGGCGGCGAAGGGGGACTGAGGGCTCTGGCGACGACCGTCTGGTGACGAGGTCGGCCGGAGGGGCTGGGGTGGCACCTGGGGCGGACCGTGCGACGAGGGGCGATGGCTGCAGGCGGGGATGGTCGGGCGCGGCGAGGCTCGCCGGAGTGGGTCGAGAGAGAGGATGATGGAAAGGGCTAGGGCACGATGGAATTCTCTCTCTCTTCCCCTCAATTATCTTTCATTCAAATCCATACTTAGGTCTGTCAACTATGGTTTAATAAAATAAAAATTTATAATATTACTTTAATCAATAATGATCTTATCTCTAAAAGAAGATAATAATTAATATTATCTTTTGGCGCCACGTCACCATTAATTAATCTTATCCTCCCAAAAATCTCTCGAACCAGATCAATGAAATCCCGAGTCAAACGACCCAGTGACACTGGCGTACTGTAGCATCACGGGTCGTCTCTTCTCCCGACCCAGATCCGTTTTTCTCGGCTTTTGACCAGGTCAGATCTATTTTATCGGGACTCAAACATTTGTCTGTTTTTCTCAAATTTTATCGTTTACCATATTAAATTCCTATTTAATAAATTTCGGTATTTAATAAATTTCGGAAATAAATAAATAAAAATCCTTATCTATTTCGGGGCGGGTGTTACAGCTTCAGCCATGGACTTTAATCCTGGACCAACCATTTCCACAAAATTACCAAAATGTTGGGATATTTTCTCCACCGATGGATCCACGAGATTTTTCCTTTTTCGACGTGCTCTTAAGGTACTTGCA
The DNA here is from genome assembly GCA_026586065.1 of Dioscorea zingiberensis. Taxonomy (NCBI): domain Eukaryota; kingdom Viridiplantae; phylum Streptophyta; class Magnoliopsida; order Dioscoreales; family Dioscoreaceae; genus Dioscorea; species Dioscorea zingiberensis. Next base: position 32,860,020 of record CM048824.1, read on the forward strand.
TCTGAGGCCATAGGCGATGGAAATCGATTAGGTTCAGGAGTAGGCATAGAAAACTCATTAGTTGACATTGGGTCGAAACCCCCATCTTCATCCAAATTGATGTTCTCATTTAGATATTGCTCGGCATCATCTCCAATATCCCCTCTTGCACTGCCATGTGCTCTATCTCTTGCGAAGACCGGGGCAAGGTCATTGAAGAAAGGAAAAGATTTTCCATAAAGACCGGCTTCTTCCTTATGGGTCTGCATTGCATTAAAAATTAAAGTTAGTAATACAAAAATCATATATAGCTCATTACATAATTAACAAATTTACTAAAGAAATAAATGTATACCTTGACGTAGTCATCAAACGCACTTTTTTCACATTCAATAGTGCACTTCTCGTAGTTCCAAACAAAACCACTTATCTGTAGTAGATCGACGATTGCACTCGTCTTGCTTCTGAATAATTTGACCCTAGACTCGATGTTTAGTACGGCCTTCAATGTGGTCATCGGAATCTTTTCCTTCACCATTCTCTCCAACGAGAGTAGGTACCCATTTTTGAACCCATTTTCTGCCCGCCAAACTGGATTTGCGGATAACTCAACCAAGGCGTCAATAAGGGCCCGGTCTTCTTGTACAGTCCAATAATGTTTGTTTTGGCCCCTACCCCTTGATTGTGATTCTGCTTCCATCCTATATAAAAAAGACATTCCAATCAACTTAAATATATTATATACAAGCATACAAGACTAAAAATCATAAAATTGTCAAGTAGCTTCATTAAACCATAATAACGAAAGATAGCTTCATACTATATAAAAATGACATGTCAAGTGGCTTGATTACACCATAAAATTGTCAAGTAGCTTCATTACATAATAACGAAAGATAGTGTCAAAGAAAAGCAACAAAAAAAAGACAATAAGGTTTCAAAAAGCAACAATTAAGATAAATGTTTCCCAACCATATTGAAATAACAACATCAACTTGACCGCCAAATTTCAAAGTTGTTTTCGGCCATGGTAACCCTAAACTGTGTCCATTCATCTGTTGGTTCAACAGTTGTGATGTTTTCAAGTGGTTCTTGCATGATCTCCTCGGGGATTAGATTGGCAATATCATCTTCTGCACGGTCTTCTATCATCTCTCTCCTGATAAAATTATGGAGTAGGCAACATGCATTAATGATTCGTCGTTGAGTTACTATGTTAGAAAAACTTGGGCTAGATAAAATTTTCCAACGACTTTTGAGAAGCCCAAATGTCCTCTCGATCACGTTTCTTGCGCTAGCATGTTTCATGTTGAAAAATTCTTGAGGTGTAAGTGGTTGATGTCCATCGGCCCAAGAACTTAAGTGATACCGTTGACCTCGAAAAGGCGCAAGAAAACCGGGACAATTTGCATACCCAGCATCCACTAAGTAATAGAAACCTGATAGATAATCAAAACATTTCTTATTAGTTATCATTTATTAGTTATTTATTGGTAGCAAAAATATTTCATTGGAAAACGATTCTTCATACCATCTGGGACCTTCAATCCATTAGGCTTTTTCACGGCATCTCTAAGAACTCGCCCGTCATGAGTTGACCCTTCCCAGCCAGCTAAGACATAAGTAAATTGCATGTCTTGACTGCAGACCGCGAGAACATTAGTGGTTATTTCAGCTTTTCTTGATCTGTATCTTGGGCGATCAACGTTGGGCACATTCACACGGATATGTGTTCCATCTAATGCTCCAAGACAATTCTACATTGAAAGAACAAATGAGAATTGTAGTATTAATATATCTAGGACTAACATAGCATTTGTACTTAGGTTATTACCTTAAACCACTTCCACGGGAAGTCATTTGAATTTTCATTACATGTGCTCGGTTTCTTCAAAAGAACAGAGTGACAGAGAATAACCGATTTTAGCACAGCATGGAAATGTCGACTGACTGTCTCCCCCGATCGAAGAAAGTCAAATCTGATTACTCTATTCTTGACATGGTGTGCCAAAATGTTTAGAAACATTGCGATCATCTCCTGCACACCAACATTTACTGTGCCTCGTAACCCGCCAGTTGTAGTTAACAATCCACACAGGTTATGAAAGCAACGTCGGTCCATGCGTAGTTTATCTATGCATTTGACATCACTTTCATAAACTAGGCGGTGGAGATACTCATGTTGTTTACGGCGTCTAAAAGATGTGGGCACGCTCTCATATTGCTTCACTCTTTTTCTATCATTACATTGCTTAATTGCACAAGTGATTATCACACTTACGACGCAAAAGTAGCATAACATCATTACGAGATATCCCCGAAGTCGTGAAATCTTGCCCATATTATCAAAATCTATATTAACAAAATGTAAAATATAGATCAATTTGAGGATGAGAATATCACACATATATCAATTTGATATAAAATAATCAAAATTTAATTCGGTGGAAAAAAAAACAATTATATCAATTTGAAAATGTGGATAAACCTCATTTATTTATGATAATTTAAGGATTACATGAAAAATACAAGCATATCAGCCTTTGATTGCTCCATCTATTCTCATTACAATAAGAAACAACATAAGACCCATCGCAATGAAGAACTGCATCTATGTTTCGCATATATAGGAGAAAATATAGTAGATAATCTAGGCTAACATCAAGTACTTGAACCACAAAACTTTTTAGGCTTCAATTTCTAGCCACTAATCCAAATGCAAAACCTAAATAGAAACATAATCAAGCTTAAATCATCAACCACACACAAACAAAGGTATGGCAGGGAGACAAAAATCAATCTCCGCATGTTGCAAGATAACCTCAAGAATGCAATCCACAAAAATCTAAATAAAAAGTAACTCAATGATGCAGGAAGACAAACAATCCTTGCATGTTGCAAGATAACCTACAGTCAATCCTAAATCCTTGATATAGAATTAGAAAATACTCCAATTTTCCTTCCGCAAGGGTTGGTGGATAAAAAGGTCGAGCACCTTGCTTAAAAAGCATGATTAAGATCTAAATATAACTACAGATGGCAACTTGAGACTAAAAGAAGGATATCATCAAAGAGTTTTCAGAAAATTTTCTAGAGGCTTTTTGTTGGTCTTTAATAATCAATTGCATTAAAATATGGTAGGTAGAAGGATAGAAAGTACCACATGCTTGCCAAGAATCTAAGTATTGTAAAGTGACATGTTTCCTGTATTGTTTTATCAGGTAATGGTTTGATAAAGTTAGTAATAATGAAACTGAGATGGATTTCATTGTCAGTGTCAAATGTTGTTGAACCTTGGAAAATCTCATTCCATTAGTCAAAACAAATATAATTTTTCACATGTTTATAATAGTAAAGACTATAGAATTTTTTTAAAATTCATGGACCAAAGTATACCAACTATTAGATTTCATCTCACTGTTCTGACTTAACTTTCTAATTCAACAAAAGAAAAACAAATCAAAAGTACAATTGAGAGTTGAAATAAAAAGTATGACAAGGCCAAGTACATCTCTCCCAGCCAAAGATCTAAAATCCTATTTTCTTAAAAAAAAAAAAATCAAAGGTTAACTTAACGAGAGAGATTGAAGAATTGCAGCTGAACAAATTGCAAAATATATTGAAAAAAGGAGATAATTAAAATTGCATGAAAGTGTATATTCTTCTCAGCAAGCATAAAGAACAAGCAGAAATAGATTGCAATGAGTTATCATTCCATTAGGAACCTAAATCCAAACCACAACATAATATCGAAAAATTAGCGAAGGGCGAAGAAGGAGGAGGGACAACGGACCGAGATTTGGCAGGCGAAAGAGACTTCAGGCGTTGATGATTTGGGCGTCGTTGTGGTGCAGTAGTGGATTAGGGCATCGAGAGAGAAGGGAGCAGCGAGCTGGCGTTTGTTTTGATGAAGTGTATTTCAGATATTTACCCATCCGGGAATGCCCCATGCCGCCCAATTTGGTGGGAATGCCACTCTGGGTTTTCAGGATATGTCATTCCTTACCAAATCCTTGTTCATTCCCTTACCTGCCAACCAAACATGGGCATCCTCTGTGTAAGGAATGAAACCCATTCCCTTACCTGCCAACCAAACGCACCGTTAGTTCATGATGTGCAGAGTTCTAAGCTCACAAACATTGGTTGATATGGTAGTGGATAAAGATTAGAGAATGGAGTTAATAATGTGTGATTTCTAATTTTTGTTTTAGGAATCAAGGTTCTAACTTTCTATAATTGATGGGCAATAGACTTCAACTTCTTATTTTTAACTAGGTTTTGGTGATTTTTTTCTTGGCCTTTGTAATCTCAGTGATTGGAGGTGCTAGTTCATGACTTATTGAGTACTAAACTCAGTTATTGGCAGTTTTAAAGGATATGATTCTAAGATCTGATGACTTAAAGATGAGATCATCATATTATATTGTTTTTGGATTTTCCCTTTTGAATGATAAAACTGAAAATTTCGAATATTTTTCTATTCTATTGTCAAAGATCAATTCAGTATTAATAATAACGTGGATCTTTGGACTATAATAGTTGTTGTATTAGGAAAACTTGACATCTCTGTTCCTAATGTTTTTTTTTATTTATTTTCTGATAGGATTTATGGGCTCTATCTTGAGCCCCGCTGGATCAATCGTCTATGTCTACCTAGGGAGCAGGCACGACACGGTGAATATCAATCTTTATCGGTTGAAGTTTCACTTTAAGATTAATCATGCTGGTACAGTTCGTAGCAAACAACAAGTATTAGAATCACTATGTAACTATAGCGATAAAATCCATCGGCAAATCACAAACCGATTTAAATCTCATAAAAATACGAGAAACCAAAATCACGGTAATCACATGAAATAATTATGGATTTACGGTGAAGTCCCCTCACCTTAAGTCCTCGCAAATTCTCTAGGTCTGGCTGGGTCCTGCTGAAGCTCCCGCAGGACCTTTACCCTTTCCTAGAATCAATAATAATAACTAAGTAAATACGAAGTTCGTATTTTTCATAACATAGTTCTATAACTTTAGAATACGAAGATCTAAGAATACGAAAATCGTATTCTTAACTTAGACTCCTATCTAAGCTCGAAGGAGCATATTAAAGTCATTAGATTCATAAGATCATGCTCCCTTTCTTAACGAGCATTACATGCTTTCATAACTCCTAGAATACCCCTAAGCATGATTCTTAGTTAAGATCTAATACATGCTTCCAAAAATTCATAAGAAGACAGAACCCATATTCTTATCTTACACTCGAATTAGACTCATTATAGTACGATAAATTTTTTAAATTAAATAGGGCACAATTTCTCTTAACATGAACTGAGTATTTCCAAACAATGAAAATACGATATTTCTCAAATAGAGGATTTAGTTTTCACTTCATTCTAAACTCAATTCAAAAGCTTTTAACGTTCTCCTTAAAAGTGATTAGTTGCTAAGCATAATCAAGGGGGATTAATCAAGTATTAATACTTAAGATTTCTTTTATGAAAATTCGGCAACATCTCGCCTAATTGGTGGGCCCAGAAATAATACAAACATTCATTCAATCAATTAAATCCATTCATACAAACATTATCTCTTTTTGTACTTAATCATACATTCAAACATTCATTCAAAAGAGTGTTCATTTCACCGAATATTAGAGTGGCGGTTTGCTCATCTCGATTCGCCTTCAATCCTCACCGAGTACCTACAAAATGGCGCAAGCCCATAAATTTCAAGTCAATCAAGCATCTAATTAGGGCTTTTCTCCAAATTTAAAATTCTAGGGCTTTACTTGAAGAAAGTGGGTTGTTCGTTGGCGTAGGGCTGCAGGCCGGGCTGAGTTCGAGTGGTGGCCAGCCGTGGTACAGGGGCAGCTGCTGGCCGGAGCGATGTGCCACAAACGGGCGGTGGTCGGGGATTGAAGGGGCAACGCCGAAGCTGGGATTGTAGCGGCTCGCCGGCCTACTGTTGGTGGTCGACAGGACTCACGGGTGGCGCAGGGCTGAGCGTCGCTCCGAACTGCGAGCAGAGGGGAAGGCGTCCGGCGGGATGACTGGAGGCGCGGTGGCGGGCTGAGGCGGCGCTTTGTCGCACAGGGTAGGGATGGCAACGGGTCGGGTCGGGGGCGGGTTTTGCCTACCCCGCCGACCCCGACTCCCGCCCCGATACCCTGGGCTGGTTTTAAAAACCCGCCCCATACCCGAACCCGACGGGGAATCGGGTACCCGCGGGTATCCCCGCCCCCGTCCGGCTCTAGGCCCGGCCCACATAACATTAACAATAAAAATTTAAAATTTCAATCCTAAGTCTTAATGTTTTGCACATTTAAAATCTCATAAAACAATAATAAAGTATAAATTGAAAACTTCAATCCAAAATCTTAATGTTTTTTAGATAAAATGACCACCATTCATCATCATCTTCAAAGAGATCAAACCAAAATAATAAAGTGCACATTCAAACTTATACAAAATGATACTAAAGTAAAAATTGAAAAGTTTAATCCAAGGAACATAGCCCTTTAGAACCCCCATTCATCACCATCATTATTTTCATGGAGAATAATAATTTTACATTTCGGGTCGGGTTCGGGTCGGGTATCAAGTTTCCCATACCCGCCCCGCACCCGCTTTATATTATTCGGGTTTTACCCGAACCCGACCCGAAACCCGGTCAAACCGGGTTTTCCCCGTCAAACTCGGGTCGGGTCGGGTCGGGTCGGGTCGGGTTTGGGTATAATTGCCATCCCTAGCACAGGGGGACAGTGGTGAAAGACGCGCGCACAGGCTGCCGCGACGGCGAGTCGGGCAGGGTTGCGGCGGCGAGTCGGGCAGGGTTGCGGCGGCGTGAAGCCGGACTCAGTGAGCACGGGGTGGCAGCGCCGGCATCAAGCAACGACGGCGACAGCTCCAATCGGCACGGGCGTGGGTGATGCCCTAGCTCAGCCGTCAAGAGAGAAGGAAGAGAGAATGAGCTCTTTACACTTCACTTAAATCCCATTTGATTTTTTTTGTTTTTTTTTTTTGTTTTTCTCAGACTTAGTTCTGACTCTTAGTTATATAAACATTATACATTTATTATTTTAACTATTTAATTTATTAAAAATAACTTATCTCTAAGCTTTAATTTAATTAATCTTATTATTCTAGCTTTATGTACCCCAATCAATTAATTAAATTATCTGCAATCTTTATGTCCCGTCTTCCTTTTATTACCATTATCTTTTTAATAATATTCCGGGCAAGATCCAGGAATCTCGGGTTAGTGATCCTAGTGTCACGGGCGCAGTGTAACATCACGGGGTCTGTCTCTCGTCAGACTAGAATAGCGAATACTAGCTTTGGACTCGCTCGATCTACTTTATCGGAACTCTCACATTTGTCCGATTCTCTTACTTGATTAATCTTTATTAATTAAAACTAACTAAATCTCTCAATTAATTAATCGAGGTTAGTTTTACTGGCCCACCTTCCCTGCACACGTCCCGACTTCGGATCCCTGGGACCTCGAAAGCATCACAAGACAGCAATACTGTACCCAAGTAGAGGCGCACCTCGCTCGGATACAAGGCCTAAGGAAATCATAGCAGATAACAAATAACTCACAATTTAATAATTATATAATATCAGAGTCACAACGAAAATATAAATCAATAAGGGTTTACAAGCCATACACATGGTCAAGGCCCTATAAGGGTCCTACAATAATACCATCTCACACTCAAGGAAGACCTGAGGTTCTTGAACCTCAACAAAGTCAGCTCAACCCCTTACACAACGCCCGAGTCCGAGTCACCTACTCCCCGGGACCTGAAAAAAAAGGCAAGCAAGTGCGTGAGCTTTCGAAAGGAAAGCTCAGTAAGTACCCTGCAGAGAACACAACAAAGCCAAAGCTGACAATAATGGATAGGTCAAAATAGACATATCAAAAACATCCATCAGTAGAAGCCAAACAATCGGGGCCACGCCCCGTACAATCAAACCCTAGGAGTCTACCACAACCATCAGCAACGGTACGACTCCTGTCTCATGGCAGCCCTCGGGCTCAAGAAGGAACTCAAAGAAACTTAGCGAACATCCCCCGATCAGCAACACACAGCATCTGCTGCCAATGACTAACCTGTCGCTCCTCGGTAGCGCTACCTCTCTCACATATCGACATGGCCAGCGTATCAATCCCGCTGATAGGCAAGACAACCAGAGTATCACCCCTCTAGCATGGAATGCCGGAACGTCAGGGTGTCCTGTCCCCGAATGTTCTCTCTCAAACCGGAGCCCACCTGCTCCTCTGATCCGGGTGGAAGAACGAGCTCAACCAACACACACCAACTCGACCAATACAAGTGCCGCGTGCCTCGATGGTCAAGTGTCGGACACAAGTGGAACTATGCTCCATGAGTACGCATACCCATCAAGACGCATACCACCCAACCTAAATACTCCACGGTGGCATGCTCAGTGAGCATCCAAAAGCAAACTCATACAACATCCAATCAATCGGTATGGAAGCATCAAACCAAAACGTATATATACCGGGATTAAACAACAAATAACCAAAGCACTATAGCAATGTGCATAAGCACGAAACCAATAAAGGACATACCAAACCAGGTAATAGCAAGACCAAAGAAACCCATTTCTGGGTGGGAGCTAGACAAGAGTCACTTACCTCCAAACGCAACCCAATACTACGCTACGTATCTGTCCCGATGAAGCTCAAAACTTCACGTCGGTATCTGGTAATCACAAACCCACACTCAACAAACGCACGAGTGTTTAAAAGTCATAACTTCTACAATGCATGTGAAACTAAATGAGCCCGGCCCATTACACACACCCAACTCGATTACCTTAGCATTATTAACCGGATTTGACCAAAAATCCAAACTAGGTTTAGAATACATTAATCATCTTACTTAGACCGATTAACTCAACTCAATCAAGTCTAAGCGGATCAATTCACCATAAGTAAAATTAAACCCGACCTCTTATACTTGACCAACCATCTTGGGTTTAAAGGGAACCAAGACATTACACTCAACAAAACAATACTCTTGTCCCCAATTCATCCAACCGGCCCAAAGGCCCAACTACCCAACCCAAAAATATTTATCCTCATCTAACACCTCCAAGTTTATTAACCCAAAGAAATCTTATTAACTAGACTTGACCAAGTCCCAAATTGATTGACCAAATCACTTGAATAAAATCCAATTTAACTCAATATTTCATTAATGAATATTAGTTAAATTAATGCAACTTTAACATTTCTTTGGAACCATTCATCTATCAAAACTCCCCAAATAAACCTCTCCTCACTACCAGTATTTACCACACTATGAAATCAGATGATCACTCAAACAAATCACCTTAACTTTCCTTTGAAATATAGCCATGCTATCCTTTAAGCATCTCTAGAAGTTCATAAAAAGAACAAAACCCATTTCCCTCCATTACAACCACTAACCCCTTAAATCTACTACCTTGTAGCCAAGAGTATCCACTAATCCTCTCTCCATCCTTCATGGATCATCAACTATCAAGTTTCACACCCACCAAATTAGTGACATGAATAACATAACTGAGATCCATACCCAATGAATCCAATCTATATATGAACCAAAAATATGAAATATTAGCATGAACTAGTACCACACGAATTCATAAGAACACCACCACTACCCAAACATGTACTCGCATACACTCATAAAAAGGTCAAAGCAATTACCCAAACACCTCTATTACCTTTGATTCGTATCCCAGAATCCAAGCAACTTAATAATCTAGTCTTTATTTAATAGGCCAAACCCATGCCTCTCTTCTCACAAGCATTCAACTATGTCCTACTCTAAAGTAAACCCACCCCACAGAGAATAACATCCTCATTATTTCATGTTGTCTTTCATTCACAACCACAATAATCACCAGCTTTTATAACCCATGCTAAAGCTCTAACATGTCCATGCTTTCATTAACCTTCAAAGATATGGATAGATTGGTTTTACACTTCTCGTGATCATCTATATAAACTCAATTCATGAAACCACCCATGGAGGTCAAACTCCAACCCTTCGACCAATTCTTTACTCATTTAGTCCCCCATCTATCCTTATAAGCCATGCATGCATGCATACATGAATCCTCACATTTATCACCACACACAGCTGAGACGCAGGAATTTAGAGAAACTCACCGAGTATAGATGTCGACAGACACTGAAGACAAACTGACCGTCCAAACCAGATCTCCACCATTCAGATTGGAGCAGGACAAGTCTTCACCATTCTCATCAAAAATAAGCTCGATCAGACTAGTAATCATTATCCGATTGAAGCAGATGATGAAACTGGTCGGTGTAGGAAACCAGCAGCAATAGGTTCTGTTTCACACCCCCGAACCATTCTCTCCAGGCCACTAAAAACAATCTTCACCGTTCAAAATGAAGAGCGAAGAGTCACGAACAATCTCAGCAAAAATCAGCACGATCCAACGGTGAAAATGGTCGGAATGGTAATGAACATAGAGCATGCTCAACACACCTTTGAACAAAAAATCCTAGTCTCTCAAGTTTTTCTCTTTTCTTCTTTCCTCTCACCTCTCCTCTTGTTTCACAATGGCCCATAAACTTCCTCAAACCTGTTATTGTTCTATGCCAAGCTTCAAGATTACATGCCTTATATAGGCCTTACAAGTGTAACTTCTACAACCCTTCCCATTCTAAACCTCCCTCATAAACCCCAAGACAACATCCAAATAATTCCAACCTTTCAACTTTATAACCCCCATGGCATTTTTCATATTCCATTACTCTTCTAAAAACCACTATGGATAGAAAATAAATTATTTGGGTTTGATCAATTTGATCAACCTAAAATAATGCCCATCCTTGAGTCGGCTCATCTAGCCAACTCTACTTATATTCAGAATTCAAATCCATTACCAAATTGATTAAATCGACTATCTCCAACTTAGGTCTAAACCCTGGTCCTTTTTATTTATTCAATTCATTGACTTGATTGAACTCTACCATCAAAACTTAGCCCATTACTTAAATCAAGTTAATAATCGAATCGAATAAACTTAACCACTTAGCCCAAACCATTTTAATTGACCAATTAATTTTATTGTGAACCTAGGTCAAACCGGTTTAGATAGACTCGATCTAAGCCCATTTGGTTATCCCAAATCAACTTGTCTCAATTTCTATTTGGTTCAAATAGTTAATTGATTAAACTCAACTTTTTAGTTAAGCCCAACACATCAAGACGATTAATCCTACCAATTAATCAGCCTACTTTAGTCTCACCCAATTTAATTCAATAATCTTACAATTAAACGATCAAATTGATTATCCTAACTACACTATACTTGATTAATTAAATAAAAATAATGTCACACTTAAATAAATCAACTATGCCATTTAATTAATCAATACCTGATTAATTGTCACAGTTTATTAAAATCATTAAACTAATCCAGTTGATTAATTCAGACTAACCTGTGATTAAAATAATTAATTAAAATAATTAATTAACTCTTTTTTCCCCCTCTTTCTCTCCCAGCCGTGCCTCGCCGGAGAAGACAACCGGAAAAGCCCAGCTCCTATCTGTGGACCTTTCTCCGCCGGAGCTCCATGCTCCAAGCTTTGTCTTGGCAGGGGCATCTCTTTGCGCCCACCGGCGACCATCAGTTCGGCCACGATTACATCGTGATCAATGGCCAGATTAACCTATCCTGTCTCGATCTTGAGTCCATCTCAAGATGAGCGGTCCTCGTCAACCCGCACCGTGAGGTCACTCCACCGCCCTCACCCTCGATTCCTCGGATCCAGGATACATTCAGATGGATCTACTCAGGCTTGCCATGTGGCCTCACGATTGCCTTTATAATGTATCGTGATCGATCCTAACTCATGATCTTTTAATCCTGACTGTTAATCCATTTGTATAAGGGTTTTGATCTGGAAAATTATCCAGAAGTCCCTAAACTTTGTTAGGTTACACTTAAGTCCCCCTCCTATTATAGAGGACAATTTCAATCAGGTCATTAACACTTTTGGGAACTATAACTAGGTCCCTAACGACCCAATTTAACCATGATTAGGGTTTTATTTATTTTAATTCCCCTTTTTACACTTAATTTAAACAACTTAAGCCACCTAAGTCAACCACTTCGAAGGCTAGGGAATTTTCCTTAATTAAGAAATTAATTAAAGAGAATTTTTAAACCAAATTCATATCTTAATTGTTTAAAAAGTAATTAATATATTTTAATTTTTCAAAATATCCAAACAAATCTGAATTTGGGAACCTTCCTTTTAAGTGACTAAAACAAGAAAAAAATTTACTCCATAAAATCCTTGGATTTTACAACCTCCAAATATTTCAAGTCTAACTGGCCTGGCCCAATAAGGCCTTCCATAGGCCCATTAGCTGTGAGGTTGGATTTAAATTTATTATTCCTCGATTTTCATTTAATTGGTTTTAAAAATAATTAATTTAATTTTCCGTGCTAATTAATCTCATTAATTATCAAAAATTTTCTGCTTTAATCACTTAGAAAATTCGGGGCGTTATATAGACAATAAACAACTTGAACAATTTGAGCAGCAGAAATAATAACATCCATTAAAAATTTAAAATTCATGAATGAAAACCCTCTGCAAAAATTTATGTCCGACAAGCGTTGTTTATTTAAAATTCATTAATGAGAACCCTCTGCATAAATGAGTATTGTTTATATATTAGCAACATCACAATCACACTATCCTTAATATTGACAAAATGATAGCCATTCTATGGTTGGCCATAATATTCTAGCATATATATATAGCAAACAAGTATGGACAAGACACAAAATTATAAAACATAAATAACTAAATAATCTATTCCAAATAATAATAGAATAAAACATAAAATTACTGAACCTTGTAAATGTCGAATGGTTTGGGTGAAGTGAGTAAATTAAATGAAATTGCAACAAGTTGTTTGACAGATTTGGAACCAAAATAATATATTCTCATATATTATTAAAACCTGCATTCGTAATATATTGGACAGATCCACATGTCCCTAGAGGTTTTAAAAATTCTGTCTTGCATTAATTTTTAAATACATCAGAGAGTGATACTTTCTCCGTGACTTCAATTTTATAACAAGATAGTAATGCACATACCTATAGTCAATCGAAGGAATTTATTATATTAAAATATAATAGAATAACATCAAAGGTTGAAATTTCTTTTTCTTGTGTTTTTCATGAGTCATGAATTGCATCATACTGGAATAACTTTGAACTTGAAACATTTCATAAACATATTAGAAAATATATTCTTGTTTGTTGACCGTAAGTTGGATGTTGATTCTAACTTGATTTGATTAACAGTTGCATCAGGTAACACTTTGAACAAAAGAGAATCAGCAAAAACAAAGGTGATAACCTAGAATCTGCAAAGGAGGTAAGCTCGAAAAAAAAAAAAAAATTATTTTTTAAAAGTTAATGTTAACTTTGAACAGAGGTATGTTAATATAAAGTATTCAGGTTAAGTATTGTTGGTCAAGATGCAAAGTCTAGAAATTATAGAAACTCACCCCATTTGGAACAAATCCATAGTTTTTTTTTTATTTTATGTTTTTTCATTTTTTATCGGAGAAGAGTAACTAATCACCTTATATTTATACATTTTGCAAGTATTGATTTTGCTCTGGATTTCAGCAATGTCATTTTGAAGACTTATAGAGAATTGGCTACCATCTTTTGCAAGGTTGATTAGAAGTTGGAATCCAATTATTTTTTAAAAAAATGTTAGAACTTGGCATGAATTTTTGTTGCTAAGGATATGTTTTGTATATATAAGCGCTATGTAAACAATATAGTGTTATTCATGTGATGTTAAATATATGACAATTTATCGAATGACAATGACAATGAAAAATGGCGGGTTATTGTTTTGCTAAAGATATCTGTATATGCTTTTATTTTAGTTATTATATTTTTTGAAGTTTATTGAAAAATGGCAGGTTATATGGATTGCTTCTAATTTAGAGGTTCATCATGTTGTTTTTGGAATTTAGGAACAATAAAGCTAGTCCACAAAACCTTTTATGAATAGGGTGTAAAGTAGCTGCTAAAGGTCTTCATGGACCAACAAATCTCGTCCTTAAAGTGTTGTAGCGACATAAAGAACCCAGACCAAAAAGATTTTTAAGGACTATAATTTTGGTTTTTGAGATGAGTTTTGCTCTTATTTAGGGACTAGAAATCCGGTCCTTAAAGCTGTTTTAGAGACGAGTAACAACCCCGTCCTTAAAAAGTTTTTGGGACCAGTCATACTTCTCGTCCTTAAAGACCTTTATGGGCGGAGCCTATAAGGATAAGTGCGGACCAGATTTGACTCATCCTTATTGATGTTTTAAGGACTAGATTCAAACTATTAGGGACAAGATTTCTCGTCCTTATAGGCCTTTTTTCTTGTAGTGTATCAAGGCATTGGAATTGGAAGAAGATGACTTGCTGGTGTCAACATGGATATTCCAAACATTGCATATGATGTTAAGAACCAAATCCAAAATAATCCAACATAACAAAGATCTCCAATCTCCATAGCCTCATATGACTGTCAGACTATGGCAATGCAAGTTAACATGGATGGGCCTAGATAGGGGCAGTCCCTAGTCAAGGTTGTTGTTCAAATGCTATACCAAGTTAACCAAATAATGGAAAGAGCTTATCAAAATTGATCCTTCAGTTACTATAGATGAATTTGGGAAGCTGGAGTAGTAGTGGAAGATACAATACATCAACACCATGTTTGAGAGATAAATTCATGTGCTCTCTTGAATTAATGGCTGCTAATATGAAACTTATAATAATGAAAATAATAGTAAAATAAATGATGATAAAATGAAGGTACGGTTGACCACCTAGTGATATTTGGCTAGAATTAGAAGATAGTCAAAGAGACTTGATTCTCTTATGATCACCAAACAAGTTTTGCTAGCCGGGCCCTACTTAAAAAGGGAAAAAGGTTGATAAAAAAATAAAATAATAAGAAAAAATTGAAGTTATGCAAAAATAAAAGAGCTGGCCTTTATAAAAAAAAAATGGGAGGGGGGGGGGGGGGTTAACTTAGTTATATTAAAATCAAAAAGAGAAAATTGAACTCATATACACATGCATGCATGTACATATGCACGCATCTCGAGGTGACAAAGAGAGATGCATAACTCAAAGTAGCACGCGTCTTGATGTAATCAGGAGCATGCATCTTGAGTTGGTTGATTAAATCCAAATTTCCAAACGGCACGATTCTCGAAGTGCCGATGGGGCGCACATTTTGAAGTGACGGATGAAACACAAGTCTCGAGGTGATTTGAAGCAAAGAATGGAACCCAATCTTGATCGGCATGCATATATATATATGATGATATATGTAATAAATTCATAATTTATAAATAAATAAATTGTCAAATTATATTGATTTTTCTTGCCTTTACTAGTACTTTTGCCCTTAATCGGAGGTTCCAACAATCATTGTAACGCCCCGACCCGGATCCCGGGACCTCGAGCACGTCAACAGACCGGCCGTATTAAAGAAGAGATAACCTCAACTCGAACGCAAGGCCTAATAATGTGATAAACAGATAACATCCATAAATAAACATAAACTCGAGTTCATAAGAACATAAAGTCATTAGGGTCCGTAGGCCCTATAGAAGTATGGTCCCTATACAGGTCCTACAAATA
This sequence comes from Dioscorea zingiberensis, assembly GCA_026586065.1. Taxonomy (NCBI): domain Eukaryota; kingdom Viridiplantae; phylum Streptophyta; class Magnoliopsida; order Dioscoreales; family Dioscoreaceae; genus Dioscorea; species Dioscorea zingiberensis. The sequence continues at coordinate 32,875,736 of CM048824.1, forward strand.
ACAAAGCTCATAAAAATAAAAGATAATGGGGACTCCTAAAAACCTCTAGTCTCCCGGAGTCCTCTCCACAAGCTCCTTCCCCTCTTAAACCTCGAAATCTGTAAAAAGGGGAAAAGAGAAAACAAATGAGCTTCCGAAAGGAAAGCCCAGTAAGTGCCCCTGCAGGTCACATTATCATGAACAGGAAATATGACAGTCATCGAGATCATAATATCAACAATAAAGTCCAAGGAGTCTACCACAAGCACGTCAAAGGTACGACCCCTGATACAGAAACCCTTGGGTTCTGTAGTGAGTTCCAAGAGAACTCAAAGTTTACTCCCGGCCGGTATGTCCAGCTTTTGGATATAAATACGACCTAGATGGTCGTTTGACCCTCCAGTCAACAGGTCGGTAGAACTAACTCTCCTACGTGTTAACACGGTCAGTGTACCATGCCCACTGACAGGTAAGACCTCCAGAGATTTGTTTCTCTGATAAGGCTGTCAGGAAAGTCAGGGGGTCCTAACCCTGAACATTCCTAAATTGGAGCTTCCCTAGCTCCACTGAGTCCGGGCAGTAGAACATAGCAAATAGGGACACCAACGTCCCGGAAACAAACATACATGCTCAACAGGATTCAAAAGAAACAGATATGAATAGCATGTATGGTTTCAACAGTGTATGTAATAAGAATACATAGCAAGACCAAGAAATCCCGTTACTGGGTGAAAACTAGGCAAGTGAACTTACCTCTTAAGAGACTTCCTGGTCTCCTTTAAAATGCCTTACGTCTCCCCTGAGAGTATCTGGCATATAACGGTTTATTAGAATTATTGTTCCAATAATTTCCATCTCTCTAAAAGTCCATGCATGCCTAACGTCCTTGTTGGGTCTAGGCCCACTAACGGGTCCTAGGGACCATCTCTCGGGTTACCGGCTCTTATTCCCGTTTCAGTGTCCCTTAATTGACTTTTAGATCTACCTTGGTCAAACCTAGTCAACTTTAGCCTATTTGCCAAGTCTGACTTTTGTTAAGCCATTTTAGTTGAGTTGAGCCTCGTTAAAATGATTTTAACCCCCTTTTTTTTTTCCAGAAGGGCATTTTGGTCATTTGGTAATCCCCTTTGAACTTATTCTAAATAATTCTTATCGCTCAATCAACTATCCCAATTAAGAAATTAATTAACTAATTTCTATTTGCTTCATTTCTATATTCCATAATAATTATTAATTATTATGTTACACAACCAAAGTTTGGCAATTTAATAAAAATTTGTTACTAAATAACCACACTCGTCCAAATTAACATTACCCCAAATAAATTTGTCACACTCTATAGTTTCACACAAAAAAAAACTATTTGTGACATGACAATAGTTCTCATTTAACTATTTCAACCAATTAATTATTGTTTGTTACAATAATTGACTAATTTCTTGCTCAAGACTAATAATTCAATAAAATTATTAGCTTGTCAATATAAGTTAATATTTCATTAACTTTTATTTATTGTCACATGTCCTAAGTTCCCCATTTTAATACCAATTATATCCAATTATTATTTACAATAATAATCACCTAATGTTTTTAATTAAAGAGAGAAGAAAATAAATAGCTATTGTGATTAGTTTAATTAATGTCACACCCCTAAGTTATAAAACGATTATTATTATTATTATTATTATTTATTTATTTTTTAACATCTTCTTCTTCTTCTCTCTTTCGCGCGACCGAACGCCACCACCATCGACCCTCTTCGCCGGCGAGCTCCGAGCACCTGCCCGTGCTCGGTCCCCGACGCCGAGAGTTCCACGACCACGGCCAACCCCTCCGGAGCGCCTCCAGCCCTCTCCCTCAAACGAGAAATTAACAAAACTCTCGGCCGGGACTTCCTCTTCCCCGGCGAGCTCTCGCCGTTGACCGTATGCATGCGAGTATGCCTCTAAAATACTCTACAGGGTTTTTAGATGCTTACCGAGGGATTTGTCGACGACGGGGGTATCGGTGTCGCCGGTAAATGCCTCCTGTCTCTACTCCGACGAGCTCGGCCGACAATGGCTTCTTCTCCTCTTCGTGTTGTCACAGCGCTGCCCTTCTTCTCCCCGTGAGCCGCGGCCTTGGTCCCCCAGACTCGCCTGGATCCTTGGCGCGAGAGCTTCCACCGAGAGCTCCTTCTCTTCCACCCGTCACCTCACCGGAGAAAGGAAAGCTCAGCTGCTTAGTGTCGAGACAAAGGGGTGGAATGCTCCTTTTATAGGGCCTGGGGTAGCTAGACGAAGGGACGCCCATGCGAGCGACCCTCGTCTTCAAGAGGCGGCGTTCATCGCGTAACAGTGAGGTAGAGCGAGGCTTCGCAGGCGTTGGCGTTAGGGGAAGAGAGGTGGCGTCGCCTCGTGATCGTCTACTAGCGATCTACGGTGAAGATCGCACGATGGCCATCAACGGTCCCTGGCCTGCCTCAAATTCGTCAACTCGGCGATCAAAGGTTAGGATTTTATGGGCTTTTAACGACCAAGGTTTCATCTCATACTCCGTATCTAGCAACACCCAAGATGGACGGTTAGAGATTGCTCGCACGGTGAGTCCTTCCCTTCCTTGACCTTCTTTGCATGCCTAGTATCAGGCAATGATGAGATGGATTCCATCTCTGATCGCCACGTGGCTCAATAAGAGCCTTGCACTTAACATTAAGATCAGCACACTCAGAGATGGCTTGATCTCAGCCGTGTAACCAAAACTTTGAAGGAAAATTCTCCAGAGATCCCCCCCATTTATTCAATTTACAAAACAGTCCTTCTTCTGTGAGAGGGGCATACTCTCTCTTAGTCCCTTATATTGTTTTATTTACCATAAAGTCCTCACGACTGAGAGAAGAAACTTCTCTAAGGTCCTCAACCTTCCGGAAATTATTATTCAGTCCCTTCAGACCCCATAATAATTTATGTTCCATTTAATTTAATTAAATCATTTAATCCCACAATAACACTAATCGCGGTAAGTAAATAAAATATTTTTCTCAATAAAATATTTATTTCCAAAAATTTATGGATTTTACAATCCTCCCCCCTTACAAGAATTTCGTCCCCGAAATTTCTACGCCGTCTATACTTTATACAAACAACTCTGGGTAACGCTGCCTCATATCTTCCTCACGTTCCCAGGTAGCTTCCCGCTCGGTGTGGTTACTCCACTTCACCTTAACAAAAGGAATAGTTCTATTCCTCAACTGCTTGACTTCTCGACCCAAAATAGCTACTGGGCGTTCCTCATAGGACATATCCTCTTGGACTTCCACCAGGACTTGTGGAATCACTCTGGTAGGATCTCGAATACACCTCTTCAACATTGAAATATGGAAGACATCGTGAACCTGAGCGAGATCCTGGGGTAAGGCTAACCTATATGCCACCACTCCTATGCGCTCCAATATCTCAAAAGGTCCAATATATCGTGGAGCAAGTTTTCCACGTCGTCCAAACCTTACCACCCCCTTCATAGGAGACACTTTTAAGAATACCAAGTCCCCCACTTGAAACTCCTGATTAGATCTTTTTCGGTCGGCATAGCTCTTTTGTCTACTCTGGGCAGCCTGGAGTCGCTCCCTGATCATCTTGACATGTTCCTCCGTTTGTCTTACAAAATCAGGTTGCTTAAGTGTCGCCTCAGCTACCAGCTTCCTTTCTCCCACATCTCCCCAACAAATGGGAGTTCGGCACTTCCTCCCATAGAGTGCCTCGTACGGAGCCATCTTGATGCTCGCCTGATAACTGTTGTTATAGGCAAATTCTATCAAACTTAGACGTTCATCCCAAGACCCCGTAAAATCTATTGCACATGCTCTCAACATGTCCTCTAGCACCTGGATGGTCCTTTCAGACTGTCCATCGGTCTGTGGGTGGAAAGCTGTGCTGAACGCTAATCCTGTGCCCAGAGCTGTGTGCAGACTCTCCCAGAATCTAGAGACAAACCGAGTGTCTCGATCAGAGGTGATCGTCACCGGTACCCCATGTAATCTGACGATCTGATCAATATATAACTGGGCCAACTTTTCCAAGGATGTTCCCGTCCTTAACGGTATAAAATGGGCCGATTTAGTCAGCCGGTCCACTATAACCCAGATCGATTCATGGCCTCTTTGAGTACGTGGCAACCCCGTTACAAAATCCATGTTAATGTGTTCCCATTTCCACTCCGGAATGGGTAAGGGTTGTAACATCCCTGCCGGCTTCTGGTGTTCCGCCTTTACCATCTGACAGGTGATGCACTTAGCCACGAACTCCGCAACATCTCGCTTCATCCCTTTCCACCAGAAGTGGTCCTTCAACCCTCTGTACATCTTGGTACCTCCAGGGTGAATAGTATAGCCCGAATAGTGGGCTTCCTCCAGAATTTCCCTTCTTATCTCAGGGACATTAGGTATACAAATCCTCTCATCAAATCTAAGGGTGCCATCTTCACAGACTCTGAACCGTGTTGGTTCCTCCTGGGCTACGTGTTCCTTGATCTCCTCCAGTTCAGGATCTTGTTCCTGAGCAACCCTAATTCTTTCCAATAACGAGGGTCGGATATGCAAACTGGCCAATGTGACATCCATTGTAGGCAATACGACCTCTAAGTTGAGCCTCCTCATATCCTCTAATAGCGGCCTCTGAATTGTTAACATAGCGGCAAATCCATATCCAGACTTCCTACCGATTGCATTACGCCCGCGTTAAGCCTTGCGGGGTGGTAATGGACGCTGAGATCATAGTCCTTGATTAGCTCCAACCATCGCCGCTGTCTCATATTCAATTCCTTCTGTGTGAATATGTACTTGAGGCTCTTATGGTCGGTGTAGATCTCGCAAGGTACACCATAGAGGAAATGTCGCCAGATCTTTAGGGCAAACACGATCGCTGACAACTCAAGATCGTGTGTAGGATAGTTCTCCTCGAAAGGTTTTAATTGTCGTGATGCATAAGCAATCACGCGCCCATCTTGCATCAACGCACATCCAAGGCCAGTCTTGCAGGCATCACTGTAGACCGTATACCCACGATTGCTTTGTGGTAGTGCCAATACCGGTGCTGATATCAACCTCTGTTTCAGCTCCTGGAAACTCTTTTCACAGGAGTCCGTCCAAATGAATTTGGTACCCTTCCTGGTCAGCTTGGTTAATGGTGCTGCTATAACCGAGAAACCCTCAACGAATCTCCGGTAATAACCAGCCAATCCCAGGAAACTCCGTATCTCCCGTACCGTTGTTGGTCTTTTCCATTCCACAACGGCTTCAATTTTCTTGGGATCTACTGAAACTCCAGCTCCACTCACCACGTGGCCCAAGAAAGCTACACTTTCCAACCAAAAATCACACTTGGAGAACTTTGCGTAAAGCTGATGTTCCCTCAAGGTCTCTAGCACTATTCTTAAGTGCTCCTCGTGGGCCTGGTGGCTTCTTGAGTAAACCAAGATGTCATCGATGAACACCACCACAAACTGGTCCAAATATTGATGGAATACCCGGTTCATCATGTCCATAAAGACTGCCGGGGCATTGGTAAGCCCGAACGGCATTACGAGAAACTCGTAGTGCCCGTATCTAGTACGAAAAGCACTCTTCGGGATATCCGTCTCTTTGATCCTTATTTGGTGATACCCAGATCTCAAGTCGATCTTAGAGAAGACTTGAGCTCCCTGTAGCTGATCCAGTAGGTCATCAATTCTTGGTAGAGGATATTTATTCTTTACTGTCACCTTGTTCAACTCCCGATAATCAATGCACAACCTTAGCGACCCGTCTTTCTTTTTGACGAAAAGAACAGGTGCTCCCCAAGGTGACATGCTAGGTCTGATGAAACCTTTGTCCAACAATTCCTCTAGTTGGGTCTTCAATTCCTTAAGCTCCACAGGCGCCATCCGATAAGGGGCCTTAGACACAGGAGCTGTTCCTGGTACCAAATCAATAGAGAACTCTAGTTCTCTTTCCGGGGGTAATCCCGGTAACTCTTCCGGAAACACGTCAGGGTACTCCCTTACTACCGGTACGTCCGAGACTACAATCTCCTTATCCTTCTTTACCTCGGAAATAGAAGCCAAATAGCCTATACATCCACCCCTAAGGAGCTTCCGAACCTGGAGAGCTGAGATCTCCTGTACTAAGGAACAGGTGTGGCTGCCTTTAAAAGTAAATTCCTCTCCTCCCGGCATCTTAAATACAACTCTCTTCCCACGGCAGTCTACCACTGCGTAAACTGAAGAGAGCCAGTCCATCCCGAGGATCACATCGTAATCCTTCAGGTCCATTACATGCAGGTTTGCAAGTAATCTCCGCCCCTCAATCATTATAGGGCATGCCGGTACTATCCTCCTTACCATCATGGCAGTTCCTACCGGGGTGTCTACACACAAGTCCTGGGGTAGGTCTATAGTAGGCAGAGTATGCTTTCGTGCAAACCCGTGCGGTCTGAGAAAGAGTGTGTGGCTCCGGGGATCAAATAAAGTGCAGGATTAGAAAGAACTAACTGAAATAGTACACCTTACGACATCTCTGATGCACATGCTTCCTCAGTTGTCAAATGGTAGACCCGACAATGGGTCATTGGCCTCTGCTGCTGTTGGGGTTGGTTTGGAGTAGAAGGCTGTCCAGAGGTCGCCTTCCCTTTCTTGTCCCCGCCTTGTGATCTTGGTGGTGGTCCAACTGATTGACGGGAAGCTTGTTGAGATCCCTGGGTTCCCCCCACCACACTCTGTCCTTGTTGACGCTGGGGACATTGGGCCTTTTGGTGATCCAAGGCCAAGCAGAAATAACACCCTCCAGTTATCCTAGGGCATTGGGACCTCTTATGTGGTCCCTTGCATTCATAGCACTTAATGTTCTGGGTCACACTAGCAGAAGACCCTTTACCTCCAGATGAGGCTGTGGACCTGGTCGGCTTCCCATAAGGCCGATACTTGTTGTCGGGCCTACGCTTTCCAGAGCTCTTTCCAGATGATTGGCCCTGGCTATTTGTCCCTTTATCCTTTTTATCTTTCTGGGACGACCCTTGGGCGTCCCCTTGACAAGAAGCCTCAGTGTATTTGGCCCTAGCCACAACCTCTGTATAGGTCTTGCACATGTGGCTAGTTACGATCTTCTTTAGTGATGGCCGCAGTCCGGCCTCAAATTTCATCACCCGGCTCTCTTCCGTTGGAACCATATCAGGCAGAAATCGAGCCAACCGGTCAAATTCAGTTTCATATTGCTCCACCGTGGAGCCTCCTTGAACAAGCTGGGAGAATTGTTATCCGAGCTGTACTAGATGTCCTCTCGAGAAATACTTGGCGAAGAAGGCAGTCCTGAATTCTTCCCAAGTCTGGAAGGCCTCCCCCTTCCTCAGTCTTATCTCTCCAAAGTACCAATCTTCTGCTGGTCCTTGGAGCATGTACACGGCGGTCCTGATCTTCTCCGCCTCAGTAGTTTGGAAGACCTCGAAGGTCTTCTCCATCTCCCGTATCCATTGTTCAGCAGCATGGGGGTCTGCAGCCCCTTCGAAAGGTCGGGGAGAGGGTCTCTTGATCTCCCCAAGTAATCCTCTACTTGACGTGGGGTTAGTTGACGGAGGTGGTGCACGTTGTTGTCGGGTCTCCTGGATTAGTCCCAACATCTCTCTCATTAATTCCATCATGCTCATGGGGGGTACCTCCCCCCTTGGGTTTTGGCCCTCTGCCTGAGGCGCCTGAGCATTGGATTGAGCAGGCACCTCCTGCTCGACTTCCATTTCGTCCACAGGCGGGGGTACCTCCCCACCCTGCGGTTGAGGGACTTCTTCCTCCATAGGAGGCTGTGGCATTTCTGTACGACGAGGTCGCCCTCGCCTACCCCTTCCTCTTCCCCTACCACCTCGACCTCCACGCAAGTGATCCATGGTTTAACTGTATAAGGATTACAAGGTTACTTTTATTTCCAGCCAGACAGATGATGATAAAACATACTTTTTATTCAATTCAAAAGCAACGGCTAAAACAAATGACACTAAAAGGCATAATAAAAGTAGTTCATACAACACATAAGTTTGTAAAACTACGGTTATTCTAAAAACTATAACTAGAACTCAGTCCAGATGATGCTCGTCGGGTGACAGTGGGGTGTAGTCAGGGCAGGGTCGATGTCCTCCAAATTCCTCTCATGGGTCCCCTCGCTAGGTCCCTGTGCACGGATGGACAAGAAAAGCTAGATGCTCCCGCACACAGTACTGCGGCACCAGAGGGCAGGGCGCCTACACTCCGTCATACAGTGCCCGTATACTCCATATCGACGGCACCATGAAATCCTGAGAACGGCAGGAGATGGACCTGCAGCTCTCTCCCGAATCTGAACCCCAATGCACGGCGGTAGTCACGGGCTCTACACACGCGTCGTGGAGGAATACTAGGGCTCACGATCTCCTGTGCTAACGGAACCACAGGTCCCTCTTGGCCTCTGCATAGCGATGTGGTCTCTAAGTCCCTGGACCAGCATAGTAACTGTAGTCTGAAGCCTGTCAACCTTTCGGTTGGTGGCTTCCAGCGTCCTCCTCATCTCGGGGAGGACCTTAGCGGGCTCAGACGAATCAGCTCTCGGCGGTGGAGTGTTCTCCCAGACAGACTCCACCTCATCGTCGGACGAATCATGGTACGATGGTCCCGACATCCTGCAAGTAAACCGGGTGTCAATCTAACGTACCACTATCTATACTATCCCAGTCCCGCACTAAGTCTATGCAACTGGCTATGGGCATCTAGGGTCTGCTATCTGCTCTATCTAGAGAACTCTCTCTGATACCACTTTAATCATGCGCCCGACCGGATCCGGGACCTCGAAAGCATCGTCAATCAGACCGGCCGTATTAAAGAAGAGATAACCTCAACTCGAATACAAGGCCTAATAATGTGATAAGCAGATAACATCCATAAATAAACATAAACTCGAGTTCATAAGAACATAGAGTCATTAGGGTCCGTAGGCCCTATAGAAGTATGGTCCCTATACGGGTCCTACAAATAACAAAGCTCATAAAAATAAAAGATAATGGGGACTCCTAAAAACCTCTGGTCTCCCGGAGTCCTCTCCTCAAGCTCCTCCCCCTCTTAAACCTCGGAATCTGTAAAAAGGGGAAAAGAGAAAACAAATGAGCTTCCGAAAGGAAAGCCCAGTAAGTACCCCTGCAGGTCACAGTGTCATGAACAGGAAATATGACAGTCATCGAGATCATAATATCAACAATAAAGTCCAAGGAGTCTACCACAAGAACGTCAAAGGTACGACCCCTGATACAGAAACCCTTGGGTTCTGTAGTGAGTTCCAAGAGAACTCAAAGTTTACTCCCGGCCGGTATGTCCGACTTTTGGATATAAATACGACCTAGATGGTGCGTTTGACCCTCCATCCAGCAGTCGGTAGAACTACCTCTCCTACGTGTTAACACGGTCAGTGTACCATGCCCACTGACAGGTAAGACCTCCAGAGATTTGTTTCTCTGATAAGGCTGTCAGGAAAGTCAGGGGGTCCTAACCCTGAACATTCCTAAATTGGAGCTTCCCTAGCTCCACTGAGTCCGGGCAGTAGAACATAGCAAATAGGGACACCAACGTCCCGGAAACAAACATACATGCTCAACAGGATTCAAAAGAAACAGATATGAATAGCATGTATGGTTTCAGCAGTGCATGTAATAAGAATACATAGCAAGTCCAAGAAATCCCGTTACCGGGTGAAAACTAGGCAAGTGAACTTACCTCTTAAGAGACTAAATGTCTTCCTGGTCTCCTTTAAAATGCCTTACGTCTCCCCTGAGAGTATCTGGCATATAACGGTTTATTAGAATTATTGTTCCAATAATTTCCATCTCTCTAAAAGTCCATGCATGCCTAACGTCCTTGTTGGGTCTAGGCCCACTAACGGGTCCTAGGGACCATCTCTCGGGTTACCGGCTCTTATTCCCGTTTCAGTGTCCCTTAATTGACTTTTAGATCTACCTTGGTCAAACCTAGTCAACTTTAGCCTATTTGCCAAGTCTGACTTTTGTTAAGGCATTTTAGTTGAGTTGAGCCTCGTTAAAATGATAACCCCCCCCCCCCCCTTTTTTTTTTCCAGAAGGGCATTTTGGTCATTTGGTAATCCCCTTTGAACTTATTTAGCTTCCTTGCTAAATAATTCTTATTGCTCAATCAACTATCCAAATTAAGAAATTAATTAACTAATTTCTACTTGCTTCATTTCAATATTCCATAATAATTATTAATTATTATGTTACACAACCAAAGTTTGGCAATTTAATAAAAATTTGTTACTAAATAACCACACTCGTCCAAATTAACATTACCCCAAATAAATTTGTCACACTCTATAGTTTCACAAAAAAAACTATTTGTGACATGACAATAGTTCTCATTTAACTATTTCAACCAATTAATTATTGTTTGTTACAATAATTGACTAATTTCTAGCTCAAGACTAATAATTCAATAATATTATTAGCTTGTCAATATAAGTTAATATTTCATTAACTTTTATTTATTGTCACATGTCCTAAGTTCCCCATTTTAATACCAATTATATCCAATTATTATTTACAATAATAATCACCTAATGTTTTAATTAAAGAGAGAAGAAAATAAATAGCTATTGTGATTAGTTTAATTAATGTCACACCCCTAAGTTATAAAACGATTATTATTATTATTATTATTATTATTATTTATTTATTTTTTTTAACATCTTCTTCTTCTCCTCTCTTTCGCGCGACCGAACGCCACCACCATCGACCCTCTTCGCCGGCGAGCTCCGAGCACCTGCCCGTGCTCGGTCCCCGACGCCGAGAGTTCCACGACCACGGCCAACCCCTCCGGAGCGCCTCCAGCCCTCTCCCTCAAACGAGAAATTAACAAAACTCTCGGCCGGGACTTCCTCTTCCCCGGCGAGCTCTCGCCGTTGACCGTATGCATGCGAGTATGCCTCTAAAATACTCTACAGGGTTTTTAGATGCTTACCGAGGGATTTGTCGACGACGGGGGTATCGGTGTCGCCGGTAAATGCCTCCTGTCTCTACTCCGACGAGCTCGGCCGGCAATGGCTTCTTCTCCTCTTCGCGTTGTCACAGCGCTGCCCTTCTTCTCCCCGTGAGCCGCGGCCTTGGTCCCCCTGACTCGCCTGGATCCTTGGCGCGAGAGCTTCCACCGAGAGCTCCTTCTCTTCCACCCGTCACCTCACCGGAGAAAGGAAAGCTAAGCTGCTTAGTGTCGAGACAAAGGGGTGGAATGCTCCTTTTATAGGGCCTGGGGTAGCTAGACGAAGGGACGCCCATGCGAACAGCCTCGTCTTCAAGAGGCCGGCGTTCATGCGTAACCGGCGAGGTAGACGGCGAGGCTCGCGCAGGCGTTGGCGGCTGGGGGAAGAGAGGTGGCGTCGCCTCGTGATCGTCTACCAGCGATCTACGGTGAAGATTGCACGATGGCCATCAATGGTCCCTGGCCTGCCTCAAATTCGTCAACTCGGCGATCAAAGGTTAGGATTTAATGGGCTTTTAACGGCCAAGGTTTCATCTCATACTCCGTATCTAGCAACACCCAAGATGGACGGTTAGAGATTGCCCGCACGGTGAGGCCTTCCCTTCCTTGACCTTCTTTGCATGCCTCGTATCAAGCAATGATGAGATGGATTCCATCTCTGATCGCCACGTGGCTCAATAAGAGCCTTGCACTTAACATTAAGATCAGCACACTCAGAGATGGCTTGATCTCAGCCGTGTAACCAAAACTTTGAAGGAAAATTCTCCAGAGATCCCCCCCATTTATTCAATTTACAAAACAGTCCTTCTTCTGTGAGAGGGGCATACTCTCTCTTAGTCCCTTATATTGTTTTATTTACCATAAAGTCCTCACGACTGAGAGAAGAAACTTCTCTAAGGTCCTCAACCTTCCGGAAATTATTATTCAGTCCCTTCAGACCCCATAATAATTTATATTCCATTTAATTTAATTAAATCATTTAATCCCACAATAACACTAATCGCGGTAAGTAAATAAAATATTTTTCTCAATAAAATATTTATTTCCAAAAATTTATGGATTTTACAATCATATTCGGGGTAATTAATAATAGAGGCTTGCCTCTATTAGGAATGGAAAAACTCATAAAATCAAAACAAATATGACATTTGTAACTCGATGTATCGCCTGGTGTCTCTACACAGACACGATGCCATACGGGTATTTTCGATCCCACAAATTCTAGCAAGCCCGGTGGGGACCACATTCCACCACTACAAGAATAAATACATATAGTGACGCTTTTTTTGTGACTCCCAATCACTCACTACAAGGAAGGAGGTATTTCGTGATGAGCATTTAGAGGCGGTTAGAGGCGGTTTTCACAAAACCGCCGCTAAATGTAACATTAGCGGCGGTTTTTTTAAAACCGCCGCAAAATGCATTACAATAGCGGCGGTTTTCCATAACCGCCTCTAAGTAAAATAGTTAGCGGCGTTTTACGTTGGAAACCGGCATTAATTGTTGCTTTGGGCAACGAAAGGAATGAAACAAGCGGCGGTTTATCACAAAAACGCCGCTATTTGTTGCATGTCCGCAACTTTCATACATTTAATAAAAATTACTTTATTTTAATTTGTTAATTTGTTATTATTTGATAATTTGTTATAAAATTAAAACGAATCCAAAATTAATTAACTACTTATAATATGATTACTTATTAATTTGTTATTTTATTTTTTAAAAAAATTGAAAATGTATAGATTATAAATTTGTATAGATAAAATATATTTTATCTAAAATAACAAATCTTTTACGAAATGTTATTATTATTTAATTGAAATTTGTATAGATAATAAATCGTAAATTATAAATCTTAAAAAATTAAAAGATTTGGTGTTTTTGTAAAATAAAATTAAAATTTGTAAAACCTATAGATTAAAAATTAAAATAACAAATTAAAAAATAATATTATTATATAATTTAAATTTGTATAGATTATAAATTGTAAAAGATAAATCTTAAAACATTACGATTTGGTGTTTTTTTTTAAATTAAAAATTTTAAAAGGTATAGATGAAAAATTAAAACAACAAATTAGCAAAAAATATTATTATATAATTTAATTTTTTACAGATTATAAATTGTAAAGTAAATCTTAAAAGATTTGATTTTTTTTAAATTTAAAACCTTTCTTTATAAGCTATAACTATTAATAGTTGCCACCCATGTCATCAATCCGATAATCTCATCTCGCTTAAATTCAAGTCATTCATTTCAAATCCCACGGCCATAAACTCTCTCCTCTCTATTTGATAAAACTTTAAGGCAAAAAGAAGCACAAATCCCCCTTCTACCAGCCACGTCACCAATCCAAGTTTTTCCAAAATTTCAATCTCAACCATCCATCCATTCATCACCCACCAACTAAATAGGCCTCTAATCCACCGAGAGAGAAAATCAACGTCGCTGCGAATTCAATCCACCATTCTCATCTTCGATGGATCAACAATGTCGGGGCAGGGCAAGGGAGGCGCCAAGCGCCATCACAAGGTCCTCCATGACAACATCCATGGCATCTTGCAGCCTTCGATCCTTCGTCTTGTCTGCCATGGCGGTGTCAAGCTCATCAGTGGGCTGATCTACACAGAGCACGCGAGGAGGAAGACAGTGACTGCCATGGACGTCGTCTACGCCCTCAAGAGTTAGGGACAAACTCTACGGCTTTGGCGACTGAGCGCAGTTGTCGCAGGCATTGCAATTGATTTTAGGGTTAGGGTTTGGGTTTCATCTTTGTGTTTCTTCGTTTTCTATGTAAATCTTGAATCCGGATCTGATGAAATGTAATGAAATTCAATGTGTTTGAAATTCAATACGAATCTTTTCAATGTTCCTTCTTGTTCCAAATCCGGATTTGATGAAATGTAATGAAATTCAATGTGTTCGAAATTCAATACGAATCTTTTCAATGTTCCTTTTTGTTCCAATTGTGATTTTGTGTTTGAAATACAAGGATAATTTGGCAAAAATTGTGATTTTATGAAATTTTGTTGTGTCACATGGCAATATGGTAAAAAAAACAAAATAGGTTAATAAAAATAATTTTTAAACAAATAATTGGAACTCACGGCGGTTCAAACCGCCGTGAAATGCAAGGAGTCTCATCTCACTCTGGCATGTGACGGCGGTTTATGAACAGCAGCTAAAGGCTTTTAAACCGCCGCTAAATGCATCCTGCACTTAGCGGCGGTTATACCGGCGGTTGTTTAAAACCGCCGCGAATTCACTCCCGACGCTAACTATAGCGGCGGTTTGATAACCGCCACGAAAATCAATTAGCGGCAGTTTTAACCGCCGTTAATTGCCTCTAAAACCGCCGCTAACTGCTTTTTTTTTGTAGTGACTTTGTCACAAATATAAAGATTATTGTGACAAAATAATTATGTAGCACAATTGTTTGATTTAAATGTGATGCCTTATTTGTATGTCACTAATATATTAATAATTGTGACAATTTAAAGTCTTTCACAAATGAATTTTCACAATGAATATATTAATAGTGTTGAAAACTGATTTGTTACAATAAAATTGTCACTTATAATTTAGATAACTTTGTGATTGAGAAATATTGGCGTGATGAAGCATATTTATGACAATATATTTTTGGCACTATTATTTTTATTTATTGTGATGAGCAAGTTGCTTGTCACTCAATCTAATAATCTTTTGTGACAAAAATTTTTGTTATGAAATGTAATTGTGACCAATCATATTTTAAGCACTATTATTTTCAATTGTTGTGATGGGAAAGTTGTTCATCACATAATCCATTACCTTTTGTGACTAACATTGTCACCAATAAAAATCCCATTTGCTAACATGATTTGTTTTTACGGGCCAAATAAAAAAGAATTATTTTTGGTGCCAAACAATAGATTTTTGACAAATATTTTTATAAATTTATAAATTTTTTATACTATATATACTAATTTGTAAAAAAACCAAGCTAAACTAAAGATTTTATGAATATTTTCTAAAAAATGTATATCTTTTAGGCTTAAAATACATTGTTCGTCCCTATACTATGCCCCAATGTTCATTTTCGTCCCTGTACTTTAAAAATGTTCAATACGGTCCCTGTACTTTGTGTTTTTTATTCAATATAGTCTCTAGGGCTGACGTGGCAGCCACGTAGCATACGAGCTGAATACATGAATATTTTATGCTGATGTGGCATCTGATGTGGGATGATGATGTGGCACAGTAAATGAAATTTTAATATGTTAAATATTCCATGCTGATGTGGTAGGTGACGTTGCATGCCACGTCAACATGACGTGGCATGCCACGTGACATTAAAAATAGAAAATTCTAAAAAATTCAAAAAAATCTAAAAAATAACAAAAAAATCTGGGTGCTTGCCACGTGTCAAAAAAAAAAATTTAAAACAAATCTAAAAAATTAGAAAAAAAATCCAGGAGCTTGCCTTGTGTCAAAAAAATAATAAAAAAAATCTAAAAAATAAGAAAAAACTAGGGTTTTTCTAACAAATAAATAAATAACAGAAAAAAGGAAAAAATATTTTCTTTTGTTTTTATTTTTTGATTTTTTGATTTTTTTTTGGGACGTGGCGGCAAACTCCTTAATTTTTGTTTTTTTAAGATTTTTTTATTTTTTTGACACATGGCAAGCTCCTCGAGTTTTTTTTTCTAATTTTTTAGATTTTTTTAAAATTTTTTTTAACATGTGGCAAGCACCCATATTTTTTGTTATTTTTTTAGATTTTTTTCTGAATTTTTTAGAATTTTCTATTTTTTATTGCCACATGGCATGCCACGTTATCATGTCACGCCAGCATGCTGACATTGCATGCCACGTCACCTGCCACATCAACATGAAATATTTAACATATTAAAATTTCATTTACTAAGCCACGGCAGCATGCCACATCAGATGCCACGTCAGCCCTAGGGACTGTATTGAACAAAAAATGAAAGTACAAGGACCGTATTGAACATTTTTAAAGTACAGGGATGAAAATGAACATTGGAGTATAGTACAGGGACGAACAGTGTATTTAAGCCTATCTTTTATACTATATACTAATTTATAAAAAGCTAAGGGGCCAAACTATAAAATTTCACAAATTTTTTCACAAATGAATTATCAATATTAATATATTAATAGTGTTGAAAACTGTTTTGTTACAATTAAATTGTCACTTATAATGTAGATAACATTGTGATTGAGAAATATTGGCGTGAATGAAGTATATTTGTGACAAAACATATTTTTGACACTATTATTTTTAGTTATTGTGATGAGTAAGTTGTCTGTCACTCAATCAAATTATCTTTTGCGACAAAAATTTTCGTTATGAGATGTAATTGTGACCATTCATATTTTAAGAACTATTATTTTCAATTGTTGTGACGGGAAGTTGTTTATCACATAATCCATTACTTTTTGTGACTAACATTATCGCCAATAAAAAGCTAAGGGGCCAAACTATAAAATTTCACAAATCTATCCAAGCAAAAGTGAGTCTAATTTTAATTTTTAGAAATCCCAAAACATAGAAAATTAGTGTAGTATTTTGAAATTTTCTCATAATTTTAGAATTTTTTTAATTTTAAAAATCAATCTATATTACTAAATGAGAGTATTTTTAATTTAAAAAGTATCCATCTATCTATATATTTATGAGAGTCTATAGGACATGATTTTAATTTTAAAAAAATAAAAAAAATATTAGATTGGGATTTTGGAAATTTTTCACAATTTTGGATTTTTAAACTTTGAAAAGTCTATCTACATTACTGAGCGACAGTATTTTTAATTTTAAAAGGTATCTATCTATATATTTATAAGAGTCTATTGGTTAAATATAATTTTAATTTTGAATTTAAAAAATAATAGAGTGAGATTTTGAAATTTTTTCATTGGATGTTTTAATTTAAAAAGGTCTATCTATATTACTAAGCGGAGTATTTTTAATTTTTAAAATTATCTATAAGTATATCGATTATAGATAATTTTAATTTTAAAAATAAAAAAAAATAGATTGAGATTTTGAAATTTTTCTCAAAATTTTAGATTTTTCAATTTTAAAGAGTATAATAACTTCATGTTTGTTTCTATTCCATTACCCACACCTTTTCCTCCGCCCTTACGTCAACCGAGATCGGAGGAAGGAATACCATGGGGTTCGTTTTAGCCCGGGTAAATTTTAGAACTTTCTTCACCTCTTCCAAACTAGTGTTAGGGTTTTCACTTTTTCTCTTTCGCGATTTATCTATAAGTTTTTTTATAGATCATCTCGAAGAATAATCAGTATGAAATCTGTAAGTAATTCTTCCAAGGTATTATGTTTCTCCTCCTCTTTTCCTTTGTTTTCTGTTCGATTGTAGGTAGGGTTTGGGCATGAGGTTTCTCTGTTGTAGTGTTGTAGAGGGGGTACTACAACCTTGCAAAACACCCATTGATAGACGTGCGCAACCTGCAGGTCATAAAGTTGATGTACAGCTTCAAGTAGAAGGAGTATGTCCAGGAGATATTTGCATGGATGCATTACTACTGGTACCTCAACAATGACGGCATCGAGTTTCTCTGCACTTTTCTCCATCTCCCATCCGATATCGTTTGTGTTGAATGTTTGGAAACAATTTCTGTAAATAACTTTTTGCTGAATTTTTGTATTTGAGAATAATTGTATAAAATATTTAAATATAATTATTTTTTAATTATCAATAAATTTTTTATTATTTTTATATTTAAAATGGATGGAATTCAATGGTAAATATTTGGATTATTGTAAAAAAAAACAGATAAATATTTATAAATAAAATAAAATAATAAAAAAACACCGCTTGACTTAATAACCGCCACAAAATTTCTATTTTCTTGTAGTGAATATATGCTATTGTCATGATTTTTCGGTCACAATTTAGAATTTTTTGAGACAATAAAATTGACAAAATTGGTTTGAGTTATTGTGACTACACCAATTTGGTTGGACACCATTGTTTTGAACATTAGTGACGATATAACTTTCACTAATGAAAATAATATTAGTGACAAATTTTATCGTCAAAGTTCTTAATAATTTTAGTGCCAATACTGTCGTCACAACAATATACGCTATTGTCACTATTTTTTGGTCACAATTTAGACATTTTTGTGACAAGAAAATTGTCACAATTGTTTGGAGTTATTGTGACTTCACCAATTTCATCAGAAATATTTCACTTTTTAGTATCAACATATTTGTCACAAAAATGTTGCATAATTTTGCCAATTTTTAAATGTGGTCACTAATGAAATAGTGACGGGGTTATTTGTGACGGCAAATCACGAAATGAAAAAATTGTCACTATAAGTAGTAGTGGCTATTTATTAGATTTTTAGTCACAAATTTTGCCACCACAAAAGATGCAATTTCTTGTAGTGCACCTCCTATCTTTGAGGCAAAAGTACAAGTAGAGGCATTGTTCCTATATCCTGTAAAAGAAAACTAACATTATTGATTTTCTTATTGCAGCTTTGCAACTGCACCTTCAACATTGGAGCTGCTGGAGTTGAATTGAGATTTGGTACAATCTTTGAGTTTGTATAATTTGGGTAACGACCCGTACCCTCGGCGGAGAACCTGACCGTACCACGTCTTCCATCTAGGGGTCGTCGCCCAAACATGATCGTCCCTGCTGCCAAAGAAGACACTGCTACTGAAGAACAATCAAGGGTATCTGCTTTCAAAAGGCTATCCCACCCTAAAAGGGTAGTCTCTATGAATGATATGAAGCCAACTTCATTGTTACCACCAAGGGGCGGGAGAGTAGGATATTCCAATATGATGAAGACACACTTAAGAAAAGTGTGTTCTCAAGGCTCAAACCAAGGAAGGTTAAAATTCCAAAGCAGAAGCTGAATTTTGTCTCATTCCAAGGACACAAAAGTAACCAAATGGGTTCCTTCAATAACTCATTTGAACAACTCAAACTGGTGAAGAAGAATTCAACTACTGTAGAGCTGCGTCCTCAGCTAAATGAAAATAGAGGCGGCAGACCCCCAAAAATCCTATCATAAGGACTCCTTCAATAAAAATCTCTTCTAGACATACACAGCATCAAAGAAGCTGCAATCAGAGAAGATAATGCCAAGAGAGTTCTACGAAAAGAAAAAGCAGCTAGTGTCAAAATCACACAAGTCGGGTTTTGATCGAATTGCTTCTGCACAGAATCAAGCCAAGACCTTCTGCTCGAAGTTTCAGTAGAAGAGAGAAATGAAAGAAAAAAAATGTCTGATGTGCATGTAGAAATACATACTGTCCAAATCATCACTGAAGCTCGAGGAGATCCAGTACCCGAACAAGAGCAACTAGGGGTGTTCACAAGATCTCGTATAAGGGGAGAGGACTCTTAAAGTGGGCTGGAGATGAAGGTTCAAGCCAGATGCCACATGAAGGTCAGAGAACAAGGAGAATTCTAGTATTTCGCATGCTAGTGAAATACAAGGAAGCTGACCCTCCAAATGAAGATATTGAGAATGAACCTGCCTTTGCTTATAATGGAGATTATTTTACAAGGAGAGTCCAACAAATGGAAAGACTCAGGCAAATGGAAAATCGGGAAGCCAAATATCAGTGGCTTAATGAGAACATGACGATGTTGATGGAGTCAATGTTGAAGATGCAGAGACAAATGGTTACCTTAATAGAAAATCAAAAAAAACAAAGGTCGAGAAGTCCAATTCCACAACCAAGAGAAGCCCCAAGGCCAGTAGAGCAAGGGAGGACCTGTCCACAACCAAGAGAAGTCCCTAGGCCAAGAGAGCAAGGGGGGACTTCATATACTCCTGTAAGAGAACTCCCTGGGCCAGGAAAGCAAGGGGAAACCTCATATGCTCCTATTCCAGAGCAGTCAGCTACAATTACTCGGGAGGAGATACAACAGATGGTGGCGGCTTAATTGAGACAAGTCAAAGGAAGCTAGATAAGGGTCGATGGAGATAAACCTTATCCCAGCTATCCTGACTTGGTACCCTATCCTAAAGGATATAATGTATCTAAATTCAAACAATGTAGTGGGATTGGCAATCCTGATCAACACTTAGCCCACTTTGGGACAGCTTGTGGAGACACAAGCGCAAAGCCTTAACTCCTTCTCAGGCAGTTTTCTGCAAGTCTCACAGGAGTAGCATTTGAGTAGTATGCCAGCTTGCAACCCGAGTCAATTCAAACTTGGCAGCAGCTGAAAGATGCATTTTGAGTGTGGTTCGTGGGCATAAGTATCAAAATCATGATTGCCAACCTCGCAGCCACTCATCAAAATAAAGATGAGAATGTGGTGGATTATATTATGAGATGGAGAAACCTGAGCATCAAATGTGAACAACCCTTAGATCAACTACAAGTGGTGAGTTTATTGCTCGGGAATATTGATAGTTGGATGACATTTTTTTTTAGTACATCTGGCATCACCACAGAGCTAAGAAGTTGGAAAGGACAAGCCCGAAGATATTCTCCAATTTTCAAGCCTCAAGGAATGACAGAGAAAAGCCCAAAAGGACAAAATGTGTTAAGTATACTGCTACAACCTTCAGCATTGATAAAGGAAAAGGCATTGTGGAGTTCACAAGCCAGAACAAGTCAAGCCACCCACCTTAGGTGCTGTTGGTAACGAATCAAAGCCTCTTCCTTCTCTAAAAGAAAGGATGAATAAGAAATACTCTTTCAGAAGAGATAAGGTATTGAAGATATTTATAGATGCTGTGAAGGAAGGTCTGTAACTCCATGAATGCAAGAGAATAGAAGAGCAAAACAAGAATGATCATCCCAGTTATTACCCATACCACGAAGTATTAGGACATACAATTGAGGATTGATATGTTTTTAAGAATTGGGTTGAACGACAATATCAATAGGGCAAGATTACACTCTCGAAGAATGTTTTGTTGGAGCAACCAACTAGGCAATGTGACCACCCTAGACCACGAGGAACCATCCCAAGGGGAAGTCACAATAGTGGGCAATAATGTAATACTCCCGTCAGTAAATGATGATAAACCTCATGTCGTTCCAGAAGTGTTGTGGGAAGTATTCATATCTAAGAAGTCAAAGAAGATATTGAAGAAGTTGGCTGAGCTCCCAAGAATTACATGGAGATATTCCCAAGAACCCCCTAAAGGGCTCCCATTAAAACAAACCAAGAAGAAGAACAGAAAGAAGAAGTAGAAGCGCAGGAAATCCATCATCGAAGAGTAGATAGAGTCCCTCAACGAATATGAACAGAATGAAAGGGTTCTGATTACTCTCAGAGATCATTTTCCCGAAGAAGTCGAAGAATTACTCGGGGAATTAGTTGCTCGGGGAATTAGTTGAAGAAGTTGATGAAGATGATGAAAGTATGCAAGTGGAAACTTGTAGGGGTATTCCTGAAAGAGGATACCCTTTGTATAACCTAGATTATGATGATGATGATAATGATGATGACAACTTCTCTTAGCCAGAAGAGTCATACCAAAGAAAAAGGTGGCTTTGAGAGAAAGTGTGAAGAAGGCGAATGCCAGACTTTTGGAGCCACACCAACCAAAAAGAGCCAAAGAAACTATATTACACCCCCAAGGCCCCAAAATATAAGGTCTTGAGGAAGGCTATGCCTGCCGAGAAAATCCCTGCATTCATTCAAAGAGTGATAGAGGAGTCAACAAATAGGCTACTACAACTGCCTATTGAAGATGTTAAGTGGGATGAGTCTGGGACATACCCTCCAGAATCATCAGAAGCAAACTTTGACTCAGAGGTCGTGGAGTCTTCTAATTCCACTAAAGCAACCAATGACAAGGGGAAGTCTGTTCTCCAAAATATCAAGATTAAGAAGGACAAAAGGAAGGAGTTTTTTTTATCAAGCCATGGAAATGGGGATAGAGCTACCTAAACCCAAGAGGCCATGCTTAATGCATCTTGACAGTCACTCGAATTATTGCCCATATTACCGACTTGTGGGGCATACTATAGAAGAATGCCAAAATTTCCACAAGTGGGTATAAAACCAAGTTTCCATGGGAAATTTGATGCTGACAGACAACCACTTTAAAGATAAGGGTGTTGGTCATGCCATAGCATGTCAAGAAGATTCTGATGAAGGAGATGAAATACCATATCATGTACATCAAATGCAACTCAGAGCTGGCAAAGTACTTCAATTAAGACAAGTATCCAGCTCCAACGACAAAAACAAAGGAAAGATAGTTGAAGAAGAGAATAACTTACCGAAGAAACCATTGAAGAAGCAAAATTACAATATTTTGCCACATTTGAAGAAATTCCAAGCACTTCTCAGCATGTATGACGCGTTGATGATGTCGACTGAAGTCAGGGAATCTTTAATACATGCCCTACAAAATCCTGAGGAGTATTAGGCCTACTTTGCCAAAGTCAACATGAAAGAGGCTCTGTACGCATTTCATACACCTTCAGTATCCTTCACGGATGAAGATTTGTTGCTTGGAACCAGAAAACACAACAGACCAGTAAATGTGACGTGTTTTCGTGGTGGGATAAAGATCAACCTAGTCGTGATTGACCCAGGGTCCTCCGTTAACCTAATGACCCTCAACACTCTTCGAGCATTGGCTCTTGAAATATGCCACTTATCTCCGGAGAAGATTATCATTCAAGGTTTCAATCAGCATAGCCAAAAGGCATTGGGGTCCATCACTCTCCAAATTAAACTTAGAAAGATGACATCTCATATGAAGTTCCATGTGATTGACCCAGACGCCTCATACAAAACCCTATTGGGAAGGCTATGGATCCATGAAAACCAAATGGTCCTTTTAATGCTTCATCAATGTGTGAAGTATATGGTGGATGGGGAAGAATTCAGGATTGATGGAGAAATCCAATCCTTCGGCATCTATGAAACCCACTATGAAGATGCGAGATATTACCTTAAGCCATCCAAAGGGGGTAAGCCGCTGGGTCAAAAAATAGGGTCTCTGGTGAAGACACCCAAGTCTACTCCTATCTCCAAAGAGAAAGCTTCAACATTGCCTCACTTCGGTAGTGACATTGAGTCCTCGGCTGATGAAAGTGATAAAGACACACACCAAAGCAAAGGCCAAGCTAAAGGGTCCATCCAAGAAAGCACATTTCATATCATAAGGGTTCCTGATGGGCTCTACAAATCCTTGGATGATTTGAATGTTAACACTGTTGAGTATTTGAAGACATTCTACGTCCAAGCTTGACATCAAAAGGAGAGAGGCATCCTCTTTTATAAAGCCAAAAGCAATGAAATTTCAAATGATGATATCATAAATATTGAAGAGTTAGAGGATGATGAAATTAAACTCATAAATTTCCCTAGCTATTACCCCCAATAAGCTCAAGACAGCAGTTGAGAAGTTTGTGGGCAAAATAAAATGGTCAAAGAAGTCATATCAGAGCTTTCATCGGCTGTAGAACCCTGCACATGTGGATAAGAGAGGAATAAGTTACTGCGAACCTTCCATACACTTATGTTACATGACAACATCAGGGGAAGAGAGAGAGGAGATTAAAATGAAGCATGCGTCACTTGAGCTAGAAGATGGAAGGGAAGCGACATTGATAAGTTAGTGGAAGTCAACTTGGGAAGTGATGAAGACCCAAGACCAACCTTCTTAAGTACACAATTGTCAGAAGAAGAAAAGGCATCATTCAACGCCCTTTTGAAAGAGCATATCGATTGCATTGCTTGGAACTATAATGAAATACAAGGGTTGGACAATGAGGTAGCCATTAACAGGTTGGCTATCGTCCCCAGTGTGACTCCAGTCAAACAGGCCCCAAGAAAGATGAAATTTCATCTAGAAGAAAGAGTGCTAGAAGAAACAAAGAAGCTGATTAAAGCAAATTTCATCAAGGTGGAGAAATACCCTGATTGGGTAGCCAATATAGTGCTTGTGAAGAAAAAGAATGAGCATATATGGATATGCATAGATTTCAGAGACTTGAACAAGGCATGTCCAAAAGATGACTTTTCCTTACCCGTTATGGAGATCATGATCGACAACACCTCAGGGTACGAGATGTTCTCCTTTATGGACGGATATTCAGGATATAATAAAATCAAAATGCATCCAGATGATGAAAAGCATACAGCCTTCCGGACACCCATGGGCATATACTGTTACAGACTAATATCGTTTAGTCTGAAGAATGTGGGGGCAACATGTCAAAGAGCCATGACCAGAATATTTGATGATCTAATTCACAAAGTCGTCGAAAGCTATGTGGACGATCTTGTGGTCAAAACAAATTCCAAAGATAAGCATCTTGATGATCTGGGGACAATTTTCAGACGCCTTAGAGAATACAAGCTGAAAATGAACCCTATGAAATGTGCTTTTGGAGTCCTTTCAAGGTAGTTTTTGGGCTTCATAGTAAGACACCGGGGAATAGAGATAGACCCTCCAAGTTAAAAGAAATTTTGGAAATGCCACCTCCTCAGACACTGAAGCAGCTGCTGTCTTTTCAAGGATGCTTGGCGTATATCAGAAGATTTATCTCCAACCTGTCTGGAAGATATAAACCGTTCCCCAAGTTGGTCAAGAAGAACAAGCCCTTCAAATGGGATGATGAATGCCAGAAAGTTTTTGAAGATATCAAACAGTATTTATTGAATCCACTAGTGTTAGCGGCCCCAATCTTGTGAAAGCCGTTGGTTCTATATACTGCTGCATTTGAATGGTCATTTGGTGCTATGTTGGCCCAAAAAAATGAAGAAGGCAAAGAAAATGCACTTTATTACCTCAGCAGAATGTTGATAAATGCTGAGAGTAAATATACACCAATTGAAAAATACTGTCTAGCTTAAGTGTTTGTAGTCAAGAAGTTGAGAAACTATTTTCTAGCACATAAAGTTATCCTCATATCAAAAATTGATCCACTCAAGTACCTTATGACAAGGCCATTGCTTACAGGAAGATTTGCAAAGTGGGCGCTAATTCTGATGGAGTTCGATATAACATATACTCCATAGAGGGCTATTACGGGGCAAGCGTTACCAGACTTTCTAGCGGCACATCCTCTCCCTGATGATTCACAACTCAGTTATGATCTCCCGGATAAAGAGACACTTTCAGTGAAAGAAGCAGAATGGCGACTATATTTTAACGGGGCATCATCTATAAAACCGACACTCAGGTCCATAATTCCACAAATCAAAGCTGGGATAGGGCTCGTGTTCGTCACGCCTGAAGGGAGAATTCTTACATATGCAATCTCCCTTATAGAGCCATGTACGAACAATGAGGCAGAATATGAAGCTCTCATAGTCGGTTTGGAGTTGGCAATTAAAATGGGGATCCAGCATATTCATATAATTGGAGACTCACAACTCATTATCAAGCAAGTCGAAGGAGACTACAAAATATACAAGCCTGAACTTCTTAAATAATACAAGAAGGTCAAAGATCTACTGAAGAAAATCCCCCAAGTATAGTTGAGGAGGGTTTTAAGATCAGAAAATGGAGAAGCTGATTCCTTGGTAAAAGTAGCAAAGTAGCTGGCAAATCCGAACAATGAAGAAATCCATATCACCATAAGAAAAAGAAGGCCCATAAGTATGATCCTTGATGATGTCGAAGAGGAAAGTGTTGGGGGCAAAGCAGAAGTCTTTACCCGCGAAATACCAGAGGAAGATTGGAGGTAACCATTCATAAAATATATAAAGTATGAAAAACTCCCAGAGGACAAATCAGAAAGTCTTAAGATAAAATGAATAGCGCTAAGATGCACCCTGATAAATGACACATTGTACCCCAGGTCGTACGATCAACTACTCCTGTGATGCCTTTCATATAAAAAAATTCAAGAAGTCATGCATGATGTACATTCTGGAATATGTGGTGCACACCAATTCGGGCCCAAGATGCGACTTAAGATTAAGCGCCTGGGATATTTTTGGCCAACCATGGTTAGAGATTGCATCGATTATGCTACAAGATGCCATCTATGCCAAATAAATGGTGATTTTGTTTATCAACACCCAAATCCTCTACACCCCACAGTCTCTTCATGGCCCTTTGAGATATGGGGAACAGATGTAGTCGGTCCCATTGAACCTCCATCATCTTTGGCTCACCGATTCATACTGGCTGCAACAGACTACTTCTCCAGATGGGCACAAGCTATTCCGCTTAGAGAAGTGAAGACTTAAAATATCATCAAATTCTTAAGGGAGAACATCTTATACATATTTGGGACTCAAAGAAGAATTATTTCAGACAATGGACCCGCCTTTCGAAGCATCAAAATTGGGAGATTTGCACAACATCACAAAATAGACTGGAGATATACCTTCATCTATAATGTTAGAGCAAATGGGTTGGCAGAAATATTCACTTATGACCAAATAAGTATTGCTAGTCGGGCCCCACTTAAAAAGGGAAAAGGGTTGATAAAAAATATAATAATAAGAAAAAATGAAGTTATGCAAAAAAAAAAGAGAGCTAGCCTTTATTAAATAAAAAAGGGGGGGGGGGGGGGGGGCAAAGCGGCACTCACCTTGAGGCGGCTGATAACATTCAAATCCCAAAACAATACGTATCCCGATGCGATGATGATGGAACACACATCCTGAAAGGGGTGATGAAACAAAAATCTCAAAGCAGTACTCACTTTGAGGCAACGGATAAGCATGAATTTCAAAGCGACACACATTTCGGAACGGTGATGAAATACCCATCTTGAGATTGTCAAAGACAAGTCTTACAAGTAATGCACATCTCAAAGCGGCGGTGGAGCACGCATGTCAAGGTGGCTAAAATACAAATCCAAAAATAGTACAAAAATCATGGCAGGCGGCAACGAAGCACATATCTTGAGGGGGTGATATAGCGGCGCAAATTCGAAGGCGGCGGCAAGGCATACGAGGCGGCCCAACATATATATACGTATATCAATAAAATAAATTATATATATATATATATATATATATATGTAATAAATTCATAATTTGAAAATAAATGAATTGTCTAATTATATTGATTTTTCTTGCCTTTACTAGTACTTTTGGCCTTAATCAAAGGTTGCCGCAATTATATTCGGGGTAATTAATAACAGAGGCTTGCCTCTATTAGGAATGGAAAAACCCACAAAATCAAAACAAATATGACATTTGTGACTCGATGTATCGCCTGATGTCTCTTCACAGACACGATGCCAGGCCGGTATTTTCGATCCCACACGAACACCTTCTGGGAAAGACTTGCGTAGCGCGCCTGATGGTGCTCCTGAATGAATACTGGTCCCGAAGAAGAGGAAGGCTGTTCGGTTCTCTTTCTCTTCTCACCCTTGCGTGCTACTTGCTTTGTGCGGGCCATACCTCTAATTTACGAGTAGGGTCAATATTGAACCATTGCCCTAACTGCAGAAATTTCGGATATAGGACAGCATACGAGCAAGCTTACGGGCATGTGCTTGCTCATATGGCTGTCATAAGGGCACTTACGGCTGTGAGCTGGCCCGTATGCAGCACGCGGAGCCTACAAGTAAGGTTACAGCCATGTAATGGCATAGAGTGTGCAAAATACGAGAGAGAAAGGGGGAAATTGTGAACTAGGTATGTAAAAATGCATTGATTCATGAGTGTGCTTGAAATGAACTCGAAATGGTCATGAATTATTCCTAGGTAATACCTAAAACCCTAAAAGAAGTCGGTAAAAGAAATCCGAGGGGGTTTTACCTTAAGTTTGCCTAGATTCTTGAGTGATTTGATCGGGATGCGAGGAAGAAGAAGTGGCGAAGAGGGGCCAACACTCGAAAGAGATACATATGACAAGATTATGTCCACAACCCCTATAAAAAGGAAATGAACAGTCGCGGCCTTTTTCTGCGTCTTTTCGCATGGCATAAGGGCTGTCTTACGGCCGTAAAATTGACCGTATGCCACGTTACGGGCATAAGCGTCCGATAGCGATATTGCAATAATGATCATATGGGCACTTACAGCAGTAAACTCGCCCATATTGTTGTCTGGGTTGTTCATTATGATAAACCTCTTTGTTGTTCCATTCTAATTCCTCTTGATATCCTTCCTTCATTCTTCTACACTCCGAGATGTGACCTATTTGCTCGAGATGGATTATTTATGAGAGATTTAAGGGAACTATCACATATTTCAAAATGGCAACTAACTATTCAAAACTAAAATTTTAAAGCCCTAGGAAGAGAGAATTTTTGAAACTTTGGTTGCCTCCAAAAAAGCGCTTGTTTATTCTCACTAACTTGACATTAATAGTTACTGTTCATGGTGGATCAAATACTTGCATCCCCTCATGGACTTTTCACTTAAAACAGTTTCCAAACAAGGAGAACCCTAAATTAGAGTATATAGGGGATTCGGTGATGTGGGCAAGTGATTAATTTCTTACCTTACTATGGACGAGGGTCTCTCCATTGCTCTTCTCCTTATCTTCCTTAAGGCCTTTCTGATAAATTCTAGATAATTGCCAAATTTGGTTTGATAGACCTTGAATGCTCGCTTGCATGTTTCGTATTGTAGTATCTACTGATTCAAATTTCAAATTTGTGGCAATCATGAACTTAGCTAAAACATCCTCATGGTTTTGTTTGGGTTTTGGAGGTTTTGGAGATAAGGAGTTGAATCTCGGAGAAGTTGCTGATCCTTGGATGCTGCCATAAGATAATCTTGGATGACTCCAGTTAGGCATATAAGGGCGAAATTGGATCCCTTGGGGTCTTTGATTGCCCATATATTTAACTTCCTCCATAGAGGCCACTTCTACGCTTGCATAAGGGCATTGTGATGAATCATGTCCTCCCCACAAGTCCCGCACGAGATGTCTGCAACTGAACTTGAAGATCCTCCTTATGTAAATTGGTCCAACTTCTTTAAGAGTTCAGCTACTTGTGCTTCAAGGACGGGATCTTGATTAATTTAATTAACTCCAACTTTAATAGACTGCCATTCTCTAGGTGCCCACGCTGATTCAATGTTCACCAAATCTTCTAGTAGTTGCTTGGCGTCCTTGGGGTATTTGTTTCCTAAAGAACCACCAGCTGCGGCATTCACTAATTGTCTACTGCGATTGTTCAGCCTGTTATATAGAGTGTGGAGTTTTTCCCATAGTTCCATGCCATGATGTGGGTAACGCCTGATTAAATCCTTAAATCATTAATAAGCGACGAACAACGACTCATTTTCACCTTGCTTGAACGTAGAAATCTCTTGTCTAATTTGTGCTGCCTTACTTGGGGGGAAATATCTACCTTGTAATTTATCTAGCATATCCCTCCGAGTTCTTATACTCCCTGCGGGGAGTTAGGTGAGCCAACGGTACGCTGTTTCCCTTAAATTAAGTGGAAATGACCTCAAGCGAATGGCATCATCGGAGATGCCACTAATCTTAAACATGATGCAAATATGAATGAAGTGCGCCAGATGTACGTGAGGGTCCACGTCAGGGCATCCGTTGAATTGGGCTTGATTTTGAATCATTTGGACGGTGCTCACCTTGATTTCAAAGTTGTTTGCAACTTGAGGTGGTTGAGTGCTGATTTTTTCTTCGGTGTACTCCATTCTTTCATATTCGGACAAAGCCTTCCTTCTTTCTGCCAAAATTGGAAATTCTCTTGGTTCAATACTTACCTCGGTAGGGAGGATGTTGTCAGACTCTGAAGAAGGTCCCGGAGTTGTCTCTGGAGATGCGCCTTGTGCTCCTCTAAGTATTCGGTGCAGAGTGCGCTCAATCTCACTATGGCCTTCCATCAAACCAGCTGGATTTGCTAGGGTCATGCACCAAATCCTCACACAAATAAGAGAGAACAAGAATCAGTAGTGCAAATGGTGGGAGTAAACAAATGAAATGAATGAAAGAAAATATTAAAAAGCAATTAAGAAAAAACTCAAACTAGGACTAACTAACAGACTCTTAGTATTCTTAATGACTTAAAGGTCCCAGGTAACGGCGCCAAAAATTTGATGCGTGTGTTTGCTTATACCGCAAGTGCATGGGTCGTATCAAGTAATAAAGTAGACTTGTGAAAGTCAGATATCGAACCCACAAGAACCTTGTCCACTAATCCTATCTAATTATCTGCTACCTAGTCTATCCAAAGGTTGATGTTTTCCAATCTAATTACTAAAAAGGAAATTGGCTTAAGAACACTTGAAGAAAATTATGATGATACATGATAAGTGTTCAAATGAGCATCGTTTATATATGGAATTCATGCATATTACTTTATGTTTTGGAGGAATGTTGGCCCGCCGGTGCTCAAAAAGGCTTTGTTTTTGTAAACAGGGCAGAAAACAACAATCTCAAGAGAAAGGAAGCGTTTTCAAGAGAATGCGGGACAAAGTAAGCGAAACTGAGCTGAAAGACAGTCTATACGGAGTCCCATACGGACCCGTATGGATCTGGAGATTTATACGGACACATGAACGGACTGACAGAACCCCGTACACGAGGACCTGAGAAGTATACGACCCTGTATGATAGTCCGTATGGGAGTCAGATAATGGGCCATCTGGGTCGTATGGAACACATACTGGGTCGTATATCGTAAAACTGAAGCTGCGATTTCGGCCAAATCGAGGGTAAAGTCGGGAAATACACCCAAAACCCTAGAGAGGGGTATAAAAAGAAATGTTAATGAGGGTTTTGGGGCATCTTGGAGGAGGTTGAAGCCAAAGCATCAAGAGGGGAGGAAGCTATCATCATCTTCTCCATCACCAAGGAGGAGAGGGCTTGAGGAGTTTCCCCATCAAGAGGGCTCATGAAGAAGAAGAAGGGGCTAGAGAGAAGCAAGAGATCCACCAACGGTCATCATCAAGGGGTTTTTATTTCATGAACTCTATGTTTGATTTCTCTCTTGGCATTGGTTGTTACTTTCCATTGATGGAGAGCTAAACTCTTGATACTTGGGTGTTGATGAACCTTTGGATTATGGTCAATTGATATTGTCACTTCTCTGTTGATTACTTGGTTGAATGCATTGTAGTCTATTGAATGTATTGTATGGTGAAAGTATTAACCCTCTACGTTGCGAGAGCCCGGAGAGGTTTCTCTAGTCCATGTGGGGGAAGAAGTGAGCACACTCCTCGCGTGTAGACAAACTTCAATAGAGGGCTAGGAGTACACCGGGAGCCCGGGTACTAAGGCGAGCAACTCCTTTAGATATCCTATTCCCTTAGTCCTTCCAAGAGATAGGTTCCCTAGAACTTAACTAGTGAGGGTACTAGGTTGAGTAATCACCCTCGAGCGAGGGGATGAAATCATATTAGGAACCCTTGGCCAATGATTCACCAAGACTCAACATTGAGAGCATCATCCACATGGAAATCCAAAGGGGATTCAATCGCCCAAGTATCCCCTTCATCAATTGAACATCTTCAAGATCAATTATACTTGTTAACTTGTATTGTTAGTTTTAGAATTAGGTTTTAGTATCATCAACCCAACCTGATTGACTAGATAATAGACAAATAGCTACTACAAGTACTTTCTTTCTCCCTGAGGATTCGATACCCGACTTTTCAATAGTCCAATCTACTACTTGATCTGACCCGTGCACTTGCGGATTTAACGCATCAACACACAATCAAAGAAGGGAGATACTCGGGCATTAAATCCCCTCTGGATATTTATAAATTGGGTCAACTATAGATTTCATATTGATGAGTATGAGGTAGGGACCAAGAATTCCTACAATGTTTTCACCCCCTCTTTCAAAGCGAGTTACTAATCTATGCTTGTGGGTAGTCCTAGGGATTACATAATCTTGGAAGAGTTATGGGAATAATCCATTTTACAGACTCTCTCTCCTAAACACCCGATCTCTCGGCATGTTCAAAACTCCCATCTATTGAAGTAGATCTAGGGTATATAGAGGAAGCGTTATCATCTATACCTTCTATAGATCTAGATTGACACTTAGAGTTGTCACAACGTAAACCATCAATACATACACAACATCCAATAGGTTCTCAAACATTAAATACTCATTCAAATATAGAAATCCATATAAGCAAGATTAAGCGTAAATCCGGAGGTTTATCATGCCCAAGTATCTAACAAGTTAGTTCTAGTTATATAAAAAATATAATACATGTCCTAATAGAATCTAAATCCTAATTTAAATAGAATTCAAATATATCTTAATCTTCATATATTTAGAATTTTAATGTTATAAATATATAAAATTTAAATATGTCCTAATCTTAATAAATTTAGGATTCCTTTTTTTATGAGATAGATAGATAAATCATTTAGTTGTGTCTCTGGCCAAAGCACAAATCCTGAGGCAGGTCCAAGGCACAAATTTCAAGATAGCCCGAGAACACACATATCTCGAGGCGATCTCAAGTTCCAAGATAGCCCGAGAACACATATCTTAAGGCAATCTCAAAATTCCAAGATAGCCCAAGAACACACATCTAGAGGCGATCTCAAATCCGAAGATAGCCTAAGAGCAAATCTCGAGGTAATTCCAAGATAGCCCGAGAATAGGAGAATAGATCTCGAGGCAATTTAGGAAATACAAATCTCAAGATAGCCCAAGAACAGATCTCGAGGCAATCTAGAAGAATACAAATCCCAAGATACCCAAATACAAATCCCGAGGCAATATCTATTTTTAAAATTAATTAAATAGAGAAACTACAATTATTAAAAAAAAATTAAAATTAAAATTTAATTAAAATTCAAACTTAGATCCTATCTTATTTGTTCATCCAACTGTTACGGAGAGTCGGGGATTTTGCGGGGAAGGAGTTCTCTAGGGATACGAATGATATTTCTTTTAAAAAGGAGAAGAGGCTAGACTGAGGGGAAGAAGAAGCCAGGCCAGAGGATGTTTTTTACACTGAAGAAAATTTTACCCTTTTGTATTTTTGAGAAGCATGCGATTATCCACCATCAGAGAAAAATTTCTTGCAAGGTGATTTTTTTATTATTAGATATTATATAGATAAAAGCCTTAGAACCCCCACCCTTTTGATCATCTTTGAGATTCAGGGCACATAAGTAACCTTAGTTTTGAGGGAGAGTGAGGATGGGGAGACATAAGCAGGCAACAAAAAGTATGATTAATTTATATATACTTTATATCATATATTAAATATAAAAAAAAGGAAATAAAAAAAGGAGGCCTTTCTCCCATTTCCCTTTTCTGCTCCTTTACATCGTCGAGCTGCTAGATAACTTCAGCACCGCCTACCGCAGCCGTGTCTCGGGAAAAGAAAAGAAAAGCCGTCGAAGCCCTCAACACCGCCGAAGACCCCCGCCACTGTCGAGCCGCTGAAGTCCTTATACTCCGGCGCTGCTTATTGCCTCTACTTTGACTGAAGAAGATGCTCCGGTTGCGGATCTCATCTCAAAAAGCCCTAGCCGCTGGGTCTGAGATCAAGCCGGACAACATGCCTCATCTGGTTGTCATAGTGAACACCTTCCCAAATGCAGTAATCCTGGCCAATCCAAGAAGAGAGGCATTTACCAGGAGCAATGATGTCATCTTTAAAATCAAGTAATGCTTTCATTTCTCCTTCTATGCAACCAACTATTGAGCCACCATTGCGAAGGCATAGTTTAAAGTAGATCAGGGTTAGCAGCAAAAGCAGCAAGAAGGCTTTTTCTATTTTCTTGATCTTTTCCTGTAGAACCACAGCAATGTTCTCTCCATTCCGGGACCACGCCGTAGTTACCATTGTTTGAGATTCTGCTACCAACTCTCAGTTGATCATAACCAGCCCCAGACGAGCGACTGAAGTTTGTTGATCAAGCGGAGATCACTTTCGAGAATCCAAGGATTTAGGGTACCTAGTTGTTGAGGAATAATCCCATTCAATTTGTTCTCAAAGATGTTCAACTCCTGCTGTGACGACAGTTGAAGCTGAGGGAGTGATCCGTAGAATAAACTGGAAGAGAGATTAAGATTTCCGATCCAATGTGGCAAAGGTTTGCAAGAGTTGCTGACACGCTGAGGACCTTTAGGGAAGTTAAATTCCCAATATCACTAGGAACAAGGCCTTGGAATATATTGTAACTCAGAGCTTGAACAACCAAAGAGGAACTTTAGAACTAACATTGTTATTAGAAAGATCGAGGAGACGAAAACTTGTGAAGAGGGACATGAAGATAATAACTAGATAAACGCATGTCAGATAACAAGGGAAGGGTGTTTAGAACTTTAAGCAAGTTTGGCTCGCTCTAAGGATCCGAATTATTCAAAGTACTTGAGGGGTGAAAGATTCGCAATCCAATGACCTCCAACCAAATGGATAGTATTGCTAAAACCCTTCTAAAGTATCCAAAAGATGGATGAAATTCAAGTGAAATAGATCATCAAGTTGATGAGGAACTGCTCCATTAAAGCCAGCAGTTGAAATGTCAAGATATTTGAAAGTAGGGATGCTAATTCTTTCAATGTTGTTCATGCTCAGGTCCCAATATCTCAAGTGTTTCAAGCCAAGTAAAGAAGATGTTACCTCTGTGGGACTGCTTATGGAGAAGCTTGAATAGCGCAATGTTTTGGAATACCACTGTCAGTAAAATAAATTACCAATTCAAACATAGTAGGAAATAAGATTTGGTATTTACTTACAGAAATTCATTTTCAAGAAAAACAACAGGATCCGGGTCCCTTATAGCAGCCTTCAACAATCCTCGAGCATCCTCGGATGAGTAAGGGCTTAACACTTTCAAACCAGGACATGCGGCATACCAAGCTGCATAACACTGCAGAAGGTGCCGTTAAAACAGATAAATTAAGTTTTGCAAAAGGATTTGCAATGGAACCAGTATTAAGCAGGACCTATACATCTGGAAATTCAACCAGTACAAAATTTACATACAATCAAATAATAATAAAAAAATAGATCTTATTCATAGTAATTAAATACAAAGAAGCGTTTGTATTATGTTTCCTATATATCTATGTAAAGATTAGTTGTTGTGGAGATCCAGTCAGGCCCCTTATGATGCCTTTTGTGAAGGAGGTCTTCCATCACACGTATATGCTTCTTAGATGTCGAACTTCATCTTGTGGAGCATTAGGTGGGTTTCTTCTTGATGACTTGCTCACAGTCAAAGATCTTGCTGTTGCTGAAACAACCAAGGCAACTTCTCCTGCTGTTGTAGCATCAAGCACACAAGCAAGAAGACTTGGAAAATATGTACCCGATGGTGTTGTTATGGAAGCAAAAGAAAAACCAAGATCAAGATAATAAAAGGCATTTGCGATACATATGTTAGTAGCTGAAGTTGGGTGAAAGATTGCTTCCATTCCCAATTGTAATGAAATCGAAAGACATACGATCTGGATTTGTACATGATTGATGTGAATATGTCATCCATTAGATTTTCATGTATAGTGAGATTGTTCTTATCTTACTGAAGTTATTTGAGAGATAATCATGTAAATTTATGAAAATCATTGGATGGTTTGCATCTCATTTCTCGCTGAAAATTAATGTGCATATGACCTGTTCGACAAAATGCACATATTGGGACCACCTTCTTATTTAGAGAAAGGAGAGCCAATACTTGATTTGAATCTGAGACGGATATTTTTTCCATGATTTCATAATATGTTGGAATTATCTAAAAAAAATGCAAAGTGTGAAATTGATGCACTTGAATCAAGGAGCAGATCTTGTGATTTTGCAAAGGAGACTATTAATCACAGTTTAAAAAAAAAAAAGAATTATGGCCCTTTTAACTTCTCCATGGGTTACTTAACTTTCTGCAGTTCATTGTCTATTCAATTCCAATATTTGGTTTTGGGGATTCAGTCAACATCTTGGCAAGTGACTTTTAGAAAAGGTTGTTTGAGTGCAACAAGAACAACAATTTAGTGTGATTAGAGATTTTTTTTTCATGATATGGTGATACAGATAAAATGCACAAGGAATGCTCATGAAAGGTGTTCTTGCTCCCTCTTTGGAGGGTCCCTGGAGCTGATCTTGCAATCAATTGGAGGGCTTAGTGACAAAGTTTTTTTTTAGGCTATGAGACCACTGCAACTTGAACCATCAAGGGCCACGCTCATATGCTAGTAAGGAGAAAGAATATCCTTGTTTAAATGAAGGGGCCCAATCTAAAGTGTGCTAAGTGAAATCTTATATTAAAAAAAACTTGGAAATGTGACCACAGTGGACTGCCACAAATTCATCTTGTCAAACATGTAGTAATGGTGCCTCACATATTAACAAGACGTTGCCTTTAAAGAATTTGAAAGATGATTTTAACCATCTATGGCCATGCAACCTCATCACACAATGGCTATTACATATGCACTATGTTTGGACATTATTGTCTATGAAATTTTCCATAACAATGATGAGGAAATAATAGACATACAAAGAGGTACCCAATTCCGTGGATTGTCATTCATGGCAATTGTGAGAGGAATTCAATAAAATAAGATAAAATAAAATAAAATAAAATAAAAAGAAGAAAAGATGATAAGCAAGTGGAGCAAATAGCATGGGGTCCACACACATGGCATAATGAGAATCATTAGTCACCTTTGTTGACTTTCCATAAATTATCAAGAAATTTCATGGATAAGTTGGATGATAATGACATGGGTGGTTGATTGCAAAAAAAATTGAAAGGAAACTAAAGCATGATATATATAAATAATATATATATATATATATATATATATATATATATATCCCAAGGTAATCCTAAAGCAATAAAGTGTATGTATCTTTAGGTGGCGATTAGGCATTCATCTTGAAACAGACGATGAAGACAAATCTTAAAACGACACACATTCTTGAGGTGACAATGAGCATATATCTATAGGCAGTCAATGAAACATAAATCTCAAAATCGCGAACATCTCAAGGTAGCAGTGAAACACTCACGTTAAGGTGACAACTGAGGAAATCCAAATCCCGAAGCGGCAAATCTCGATGCGGTAATAGAATATGCATCTCGAGGTAGCCGATAAAATGATACGATTCTCGGGGTGGCGATGAAACATTCATCTCGGGATGGCCGATAAAACATAAAACCTAAAACGTTGCAAATCTCAAGGCGGCGGCAAAAAAGGCAGCTTGAGGAAACCAAAGCAGCACAAGTCCCAAAGTGGAGAAGCACATATTCCAAGACGGGAGGAGGAGCTATTTATATAAATAAATAAAGAAATAAATTATATATATGTACATCTATATGATGATATCTATATGTAAAAAAAAATTATGTTCTACAATAAATAAATTATTAAATCATTTTTATTCCTTTGTCTTTACTTGTACTTTTGCCCTTAATCGGAGGTTCCCAAGACTCTGGCTGGGGTAATTAATAATAGAGGCTTGCCTCTATTAGGAATGGAAGTACACACAATAATCAAAATAAATAAAAGAAAATAAATCATCTGTGACACGATATAACGCCTAGTCTTCACATATACGATGTCAAGCTAGTATTTTCAATTCCACCAATTCTGGCACGCATGGTGGGACCTATTCCACCTCCCATCTTTGAGGCATAAGTACAAGTAGAGGCATTATTCCTATATCCTGTGAAAAAAAAACTAATAGTGTTGATCTTCTTTGGAGAAGGAACTGAGGTCACACTGCCCAATTTCACTTTCAACACTAGAGCTGCTAGAGCTGAACTAATTTTTGGCACGATTTCTGAGTCCATACAATTCATGAGGAGACCTTCATCCTCGGAGGAGAACTTAACGGTCCTGCGCCTTCCATCGAGGGGTCGTTGCCCAAATGTGATTGTCCCAAAGACCGGTGAAGACGTTGCTATTAAAGAGCCCACGAGGTTATCCGCTTTTAAGAGCCTACTTTCATTGTTACTAGAAAAGCCCGAGAGAGTGGGATATTTCAATCTTATGAGGATACACCTAAGAAGAAAAGTTTGTTCTCAAGACTCACACCAAGAAAAACGAAAGTTCCAAAACAAAAGCTGGATTTTGTATCTTTCCAAGAGCATAAACACAACCAAATGGGTTCCTTTAACAACTCATTTGAACCACTCAAGTTGGTGAAGAAGAATTCAACTACTGCAGAGCTGCATCCTCAGCCAAATTAAAATAGAGGTGGCAGACCCCCAAAATCCACCACAAGAAAACATGTTATTTGCGACTAGTATTTAGCGGCGATTTTAGGTAAACCGCCACTAAATGAAGTATTTAGCTGCGGTTTTTATAAATCGCCTCTAAATGTACTACACTCGCGTCGGTTGGTTAATAACCGCCGCAAATTGATGTAATTAGCGGCGATTTTGTAAAAACCGCTGCTAATTACATGAATTTAGTGGCGGGTTAGAGGAAACCGCCGCAAATGGCAGCAGTGTGCGGCGTTTTGAAGCCGCCGCTAATTACAGGTTCTCACACTTTTCGCGAATTCAGTAAAACTCATTGATGACATGACATAAAATTTAAATCCGCGCCTAAATACCCCCGCAATTCGTTTTCATCCCTTGGATGATTTTAACGTTCTTCTATCCTCTCTCCTCGATCTCCACCATCTTTCTCTCTCTCTACCCTAACCCTAGCACCCTTGAGAAGGAGAGCGTGCCGCCATGATTTGTCTCCTTTTCCATCGATCTAGTGAGGATTTCTCACTGATTTTCTTGTTTTTCTACAGTTCTTGTGATGAAAGGCGGAAAATCCAAGGCGGACTCTTCGAAGAAGTCCGACAGCAAGTAATCTTGCTCTCTTGATCGCTTGACCTTTTGATTTTCATTATTTTTGTCTTGATGGATTATTGTGTTTGGGATCTGATGGATTTGGGCTTGGATTGTTGCTTTGTAGGTTGCCAATTAAGAGGAAGGGGTAGGAGAGCTGGATCCCTCCAGGAGACCTCGCTGAAGCCTGTGTCGCCATCCAACGGCAAGATCCGCTATCGCTCACCCTCCGTGGCCGAGCTATCCGCCGCCTTCCCTGCCCCCACCTACACCGGCGCCAGGATGAAGCACCCCGGAGGCTGCCAGAAACCCCTTGCCGACAAGTTCTACCTGTTATTTTCGATGTGGGGAGTTCAAGGAGTAGGGTTCATGTCTATTGCTTTGACGAACACTTGGATCTATTGCCCATTAGGAAAGAGATTGAGCTTTTTGTGCAGGTGATTCTCTATGACTTGATCCTTCCCTACATTCTTGGATTTATGAAGTTTATGCTTGGCAAATATCTGTTAAGATTAGTATTGTGATTCAAATCTAATCTGTGAGTGTGGTTGATCAGTTCTGCTCATGTTGCTCATGCAATCAGATAGGCTTTCTCTTCAGGGAAAAAATCACTGAAATTGTTGAGAATTAATAGCTGTCTATACTTTTCTCTGTTGCAGATCATGATACATTAATGCCAAGTAGATGTAGTTATCTATCCAATTTAGGATAAGGTATTAATTATAAGGATATATTTCCTCTGCTTTTTATCATTTTAGATTCTTCAAGGTGTCAATTTGATGCTTGTGCTGGTTGGTGGACACAAGAACCTGATGCTACTTTTTAGGTTAGCTATATGAAACCAATTCACCTTATGTTTATTTTCTTGGTCTCATTTCAAAGTTCAGAGGTACCTACCAAGCCCCTCTATTTGGATTTTGGGGTTTTCCATATTATATACCCATATGTGTATCCCTGCATCACATGTTCCCTTGTTGAATATAGAAATCTATCTCCTTTTCTTCTATTGATGAACCTTACATGATACCTTAAGCCCCAAAGAACTTTAGTTTGCATTTTTTTTCTTTAGGTTTTAGTTCTCACTTAAGCTTCCTTAGATGATCGTTCATCCAGATGAGCAATTTCACTTTGCGTTTGTGGTTTGCAAATATTTAGCTAGTGAGATATTAATCTGTTGGCTATGACTTCTCTTCCAATTTTTAGATTTCCTGTTTAAGTTATGATAAATCTTTCTATTAAAATGTGTGAAAGGGCCTTTTCTTTGGCATCACATTGTGTATTGTCATTTGAGTTGGGGATGAGAAATGAGGAGATAAGAAAGGTAATGTAATACTACTTATTAGAGATTGATATCAAACATTCCTTCTAAAAGAGGGATCAATGAATTAATTAGCATATGGGCTAGGGAAGTAGAGACTAGGTAATTTATTTTGCTTGCTTTTGATTTTGTGCCACATATCTTCAAATAGGGAATCCTTTTTATGTGCTCTATTTCTGGACGGTTGTCTAAAATAATTAAACTTGACCTTGGCTTCTCTGTTAGGTTCTTTTCAGATTAAGCTTGCAAGAGACATGGGCTATTCTGCAGCAAGATATGGTCATGTTATGTTTCCGGAGAATGTCTATGAGCCTGCTTTGCGGTGCGCAGAACTTCTTCTCGAAGGAGTAGGAAAAGGTTAGCCGTTTGAATTCTTGGTTCTATATATGATTTTTGGAATCTAAATGATGCAGCCTTATCCATTGAAAGATGTGAAAAGTTTACTTGGGTTAGGAAACATCTCTGGCAATGAGGAAAACCTTATTACAGTTTTCCTCCTATAACTCAGAGGTTGTCTTGCTTCAAACTAAGTTTAAAGGTATAGTTACAGTGAAAGCAACAGAAAATTATTGAGAATAACTAATGTATGACATCTTATTCCTTAGAAATCTCACATTACATATCAAATGCTGGAGTGACTAATATTTTACTTGGAATATCACACTTAGCAATATGCCTCATAAGGAATAAAAGTGGTTTGAGGGCTGCTAGCTTAGCAGATATCTGAAGTAACCTGCATAGTTTTGCAAGTGTTTGCTTGTTAAGCAGTAGTACCATGTATTCTAGATATGAAATTTGACTCTTGATGGTGGATGTGATATGTATGCATTTTAACTTTTCCAGAATCTAGATCAGATCAGTGGCATGATTTCATCATCATCATCCTCATCATCATCAATAAGCTCTTAACATTGTTAATGAAGATGAACATCTTATTCTAGATGGCATGATTTCATCATCATCATCATCAATAAGCTCTTAACATTGTTAATGAAGATGAACATCTTATTCTAGATGGCATGATTTCATCATCTTTATCATCAATAATCACCATCCTTCTTAATGATTAAACTCTGATCACAATGTAGAAGTCTTTATTTAACCTGCTCGATAATCGCTCATGGATCGTTAGAGAAATAACTTTGTTATACCATAAGATTCCTACAGTATAGGATCTACTTTCAGTGTATACTAATTCTTTTTCTTTAACATATTATCAACTTTGAACTCAATAATATTTTCTCTTTCTAGGTAGGTTGGGCATCTCGAACTTACTATTCTGACAATGGATCAACGGCTGTAGAAATTGCACTCAAGATGGCATTTCACAAATTTTCATTTGATCAAGGGATAGCTCTGGATTCTGATAATGGTATACTGGGTGGGAGATGTTTTGATTTTAAGCTGAGTTCCTTACACAGGTGAACTTAGTACTATTGCCACATATTTGGTATATTTATGTGGTGACTAAGGGAATTTTTAAAGTCTTACAAAGAGACATCCCCCTAATACTCCTTCATGGTGTCAAGATCCTTTTGATCATGAAGGAGTTCTAAGGTTATTCATATGTACTTTTTAAAATCTAAAATAGAAGTCTCCATTTAAATTTTGTTCATTAGAGTGATTTAATGTGTTCTGCATTGCAGTTTTGTGATCGTTGTTGTTACTTGCTTAATTGGGTTGTAGTTTGGGCATGTTATTGTCCACTTGAAGGTATTTGTTAGCACGTATATTTCCTCATTGGCCTAGGAACAATTTGTTCTTTTGCAACCTAACTTTTCCAATTTACAGGATCATAGAGAGAATTGTGCATTGGATGGGGCTTTCATAAGGTCTTCTAAAACTTTGTTTTGCACTAGACATCTTTGGTATAAAACGAGTTCAAATGTCTTGATTTTTCTTGGGATTTATTAATATTCCATTACTTTTGTTTTAACCAATCTTGCTTTTGTTAGGACTGCATGCATATGAACAAGCCTCTCTACTCATTGAGTTTACTACACATGTGTAATTGCTGGTGCTGCTGGGCTCGTCTTTGCAGGAATTTATGTGTTGGTCTGACCTCTAGTTCCTCTCATAAATAAAAATTGATATCCTTTTGTAAACATTGTGTACAATTTATTTCAGATGCTCTTGTTTTAAAGATCTTTGAATAACTTTGTAAATATGATTTTGTTTTCATTATTCTTGAATTATCAATAAATTTTTTTAAATTTTTATATCTGAATGGAAATGATATTGACTATTTGGATTATTGTAAAAAAAAAAAAAAAAGTATTTATACAAAAATATAAAAATTAAAAAAGCAATGAAAAAAAAATAATAATGGTATTTTGCATATAGCGGCGGTTTTGAAACCGCCGCAGGGATTTTTAAAATAAAATTCAAAAAAAATATTTAAAAAAAAATAAAAAAAAATAAAAAAAAAAGTGGTCTTTCGTCACAAACCGCAGCGAAATGCATTACAAACCGCCGCAAAATACAGTTTGCATTTTGCGCCGGTTGTATCGGCGGTTACCCAAAACCGCAGGTAAATGTGTCGCGACGCCCGTATTAGCGGCAGTTTAAAACCGCCGCCAAATGATTTTAAAACCATTGCGAATAGCCTCTTTTCTTGTAA
This sequence comes from Dioscorea zingiberensis, assembly GCA_026586065.1. NCBI lineage: Eukaryota > Viridiplantae > Streptophyta > Magnoliopsida > Dioscoreales > Dioscoreaceae > Dioscorea > Dioscorea zingiberensis. Next base: position 32,918,302 of record CM048824.1, read on the forward strand.
TGATCCCATCATAAGGACTCCTTCAATAAAAATCTATACCAAACTTATACAACATCAATGAAACTGCTGTCGGAGAAAATAATGCCAAGAGAGTTCTACCAAAAGAAGAAGCAGCTGTGTCAAAAGCACGCAAGACAGTTTTTGATCGAATAGCTTCTACACAAAGCCAAGCTAAGACCTCCCGCTCTAAGTTTCAGTGGAGGAGAGAAATAAAAGTTGAAGAAATGTATGATGTGGATGTAGAAATACTTACTGTCCGAATGGTCACTCAAGCTCGAGGAGATCTAATACCCGGACCAGAGCAACCAGGGGTGTTCACAAGATCTCGTAGAAGGGCAGCAGACTCTCAATGTAGGGTTGGAGATGAAGGTTCAAGCCAGATGCCACATGAAGTTCAGAGACAAGGAGCATTCCAATATTTCGCATGTCAGCGAATTACATGGAGGCAGACCCTCCATATGATGATATTGAGAATGAACCTGCTTTTGCTTATAATGGAGATGATCTTACAAGGAGAGTCCAGCAAATGGAAGGACTCGGCAAATGAAAAATCGGGAAGATGAATATCAGTGGCTTAATGAAAACATGACGATGTTGATAGAGTCAATGATGAAGATGCAAAGACAAATGACTACCTTAATGGAAAATCAAAAAGCACAAAGGTCGAGAAGTCCAATTCCACAACCAAGAGAAACCCCTAGGCCAGTAGAGCAAGGGAGGAGCTCTCTACAACCAAGAGAAGTCCCTAGGCCAGGAGAGAAAGAAGGAACTTCATATGCTCCTATAAGAGAAATCCCTAGCCCAGGAGAGCAAGGGGGGACTTCATATGCTCCTAAAAGAGAAATCCCTAGGCCAGAAAAGCAAAGGGGAACCTCATATGCTCCTGTTCCAGAGCAGTAGGCTACAATGACTCGGGAAGAGATAAAACGGATGGTGGTTGATGAATTGAGACAAGCCAAACAAAGCGAGATACGGGTCAATGGAGATAAACCTTATCCCAGCTATCATGACTTGGTACCTTACCCCAAAGGATGTAATGTACCTAAATTCAACCAGTTTAGTGGGATCGTCAATACTGACCAACACTTTGCTCACTTTGTTACGGCCTGTAGAGACATAAGTGCAAAGCCTTCACTCCTTCTCAGGCAGTTTTCATCAAGTCTTATAGGAGTAGAATTTGAGTGGTACGCCAGCTTGCAACCCGAGTCAATTCAAACCTGGCAACAGTTGAAAGATGCATGTTGGGTACGGTTTGGGGGTGTAAGTGACAAAATCATGATTGCCGACCTCGCAGCCACTCGTCAAAATAGAGATGAGAAAGTGGTTGATTATATTATGAGATAGAGAAACATGAGCATCAAATGTGAACAACCACTTGATCAGCCACAGGCGGTGGGTTTCCTACTAAGGACTATTGATAGTTGGATGGCACCCTTTTTGAGTACATTTGGCATCACCATATTCCAAGAATTGATTTCACAAGCTAAGAAATTGTAAAGGACAAGCTCGAAGGTGTTTTCTAATTTTCAAGCTCCAAGGAATGATAGAGAAAAGCCTAAAAGGACAGAAGGTGTTAAGTATACTGCCACAACATTCAACATAGATAAAGCAAAAGGTGTTGTGGTATCTCATAAGCCGGAACAAGTCAAGCCACCCACCTTAGGTGCTGCTGGTAACGAATCAAAGCCTCTTCCTTCTTTAAAAGAAAAGATGAATAAGAAATATTCTTTCAAAAGAGATAAGATATTGAAGATCTTTAAAGATGCTATAAAAGAAGGTCTGCAACTGCCTGAATACAAGAGACCGAAAGAGCAAAACAAGAAGGACATACAAGTAAGGATTGCTATGTTTTTAAGGATTGGGTTGAGCGACAATATCAAGAGGGCAAGATTACACTCCTGAAGAATGTTTTCTCGGAGCAACCAACTGAGTATATCTGGTATGTGACCACCCTAGACCACGAGTGATCATCCCAAGGGGAAGTCACAGTAGTGAGCAATAAAGTAATACTCCCGTCAGTAAAAGATGATAAACCTCCTGTTGTTCCAGAAGAGTTGTGGGAAGTATTCATATCTCAGAAGTCAAAGAAGATGCTAAAGAAGTTGGCTGAGCTCCCAGGGATTACGTGGAGATGTTCCCAAGAACCTCCTAAAGGGCTACCAATAAAACAAGCCAAGAAGAAGAACAAAGAGAAGAAGCAGAAGCGTGAACAATCAAAGCACAGGAAATCCATTATTGAATAGTATATCGAGTCCCTCGACGAATATGAGCAGAAGGAAAGAGTCTTGATCACTCTTAGAGACTATTTTCCTAAAACGTCGAAGAATTACTCAGGGAATTAATTGATGAAGACGATGAAAGTATATAAGTAGAAACTTGTAGGGTTATTTTTGGAGTAGAATACCTTTTGTATAACCCAAATGATGACGATGATAATGATAGATTTTCTTAGCCAGAAGAGACGTACGATCGTCACGGCCGACCCTATATCATCAAGAAGCAGAAGAAGAAGATGACATTCAGGAAAAGAGTGAAGAAGGCGAACACCAGACTCTTGGAGCCACACCAACCAGAGAGCCGAAGAAACCATATTACACCCAAAAGACCCCAAAATACAAAGTCTTGAGGAAAGCTATGCCTGCAGAGAAAATCCCCGCATCCATTCAGAGAGTGACAGAGAAGTTAGCAAACAGACTACTACAACTACATATTGAAGATGGTGAGTGGGACGAGTCTGGGACATACCCTCCAGAAACATCAGGAGCAAACTTTGACTAAGAGGTTGTCAAGTCTTCGCCTCCCACAAAAGCAACCAATGATCAAGGGAAGTCTGTTCTCCAAAATATCAAGATTATGAAGGGCAAGAGGAAGGAGCTTTTTCATCAATCCATGGAAATGGGTAAGAGCTACCTAAACCCAAGAGCCTATACTTAATGCGTCTTGACAGTCACCTGAATTATTACCCACATCACCGACTTGTGGGGCATATCTTAGAAGAATGCCAAAATTTCAAGAAGTTGTTACAAAAACAAGTTTCCATGGAAAATTTATTGATGACAGACGACTACTTTGAAGCGAATGGTATTTGTCATACCATAACTTGCCAGGAAGATTCTGATGATGAATTAAACTTCCCAGATAAAGAAGATAATGAGGGATATGAAATACCACACCAAGTACATCAAATACAGCTTACAGCTGGGAAAGTACTTCAGCCAAGACAGGCATCCATCTCTAATGACAATAACAAAGGAAAGATGATTGAAGAAAAGAATATCTCACTAAAAAAACCATCAAAGAAGCCAGACTATAATATCTTGGCACACTTGAAGAAGGTCCACGCATTTCTCAGTATGTATAATGTACTGATGATGTCAACAGAAGTTAGAGAATCTTTAATACATGCCCTAGAAAATCCTGAGGAGTATCAGGCCTACTTTGTTGAGGTCAATATGAAAGAAGCTTTATATGTATTTCATGCACCTTCAGTTTCCTTCACAGATGAAGACTTGCTGCTCGGTACAATAGAACACAATAGGCCATTATATGTGACGGTTTCTTGTGATAGGATAAAAATCAACCGAGTTTTGGTTGACTCAGGATCCTCAGTGAACCTAATGACCCTCTACACTCTCCGAGCATTGGCTCTCGAAATATGCCTTTTATCTCAGGAGAAGATTGTCATTCAGGGTTTTAATTAGCATAGCCAGAAGGCATTGGGGTTTATCACTCTCCCAATTAAATTTTGAAAGATGTCATCTGATGTGAAATTCCATGTGATCGACGCAAACGCCTCATACAAAGCCTTATTGGCGAGGCCGTGGATCCATGAAAATCAAATGGTCCCTTCAATACTTCATCAGTGTGTGAAGTATATGGTGGATGGGGAAGAGTTCAGAATTGATGGAGAAATCCAACCCTTCAACATCCCTGAAATTCAGTATGAAGATGCGAGGTATTACCGTAGGCCATCCAAAGGGGGCAAGCCGCTAGGTCCAAAGGTAGAGTCTCTAGTGAAGACACCCAAGTCTACTCCTCTCTCCAAAGAGAGAGCTTCAATATTGCCTCACTTCGGTAGTGACACTAAGTCCTCAGCAGAGGAAAGTGATGAAGACACACACCAAAGCAAAGGCCAGGCTAAAGGGTCCACCCAAGAAAGCACATTCCACATCATAAGGATTCTTGATGGACTCTACAAATCCTTGGATGATTTGAATGTTAACACCGTTGAGCATTTGAAGACATTCTACATCCCAGTTCGTCATGAAAAGGAGAGAGGCATCCTCGTCTATAAAGCTAAAAACAATAAAATTTCAAATGATGATATCATAAATATTGAAGAATTAGAGGACGATTAAATCCAACCCATAAACTTCCCCATCTATTACCCCAGTAAACTCAACAATAGTCGAGTGGTTTGGGGGAAAATGAAATTGTCAAGGAAGTCATATAAGAGCTTTCATCGGCTGTGGAACCCTGACCACGTGGATAAGAGAGGAATAGGTTACTCCGAATCTTTCAGACAATCATGTTACATGACAACGTTAGGGGAAGAGGGAGAGGAGATTAAAATGAAGAATGCGCCACTTGAGCTAGAAGATGGAGGGCAAGCGACAATTGATGAGTTAGTGCAAGTCAACTTGGGAAGTGATGAAGACCCAAAACCAACCTTCTTAAGTACATAATTGTCAGAAGAAGAAAAAGCATCCTTTACAGCCCTTCTGAAGGAGACATCGACTGCTTTGCCTGGAATTATAATTAAATGCTAGGGTAAGATAATGAGGTAGCTGTTCATAGATTAACTATCGACCCCAGCGTTACTCCAGTCAAACAGGCGCCAAGGAAGATGAAATTTGATCGAAAGGAAAGAGTCATAGAAGAAACAAAGAAGGTGATTGAAGCAAATTTCATCAGGGAGGATAAATACCCTGATTGGGTAGCTAGTATAGTACTTAAGAAGAAAAAGAATGGGAAGATACAGATATGTGTAGACTTCAGAGACCTGAATAAAGCATGTCCTAAAGATGATTTTCTCTTACTCGTTATGGAGATCTTGATCGACAATACCTCACAGTACGAGATGTTCTCCTTTATGGAAAGATATTTTGGATATAATCAAATCAAAATACATCCAAATGATGAAAAACAAACTGCCTTCTGGACACCTAAGGGCGGTTGGTTGCAAAGGGTTTCAAGCAAATTCATGGTATAGACTATAATGAAACCTTTTCTCCAGTTGTGATGATCAAATCCATCAGGATTCTCCTTGCTATAGATCTGGCAGATGGATGTTAAAACAACTTTCCTTAATGGAAACCTTGATGAGGATGTGTACATGCCACATCCTGATGCTTTTGTTATTCCAGAGGAAGCTGGAAAGGTGTGTAAGCTACAGAGGTCCATTTATGGACTAAAGCAAGCTTCTCGAAGTTGGAACATACTTTTTTATAATGCAATTAAAGAGTTTGGTTTAATTAAAAATGAAGATGAGCCCTGTGTATACAAAAAGGTTAGTGGGAGCACAGTTGTCTTCCTGGTATTGTATGTAGATGACATACTACTTTTTGGGAATGAGATTCCTATTCTACAGTCCGTTAAAGCTTGGTTGGGAAAGTGTTTCTTAGTGAAGGATTTAAGCGAAGCATCCTATGTGTTAGGAGTAAAGATCTATAGAGATAGATCTAGAAAACTGCTTGGCTTGAGTCAGAGTACATACATAGATAAAGTGTGGAATCGGTTCAGCATGCAGGAATCAAAGAAGGTTTACTCGCCCATGTCTCATGGGATTACTCTTTCGAAAGGTATGAGCCCTTCTACTCCAGAAGAGAGAGAGCGCATGAATAAGATTCCATATGCCTCTGTCATTGGATCCATTATGTATGCTATGCTATGTACTCATCCAGATGTTTCCTATGCTTTAAGTATAACTAGCAGATATGAGTCTAATCCAGGTGAGCGTCACTGGATTGCAGTCAAGAACATTCTCAAGTACTTGAGAAGAACTAAGGATATGTTCTTGATCTATGGTGGTGAGCAAGAGCTCTCTGTAAAGGGTTACACTGATGTTAGCTTCCAAACCGACCATGATGACTATAGATCGCAGTCAGGCCATGTTTTTTACCTAAACGGTGGTGCTATATGTTGGAAGAGTTCCAAACAAGAGAATGTAGATGATTCTACTACAGAGGCTGAGTATATTGCAGCCTGTGGGGGTGCAAAGGAAGCTGTTTGGATCCAAAAGTTTGTGACTGAACTGGGAGTGGTTCGTAGCATAGTCGACCCTATTGATATCTTTTGTGATACAATGGGGACATAGCACAGGCTATGGAACCTAGAACCCATCAGCGATCCAAACACATACTTCGGCGCTACCATCTCATTCGAGAGATTGTGGACAGAGGAGATGTCAAGATATGCAAAGTGCCAACAAATGATAACATTGCCGATCCACTGACCAAGCCTCTGACGCAACAGAGGCATGATCGCCACACTAGTTCCATGGGTATTAGATACATTCGAGATATGTCCTTGTGCAAGTGGGAGGATTGTTAGTGTATGCCCTAGAGACCAATCATGATATAATTGTTTTTGTGTATTTTCATGTTTATTTATAAAGGCTTTTTCCACTATTATGCTTTACTTGATATCTGCGTAGTATAAGTATTGATAATAATATCCCTAAAATAGTTTTCTATTCTTAAATTGTCCCTAGCCAAGTATCATTATGGAATGAAGGACAACAATGATGCACATAAGACTAGTATGTGTAGTGACTGATGACAAGAGTTGTCATGGACATGAGATGTCATGTCAATACGTGAGTATATGTTGGAGAACTTATGCTAGATAGACCCGTCATGAGAATTGCTACATGGATCAATATGAATGTCATAAGCGATTCTCATAAGTGGTTAAAAAAGTATATGATCCTTAGACTTGAGGTCACCATGGATTCTTACATGGCAAGTATCATACTTTGATATAATCAAACGCCACCCGTAACATTGAGGTTGTCATTGGGTATGTCATGAACCATGTAGTAGAATGTGAGTGATCAAGATAGGATTTGTCCTTCCTATAATGGGATACTGGATACTCGGTATTAATCACAGGAGCAGGTTATGTCAATCACGACATTCTTGGGGTTTGGGTAGCAATGATGTGTTAATAGACACCGCTTATTGCTTATGACACTGAAAGGAGTTTTATGTCATTGCCAACGTCGTAAGAACCTATTGGGTCACACTCAAAGGTTGACTGGATATGGAACTTTATTAACTGAGTCATGTTTTGAAAGTCAGAACAGTACAAGTATACAAGAGGATCCTGTATATTGTCTAAACACTAACCCTACTTTGGAAATGGTTCATAAAAATAAGAATACATATATGTATGTGGATATATGGGTTGGGCCTTCATTTGATGGAATCCTAATTAATTCTATGTTCTAATTGTGTTGGACACAAAGAATAAAAGAAGTTTGGCCCAACCACATATAGATATGCTATATATAAAGATATATAGTGAAGCAATTAAGTAGGCTTATGTAACTACTTCTAAACCTCAACATAAAGGACCGACTCTTCTTCTTCTTCTTCTAGAGAGAGAGAGGATGGTTTCTTTTATTTAAGAGGGTGGCTTCCAATAGTTTTACAACCATTGAAGGAGTGTTTATGATGAGTTATTAACGTAACTACTTCTAAACCTCAACATAAAAGACCATTTCTCTTCCTCTTCTTTGTGTGAGAGAGAAAAGACCGTTTCTCTTCCTCTTCTTCAAGAGAAAGAGAGGGGACCGTTTCTCTTCTTCTTCTTATATAAATTTGAGATATTGGTATGTGATATCATGTTTTAAAAAGAGAGAGAGAGAGAAAGGACAATTTGAGAGGAATGGTTTTCAATAGTTGGATAACCATTTAGGAGGTTCCATGTTGGGTTCTAATACAAGGCCATCAAAGTCAGTTCTTCAATTATGAGATAGCACCAAAAGTCGAAGAATCAAAAGTTCCAGATTTGTTCGTGAGACGAACAAGGCAATTCAGTTCTTTCGAGTGGATACCGATAGAGGCAAGGATCGGTTGATCGTCGTTGAAATCGTGACAAGGATCATTGGAGCCTTGTCAAATAATCAAGGACGTCGATATACAAGCTTTGGCTACGGTATGTTTTCTTTACCTAACCTGATCGTGGTGTTTTTCTCGCTTGGATCTTGGATAGGTTTTATCGAGTTTTGTTTAGAATATCCGTTGCGCAGTCTACAGTAGACATATATGAACTCGTTATTTCCCTTCAGTGGTATCAGTGCCAGGTTGCGAGAACCCCGACTAGGTTTTAAGGCCGAGCATATACTTTGCAAAATATGTGATAATTTGTTTGTTTTTTGGCTTAGTAGATTTTATTTTGTATATATGAGATATGTGCAATCTTATATGCAGAAATTTCATATGATGGAATTCAATGTGTAGGACTTCTATAAGATAGAATTTGATGTTCAGAATTGCTTATGTAGAATTTATTTTTGCCGAATTTTTGTATGTGCAGAATTTTGTATGTATATAGGAACATGTAATGTTTGACATCATGTTTTAAGTTAGTTTACATAGTATATGATATCTTGTACATGTTGAAATTTTTGTTTTCAAATTTCTCACTTAAATACTAAGTCTAGCCTTCCAATACATTGCCCTCGTCAAAGCCTAGATCGAACCAATGCAGGTTCGCCAAAGCAAAGTGCATGGTTCTATCCGGGTGAGGGGCGAAGGACAATTGTGATGTACGCTTGTTAATCCATTGGGTTTGACTTAACTAGTTGATCTTGATAGGATCAAGCAACTAGAGGCTAAAGAGCTGGTTTATTCATACGATGAATATTCCTAACTAGCCAAGAGTTGCATATGATGCAATTGGTAAAGTGTTACCTACCTAAATAACCAAGTCTTGGGCGATCAGCCAAAGCTGACTCAAGATGAGGTGAAATATCGATCTTGGCCCACTAGAGAACTCCGAAGTAGAGTTCTTCGACATTGATACTGAGGGTCATTAATTTTGTTAAAATAGTGGGAGTTACATTTGATAGAAGTCCTTATTGAATGTTTTTCTATTATGAGCATGCTATTTATTTTGTGTATCTTTAATGTTGTAGATCATCTATGGCTTCGAATTGTCGTAGTGCCCTGTCACAGCGAACTGTCCTTGAGAAGGACAAACTCAATTGGATTAATTTCCTAGACTGGTACAGAAATCTCAGGATTGTCCTCAAGCAAGAAAGGAAACTTTATGTCCTAGAGGCAGCCCTTCCTGAACCACCAGTTGCAAATGCCCCTAGAGCTGACAAGGATGCTTATAAGAAGCACCAGGATGATGCTCTTGATGTTTCTTGTCTTATGCTTGCTACTATGATCTCTGAGCTTCAAAAGCAACATGAGGAACTGGGTGCTTTCGATATGATCGAACACCTGAAACAGTTATATCAAGGGCAGGCTAGGCAAGAAAGGTATGATGTAACTAAAGCCTTGTTTAAGTGTAAAATCTGGGTTTTCCATTAAGCCAAGAGTTGGCTACAGACATAGTCCTGCAATCGTTGCTAGAGAGCTATGCACAGTTTGTCATGAACTATAATATGAATCAGATTGACAAACCTCTGCCAGAGTTGCTTAGCATGTTGAGAACTGCTGAAGCAAACATGAATAAGTCCAAGCCCAGCAACATATTGATGGTACACAAAAAGAGGTCAAAGGCAAGATGGCAAAAGGTAAGGACAACTCCATCAAAGGGAAGGCAAGGCCGGCTGCCTCACTGAAGCCTAAGGATGATGTGGTTAAGGAAGGACAGTGCTTACATTGCAATGGGGTTGGCCATTTGAAGCGCAACTGCAAACTTTACCTAGAAGTGGTCAAGAAAAGGAAGCAAAGTGAGACTGATGCTTCAGGTATTTTTGTTATAGAAGTCAATTTATCTACTTCTACATCTTCAGTATTAGATACTGGATGTGGCTCACACATCTGTGTTAATGTGCAGGAGCTGAAAAAAAGTAGATATCTGGCTAAAGGCCAAGTGGACCTACGAGTTGGAAATGGAGCAAGAGTTGCTGCAATAGTTGTAGGAACACGACTTTTGAACTTGCCTAGTGGATTTGTATTAGAATTAAGAGGCTGCTACTATGTACTTTCTATTACTAGAAATATCATCTTAGTTTCTTATCTGGAAAGGATGGGTTTTGAACTCAGAATAAAGGACAAATGTTACTCTTTTTATATGCATGATATTTTCTATGGATATGCACAGTTAATTAATGGTCTTTATATTCTAGATATGGACATACCCATTTATAATTTTAATGCTAAAAGGATTAAACCTAATGATTTAAATCCTACATACCTTTGGCATTGTCGTTTGGGCCATATAAATGAGAATCGTATCTAACAACTCCATAAAGATGGGTTGTAAGAATCATTTGATTTAGAATCATATGATAAATGCGAACCTTGTTTATTGGGAAAGATGACTAAAGCCCCCTTTACAGGTAAAGGAGAAAGGGCTAGTGTTCTATTAGGCCTTTTACATACTAATGTATACAGTCCCATGAACACACAAGCTAGAGGTGGGTTTTACTACTTCATTACGTTCACTGATGATTTCAGTAGGTATGGATTTGTCTATCTGATTAGACACAAATCCGAGGCTCTTGAAAAGTTCAAGGAATATAAGTATGAGGTAGAAAACCAGCTTGGCAAAATGATTAACATATTTCGATCAGATCGAGGTGGAGAATACTTAAGCCATGAGTTTCTTGACTTTCTAAAAGAGTGTGGGATAGTCTCACAGCTTACTCCTCCAGGAACACCTCAATGGAATGGTGTATCCAAAAGGAGAAATCAGACTTTGTTGGACATGGTTCGGTCCATGATGAGTCATGCAAATCTTCCTATTTCATTTTGGGGACATACCTTGGAAACTGCTGCTTTCACACTTAATCGTTCTCCATCTAAATCAGTTACAAAGACACCATATGAGATATGGACTCGGAGGCGTCCTAGTATGTCTTTCATTAGAGTCTGGGGATGTGCGGCTTATCTCAAACGTAAGACGTCAACTAAGCTTGAACCCAAATTTGATAAGTGCATATTTGTAGGATATCCTAAGCTCACTAAAGGGTATTCCTTTTATGTTCCCATCGAAAACAAAGTAGTTGTGGCTCGGACAGGTGTCTTTCTTGAAAAAGAGTTTGTTTCTAGAAAGACTAGTGGGAGCAAGGTTGAACTTCAGGAAGTTCTGGAACCTCAAATAAGTACAGATTCTATGATGGAACCTGAACTGGTACCACAAGTTGTTGTGGAACATGAACCGGCTCAAGATACACTTGAACCATGTAGATCCTTTAGAACACCTCGTGTACCTGAGAGATATGGATTTCTCGTGACATAACATGGTGATGTTTTACTCATGGATCAGGATGAGCTTACTTCTTATGAAGAAGCGATGGCGAGTCCAGACTTTGAGAAACGGCTTGAGGCCATGAGATCCGAAATAGAATCCATGTACACTGACCAGGTATAGACCTTGGTTGATCCACCAAAGGTGTTAGACCTATTGGGTGCAAGTGGGTCTTCAAGAAGAAGACTGACATGGATGGAAATGTTCATACCTATAAAGGGCGGTTGGTTTCAAAGGGTTTCAAGCAAATTCATGGTATAGACTATGATGAAACCTTTTCTTAAGTTGTGATGATCAAATCCATCAGGATTCTCCGTACTATAGCTGCATATCATGATTATGAGATCTGGCAGATGGATGTCAAAACAGCTTTCCTTAATGGAAACCTAGATGAGGATGTGTACATGACATAGCCTGATGGTTTTGTCATTATAGAGGAAGCTGGAAAGGTGTGCAAGCTACAGAGGTCCATTTATGGACTAAAGCAAGCTTCTCGAAGTTGGAACGTACGTTTTGATAATGCAATCAAAGAGTTTGGTTTTATTAAAAACGAAGACGAGTCCTGTGTATACAAAAAGGTTAGTAAGAGCACAATTGTCTTCCTGGTATTGTGTGTAGATGACATACTACTCATTGGGAATGAGATTCCTATTCTACAACCAGTTAAAGCTTGGTTGGGAAAGTGTTTCTCAATGAAGGATTTAGGCGAAGCATCCTATGTGTTAGGAGTAAAGATCTATAGAGATAGATCTAGAAAACTGCTTTGCTTGAGTCAGAGTACATACATAGATAAAGTGTTGAATCGGTTCAGCATGCACGAATCAAAGAAAGGTTACTCGCCTATGTCTCATAGGATTACTCTTTCGAAGGGTATGAGCCCTTCTACTCCAGAAGAGAGAGAGCGCATGAATAAGATTCCATATGCCTCTGTCATTGGATCCATTATGTATGCTATGCTATGTACTCGTCCAGATGTTTCCTATGCTTTAAGTATGACTAGCAGATACCAGTTTAATCCAGGTGAGTGTCACTGGATTGTAGTCAAGAACATTCTCAAGTACTTGAGAAGAACTAAGGATATGTTCTTAATCTATGGTGGTGAGGAAGAGCTCTCTGTAAAGGGTTATACAGATGCTAGCTTCCAAACCGACCATGATGACTATAGATCGCAGTCAGGCTATGTTTTTTGCCTAAATGGTGGTGCTATATGTTGGAAGAGTTCCAAATAAGAGATAGTAGCCAATTCTACTACAGAGGCGGAGTATATTGCAGCCTGTGGGGCTGCAAAGGAAGCTGTTTTGATAAAAAAGTTTGTGACTGAACTGGGAGTAGTTCCTAGCATAGTCGACCCTATTGAAATCTTTTGTGATAACAATGGAGACATAGCACAGGCTAAGGAACCTAGATCCTATCAGCAACCCAAACACATACTTTGGCGCTACCATCTCATTCGAGAGATTGTGGACAGAGGAGATGTCAAGATATGCAAAGTGCCAACAAATGATAACATTGCCGATCCACTGACCAAGCCACTGACGTAACAGAGACATGATCGCCACACTAGTTCCATGGGTATTAGATACATTAGAGATTGGTCCTAGTGCAAGTGGGAGGATTGTTAGTTTATGCCCTAGAGACCAATCATGATATAATTGTTTTTGTGTATTTTCATGTTTATTTATAAAGGCTTTTTCTACTATTATGCTTTACTTGATATCTGCGTAGTATAAGTATTGATAATAATGTCCCTAGAATAGTTTTCTATTCTTAAATTGTCCCTAGTCAAGTATCATTATGGAATC